>JAUPFN010000016.1:22442603-23801783 GCA_036924255.1 Apodemia mormo
TATTCGTAAAATAAAACTTTACAGTTTTACTTGTTTAAACTTTCACAAATTTTTACAAAATATATTTATATTATACTGTAGCCTAATTTTTTATTTACGAAATCTCCAAATCAACGATAACCTATCAGATGTCTCATGACACCTCATGTCTTTTTATTCGTAAGGCAGTAAATGTTCGTAAGACAGTTTATGTGACTAAAGCTCAATCGTACGAGTAACTTATTATTAAAAGTTTCATGTCAAGTAACTATGACAAGTTCCAAATCATCATATACTTAATTAACTCTATAGTGTGTAAGACTTATTTTTTGTCCACTTTCACTCAACTATTTTAATCTATATATTAATACGTGAAGGAAAAATTTTGGACACCATTTTAAAACAATTGTACGAACGGTGGAGTATAAAATTTGGCACAGTTTAAGGTTACATTGTGAAGAACTGATTCACTTTAGTGAAATACATTTGAAATACGCTAAATTAATAAAAACAAACATTACACACTATATGCATGTGACATACCTACATGTTAATACACACACACGTATGTATACAATTTTTTTTACGGATAAAGTTAGTTGTCAAACTTAAAAAGACATTGTTTAGTTTAAAATTCAAACAAAGGAGACTGATACCGCTGCATACAAACTTGGGCCCCCCTTGTAATAAGATGAATATTATGTTAATTAATAGCTAGTTTAACGTTATATAAATACTGAAAATTTTACAGATTTTAGCAATCTGAGAACAGAGATATAAGATATTCACTAGAAGTAAGGTTACGGTACTATGGTATAGTTTAACTCACTGTAACCGTTTACTATTATATAAACAACTGATACTTGTAATACAGGCAACTACGCTTCATGTTTATAAATTGACACAATACTAAAACACAGATTTTTGGAAAACACAAATTAAAGGATGCCTCTCTGTAGGTAGGTACGTAAAATAGCGAAGAGTGAAGTCCGCGACTTGCGAGTGCGACTCTTGCGAGCCGTCAGTGATGTCAGTTGTAATTGTCAATTTTAGCTGTTTTAAATCCACAGACACTAAATCGTATTAAGTTTGAAGTAACGTAATCAATCGATTATATAAATTGTATCGATTATATTTTTTCTTTTTATATTATAAATGGTTTGTAAAATAATGATGGTACTTACTGTTGATTATACTAAATATTAATCAAAAATACACTTTTACATATGTTTACGAGCTTATATTTCGATTAAAATTATTTACATAAATCGATTATAATTTTATCGATTATATAATTATAGTACCACAAACTTATTTTCGTGATTTCTTTTTTCTCAGAAAGCGGATTAAGCTAATATTTTGAACTTTGAAATAGAAAAATAGTATCATTTTTTTGAACCATACTTCAACCCTTTACATTTGGGCCCAAAAATCCCCCTCTCCTTTCAATGTCTTTAATAATGTCAATTACTTTTATAATATCTTTTATTATGATTAAAATAATTTAAAAATACTTTTTAAATAGTTTAGTGAAAGTGATCTGGACTTCGCATTTTTTATCGCATCTATCATGGAGTGTGTTTCAACGAGTTGTTTGGATTAATTACTGCCGATGAATTCCATAATCGGACATTGCGTCAAAATTTGAAGTTCCAACTCACTATCTCGATGTCTGGAAATCTACAATCGTACGGTTCTCCCAGCACTTTTTGCCTGGCACTACTTTTTTATTGATTCAATTACCGGCAGGGGTTTTCCGAACGGATACTACTTGGGAACATTCAGGAAAAGAGCCTATTCATTTTTAAAAGGTCGGCAACACAACTGCAAGACCTTTGATATTGCGGGTGTCAATGGGCGGCGGCGATCACTTACTATCAGGTGTACCTTCTGCTCGTTTGCCCCCTCTTTCATTAAAAAAGCGAACTTAGCAAGCTTTTTACCTTTGATGCAAATATTATTGTCTGTGGAGTTATATAAAATCTATATTATAGACGAATCATAAAGTTGGATAAACAATTATTATCAAATTGTTAGCCCTACAATATTATAAAACCAAGCACGCTTCAGTCGGGGGAGTCTAATTCTTCTCCTAATTTCACACCTTATTGTCGAAGAACGGTAAGAAAATGAGAATTCTACATAAAAATTCACAGCACGCTCTTAAAGTAGGGTCGGTGGAATCTTAGATGGAGTTTATATTATTACATCAAAAATCAATAAGCTATTCGTTGAACTCGTTTTTTTTCGAATTACGACGATTCATGTTTTTTGTCAGTTATACGTTTTTATGTCAATTACTTTAATTACATGTTTAGTACTGATATATATTTAACACTTTCAACACAAATCTCCTAAAATATTACCCTTGAAATTTGTAAAAAATAGCTATTTGGTATTAAATAAATCTCACTATGAGATGACATCACACATGAGAACCTTTTATTAAATAAAATGTAAATAAATGAATATCTTACTTATAAAATGTTTTTTTATATTATTGAGATAGGCAAACTGGCAGACGTGCCACCTAATGGTAAGTGGTCGACGTCGCCAATGAACGAAAATGGGATACCTGGGCTGGAACTGGCCCAGGTATTCCATTCGCGTGTTGCCTATCCCGAGACATAAGATGTTGAGTCTCGGTGCCAGTAATTACACTGCCTGTCTTGCCCAATGATTTATAAAAATCAATATTTGTATGCATGGTCGTAAATACGACAATGCACAGCCATGTCGTTCTTCTGCTTGAAATAAAAATTATACAACTTTTATTTCAAAGTAATGTATATTTTTAACATCGCTTCTTGGTGGTATTTCTTATAAACAAACAATTTCTAATACGAAAACACAATCTTAGAAACTAATACAAAACAGTTGAAAACATTTAGCCCACTAAATCTTAGATTCCTCCGAGAGTATTAAACTGTCTGAGGAGCTCATTTAAAAATCTTACTATTTCAATCTCACGTTCCTGAAAATATATCCCGAAGACGTTGTAAAAATAAAAAGTATTCCCCATTATTTGTGGCATCCACGAAATGAAGTTGGTAAAATATCTTAGACATTTGTCAGTCGATTACATGAGAGGGAGCCACCCTCGATAATATCCTAAAATTCAGCGTTCTTTGCAACGTCTCTGTGTTCTTATGAATACAAATTTTCTTGCTGCTTTGATAAAGGCGGTTAAAATTACAAAATTATATAGAATTTTATCGTATTTTGAAGCGAATTGTTAAGAAACATGTTTCAATAGTCATTGCTGTACTGTGATACAATATAACGCTACAAAGAGATTTCAGACTTACTTAATATTTTAAATAACAAACGGCTTTTATATTTAGAAATTATTTTGCTCAGGATCTTTTTTGAATAGCTATCTATCTCATTTAATTTCTTTTGGATCTACCTTTGAAGAAAAGACAATCTATCATTCTGTCAGGCAGTTTATAAAGGTTGAACGATTGCCCACGTTATGTCACTATAATCGTGACTACTGGACGGTACAGTTCCGCAACGTTTCGCCGGGGTTTAGTAAAAATCGCCTTATCGATTCCCGCTGTAATAGCATCAATGTTTGTTACTGTTGTGTATGTGGTTGGAGGTAAGGTACATGCATTTGACATTACCATCTCTTCATACAGATAGCAACGCACCATTTATTTGTTTGGTATCTAGGTATCTAAAGACGATGGTTATTTCTTTTCATGAGAGCCATCTGCCTATTTGTTATCCTATAATTTTAAAAAATAAGTTTTTCGCATTCACGTATTTGTAAAAAACGATGTCATACGCAACACAATACGGGGTGTAGTTGTCTTTATGCTTGGGGAACGATTGTATTTATATTTTGCTCACTCGTTGCTTATAGTATTTTCTCTAGTCTTTCTTTCTCAAAATCGATGCTTATAGGTTTTTAGCTTAAAATAGCTCAATTTTGCGAGAAGTTCCAGAGACAGCCTGCAAGGCCAGCCGTTTACACATTTTTTTTTCACGCGTACCCCATAATTTAGAATATCGTTGAATAGGTTTTAAAAATATTGTAGATTTGTTCAAACAAATTTTCAATTAAGGGATCCGTTTTGAAATATTAAGCTTTGCTAATTTTTATGAGAGTCAAGTGTTCCCACCCTCTGCCAGCTAAATGGTTAGTTTCGGAGATCAGAAAAATTCACGATAGTAGCAAAAAATATAATGAAATTAAAAGGAAAACTATCAAACCTAAGTAGACTTTACGAATTTATGATTAATAGTCGAGCAATGTATAAAATGTACTTGAAGGAGTGTGGGTATATCCGTCATTGACGTTAAATCGTTAAATATTCATGTATACAAACAAAACAAAGCCCTCTGCTTAGTCCGCATTATTGTAAGAAGTAATTATGCAACCCTACATTACACGTGGCCTGACACGCACTTTACCAATCATATAAATTTAATGCATAGATTAAATTTCCAATAATATTATTTAATCAAAATGATAGGCAGGCAGCGCATGTTGCGTAACATCGGACATAAAGAAAGAATGATAAACATTGACAAACAGATACCTGTATAATACAAATGTGAATGGATGTAGCGCAAACTTAAACTAACTTGGTCACCCCCGGTACCATGATCAAATTTAGCCGATACAGTGACTCTCCAGCTAACTAAAACTCTTAGAAGATTTGGCATGAAAATATATATGTAAATAAAATTGCAACTCATAATTGACTCCCATTCTAAAAAATAATCTTCACCATTTTGTTAGGTACTAATCTTATATAAAACCCTTTGCAAAAAAAAATGACAGTTGACGGAAATGTCACATACATAATATTATATACAAAGACGTTTTGACGAATTTAAGATGAATATTTATAAAGTCGTTTGATTAGACGAATTATGTTTAAAGTCTTAAAAATTTAGAATTATTAGCCTCAAATATGAAATGCCGTTATATGAATAAGGTTTATTAAAATAATTATAGACTGAATGCTGCTGATTAACTTGTGTTAAATGACAACCTTCAACATATCTCCATTCAAATTCAATCCTACCAATACAAGTCTCTTTGAATAGCCAATCTACTAGACAACATAATTGCAATGATTTGAAACAAGCAGTTGATGTTTTGCGTGGGGCATTTTTATAAATGTTAATAGCTTTTGCTCTCGGTTTTACTCGCATTGAATTCAATTTTACTTAATATTTAGTCAGCGCAGTGATATATTAGTAAAATATATCATTGGATCAACCTAAACATTTTTTTACAATCGGTCGGGCACATAAAATATTTAAACACACATTTTTTCAGTTTTCTGAAAAACACAAAGTTGGCCGGGATTAGAAAGTGTCCGGTTTGCGATAGGCTTGCCACCTAAAACATTTGTGGGTCAAAGTATCTTCGGCTAATCGTGGGTGCACTTGTTGTACCTCTGCCTACCCCTTCGGGGATATGGGCGTAAAGATGCTTTCTTTTTTCTATACTATCATAAAGAGGTAAAGTCTGCCAGTCTATTAGTTTTTTTGTAGGTAATCTCTTGGACTACTGAATCGATTTTTTTATTTTATATTTTTTTATATACAAGGCTGCCAATTGATAACTACACTACCAGAGGTCTTGCAGTTACGTTGCCGGTCTTATAAGAACAGCAAAGCTCTTTTCATAAACACAATATCCGTTCGGAAAAATCCACACTAATAATTGGTTCCACAGAGTAGTGCGGGAAAAAAGGAGCTGGTACTGATGAGCCCCTGCCCACAAATGGAAGCAGTACTGCGTATGTAGCCGAATTTGCGCCTTATAAATCTAAAAAACGATAGGCCCGTGTAAAGTACTACCTGGCCCTGCTGAGAACACCCAACTTTTTAGGCTAATTTAAGCCTTACCTTCCAAGTAACCACAGAATTGATAGCCGTTCGCTATGTCGTCTCCAAGAATAACAAAACTTGCTGATACTGTCAGAGAAATATTTTCGAAACGAGGAGATACGAAAAGAGTTTTTTTACGGAAAAACGCGCAAATTTGTGCTTTGTTTTATTACCGGATTAGTCAGCCAGTAAACTAATGCATGGGGTATTCCTATCCCGCCACACAAAAAAGGGGTTTTCCAACACAAAAAACCTCTTTATTATTATACTAGCGGCCCGCCCCGGCTTCGCACGGGAAAAAATGATTAAAATCGATCCAGTAGTTTTTATTTATTCATTACTACAGAAATACAAACATCTATGCTCACACAAATGTTTGTTCCTGGGAATCGAACCGGAGCCCCGTCGATCAATTCTTGTTATTTGTCTAGCGATATTTATTTATATGTGTGTGTGTAATTGTGTGAGTGGATCATGAACATACTGTTACGAATAATCTAGAAACGTGTAGTGTTGGAGCGCTGGAGAGATCTAGAAATAAAAGAAAGAGATAGCTACTCCTATTGAAAAACAAATAGTTGACCTGGGCTATGCCATAATGGACTTTGTGGGATATGGCATAAGGTTGCAAGTAGCGTGTACTTTTTTTATGACTCATAACATGTTTACGATAAAAAGTGATTCATTGTTTCCCGATACATTTAGATTTTTCTGGATCCAGCTAGGACTTTACCCTGGCTATAAATAGAGAGGTATTGACAAACACAAGGCAGTTTTTATCAAGCGATCGAGAGCGATACTTAAAGTGAACAGTGCGAAGCGAGAAGTGTTTTATTGTGTAGGTCAGTGATGGTATAGTGAGTGCCTAGCGTGTAAAGTCTATTTTAGTATTACATTGTGTTGTCTTGTGTATTTGTATACTAAATACACGGATTTAATATAAGTGGTGTTTTCCTACAATTACGAACCCGAGTACGTAACAACTGGTGTCGGAAGTGAAATTGTGAAATGCCACTTATTCCGAAAGAAGGTGTTACCACCAGGTCCCAGACGGAAGCACAGAGGGTGTCGGAGGACACTGAGACGCGTGCAGCTGAGGAACCCGCAAGTGTTGCCAGCACGTCATTACCATCGTGTACTGCGCCTACTGATCTTTCTGTTGTACTGGCCGCTATTCAGCAACAACTGCAGCAACATCAACAGCTACAGAAACAGCAACAAAAGAAGCTGCAGGAACACATCAAGGAACATTTATCTGGTTTTGATGATAAATTGACTGTTATCTTGGCACAGCCAGACCAGTTAAAAAACGATGTGGGCCTGGTCAAGCGCGACATGAAGGGTGTTGAGAAGAGGGTTGATCAGTTGGAGGCGAACTGCGATAAAATAAGTGTGTGTGTGTGTGTTAATTTTTCCGATCAAAATAATTAAGCGGTCGCTGCTGCTATGCTGCTGGCTTTACGTGGTGATAGCTGTTTAATTTTAGCGAAATTGAAAGATAAATACGAGTATTTTAAAATAGACACCATAATATTTTTATACTCAAACTCACAAACTGACAAACTACCTCTTTATAATATTAATGTAGAAGTATGTACCATACAACGATACGGATACAGTACGTAATTAATATTTTGCTCTGGAATAAGTTAACTCATTGAGAGTGTTGTCTCGTCTTATACATAAACATGTCCATTATCCACTCGCCTCAAGGCTAATCTTCTGAACTACTAAGATGGAAGTTTACCCACGAATTGTAATAAAGACATAATTCTCAGAGCCCTCCGGATTTACTACGCCGTGTTCTCTTATATCACGAGTATTTTCAAAATAATACGGTTTTGGGGCGGGTTTATTTGTGTTGTTTATATTTCTATTATCGTTGTTTTAGAAACAATGGTTGAGGTAGAAAATGTACGAGTATACGACATATAAAATTAGCTTTTTACCTTTACTTTTTACTACGTACATACTACATACTAGCAATCGTTTGTGGCCGAAATTACTAACAGACTAAGCAATAAAATCTTTTTTAAGTTTGACAACTGACTTTTGCTGTGAAGAAAATAGTATATCACAGTAACGTAGTGTGTCTGTGTGTGTGAGTGTGTGTGTCTGTGTTTCTCTGTGTGTGTGTGTGTGTCTGATCTTTATTGTTAATTTAATGTATTTCTAATGCATTTAATTTTAAAATATTAGGTTTCTTAGTCCTTCGCAGTGTAAACTTTAAGTTGTGCCAAATTACTGGTTAATTAAGTTACCGGTAAACTTATGCAAGTTACATTAACGCCTTACCAACGGATAGCAACGCACTATTAACATATAGACATTGGTTTCTCTTTCAATCAGGAGAGGCATCTGTTTAATGATATAAAAAAAAATCTTTAAAAGGAGCCCAGACTACGCCGTGTTGGTCCCGGCCTCCTTTGAAAAATAGACCTACTGCCAGGCAGGTTGTAAAAGGCGACCGATTGGCTATCGAGTCACTACCATCGTGACTACTAGGTGGTAGAGTTCTGCATTGTCTCGTCCGGGTCTGGTACCACCGCCTTACCTATTCCTGCCGCAATAGCGTCAGTGCTTGTCGCTGTCGTGTTCCGGTTTGGAGGGTAAGATAGCCGGTAAACTTATGCATGTGGCATTAGACCTCGCCACAAGATAGGAACGCACCATTAACATCTTTGGTGTCTATAGGCGATGGTTGACTCTTTCCATCAGGAGACCCATCTGCTTGTTTGCTACCTTATGATATAAAAAAAAATAAAGCCCAGACTAGAACGGATAAAATATTACCTTTGAATGAAAGAGACAGAATGAGTGCTAGTTTATGACCACAATAAATTGGTTTATAATTGGAGACGATGTTACTTCATTCCAACTGAAATATCAAACAATAAATTACATAAACTCATTTCATTCTCGTTGTCATCTTATTTAAAATACCCGCAGGTGGCAAACTTCATAGAAAAGTAATATTAGTACTCGTAATCGAAAAATATAAAATATTCAGGTAAGCATCGCAAATTTTTGTAACAAAAACGCCTTTTTCGAAAAACATATAAGAGTATTCTTAAGGGAATATATTTCTGCTCAGCATGTAAGTTTACTGTATTTTATTCTTAACAGATTGCTTCGACGGTCGAATGGTTAGCGACTCTGACTACGTAATCAATAGGGCTTAAGCGGGAATTTACTAGACGGACATGCCCGCGAGCAAGCCCGCAGACTTTGCTGCTATAGGCCGGACGACCCGCGTTGATAAAACAATTGACAGGCATTTACACAGACGTATAGTAACAAAGTCCGGCGGGAATGTCTACGGGCTTACCCGCGGGCATGTATCGTTGACTAACTTTCTTAATATAAACTAATAAATAAATAGTACACTTGCCGTAAGATAATATTATAATAATTTGTTCTACGCTATTCATCTATATATATAAAAATCAATTGCTCTTCGTTAGTCTCACTAAAACACGAGAACGGTTGAACCGATTTTGCTCATTTTGGTTTTGAATTAATTGTTGAAGTCTAGAGAAGGTTTAAAAAGTGAGAAAATATAGAAAAAAAAAGAGTAGTTAAAAAGGCAGAACAACGTTTGCCGGGTCAGCTAGTTTATTAATATTATTAAAAATCCTCGAATTCATTCTCTAGATCGAGGAGCAAAATTATTATTGAGTTTTTGTGGGATTAACCCTGAAAATTGACATCTCAGTAGCAACTTGAGGACTGGTGCTTGTATATTAACATCCCCGTACCTTTGATGAACACGTTAATTTGTCATTCCCGTTTAACACCACCATAGGGCTAGACTTGGAAAAAAAAACACCAGTTTTGGGCTTCCACAACAGCGATAAAATAATATCCAAATTTCGAAAAGTCAGCAGCTTTATTCACATAAGAATAGTGTTTTTTCAATTTTCTGAGAAATACAAAGTTGCCTGGGATTGGAAAGTGCCCGGTTGGCGATAGGCTTGCCACTTATCACATTTGTGGGGCCAAGTATCTTCGGCTAATCGTAGGTGCACTTGTCGTACCTCTGCCTACCCCTTCGGGGATATGGGCGTGAAGATACAGCAGCTTTATCCATTTTGACTAACATAATTGTACAAACGTACGTATTGATTTTTAAATATTTTAAAAAACTCATATCAATATTTGTTTTTACATGTCATATATTACTACTGCCTGAAGTACCTCTAAAATCCACTCCAGTGAACACGTGGTGAGCAAAACGCCCTTTGATGATGTTTTATCATTATAAACTTTGTTTCACCTTAATTTAGAACAACACCGATCAGAAACGCGGCTGCAAAAATCCATGACTTACGATTCCACAAGCCGAATGTGTAAGCGCGCCATCGCCGTGCTTACCACACTTGTATTTGCGTCAGTTTGGCTAGAATTTTCAAAATTCTATTTCACCCGTATTTTCTCTTTACACCAGGTGTTGTCAACCTTTTGGTGACACCGATACACTTTTGATTTTATCAAAGTTTCACGGCACAACGGCAAAATAATTATCCAAGTGACCTAGTGTATCAAGCGTCCCACGACTCCTCACATTTTTTAACCGACGGACGCCCCAAAATAAGAATTTATCAATTATGTTGCATGTTTTTTTTATGTTCGTTACCTCAGAACTCAGTCATTATGAACCGATTTTGAAAACTATTTTATTTTTGTTTGGGAGGGTATGCTTTCCGTGTGGTCCTACTTTAATTTGGTGAACATTTGACGCAGAGTATTGGAGATACAGAAAATGGGAAATCAGTTGCTGTAGTTTTATGTCGTAAAAATATATGTTTTAATCATGATTTCAATTCAGCTAACAAATCTTCTTATTCTTATTATCGATAGGGAAGCGCTTGACCATGATCTCGAATGATGCTAAGCTAAGATGCGACCTAAGATAGAACGCGCTTCCCTAGAAGGTAAATGTTCACTCTTCTCTTGAAGATCCCCAGATTGTACTCGTTGGGGAATACAGTCTCAGGAAGCATGTTCCGATCGCGAAACACTTGAAAACATACGCACTACACAGGTGTGTGCGGTACACCGGTTAACGTTAACCGACTGATTGGTTGACTGTATAAATGAGGCAGCCCATGCCATCCCGTTACACTGGTAGCAAAGCACCATTAACATATTTGGTGTCTATGGGCATTGGTTTCTCTTTCTATCAGTAGAACCATCTGCTTGTTTGTTATCTTATTATATATAAAAAAGTCAAATAATATTTAAATTTATCTTTATATTGATACCGTGAAGCAAAAATATTACTTACCCCTTGTTCAAAAATTACAGAGGCAGAAGTTGTTTTTTTGTTTATTTTTTATATCATAAGATAGCAAACAAGCAGATGGGTCTCCTGATGGAAAGAGTCAACCATCGCCTATACACACCAAACGTGTTAATGGTGCGTTGCTATCTTGTGGCGAGGTCTAATGCCACATGCATAAGTTTACCAGCTACCTTACCCTCCAAACTGGAACACGACAGTGACAAGGACTGACGCTATTGCTGCAGGAATAGGTAAGGCGGTGGTACCAGACCCGGGCGAGACAATGCAGAACTCTACCACCTAGTAGCCACGATGGTAGTAACTCACATAGCCAGTGGGTCGCCTTTTACGACCTGCCTGGCAGAACGGCAGTAGGCCTATTCTTCAAAGGAGCCCGGGATCAACACGGAGTAGAAGTAGAAAATATGTTTTTTTTTAATGTCATGAAATAGCAAATAAGCAGACGGTTTTCCTAATGGAAAAATACTTTACTAGATGGTAGAGTTCTGCATTGTTTCGCCAGGGTCTGGTACCACCGCCTTACTATTCCTGTATCCGCAATAGCGTCGATGCTTGTCACTGTCGTGTTCCGATTTGAAGGGTAAGGTAGCCGGTAAACCTTTGTATGTGGCATTAGCTCTCGCCACGAGATAGCAACGCACCATTAACATCTTTGGTGTCTATAGGCGATGGTTGACTCTTTCCATCAGGAGACCCATCTGCTTGTTTGCTATCTTATGATATAAAAAATACAACCATCGTATAGACACCAAAGACATTAATGGTGCGTGGCTATTCTTATAGCGGGGTCTCAATGGCACATCCATAAATTTACCGGATACCTTATCTTCCAAACCGGAATGCAACATACGAATACACGGACTTGCGTTTAACTTATAAAAGTTAAATTTTGTCTAGAGGGTGATCGCTAGGTTATTCTTAAAACAAACAAGCTGTCCACGTAAAAAAATTTTTGAATGAAAAGTCCTGAGGTTTTACCCGCATAGTTCCCGTTCCCACGGGATTTCCGAAATAAAAACTATCCTTGTGTAACTATGTCCTTTCTCAGATCTCAAACTATCTATGTACCAAATTTCATCCAAACCGATTTCGTGGTATTTAGCTGTCAGGTTTAGCTGTCAAGAAGAGACAGACAGAGCTACTTTCGCATTTATATTATTAGTATGGGTACTAATTCGAACCTTCTCTCTTTATCAAATACTGATTTATAATTACTAGCGATGACCCTATGATCGTAATTCAACCATAATTTTATGACTCTAAACATAGATTAACAATAAAATCTCTTCCAATATTGACGATTAACTTTAGCAATAAACATAATAGTATACATGTGTGTATATTTAATAATACACATGTATTCTATATATATGTCAATTAAATGTAGTGTGTGTTGCGTTCGTTTTTATTAATTTAATGCTTCTCTAATGTAAATTATATTAAATACTAGCTGTGCCTACGACTTCGTCCACGTGGAAATTTTACATAAATAAAACCCGCATAGTTTCCGTTCCCGAGGAATATCCAAGATAAAAACTATCTTTTGTCCTTTTTCGGGTCTCTATTTCTGTAAATTTCATCCAGACAGACAGACAGATTTAGTTTCGCATTTATATTAGTGTGGATTAGGTTTCTGCAGTCTCCCGCAATGTAAATTTTTACTGCTGAATTTCAGACTCATCCGCTTGCGTAATTGTAATAAAAAGGAGTCAATTTTTTCCGTCACGTATTAATATGTATACTTTTTCGACTGCTATTTTTATTTTAACATACGAAAGTCAATAGATTCATTTAAATTTCTATAAAGCTACACTCACACGGAATACATAAATATAACATTACGCAGGTATTAAAATAACACGGTAAAAAATCTTTTCCATATTCAATGAGCGTTCCAATGTACGTACGCAATATCAACTAAGGGGGGGATAAAAAAAGGTAATATATTTTACATCCGGTCAGGTGTCGTGAAAATCCTGAGGGAAATCTAACTTTCCCGGAGGCGCAGACAGCAATCGATTCTATTCAAATTTATGACATAGAATAATGGCTTGAAGATTTATATAGAGAGTCTTGACGCTGTTTTATTAAAAAAATAGACAAAAATTGTAGAATAACAACATCATCACATAAATCTTTCAACAATATTGTAATTATAAACACTTTAATGTTTTAATCCTTTGCGGAGTTAGTTGCAACTGAAATATAAGGTAGCATAAGGAATGGAATAAACCTACTTAAGGTCTGATCTGATTAAATTTGATATCAGCTAGGTGACTAAATTTTAAAAACTCTTTTATACTTTATGTTATTACGTGCATGTACCTACTTGTACAATATTTAAAAAAATGTATTAGGGCTAAAAAATCAAAATACTATTTTTTTAATATCGTAAAATGTATTAGGGCTAAAAAATCAAAATACTTTTTTTTTAATATCATACATTTATATTAAAATTTCCGCGTTGTAAATATTTTAATTTAAATTTACCGCAAAAACGCACATGGCGTCTAAATGACATCACGCCGTGGTGTTACTTATATATTACGTACTCTGTGGTTTCTGTGAAACTGTCATAGAAACTCTCGTCTCCCATTTCAGCCCTTAGTGGTAGAATTTTTGGTAAAATTAGCCTATTATTTTGGTGTTATAGCACTCACCCCGTGCTTGGGAAAACTGGAAAAACTTAAAAAACAACAAAGAAAAATACCGACACGCAGAGATTAAACCTGCGACCGTCTCCCTTTAGCCGGGACGCTCTTCCACTGAGCTAGTGTCGACAGGTTTGACGTGGCGAAACTCTTCTTTGTTATATGATTGATTACGTCGATTATACTGATAGCTAGGTATACATACGTATAACTAGTTAAATGAGTTCATCGTTACAGATGAAATTCACATTTATAATTTTGATCACTAAATCACTTTGACACTAGGTCAGTAGAAGAGCGTCCCGGCTTTAGGGAGACGGTCGCAGGTTCAATCCCTGCGTGTCGATATTTTTCTTTGTTGTTTTTAAAATTAGCCTATGTTTCAACCTGGATTTTTTATTATCTCCTTTCCAACCTAATTTCATAAAAATCGGTTTAATTGGTAATAGATAGATAAACCGACAAACCGATGGCTCTCCTAATTGAAAGAGAAACCATTGCCTATAGTTGCTATCCGTATGGCCTATTCCCGAATAGGTAAAGCGATGGTACCAAATCCGGTTCAAAAGTAACGAAACTCTAGTAGTTATAATTGTTAATAATTGCATGACAACCTATATAAAAAAATTAAGCAAAGGGGAATGCCCACGAATGATATCGCTACAATCTAAAGTGTACAACACGTCCGTTACACTAGTAATTCCTCTTATTATTTATACGACAATTTGTACTAATAAATAGTTCGATATAATTAGGACGAATAATAGTAAAAAAATAGTCTTTATTTTGAAACGTTCTTTTCAGGAAGCTACCTTATATAATAAGGTTTCTATGACAAAAAATGATTAATTTACATTTTAGATTTTATTTATATTTTATTTTAGATTAAGACATAATGCTTTTTCATTTACTTATGATCCTCAAAGTGAAAAATTGTTATTCATTTGTTAATCTATATCATTATTTACATACATACATTAAATTTAAAAAAATTACATTTGCAAGGTAAATATTTCTGGCAACACTGAATCACATTTGTCTGTTCATTGTTCAATTTGTCTGTCATTTGCGTCTATTCGATATAATCTGTATTGCGGCCGTTATATTTGTGTTTTTGACATTGGATACTGTTTATGTTGTTAAAGCAGCGAAATTGTATTCTATGTCGATGTGTTAAAGTTCGCAAATATTACTTTTATTCATTAGCTCTTACTTACTCACACTATTTTTGGAAAATGTAATAGTAAAACATAACATTTGTCAGTAAACACTCAAATGAGTCTAGTCTAGTCTTCAAACTAATGCCTCTGGAATGCTCAGTTGTCAAAACAAATTCTGGTCGTTGTCGCATACTCTGGTCTATTTACATAAAAAAGCTTTATTGTATTTTAAAGTACTACGATCACACTTTAAGCTATATTTCATGGTGGTATAGTAAGTTTCATATCAATACTAACTTCCATACTCACTTGGGCATTCTCCTTTATCAAAAAACTCTTATTGGAGGATGGAAAAAACATTAACAACTCTATATATTTCATTAGGGAACCCTATCAATAGCCGTCTGCGAATGGCAGGTTAGGCGTCGACTTCTCAAAATTCGTACCCTTATTTTATTGCCTCTGTCCTGTATTAAACTCTTATCATCTATGTTAAGGACATCTTACCTAACACACGTTTCAAACTTTCATTCTAGACCTCTTCCTTCATTCCAGACCAAAACGATTTTGATTATTGCGTTATATAGGCTGAGTAATAACAGTACAAGCAAAAAAGAAGCTGTATATAGGCTGTATAAGGGCTGTTATTCGGTGTATAAAAAAACTATAACACTAAAGGAACTCTCTCGTAAACCTCTTGTAAAGCTAAATGTTCTTAATAGATGTTTAAAAATAATAAAAAGTAACAGTTGTTTTTGATATTATATAACATTATATTACGTGGTATCTGCAGACAGTAGCTGCACAATAGCACCTAAAGCTTACGCGAAAATCTAAGAAAGGCCTTGGACCGCATTAGGCTGCATAATAACTCAATATCTGGTTGACCGAGCTTTGCTCGGTTTTTCACATATTTTTGAAACCAATCTTTTCTTGGACCTTGAAACTTGATAAATCGATTCCTATAGAATATATAATTTTTTTTTTCTGTACCTGGTTGACCGAGCTTTGCTCGGTTTTTCGCATACCCATATCTTGGGAACCGAGCTTTTCTTGGACCTGGAACCTTGATAAATCGATTCCTTGTTTTTTATTAGTCAGGAGAGTCATTTGCTTGTTTGCTTATGTATGTATCTAATAAATAAATAACAAAAAGTTTAACATGTGAAGCTTATCACTAGACTAGTAAGGTATTTGAGGCATTATATATCAAATTCAATTTAATATGAATGTATTTTCTTAACAACTGTTTGTGGAGTTGGTCCTAAATACACACACAGCGGCGCGGATGCGGGTAGATTAGGCAAACATAAAACGTAGCAATTTTTTTTCATTACTCAAGGTCAAAATCATGTTTAAATAAACTTTAAATAGAGTTCAAAAACGGTGGACCTTTTTAATTTGGTTTTTTTTCACAACGTCATTAATTAACCGATTTGGGTTTTTTTTGGTAGAGAACATCTTCTTGCTAATTGTTAGTTATTGTTAGTTACCATAGTTGTTATATTTTTTATTAGTATGGACGTGGTCGAAATTTTAATGACATGTCATTGAAGTGTAAAAATAGAATTGACATGCCCTAATCACTAAAAAGTTGCTACAAAGTGTGAGTTGGGAGGCACTATACCATAGTGATATGAATATCAGCAGCAACAGTACAATTCTGCTGTAAGTGTTACCAGAACTAGTTAGTTTTAATCATGGATTAAACTGGATACGCTTTTCAACGCAATTTCTTAAGTTATTAGTTAAAGAATATAGATATTTGGTCAAAAAACAATACCGTCTTGACCCTTAGTGAATATGCCTTTTTTACACTTAAATGACATGTCGCTGGAATTTTGACCGTGTTGGTGCTAATTAAAAATATACCTAATAATATCGGTCGAAAAAAAATACTAAATACCCAAATTTCTCCTTTTCCTGTGTGGACCCATATAAATTTGGTCTGATCCATTGTTCTGAAGTTTTTGTATTTTTTTTTTCAAAATGATTACTACAGTTGACTTTATATGTCGTTACTGAGTTACCAGACTTATAGGGCAAGGAGAATGCTCAGCCAGAGTTTAAATTAAAATTAAAGCTATAAAAGCTCGGGCTAAGGGCTGTCCTCTGTGAGACCGGACCTCTGCTTAGTGCGGCGTTCGGAATAAGAAGTCGTTTTGTTGGAGTTTTACTTCGTTCAAATTTTTCGCTTTTGTACACGCATTAAACTAAAAGAGTCTATGCATGATTGAACTTTTTTTCTATCGTTAGTTAGCTAACAAGCAAATAGCTTTATTGATAGAAACAGACAACCATCGCCTATAGACACCAAAGATGTTGACAGGGCGTTGCTATTCGTATGGCGAGCCTTGTGTATGTGTGTGTACACATACATGCATACAGACATACTGTTCCTAAGACCTCAAAATATGGAGACCTGGTGAAAAATTGATTTTCGAAAATCGGGATGAAATCAGTAACTTCCCCCGTGTTGGATCTGGACTCCTTTGAAGAATCGACCAACTGCCGTTCTGTCAAGCAGGTCGTAAAAGACGATCGTTTGGCTATGCGAGTCACTACCATCGTGGCTACTAGGTGGTAGAGTTCCGCATTACACAGATGGTCTGGTACCATCGCCTTACCTATTCCTGCCGCAATAGCGTGAGTGCTTGTCACTGTCGTATTCCGGTTCAGAGGGTAAGGTAGCCGGTAAACTTATACATGTGGTATTAGACCTCGCCATAAGATAGCAACACACCATTAACATCTTTGGTGTCTAGTCTATAGGCGATGGTTGACCCTTTGCATCAGGAGACCCATCTGCTGTTTGCTATTTAAGATAAAAAAAAACTTTAGCAGAAAGTTAAAAAAATCAACGTGATTTAACAAAAGCTGTGAAAAATATTATACCTATGTGTAATAAAACTCTGAATTCGTAAAAAAATAGTGAAATGTAAAATAAAAATCTAAAATAAAAAATTTCGTGTCATGTTTCCATCTTTCAGGCCTCAGGGGTATTATTTCTATTTTGGTTTGTCTTATAAATCTTTGACGCCTTGTAATAAAGAACTCAGAGACAACATAGTAGAGTAATAACAATACTATAAGGTGTCAGACTAAGCCATCAGTACGATACTAGACTCTTGAATTTTATGAAAATTTATTAGAAAATCTTTTTATATCTTATACAGATATCACCATGTTTTACTATTTTACTACATCCTTAAGAAATATCCAAGTACCTTAATAAAAGTAAAACTTTGTGAATTTTAACAACCACCATAATTTTTACCTGGCCTTCTTCAATATTATTTAAAGGGAACTGAATAAAATTTCTTAAAGGTAACTACCATAAAGAAAGAAGTATGGAGGGAATGCCGCAGGCAACAAATCTCCATTTTACCGGATTAAAGCACCTCGCTGTTTTATATAATAGAGCCGGTATGAAGGAGCTTGAATATTTTACGGGAACAAACTCAGCTTCACCTTAACGTTAAAACTGCTGCTATCACTCATGTCTTGCCTGTGGTTTTGACAATGCTAGTAAACTATTTCATTTCTGTTTGGAATAGCGTTTGTTTATCGTTTTAAGAAGTCATATTATTTCAATATTATACTAGTTATACTGTGATTTTTTTTGTTAAATTGCGCAGAACTGATAGTTTTTCTAAAACAGAGTTTTATTTCTTATAGTATACATAAAATCGATAATTGGAGAATTAACTGTATGTGTGTGCGCGTGTGTGTATGCGTATATGTTTATCTGTGTGTACGTATATGATTTTAAAACAGAAACAATTATTTTCTGTTTCAGTATTTAGATTTACGATTTTATTTCTTTTTCACGCCTAGTATTCAATAACGACAAATATTATAAAAAATGATGTAAGTATATAGCTCCAATACTTAATTGTTCTTTTAAGGAAAGAATTTACCTATGTAGTTAAGCTAAAAGCAATTGTTAAGCCTATCTTTAAAAAGGGTTATAAAATGAAAGTCAATAATTACAGATCAATAACATTACTGCCAGCGCTTTCAAAAATATTTGAAAGAGCCATGTAAACAACATCCATCATATAGGTTAACCCATTCTTTTTTATATTTTTTAACTTCAAATTTGTTGGCACATTTTCTTATTACCAACGCATATTATCTACTTCTTTCATTCTTTTAGGGCATAAATCGAACTCTTTATTTATTTATTTTTATTTATTTACTTAATTTTAGGGAAATTAACAGTTGCAATCGAACATATGTCTTTTCCACTTTTAAAAAATAATCGCACTTGATCGATTTTATTACACCAAGAGTTTTAGTGAATTTTCACTAAAACTCTTGGTGTAATAAAATCGATCAAGTGCGAGTCGAACTCGCGTACGAAGGGTACCGCACCATCATAGCAAAAAAAAAAAAAAAAGAAAAATCACGTTTATTGTATGGGGACCATTAATATTTTCATTTTTTTTATTTTTAGTATTTGTTTTTATAGCAGCAATGGAAATATATGATTTGTGAAAATTTCAGCTTTCTAGCTATCACGGTTTATGAGATATAGCCTGGTGACGGACAGACAGCGGAGGCTTAGTAATAAGGCTCCGTTTTACCTTTTAGATACGGAAACCTAAAAAGGTCCAACCCACTTTAAAGCAGTACAAATTTTGAAAAATTGTTCGGCTTTAGGTATATATAGGTTCCTAGTAATCATGAACCATGAGTTGTCCAAACATTAGTGTTTATACTGAAGCATGAAAAGAAACTTAATTTATATAAATTAAAAAAAAAAGTATAATAGGTAAGTATTTGCACGCCCATGTGGGGTAGAATAAATTCGGCCATACAAGTTTAAATAAATTAGCAACAAATATTATTAACCTTATTTTGGAAAGAAGATACCTACTATAATTACGACAAACAATACGTAGTCTGACAAAAATCTTGTAGATCCTAATTTTCAAATAGTTTACTTATTTATATTTAGTGTTATAATCAAGTGAAGGAATTTGGAAATTTGAAATAAAAAAATTATGTGTTGATCCAAGAGGGAAAGTATATTTTCAAGTAATGACAAATATTTGAGATTATAATTTCAAAGGAAAATATGATTTCATAAAAATCGGTCAAGCCGTTTAATATAAGATAACAAACAAGCAGATGGGTATCCTGATGGTAAGAGTCAACCATCGCCTGTAGACACCAAAGATGTTAATGGTGCGTTGCTATCTTGTGGCGAGGTCTAATGCCACATACATAAGTTTACCGGCTACCTTACCCTCCAAACCGGAACACGACAGTGACAAGCACATTTTCCTGGATTCTTTAAGAGGGACCTTTAAAGAATTAGAACAACTTCGATAACTATGTATACCTTGAGACCAATTAATATGCAAAACTATGAAATGTGTGCTGTCTCATTCTCTCGCAAGCTAAATCTTATAAAAGTATGAGTTTGTGTCTTTCAGCAGAGTTTCAATTTACAACGATTCTAAAGAAATGTCACTGTAAAAAAACTTTTATTATGTTAGGAAATACGTAGAGGCACAACATGGAAACTCAGAAGATAAAGAAATTCGATCTGACTAGCCTGGAATATCTACACCGTCGCATCGCTTATATATTTAATAGCTTATACAAAAAAAACCTCGAATAATGCCATTTTCACAAACACTTATAAAGGCTTTATCTCAAATGTTTAATTTAATCTTAAATTTATTAGAAGCAGAATTGTGTTCTTCTAAAACATTAATTAGTAGCCCGAGGTTTAATATCCAACGCGTTTGTTTGTCTAACTCAAGGCAATATATTTTTGACTTGAAGAATTACATTTTGAAAATTGAAAAATACAATCCAATTATTATTAATTCAATATGTTTGTCTTTAATTTTTTATTTTGGTATCGTTTGAATTTCTTACATATATGTGTTTACGTTACCTTGATTATTATTATCGAGAAAAAAGTAGTAGCCTTAATTAAAATAATAGGGAATCAAAAGCCCCTTGCATTGGAAAGAGCGCTTTGTTATTTTTTGTAAATATATATTATCATTTGATGCAGCTAGTAATAGGTAAGTGATAGTCCATCAGTAGGTATGTCAGATGTGGTGACGGAGATCACCACTCCTCGCACCAGCCGCCAAATTGATAAATTGTGATAAACAAAAGTGTCTTCCAACGCACAGTTTGTTTATTAATGTCTACTCCGAAAGTAAGAAACTATTTTTATTTAAGTATTTATTATTTTTAAGAAGCGTCTGGAAGAATATTAGCTGACAAACTTCAACATTATTATTACAATTATAAAATGTAAAAAATAATAAACTGAAGCAGTTGATCCATTTGGCCGTTATTGCGAACCTGGCGTTTTGGTAGAGCAGTGTTCAACCAGAGATTAAATTAAAGGAGTCTCCTGTGAGACCTAACTTTGACTTAGTGCAGTATCTTGACGATGATTGGGAGCGTAAGTGGCATCAGGATGACTCGTGATCGGCGTCTTATATTGTTATTAGATATTTATTGTGGAATTTCAACCAGAAGGCATTACTAGTTTAATATTAATATAATAATTTAATATGGTAGTTAAGAATGAACACAATAAATAGTGACGCTCCATTAATATTTAATGTATATAACTCGTAGCAGGATTTAGTATTTCCATCACGAGAGCCATCTGCTTATTTGCTATCCTCTAATATAAAAATAATCCTAAAACATCGTATAATTCTTTCTCAATGGTTTAACTTAGCGGAAATTTTATTCTTTGGGTACTGCATTTCTTATTTAACTTGCGAAATGAGAAAGAAAGTTCGAGGTAATTCATTTTTCCGTAACAACAGGGATCAAATAAAAATTAAAAACATTTGTAAACTTTGATGCTACTCCGGGAATCTTTTATTAAGAATTTTGATAGCTTTTCTTTATGCTGGCTCTTCTAATGGGTTTTCATTGCATTTCTAGAACCACAAAAACTTCTTATTGCTAACGCTTTATTGTATAAGTAAAGTTTTGAACTAATTTATTTATTTTTATTTTATTTCATAGAATAGCAAACGAGAAGATGGCTCTTTTGATTCATTAGCGGTAGAGTAGTGGCAGTTATTAAAGTAACCAATTGCATATTTCATTCATCTCTGTGCAACTGGGTGCGACTAGGCGATTTTTTAATATTTATAAAACAATATCGACTTATTATTTTTGTATTATAGCACTCACCCCGTGCTTGGGAAAACTGGAAAACTTTGAAAACAACAAAGAAAAATATTGACACGGAGAAACCCACATGAACCCACCACAGTTTACCGGTTATTTCTAAACCGGAACAGTACAGCTACATACAACGATGCTATTGCGACAGGTAAAGGTGATACTAAGGTGTGGACGATGTAAAACTCTACTGCCTAGTTAATACTCACGATGCCAGTTACATATAATGTGCCTTATCGCTACATATGTTTTTCACCTTTTACGAAGTGTCTAACAGAAATGTCACAAAACAACTAGGTACAGAATCAAACTACATACAAAGGGCGCTCGAGCATCACACACATAGACACCTCTCACGGACATGATATCTCTGAAAGGTTGGAAATGGTGCAAACGTGAATGCCACCCACGTCAGACATGAGTCAGTGAAGTTTTTGTGCAGAAAAATTGTATTAGGTATAACAATATCTAACATTAAAATATTTTAGTTATTATTGGTTTACGTTCCCTTTCTTCCTGTTTCATTCTCAACAATAAATCAAACACATATATACGATTGGCACTACCAATCTTTTGTACATAAACCAAAGTTGATGACTTAGCGCGACCGCCGAACGTAGATATGAAAAGTGAAGTACATACATACATGAGTTTGACTTGTTTACCTATTTGTTTTCTGGTAATGTAGTCGTAGTAATAGGATCTATTCTTCAAAAAATGGGCTTAGCAACACGGGGTAAACTTATCTTCCATTCAGAAGCAAAATTGTTATAATATTCAAGAATTATTAACACACATGGATGACTTCCAATTATTTAGTAGTTAGTGTTAGGACAAAGTTCTTGTAAGTAATTAAAGAGAACTTAATTAAAATCCCCATATTATACAGTAAGCCTCTCAAACAACGGACAGTGGAAGTTCCCCAACAAACGGCTAACTGAAAGTAACCAACTTCCTTCATAATTCCCTTTGAAGAATTCTCTTTGAGCTTACGATAAAGATTATAAAGGCTTCACAAGGCTATAAATGTTCTCTTTAAAAATTCTCTTTTTTATAATAAATAGCAAATTCAAACGATTCGTTATATTATCTTAAATTTTTTTATCCCCCGTGTTGGTGGGAAGATTAGACCAACTGCCGTTCTGCCAGGCAGATCGTAAAAGGCGACAGATTGGCTACAGATGTGACTACCATCGCGATTACTAGGTGGAGTTCCGCAACGTCTGGCCATGGTATATGGTATTACTGCCTTACCTATTCCTGCCGCAATAGCGTCAATGCTTGTCATTGTCTTATTTTGGTTCGGAGAGTAAGGTAGCCGTTAGACTTATGCGCGTGGCATTGCTATCCTGCCACAGGGATAGCAAAGCACCATTAACTTCTTTGGTGTCTGTAGATGAGTGTTTTTATTCATTCAGGTGAGCCATCTCCTTGTATGCTATTTAATAATGTAAAATAAAAATAAAATATTCCTCTGAATTATAACATTTTGTGGAATATTATAACCAATAATTCAAATTTATTATTTTCTCAAAAACTAAATAACTATTAATATATCTACTATAACTGAATTAAAAATTAAAAACCCTCCGAATATTAATATTTATTTTTTGTATTATAGATTAAAAAATACAGTTGGCACTGCAGATGGAAAAGTAACCATGGCCTACAGATAACAAAGACGTTAATAGTGAAATCCGGGTTGTAATTACTAAACATCCATGTCCTGTTATTTTATACAACAGCAGCTAATGTTTAATCTGTGCTAATACTACCCTTTGAGAGTCCAATAAAAACGTTTTGATGCAAGGCGCTTTTGAAGAATAGGTTACCTAATTTCCTGCCAGACCGTTCAAAAAAGGCGAAAGAATGGCGAAACATATGTATTCGTATTGATCCGAGTGCCTTTTTGAAGAATAGATCAACGTTACTGCTAGGCAATGCGACAGAACGCTAATAATATGTATATGTATGTGTGTGTGTGTGTGTATGTATGTGTGTATCTAAACATCTCGTAACTTTTGAACGGCTGGACTGATCGAAACGCGGTTGATGGCATTCGATTGGAGTCCGCTCAATTTAGACTTGCTGATTTTGACCAAGTCGGCCAAGGAGATTTTGAGAAATTTTGAATAATACCCAAAAAATTTTTTTGGCAAAACAGTATTTTTTTAAATATAACTCCCAGATTTATATACCGATTGACAAAATAGATGTTTGAACTGAAAAATCTGTATTCATAGTTTTTGTTCTTTTGAGCTTAACATACCTTAATTTAGCGGAAAGTTTCAGAGATGGCCTGCAAGGTCAACCGTTTACAGATTTTTTCACTGCTGAAACGCGTTCTCAAACAGAAGAAGTTTCAGAATACAGTTGTATGTTTTTTTCTACTTATTACCTCAGAACCCAGTCATTTGTACAGATTTGGAAGTCTTATTTGTTTGGTACTTAAAGTATATTTTACGTTTGGTTTTACATGGTTAAGATCTGATGTAGGGTTTCAAAAGTAAAGGAAACTAAAAGTCGGTTGTTGCGGTTTTAATTCGTTTAAATTATTGTGTTTGCTACGTCATAACATTTATTTAGATTATTAGGTATAGATTATTAGGTATAGGTACAACAAGTACTTACCTACGATGCGAATTTCACAAGTTTAATCGAAGTCTCAGCTTTGTAAGCTGTTTGTGTTCATTTCGATCTTTAAAGCCTAGTTCAAACTACAACCTCGTTACTACCACAACATGGAAAATTTTGTCGTGTAGATGAGTGCGTTTAATGCCCAGTTTTGTAGTAACCGTCATCTGGTCAAATAACGGTCAACTGCTTAAGTTCATTTCAAAAAAAATATAAGTCCGTAATTTAGTCAAGCAGATCCATTTTGTTCTATTTGCTTGGGCGAGTAGACCCCCCCTCCCTCCCGCCACACGCCCCGTTTTAGTGGAGTTTATTAGTTGAATTACGCTATGTTTTCTGTGAAACATTTTATAGGATGTTCACTTTACAAAACACAACTCATTTGTGAACTGTATTTGACCAGTGTGAACATTTTTTTGCCAGCAGCGATTGCTTTAGCTACTAAAGTACTCTCCACATGACTAAAATACTAAGATACTGCGAGTAGAGAGTAGGTACTTTAGTAGCTAAAACAATTACTACTGGCAAACATCGTTTGCGCTTTTAGTCGAGTACAGTTCACAAGTGAATTATATATGGCAAAATGAACGTCCTACAAACGCACGCGCGTACCCCACACACACAACACGGCGTAATTCAACTAATAAACTCAACAAAAACGAGAGGTTCATACTCGTTCAGTTGACGAGCCAGTAAGCGAGGAGATAGATGAGATACTCGTTTGAAAAATTTAGAACTAAATAGATCGGCTTGTCTAAACTATGCTCTATCTACTCAACTAAATTTTTAGTGTTTAGACACCTTCGGATAATAAATTACTTGCTACTCAACTAACATACTAGCCCAGTCAGAACAAGACTTTATGTTTAATTTCACAGCAAATTTACTAGATAGAGGACGCCTGTATCATTCATCTGTAAGAAATTAAGCGTACCATGTTTACCCTCGTTAAAAAGTAAAAAAAATCCCTTTCACTTCTTTCAGACACACGAAGTTCAAATACATAATATAAACTTTTAAACTAACGCGTTCTCCTACCATTTTTAAAAATATATAAGCGGGTCAAAAACGCGTACATATATAAAACTTACTTGTAACGCTCGACGTTTGTGTTTGTGTAACTTGGCTTATATATTTTTAAAAATACATAATATTATTATTGTAGCTGCTTTCTGCAGCCCGCTGCATTCTAAATTTTTTAGTGATTCCTACAGAAACAAATTATTTTTTCGAGATAAAGTATCCTCTGTGCTATTCTACGTCATTATTTATATATATACCAAATGTCATCCTAATCGGTTCAGCCGTTTTTGCGTAAAAAAGTAACAAACATCCATCCATCTATCCACACAAACTTTCGCAATTATAATATTAGTAGGTGTAGGATTGGCATCACCTACTACGTGTGTAAGTCTAATTAGCGTATATAAGAAATCGCTCATTAAAACGCTAACTTCTTTCACTTAGAGAATACCGCAGGAAGCGGGCAAACACTTAAATTAGTTTTCTGTGAAAGCAATTTTGTGAATGTCCCTGTTATTTCTACCTAATACTGCCCTTTGGGGTGGGCGATACCGCGTGCCTTTTATTGAACTCCAATAAAAACCTGCTAGAGTGTAATAAATCCTCTTTGACCTAAGATTAATATTATGCTCCATTTTAAATTAAAAGCACTCAGCCAGAATACGCGCGGCGAAAAATTTCTTTTGTGTTATGATAGTTATATCTATTGAAATTAATAAATAATTAATAACTAGCTAATCCAACCAGCTTCTACTACTACGATATAGTTTTTCTTACAAACTTTAATCCTCTATTTCAGACCCATAGGGTGTGATTTTTGAAAAAAAAACAGTAAGTCTACGTTTGTCCTTGGATTTTTAACTTTCGTGCCACATTTCATCAATATCGGTTCAGCTGTTTAGCCGTAAAATCGTAAGAGACAGACAGTTTTTCTTATATACTATACCAGCTGTGCCCGCGACTACGCGTGGAAAAAATTTTAAAATAAAAGTAGCTTTAGTTACTCCCTCATACGGTGATTTAAAATATGTACAGTCCCGGGGTTTTACCCGCATAGCTACCGTTCCCGGGCGATTAACGGGATAAAAACTATCATATGTCTTTTCTCAGATCTCCAACTAGCTTTGTACCAAATTTCATTGAAATTGGTTTTGTGGTTTAGGCGTGAAGAAGAGATAGACAGACAGACAGAGAGAGTTACTTTCGCATTTATAATATTTGTAAGTGTGAATTAAATAATTGCTAATCGTTGCACAGGGCTTTGCCCACTTAAAGCTTTGCCCACTTAAAACAAATAAAGAAGTGTGTTTTTTAAATACATAGGCATTAAGTTTTATTTACAAACGATTTGATCAATCAATGTGTAAAAGGCTATACATGTCACTACCATCCTGACCACTTGATGGTAGTCCGCAACGTCTCGCCCGGTTGTATGGTATCAAAGCTTTACCAATACCAGCCGCAACAGCGTCAGCACATGTCACTGTCTATTCCGGCTTGGAAGGTAAGGTAGCCGGTAAACTTATGCATATGACATTTCAACCCCGACACACAGATAGCACCGCATTAACAACTTTGGTGTGATATGCGATGATTATCTCTTTCTATCACCAAAATCATATGCTTGTTTGCTATTCTCTTCATTAAGATAATCTTTATGTACTGTCCATAAAGATTTTTTTGGTGGAGTGGTTTTCATTTAAGTTTTTAATTTGTAGTATTTTGTCATATTTTATCAATATTTAAATGAATTCCGTTACTTATATAAGTACAGTAGAACCTCGTTGAAAACCTCCAAATATCAAAAAAATGTTTTTTTCCCTTTCCTTGAAATACGAAAACCTCAATTATTCGAAATCTTAACGTTCTATTAGTCGAAATAATCTGTACCCCTCCAAGCCATTTTGGAACATATTTTCCCTCATAACTCGAAAAATTAAATTTTACCTCTGTATCTCGAACATTCATATATCTTTATAACTCGATTATTTGAGACTTTTACCTCTATAGTTCAAAGAAAAACAACTTACTCTTACCTTACCTCCTCAACTTGAATTTTTATTTATTTTAACCTCTCTAATTCAAAATTTATAAAATGAATCTCAACTTCTTTATATCGAATCAGAATCCGCCTAAGTCGAAATTCAAATTTTTAGCGTCTAAACTCTATTTTTGCCTTTGTCTTGATGTTCAATTTTAATAGAGGTTCTACTGTATTTTATTTATTTATTTATTCGTTTTGTATACATAGAAATACAATACTTATATTAAAGGAATTAAATGTACAAAGGCGTGCTTATCTCTTTAAGACATTTCTTCCAGCAATACAGGTTGTTGGGGAAATCTCAAAGTACAAACAACGGGTATGGTGCCATAGCTAATATTAAATAAAAAATAAACTAATAATAACAAATTTAGACAAAACAAAAAAAGGATACCTAATATATGACAGTCAAAATTGCTTCACCAGTATATATGTAATTATGTATTATATAATCTATAATAGTATATGTCGCACTATCTTTTTGCAGGTTATTAAGCTCTACGGCATTGCTTTTTTTTCAATAATTTATGCATGTTTAACTTTTTAGAATCCATTCTTAGAAACTCGCTCGCATATTTTAAAATAGGCTTAATATAAAAACCTAGTTCATTATGAGGGTTGGTTTGGTCGATTTTTTATACTAGATTTTGATAAGTACAAAGTTGCGAGCAACAGCTAGTTTATACAAATTACAGTTAAAAGTTAACACTATCTAGTTTCTAACAAGTATCAGTAAATACAAAGAATATAATATTATCAAAAAATGTTCTTTTATTTAGATCCATTCCATTATATAATTTTGAACAACTTACAATTTTGCCAGTTAATTTATTTTTCGATAAGAACCAAAACGAAATAAATAAACGAAACGAAAATCATTGGATGCTACAAAGAAAAGCATCTTAAATTAACATTATACTCAAGTTTCGCTAGGGAATTTATTTTATGAACTAATTTTCCAAAAACAACATTCTTGATATGAGGATAGACGCCTTAGGCAGTAGGCATTTTTGGACAAACGGTTTTCTATTTAATGAAAAGTCTGTAGCATGGTATGCCGCAGGGGAACAATTGTGATTGTTGAACATTTCCATACTTTATATGAACATTTTTATATCGCGGACTTACTTAAAAAAAATGTTTAACGTTTTATAAACGAAAATAGCAAATTGGCGTTTGTTTTGCTGGAAAATTTGAATAAAATGTAACCTATGTCAGTCAGGAATATTGTGGCTTTATACTGGTAAGAATTTTTTTAAAATCAATTCAGTAGTTCAAGAGATTACTTCCTACAAACAAACTAATGAACATACAAACTGTATCTTTCTCATAATAGTAGTATTGAAAAATGGATAGGTAAGTGTTGGGTTTTGGTATTATGTATTTTTGTACGTTTGTAAAGAGAGGTTAGACCTGAAAAAAAAGTATCAATGTAAAAATAAAAAAGGGCATGCTCTGTTGATTCGGACAAAGAAAGCATTGTAAATGAAAGGTTAACAAATTAGATATACAATGCGAACGTGGAAGGATGAAAATACCAGAGAAAACCAAGACTAACATACCATGATCAGATTGATCGACTACTATCCAAAGGTGGTGTCAAGTTTTCGCAAC
Source organism: Apodemia mormo (assembly GCA_036924255.1). Taxonomy (NCBI): domain Eukaryota; kingdom Metazoa; phylum Arthropoda; class Insecta; order Lepidoptera; family Riodinidae; genus Apodemia; species Apodemia mormo. The sequence goes on from JAUPFN010000016.1 coordinate 22,472,052, forward strand.
CGACGTGTTTGTATAAAGAGAGTAATTAATGTAGAAGAAGCAAGACAAATCTGCAAGGACCGTGACATATAGCACTCGATTATTTTTGTCTACCCCGTAAGGGATCGAGCGTGAAGATATTTTTTTTTATTATCGATAGGTAAGCGCTAGACCTCGATCTCGTCTGATGGTAAGCTGAGTCCTAAAATGGAACGCGCTTCCCTAGAAGGTACCTTTTCACTCTCCTCTTGAAGATCCCCAGATTGTGCTCGTCGGGGAACAGACTCAGGAAGCATGTTCCAGTCCTTTATGGTTCGAATGAAGAATGTTGATTCGAACTGCTTTGTCCGGGTGCGTGAAACATCCACCATATGGCGATGCCTAGAATCTGTGCGCCTCGACGATCGATAGAAAAACGGGAATGGTGGAATTAAGTCGTGCAATTCCGCAGCGCACTCTCCAAAGTGTATCCGATAAAAAAACTGATAAATTAGCCACTCTGCGTCGATGAGCGAGGCTCTGGAGTTTTTTTGCCTACCAGATCATCGTCGTTTATGAGCCTCTTTGCACGCCTCTCTATCGCCTCAAGTGTCTCCAGCTGGTATTTGGCGGATCCATCCCAGAGGTGAGAGCAGTATTCCATGCACGAACAGACTTGTGCTTTATCAAGATTGAGCAACTGTCCCGGGCTGAAATACTGTCTCACCTTCACCAGAATACTAAGCTTTTTTGAGGCAACTTAGGCTTTAGATTCGATGTACGAACCAAAGTTGAGAATAGGCGTTAAGGTGATACCGAGGAACTCGAGGTGGTCAGTTATCGGCACGGACACACCCTGGAAAGACGGAGATAGATGGAACGGATTCCATTTAGTGGAGAATAGACACGCCTAGGTCTATTCTCCGCTCAACGGATAATATGTAGGTGTGTATGTATGTAAAGAATCTTCTCAAAAACTACTGGACCGATCTTAAAAATAATTTTATCATTAGAAAAGTACATTATCCAGGAGTTATAAAGGCCACTTTAAATGACTTTAAAATGTCAACAAAACAGCTTCATAAAATTTCATAGCGCTGCTTATCCTACACTTGCTGAATAATAACAAACACAACAAAAATGAATTATCAAATTTGGTTAATTTATTTATTTATGTAGAAGATAAAAGTAGTACCTACTATTGATTAGTTAATTAACAAACTTTGGGTACAAAAGAATTTATTTTAAAGCAATAATCTTTAAACTAACACAAAAAAACGGAACTAGGACTAGAATATTTTTAAAGAATAAAACTGCGTAAAAATTAGATAAAAATAACTCAGACTCAAAATTTAAATTTGGAAAATCCATAATTCAAATGAACCTTTGAATAAGTCTTTTGAAAATATGAACCTTTTTTTATATCATAAGATAGCAAACTAGCAGATGAGTCACCTGATGGAAACAATCAACCATCGCTTATGACACTAAGCACAGACTTTTACTTACATTGGGGTAAGATCAATGATTTCATTTGTCAATAAAATATTTATTAATAATGACTTGTTATTCACAACTGTATTTTCATGAACTAAAATCTCTAGTTCTTTTTGCTCAGTTGGTAAAAAGTAGCTAGTAGCGTAGTTTGTTCCTTACAAACATACAAAAATACATATGTTTTTATTTATAATATTAGCATAGACGAAAAAACGAATCGACAACATTTACTCACCTCTCATATATATTAACGGCCAAGTCTCACTAGCTGCTGAAACGTAAATCTCGCCAGGGTACTGGTACCACCGTCTTACCCATTCCTGCCGCAATAGCATCAATGCTTGTCATTGTCGTGTTCCGGTTTAAAGGGTAAAGTAGCCGGTAGGCTTATTGCATATGGTCCTGCCATCTCGCCACACGAATAGCAACGCACCATTAACATATTTGGTGTCTATAAGCGATGGTTTCTCTTTCCATCATGAGAGTCATCTGCTTGTTTGCTATTTAATGATATAAAAAAGAAATCTTTCTTATCAAATTACTTTACGCATATGGTATTATATCCCCATAATACGAATAGCATGATATTATTTCAATATAGGCGATTATTATCTCTTTCCAACAGCAGAACATCTGCATAGAATTTACGTGAAATACTAATATGTATAAAGCAAGAATCATCTAAATACTATATTTCGTCGAAACCGTTAGTACCGCTTCCGAGATGTGCGAAATAAATTTTACAAAAGCAAGAATTGTTTATTTAAAAATGCGGCCAAACTTTCAGAGACTGTTCAGAATCGATAATAATATGTCCGATTTATGTAATAAAAAAATATTTAAAAAAAAATATTTTTATCCTACACAAAAAACAAAACGCATGGAAATAATTTCAATCACATTACGTGGATTTTTCAGCTTTCGTTCAAGTTTAGTTTTAATGACATGATATTGTTAAGTATGTATATAAGAAAGGCTCTACGCAGCGAAAAAATTTACAATAATTATTTAAACTTTTTTTTTTCATTTACAATTAAGACGGAAATACGAGAAAATTTTGTTAGTTAACAATCGTTTAAATTGTTGAAAAATTAATTTTAAGTAAAATTTCTAACGGAAATAAATTATTTATAGTATTCAGAATACATCATAATTTTTTCAATTTTAAAAAAGAATATACAATACCTGAAATAAATTAATTTATGTGTTGTACTCGGTTTTGAGGCCTTGCGCGCAACCTAAAAATGTCGTGCGGAGACCCATTTCCAGCGTTAAATTAAAATTATAAATAATGGAGATAGAGTTCCGAGATCTAAGAGTTTTGATTTAGAAATTTCCTCTTCTTTCCGAATCTTTTTTTGAAATTTCTCAAATATTAATAATTTATGAAATATTGGCAAAAAACAAAATTTGCCATTTTTTTCATCTTTAATTGTTTATAACTTTTGCAATTTTTTATGTGCACACGCTTTTAGTACATTTTTCTAGGCATTATTCCAGATCCAATGAGCTATCGCATATAATAATTTTAAGAGCAGTATCTCTATTTTGACGAATTTTAACTTGTCGCGCAGACTAACGAAGTCGCGGATACAGGTGTTAGTAAGTAAATGTAAAATATCAAAAGTTAGTAAATGTTAAACGAATATTTATAAATAATCTTGTAATAGTTTTACAATAATAATTAAAACACACTTTCAATTCAATATTTAGTTCCAAATTTTTAAATTTGACCGAAGTTTTAAAAGTGAGCCTGTATATTAAATACTAGCTGTACTGCGCAGCTGCAGTATAAAAGTTTATGGTGAATCTCGCGGAGACAATTCATTTTTCCGGGGTAAAAGTATGTATGTAAGTAAGTATGTAAGCCTATGTACTATTCATTCCATGTGTGTGCAAACGTTCATAATTTAATATAACGTAACAACGTTATAATAAATTATGAACAGTATATTAGTACATGTAACATAAAATTAGTTATATGAAATTTACCGTTGTACTTAATATAATATTCTATGAAATACGAATCCTATATTAAGATGCTAGAATGTCTCAAGGGCATACACAATATTATATACAGAAATTTCTGGATCGTAATTAAATACCTGGCAGTAATACCTGTGAACGCCCTACAAAACCTTCAACTTTAATTAATATTGCGAAGAAATTGGATAATATTTTATTATAATACCACACTACTACTAATATAAACATTCATAGATACAAAATATTATATAAAATATATATAGAAGCTATCTGTTTGTTAGTAGATAATTCTCCTTGAGGAAATAGATAACCTTTGATTATATACTCTCTAAATAACCCACGTCTAAAGATTATTTTGTTCTTTTTCTTTATTTTCTTTTTTCTTTTTTTCTTTTTCTTTAACTTTAAAATTTCAATAAAATGTTGCAGGTAGAAGTGTTTTCGTTCGGTCACGGTTATAGAGGTGTTAGAAAATACATATAAAAAACAGTAGTTGCCAGTAGATTGGATGTAAATAAAATCCGGCGATAGAGTCATCCATAACATCAATCAAACCACGGTGGTTGGTATTAATCCGTAAAGCCTATTGACGTTCGGCTGAAATCTGAGTCGAATAGGCTAACTCCTAGACCGAGGCATATTTAGAGCGTAGTAAAATTATGCCAAATCAAAAAAGAGAAGTTATGGCTAAAAACATATTGTAATTAATAGTAATAACTAATTAGACCTTAAATCCAACACAAGATATCAAACCAAAAACATCGCGATTTAAAGAATCATTTTTCTAATAATCACAAACTAGCTGTGCCCGCGACTTCGTCCACGTGAAAAAATTTCTAAAATAAAAGTAGTCAAAGTTATTTCATATTACGTGGTTTAAAAGATAGACAGTCCCGAGATTTTATCCGCATAGTTCTGGTTCCCGTGGAATTTCCAGGATAAAAACTATTCTATGTCTTTTCTCGGATCTCAAACTATCTTTGTACCAAATTTCATCCAAATCGGTTCAGTGTTTTCGGTGGGAAGAAGATACAGACAGACAGAGTTATTCGCGTTTATATCATAGTATATATTATGGATTACTACATCTTTTTAATTGTTGCAAAGAAGCGGGACTTTATTTAGTCCTCAAAAATCTTTAGTTGAATTACTTTGTGAATTTAAAATCCTTATGTAATTTTGTAATTACATACGTTTTATGTCTGAGTAAGGCCTGGAAAAAAAATGAAAATTATAAATCCCGTCAAACTTCAATTTTTATTAGCTTAGGGTTTATGATTAGGTATTATATAATGTGGTTCGTAATCCCATTTTGGCCGTTTGTGGCGTGCAAAATGAATTATATTTACACGAAGAGAACCTATATATTTTTTGGGACAAAATTAGCTATTCAAGCCTAACATGAATAACAAAATCTATTCAAATACATCTAACAACTTTCGCTTTTATAACATTTTTGACTAGTTTTGTTACAAGCACAGTACACCAAATAAAGGACTCATTAGATTCTTCAAACACATATTCATGTAAAATGTTGCTAAGACAAGACCATATTGATTGCACTGTCGAAAAGATATTAGGCCTCATCATTGACGTGTATAATTATACACGTCAATGGATCTCATGCAGAACTAAGCTCTAATTTTACACGCCCTTACTTTACAAGCCCTAACATCACGAAATCTATACCTCAATCAAAATATGTGGCTTGACCGATTTGAAAAAATATTTCCAAAATTTCGTCGCCTGTTAGGTCCAATGTCGGTGTTGACTACAGGAGGCCCCGTGTTCGATTCCCGAGTCGGCAATTCAAAAAATGTTTTTTTCAGTTTTCTGATAAAAACATCGTTGCCCAGGATAGAAAAGGCCCGGTTGGCAATAGGCTTGCCACCTTTTCATCACATTTTCAGACTAAGTATCTTCGGCTAATCGTGGGTGCACTAGTTGCACCTCTGTCTACTGCTTAGGGGATACGGTCTTAAAGATACTTATATTTCCAAGCCACTATCAATTAAGCGAATACCGTTTCCGGCACTCTGTATCCATAATAAAAATATAAATGCGAAAGTCTTTCGGTCTGTCTGTTTATTACACTTTCAAGGCTAAACCCCTAAACCAATTTTAATGACATTTGGCATGAAGATAGTTGAAGATCCAGAGATTACATAAGCAAATTTCTTTTAAGAATCAACCCATACGAGACTGAAATAGGTGACGAAAGCTTATATGAAAAATTATATCGATGACATGTTAATCTACTCCCGGGTAGGGTTCCCATTTAGAAATTTCGAAAGCCGGACAAAAATATTGATATTTAAAGAATGTCCGGAAATGTTGATCTCAAAATTAATTACTATATTTCACGCACTGCGTTTGATTCACAGAGATATCAAGTACACAATAGGAGTACGGGATTAACGGGGGACTTATGGCTTTGCGGTTTCATGATATCAATCTAAGATGGCATTAACTTAAATTAAATTCATTAGTCTGACTACGCTCTTTACTCTTTTGCTATCTTATGATATAAAGAATCGTATTTTACTACGGTCAGAAATCCGGACAATTTGAAAAGCTGGACAAGGTCCGGACGGACAGCCAAATTTCCGCACATGACCGGATAAATCCAAACAGATAGTAGCCCTACTCACGGGCGAAGCTACGCGGGTCAGCTAGTAATCGCTATATATTTACGGCCGATTTTCCGAAATGCAAATTAATTTTAACAAGCAATTAATCTGTGTTCAACAAATTATTTGCTTGTAAAAATTATGTTAAACATAGATTAATTGCTTGTTAAAATTGATTTGTTTTTCGGAAACCAGCGGTTAATTACTTCGAAATTATTTTGTAATTTAAAAATACAGATTTTTTTTAATATATATTATGTTAATAACAACACCACGAAATTCCACAAATATCATTGTTACAGAAAACAATTTGATGTGAATATTTTATAGAATCATTCAGGCATCAGTGCAGTCAACCAGGAAATTTGAAAACCATTACTAAAATTTTAATTATTACGGATCCCTTTGTTACAAATCAATCGCTGCGAAATTGAAAACGTAGCTTCAAACCATGTTTCCTCTAACAGAAGCGGTCTGGTCTCGAGAGGATTTAGAAACATTAAAATATTGCACAGTATCCGCGAAGGAAGCTTAATAGCGGCGCAAGGTGAGCGTTGGAATTTGCAATAAGCCCCACCTTTGTCTCGGAGAAGCGTTCTACCGCCCCTTTATTTCCCAAGTTCCTTGCATTTCATTCACTATGTACATAGATAACACCAATACATTTGGATACATTTTTTACTTTTATTATATCTTAGTTTTACGTCTATTTTATAATTAATGTAGTTTTATTATCTACATATTAAGACGTGAAGTAAAACTTTTTTACCACTTTTAATAAAATTACGCGAGTACTGAAGTATGAAATTTGGGCGTATAAACGCCTTTTGGGTGTAAAAATCTGTTTTATAATAAAATTCGCATTAAACACGCATAAAACTATAAGACAATATATTTTTTATATTTATTGGTCTTTTATTTTTGGAAATACTCAAGTGAACATCATCTTATCCACAATGTTCATTTTGATAATTTTGTAGATACGATTTTGTTCTTGGGACCCATCGATATATATATAATTTTCAAAGTTGCTTTATTAATCTAAGGGTACCCCGTTAGATTAATAAAGCAACTTTAAAAATTAAACTTAACCTTATTATTGATGCTTGATATTCTGAGTTTGATTCCAGGTCTATAAATTTGTTCTTTTTTGTTCTTTTTTGTTTTTCATAAAATAAATTACCCGACTTTGGATATATGTGCTCGAATTGACTTGTGTGACAAGCCAACATATACACTCACTACACCTCTGCCTATCCTTCGGGTAAAGGTGTGTAGGTAATACATTTTTCCGAAATCTGGCTAATCTTAAACGTAGTTATTCTTTTTAACACATATTTAAGCATTTTTACGCCATAATCGGGACTAAAAGCTTAATGTGCTAAACCAAGGCACTGAGTTGTTAATGAAACACCATCAGACTCCAACCTGCTATTGAAATTTCTATTTTCTAGTAAAACCCATAAAAATCTCACCACTATTGTCCGATCTGGAAAATTGAACCCGGACCACAAGATCTATCTGAATAAGCCAACCACAGACTACGATCGGATCACTAGTCATCTCTTCATTCAAAAAAGTGCTGAGTCTTGGCGAACTTGAGGCAAAAAAATATAAATATTTGCAAATCATGTAAATACATCCATACTAAGCAGTCCATACTAGTCCATACTAATAATTTATATTTATACTAATACTAGCTGCAGCGTGCAGCCCGCTGCCTTATACGTTTTGCGACTCCCGCGGGATCACCTAATTTTTCCGGGATAAAATAGTCTATGTGCTATTCCAGATCATCATCTAAATGTGTGCCAAATTTTATTCAAATCCGTTCAGTAGTTTTTGCGTGATTGAGTAACAAACATCCATCCAAACATCCATCCAAACAACTATCCAAACATCCAAACTTTCGCATTTATAATATTAATATAGATTATAAATGCGAAAGTCTGTATGTCTGATTTTCATGAAATTTGGTATGGAAGTAGTTGAAGAGCCGGGGTCAAACATAGGCTATTTTTTTCAAAAATCAAACCTTAAAGGGTTGAAATAGGGGGTAAAATTTGCATGAAAAGCTATCTTGACGACATGTTAATCTACTCGCGGGCGAAGCTGCGCGGGTCAGCTAGTAAATAAATAATAATAAATACTCACGGGACAAATTACACTGACTGATCTAACCGCAAGGTAAGCAAATGATTTGCTTATGTTATGGGTGTTAGTCAACGATAATAATACATAGAAAAACACATATAAATACTAGAATATCTATATATAATATAATAAAATCGTAGGAAAGTCAAAACTGTACATTGAAAATTTTTTTAAAAGAATACTTGAGGCGTGATCTACAATCGATATCAAAGCAAAAAATATAGTTTTTAGATTTTTTGTCTGTTTGTCCGTTCGTCCGTTCGTCCGTTCGTCCGTTCGTCCGTTCGTCCGTTCGTCCGTGCGTCCGTTCGTCCGTTCGTCCGTTCGTCCGTTCGTCCGTTCGTCCGTTCGTCCGTTTGCTTTAACCTGCTTGGCTGCTCGAGGCACACGAAGATCGACGGGATTTCGTGTTATTTTTAATAATACACGATTTTTTATAACTTCATTTATTTTTCGGGCATATGTCTTTTCCCGTCAAGATTATTTCGAACACTCTTATTCTATACACGTTCCATATAAAAAACTAGACAGTTCTACGTTTAAAAGTAGACAAAGCTGCCAGTGTATATGTAACACCATAAAGGTATTACATCAGCTACCCCCCAAGGTAGGAGCAGCTGAAACCGGAGAGGCATTTGTCTCCTCTTAAATGACCTACCCATTCCTATCCCGATTGCCCTACCTATGGAAGGAAAGTACATTTTGGTGGGACTGTCTTTTCCTAAAAGATAGTTTGCCCCATGTGTGGTTTTGACTATTACCACCACACCATGTCACAAACTTTGGTCTACCAAAACCTCCCTAAAAGGCAGACCACAGCCCCCTCACCTAATCTATCCTACCGCAAACATTTATTATTTCACTAAACTTTAGCCTGCAGGGCTCTAGCTGTATAAGAGATAATAAGAGATGGAAAGGTATAACAATTCAAACTTCATTTTCTTTGGTGGACCAAAAGAAAAAAGATTGAAGTATTACTTCCTCTCAACATCGAGCTCGCCCCAATATATATACATCACGAATATAAATACTTCTTACTCTGAACCATACTAAACCATCATTACAATATCTCCCATAACTATCCGAGTTCATATATATCTTATACAGATATTCTTTGTGTCGACTATGTCGTACAACAAAGTTGAACTCCCATTCACAAGACTTTCAACCCCCTACCTATACTGACTTTTACGACTTCATACTAAGGCGGCTCTGTCCCTAGTATACATTATACCCCATTAGACTTTATTATTGAACAGAAGAACTTGAGAGGAATACATTTCGATTGAAAACATAACATTTCTTCATTTAATATTCTTTTGGTCATCTTTTTTCTTTTTAGCTCCGGTCCATCATCACAGCATTGGTTGAACCCCGTCATATTACATGAAACAAATACAAATATTAGCATTCTCATATACAAACCCAAACAAAAATAATGAACTAACATGTAACAATTATTTACTACCATGAATGACCATAAAATACACTATATATTTTTTTTACACACGTACACGCCTTCAACCTATTTATATGTACAATATCTCTATGTCTCCTATTGCTTAACTTCGTGATTACATAATTTACATTAGATATTCTTTCCACTATTCTGAACGGCCCTTTATATAACCTACATAATTTCAAACTCCTATTGTCCACCCGTCTTGGTGTATATACTAATACTAATTGTCCCGGTGAAAAGTCCTTTACTTTAGCCCTTTTGTCAAAATATCTCTTTTGCCTAACTTGTGCCTTCCTAATGTTATGTACTGCCTTTCGAACTAACGCACCTTGTAAATTATGTCTCTCGGCATAATTTATCTCTCGGTTAAGACTATCCCTATTTACCCCCATGTCGCTTTGGAATATCGGTTCCCTAGCGTACATCATCATATACGGTGAAACCTTAGTGGTTGATTGCTTACTAGTGTTATATGCATGACATCTAATGGTACAAATCTACACCAGTCTCGTTGGTCCCCGGCAACATACATCGATAACATTTGAACTAGTGTTTTATTGAACCGCTCTACTAACCCATTCGTTTTTGGCCTAAACGCCGTACTAAATCGCGATTTTGCCCCAAATCGATTCACAGTTTCTTTCACTAGGTGTGAAGTGAATACTGCTCCCCTATCAGAAATTACCTCCTTAACACCTCCGTACCTACAAGACACCTCTTTAATCAAAAATTCACTCACTTTCTCTGCCGTCACCCTTTGTACCGGTTTACATATTGCATATTTAGACACATATTCAATACATACTATAATATATTTATTCCCGTTCAAAGATTTTCTAAAAGGCCCTAAGATATCGATTCCTACCTTTTGCATCATACGGGTCACAGTTATAGGCTGTAGTTCAGCTAATTGTTTGACCTTTTTTTCTCTCTTGACACAACCTACACGTTTTTACATACTTCTCGATCTCCTTCTCAGTATTCTCGCAATAATATTTATCTCTGAATTTACATAATGTTTTTGCTAAACCCAAGTGACCACCTGACCATGGGTCGTCATGCAGTTCATGCAAGATCTCATATAATAAACCCTTTGGTATAACCACAAGATCTTTCATAATATTGCCTCGCTTTACTCTCTTACACAGAATTCCATCATTCAATTTATACCCTTTATATATCCCGGTATCGCTCATTCTTACTCGAGATAACCAACGCCTACATGACTCGTCTATCCCCTGCTCTTCTTGGACCTTAACTACCCCTAATTTATACACTTCCAAACCATCCTCTTGTTCTTTCTGAGCATCCTCAACTGTACTCTCCACATTCAATGGGTTTCTACTTAAAAAGTCGGCAACTACATTCTCTCTGCCTGCACAATACACAATATCTAAATCATATGCTTGTATGCTCAGTGACCATCTCGCCAACCTTCCATTCATATCCTTCCTATCTCTAAGCCAACATAATGCCTTGTGATCGGTTACGACTTGGAACTTCAATCCCCATAAAAAATGCCTAAAATAATTTAACGCCCATACTAGACCTAAACATTCTTTCTCAGTAGTAGAATACTTCTTTTCTGCCTCACACAATTTCCTCAATGCATACGATATCGGATGCATTTTTATTTTTCCTTGCATTAGACAACATCCCAGAGCTTCTCCACTAGCGTCTACATATAATCTAGTTAAAACATCCTTATCACTAGAATAATGACTTAAAATAGGCGGGTTACACATTCGATCTATGATAATGGAAAACGCGTTATGGTGTTCCGAGGACCAACAAAACTTCGACCCCTTCTTTAACAAGTTTGTTAAGGGTAGAGCAATTTTGGCAAAATTACAATAAACTTACGGTAATAGGAGAATACTCCAAGTACCGATTTTACCTGTTTTGCATTTGTCGGTGCAGGCATTTCTTTTATCGCCTTTAATTTCCTGCTATCTGGTTGAATACCATTCCCCGATATCTCATGCCCTAACACACTTATCTTCCCATACCCAAAACTACATTTATTTGGTTTAAGCGTAAGGTTCGCTTCCTTAAGGCGCATTAATACCTTTTCTAACGCTTCCTTAAATTCTGTGAAAGTTTTCCCCCATATTAATATATTATCAACATAACAGATGGCATTCTTGTATTTGATATCCCCTAGCAATTTATCCATTGTACGTTGAAATACTGCTTGACTTGTTTTTAAGCCAAAAGGTAACACGTTAAACTCATACAATCCTGACGGTGTTATAAATGCCGTTTTGTGCCTATCACTTTCCGAAATCACAAGTTGCCAATAGCTAGAATTTAAATCTAAATCAGCGAAATAGTGGGCACCCGAAAGATATATTAAAATGTCTTCAACAATAGGCAATGGATAGCTATCTGTTTTCACCTTTTTATTCAACTTACGGTAGTCCACACAGAATCTCCATGTGTTATCATTCTTTCGCACTAACACTACTGGGGAAGCATAAGAGCTTTTAGATTCGCGAATAACACCGTTGTCTAACATTTCTCTAACCTGTGTATTGATTATTTCTAGTTGTTTTGGTGAGACACGATATGGCGGGTGGTGTACCGCTACCTGGTCTACCGTTTTTATTTCTATTTCTGTTAACTTACACCTACCTAATTCCGTGGGCCTAAATGCAAAACATTTCCTATATGTACTAAATAGATTTCGTAATACATTCTTTTGGTTTTGACATAATTCCGGATTAATATTAATCTCATCCATTTCGCATTTATTTCCGGAATTTACATACGGATATAACTTATCCTCATTTTTCTCTATATAATTCACGTAGTATATATAATCTGATTTTAACATATTGCACAATTTATTTACATTACTGACATTACTATTTACAACGTTTCTATGGCAGCCGTCCATTATGGAAAGATCATTATTATTTCGTAGCGACGAAGGATTGATAAAATTTACATAGCAACGCTGTTTAAGACATATAAAATTCTTTAAAAAGTCTATTACAGCATCATATTTTTTTAGAAAATCTCGACCTAATATAAGTTTAGTTTTTATATTCTCTATTATTAACATTTCATTCGCAAAAATACTGTTATTTATCATTAAATTTACACACGTTTTTCCTACCACATTTAATAACGATCCTCCTAGCGATTTTACAAAATGCCTATTGGGTGCATTATCTTTGTATGTTACTTTTAGATGTTCCGCGAGATCATCCGACATGCACGATATATCTGCTCCCGTATCGATCAACTCCGAACACGAATGACCCTTGGTTATGACCTGTATAAATGGACTGGACAAACCTTTGCTTTCCGTCGGGAGATTTTCATCTGTTTGGGACGCAGCTCTCATCTCCCGTGTTTCATTTATTCGACGGCGTCCCTGTTTGTTTGGGTACTGTGGTGTCATCGGACTGCGTCTGAAATCATTACGTGTATTTGAGGCCGTTCCTTCATATCGTCTCGGCCTTAGATTATACCGGGGCGTGTGAAAAACTTCTGTCGGCTGTGGACGTTCTGTCTGCGAGCGTACCGGCGTACTGGGCAGGATGTCTGGTTCCTCCCTAAATTTTACCTTTTGTGGTACGCCCATTGGTGGTTGTAAAGGAATGTTACTCGATTTTATTTGACCCCCAAAGACCTCGTTGTATTGAATGATTGTGTTACGTAATTCTTCTCGCGACGAATACACTCTCATTCCTAGCTTTTCTTTTAGCGAGGGTAACATTGTCTTGATGAATTGTTTTTTTGAAAATTTCGTCCGATATCTCAGCCTTGACTGCAATACTGCTGAGTCTATAAAAATATGTTAATAACTCCTCATCGCGGCCCTGTTTGGTTACATAAAATCGCTCAATATAATTTATTGATATAGGGAATTCATTTTCGATTTTTATACACAATTCATTAAAATTGGCCGTGTCGCTATATATCATTTTATAAAACGCTAATGCAGGACCATCAAGATATAATCCTAAAAGTAAAGGCAAACTCTCTATATCCCATTTATTAATTGCCGCGACTGTTTTGAAATCCTTAATAAATTCTGCGAGTGCAAAATTCTGCGTTCCATCGAAACGCTTGATGGCCTCCATCTTGACTCTTACCCTCTGACCAAAATACTTAGCTCTCCTGGTTTCTTCGTCCAGCGTAGCGATTGCACGTAGCGACTGAACGTAGTGACTGCACGTAGCGACTGCACGTAGCGACTTCACGTAGCGACTGCACGTAGCGATTTCACGTAGCGATTGCACGTAGTGACTTCACGTAGCGACTGCACGGCGCCTCCGCCAACTTGTAACGCTCGTCCGGCGATATAACAGCCGGCCGTGTTACTCCACCAATTGTGACACCTTTTACCCGGGGGATTTGCTTTAACCTGCTTAGCTGCTCGAGGCACACGAAGATCGACGGGATTTCGTGTTATTTTTAATAATACACGATTTTTTATAACTTCATTTATTTTTCGGGCATATGTCTTTTCCCGTCAAGATTATTTCGAACACTCTTATTCTATACACGTTCCATATAAAAAACTAGACAGTTCTACGTTTAAAAGTAGACAAAGCTGCCAGTGTATATGTAACACCATAAAGGTATTACACTATCACCTACGGGGGAGGAGCTGTGCGGAGTCCGCGCGGACGAAGTCGTGGGCAACAGCTACTATTTAATATTTAATAAACACCTAAATCCGCAAATACCAACATTTATGCTCATCACATAAATGCTTGTCCCCGTCGAGGATCGAACCCGAGCACCGTCAATTTCGTAGTCAGGGTCGCTAACCACTCGACCAACGGGGCGGAGCGTTCAATATGTTGGTAAGCATTAAATAGTAACTTACGCAAATAAAATATTCATTTAATTATTCAACTCGGAACGTTTAATTACACAATTCGTACTGCCTACCCAGCAAGAAAACTGGCGTGATGATACTTACTTATTTTATTTAAAAAAAATTTAATTGCAAAGTAAAATGATGTGTATCTGTATAGATTTCGCGAAATCTCAGCGCTCAATCCTATAACAGCCCATTTGGACGGGCTTACAATATCGCTTTCCGATGAAAATGGAAACTTTGGTCCGCATTGGGGTAAATCTTTTCAGGGTTCAGAAAAATAATTGGATCGGTTAAAGGAAAGCAATTACATCTGGCAAGAGCAATTTCGATTTACTCAGCAACGACTGGTTGGATAAACTTTCGTATTAAATCGTTCCTAAACCGAGATATGTTTCCAATTCATAAAATGTTTTATTACTTTCATATTGTTGGACCCTTTATCTAAATACGCATTCCGTTTCGGGAATTTAGAGGATTTGAATGTTTAACAGGTTATATTTGTCATTACAAGTTTTTATTTATTGACAGGGCCGAATTAATCATGTCGGGGCCCTTAGGCAATATACGATTCGTTTTCTAACTAGAGGTCATTCATTTACTACGGGGGATTTAGGTGGAAAGGGGGTTGATTATATCTTATTTTTTCATACATGGAGGGAAGGAATCTTAATAATTTTACGTAAGATTACAAAAATGCGTTAGGCTTAAATTATACTTTGAAAAAGTGCATGCGTGTCAAATAAACAAAAAGTACCGGCACTCTGTATCCATACTAAAATTATAAATGCGAAAGTCTTTCGGTCTGTTTGTTTATTACGCTTTCAAAGCTAAACCGCTGAACCAATTTTAATGACATTTGGCATAAAGATAGTTGAAGATCCGGGGCATACTTAATCAAATTTCTTTTAAGAATCAACCCATACGAGGCTGAAATAGGTGATGAAAGTTTGTATGAAAAATGAAGTTTGTCTCGCGGGTAAAGTCCGGACAAATAAACAAAAGGTGTATATGTTTTACCTTTAAATTCTTACGTAATAATTATTTAAAGACAGGGAGGACGGTTAGTCTTTTTTTTTATACTAGCGACCTGCCCACGGTTTCTACCCGCGTATCTTTTGTTCCCGTGGGAATGTCGGATAGGTTTATGTACTAAAACCTTCCTCAAGAATTAATCTATTAAAAAAACCGCATTAATATCCGTTGCGTAGTTTAAAAGATTTAAGCATACATAGGAACATAGGGACAGAAAGAGAAACCGACTTTGTTTTATACTATGTAGTGATTTATATATTTATTTATCTATCGGAGGAGGGGGATCTTAGCCAGTTACATTTTGCTAATAAATATATATTCCTTCAGAAATTACACGAATTGATCTAACCGCAACGTAAGCAAATTATTTGCTTGTGATTGCTAGTCGAAAAATAATTATTGTTATTAATAAATATTTTTTCTTCACCGAATCAAAATTTTCAAAGCCCCCTAACTTTATTAGTTACCCGATTCGAGATTTTTCGAAGATAAAAAAGATTGTTGTCTCGTCAAAACGAAGTTATTCACAAAAAATCAGCTTTTTATTTATCAAAAAAAGTTTGTTCATGGGGCCACGGTCTATTACCTATTCCTGTCTCGTAAATGCTTGTCACTGTCGTGTTCCGGTTTGGAAGGAAGCTAGCCGGTAAAGTTATATTAGATGAAAACTAGGTTAAAATGCACTTGTTCTTTTATTTCACTGTAAGTATATACAAAATTATTTTAATCTAGCTGTGCCTGCGACTTCGTCCGCGTTAGTTTTTTTTAAAGTAGCCTAAATTACACCTTATTACATCAGCTATCTACCAGTGAAAGTCCCGTCAAAATCGGTCCAGCCGTTCCAGAGATTAGCCGGAACACACTGACAGACAGACAAAAATCGTAAAAAGTGTTATTTTGGTATGCGTACCGTGTATACATCCATATGCATTTAGTTAAAACCGGTTATTTTAATATTACAAACAAACACACCAATTTTATTTATTTTTATAGATTAATCGACCAGTTTATCTTTTTTAAATCATCTTTAGAATGGAAAATGTTACACGTCTTGAAGATGCTTTAAAACGCAAAACCGGTTGAAAAGTAACAAGTGCATTTTAACCTAGTTTTCAACTAATAATAATGGAATTTCACCAAGTGACGAAGATTGAAAGTTTAAAATCTGGTAAAGTTATACATATGGCATTTTATAGCAAGCAACGCACCATTCTATTGATATGATAGATCCTATATCTGGTACCATCTTACACAATTATATCCTAAATTACTTAGTAACATTTATAATGTGTGGAATGTAAATTATATATTATGTATTGTATAAGTGTACATGTATGTGTATGTATGTATATTAATGTGTTAGATAGATTTATATGTAATACATGAACACTCACATTAACAAAGTTTTCACTGTGTCTGTATATTACACGCACACCCCTTTTCATTGATATTCTGTATACCCGTATTCACTTAATATATTCCGATAGTATTTGACTGATATGTTCCGAAAGCACATTTCATTGCATGTACTTCTTGATATATAATTCCATCTCGAGGTGAGGGCCTGGTGATCTGTTATCACAGGGCATCCTAGTGCAGACACCAGTCTCTCACAATTCATTGTTTTAGTCTATTTATACTAGTAAAATAAAACTTATTGTACCTAACGATTGTGAAAGAAATAAATAAATATAAATAAATAAAATAAATAAATAAAAATTCTTCGTCTTTGGTGTCCATAGGCGGTAGTTTGTTTTTATTTTGGCGGTAGTGTGGCCGCGTTTCCGATCCGGTAGTAGTTTTTAAAAAAATATGTTGACGTGTTAAAATAACTTGTAAAAAGTTTTATTGAATAAAGTATTTCTGATTTCTGATTTATATCAAAAAAAGCCATCTATCTGTTTGCTGTCCTATGAAACGGCAAAAAACTTTTCATCTGTAAAAGTAAAACATATTTAATTCATGTATATTCTACATGGAATATACGATCATATTAGATTCAACAATGTGCTCTTTGTAATATTCCACGAAAGGAAAATCCTATATTAAGACGCTAGAAACTCTCTCGCTGGCATACTTAATATTATACAGTACCTCATAATATAATATATCTACATACTTACGTCCGATAAAATATTAAAAATTAACTCTATATTATACTAACCACTCGACCAAGGGGTGATTTTTGATTCAAGATTAATCTTTATATATAAAAATCAATTGCTGTTCGTTAGTCTCACTAAAACTCGAGAACGGCTGAAACGATTTGGCTAATTTTGGTTTTGAATTAATTACTGAAGTCCAGGGAAGGTTTAAAAGGTGAGAAAATATAGAAAAAAATTAGAGTGGTTAAAAAGGCAGAACAACGTTTGCCGGGTCAGCTAGTAGGTATAATATATAAATTGATTTAGATTAAAGGTTAGTAATAGCCTGTGGTCCGGTGTCGGTGTTGACCACATGAGGTCTGGGGTCCGATTCCCGAGCCGGGCATTTCAAATGTGTTTTTTCAGTTTTATATTAAAAACAACATTGCCCAAGATTCGATAAGTGCCTGGATGGCGGGACAGAGTATCTTCGGCTTACCTTGGATGCACTGGTTGTAACTTGTACCTCTGCCTACTTCTTCAGGGATGCGGACCTAAAGATACTTTTGACTCTATATAAATATATTAAAGGTAAACTCTTGATGACCTAGTCGGATTTTAAGAAAGCGTTTATGTGTATCATAAACACCTTTATAAAGACCGTTTATCGGCTACTTTTTATCCAATTGAACAAAATTTTGAAATTCGCGGGAAGCCTCGAAAAATCCTTAATACCGCTTTTTCCTGATCCGGGGATCGAACCCAATTGAAATCATGATCTTCACCAGTTATGTTAACCTCTAGATCACGAGCAAGTTAATATAGTTCAGCAGTAAATGCTTCAAAGCCATTTAAAAAAAACGCAAAACTACAAATTCCAAAATATCTAAAGTAAAATTTATTTTAAAAATTAAATTCTTATATCTAATACCTTATTTTTTATCATAAAACGAAGGAATGCAAAAAAAAATATGCTTGCCAATATACTTACTACCACCAAAAAGAAAAGTCAAAAAATACGTATATTCTAAAGCCTTTTATTCTCTGAACCCCTATAAAAAGCAAATCGAAAATAAAGTCTCTATGGCTCTGCAATATTTCATGATGGCTTTCTCAAGATACTGCAGGCTAACAGCATCGGCTTACAAGAAATTGTATTTGAAACTCGGTGGAAACTTAAGCATTAGCCACTAACTTTTTCCTCGTAACGCACATGGTCGGGTGGCCACTAATGGGGAACAGTTTCTTAAGTTTTGCTAAAAAGAAAAACTTATCTGGCAACACTAAAGACCCGTCTCATCCGCATTTTAAAAGTTTCTTATTTGTTTTACCCAGAACATGTATTCTTAAAATATATTAAAGTAGGGGTAATATAGACTGTTTAGTTCAAATAGAGACGGGCAATGTTAGGTCAAAACTAAGGTGCAATCGTTGTTAAGGTAAATTCGTTATTACAAAAACCATTACAGTTGATAATAAAGCCGGTTGTGGTAGTTGATAGTACTACCTATACCCCATTGAAATGTTACATTTTTAGGCCTTAGCGTGCGTCTTTCAGAGGACGCAATTTCATTTTTTTTTTGATGACAGGTGACCCCCCTATCATCAAAAAAAATAAAATTGAGTCCTTTTTAAGCTTTACTTGAACTTTAGTTTATACTAACCCCAACAAACTTGATCTTAAGTTCATACAAACCCCCTCTACACATAAAAAAATACGTCCTCTAAAAAACGCAACCCTAAATGTAGCATTTAAATGGGGTACTAGTCCATTCCGAGCATTTTTCTCAGATCTTAAGACAAAACGTCAAAAAGGTTTTATTAGGCCTAAAAATCTGTTAAGAGTCTGTGTGAAAAATTCAGTACAAATGGCTGTAAGAAATGTTAGCTGTTTTATATTCAGTAACGATTCTGTGGATATTGATAACTAAAATAATTTTGGTTAAGTAAAGTAAAAAATATATATATCGTCATAACGGTTTCTTTGCGAGGTCGTCAGACTGAACCGAACGTCCAAACGTTTTTAATATAAATATTTGCTCATAATACTATTATGATAAAATATGGTGGTATCTTTGAATTATTTGTAATAACTGGTAACATTTCATTTTTGTAAAAAAAGACTATTTATTTCAAAGAAGCTCCTGATACAACATGATTGGTGAAGGATTGCTTGTTTTTTTGCAACGTTTGAGACCGAGAACTTTATTTATTAATATAAATATTTGCTCATAATACTAATATGATAAAATATGGTGGTATCTTTGAATTATTTGTAATAACTGGTAACATTTCATTTTTGTAAAAAAAGACTATTTCTTTCAAAGAAGCTCCTGATTGGTGAAAGATTGCTTGTTTTTTTGCAACGTTTGGGACCGAGAACTTTATTTATTTATCAAAAACAGTGGATGTCATCAAATCTCCAGACTTCAGGTTGCTAGGACTATGCTAGCTAGGACTATGGTAGGTGCTAGGACTATGGTCCGAAAAATTCCTAACAAATTTTATTGCCTGACCAAGGTTCAAAATCCGCGATTTTATGACGAAGGCGCTAAAAATTGGATCAAAAGACGTGTCAGGTTTTCTTAAAATACACGTTTATATTTCAGAGTCATTCATGGGTTGGAGTCAATGTTCACAACTAACATCATCTTCAGATTAGATATGAAATAAAAATATATTTTTTATACTATTGGATTGCAAACAAGCAGATGGCTCTCCTGATGGAAAGAGAAACTTGAACCTATAGACATCAAAAATATTATTGGTACGTTGCTATTCGTGACAATGCCAGTGCGACGTACATAAGTCTAATGGCTACCTTACCTTCCAAACCAGAATACGACAATGTCAAGCATTGCCGCTATTGCGGCAGAAACTGGTAAAATGGTGGTACTAAATATCCGGGCAAGACGTAGCTGAACTGTACCTGCTAGTAGTCACGATGGTAGTGACACCTGTAGCTAATCAGTCGCCTCTTACGACCTGCCTGGCAGAACGGCAGTTGGCCTATTCTTCAAAAGAGCCCAGACCAACACGGGGGAGGCGACTGATTGGTTACACACTGATTAACAGCCGTTCTACCAGGCAGGTCGCCTTACAGAACGGCTGTCACAATGGCTGTTAATCTATTCTTCAACGGAGGCATGACCAAAACGGAAAGAAACTATTTTCTGTCGCCATAAAGAAATCTTTATTATTAAGCTATTTAATATTTTCTCCGCGTTGATCCGGGCCCCTTTTTGAAGAAAGGATCAACTGACATACTACTAGGCATCTCATAAAAGGCGAAATATGAGTTATACGTGTCACTAACATAGTTCCTATTAACTAGGTGGTAGAGTTCTGCAACTTCTCGACCGGATTTAGTATCAGCGTCTAACCCATTTCTGTCATAATAGGGTGGAAGTTTTATGCATGTAGCATTCCAAACGGCCACAAAGATAGCAACAGTCCATTAACACGTTTGGTGTCTATAGGCGACTAGGCGACGCGACGATCGTCTCTTTCCATCACGAAAACCATCTATACGTATTACGGATATAAAATATCACAGTAAAATATAAATGTAAGTGAAATTAGTGGATCAAATGAAAGTTATCCTGTTGGTACCAAATACAAATTTGTACTTCAAGTATTAAGTAACTATCCATTCATATTCATCAACTGTAAATCCTTTCTGTAAACTTAAAACTGGTAACGGCTATTTTTAAGTACCGGTATTTTTACGTTATTACTAGTTTTGCTAAACTCACCTCTAATGTAGACTTTCATATGTTTTAGAGGGAGGTTCGGGGGTTGGAGTTAACGTTCACAGCCAATATTAGTCTGCCGCGTCAGGTTAGGGAACGAACGAAGAATAAGAATTAGTTTCATTCTATGATATATAAGGTTTTCTCCTACATGGCCTTCAATATTAAAAAGTAAGGCTAAATAAGAAAGTGCCTTTCAATTGTTATTATCAAAATAATTGCTTTGATCATTAAAAATGAAGAACAGTCTTTCGTTCATCTACAAAAATCATACAAGGATTATCTTGAATTTACTCATTTACTAACAGTTTTAGTTATTTTTGGTCCCCCTTTATACCACCAAAGAAGCATGTTTGCTATCTTATGATGAAAAAAAAATTCAACGTTATATCATTCGCTAATCGGTTATATCACTCGGTAATTCGGTCATCTAACCCATAATTTGAAACATGACCAATCAATATGGTGTACATATAAAGCCTCGAGCAAGTTATATTTTTTAGGAGTAACAGAAAATATCATTCAAAATTATATTAAAGACACCATGTGGAGTTGTTACATAATTGATATACCTATGGGTTGACTAGTAAAAAGCTGTACCCCCATATTGAAGGCCACGATAGTGGCCATAGGTAACCAATAAAAATATAATAAAACGAGAATATTGCTTAACCACATTGTGAACCTCAAAGAAATTATCGTTTTAATTTTCAAAACTTATGGCCACCCCCTGGGTAATAGGCGCGCACTTATACCGACACGTGCTGTGGCGTCCATCACTATTCGTAAACAATGAAATTCGATATTTATGCTTAGGTGTCCATACTGAACATTTTTATTGGACAATTAAGTCAAAATATAAGGACCTATTTTTTACAAATTCGTTATCAGAATCTAGTACTGAACGCTCGTTTTCAGTATGTACATTGTACAGTCTTACAGTGTATGTACACTCACATGTAACAGATGTATGTACATGTAACAGATCGGGTTATATTTCATATATTCAGTATGTACTGAATATATGAAATATAACCCGATCTGTTTTAAACTATGTAATGAAATATAACCTGATCTATTTTAATAATATAAATGCGATCTATATGAATAATATAAATGCGAACATTTTAATGTTTGGATGGATGGATCTTTGTTACTCAATCACACAAAAAGTACTTAACGGATTTGGATAAAATTTAGCACACAGGTAGATGATAATCTGGAATAACACATAAGCTACTTTTTCTTAAAAATTAGTTGTTCCTGCGGGATTTAACAAAAGCTTTCATGCAGCGGGCTGCTCGGTGCAACTAGTAATAATTTTAATGCAAAACAGTTCGGTCACTCATGAGGTTTGGTCCCATAAGAAACGCCAAATCGCGTTATAGACAAATCGTACCGTTTTTAGGTCTCGGGCAATCGTTTTTAAGAAGACTTATCGAACGTTGAATTTGAATCCTGATTAAAATCGTTTATTTATTAATTACGGTTACAAGCTAGAAATAATAGGATAAAGCTTTTGTGCAAAATTGCAAGTTAATTTAAATCACTACAGGAGTTTGCCATGAGTGCTTTGGGACTAGTACACATTGAAGACTGAGCGAGATGCGTTTAATTAAATTAGAGGTTAACCGAATTCGGAAATTATGTCATAATTACTACTCTTCTTCGCTTCGCTTCTACTTCGCTTTACAATTCACTGCAATCTGAATACACCTTGTATACACCATAAAGTCATCGTTTCCTTGTCTCTTTATTTCCAAGTTCGAGTTAAGATATTATCTATACATTACATAATACATGAAGCAAAAACTTTGTACCCCTTTTTTAAGCAATTACGCGATCAGTGGAGTACGAAAATTGACACTGAAAGTTTACACTGTGGGTGACTGCAGAAACGTAATGTATATAATATGCCTTTGAACCACCACGTTGATCGAGCGGTTAACGCACCTAACTACGCATCGATGGGGCTGTTCGATTCCCGACAGTGACAAACATTTGTGTGATGAGCATAGACGTTTGTATTTGTGGGTTCGGGTGTTTATTAAATATATTTGAGTATTTTTACATGTATTTCTATGTATTAGTATCGCTCACTTTGGGGTTAGATCAATATGGGAAATTTGTCCAGTGATATTTAATTTAGTTAAAGAAGTATATTAAATTAATAAAATTATACTTTATACACACTACATTCGTGTGACATGCATAATATACACACATGTATACTATTTTTAAGGCTAAAATTTGAGATCAAACTTTAAAAAAGATTTTATATTTAGTCTATAGTCGAATTTCGACGACAGGGCGATCGCCCGTTGAAGGTAAAAAAGTAAGTTATAATAGTATTATATGTTATTTTGATTATTGTTAGTACATACAAAGGGTCTGTTTATTCCCATATTTTGCTATAAGATTAAATAAAGATAATGTAGAAGTTATTCTCGTTTCTGTGGTCTAGTGGCCCGGTGTTGATGTTGACCATTATATGAGATATCAGGAGCCAGTTATTATTATTATACTTTGTTTTCATCATTATTGCAGTGTATGAATATTATTTAAAATCCTTTAATAAGTTTAAAATAGCGTGAATACATTTCCACAATTTTAGATAACTTTTGTACGGAAATTCAATGTTTATTTCAATTATTCAATATTTATCCACACAGAAAAACTGTTTCGCTGAATATTTATATTTTTATAGCATTAAAATTATTTATCTACATATATATGTTACCGGCAAAACCCGATTTCAGGTCAAACTAATTTATCCTAGGCCAAACCGGTTATCCTATGCGTGTCAAGATGTACTAATAATAGTACATCTTGACACGCATAGGATAACCGGTTTGGCCTAGGATAAATTAGTTTAGATATAAATCTCAGATATAAATCTCAGGACATTCTATCGATTCCATCATTTAACTTTCTAAACGTTTTAGTTTCATATATTTTTTGTACTTACATTTGTACACTTTATATATGTAATCAGCCAAACCCGATTTTAGGCTAAACTAGTTTGTCTAAGCGTTTCTGGACACACTAGTTTAGTTTAGTACAATTTATTTTGGCCTAAATGCCTCAGGCAAACCCAGCTGATTGGCCTAAGTCCAACTAATTGTGAATTATTATTCAAGTAAATTAAGGCTTACCAATAAAAAGAATAAAATATTATTTTATGAGTATTCTTTGTTAAAACCAAAGACCTACAAAAAATATAGACGTAGCCAAGCGCTCGTATCGTGAGTCACGAATGTGATAACGATGCGGCAGTATGAAGCCAGCGGCTTACTAGTCGGCCGCGAGCTAGAGAGAGTGAGAAACGTTCTTTTTGTGACAATATTTACTTCGAAATCATGCCATCCTGGGTGATAAACAACTGTTAAAACAAAACAGTTCCGGTTTGGAGGGTAAGGTAGCCGGTAAACTTATGCATGTGGCATTAGACCTCGCCACAAGATAGCAACGCACCATTAACATCTTTGGTGTCTATAGGCGATGGTTGACTCTTTCCATCAGGAGACCCATCTGCTTGTTTGCTATCTTATGATATAAAAAAACTGATGTGGTTGTATAATCTATGAAAAGTTGTTATATTGTTTTTTATTGTTAAAACAATAAAAAACAATTATTGTTAAAACAAATCATGTTTTGAAAAAAGTCTTCCGGGGTCACTTTTCACAAGTAAGCATCTAAATTTCCATAAATTTAACAAAACTGAAATAATATTTGATATAATTTCTCAGAACACAAATTTGAAGCGGCATTGCGACAGTGTGGTAAGTTAACATACGAATAAATTTCCCCAAACATTGGGGAAAAGTCCCTTTTATTTATAAAATGTATGTTAATGTTAATGTTAATTAAAATATATGTTAATTGTTAGATATATGAGAATGTTAGTTAATTGTTTTAATTGGATTCACTGTACTATATATGTATGTACTACATATATACATTTTTTATAAAACATGGCTCGCCGTGTTTCATGCTGTTTCGTGTTGACAGCGACTTAATATTTCCTTGTTACGGGTTGGCTGGAAGAAATCTCTATTACTAGAGATAATCTCGCCCATTGTACTTGTTTTCTATTATTATTGTTATGTTAGTGTATACTGTGTACAATAAAGAATTAAATAAATAAATAAGCTCATATTTTATTTTTCATTTTATTTGTTAGTTTGCCAATTATCATTCTTGTGTGTACTTTCAGTTTAGAAAAGAAGTTATATATTACTATTAAAGATGGGTATTATGAATGTATAATAAATAGTTAGCATTATAAGTAAAAAAAATTAAAAACCTATTGAATTATTAGTGGTAATTATTTAGAGTAAAAATGTAAAATATACTGAAAAATGTTCGTGAAAAAATAATATTTATATTGTAATTAGTGGATATTTACATATGTAAATATGCATTAACATAATATATGTACAGTAGATAAAATAAATAAATCATCAAGACCTTCTAAATTTGTTTGTTTTTGACGTAGGAAATAGAAATACAAATAAAATACCAAATATAATAAATAGAAGTAAAACGCATTATAATTTATAAAATGTAGTAAAATATTAAACCCGTAAATGGAAATTTTAAAGCCAATGTATGCAACACTATTCTCTAGCACACGTACGTAATGTTTCACGATGCTTGCAAGTGTTGGCGTGAGCCACGCATCATGTACAAAAGTTATCTTCACCGATTTGTTTCTAATTGTTTACAGTGGCTACGTCTATATTTTTTGTAGGTCTTTGGTTAAAACATTATATAAGTAATTATTAAAAAGAGTATTGTTTATGAAAATAAAAATAAATTAAAAAAATATGCACCAAAATTCAAATAAAGTAATAAAAATAATTTTCAGATCAAACTAAAAGGTATATTTTTTATAGATCTTGATTGGCATCACTTTCTTCGAGTAATTTTTATTACAAATATCGAATTCAGTTCTGCAAAAAGCAAATAAAAACTCAAAAAAAATTGAACGTATTATAAAAAGAATAAAATCGAAAAACCGTTTGACAGTGAAACAAAACAGGTCATTGGGGAAGAAAATCTCGTTTTGCACTAATTTGAGATGTAATATAAAAAATCTTTAGTAACCTGCAATAGTGTGTACAATATTGCATGCTTAGTTTCAAGTTTGTATAGGTCTTTAACTAAACACTTCAAAACTAAATATCTACGTTACAAAATAAAATAATGTAGTCCGAAAAACTTCAGAGGTTACAACGTGATTATTTTGTCACTTGCAATGAATGGAAATCAGTTCGGCATAGGCCAAACTTTTTAAGCCTAAAGTATTTAAGCCAAACTAGATTGTACGGGGCTGGACTAGTATATCCTGGCACACTTAAGATTAACCGGTTTGGCCGAGAACAAACTAGTTAAGCCTGAAATCGGGTTCGGACGGTTCATAATAAATATATAAAGTGCATGAAATTAAGTGCATACTCCGAAAGTTAAATGGTAGAATCGGTCCAGACCGAAGAACCTGCATTTGAGCATCAAAATTTAGCTAACTCTCATACTCACACACACGTACAGTTTATTTAACCACACGTACATGTATATACGCGCATATACCTACAAAACGCGCGCACGCACTTACGTAGTACACACTCAAACACGAACCAAAA
Organism: Apodemia mormo; assembly: GCA_036924255.1. Classification (NCBI taxonomy): domain Eukaryota; kingdom Metazoa; phylum Arthropoda; class Insecta; order Lepidoptera; family Riodinidae; genus Apodemia; species Apodemia mormo. Next base: position 22,499,095 of record JAUPFN010000016.1, read on the forward strand.
AAACAGGGTCTCGTCTGAATTTTGTTCCGTAAGTAACATACATACATAATACATATATACACATGTACATTTTTTCAGTAAGAATATTAGTGGATAAGTAAGATATTATTGTACAATATAAGATATATACTTTTTATAGTGATTAATTTAAAATAACTCGTAAATCGTTAAAGCATCTTAACGCCCGTATCCCCGAAGAGGTAGGCAGAGGTACAACCAGTGGACCCCCTTAGCCGAAGATACTTAGCCCCACAATGTGATGGCAAGCCTATCGCTAACCGGGTACTTATCCAATTCCAGGCAACTTTTTTATATTATTATATTATATACTAGCTGTTGCCAGTTACTTCGTCCGCGCGGACTTTGTTTACTCCGCGCAGCTCCTCCCTCGTAGGTGATAGCGTAATAATATGTAGGCTATATGTTGACCCGACTTATTAGTAACTAGCTGTTGTCAGCGACTTCGTCCGCGCGGACTACGTTTACTCCGCACTGCACCTCCCCTGTAGATGATAGCGTGATAATATGTAGCCTATATGTTGACCCGACCTGTTAGTAATATTCATGCAAAATTTGAAGTAAATCCATGCAGTACTTTTTGAGTTTACCCCGGACATACATACAGACAAACAGACAAACAGATAAACAGACAAACAGACAAAAATTCTAAAAACTATATTTTTGGCTTCGGTATCGATTGTAGATCATGCCCCAAGTATTCTTTTAAAAAAAATATTCAATGTACAGTTTCGACTTTCCTACGATTTTATTATATGTATAGAAGATATTCATACAAAATTTGATGCAAATCTATGCAGTACTTTTTGAGTTTACCCCGGACATACATACAGACAAACAGACAAACATACAAACAGACAAACAAACAAAAATTCTAAAAACTATATTTTTGGCTTCGATATCGATTGTAGATCACGCCCCAAGTATTCTTTTAAAAAATATTCAATGTACAGTTTTGACTTTCCAACGTTTTTTCATATGTATAGATACATAGATATCTTCACGTTGGACTCTCACGGAGAAGGCTGAGTATTATAATTATAACTGATAATAAAAATACAACCAGAAATTCTTTTTACGTCGGTTGAAAACAAGAATTTAAAAGTTTACATAGATGTTTTCTCAATTTCATATTAATAAAGAAATTCAACAAAGTTATATTATTATATATATTGATAATATAAAGGGCTGAACTCAACCCCATTACAGGCGTTTCATCCATCACGAGATCCCTTCAATTGACGTGAATGTCAACACTTAAACCCAGTCACTTAAACTTGAATTACATGGCTCGAAATTATGCTAAGTTTAAAGCAAACTTTGATATTATTTCTTTACTTTTAAACTAAACAAAATTTTCAAAACCATGTTATTTTGATACAAGAAAAAATAAAAAATAGAATAGGCTAGTCGACTAAATTTGACAGGACGTCTACTTTTACAGAGTTTACTCTGGAGTATACAAATTGACTAAATTAAAAAAACTTTAATAATTGGCCTTATATAACCAAAAAACGATTAATTTTTGTTAAATATCGTACATTTTTTATTTTTTTGTACACGCGCGTTTTTTTATTATTTTGTACACGCGCGTGATACGCGCATGTACAAAATATCCAATTGATTTTTAGTAGACACAAGCCTATTAATTCTTAATTAAAACTAGGTACTAAATATTGATTACCAGTTTCGTTTTTTTTATTTTCACCTTATATATTGGTATAAATTAATTTTATTTGCGTATAAATATCAAGATGAATTGAACAAAGTTAAATTTATAAATATTTAATTTGGTTTTTTTTAATATCAAAGTATATTTTATCTAATAGCAAATCAAATAATTTTTGTCACAATTATTTATATGTCATAATGATTTGGCTATCAGGGATTTTTACTATTCTTATATTTAGCAAGTTATATCCAGAATGTAGGTATGCCTTTATCGCGCTTACTTAGGATAGGTACATACGTTTAACAAGCAGTAATTTAATTTCATAATTTATATTATAACAGTCATAACACATGCCATGTAAACTCACCTTTAACAAAGATTTATGAGCAAATTCAGCCCTCACGTACTTGCCCGTCAAACGTGATGACTCCTGTCAATCTTAAAATTGACTGAAACAGAAAATTCACAGAGCATTCCCTCTGTACTCTACTGTACTTCACTTTTTATTGCGAATCCGAAAATAGAGAGCCAAATATTGTATATTCTATAACAAGTTTTGGAGTGTGTACGACCGCCACTACCGTTTTTGCTGTAAATGTTGATGTATATAGCAGTATATTTTCATAGTAAAATTACGAAACAACGTAATTAAAACGTGTTGAATCAGTAATACTTATTAATTAATTAGATAGTAATTAATTTTATTTTTAATTATTAATACTATATATAAATTGAACTATATATTCTACAGAAGATGATTTTCTCAGTATAAATGTTAGTTAGATAATTAAAACCACAGCTTATATATCTGTAATTATATGTAAGATGTTATATGTATAATTACAGATACTAGCAATCACCGTGTGGTCAAAATTCGACCACATACTAAACAAGAAAAATCTTTTTTTAAGTTTGGCAACAGATTTTAGCCGTAAAGAAAATAGTGTACATGTGTGAATATTATCGTGTAGGTATGTCTAATGAATGTTTTGTGACTTGTGTGTAATGTTTATTTTCAATATATTATTCTCATGCGTATTATCTTTCTGCAATCCTTCGCCTTGTAAACTTGAATTGTGCCAAAATGTATACTCCTCCGGTATCGTAAAAAGGGGTGCAAACATTTTTGCTTTACGTAAATACTAGGGATCTCTTGTTGCCGAGATTTGACCATTGACTAAACAATAAAATCTCTTTTAAGTTTAAAACTGCACTGTTGGAAAATAAAGACCTTTACACTCCTACAGTGCAGTAACAAACCACGTATAGAAAATAAGTCAGTAAGACATTGAGACAATGCGACTATGATGCTTTGTGAAGATGGCATAATAAGACAATAAGACAGTGAGCTACTCAGACAGTGAAAACGTGAAACAATGAGACAGTTCTCCTAACCTATGGCAAGAATAGATAAAACTTACTCGGGAGAGCCGTTTCAGAATTCTGCCTTTATCTATTTAATCACGAAAATAGTGACTCCTTTAAGCTTCGCTCATCTCTTATAAGCTGCTTAGCAGGCAGAGAGATGGTTTAATTACTTACTTTAAAAATTACTAGATGGACACTGAAAACAATTTAATAGGTGGTAGAGTTGTGCATTGTCTCGCCCGGGTCTGGTACCACCACCTTACCTATTCCTGCTGCAATAGCGTTGGTACTTGTCACTCTCGTGTTCTGGATCGGAGGATAAGTTAGCCGATAAACTTATGCATGTGGCATTTAGACCTTGCCACAAGGATAGCAACGCATCATTAACATCTTTGGTGTTCGTTAGTGTCTATAGATGATGGTTGTTTCTTTCCATCAGAAGAGTCATATGCTTGTTTGCTATCTTATGATATTAAGAAAGTTAATAATGTTCCTGATTGGGCACCAAAACCATTTTTGATTGTTTTTCATATAAGTCTATCAAGTTCTCTAAAACTTTTCTATTTTAAAACAAAGTGTAACTAAAAGAAACTTACTGAGAAATGTTTTATAGAATTATTTCGGTCATGGGAGAGTTTTAATAATGTAAAAAAGTACAAGAAACGTGATTCAAGAGCAGGGTGGCGAAGTAACTTCACCATTTACAAAGAAAACCCCAACTCGAATCCTCGAAACTCATTAAAAGTAAATCCGGGTGCATTTTCTGAAGACGTTGAATTAAGGCTCCTTTAAAGAAATTTTCTTAAAACTGCTAGGGAGCTCGCCTCATTTGCCACCATTGAAGCATTTCCTATAGTTCAATGTGCTAGTTCATTCTAAAATGTACCTGAGTTGAAGCATTTTGAATTCACTTTAAAAATTTCACCTTTAATAATATTATGAAGAAGTTTTACATTGTGTAACCGACTTTATTTGCAGGACTTAATCTCTGGAATAGACAAGTTGACTTAATTTGAAAAACTATTTAATAATTTACCTTATTAGGTACATTACACAAAAAACTATTTTTATTTTTGTTAAATAAGCTACATTTATCATAATAATTTTCACGTTTTAAAATCGAAATTAAAGCTTACCGTGAAAACGACTCTCATGGCGACCTAATGACATCACGTCGTAGTAATATTTATATTACATACTCTGTGGTTTCTATGAAAATGACAATATCAAGATGACGTTTTGACTCTGCCACCAACTCTACCACCGTGCGCGCTCATTGGTTAATTCAAACAACGTACGCTGCCCCAGCTTTCTTTTACACACTTCCGTCACATTTCACAAAATCACTCTCACATATTACAGTAAAGCAAGAGGAAAGATCAATAATATATTTCTTTTTCCCAACACAGGGAGATAGCAGACATTTTTATCATTAAATAGCAAAGAAGCGGATGGCTCTCCTGATGTAAAGAGAAACCACCGCCTATAGACACCAAAGATGTTAATTGTGCGTTATTATCCGTGTGGCGGAATAGTAATGCCACATGCGTAAGTCTACAAGCTACCTTACCCTCCAAACCGGAACATGACAATGACAAGCATTGACGCTATTGCGGCGGGAATAGGTATGGCGATAGTACCATATACCCGGGCGAGACGTTGCGGAATCTTACCACTTAGTAGTCACGATGATAGTGACACATTATACGAGCTGTCTGTCAGAACGGCAGTTGATTCTTCTTCAAAAGAGCTCGAACGCTTCATAGCTTCAAAAGAAAAAAGAAAGAAAAGGCAATTCAGGATATTTTGTGACATCACCACATAAGGATAAAAGTAAAACATTTTATATAAAAAACCTGCTGCATATTTTACAAAACTACACTTTCCATTATTCTTGTTTAAACAGATTTTTGTTTAAGATAAATATTGCAAAAAGAGAAACCAAAATACCAAATAAGATTCTTTAAGTATAGCGTTTAAATAATTTAAACGCAGATCAGCTCCAGTATACCTAAAGCTAGTCCTGTAATCCTCAGATAGTAATTTATGAGAGAAGGGTTCTTGCGCTTCCTGTTTATTTAATAACGTTGTGCCGCGGCGATAGGAGACGGTATTGTGTGAATCAATGAAGACATATTATGACGCTCAGAATAGAAAATAGGATTTTATTAATAAATGACACGACATGCTTTTATTGCTTACATTTTGTTTAGGAAAATTGATTTTTTATAGTATTTCTCATTTAATCGCTTCCGTGGTCTACAGGTCCGGTGTCGGTGTTGACCACGTAAGGTTCCCGGATTCGATTCCTGGGTCGGACAATTCTAACGTGTTTTTCCAGTTTTCTAATAAAAACATAGTTGCCCGGGACTAGATAAGTGCTCAGTTGTCGATAGGCTTACCACCTATCACATTGTGGGAGTGAGTATCTTAGGCTAATCGGGGGTGCATTGGTTATACCTCTATAAAAGTATCTTCACGTCCATATCCCCAAAGAGGTAGGCTCTTTGGGGATATGGACGTGAAGATACTTTTTTCCCATTTAATCGACTCAGTACTGCGGAGACCCGTGTTGGTCCCTGGCTCCTTTTAAGAATATGTCAACTGCCGTTCTGCCAGGCGTAAAAGGCGGCTGATTGTCTATGCGAGTCACTACCATCGTGGCTACTAGGTGGTAAAGTTCTGCATTGCCTCGCCCGGAACTGGCACCACCGCCTTACATATGCCTGCCGCAATAGCATCAGTGCACTATTGTGTTACGGTTTAGAAGGTAAGGTAGCCGCTAAACTTATGCATGTGGCATTAGACCTTGCCACAAGATAGCAACGCACCATTAACATCTTTAAGGTCTAAAGGCGATGGTTCACTCTTTTCATCAGGGGGCCCATCTGCTTGTTTGCTATTTTATGATTTAAAAAAAAAACTAATTTTACTAAGTGTTTCATGGAGTCACTATTGTTATACACGAAACTATGTTATGAATTCACTATTACCTTACATCAAACTATAACTAATATAAATTTTTGAACGCAGTAAATCTGCAGCAATCGACTTCCCAATTCCTGTATATCAGATCTTACCAAATCAGAACAAATTGAAATGAAACCACACTGGATGTAAATCTTCCCAAATAAAAATAGGTATATTTTTTAAAAGCGGTTCACATATGACCAAACTCTGAGATAACAAACATAAAAAACAGGCGAATAGATAACCTCCTCCTTTTGGGAAGTCGGTTGAAAATAGTAGTGAGTCATACCCAGAAATCACGAAGTTAATATTATTGTTAAAATCATTAAAGCAGTTTTTGAATAAGGTCTACGCAAACATGACCCGAAAGGGGCGTAGGTTTTTGTCAAGAAACATACTGAAGTGTTTCTATTTATGAACAATTTTTTTAATCATGAAATAGCAACAAGCAAATAGCTCTCCTGCTGGGAAAAGACACCATAAATGTCAATAGAGCTTTGCTATCCGTGTCGCGATTTGTTAATGCCATATGCAAAAGTTTACCAGTAACTTGACTCGCCAAATCATAACTACATGAACAAGCATTGACGCTATTGTAACAAGAAGAAGCTAAGCGATGATACAAAACCTGGGAAGGACATTTCAAAATTCTATCACCTATCTTAAGATAATCCCGCCGGTTTTAAATACCTTAGAACAACACCTGATCAATTTGATCGTTGTGCAACATTGTTAGACTCTCGTGGCATCCACTAACCTTCCCATAGTTTGTCAATCTATATCTATTTTAATATTATAAATGCGAAAGTTTAGATGTTTGGATATTTGGATGTTTGTTACTCAATCAAATTACAGATAGATGATGACTTGAAATAGCATATAGGCTACTTTTTATCCCGAAAAAAATATGTAGTTCCGCGGGACGCTGCAGCTTGTCTTTAGTATTATTATTCTTTTAACATTATACTTTCTTCAAAATGACTTTTTTGCCATAAAGTGAAAAAAGTTGCATCAATACTCTGCAGATTACATAGCAGTTCCAGTAGCATCCTCAATATGGTCGCATCATGTCTGGATTGTCCCTTGTAATATTTTTTGCAGCTGACGCCACTGGCTTTTTGTAATTATTTATAAAATATTATAAATGATAATATTAAAAATAGGTGATCATCATATTTCAACACGGCGTTCAGCACGTCTAACCACAGATACTCATCGGAAAAAGAACGTAATTCAGGGAACAAACTATTTTATTTCATAATGATTTACACCTTTTTCCAATAAATAATCCAGTTTGTGGTTATTTCCCACTTATTTACTTACTTTGGCTTTAAAAGTGGATTATTTTATGCAAAAAGGCTTAAATCGTTATGAGAAAAATATTTTGTTTTTAAAAATCAAAAAGTTTTAGTCCCTTGAATCACAATCTTTTGTGGCTGGATATCTTTGCTTAGAGGTATTGAACGCTGTGTTAAAATATATTCACCTATTTTGGAAAGACCATTTGCACCAGTTACTGCTAATCTGTACATTGTCCTGTGGATGCGAGATGCATGTACATGTAATTGATGTAAATGCATCTCGTATCCACAGAATATGTAACTCTTTTATGGAGCAATATATACGCTTTTACCACAAACTTCTCGAAACTATAATAAATTTAAATAATGTGTTAAGACAAAACTGTGTAAAAAGGGTATTATAAAATCTCAGATTATTTAATACTACAATTTTAGATAAGATCCTTAAACAGTCAAAGCTTACAATTCAAAAAGAAGCCTCCCTAAATTCATTTTCAAGAAACGGATAGCATTTGTCACTTCCTAAGTAAACTCGACACTGGCAGAGTTCACTGATATTTGCCATTCACACAATAAAGAACAAGGTAAGATTCTAGTCGAAAGAGCCCCGGGTAGCGTAAAGGCCTTTCTAGTTGTAGGACCTAAAGTAAGCATGGAACTTTTCACGAGCAGAATGCGAAATTTCATACATAGCATTTGCTACTTCTCTTCATTTGTGTCAGACAATGGAATCTTAATAGCTTACGGTGATTTGACGTTTGAGTAATTTTATGTGTAAATCACTTCCAGTGAAATTTCATATGTGATTTTTTGTTTCATTTCATCTATTGAAAGTTACTTAAAAGTAGCAATCATTTCAACACAACCTAAGAGCAGCCTAATAAACTAAATTTTCAATAATAATTACAGGACTATCCCGTGGTCAGCCTACTCGGCTCAGATCATAGAGTCCCGGGTTCGATCTCCGGGTCGGGCAAGAAGTGTCATTAAGGCTTGTTGAGGTTTTTCTCAAAAATCAAAAAACCCAAGGTTTGTACCTTGGACCTCTGGTAAAAATAATATAAGACTAGCAAGAAGCCCCCCCCCCCAAGTTGGTCCGGGCTCCCTTTGAAAAAAAGAGTTCTGCATTGTTTCGCCCGAGTCTGGTACCAATACCTTACCTATTCCTGCCGCACTGGCGTCAGTGCTTGTCACCGTCGTGTTCTTAAAATCTCGCCATAAGAATAGCAACATTAACATCTTTGGTGTCTGTTATATGGGTGATGGTTTTCTCTTTCCATCAGGAGAGCCATCTGATTGTTTGCTATCTTATGATATAAAAGAAAAAAGGAATATAAATAAAAAATATTCAATACTAGCTGCAGCGTACAGCCCGCTGTGTTATAAAAGTTTTTGGCGAATCCCGCGGGACCACCTCATTTTTTCGGGATAAAAAGTGACCTATGTGCTATTCCAGGTCATCATCTTCCTGTGCGCCAAATTTCATTCATATTGGTTTAGCCGTTTTTGCGTGATTGAGTAACAAACATCTATCTTCCATCCATTCCATCTATCCATCCATCCATACATCCAAACATCCAAACTTTCGCATTTATAATATACAAATATATATTTTACGTTACTTAAATTAAGGCCACTCTATTACTTCGAATACCTTCAGTGTCACCCCAATTCACAAAATACGAACTGCTTGGCAAACAGTGATATTAGTTTCGTACAAAAATACTCTTCTTAAGTGTTTCCAGCTATATTTCATTTGGCAACATAATACATCTACTTTTACACAAATTCTTGCCACTTAGCAGAATTAACCATCATTGGTTGAAAAATTTTACACATAACATTTTTATATACATAATTATACACATACATTTTTATATACTTAAGTACAAAGTTACAGAAAAGAGAATAAAAAAGATAAATTTATTTCTGCAAGATTTTTATAAGTAATTCGTAGGAACCAGCCTGCTGGGAATTTCCCCTAACATCGAATAATATAAAATATTAGTATTTTTAATATTTTATAACATTCTAGAAAACAATCAGACGCTTTTCATGATATTAAGACAACCGTCATACCTTCTTAATACTCTACCATCTAGTGATAGATTATAAATGCAGTTTTCTTTCCGTATTGTCATGTGCTTTCCTACTATATAATATTGTTCTGGTTTGTAAGGTAAGATTGCACAATTTATAAATTAGAAGAAATGCCCATGTTTATATATATTTCGCCGTGTAGGTCCCGGCCTCCTTTGAAGAATAGGCCAACTGCCGTTCTGCCAGGCAGGTCGTAAAAGGCGACCGATTGGCTATCGAGTCACTAACATCGTGACTACTAGATGGTAGAGTTCTGCATTGTCTCGCCCGGGTCTCGTACCACCGCCTTACCTATTCCTGCCGCAATAGCGTCAGTGCTTGTCGCTGTCGTGTTCCGGTTTGGAGGGTAAGATAGCCGGTAAACTTATGCATGTGGCATTAGACCTCGCCACAAGATAGCAACGCACCATTAACATCTTTGGTGTCTATAGGCGATGGTTCACTCTTTCCATCAGGAGGCCCATCTGCTTGTTTGCTATTATTTGTGTATTATTAAGTGGTAGATATTCTATTGATTCAGGAGTTACTTTTCAGAAATGCATAATTAAAATGTGAAATTAAGTAAATTATTTACTACTTTTTGTGACCTCCACGCGGAGCACTTTATTAAATGGAAACAATTTTAATAAATGAATAAAACTCACCGATGATATCGATAAAACCGTTTTTCTTTTCGGTGGCATCGCGGCGGTCACAAAAACAGTTCGCGAGAATAGCATTTTTTCAAATTTAATTTCAATTTCAATTTAATTAATTTCACCTTTTAATTAGTAAGTGGTCTGCAGTCTTCTGCAGTCTGAGCAGGGTATAATACCACCCCCAAAATTTCTCACTGCTACACCATTGTATTCTATTTGGATGGTTAAATTAACCGGAAATATTTTGTGTGTGATTGGTTAGAAAACAGGTTAAACTTGCTAAAACCAAATACATAAGGAATTGGGTTTTGTAAACTTTTGAAAAGAAGGGTGGGTTTTGTAAACTTTTGAAATTAAGAAGATCGCAACATTAATCGAGTGGTTAGCGTCCATGACTACGCCATCTTTGAGGCTCGGATTTGATTGTTTTTCTGAGTATGTGTGTTTATTAAATATGTCTTTGTATTTATATATGTATTGCCGTTGCGTAATACCCAGATTACAAGCAATAATTATGCAAATAATTTTCTTACATTGGAGTTAGTATATTATAGTTTATTGTTGTAATTTTTTCCACAATATTTGTTCATTTTATTGACATTTTTTTTATCCACGTAAAGAACAAAATTACATACTCTTATTGTAGATTTCATGTTCATTTAAAATTCCATATGCCTAAAAACATGAGTGTTTATTAAAAGTTCAATAAAGTAGCTGTAGTAAGCTATATATCGTGATAACGCGAAAAACCGTTTACGCATGGAAATGTTCCTTAAAACGTTAACATCTAACTGCTCGGCGTGGTGGAAAATAGCCATCTCCAAAATTAATGGATATTTTATTGCGTTCGAGGTTAAATTGTGCGTAACATGATCGAAAATCCTTTAAACATATTCAGAATGGTTTGATGGATTAATATGTAAATCAGTGGCTTGAAAGTTTTCGCTAGATTACATCGTATGGTTTTGTAAATGATATAGATTTTGAAACTTATCGGTGCTATTATTAGTAGGTAACTCAATTTGTACTACAACTAGTTACTCGCGACTTAGTTCGAGTGACCATAAATCATTACTTTCTTTTGTTCAGCCGAGTAATAAAGTTGCCTATGTCACTCCTGGAACCTTTTCCTTTTTTTCGTTTGAAGAATAGACCAACTATTGTTCTAACAGGCAGGTCGTAAGTGGCGATCGATAGGCTATGCGAGTCACTACCATCATGACTACTAGATGGTAGAGTTCTGCATTGTCTCGCCCGGGTCTGGTACCACCGCCTTACCTATTCCAGCCGCAACAGCGTCAGTGCTTGTCACTGTCGCGTTCTGGTTTGGAAGGTAAGGTAGACGGTAAACTTATGCATGTAGCATTAGACCTCGCCACAAAATAGAAAAGCAACCATGTACGGTGTCTATAGGCGATGCTTGAATCTTTCCATCTGCTTGTTTGCTATCTTGTTATATAAAAACCCTAGCTGTCTAAAAAATGTAAGAATTTTTAAAACCGGTCGAGTAGTTTTTGAGTTAAATCGTAACAAACAAATAAAAAGTCAATTTTTTCCACTTTATAATATTAATTTAGACTAGCTCACGAACCTTTTTGTTTTTTTATGGCATGGAAATTAATAACTGCCATTTGTCGAGGTTAAAAACGAGGAAACATTTAGAAACTTAGGAACAGGTAATTTGGTAAGTGAGTAAGGATCATGTACAATATAAAAAAAAATATTTACAATTAAAATATTATAGAAAGACAAATATTAAATACTTTAATAATTGGTATTCGTGTGACTGGGATAGGATGCCAAATGCATAAGTCTTTTTTATATCATTAAATAGCAAACAAGCAGATGGCTCTCCCGATGGAAAGAGAAACCATCGCCTATATACAGCAAATATGTTAATGGTGCGTTGCTATCCGTGTGGCGGGATGGCAATGCAACACGCATAAGTCTACCTTACCCTTCAAATCGGAACAAGACAATGACAAGCATTGACGCTATTGCGGCAGGAATAGGTGAGGCGGTGGTACCAAATACCCGGGCGAGACATTGCGAAACTCTACCACATAGTAGTCACGATGGTAGTGACACGTATAACCAATCGGTCGCCACTTACGACCTGCGTGGCAAACCGGCAGATGGCCTATTCTTCGAAGGAGCCGAAACAAAACGGGGGAATTTCCGGCTACCTTACCTTCCAAATCAACACGACCTTGACAATTACCGACGGACGCTTTTGCGGCAGGAGTTTGTAAGATAGTGCTACTAAAACCCGGTCGCAACGTTGCAGAACTCTATGAGCTAGGAAGTAGATACGATGTTAATGATATGTTTTAGCCATTTCACCTTTTACGAGGTACCTAGCAGTAAGCCAGTTAATCTATTCTTCCCTTTTTAAAAGGGCCCGGATCAACACGGAGATTATTGAGACATTTTCAGACATGTTCTTTTCAAAATCCCGTGTTTCTTAACTGAATTTCAACCAGTGTCAGCAGATCCACAATAATTATTGTACATGTACTATATCTCATGATTTTTTAATCCTCAATCCTAAACTTACAGTCTTGACAAAAATACAATTCTTTGAACGATAGCAATCTTCTATGTAAAATTATTATTTTCTTTAAATAATAATAATTATTGAAATGTTTGTGAGTTCTCTACTTTACTTGACTGAAAAATTGCATTTAAAAAAAGGTTTGATAATTGCCGTAATATCATTAAATAAAATTACTTCAGTAATTCTCTTCTAAACTAAAGCTTTCAGATGACAATTAAATCTAATTTTGAAATGTACAATAATTTTATTGAAAATACAATAATTTTACGGCCCTAATACAATAATAATTTTCACCGGTCTGCCAACACTGATTTCAACGTATTGATTTATAGTATAGATTCAACAGAGATCAAGAGCTAATACACCGAATGTCCCAAACATTGCAGAATTTATGGACGAGGGTAGAATTCATTATTAAAATAGTTATAATTTCAAACTCAAATAGTTTACAAGTTTATTCTGCCCTTTCACTTTATAAAGGAAACTAATAACAGCCGAGCTTTGGTACAGTTTGCAGTAAATTTACTGCCCATATAATGTCATAAATTTTAAAGCATTGTTGTTTTAGTCTAATAATAGGTTATAAGAAGAAGCACTAGAAGTTCTAGGTTCGAATCCTAGATTAAATAATTCGTTCACTTATTTTTTTTTGAAACTTTCCCGGAATATTATTTTATATAATAGCAAAGAAGCAAATGATTATCCTGATGGAAAGAGATAATCATCGCCTTTAGACACTAAAGATGTTAATGATGCGTTATCATCCGGGTAGCCGTTTGGAATCCTCAATCCATAATTATACTGAATACTCGTCTTTGACTGCCTCGTTGTTTAGGGGTTAACCTATTTGACTCAGATCGTGAGGTTTTGGATTCAACCCCGAGTCGGGAAAAAGTGTGATTAAGGGTTTTGCTACCACTGCTGGTAGGAGGGCAGATGGTCAGACCGATTGCCATCCAATATAATAAATACATTGCCATCATGATCGTTGGAAGTAGTGCCGTTGGGTTTTCGTGTAGAAATCTATTCACATGGTTTTCAAGTGTAAGAAAGCAATAATGCATCGGAAAACTTAACCTTCCCCAGTTCCACCTTCGTCCAAAAAAAAAATGATGTGGTGTCGCGGGACACCAGGAAGGAACGAACTTCCTTCGGCTAAACGGCACTACTCGCTTGTGTACGCGACTGTCGCGCCTGCGCACGTCTCATTTAACGCTTTCATTCCACGCATTTTTCTTACGATTTTACTATCACATTTTTTTCAGTTCGGTCGCGCAGCAAAATCCCTATCCCCTCCAAGCCTGCCGTAAGGAACTTCGTTCCAATAATTCCCAAGACGCAATTTCAATTTAATAGAGACTGCTTTCGAAACTTTGCATAATATAATTCTGCAAAATTAGGATTATTTCAGTTAATTTTTTAATGCATATAATTTTTGGAACGAAGTTCCTTACGGCAGGCTTGGAGGAGATAGGGATTTTGCTGCGCGACCGAACTGAAAAAAATGTGATAGTAAAACCGTAAGAAAAATGCGTGGAATAAAAGCGTTAAATGAGACGTGCGCAGGCGCGACAGTCGCGTACACAAGCGAGTAGTGCTGTTTAGCCGAAGGAAGTTCGTTCCTACCTGGTGTCCCGCGACACCACATCATTTTTTTTTGCACGCAAAATCAATCATGCCCAGGTATATAACTAACTTGATAGAGCCAACTGTACATTACAGTTGGCTTTAACTAGCTGGCTAACAAAGAAAGCATTCAAGTATGCTCCCAAATACCTATCTTCAAATACTTAATACGCATTTCGTACACCGCAATCACATTTTCCGGCGAGCAGCAATTTTAAAACGAAAATTTTAAATTTCCGGAACTTAAATTGCCCCATTTCGTTGCAGTCTACGGAGAATAATGAAAAGAAAAGTTCCCTTTTCATGACACATAGATTACTCTCAGTGGCCTCTTTTACCCACAATGTATGTGAATTGCCGTATTAAATTTTATAATTCGCATACTTAATTTCGATTTCAATTTTATTCACTGTTCAGAACCGTAAAGACCGCACCAAAAGGAGACTTAAGGACGCCTTTGTCTTTAAAATTTTAATAACTTCTATTCTATAGGTACCTAACTTATTAAAAATTTATTGGCGAGTTGAAAAATTTACGATCAATTTTTTTTACAAAGGAAGCAAACAAGCAGATGGCTCTCCTGATGGAAAGAGACATCCATCGCCTACTAGTGCCTATGACACAAAAGGTAGGTTGGTATCCTTGTGGCGAGGGTAAGATAGCCGGTAAACCCATGCATGTGGCATTAAGACCCCATGCTACATCAAGCGGTTTACCGGCTATCTTACCCTTCAAACCATAACACGACAGTGACAAGCACTGACTTTGTGGACACTGTCATGATGGCAGTGACATGTATAGCCAATAGTTCGCCGTTTACGCAGTCCCTGGCAGAAAGGCAGATGATCAGAGTGCTAAGTGTGAGTTTTTCTTTTCGCATTAGATCGTGAGCGCGTTTCGAGTTTACTAGGAATTTGTATGTGATTTGTACAGCGCCACCTAGTGGTAAACTGGTTTCTCACGTTTGCCACTAGGTGGCGCTGTACAAATCACATACAAATTCCTAGTAAACTCCAAACGCGCTCACGATCGAATGCGAAAAGAAAAACTCACACTTAGCACTCTGTTCGTCTGGGCTTGGACCAACAAGGGTAATACACTTCTGCATACTCTTCGAAATGTGTCCTATGAAAAACTTAAAGGATACCAACTCTACGTTGACAATTATTAAAAATGTGATTATCGCTTAGATAATAATAAAATAATAATACTATACTATCAGTCACACGTGGGTTCTAACCTCTTATACATTATTTAGACGTTGATATGCATTGCCATTATTAAAGATTTATTTTATATACGAGTATGATAATAACCACTTTAATATTAAATTCCAACTTATTTTCGTCATTTTATTGTTTTTGCTAACATAGCATAACAAACCCTGCGAAACTATCTAATTCAGTTTTAAAATTTAATAGCCAGTGATTGATCGACGATAGATAGCAGAACCTTAGTAATAGAGTCCCATTGGCATCCTTGCAGTACACAACCCAATAAGAAAACAGATTTTGTGTTTTACTCAGCCTTACACGGTATATATAAGCCGATTAGCGTCGCAAAGTTAAAACGTCAAGCAAGCCGAGGAAGCCGAGACAGGTTTTCATTTTAACCCACAATTTAACTCAGATTTTCACGAACAATTTCTTATAACTGGAGAGCTACCATAAAAAGGGGTAAACCGAACAAAAAATATATTTTTACTTTATACATTGCTTTTTTTTTCATATACAAGTACGTGTACATTCATCTTTATTACTAGATCAAAATCAACTGCAGTACACTATCATAGCTTTTGGTATGTCATAGCTTAAGATGCGTTAATAGTTAGTATCCGACTTACAAAGGCTTTCCCAGATCGGGCATAGCCTTCTAGGGTTTCTTAATATTCCGTCTCGGGAAAGCACTTAGAGCACTTAGAGATGATGACTCTATTTATAGAAAATAACATTTATAGATAATCGTCAAAGGAAATTTCGTCGATGGAGATCACTATCCAGCTCTTAAGCCAAACCGATGAGTCGTATTGAACCAGAAGCATCTTTGGGCATTCTATTAACCCTACGTGCTCAAAACAAGGGATTCGATGAAATGATACTTATTAATTTTAACTGTATTATAATATATTTTAAAAAGACTTCAAAAACTATTTAACACCAGCTCAGTATCAGTACAATACTTACTTTAACAATATATTCTTTTAAGCTTTGTTCATTATATTTTATAGTATTAAGCTTGTGTGTGTGGATTTTTTGCAACAAAAGATAACAACATATTTATGTAAAACCTCAAAAATGCACGATATTTATGTATGAGTTTTAGGGGAAATAAACCTGAAATAAATATTTAAAATACTTACCGTGTTAGTTGGATTCGCAAACTCTTGGTCTATTTACCCTTTAGAAGTAAATAAAACACCTCTCTCAGTAGCATTTCGTCTATTTAACCATTTTATTTTTCCGCTATAAAGTTCTGCGCTTGGCTGCTTTTGATTTGTATTGCGATAAATAAAAATGCGCTAGTAGAGCTTGATATTTTTATTCCTGAAAAATATTGGACTGTAATATATTACAGTTCATTGTTAAGCAAAGTTCTACCAATTACCAACCTTATAAATTCACTGTCACCCACGCCTTCGAAGGTGACGACATACATGATGCTAGTTAAAGTGACACACACGTTAAGCTTATTAAGGTTAGGTGCTCATTGTCTTATTAGCACAGAGCACTTCTTCCTAGCTGGCTGTCAGAGAAACACCCCTTGACCACCATGTAGGTCAATCTGTTAGTCTAGTCGAGTAACCACGAAATCGATAGGTCATGGGTTTAATTCCAAACAAAGACAAGCGTTTGTATCATGATCATAAATATTTGTATTTCGGGATGCGTGATTTTATTAAATATGTTTTAGTATTTTTATTTGTTTTCCTAAGTTCATATCTTTGACTATCACCCATATTTCAAGCATATAATTTTCTTACTGCAGAGTTTTTTTTCCAGCATTTTGTCCAGCAATATTTATTTATAATAATAACTTTTTTATCCATACTAATATTATAAATGCGAAAGTAACTCTGTCTGCCGGTCTGTCGGTCTCTTCTTCACGCCCAAACTACTGGATCGATTTGGATGAATTTTGGTATAAAGATATTTTGAGACTCGAAAAAGAATATAGGATAGTTTTCATACCGGACCGGAAATACCACGGGAACTGGAACTATGCGGGTAAAACTCCGAAACTGTATCTCCACCATGGTAATAAGGAGTAACTTAGGCTACTTTTATTTTACAAATTTTTCCACGCGGACGAAGTCGCAGGCACAGCTAGTTTCCTAAATTACAGATAAGTTGATTGATATTATGATACATAAAAACTGATTTTAAAACCTTGGTATTCCCCAGCGTTGGTCCGGGACTCCTTTGAAGAATAGACAACCACGACACTAACGTAAAGAACTATTGGCTATACATATCATTACCATCATGACAACTAGGTAGAGTGTCAAGCAGTTCGTAAATAGCGATTGGCTATAGACACTAGTCATTACTTGTAATGAGCTTATATAATATGTGGCATAAACATCCCTACACGCGGATAGCAATTGACTATTAATATCTTTGACTTCTCTTTCCTCTTTGCATCGCGTGAGTCATCTGCTTGTTTGGTATCTTATGTATTTCTCTATAAAAATACATTTTTATACATCTAATTCTAAAATATTTACAAAATGAATTCTTAACCATCATAAATCATACGTTTCCCTAAGACCAATTTAGTCGAATTGGTGCCAAGTTGCTTTCCATTATAAAATATTCTATTCATCCTCTTCTACAGTGCACTTACTACAAATTTCAACAAGGAAAACCATTACATACAGACTCCGAGACGATTCAGTCGCGTTCAAATGGAAAAGTGGTATTGTACATAGCTAGCAAATAAAATGTTACAATCCAAATAAATTAAATTTATTTGTCTAAGAGCACGTTGCTTTTGTAGATATGTAAAGTAGTTTTGAACTTTTACCATCATGGAATGACATCTCTAGTCATACAAAATTACTTTGCATTTTGAGTGTAAAAGGGTCAAATTTTAATTTAGTTCACTCAACGTAGCGGGTGGTGTAGATGGGATAGGTAGTGTAAGTGCTTCTATTAAAAAAACTGTGCTATCTCAGCATTGATATAAAAAACCCAATATGCACAGTCCCGACCAAAACTGACACTCACAACTATCGCTAATTTTACATAAGTAGTACAGATATGGTAAAAATATACGGTTTTGCATATCCAACTTTAAACGCAAGATTTATAGTTGTTTTTATAAAGCAATGTACAAAAAGAAATAAAATTGAGTGTTGCGACCGACGCGATTCTATTTGAAATGACCGCACAATTTAAAATCGTGCGCTCATTTTTGGAGGACGGTTTTGAGACACTCAATATGTGTATCTTGGTTTTTTTATATCAATGTATCTCAGTGATAAAATAAAATATTTAATGCTTTAATACATTAGTATACTAGCCATCGCTATCGAAACTCGATCTTAATTCTTCTAATGTTAAAGTACCTACAAATATATGTGAGATAAATTATAGGATAAAGAATCTAGGATTCAATTTGATCTAAACTACATGAGTCGACTAATTTCAAAGGTGGCAATCTGACTTTTCGTAAATTTTCGGCAAACTAAAAAAACTGATTATTGGCTCTCTATGGTCCTTAAAGTTACAAAGTTAAACTGTATAAATAATTTTAGCGCATTTTAGCATAATTTATGTCTGTTTGTCTGTTTGTCTGTTTGTCTGTTTGTCTGTTTGTCTGTTTGTCTGTTTGTCTGTTTGTCTGTTTGTCTGTTTGTCTGTTTGTCTGTTTGTCTGTTTGTCTGTTTGTCTGTTTGTCTGTTTGTCTGTTTGTCTGTTTGTCTGTTTGTCTGTTTGTCTGTTTGTCTGTTTGTCTGTTTGTCTGTTTGTCTGTTTGTCTGTCTGTCTGTCTGTCTGTCTGTTTGTCTGTTTGTCTGTTTGTCTGTTTGTCTGTTTGTCTGTTTGTCTGTTTGTCTGTTTGTCTGTTTGTCTGTTTGTCTGTTTGTCCGTTTGTCCGTTTGTCCGTTTGTCCGTTTGTCCGTTTGTCCGTTTGTCCGTTTGACCGTTTGTCCGTTTGTCCGTTTGTCCGTTTGTCCGTTTGTCCGTTTGTCCGTTTGTCCGTTTGTCTGTTTGTCTGTTTGTCTGTTTGTCTGTTTGTCTGTTTGTCTGTTTGTCTGTTTGTCTGTTTGTCTGTTTGTCTGTTTGTCTGTTTGTCTGTTTGTCTGTTTGTCTGTTTGTCTGTTTGTCTGTTTGTCTGTTTGTCTGTTTGTCTGTTTGTCTGTTTGTCTGTTTGTCTGTTTGTCTGTTTGTCTGTTTGTCTGTTTGTCTGTTTGTCTGTTTGTCTGTTTGTCTGTTTGTCTGTTTGTCTGTTTGTCTGTTTGTCTGTTTGTCTGTTTGTCTGTTTGTCTGTTTGTCTGTTTGTCTGTTTGTCTGTTTGTCTGTTTGTCTGTTTGTCTGTTTGTCTGTTTGTCTGTTTGTCTGTTTGTCTGTTTGTCTGTTTGTCTGTTTGTCTGTTTGTCTGTTTGTCTGTTTGTCTGTTTGTCTGTTTGTCTGTTTGTCTGTTTGTCTGTTTGTCTGTTTGTCTGTTTGTCTGTTTGTCTGTTTGTCTGTTTGTCTGTTTGTCTGTTTGTCTGTTTGTCTGTTTGTCTGTTTGTCTGTTTGTCTGTTTGTCTGTTTGTCTGTTTGTCTGTTTGTCTGTTTGTCTGTTTGTCTGTTTGTCTGTTTGTCTGTTTGTCTGTTTGTCTGTTTGTCTGTTTGTCTGTTTGTCTGTTTGTCTGTTTGTCTGTTTGTCTGTTTGTCTGTTTGTCTGTTTGTCTGTTTGTCTGTTTGTCTGTTTGTCTGTTTGTCTGTTTGTCTGTTTGTGTGTTTGTCTGTTTGTCTGTTTGTCTGTTTGTCTGTTTGTCTGTTTGTCTGTTTGTCTGTATGTATGTCCGGGATAAACTCAAAAAGTACTGTATGGATTTACTTCAAATTTTGCATGAATATTACTAATATGTCTGGTCCACATATAGGCTACATATTATCACGCTATCACATACGGTGGAGGTGCTGTGCGGAGTAAACGAAGTCCGCGCGGACGAAGTCGCGGGCAACAGCTAGTAAAAAATAAGATATGAATTATGCGCCACGTATCACACGAAATAAACAGGAAAACGGAAAAAAACGAATTGCCATCATAAGTAGAACGTAAACATATAGCATTTCTATTACCTTTAGTTAGATTAGCTATCGTCTATGGCCGTCATTCCAGCAGAAAAGTTTGATAACTGATTTTAACCCTAAAGACAATAGCAAATCATAGATGTATGTGAGTATAATATCATGTATGTCACATGAACGTAGTAAATAATAAACATTTATTATTGTTATTTCAATATATTTCTAATGAATTTTATTAAAAATAATAGGTTTACAGTCCTCCGTAATGCAAATTTTAATTGTTGCAAATTTGATATTCCACCGTCTCCTTCTTAATTTCCTTTACATATTAATATACAAATTTCTGTGATTTCTCGAGATTCGAATCCGAAATTACACATTCTTTACACGTTCACGTTCCGACATAAAAACCAACAAGGCAGTCTATTGAAAAAATAATTCAAATTACTCTGTAGGTATGTTGTGCCAGTTCAAATAAATGTCACCTATTGAACAGGGAAGTCAATAAAAACACCCTTCAAAAGGTTCAAGCGCCACCTTCAGTTGATATACAGCAAAATGAGTTTTGCTGTAGTTTTGACAGTGAAAAGGTACTATAATATTATTGTAAACATACAAGCATCATAAATTACTTTTACAGGAACAATTCTTCATCCACGTGGGAAAATTTCTAAAATAAAAGTACCCTAAGTAAATTTTTATTATCGTGATTTAAAAGATAAAAGTCCCGGATTTTTACCCACATAGTTCCTGTTCCCGTGAGATTTCCGGGATGAAAACTATCCTTTGTTCTGTCTCGGGTCTCAAACCACCATTGTAGCAAATTTCATCTAAATCGGTTCAGTGGTTTAGGCGTGAAGAAGAGACAGACAGAGTTACTTTCGCATTTATAATATTAGTATAAATTTAGAAACGCACATTTGTTTAGCATTAGACCACCTTCCTGCCTCATGTGCATCATCTGCAGAGCAAAATGCGAAATAAGCTGATGATCATTTTTGTGTTCTAGCACTCACCCCGTGCTTGGGAAAACTTGAAAAATATATAGACGGGTCAATAACGCGTACATATATAGAACTTACTTGTAAAGCTCGACGTTTCGGCCAAGTTACATTGACCGTGGTCACGAGCAGACCCGTTTATATATTTTTAAAAACTTGAAAAACTTTAAAAACAACAAAGGAAAATATCGACACGCGGGATTTGAACCTGCGACTGTCTCCCTAAAGCTGGGACGCTCTTCTTCTACGCTTTACGTAATCGATCACATAGCAAAGAAGAATTTCGCCACATTGAGCCTGTTGACACTAGCTCGGCGGTAGAGTGGCCCGGCTTTAGGGAAACAGTCGCAGGTTCAAATCCCGCGTGTCGATATTTTTCTTTGTTGTTTTTAAAGTTTTTCAAGCTGATTATCTTCGAATAGGAATCCTGCTTACCATGTCATTGCAATATCATTAAATAAAATACCAAATTTGCTATCGCTTAGGCGTATACCAGTTGCTTATAGTTTTTTTCCTCAATTATAAAAGAGCTGATGATCTTGAAACAACTGAACTAATATTGATAAAACATGTCTAAGAACCACCACTAAAAACAGCTTTCAGTCGTTTGCAATGGCAGCTACGGGTGCCACAGACAGATGTGTAGCAGATGGGTCTCCTGGTGGAAAGACTCAACCATCGTCTATAGACACCAAAGATGTTAATGATGCGTTGTTATCCTGTGGCGATGCCTAATGCCACATGCATAAGTTTACCCGCTACCTTACCCGCTACCTTACCCTGCAAATCGGAATATGACAGTGACAAGCACTGACGCTATTGCGGTAGGAATAGAAAAGGCGGTGGTACTAGACCCGGGCGAAACAATGCAGAACTCTACCACCTAGTAGCCACAATGTTAGTTACTCTCATAGCCAATCGGTCACCTGTTAAGATCTGCCTGGCAGAACGACAGTTGGCCTATTCTTCAAAAGAGCCCGGACCAACATGTAGGACACATACATACTAGTGCATGCAAACTGATAACCGTTTATCGGTTATTTATCGATTATCGATAAATTTTGAAAAACGATAAACATTGAAAGAAAAAGCAATACAGTACAGTACCTATACACACCGTGCAGGACGTTATGGTCCGTGCGACAGTACTCTAATTTTTAAATGATTATTACACTAATTTTTAATTGAAAACTTTCTATCCCGTGATAACGTCATCAAAACGTCATATATTATAACCTATAAGGTGTAAAACAACGTAACAAGAAATTTTCGGATACTATAACCTGTTGATAACATTAATCATTTGCTGTCCTAAACACAAATGTTTGTATTCGGCATTTTCGCTGTAGTAGACAAGCTCATCGGTGAAGTATTTTTGTCAGACAAAATATTATTCGAATAACTTATTAAATAACATTGTACATCAATTAAAACTAAAATAGGTATCAATCAAGGAAAAAAACTTAAAAATTCAGCAAATTAGTAGCGCTTTTGAAAAAAAGTTTGTCACAAATAGGCACAGTTATAGCTACTTTTATTTCACTATCACGTCGTGAAGCTATTTGTTTTTTGTCACTGTTATATCACTGGTGACAAATCACGACCGTTATATTTTATTGGTAACGATTATTGACACAGTGGGTGCATTTTATTCCGTGTGTTGTCCCCGGTCCTCGTGTTGGTCCCGCGATCCTTTGAAGAATAGACCAACTGCCGTTTTGCCAGGCAGGTCGTAAAAGGCGACAGATTGGCTATGCGAGTCACTAACACCGTGGCTACTATGTGGTAGAGTTCTGCATTATTTCGCCCGAGTATGGTACCACCGACTCATCTATTCTTACCGCAATAGCGTCAGTGCTTGTCACTGTCGTGTTACACCCGGGTAATGGTGATGGTTAATGTAGAGGGGGGGGGGGGGGATTAGCAGAGTGAAAAGCCGCCGCTTCGGAGAAATGCGACCACGAATAACGTGATACGAGTTTTTGATATAGGTATTAGATATTGCTCGTTTAGTAGTACAGGATTACAGTCAGTCTGTTATCAAACTTAGAAGAGATACTTAATTAAATAAATTTACGGTTGAATTTTATACAGCGGGCGATCGCTAGTAGGTATTAATAAGTTTCTTAGAGTCTATTCTACCAAATAAATCAAAAATGTTTTAAGTGAAAACTGGAAAGATATTTCGTGACATTCAAGCTTTCAGAATAATTATAACAACACTTAAATTTCAAAAGGAAAAGCCGGACAAAGTTTTACTAGGACATCTTAAACTCAAAGAACACGCCCAGTGACTGGGTAGGTAAATTGAACGGTTGTTAACAAAATTGCGTTCCCAGTTCAATTATAAAGATAGATATTTATCGTTGTGCTGTCTCTGAAAATGTACCTATTATAGACAAGGAATATAAAGACAAGGAATACAATCTTATAGACCTAGCACTAGATAAAGAATTAGAATTGCCGAAATTACTGAAATTCTTCAAAGAAACGAGAAAAATCAATAAGTCAACCATCAGTTGAGAGATGCGGCTAACTACGTTTCGGTCACCGACGATTAAACGACTAACTTAGAAGACTACTATGTCCTATCCGAACCTATCACGTCATAGTCTTCACAATCCTCTGTTTCGGCCTGCAAACACTCAAGACACTAGTTAAGAGTTATTAGCGTGTCTAAATCCTGATGCCACTTACGTTCCCACTCATCGTCCAGATACTGCCATAAGTCTAAGTTCGGTCTCACAGTAGACACCCCTCACACACCACTCTCACAGGAGAGAGGGTGGATGGGCTGTAAGCCTACTTAACTTTATTAATACCTGGTCAATAGTATAGTGGTAATAACATTTGTGGAATATTACAAATTAAATTATCTTAATTTCTTCTTAAAAATATGTATCCGATAGTTTCCCGTGTTGAACCGGGCCTTTTATTTGGGATAAATGTACTGCCAGACGTTTTTCGTAAAAGGCGAAAAAACTAAAGGTCTCAGTATCATCGTCATTATTAATTAGATGGTAGAACTCTGTAACGTCTTACCCGAATTCGCCATAGCCTTACCGATTCCTGTTGTAATAACGTTGGTACTTGTCGTTGCTATATCTGTTGAGAGGGTTATCTTACCCTTATGCATGTGAAATTACATCCTCGCCATACAAGTAGTAAGAGTCCATTACCATATCTGGTGTCTATAAGCGATGATTATCCATTTCCCGCAGAAGATCCATAAGCGTGTACATACCTTAGGATATAAAAGTACAAAATTTTGTTTTTGTGAATTTTAAAAACGCCATAAAATATGGCGTTCTGAAACTATAAACAATATTTTAAACGCAGTAAAAATGCAACAACCGACTGCAATCTGTAATCATCTGGAATTCAGGTCAGTCAGCCCTTTGACAAATTTATATAGAACCAAATGAATAGAATATCTTCGAAAACAAACATATTTTTTCAAAATTGTTTAATAGTTAGCTAGTTCCGAGGTAATATAAATCATAAAATAATTTAAGATCCACTTCTCTTTGGATAGTCGACTGAAAAAATAAAAATGGGTTTAAATTTTTTTCTTTTTACTAAATCAGCTGAAAATCACACAAAATAAACGTAAACTATAAAACATTACAGCCCATAAACAATCTACGTAGGTATTGGTTAAATATTACGTTAAAGCTAAAGCATTTTGTACAAGAAATTTCCAAGGCGGCCCTCGAGTGTCGTGTGGATTTCGCGATAATAAAGTTCTCTTCGGTTTTTCGGCGTTTATGGCGCGGATGGCAAAAACGAGTAAACAAGGAGCGCTCGTAAATTCTTTTGACATGGTAATCTGCTACTCGCTTTACGGAATCGCAGTGTTTTTCTTTATATACTTACCTTGTAATAACAAGTACATATGTATAACAATTTATCATATTTTTTCTCGTTCCGTTTTTTTCTGGTCTGCTTAATATTTTATCTTGTTAATCTATTAGTTAGCTAGTCTCACTGTATGCGGATGTGGCTTACAATAAATGTTATGTATTATAAATACTGCGAGATACCTAACTTGCAAAGAACATCGGCAATTTTCATGCATCACATAAGTTGTCTTTCAAAACTGGCGTCTATATCATGATAAATATATAATAAAATACAGCATCTATTTATGAGCATGAACACAGAAGAGTTTTCTCTCGTGATATCCTAAATTTAATGAATGTTTATTTTAAATGTCTTAGAGGTTGCCTAATGTGACGATAGAAAGCAATGTTACAACTTTGTACTTAGTTCCATAACATGGTATGCATGGATAATATTGACACATATTTTGCAGTTTACGCACGAAACAAAAAAGTAGCAGAAAGTATTTATTATTCTGTGTTAATTTTGTGTTTTCATAGTAAGTTTAAGTTACACGAATAGAATTAAGATGCACCACCTCTTTTAATTTATTATTTTTTTAATACATGAGGTTGGCTTGTATAGAACGATGCCTTTAGGCGTTAAGTTAAACCTATGTACCTACTTTTTGTTTGTGCATAAATATAAATAAATAACTAAATAAATAAAAATAAGCAAAATAGTTTTAAGCGATGCCCGCTGCGTGTAGTCCGCAAAGTACTTTATAATATTATAGGTATGTATTGTGTTATTTTTTGTGTCGCATGGCGCACCTTCATACGATACCACGAAACAATTCCGTATACGATACAAATGATTTGTATCGTATACGGAATTGTTTCGTGGTATCGTGATCTGCACCGATCTGTGCAACGGTGATTTGTAACAAATCACCGTTGCACAGATCGGTGCAGTGTTGTCATCATGATTTTTTTTAAATGCATAAGCCAGACTAATTTATATTGAGAATTGGTAGGAAAATCATGATATGTTAAAAAGTATTTATTATTTCAGTCTCCTTAACAGCAACTGTTCATTGAATTTAGACAAAGTATACATTAGTGGAATAAAGTTCGACGAATGCACGACGAATGATCAAATATTCCGTACCTAACGCCAACTCTCACTTTATTATAAGAAATGTTTTATATCTAATAATTTCAAATACATTTTTCTTAATGTTATTAGTAAATATGCATTTCTAATAGCATATTTAAGTTGAAAATAATTTTACCAAGAAAATAAATGCAGAGTACAGGAAAAGAAAGAGCTCGTCGACTATTTAGCATTTGTAACACCAATTATGCCATTGGCTGCATTATTATATGTATAGAGTGTTTACTAAAACAAGATGGAAACGGTATTGACATCATCACATACGGTCTGGCTCACGAATGCGTGGTGTAATATTTAACTTTTTTAATCCAAGCTGCTGCTGGAATATTATTCCAGTATACAACTTTGTAATAGTTTTTAAAACCCCACCCATCAACATCATTAACTTAGCTCTTAACTTAGTAGCTCAAACATTGCATTTTCCAACACTGACTCTCTGCTCTTTAATCACGCAAAAGCTCTTTATAAGATTTTTTAGCTAATAGCTTATCGCCTTTGTGGTCTAGTTGTCTGGTGTCGGAATTGTCTTCATAAGGTCCGGGATTCGATTCCTGGGTCGGGCAATTTTCAGTAGTAGTAGTTTTTAATAAAATCTACGTTGCCTGAGATTGGATATGTGTCAGGTTGGCTATAGGCATGCCACATGTCACATTATAGAACTAAGTATCATCGGCTAATTGTGGGTGCGCTTGTACCTGTGCCTACCTCTTCGGGAATACTGGTTTGAAGATACTTTTTTAAAGCTGTTATAATTCAATCAAGTTGCAATCAAGCAACATTCATTGATATGTGGATGACAGTAAAGGTGATGCTTTGTACTCTGGCCGCAGTGGGGTTTCTCAACAACATGTCAACGAGCGCCGGAACAAACTTGTGTCAGAAATCGAAGAACAACTTCCCACAGCCTCAAAGTGGGGTCGACTAAACTTAGTCCACTTAACCTCAAGAAAACAAAAGTTTGCGCGTTTTCTACTAAGAAATCTCCCTTTGTCGTATCTCCTCGTTTCGAAAATACTTCCCTAACAGCCACACCTAGTCTTAAGGTTCTTGAAGTTCACACAACGAGCAGCGTTCGATTCCGTCGTCACTTGGAAGGCAAGGCCAAATTAGCCTCAAAAAAGCTGGGTGTTCTCAGCATTGCCAGGCAGTACTTCACGCCGGTCCATCGCTTACAACTTTATAAGGCGCAAATCCGGCCTCACATAGAGTACTGCTCTCAATTGTGGGCGGGGGCTCCTAAGTACCAGCTTCTTCCTTTTTACCGCATTCAGCGTAAAATGGCTCGAATTGTCAATAAGAGGACTATTTCTGATAGGCTAGATTCTTTGGAATCACGTAGAGATGTGGCTTTGCTCTGCATCTTCTATCGGATCTATCACGGGGATTGTTCCGAGGAACTGTTTGGATTAATTCAAAATTTTACTCTCACCATCTCGATGTCTGAAAATCCATAACTGTGCAATTCTCGAGGCACTTTTTACCCTGCACTATTCCTCTGTGGAACCAATTACCAGCAGGGTTTTTCCAAGCGGATACGACTTCGACCTTCAAGAAAAGAGCCTACTCTTTCTTAAAAGCCCGGCAACACAATTTCAAATCTTCTGATAGTGTGGTTGTTTCTGGGTAGCTGTTATGTCTGTTATGTTATGTTACCGGTGTCACGCACCTGTTATTTTAAGATAATGACTTCATAATAACAATGGACAAAATATATAACGAAAAATTGTATAGATAGGCGGGGATAACATGTTTTCGATTCATTATAATTCTATCACTTCTTGAGGGCGTTACTCTGCTCAAAAATTATACTGTGGATGTAAAAGTGATTCAAGTGTTTTATTCAGCCAAACTGCTTCTTGGTAATATTTGGTGGTCTATTATCGCACGCCGTGAAATTAGCGCCTGGGCGCAAAGAGCCGCTATTGAAAGCTATGGAGCGAATAGCATGAACTTTGTTAGTTTCTAAGAATTGTTATTTTAGCGTTGCAGTTTTTGGGATGTATGGCCATGGTAAATGTATTTATTATAACTAACCACAGAGCAAATCGAGGTATATACTCAAAGGCTACCTACCTACATGACGTGTGCATGTTTGTCAAATGAAAATAGTGTGTGTTACGTTTATATTTATTTATTAATTTAATATATTTCTAATGCTATTTATTTTAAAATATTAGATTTTGCAGTCCTCCGCAATGTTAGATGTAAGCGCCATCTGTTTCTATACTTGCAAATTAATGTTAGTTTCATTGTTGTCAGACTATGGTTGTGGTGAGACTATCACTGTACCTACTTTAAATAAGTTACTAAAAATGCTGATAGATGGTGCTGTTTTAGGTTTTTTTTTTTGGAGAATGGAAGCAACAACGTATACGATCATTTCCAAAAAACCTTTTTCTTATTAAATAATAATTCATGCAAAATTAGCCATAGTACAAAGTCAAAACTTAAAAAAAAATAAGAATGATAGAGACACTGATATCGATTCTATTATTATAGAGAGGTAAGATTTATTTATTTATTTCATTACAAAATGAATAAACTCAAAATTACTGGATTGCGTTTAAAATTTATTTCCCCATTATAAAATCACACAATTATTTGATGTATGACATAGATATGAGTACCTAAAGTGTTAAAGGAATAAGCGTTATTACTCTATGCCTAAAGTCACATTATCACTGCGTAACAAAGGCTAATTTTTATCTGATTGAGTAAAAGAAATTAATGTGACCCACAGTCACGCGATCAAACTCGCAAGGAACAGCTAGTTTTTTAAATAATATGATAGTCAACAAGCGGATGGATCTACTGATAGAAAATAAAAAAACGTGCGGCACTTTGGGACTGCCGTGGTAAAGCTATTGCATAGCATTTTTTATCAACTTGTGTGGCATTATACAGATATGATAGATACCTATACACCTATATTATACTTACTCACAAACAGTTGCTTACATATTCGTCCGATTTCGGAGCTGCTCGTCTCGATCCGTGCGAGCTTCGTACAGTCGTATCATATATGTAGACATGTGTCGTTCGCGATTGATCGAATCAAAAGAACCGGGTCCTATAATTTGTGTGATTGATAAGGTTACTTGAAAGTGATACATTCAATCGCGATCGCAAGTCCGGTAATGGGTTGGGTCACGCGTTCTTCGCCGAATGGCTGTTTGAAGTAGGGGAGCCCAAGATGCTAAATGGGTAGTTACTCGAACGTCGTAGGGACCTATTGGATTTTGTAGATTAAATTATGGGAAAAATAAAAGGTAATATAATGTTTTTCATTTCTATGGGGGGGAAAAAATCTAAAGATAAAAAAAATGGCCAAAAAAAACTGTGACAAGGAAACACTAAATCACAACAGATTAAGATATGGTGGATTAATTGCCAGCTAAAATTTAGAAAAAGTGCCGAATCAAGTGTAGCGTAAGGGAATGGGAGGGTCCCAGAGTTTATATATATATATATATATATATATATATATATATATATATATATATATATATATATATATATATATATATATATATATATATATATATATATATATATATATATATATACATAAAATTTTCGGAGCTGTTGTAAAACAAGTAGATATATGTAGGTACTCGACAATAAAACGAAATAATTATAACGACAGGTAATCTTTATTTATTTATTTTAATCAAAATCTGATGAATCGTCACTGTCACTCGATGAGCTCTCCCAGCATTTATTATAAATTCCCGTTCTTGTATATTATCGAATGCCACATGAATTTCCTATTCCGACGCTATAATGTTTTGGGTTCTTTTCACAAATTTTTTCCAGTTTTCGGCCGTTAACTATGCACAAGCATTTTTTAATAAATTTGTTTAACGTAAAAAAACATCTTGTTTACCGTAAAAAGGGGATGGGTATTGTTTCGAGCGGCGTGTCCTTTGATTTGTGCCCATATTAGTTCTATACCATTGTACTGGCAATGATACGGTGGAAGTCGAAGAACCCAGTGACCACATTCGGCAGCTATTTCGTTGATAACCTATCTTTTAGAGAGGCTTTTTTTCGATTTTAAAATATTCACTAATTGTACTTTTAATAAAGTATTATCCACATTTTCGCCATGACGTTGGAGCCCGTCAATTATCTCTTGTTTTTTATTGGCCTGCGTCGGCATTTTATCAATTTGTCTAGAGTAACGTGTAGCGTTGTCCATAATAATTATGGACGGTTCTTCCAGAGATTGCGCCATTACTATAACCATCCTTCGTAAATCTCCGCGTTCATTTTTTCGTGAGAGTCCACTGTTTTCTTGGATTTCAAGCCAGTAAAGTATCTGACACGAATCTACATAATATAATAGACCCTGCATGGCATATGATAAGACATTCATCTTTTCCCATTGGTACTGAACTAGTGGAAGCGGTGGTGTCGTCAGTCCAGTTATTAGATACTGTTTGGTTTGCATTTATCCAAATATCGTAAGTAAAAATAACATTTAACCAATCAAATATCTTTTTGGCTTCGTTCAGAAATTCGCAGCGAGTCATAGCAACATCGTGACGCTTCATCAATAATAATAATAATAATAATAATAATAATAATAATATCTTTATTTGCATAAAATAGGGTACATAATAAGATCTTATTTAAAAAATATGCTTCTCTTTAATCCTATTTTGCCTGTTTTGTGGCGTGCAAATGTTAAAATTATGTTTATAATCATAGTAAATTTAATTTAAAAAAATGTTAATAATCATAGTAAATTTTAAATTTAATCTTATAGTATTTTTTTTATATATATTTACTTACAATTACAATATTATCCTCACTAAATAAAGAGAAACACTTTAACTATACCACCAAATTAATACCAAGTCAAATATAATCAGAGGTTTTGTGTTCACTTTATCCTAAAAGATAAAAATTTATTGTTAAAAATACTCATGCTCACGTCTTAAAAAATAGAATTAATTGTTAATGTCTTATATTTAAATTTATTCAAAAGTAATTAATAATTTAAAATGTCAAAACGTGAATAAATACATGATTATTGTCTTCAATGTCATATATAATTTTAAAATTTCAAATAAAAAAATAAAAAATAAATGTATATTTAACTAATATTTTATATAAACACAAAATATAAAAAGCTATATTCTATATTAATAACATTGACATGAAAATATTATTTATTAATTTATTAATTTATTTATTGGAGTTTAACAATATTTAAGCTATTCTGACTAATTTAATATATAGATGTACCTAATAAAAAATAACAATAATTTATAATTAATTTACTTATTTTAATGAAACCCTGCAACAAGGTGGTATTTTGAAAACTTAAACTGCTATAGATTTAAATTAAATTTCTTTCTTTTTTTATATGAAAAAAATTCTTCGAAAGTATAGAATGAGCAATCTGTTAACCACTTTCTTAGTTCTTTTGTAAATCTTTTAGAACTTAATTCCCTAATCATTTGTGGTATGCAATTAAAGACGTATATTATCATCCCACGACAGTTCCTTTGATAAAAGGTGGTGTTACAAATGGGGAAATGTAGTTTTGTTGGATCTCTCGGAGGAAACATCCTATTTTCGGAGTTGTTCCATGATTGAAATAAATGTGGGTGATTTTTAACAAAAACCGCAGCATCATAAATATATTGACACACTAATGTCAAAATGTTTAATTTCTTGAATAGTGGCCTACAAGTTTCTAGAGGATGAACTGCGCAAATACGACGAATACACTTCTTTTGTGCAACAAATACTCTTTGATGCGAAATTGAGCTACCCCATATAAGAATACCATACCTGATTATACTTCCAACATATCCATGATAGGCAATAAGGGCAGCATTTTCACCTGCAGTCATTCTAAGTCGACTTAAAGCAAAAACAAAACTGTTTATTTTTGAACATATAATATCTACTTGAGATTTCCAGCTGCAATTATTATCAATCATAATTCCCAAAAATTTTGATTCATTGGTTTCTTTAAGAGGAATTCCATTACATATTATATTTAGTTTACGAGAAGTCGATTTTCTATTATAAAATTTAATGTAATTGGTTTTAGATAGATTTACTTTTAAGTTATTATTTTCAAGCCAGCATATAATTTTATTTACTGTGTCATTTACTTCAGTTTCATAATCTATTTTTTTGTTTTCGTCAGGTATAATAACAGATATATCGTCAGCAAAGATCACAAATTCATGGTCTGATGCTGCCGGTAAATCATTTATGTGTAGTAAGAATGTTAATGGCCCTAGAACACTGCCTTGTGGTACTCCAACTTCGCATTTTTTCGCAGAAGAATGATATGATTTTAGAATACGATTTTCATCTATTTTGTGAATTTCTACGTACTGGGTTCTACCAGTAAGGTAACTTTCTAACCAATGCAATGCAGTGCCTCTAATGCCATATCTTTCACACTTTTCCAAAATTAATTTATGATTTACACAATCAAAAGCCTTACTCATGTCGAACAGAATTGCTAAAACGGGGATTCCTTTATCAATATATTCAGTAACACGGCTTACTAGAGAGTATATTGCAAGTGTTGTAGACTTGTTCTTTTGAAAAGCATTTTGTTCCTTAGCAATTATATTATTTTTTATGAGAAAATTATTTAATCGCGATGACATGAGCTTTTCAAAAATTTTTGAAAATATAGAGGTTAAGGCTATCGGTCTATAATTATTCAAGTCATCAATTTTGCCCTTTTTATGTATTGGTTTTATAATGGTAGTTTTCAGTTTCGTTGGGAATTTACCTTGCACAAAAGACGCATTTATAATGTGACATAAAATGAGACATATTATATGAGCACACAGTTTAATTATTTTCGTTGAAACTCCATCGAAACCAACAGATTTTTTGTTATTTAATTTTTGTATTTCAGTAAATATGTCTTCTTTTGTACAAGGAGATATGAAAAAACTATTATTTAAATTGTTTATACTATGACTATTTGTTACATCCATATTTTTGTTTTTAATTTTATTTGCATTGACAAAATGTTCATTAAACAGATTTGCAATCGCTACTGGCTCGGTTATAGTTATGCCATTAATGTGTATATAGTTAAGTTGTTTCGCAGTATCAAACTTATCTTGATTATTTTTAATAATATTCCATGTGGCTTTACACTTGTTTTGGGAGTTTTGAATTATTTTATTATTTAAATTTCTTTTTGCAATATTTATACATTTTTTTAACATTTTTGAGTAGTGTAATAATTGTTGTTTTATTGCAGGGGATTTACTTTTATATAAAAAAAATACTTTACGTTTGTCCGATTTTTATAAAAAAAATCCAATTTTTTTCAAAACCAAGCTTAATGTCGATTATTGGCCATGAAACAAACCACATTCACGTAAAGATACAACAAGTTTTTTAAGTGTTGGAATGTTTTTGTGCAAGTAATAGTCATATAATATATGTACAAAGAGCATCAGTGTCGAAGTTGTCAACCGATGCCACACGACATGGTTGGCGTTTTTTCATATCGGCGTACGAAGCTTATTTTCCTGCATGCCGCTTGTATCGTAAGCTTCGGTAGTAATTTTTGAAACAGTAGGTCCTCTAGTTCCTAATGCAGCCGCAACACGCTCTCGCACTTGCGACAATGATAAAACCGGGCCACCATTTTTTTGATACTCTGCTTCAAAGTAATTACGAACCTTGATCACCAGTTCTCTCGCCTGCCTTTTTAGAAGAGATCCTTTCGACATTTTGATATTTGAGAGCTGAGCAGCAATCAACGCGGAGGAACACAAAAAACACAACGTAACGTATGGACAATGTGAAAAAAACTCAGCGAACAGAAATGTTACTAGCACGACAATGGCGCTGGGCCATTGAGTATTCCCACCTTGAAAAAATATATTTGAATGTTTTTGTTATATTTGTCTTTGTTCCAAGTATAATAAATATATACGATCGATATCATTACTTATTTGGTCACAACACTACAACTATCAAATTAGAACTGTCATCGAGAAAATAAAGAAAGGGAAACAGTATAAATGTATCAATATCAAGCGTCAAATACTAGGTACATGGCTGTAGGTACATACACAGTTTGGCGATGTATTTAGGTCCTGTGTAATAGAATCAATAACCTACAATGTTTGAAATAAAAATAAATTATTTTAACGGTCATTATTTATTTTTTGATATATAAATATTCCACGCAAAAACAGATTTTCGATCAGATTTTTTAAAATATAAATTTTACAAACCCTTAAAATACTACCTAAGTCAATGCATAAAAATATGTTCGACTCCACTTATGCCTTGTCCTACCGGATAACTTCAGTCAAAATTTTTATTGCTTTTTGTACATTGCTTTTTTAAAAACAACTATAAATCTTGCGCTAAAGGTTTAATATGCAAAAACATGTTTTTGCCATAACTATAAAGTATAAACTTCTAAGATTAATTAGCGACAGTCTTGAGTGTAAGTTTTGTTCGTGATTGTGTATCTTGGATATTTCTTACCAATGTCCGTCACGCTATTTAATAAAAATCGATTAAAACGTGAAGTTTATATAAAATCCATTACTTTGAGTAATATACCTCCAGAGAGAGTATTAAGCAATTGACAATTAAAAATGTCCTCAGAAAAACCTGCTGTGTGAAATGTCAACGAGTGTCACTTGTGTCTTGTGTACTTACCGTAATCAAGCCACGCACACTAGCGTGGTTGGTGTGCCCAACCTTAATTTTTTGTTACCCCTGTTTTCAATATAATAAGTGAAGGTTAAAATAAATATTATACATCCGTATTTAATTTAAATACCTAGATACAATTAGAAAGAACGCGCATGAACTATTATACTATTTGGAACTTGAAGTTTTTACAGGAAATGTAACTTAAATTTACCGCTCCGTTGGTCGAGTGGTTAACAACCCTGACTAAGCAATCGACGGGGCTCAGGTTCGATCCCCAACGGGGACAAGCATTTGTGTGATGAACATAAATGTTTGTATTTCCGGGTTTGGGTGTTTCTTAAATATATTCTAGTATTAATGTATGTATTTCTATGTATTAGTATCGTTGAATAACAC
This sequence comes from Apodemia mormo, assembly GCA_036924255.1. NCBI lineage: Eukaryota > Metazoa > Arthropoda > Insecta > Lepidoptera > Riodinidae > Apodemia > Apodemia mormo. Next base: position 22,534,655 of record JAUPFN010000016.1, read on the forward strand.
TTCTAACACAAGCAAATAATTTGCTTACTTTAGGGTGTGATTTGTCAAGTGAGCAAGTGTAATTTGCCCCGTGAATATTTATTTATTAAATTTTACATGCGAAAAATTGGTAAATAAGTGTAAATAAATAAATACGTCACGCTCATTTCCATGCGAGAGTAGATGTCTTGGTTATTCAGGATTTAAACCGATCTTTAATTTATGCAAATTAACTTTTATACGTACTTTTAGCGAGTGGACATTTATAGAATTACTACCAAATCGAAATGCGGCCCTACACTGAGTTGATCCGGCGGAAGAAACTTAGCGAGATTGTCTTGTCTTATATTATTATTATTATATAATTTTTCATAACACGACCAATTACAATAGTAAAAAACTATCTAATTACATTTTCATCAAAATCGATAGAGCTGTTTTGGAGAAACAATTAAATATATGAATTACTCGTTTAGAGTATAGAATTTGGTTTGAGAAGCAATAATAACTAATTACAGACATTCTTGTCTTCTTAATAATTTAAGATTTTACAATACCCTTTCCCACACAGTTCTGTTTCAACACATTTTTTAATTTGTTTACTGGTACATAATAGATCTCTTATAACATCCGGCAGTTTAACTGTAGTAAGTAACTTATTCTATTTAGACGAGATGCATTTTTTTTATATCATAAGATAGCAAACAAGCAGATGGGTCTCCGGATGGAAAGAGTCAACCATCGCCTATAGACACAAAAGATGTTAATGATGCGTTTTTATCCTGTGGCGAGGTCTAATGCCACATGCATAAGTTTACCGGCTACCTTACCCTCCAAACCGGAATACGACAGCGACAAGCACTGACGCTATTGCGGCAGGAATAGGTAAGGCGTTGGTACCAGACCCGGGCGAGACAATGCAGAACTCTACCACCTAGTAGCCACGATGGTAGTGACTCGATAGCCAATCGGTCGCCTTTTGCAACCTGCCTAGCAGAACGGCAGTTGGCCTATCCTTCAAAGGAGGCCGGGACCAACACGGCGAAGGCCGGGGCCAACACGGCGAAAACAACATTGTTTTCGTTCCTTGTATTTAGTGAGTATGCATTAGCTACGACTTATTTTAAACTAAGAAATGTTTTTACTGTGGACGTATTATTTTAAGTTTTCAAATACAAGTTACAATATTAATTCCTTTTAATTTTTCACTCAGGTAAACCCTGGGGTCAAGATTATTGGTTCGTCTTATAGTTTTTTCTGCAAAACAAATTTAGGTTTCATTTCAGCAGAATTTCCCCACCGAAAAATCCCATATTTGAAATACCACCATTAAGTAAATTATATAATTCTTACACTATTGACATCAATTTACTGTTTAACTGCAAAACCTGCCGAACTAAATTTATTATAATTATAACTTTATCTAGAGGTATGCTTAAAAACACGGTGGAGTCCACCTGACTTCTTTTATATCATAAGATAGCAAAGAAGCAGATGGGTCACCTGATGGAGTCACCCATCGCCTATAGACACAAAGGTGTTAACGGTGCGTTGTTATTTTGTGACGAAGCCTTAAATGCCACAATATGCATAAGTTTACTGGCTACCTTACCCTCTAAATCGAAACACGACAGGGACGGGCACTTACGCTATTGCGGCAGGAATAGGTAAGGCGGTGGTACCAGATCCAGGCGAGACAATGCAGAACTCTGCCACCTGGTAATACTTGGTACGTAGTAGAATCAGATTATTTCCATTCAGTTCTATATTGCTTCATAAATATTATTCTTCAAACATCTACATACTTACCACATCTTATTTTCACGTTGAATGAAATTGAAGTGACATCCGCAAATATATTATATGTGTATACATATATTTATAGATATATGCACACACCCAACACACCCACACACACACACACGCACGTACACAAACAAATGCTAACGTATTTCTGATGCTGGAGTTGTTTTCTTTTGTTATTTTACGGCATTATCTTTAATTGTATATGTTATTTTCTTTTACAATTTTCTCTCTTATTATTATTATTATTTTTAAATTTTAAATTCACAGCTTTGTAACTTTCCGCTTCTATTAATAATTATTTACTACCTAATTAACTACATCGTAATATGATCAGAAAATAGAGAAAAATCCGTAATTGGCTAATGTTTAATGTATATAGTATTGTAAGTATTTTCTGTAAATTAAGCTGTGGATTTTGTTTACGTGAAATAAATAAATAAATAAATAAATAGCTACTTCGAGACAAGGTGTGTTAAACCTTTCCCCCTCCCCCCATCTTTGAAGAATATACCATCTACCATTCTGCCAGGCAGATCTTAAAAGGCGAAAGAGGGGCTCAACATATGCCACTAACATCGAGATTACTAGTTAAATAAATAAATAAATATTCACAGGACAAATTACACTGACTGATCTAACCCCAAAGTAAGCAAATTATTTTGCTTGTGTTATGGGTGTTAGTCAAAGATACTAATACATAAAAATACATATATAAATACTGACCTAGATTTAATAAAAACACCCAAAACCGGAAATAAAAACATTTATGCTCATCACATAAATGCTTATCCTCGTCGAGGATCGAACCCGAGCCCTATCGATTGCTTAGTCAGGGTCGCTAACCACTCGACCAACGGGGCTGTCTAGTTGCTAAAGTTCTGTCTCGCCCGAGCTGCCACAAAAGAGCTGTCTGTTGATTCATGGCACAAAAGCGTTAATGCTTTTTTTCATATTTACAGTTTTGAAGGTATATAAATACTATCCTACCCCATCACATGGGTAACGTCGCACTAGAAACATACAAAAACAACAACCAACATTTTGTGTCTATAGACGATGTACGTTTCTTTCCTTCAGGATTGCTATCTACTTGGTTATTTATCAGTAATTTAAATTTTCATAGATTTTATTTTGGGTATTTAGATAGAATATCATACATATATATCTATCTACACTAGGCATGGAAATGATTGCTACTTTTAAATCATTATCATTCGATGAAATTAAGAAAAAAAATCGCAATGATTTGGCATGCGAAATGTCGCTAACGATGAGTTCCAGGTACTAAAAAACCTCAATAACATTTTTGCCCCACCCGGGTATCGATCCCGGGACCTCATGATCTGAGCCGAATAGGCTACTCCTATACCGCATCCGCAAGGCAGGCAGGCTTAGAAGTTAATATGTATATCTCAAAAAAAGATATTATAATATGAGTTTAGTATTCAATTTAGGCCAAAAAAGGTATTTCAAAATTTCCAGTAATTGGAATTCAAAAAATTTTGATAGACACTTAAATGTTTAAAACTCAAATGTCTTTCTAGATGTGTACTGGAAGTTTTATACGAATACTCTACATTATATACATTTAGCCATAGTTTTTCCTGGGATTTTTTCATAATGATTCCATATAAGTCCACTCATTGTATTTATTGTGGTCTTATTTATACTAAAGCTATACATGTACCTACTCACTAAAGAACAATCTAAATACTTGCTGAAAATTATTACGATAAATAATTACTTTCTATATATTGTTTTAAATTTTACACTTGTACTGTTTCACAATTCACTAATTATATATAATATATACTTTTTTATTTAAATAGCCAACCGGTTTCGCATTTCACTGCATCATCAGGGCTAAAACCATCTACACTAAATAATCAAAAGTGGTTTTAGCCCTGATGATGCAGTGAAATGCGAAACCGGTTGGCTATTTAAATAAAAAAGTATATATTATATATAATTAGTGAATTGTGAAACAGTACAAGCGTAAAATTTAAAACAATAATTATGACGGAGTTTCACCAAGTGCCGACGATGGAAAGTATAAACTTTCTATATAAATCGCAACAAATCGCAAAGTACACAAAACACAATACGACGCAATTCGAACGCCATGCTCGAATCACTGACCCTACTATTTACACTGTTATCTATGCACTGACCTGAGACTTGTCGTCAAAAATCGTTATTAAGAAATAATAAAATTTGACTTAATTCATGTACGTAAACAAACAAATGATTTTTAGATCCGTGACAAATCATTCCAAGGAAATTAATACTTTAACGCACTTACTTTAAAGTCTATTTTTAAAATACTCCCTATGAACGCTTCGCTCTTCGTAATCATAACACGGCACAGTATACACAACACGCACGATTCGTCACTACTCGCTCGCTAACGACGTCGATGTCAATACGATGATACTCCGAATATTTACGAACGATGAGATTTCATCGAGTGCGACATATCACAAACCAAATGAGGAGACGTCGCATATGCGATTTGCGACAAATCTCATCATATGATATGTCGCAAGCTATTTATGAAATGTTCCATGCCTAATCTACACGTTATTGTACCATTTTATTATGATTTACTAAGATGTACTTATATGAAATATGTTTCCCATTTTGTTTTTTGGGAAATTACCCCATTAATAAATCGGCAGTACTTATCAATCGGACTAAAAAATCAATTTTTATATACATAATTATAATTTTAGAACAAAAATTACTCATGAAACGTGTTCTTGCTATTATTATAAGATTTTTCAAGATAATTGCTACAACACTAATTTGTCGTTATAAACCGGCATATTTTATAATTTTTCTTCAGCTCGTTCTCCTATGATTGTTAAAATTACACTACTTGACATATCACCCAAGTCTACCAAATTTAGTAGACTTTTACTGGCCACTTTATCGCCTTATTATCAATCTAGACGTGTAGTATATCTATGATCCATTAATATAATTTTAAAAATCGATTATAAGATAATAATAATCGATTAAAATAACAATCGATATAACAACCCTAATGTTGACACTTGTCAATTGTTGTCGGACGTCGATGTCTCTATGATCAATGGTTTTCGAAAAATTGTTTGTCACTGCTGCATATTCGCTGCTTTTCGCTTTATTTTAGGAATAAAATACCTTAGCATTCAGATTTTTGTACAACACACATTACTTTAAACCTAGCCTTAATTATTGCAGTGATCAAAAAATTTTAACTCACCGGTAAAGTATAGATAAAGAATAAAAATAACTCCACAATGAGTTCTATTGGAACCGGTGTAAGTATTATTTTGTTTCAAATTAGCAGTTGAAAGCTTTTGAATGATTACTAATATTGCGTTTAGAATTATTTATTATATTATTCGCATATAAACACATTTTAGGATATTTTCAACTATCTATTAACAACTATATATTGAGGTTAGAGAGACTTCAAATTTGCATTCTCATTTTATCATTTACTTTTATGAATTTCAGTATGATCTTTCGGCTTCTCAATTTTCGCCTGATGGCAGGGTGTTTCAAGTGGAATATGCAGCTAAAGCTGTAGAAAATTCAGGAACAGTTATTGGACTAAGAGGTAAAGATGGTGTTGTATTTGCTGTTGAGAAACTTGTGACATCTAAATTGTACGAACCTGGGGCTAATAGAAGAATTTTCCATGTGGATGAACATGTTGGCATGGTATGTTAAAATTCAAAAAGTGTTTACAACTTTTGTTTTCTGAACTTTTGCTTGTTTTAAAGATACTAGTGGACCCTATGGCTGAAATGGAATAACAATGTCTCAATAGACAAAACAGAAAACTGACCTGTCAGCAAATTCCAGAGTGATAATTTCTAATAATATTTCCCCATTGGATTTACAAAAAGTTAATTAATGCAGCTAACTGTGGAGTGAAGCTAATGCTATAAAATATATTTATTTATTGTTTTAATTATTACATAAGTATAATAAGTATATTTGATGTTCTACTTTTGGTTGAAGTCTTCTTGCTAGGCAGTTTATAAGAGGCAAATGTAGGCTAATGCTTATCAATATCATTATAGCTACTAAGAGTTTAACTTCCATAAATTTCTAAGGATCAAATTTAGGGTACCTGGTAAACTTGTACATGTTGCCTTTTATCGTACCTTATAGAGAGATAGTAGAGCTTTGTCTTCAGTGTGCTAATGCTACAAAATATATTCATTTATTGTTTTATTGAATATAATAAATATATTTAATGTTTTACTTTTTGTCGAGGTCTTCTTGCTAAACAGTTTATAAAAGGCAAATGAAGGCTCATACTTATCAATATAATATCACTAGCTGACCCATGCAGCTTCGCCCGCGAGTATATTAGTAAGTTGTCCAAATAGCGTTTAATAAAAATTTCATTACCTATTTTAGCCCTCCAGGGACTCATTTTTGAAAAAAAAAAATAGTCTATGTTCGACCCTGGATCTTCAACTATATCCATGCCAAATTTCATGAAAATCGGACCAGCGGTTTAGCCATGAAAGCATAACAGACAGATAGACAGACTTTCGCATTTATAATATTAAGTATGGTTTGTGGCTACTAAAAATTTAACTTACATAAATTGCTTATAGTCAGTAGCTTTCAAAGAATAAAGTTTAGGGTACCTGGTAAACTTATACAAGTTTACCTTACCTTATAGAGAGATAGTAGAGCTTTGTCTTCTAGTATTATAGAAATATGACAGTGCCGTCTGAATTGACTTGATGAATATAGTGCTGCATGATGTGGTTGCTGTTTACAAGAGTTTATCTAGAGTGTTAATTTATAGTGTTAGCTTAAATCAAATTTCATTTCATCTCCGGTATTGTTCCTGGCCCTCTTGGAAAAATAATCTACCTGGTGTTCTGCCAGGCACTACTAGGTGGTAGAGTTATGCCATGTCCCAGGTATATGGCACCAACGTATTTCCTATTCCTGCTGCAATAGAGTCAATGCTTGTCATTGCCACACTTTGGTTTGGAGGGTATGGTAACTGGTAGTATTATGCATGTGGCATTTTCATCCCACCACATGGATAGCAACAAAATGTTTACATCTTTAGTGTAAATAGGCAATGGTACTGTATATATATATTAGACCGACCCGTAGGTCGAGTGGTTAGCGACCCTGACTACGCAATAGACACGGCTCAGGTTTGATCTGTGATGAGGACAAGCGTTTGTGTGATGAGCGTAAATATATGTGTTTCCAGGTTTGAGTGTTTAATAAATATATTCTAGTATTTATATATGTATTTTTATGTATTAGTGTCATTGACTAACGCCCATTACACAAGTGAATAATTTGCTTACTTTGGGGTTAGATCAGTAAGTGTATTTTGTCCTGTGAATATTTATTTATATAGTATCTATCGCCTCTGTGGTCTAGTGGTCCAGCGTTAACGTCAACTACATGAGGTCCCGGATTCGATTCCCGGGTCGGGCACTTAAAAAAAAAAGTGTTTTTCAGTTTTCTGATAAACACAAAATAGCCCGGGATTGGAAAGTGCCCGGTTGGCGATAGGCTTGCCACCTATCACATTTGTGAGACCAAGTATCTTCGGCTAATCGTGGGTGCCATTGTTGTACCTCTGCCTACCCCTTCGGGGATACAGGCGTGAAGATACTTTAGTATCATCTCCATCAGGAGAGCCATCTGCTTTTTTGCTACCTATCTTTTAATCAATTTCAGGCAGTAGCTGGTCTAATTTCTGATGCAAGACAAATAGTTGAAACGGCAAGATCTGAAGCTTCTAACTACAGATCTCAATATGGCATCCCAGTTCCACTGAAATACCTAAACGAGAGAGTATCAATGTATATGCATGCTTATACGTTATATAGTGCAGTCCGTCCATATGGATGCTCTGTGATCATGGGGACTTGGTCAGAACATGATGGACCTCAAATGTATATGCTGGAACCCAGTGGAGTATCATTTGTAAGTATTACTACTTTTGTTATATCGGTAGGTATACTAAAAGTACCCACATAGATACAATATGTATTCATGCCAAACTCCTTACAGAGTAGAAATAGGGAATTGAGTTATCTATACATATGCCTGCATGAAAAGTTATCTATACATATGATAAAATCGTAGGAAAGTCAAAACTGTACATTGAATATTTTTTTAAAAGAATACTTGGGGCGTGAACTCTGACTTGTGACTGCTTACACCACCAGCCATTTTTGCATTTTTTCGCAAAAAAACACGGACCGTTATGCGCACATGTTCCGAGTTCGTTCCGGTGGACCGTGGTCACAAAAATGGTTTATGAGTTGTTTGGATTGAATCCGATACTGTAAAGCGTATATTTTTAAAGAGGTCTTGAGCACTGCAATACACTGGTGTGAGAATTGTTTAATTTAAATGGCTTAAGCTACAAAATAATACAGGTGTAACATGACACTTTGAGAAAAATATGACTACTAGTTAGTCGAGGATTTTTAATTGAAAAAGTTAATTTGATGACCTATGCTTTTTATATTTTTTCTATATAATTGGTAAACAGAACATACAGAAAAAAATAATCAACATATATTATAGTACAAAAATATTTATTTACGTAAATATTAATATATTTTTTTATAATTAATACATTGTTTTTTTTTCTCATAATTTTTAAATAATTTATTTCTTTTTCAATTTTATAGCTATGTTAATTTTTTTTTAAATATTGTTTAGGATATTTCACATTCACATCATATGATTTTTTTGAGATCATAGATATCAACACTAAAATTTACGAAAATAAATAAAAATAGGTACTGTCATACCCAAAGCGCTGGTATCATCAAGTTGGTCGTTAACGAAATATATGTTTTATTAATTGATATTTACGGTTTTTTGACAAAATTATTATCTTAACTGTTAGATCTTGAACTAATCTTGATTGTAAATAAAGTTTACTTGTTGATTAATACGCCAAAACCCTTTTAAATTAACCTGTATCATAAACTGTAACCAACACATAACACACAGCACGAATCGAAATGGCGAACTAAGTTCTTTTATTTTTCCCCAAGAGCGTATTTGAAAAAAGAATCTCAATTTGACAAAGTTTCGTTCGAAAACGATAAAATACCATTGAGTATTGTGTTAAAACTGGTAAATAGTGAAAATATTGTTTTTTTGGATGAAGTTAGCGTTGGTCCCTATAGAGACCATAGTGTATTAACGGAATTTACTCAGAGGTCTCATTAGTTACCAAAGTGAAGTGAGCCGATAATCGATATCGAAGCCAAAAATATAGTTTTTAGAATTTTTGCCTGTTTGTCTGTATGTTGGTTTGTCTATATGTATGTCCAGGGTAAACTCAAAAAGTACTGCATGAATTTACTTCAAATTTTGCATGAATATTACTAACAGGTCGGGTCAACATATAGGCTACATATTATCACGCTATCACCTACTAGGGAGGTGCAGTGCGGAGTAATCGAAGTCCGCGCGGACAAAGTTGCAGGCAGCAACTAGTAAACATATAACTCTTCATGCAAACAAGGCAGTTTTGGTGACTTGACAATAACCTTCAGACAAATATATACAAATACCTGTAAAGTATAGTCTGAAGAATTATTAAAATTATTTATTAATAATTAGATAAAAATGTAAAATATAAAATTCAAAAAAATAACATTATGCATGAAAAGAATTGCAGAATAAGCTGAACAAACCAAATGTAAAAATATGCTTATATAATTCATTAGTTTGGAGGTGAAATGTAATTTTCCATTGCTCCATTTTGCAAATATCTAACTAACAATCTTATATAATTTACTATAAGGTACCCTATGCATTGTTGCCGCAAATCCTCTTTCAAATACATTTACAACATGTGCACCTCCTAAAGTTAATTATATTTTCTGCAAGTATGAATGAATGAATGAATGATTACTCTTTATTGCGCACCAAAATTTACAAAAACAATAAGTATAGCTAATAATTATGTTTATAGGGGATACGCAAAAGCGGTCTTATCGCTAAAGAGCGATCTCTGCCAGACGACCTTTAGGTAGAGGAGATCTTTCAATTAATATATCTTAGGTAATGGTGCCATTAAATTTAGTGACATGAGTTCCAGATATTATCTGTATCTATATTTTAGATTATTAAATTAAATATTAAATAAACATATAGATAAATAAATAATAAAAATACATAGGATGATATAAATAAATATATTACACATACACTACAATAAAAGTACATAACATAACAAGTAAAGTTGACTATGTTTCATCCAAATCAGATGAATGATTTGGAAGTGTATTAAATATGAGTTTTAATATATAAGACCTATTTTTATCAGCAGCTTGCTCATAGGGCACGGTGGTAGCACGGCACATACCACCAGACATTTACCTGCCATTGAGATTTTTCCATGATGAAGCTTTAATTTTATTTATTTCTAAACTGGATCCCATAATCATAACTAAATATACGATACATTGGCTACAAGGTGAACATCTCAGTAATAAAATAATTTTGGTTCCAAAATTTAAAAAAAAACTGCATTTTTTACTACATCATAAAAAGAAAAAATGTTCTACTACTGCAACACAAAAAAGAATAATGTTATTATACAATAACATTTGTATCTTTTTATTGTGTAATAGTTTGTTATGTAAAAGTTTGATTTTGATTTTACTAGTCATTTAGAAATAAGATGACAGTCGCATGTTTACAGCACACATATATTTTTTACGCTATAGTTATAAAGTGAGAATTGGAACTGTTATTGTCCAAGAGATTGGTAACAAAGGGACTGCTTTTTGTCTAAGTATTTAATCAGTAAATACTTGAAGAAGCAGGTTTTTTTTTTATTTTCAAGGAACTAATTTCTTATAAGCAAAAATATTTTTTAACATTTTTATTGATATTTTATCTTGTCGAAGCTTATTCCTCATTTTAGTTTATCTTCTAAAAATACTTGTTGAATTGAACCACCCGATTTTTTTCCCTCACCGTACACCTTTAGAGAAGGATAGGAAAGGTACATTTTTTTCAGAAATCAGGAATTGTTGCAAAAAATTTGTGATGAAGGTCAATAAACTTTACATGATTATCTCAAGAGTAGTGTCAGCCACATGTTACCTGTGCCACATGTAACTATTAAAATCAAAAATTGAAACCTAACATCCTGTGAATAATTGCAACTAACTATCTTACACATATTTTTCCATAGATCGGATTTTATCTAAGGCAGGGTGGCACACGATTTTTTTTATTTGTGGATAAAACTGTAAAAAAAGGAAAAACCAATATATTTTTAAATTCTCCTGGTTAAAAAGACAAGGCCAAATTGAGGGCATATTTGTGCGGTGGTCATACTACCAACAGAAAATTGGCAAAGCTGGTTCTTAAAATAGGTCTCATGCTCATTCCAACTGGATTAATTGAAAAAATATATTTACCAATGTTTACGTAAGCATGGGGGAGGGGGTTAAAAATTTGCTTACTTTTCCTGACGTCAGGGAGAAAGGAGCTAATAATTGTTAAAAACTGCTTATGTAATTCTTATAACCATAACCAACCTTAATAAGAGTAAAATAAGAGTAAAAATAATAAATTTGAACCTGTAACATTTCAGTCTTACTTTGGATGTGCTGTTGGAAAAGCTAAGCAGGCTGCTAAGACTGAAATTGAAAAATTAAAACTGGCTGATTTAACAGTAAAGGATCTTATCAAAGAAGCAGCAAGAATGTATGTATACTAGTATATCTATCACATTATTAGTATTCTTGTTTAGAGTTGTGTTTATATCGAGGTAGTTGGAAGTATTTAATGTAGGTTATTGTTATTAATTTTGTATCTTACATACATTTGTCCTACTAACTGCAAGACTACTATAAGACGAGAAAACCTACACTTATGCTTGTGGCATTAGTCCTTACACTCTTTACGAAAGTAGCTGTGTACATCGCGGTAGTCCTGCCAAATCTTCTGTATGCCTCCGAAGTGTGGTGTCTATACAGGAAGCACGTTCGCGCGTTGGATAGGTTTCATCTTAAATGCCTTTCGTAACATTATGAATATCTATTTATCGCACCGTTTTCGTAACACGGAAGTACTAAGACAAGCTAATGTAGATGGAATATAGGCTAATCTAATGAAACGCCAACTGCGGTGGGCCGGCCATGTCTCCCGGATGTTTGATGACCGAGTGGCAAAGCGCATCTTCTATTCAGTACTGCAGAATGGCACCAAGGTGTTAGATTTTGAAAGGCGGCGTAAAAAAGAGCTCTATGCTAAACGAGACGAGATTAAGGCCTGACCACCCGTGGCCATCAAATATACATTATCTGTCTGTATAGTGTTCACACCGTGTATCCAGCCAATGAGGTGCTTCAGATCATCTATGTTCATGACAATGCTCGCAGGCACACCACTCGTATTGTAAATGAGTGGTTCATCCGGCATGATGATATAGTGGTGATTCCCTGGCCAGCAAAATCTGCAGATATAAACCCAATAGAAAATATGGGGTTTAATGGTTTAGCGATGGGAAAACGAAAATGAAAGGACAAAAGAGGCCACAGAAAACTGGCTGCCACACTATTTGGGAAGATACAAGAGGGTCAGATCTATGCTCTCGTCTCGTAGGTTCCATGAGATTACAATGTGTCATTGACGCTAATGGTGGCTATATCCGTTATTAATATATTATATTTTGTTGTTTGTAGCTTTTATAGAAGTTTGCTTGTTTATTTGGCTAGTTGTCAATTCAATATATGATTTTTTTTGAGTTAACCTTGCTTTTTAGTTTCATTTCAATTGTGCATTATATATATTATGATAATTGATACGCCATCGAGGGCCTCGAATAATTTTCAAATTAGCAGTAAAAGTTAAATCTATTCAATTGAGATAAATTTTATTTGATAGAAACGTCACATTTATTTAATGTTAGTAACTAGAACTGTTTTTTGTACTTGTATGTTGGCATGAATGATTCTAACACTAGTGCAAGCAAAACTAGATCTTAATGTGACGAACCTATTTTTACCGTGACTGTACATTTGAATCAATTTTTTCTCATTAACTGATAAGCAAGCAAAAAAAATTAATTGCGCCATTTTTATGGTCATGGATTTCTTGTGGAATCCCTGTATATGACTATTATTTATTTATATTTACCTTATATGTGATGACCTTATATATTTACCTGTGTACACGTATTAAATGGATACTCCTTTCAAGATAGTTTCTTAGTTTGTCAGGGTAGCTTGCAATTACACACAGAAATACAGAGTTATACGAAATAAAATTATTTTAATGATAATTTTTAATCCTTGTCATCTCAATCGGTATGATAAAACATATCAAGTACAATATATCTACAAATGTGTGACATTTTTACAGTGATAGGAGCGTTTGATGTTATGCACGGCCTCACGTTTTCTTTCTAATGGTGTCTATTAGTATTCATGTAGTCTGTGCCTCTATACAGACTGAAAATAAAGCCATACACACTATCAACATCATGTTATATAATTTTAATTGATAAAATTATTTAGACAGCCTCGTTTCTATAACGGATCAGTAAATTTGCCATTTATCCTTCAGTAGATTGACAGAAAGATCCCGAATTAGGTAACAAAAAGAAAATATTGGAGTTTTTTTTTCTTTTTAAATGTTTAATAGCAAACTAGATTTTGCCCGTGTTGGTCCCGGGCTCCTTTGAAGAATAGGTCAACTGTCGTTCAGCCAGAAGGCGACCGAGTGGCTATGCGCGTCACTACCATCGTGACAATTAGGTGGCAGAGTTCTTCAACGGCTCGACCGGGTCTGGTATCACCGCCTTACCTACTCCTGCCACAATAGCGTCATTACTAGTCACTGTCGTGTTCCGGTTTGGAGGGTAAGGTAGCCTGTAAACTTATGCATGTAGCATTAGACCTCGCCAACAGATAGCAACGCACCATTAACATCTTTGGTGTCTATAGGCGATGGATATATATATATGATATAAAAAAAATCGAGTTATTGTTATTGTTGTTATTATATTCTACTCTATTCTATGTTATAGACAATTTAGTAGTGACTTTCCTAATTTTTAAAATAATATTTAAGTACGCTATTTTGCAGATCACTCCAGGGTTTCTTAGCCAGTGATAAGAACTGATGCTATAGATACATGAAATAGGTAATATGGTAACCAGAACCAGAGAGACAATGCAGAACTGTATAACCTAGTAGTCACGATAAAAATGGCAGATAAAATAATGACAAATCACATAATTATAACATTGTAAATGTGAGAACGTAAACATGGTCAAAATTAAAATCAGGTGCTGTCTAAGAGTTGTGCCAAAAGTCTCCAAATCTAGTAGTATGTGTCTTTAAAATGCCGATGTGTCTTTAAATTTTACATATGTCGAGAAACTGGCCTACAGCTTGGCGCATATAAATTATAAGAAACTATGTACATTATTGTTTTAATAAAAAATAAATAAAGTACTAAGGGCGGCTTGTACGAAAATGCTTCAATCATTTTAAGCCACTAAATATGTTTAAAGTGACAGCATTTAAGGCGTTTTGACATTTGCTAAACATGTTTAAGGGACTAAATTGCATTTAAGCATTTTGGTGCAAGCCGCCCTAAATATGGATGAAGCCAGGCTTTGTCTCTACTTACCACAATGATATTTAATGTGTCAATGTAAAAATAATGTAAGTATAATTGTTTTAGTGTCTACCTGGTGCATGATGAACTTAAAGACAAACAATTCGAATTGGAACTGTCTTGGGTCTCCAAAGACACTAAGGGTCGACATGAGATGGTCCCGCGCAACTTGGCTACGGAAGCTGAGACACTGGCGAAACAAGCATTAGCTGATATTGAAGACTCGGATGAGGGAGATATGTAAATGTATTTAGCTAATAAATTTTTATTACAGTATCTTTTTGTTATTATTATAATTTTAAATTATATCTATAGTAGATTATACAGGGTCACTTTTAAAGGTTCGGCCAAATTTTCAGAGGCTGTTCAGAATCAATAATAATATGTTCGATTTATGTAATAAAAAATAATTTAAAAAATTCAAAATTTCATTTTTATCTGAGACCTAAAGCACAACACGTGGATAAATTACGCAACGTATCCGTTAGGTACGTCAACAGTGCAAGATTCATCTGATTCGTTATCGGTCGGTGACTTATATCTAGCGCGGTTTTTGTATTCTCCCCGCACCCCGCGTAGCACCGTCGAGCGTGCGGCGCCCGCGCGCCGGCTTATTATTGATCGTCGCGACGTGTACCACACTGTACGTTTATTTATTTTTTTATTAATTTAATATTTTATTGTACACAACTTATAAGATTTTATGTTCTGTATTTTATTTTTATTGTAGGACAAAATGGCGCATTATTTACTTAATTAACGAATTTATGGTTATATGCGATCTTGAGTGGTGACGAGGTTCAGTGTTTGATTATCTAAAGTCTAAATGCAAAGTAAGTACAGACTACAGATACATGAGTCGTGGACGTAAGGGATTACCCTTTGAAAAGAGCTTAATTTTATAGCCGATATTACCGTATAAAATACTATTTTAGTATTGGCGATTCTTAACACATAAAAAGTAAAAAAAAAATGAAACTCGATTGCTAAAAAGCATTACGTTTTGTTACTAAATATCTGTATTATCTTGAATTGTTATGAAACACGCTATTATTTCTGAGCGTAATAAAAAAAACATTTTACACGATTTGTAATAAGAATAAGAATACATTTTATTTATAACAGATATGGAACTAAAATAATTATCCCTTCAACCAAATTAAAAGTGTTCGGGAAAAATGTACTCATAGATACAGATTACATAATATTTCGTAACTATAGGTAAATGTTAAATGACTCGCAGCTGTTGTATAAATTCGTCATCACAGCGTCAGCACATTCATTGTGTGTGTGGTGTGCTAACTTTGTGGATTTCTCGGGATTTTTTAAATAAATATTTTTATATGATCTTGTTATAATAATAATTAAACTTTCAACTCAATATTTAGTTCTTAATTTTAAATTTTGGCCGGAATTTTAAGAGTAACCTTGTATATTTTGGGTGGTAGTGTTCTGCAATGTCTCATCCGGATTTGGTACCACAGCCTAGCCTATTTTTACTATATTATTTGCGGCGTAGTGTGATGTGGGAGATGGATATAGCCCCGTGTTAGACACTAAAAGGGACAGCAACAAGCGGCACGTTTATTTAAATCACAAAATTCCATCTCAAACTTCAAATTGCGCCTGCGTTGACACGAGCCTAGCGAGAACGCACAGTTGTAACAGCTAGGGCAATAGGCAAGAAGATATTCATAATCAGACTTCTTGCATGATCATGACCATGATCCCTATTATTAACGACACGTTACGCTACACATAGTAAAAGCCCAATTGTGTCGACTTACCCATTATTAATGGAAATCAAAGACAGTTAATCTTTTATAACAAACAAAATATGCGTTGTCTTCAACTGGAAATATCAACCCACTATGGAAAAGTTTCGAGGTTAAAGCAGGGCTTGTTAACCTGTTCATTTTTTTAACTTAAATCAATGCAAATACCTCTACTAACCGGTATTTTTTAAACCGGTTTCATGCCCAGGGAAGAAAGAGAAGCTTAAATAATGGATAAAAAAATCTATACATATAATAAAATCGTAAAGAAGTCAAAACTGTACATTGAATATTTTTTAAATAATACTTGGGGCGTGATTTACAATCGATAACGAAGCCAAAAATATTGTTTTTAAAGTTTTTGTCTGTTTATCTGTTTGTCTGTATGTATGTCCGGGGTAAACTCAAAAAGTACTGCATGAATTTACTTCAAATTTTGCATGAATATTACTAATAGTTTGGGTCAACATATAGGCTACATATTATCACGCTATCACCTACGGGGGAGGAGCTATGCAGAGTAAACGAAATCCGCACGGACGAAGTTGCGGGCAACAGCTAGTAATAAATAAATAATTAATGGATAAATAATTCTATTAAAATATAGCGTACTCTGCGAACAATATTTCAACAAAGAAATACTACAGGAAATACAACATCCAACGGCAACAACGAGAAGTATGACCAACAGAAAGCTTGTTGTACATGCACATCATAATCTCTATGAAAAACGTACTTGACAATATTTAATTCCACTACAAATTCATAGTTTACTCTGCGAAATATGTAACAAATCAACGCCATTCAATATAAAACGAATCTTTCAACAATATTACATAGGCGAGTCACAATAACAATGAAACACGTTTTACTTGTTTTACGATAGCAATTATCGTAAAACAAGTTATGTTTTGTTCTATAACTATTAATAATCGTCGGCACTTGGTGAAACTACATTTTGATTTTAATTATAAAACACTTGTACTGGTTTCACTACATATCTGTTTTTCCAAATTATAAGTCTACCGGTTTCGCGTATTAACGCATCTTCAGGAGTTATAGATAAACAAGAATGACAATTTCCTAAATTGACAAATAATCATGCTTATAATATAATCATGCAAATAATATTGCTTATTCTTTGGGTACATTTATATAAAGAATAAACAAACCTAAGATGTTACCCGATACTTGAAAATATTTTCCCCCCAAAATGGGGAAATATTAATATTATTAAAAATGCAAACTAAAAATTCTGTTAATTAAGAACAAAAAATAAGTTAATTATACTTACATATAAATATTATGAATTATCAATTAATTAAAAATATGTCAGTAATTATTATTTATGGTCCATGTAAAATGTCAAATTATATAAGATATTAAATAATTATAAGAAATAATGTCAGATAAATACTAAATAATTAATTATAAAAATTACGAAATTAAAATAAAATAATGGACTGCATCATTTAACAAAAATATTTATTAGTGGAGATGTGTTAATATCGATCCGGTATTTACGGAAGAATGGCTGATTTTTGAAATGGTTTATTTCTAAAGCCTCTAATGTTTTGTTTGCTCTTGCAAACACCCAACCGGCTCGCATCACCTAACTTACCGTGACGTGATGATATTTGTATAGTTTTACTGTTATGATCCGGAAACCAAAAGACCGTCAGTTCAGTGAATGTTTCCTTCCTAGGAGTTGCCAACTAAAGTAAAAAGAGGCCGAAGTGTGGGAAAAAAGATGGTGGCCTTGTTCTTGGAAAGACTGCTTTTCTTAGTGGTTCCATCGGATACAGCGATGTACTGATGTAAATGGACACTATTTTGAAAATATATAATAAAACTAATAACTTGCTAAATTGGTTAGTTTTTATTTTCTAAGAACTTTCAGTTTGACCCTGGTGTCACAGTAATTGAAACGCCCTTTGCAATATTTGTTTACTAACATTGACTGCAATATCATCAGGCACGATTCCTTACCTTTCACTATTCCTTTGTTTTGGTCGACGTAGTACTAGAGTGTTATTAAAAAATTACAATGAAATGACAAAATTATAAAATCCAAAAAAATATCCCGTGTCCTAAACTGGTCTGAGTTTCTTAAGCTATTTTTGTGTACGGTCTAAAAGATATTCTTAAGGCGCTGTATCAATTATGTGGATACCGTTTCTGGCACTCTGTATACTTTTGTAATATTGCAAAACTGTGCAAGTCAGAAGAAGAGGTTGGATCGTGGAATGATAAAGAGATACGTGCGATTTAAAGAAAGAAAATCTTAATAATATCGAGGATAAAGAGCTCTTGAGATATGTGTAATCAAATATGTATGTGACATAATTCTTTAATATGTAATACATTTTTCTATAGAATAAAATACTTGACATATTTTAGTCTTACATTAGGAAAAAAGTAAATATAAGCAAAACTCAGAGTTGTTAAAAGAAGTTTTACCCCGTATCAGTCCTGACTCCTCTGAAGAATAGGCCAACTGCCGTTCTGCCAGGTAGGTCATAAACGGCGACCCATCAGCTATACGAGTCTAAGTCATATCGTGGCTACCAGGTGGTAAAGTTCTGCATTGTCTCGCCCGAGTCTGGTACCACCACCTTACCTATTCTTGCCGTAATAGCGTCAGTGCTTGTCACTTTCGTGTTCCGGTTTGGAGGGTAAGGTAGCCGGTAAACTTTTGCATGTGGCATTAGATCTTGCCACAAGATAGAAACGCAAGTATAAGCATAGAATTTTTTTTCGTTCAAACAACTAGTTTGGAAAAAATCTATGCTTATAGCTTAACCACTCGACTCTCGTAGAGGCAAATATTAGACATTATGTATGACAATTGCGTGTACTGTCACTCTGAAGGCAATATTTACGCCGCTTGATTTTTTGAATTTAAGAATTTAAACATTAAATTTCTAATTATAAAGACTAATGTTGTATGAAAACGTCTTTGACGTTTATTCTATGATAAAATATCTGTCATGTCAAATTCGTAAACTGACATCTGCTATTGTCGTTTATTATACTTCAGCCACTTTTGTTCGTTCGACCGGACCGCTTGTGTGTTATCGATTTTTTAGTGGTATAAAACTAAATTTTGTGTTGCTTTACGGTGCATTTCTCTCATGTAAGTATTGTTTTTATTAGAAAGACCGTTTAATTATTCTATTTGGACAATTCGTTGTAAGAAATATATCGTGATAGCCAAAAATAAAGTCAGTTAGAAATTCATTATTTTTCACGTGATTTTTGTAATATTTGTTTGTAAATATAAAAACTACTTTGTCGATTACTTTATTTTGATCCTTAATAAACAGAAAATATATCAATTGATACACAGTATTTTACAGAATGATAAAATATGGTTTAGTTGTAGGAAAAAACGTTTTTTTTTCCAACGAGTCGACCGAGTCACCATTCCCGCCAAAAGGCGAGTGATGAGACCTGGCGCTTTAATTCGCTCTTGCGTGTCAAAGTTTCAAGAGGTTAAAATACCTCAATTTAGCTGGAAGTTTCAGGGATGGCATGCAGGGTAAACGTTTACAGTTTTTTTTAATATCATAAGACAGCACAAAAAGCAGATATCTTCTGGAAAGTGATAACCAATCCTTATGGATACAGCCCCGGATCTAAAGGGGACAAACCGTAAACACGTACCTAAGATGTATATCTGTCGCAGGTATATTGTCAAAGCCGTGATAATACAATTTCACTAGTGATATTACAATTAAACAGTAGATTGTGAATCGACTTCATTACTTACAATTTAGCGGCCTAGTTTTAGTGACATTGTAATATCACGGAAACGCTATAATGATATTATAATAAAACTAGGTATATTACGAACGGAGTTGGCTGTGGGAGATGTTCGGCGAGATGAGATGCACTGGATGCGTTACTCTCCATAATAGTGCTATCATCTGCGTACCCACAGATACCGGGCTTCAGCAGGTTGTTAACGTGTAGCAGGAATAGAGTTGCGGAGAAAACTGATCCCTGAGAGACTACGGCATTTATTGTCATTTGGTCAGACGAGCAACCGTCGACCACTGCTCTAATCACACTCAGAAAATCTGAGATCCAGGCGCAGAGACCAGGAGGCAGACCATACGATGGAAGCTTGCCAATAAGGCTAACATGCTAGACCCTGTCAAATGCCTTCGAGATATTAAGGGAGACAGCTAGTGCTTCACCGTGATTCTCAATGGCCGCGTTCAAGATGTATGTGGCATACGCTAGAGGATCCCCAGTGGACCGATTTCGGTGAAACCAGTATTGGCGGTCACTGAGTAGATCGTTCGCTTCTAGGTGTGCCATTAGCCAGCTGTTCAGTACACACTCCATAGTCTTGCAGAGTATGAACGTGACTGAAATTGGTCTATAGTTGAAGAGGTCGGCACGACTGCCTTTTTTGGGCACAGGCTGCACGTTGGCAAACTTCCATGATTTCGGTACTTTTCCAGTCGTCATCGAAAGACGAAAGAGGCGTGTCAACACAGGAGCGAGTTCAGGTGTACAGGTTTTGAGAACTATGGCTGGAATCCCTGCAGGGCGACTGGCTTTGTTCACGTCCAGATTCCGCAGCGTTTTAAGAACCTCAGTCTGATGGATGCGAATTTCCGGCATATTCATCTCGCATCCAGAGAGGATGGGTGGTTCCGCATTGGTGGGATCTAGACAAGAGTTTTCCGCGAATAATGTAGCGAAAGAGGCGTGTCAACACAGGAGCAAGTTCAGGTGCACAGGTTTTGAGAACTATGGCTGGATCCCCACAGGGCGACTAGCTTTGTTCACGTCCAGATTCCGCAGCGTTTTAAGAACCTCAGTCTGACGGATGCGAATTTGCGGCATATTCACCTCGCATCCAGAGAGACTGGGTGGTTTCGCGTTGGTGGGATCTAGACACGAGTTTTCCGCGAATAATGTAGCGAAAAGGTTTGCTTTCTCTACGGAAGTGTAAGCCAGCGTCCCTGTTTCAGCAGTGGAGGAAGTGAGGGGCGGTAGAAATTCGATTCAACCGACTTTCCAAGGGACCAAAAAGCTTTACTACCTGAGGGGTATGAAACCAGCTTATTCCCAATACGATTTGAGAAATATCGCCTGATTGAGTTCGCTTATTTAGAGTAAAATACGTATAAATCAAGACCATTTTACTCTATACACACACTAATATTAACTGTTAGCAACGTCTCATTTAACCATAAATTTAATACTTAGTGTTAAAACCATTTTCAGTAATGGTTCGTAGCTCGTTCTATGATTTACCTGGACAAATTAATGACTGTCATCCGCGTCAGTAATTATTTTGGCATTTGCTTTCATGTCACACAGTTCATTTATGTACAGTAAAAATAGTGTAGGTCCAAGAACGCTACCCTAAAGAACTTCAAAAGATGTAGTTTCTACTATATTACTTAGGTAGTGTCCTATTTTAACCGGTAATTTTCTATTTTGCAAGCAACTATTAAAAGTTTAAGAGAGGGACACTCTTCTTAATACCATATTTTCGAGTCGACCTTTAGGGCGCCCTTTTCAGGGTGAGGACAGAGACGGTGCCATACGCTTTGTTAGGATCTAGAAATACCTGCTGGCCGATATTTTACCGCCCGCCCCGTTGGTCGTAGTGGTTAGGTTAGTCTGCGCAATCAATCAAAGGGTCGGGTTTAATTCCCAGAGACAGGCATTTTGTGCGTGAAGATCATAGATGTTCATATTTCTTCGTGTAATTGTACATCACACAAATGCAAAAGTCATCTCAAACAGTGGAGTGAAGGGGCCCATAACTAAGGTTTTGCCCTGATTTGAAAAAATCTTATATCAGGGCTGCACCACAGACAATAAAAAAGCCGATTACTCTTGTCCATAATGCACTAAATTGCAGAAGTTATATTTTTAAAGATAGATTCAGTATGACGTCTGAATGTAAATGCACTTAGGAAGACCGGATGTGCGCGAAAAATGATTCGCAAGATAAAAATGAAAAGTCACATAGTAATAGGCTATATAGATAAGTATAGTAAGTGAATTAAAAAAATTGTAAAGCGGTTTACCCTGCAGGCTTTCCTGAAATTTCCCGCTGAGTTAAGGTATTTTAACCTAATCATAATTCCGTTTTTGTTAGTAAAGAACGGCCTGGCAGAAACACAATATGTGATCTATTTAAACCTGGCCAGGCCAATGAGGTTTGTCAGTGTTGGCTATTAATAATGGCATTCATATATTAGAGATGTAAGGCTATATATTAAATTACCACTGGACAAATTACACAAATTTATCTAGCCCCTAAATTAAGCAATTTATGGGTATTAGTCAATGATACAAATACATAGAGAGTCAATGATATAAATACTCAAATAGATTTAATAAACACCCAAACCCAGAAATACAAACATCTACGCTCATCACATAAGTGTTTGTCCCTGTCAGGAATCGAACCCGAGCCCCATCGGTGCGTAGTTAGGTTCGCTAATCACTCGACTAACGGGACGGTCAATAATATGTACCAGTTTATTTAGCGTACGACTACTGTGTGCAGTGTTGTATCGGCGCGTGTAAGATAACAAACAAGCAGATAGGTCTCCTGATGGAAAGAGTCAACCATCGCCTATAGACACCAAAGATGTTAATAGTGCGTTGCTATCTTGTGGCGAGGTCTAATGCCACATGCATAAGTTTACCGGCTACCTTACCCTCCAAACCAGAACACGACAGCGACAAGCACTGACGCTATTGCGGCAGCTATTCCTGCCTGCATAAGTCTACTGGCTATCTTACCCTTGAAACCGGAACATAACAATGATAAGCATTGACGTTATTGTGCAGGAATAGGTAAGGCGGTGGTACCAGACCCGGGCGAGACAATGCAGAACTCTACCACCTAGTAGCCACGATGGTAGTGACTCGATAGCCAATCGGTCGCCTTTTACGACCTGCCTGGCAAAACGGCAGTTTGCCTATTCTTCAAAGGAGGCCGGGACCAACACGGCGAAAATGCTATTATGATTGCAATAGGTACTACTGAAATCATGGTAACAGAAATAAACAAGACGGTGCCACCAACATAGAAGAATAGACCAACTGCCGTTCTGCCAGGTCGTAGATTGGCTATACGTGTTACTGCCATCGTGACTACCGTTCCGCTACGTCTCGCCCGGGTATTTGGTACCACCGCCTTACCTATTGATGCCACAATAACGTCAATGCTTATCATTGTTATGTTCCGGTTTCAAGGATAAGATAGCCAGTAGACTTATGCATGTGACATTTCCATTCCTCAACACGAATAGTAATGCATCCTTATGGTCTTTGGTGTTTATAGGCGATGGCTTCTCTTTCCATCAGGAGAGCCATCTACTTGGTTGCTATCTAGGGGCCATCCATAAATTACGTCACATGTTAAGAGGGAGTCGACGAAGTGTGACATTGTGTGGCAAAGGGTAGGAAGGGGTCTCAAATTTTGTGACATCACGTTTTTTCAAAATAATATAATTTATATCTAAGTATTACAACACTAAATTTAAAAAGCTACCTGTATAAATTAAAAAATATTCGAATGAGATTATTTCAATGTAAAATTGTAAATTATGTGACATGACACTAGGTAGGGTCTTACAAACGTGACAAGGACTGGGGAGGGGTCAAAAAATCATGAAATTCGTGTGACGTAATTTATGGGTAGTCGGAACAAGCGGGACAGAGTTGCTGCATGGAGATCCAGTGAACGTAGGCAGTTTGGATTCCGGAAAGCGTAGATGAGGCGTAGCTTGTGAAGCTGGCTGATGCTGTTGAAAGCAGAGGGAGTATCAGCAGGTGCTGATAGTCGGAAGGTTGTAGCGTGCTGTTTTGTTCAGGGTCACCACTGTGACGCCGCTGGTCCGTACCGCTGAAGGGTACGGACCAGCTACCGCTTGAACCGCTACAAAAGTTCCGAAATGAATCCCTACTGAAAATTTTAAGAAAATCTTATAGAAACACTTACTATTTGAAATAATGGCCTACAATTTGAAAAATAAATTGACATAATAACGTAAATTTATACAGAATTTAAATTGAACATTACCCTTACGTTAATATATATCTACGGGTGCCCGAAGGCTAATAATTACGAATATTTTCCGATATGTAGGTTGATTTCTTTTTACTAATCGAATTTATCTACCGATGGAATAATCCAGGAATTAGTATTCTTAATTTGTTTTAAGTTATAGTAGGGGATCCCAAGAGAGGATTTTGGGATTTACTCGAGCGCGTCAGATTAACATAGGCGCACTCCTCGCATACTGTAGGCTCTCCACCAAATATAAGCCCTTTATATAGAGCCGGGCATCTGGGGCAGTAAAAAATTAAAATTCTATTAACCTCGGCTTGACGAAATTATCAGATTATATTTTTTCGTTATTCTTACATCATTTCCTGCAAAATAAATGAAAATTGAGCCGCGTTCGAGAATGTCGAGACAATGTTTTCTTTGCAACTTTGTGACCCTCCCACTCCATTGTGCTACAGTCAAATCTTCAGATATTCTAAATATTAGCTCGCCAATTACCCACCATACCGTAATCTGACGCGCTTCAGCGTTTGCATATCGATATTTTTTTACATATTTTTATCTGTAGATTGTTTCTCACTATTGAAATGAAATCAGAAATCAGAAATACTTTATTCAATAAAACTTTTTACAAGTTGTTTTGACACATCGACATATTTTTTAAAAACTACTACCGGATCGGAAACGCGGCCACACAACAAAATTATATAACTTTTTATTTTTCTTATCATCTAATCTACAAATTCCAGTAGATCCCCACGACGCGACGCTCGAGTAGCCATTTAGCATCTTGGGCTCCCCTACTATTACAAATTCGTCAACATACATATCTATATACTATATTAAATAAGATATAATTAATAAAAAAAATAATAAAAAAAATATCACTGGACGAATTACACGAATCGAAACACCCAAAACCAGAAATACAAACATCTATACTCATCACACAAATGTTTGTCACTGTCGGGAATCGAACCCGAGCTCATCGATTCGTAGTTCAGTTCGCTAACCACTTGAATAACGGGGCGGTCATTTAATGATTAGGTACTGCGTTTTTGCGCCGTTTATATCCCCATTTTATGATAATTTATTATTAATACGCTCCACATGAATTATATCACTATAATTACGGAAAATAAAAAACGAAAAAATTACGAATATTCCTTCATAAACATTAAAAAATATTACGCCTTTTAAACGGCTAATAAACGAATTAATCGTTCAAAAGACGTTAATATTTTTCGCATTGGCATGTAATCTCACGTTGTTATAACTGCTTGAGTTGGTTTAAGTATTAGACGTCGTAGTTCTATAAGGAGCAAAGATGATTTATTTAATTTAAAAAAGTATTACACCTATTCCTTTACGGGATAGATAAAGTAAACCAAACGTCTATAAACATTCTGGTTGATCACGATCCACAATCGCTTGGCGAGATGGGTGATAATCCTTTATTTATCGATACATGACGATATCGCTTATTTCAATCGATAGCTGGGACCGACAGTTTTAGCTGCTTATCTGAGACACGGTTGTAATGTTAACACTCCACCATCACCAACATACTCCGAGCTGCTACTGCTACCTATTTGAAATTGGAGCGGGAAGAGGGAAAAAAAATCAAAAAGGGGAAATTCGTTCCAACCGAGTGTTCCTCGACACGCACTCATTTTTTATTTTTTACTTAACAGAAGTTCAGGCTTAAATGGTACAGTAAAGCTGTTCATCTACAACACTGATTCCCAAAGTGGTCCTGGTGGTCCCCTAGGGGACCATGGAAGACTCGACAAGGGTCTACGTCGTCGTGACCAAAATGGGGGTCACAATTCGTAAGCGAAGTTTAGAAATTAATTATCCATTCAATTCTCGCTTTTTTTGAAAACTGTTAATTCACGGTTGGAACTCAACTGCAACGCAAATTTTTATACTTAGATCTAATCTTCATATTTTTTCTTGAGTTTTGGGAGTATGGTAGAAATTTAGATTCAGGGGGTCCACCGGAACCAACAAAATTTTGAAAGTAGTCAATGAGAAAAAAGTTTGGGGACCTTTGATCTACAACAAGGTTGGTATCTCGTTAGATGAACCGTAATACTTGTTATTTTTGTGATATAGCACTCACCCCGTGCTTGGGAAAACTGGAAAAACTTTTAAAAACAACAAAGAAAAATATGTATTAAAGAAACAAGTCTCATTTAAATATGAATTGCCTGAATGTAAATTTATTTTTTTGCTAACGTTACTCTTATGAACAGTGGTTAAATCAAATTTTCTTCATTTCATTGAAAACAATTGACCGTAATAGGATGTCGGTGTTAAAAAACCTCCCACCTGACTTTGTCGCGACGTTTAATCGTCCGAAAAATATGTTAAGCTTCATTGGAATCAATATATTTGATGAAAATACACATTTTTTCAGGAAACATGGACGAGTTATTTTCTTTGGTAGTTTACTCATTCCTATGTTGATCGGTCTGGTGCTCTACATGGTCTGGAGTGATAAAACAGGAGCCAGCTTTTTGGAAGCTGTTAGTGTTGTTCCGGTTCTTTTAGTTCTACTTCAAGGTAAGAAAACGTTTTGATTGAATGTTTCTGAATTAGTAATTATTGGATAGTTAGGTTCAAGGCTCCTATCAGAAAAGAAAAATGAAATTTGGACAATTAAGTACCTCAAATAATTTCACAACTCGTTCGTGAATTACACTACTGGCCAAGTGCACATTTAGCCAGAATTCTACGGCTTTTGTACCACAACACTACTAATAAATAACATGCCATATATTTGAACGTCGATAGGCATTCCGGTTTACCGTGATTCACCGATTTACCAGTCACTCACCAGGCGCGGTCTAGATGGTAACTTTAACAACTTTTGGACAGACATTGTTAACTCTCTATACCAAAGTTATGATTGATCCACTGAACTAGGCTTTAGATACTCAGAGTTATGCGGCCGCCTGCCATAAAAGCCTAATTGCACTAGGATGAGAGTGCTTCATACTTAGCTCACCCAAAAAAAATTAGGTCATTAAATTTTAATTACAAGGGGGACTATAAACCCTATAGCAACATTAATGAGGTAAACATAACCGACGAAATTTTTAAGCGACCCGGAAAAAATAGATAAAGAAATATCTCAAAAAGTTTATAAAGCTTTACAGGTTACAATTTTTTTGCAGATTTTGTGAAAATTTTTGTAACGGCATCTAAACAGGATCAAATCAGGGAGCTCGTTGTAAAAATTGGAGAAGTATGGCCACGAAACATCCAAAATGAAGCGAAAAGAGATGAAATAAAGAGTTGGACACGGCGATTGAAGACTTTTGATGATGGTTGAATATAATTATAATATTATTTATTGTACAAAAGAAAGATTAAATAAGTAATACAATTTAAAAATAACAAATTGATACAAATGGCGGTCTTATCGCTAACAGATAAATATCTTATCTATTCCTGCCGCAATAGCGTCAGTGCTTGTTGCTGTCGTGTTCCGGTTTGGAGGATAAGGTAGCCGGTAAACTTATGCATGTGGCATTAGACCTCGCCACAAGATAGCAACGCACCATTAACATCTTTGGTGTCTATAGGCGATGGTTGACTCTTTCCATCAGGAGACCCATCTGCTTGTTTGCTATCTTATAATATAAAAAAAAAAAAAAAAAAACAAGCGATACACCAATATATACTTAATTTTTAATTAAGATAACTCACCTTATATACTTTTTTGATTCCTTAATTATAGGATAGTAATAGTAAAAATATTATATTTTTTATAAAATTAAATATTTCCTCCTTATTAGGGGGAAATATTAACAAGTATTAATATTTCCTTACAAGTTTTACCGATGCGTTGCCATCCTCGATACTGTGTTACTCATTTTTGTAACATTACCGGTTTTTTTACTCACCATTGATTCGACATCCAATCGGCTGATAGAACAAACAAAACCGGCAGGCAGGCAAATATCTACTGTATTGACGAATTGCGTCTTTTTTCGAATTGAACCTAATTACTGCAAAACTGGGCCCGGTTTTGCAATACAGAGTTTAATAGTGGGCTTAGAGCCTACCCTACGTATATCTCCTGTGAGACTTAACTTGACGATAAGTGGGAAAGTAAGTGGCATCAGGATATCAAATCGTTAATTGTTCTTGACTTGTGTCCTGGCCCCTGGGTGTTTGCAGTTCAAAACAATAGGTCGTGTGTGTGTGAATAGTGAATACTGAATTGTGGTGTGTAGTCTGTGATGGGATCAGCAGAATCGGTTCGGAACTGCGTCGCATAGTTCTTCTACTTAGTAAAAATCTATACCGTTTCATATATTTATTATATTCCGTTACATAAGTTCTTTTAATTTCATACAAAAAAAATGTGTGTTTCAGTGTTAGTTACGTTTTTTGCATTTTAACCTAATATTTCAGCTTAACTCCCGAAAATTATCGAAAAGGTTTATTAACAAATTTTAATTGCAATTTGAATTCCGTTGGCTTAAATTAAATAAACCTGTCTCCCGCACCTACAACTGCTTAGCAAGAAAGCAATAATGTACTCAAACTTACCTACTTCATGTTTGATAGCACAAGCAGTAAAAAATTGACGTTAGACGGCTCCACTATTTTCGTATTTCACGATAAACTTATATAAATAATATAGATTAATATAATAATAGTACAGAAAAGGATCGATATAAATTGTCGAGAAGGTAACTTAAATAGTGGTAAAAATGGATACGTATTATTTAGTAAGCGCCATCACTTTCACTTTTAACATCACAATCTCAGAATGTATTGTTATTTGTTATAATAATACTATCTGTTGCCTGCGACTTCGTCCGCGCGGACTTCGTTTACTCCGCACTGCTCCTCCCCTGTAGGTGATAGTGTGATAATATGTAGCCTATATGTTGACCCGACCTGTTAGTAATATTCATGCAAAATTTGAAGTAAATCTATACAGTACTTTTTGAGTTTACCCCGGACATACATACAGACAAACAGACAAAAATTCTAAAAAACTATATTTTTGGCTTCGATATCGATTGTAGATCACACCCCAAGTATTCTTTTAAACAAATATTCAATGTACAGTTTTGACTTTCCTACGATTTTATTATATGTATAGATAATCATAGATCGGAATAAGTAGTGCTATTAGCCGGGATTTCATGACCTTATCTTGTATGGATATGCCACCGAATCCCACTATACCACTTGTTCTGATATACAAGGTAAATAGACAAAATAAAACTCGTAATACCTATTCTTTATCAATTTATCAATTCCTGACAATTTACTTAATGAAGAAAAATGTTTTACATTGTTTTTTTGTATTTTTAAATTATTCATTTTTATATTGCCGCGGCTCAAACCTACGACTATCAAAAGAAAAATTTCGACTTTCTTTGTTGTTTTTTAGTTTTTTAGACGAAAAGATTTTTTCTTTGTTGTTTTTTAGTTTTCCAAGTTTTCCCAAGCCTGGGATAGATACTGGGATGTGCTAAAACACATATATAGTTAAAGTTATATAGTGGTATGCAAAATCAATTATCAATAATAGATTATCAAGGTGATGGTAATCTAGAGAGCAACAAGCATATAACCATAGCTTTTCCGCCGTGTTGGTCCCGGCCTCCTTTGAAGAATAGGCCAACTGCCGTTCTGCCAGGCAGGTCGTAAAAGGCGACCGATTGGCTATCGAATCACTATGATCGTGGCTACTAGGTGGTAGAGTTCTGCATTGTCTCGCCCGGGTCTGGTACCACCGCCTTACCTATTCCTGCCGCAATAGCGTCAGTGCTTGTCACTGTCGTGTTCCGGTTTGGAGGGTAAGGTAGCCGGTAAACTTATGCATGTGGCATTAGACCTCGCCACAAGATAGCAACGCACCATTAACATCTTTGGTGTCCATAGGCGATGGTTGACTCTTTCCATCAGGAGACCCATCTGCTTGTTTGCTATCTTATGTTAGAAAAAAAAAAATCATGTTTTAAATAACTTGCATTCGGTACAGACAGTAATGCAGCAAATGCCCAAAAACGTTGTCTGGAAGAACTTACATATCTCAGAAACAGCGCTTCAGTAACAAGTAAGCTTTTAATTACACAGCCACAGCAACTTGAGCAAGTAATTGCAACACCATCGATTTGGAATCATTTCGAGCAGAATAAATATAGAATATAATATAATAACATTACGACAATACATAAAGTTCCCTTTACTTACAAGCATACCTCTACTATATAGGAAGAGCATGAAAACAAATAACCTGCATCTGTACAAATTACATATTTTAAAACATTCGTGCATCCCAGCCCATCTCGACTAATTAGCTAGCTGAACTCTGATTGGAAATTGATTTATTTCTTTGCTTTATAATATATAATATATTTTTTTAATAAATAAATTTTTAAATTCTGTTTTATTCGTTTCATTTTTATAACGTGGAATTAAGACAATTTGTAACAATTATTATATTGAACTAATTATCTGAACAAATCGATTAAAAATCAATAAACTTTCTTTCCATTATCGATTAATCAATTAGATAAATAATCGAATCGGCACACCTTCTACTTCTCACTAGAGGGGGAAATATCTCTTTAGATACAGTAAGTAACAAAAACTCTGTTCAATCATCAAATGTAGGTCGTAGCTTAATCAGATCACATTATACGTGTCATTATTTTTTGGATATTATTTGATAAATATTCCCGATTAAATTAATTAATCTTGAATAATATTTTTTAAATATGACCTTTGTTAGTTAAAAAACCGACACAAAGACGTAGTGTTGTCCACTTTAAAATATTTGCTAAATTCTAGGGAAATTGATGGATAAATACGACCATTTTAAAATGCCATAATATTTTTATTCATACAATCATTTCATTATATTTTTTGTCAGGTTGGACAGAGTTTTTGTTACATTAAATAATTTAATATAAAGCTTTATATTTTTAGCGTACTTCACGTGCGGAATTGTGACCGAAATATTTTACTTGGGTTTTCCTCTAGGCCTCACGATATATTCATTTGTGACGGATCCAAATAATGCAAAATATGAAATGCCTATGCAGTTATATTTTTTCTGTTGGCTAGATTCTCACTATCAATATGCATTGGCTTTCATGTACTTCGTGGTAACGTGTAAGTAATAATTTAACAAATATTTTTATTATAATACAAAAGAATCTCATAATATCGGTTAAAATCTAATAAACCATGCCCCTAGGAACATTTTTTTTGATTTTTTTGTGAAAAACTTCGTTTTTCGATTTTTTTTTCTATCTTTGAAAAATCTTGAATCAGATAACTAATAAAGTTAGCTAAAAAAAAAAACTTTAGAGTGTCGGACTAAGAAGCGGTTCCACTTTACGTGTAGTGTACAAGCTGTTGTGAGATGTATGTTGTTTTTAAATTGATTAATATCAATTTCAAAATCCCATAATTCAAATGTCTTTAGGCTGTCTGCATAAACGGTTTTCTAGTCAGGATTCCTGATCCGGGATTCAGATTCAGAAATCTGAATACACGTCTTACATACAAAATGTTCAGCGAAGCGCACACGTTCTTATATTTTCCGAACATGATAGTCGTACATTCAGGCCTCCAAATCTGAATCCCGGATCAAGAATCCTGACCAGGAAACCGCACATGTGCCGCCAGCCTTAGACTGGAGGACTAGTCAGAAAAGCCATCGAATGGGTAGGACAAAAGTTTTTCTTGTTATACAAAGTAATCAAGCGTTTTTAAGAAAAAAAAAACTTGTTATTTTTATTAATCAATATTTTTCGTTCACGAAATCAACATGTTTGAAGCCCCCTAACTTTATTATTTACCCGATTCGAGATTTTTCGAAGGGGAAAAAAGGACATCTCATCAAAACGAAGCTGTTTACAAAAATTCAGCAAGCAATTGATTTTATTTTTATTTAATTAATTGATTAATAACAAGTTATCAATAAAAAATTTAAATGTTCTTCGGAATACGGTTTATAAGCTTTAATAGCATTTTTACAGTTTAATATTTATAAGCTGTTATGTGTAGTAAATCCTGTTATTTCCACACTTGAAGTGCAACATTAATTATTTGAAAATCTGATAAGACATATTATAATAGACATAATATATAGAGAATATGTATACGTACCTAAATGACTTCATAAGTGATGTGTATCATTATGGTAAGTGCGATAAATATCATTGTTGGGTTTTAATGGAGTAAAAGGCCTTCAAATTACATGTTGGAAGTAAAAAAATTATAAAGACGTACCATAAAATTTAAATTGACTTACTTATTCGATATTAATGCCCAAATACAAAAGGTTACCAAAACGACCAATGTATAATGTGAATTATAATAAGTGGTAAAGTTTTGCAATGACTTGTCTGGCTTTGGCTGAGGTTTGGTATCACCACCTTATCTATTCCTGTTGCAATAGCGTCAGTGCTTGTCACTGTCGTGTTCCGGTTTGGAGGGTAAGGTGGCCGGTAAACTTATGCATAAGGCATTTTAACTCGCCACGCAATAGCAACATGCCTTCGTATATATTCTTTTTGGCTAAAAAATTAACGTAAGTGTGCCTCTCGCTGGTGCCTACCACCGTATACTATACATATTAGTTGTGTGATTTTTGGAGTGTTTATTTAAGTTGATCGCTGGTTATATTTTCTTCGATTAAGTGGACTGTATAAATATATAAGATAGTATGTCAGTTCACAAGACAAATCGGGGATAATTGAATTCCACCAACATTGACTGACACCGCCACACTCGACAGTCGACAGCTTCTACTGGTCGCACGGCGCTCCGAAGATCTTGCTGGTTGACTTATGAAATGGGAGGGAGTACGTGAAACGTTCACAAATAGTTTTAACTTTTCGCACCCAATTCGCACGGAGTGCCTACTAGGCAGAATGCCGTCACCCGTCTCGCATTGACGGATGACAGAGTATGGGTGGCAGAATATTTTCAATTACCCACCAACAATTGTGATGAGAACCGAACATTAGTCACGGCAACAAAGTGGTCACAAAACTTGAAATTTTTTTAGGGTAGCTCCTCTACGTGTAAAGTGGGAATGCTAATTTCTTTTTCGTTTTCATTGAGACATGTGGTATATTAAAAGATTTAAAAAGTGATTCAGAAGAGTGTACTTACACTGCGAGAGTATTTGAAAGAAAGAAAGAAAATATTTATTTGCAAGAATATGGGTGTTACAAGTTGTTAAAAATAAATTAAGTTACCGACATATTCTATCAATAGATGGTGTGCAAATATTTAAAAAAATATAATTATATAATATTACATTTAAAACTATAAATTGTATCGATTTTTTCAGAATTACTACCGGATCGGAACGCGGCCACACACTGAGAAGATCCGGCGGAAGAAACTCAGCGGGCTGGCCTTTTTTTTCTCTATTTTATGTTCTTGTTATAAATATATAAGGATAATTCCATATTACAAAGTTATTTTTATAATTACAAGTTTCATATTTTGAGTAATTATTTTTTTTTATATAATTTACATAATGTTTACCATTTACAAAATTTTTACTAAATTGAAAAATTTTTAAGGACAATTCAACAAACTTATATTTCTATCCATTAACATTTATTTAATTTTATCGGCTAAAAATTATTTAATATCATAATAAGTTTTATCTAACAGCAAATCAAACAACTTTTTACGAAATTTATTTACAGGCAATGATTTAAGACTATCAGGAATATGATTGTATATAATAATAGACATACAATACACATTTTTTGTAAAAATATTTAGTTTTTGATTAGGCACATATAATTTCTTACTATTCCTAAAATATGAGTTACCAGTGACTTCAGCAATTGTTTTGAATAACTTTTGGTGCTTTTTTAAAAATACGCATACCTCTAAAATATACAAACATGGTAAGGGAAGTACCTTAAGAGTTTGTTACATTTTATATCAACTAAAATATATTTATTATTAAACATGTTCTTCTAGGTGCCGTCAACCATATATGTATCTACATTTCTACAGACTTCTTGCTCGTGGCTTTAACTTACGATATAAGCGCGCTCTTCAGTGTATTACAAATCGATTTGAAGAATATTACCACACATTCTTCTAGACAACGTCGAAATTCTGCAAGAGATGACGATGAGATCAAACATATCGCAGCTACTCATCAAAAGCTATTGGCGTAAGTACAACTCGAATGGACAAAGATTTAGAAAGTGCACAAGCGAATAAATTAATCGTTGAATCCTGACGCTAGGATATATAAACCTCTAATCCTCATGAACTTTGTTTTCCTTAGACAAATGCCCGCTAACGCGTCAACTACAAGATATGTCGGTTACATAGAATAATAACGCATAGAAACCGAGTCGACCCGCGCAATATTAAGCCATTTCAAAGAAGCCTGAAAAGGCTTCTTACGTTCGCCGGCCCCTCAGGCATGCGACACGTGCCACGCGGAGTACAGCTCTCGCAATTTCAAAAAATGTGAGTTACTGTGTGGTGAAATACTGTCACCGTGCTTCACAAAAGCGTATTTAGGACTTGAAGATAACATTTCACCGATAAAAACTACTTGGCATCGGATATTTTTGTATAAAATCCAAACAAATAAATCATAAATATCTAAGTAGAACGATATTCAAAATGTTGCCAGCCAAAGGGAAAAATATTCTACCACGTATTTGTTTTTACCTATTTTCATTATAATTAATAATATGTGTATTCCTATTTTATGTACGATATTACATAGCCTGGACTTTGCTTTTGCATAAAAAATAGTTTTTAAGTGTTGAGACTCACCCATTATACTGGCACAAATATTACAAATCCGTTTGTCAGACCAATATTATGAAGCATTTATTCGTATATAATGAGGACTTTTAGAAGACAAAAAAAATGTTCCAACTAGCATTTTAGATACCACAGTGACCATCAGAAAAAAACTCTGTCACTACCAAAGTCATTTTTTTTTAATTTTTTTATTAAATAATATGCCATCGTACTGCATTATTTCGTATTGCTTAGTGTCAAGTAGTTTTATTAGCGATATTTTCGACTTTTATCCACGAAAACATGTAGGGTAACGTGCCCTAAAATCGGTCTGCGCCTAATGTCGACCTCCTAATATGTTTATACTGATAATTAAGCTAATATTCCACATAACTTTTAAGAACGCGGGCAAGACTTCATACATCGTTTTTTAATATTTATCTTAAAGTTTAATGTGTTTCTTAAGATTCTATATCCACTGCTTAATTTATCCGCATTTAATAAATATTTTTTTAACTTGGGGAATAGTAGTTAAATAAAGTTGGAATTTAGGTAAGGTTAACGTAAGCAATCAGTTCTCTCCTTAGTAGTCTGTGGTTAGATATTTATCTTGTCATTGGGTGTCTTCAGTACAACAGCTGTTAATCTCAGAAATCTAAGTTAGGTTGACAGAATTCTGAGCTAAGTTTTTGAGAAGACACTTTATAGGTACTTAAAAGAACAAAAAATAAATTAGCTTTAACTATTCTTTAATACAAAAACAGGGAGAATTTTTATTTGATACTTATAATGAAAATTATAATATATAAACTTATTGCTGTTTTAATGAAAATGTAAATTAAGTTTTATGCAATGATAACACTTAAATTTGATGATAGAATTCAATCTAATTAGTCTCAATATTTTTTATATAATTGTTCCTAGCGATATATTTTATTTAATTGATTTAACAATCGTAGAAAATTATTCTAGTTTTATTCTAATAGTGAAAAATAAAACTTTGAATATCAAGTGCCTTTAAATTGTTTCCTTTCTTTGACTACAACTTAATAAAAATAAGTACCCTAAAATAGTTATATTGAAGATTATTTGATATAGACAAAAAATAATTTATATAAATCGTTTTATTTAAAAAAATATCACAATATTGAATATTTAATGCTCATTTCTCTTAATTTTGAGGACCAGCAAGTAACGATCTAATGTAATTTTTACATATCAAATTTTTTCTGCGTAGTTTTAAAGAGACTAAAATATCAATTTATTTCATTTATTTTATGTCTCAAAGAAAGAGACTCAATCATTAAAATTGGTGACCATTTAGATTTCTTCTTTTACAGTTTTTATCAAATTAAAAAGATCATTTAAATACATACCATAAAAAATTGAGGGCATATTATGTTTACAAAAGTTATTTAATAAAATTAAAGTAAATTTTAATGCAAAGTCAATACCTTATTTCAATTTCAAACATCCTTTACTGGCTAACATTAGACAAAATGGGGCTGAAATTAGGGAAACATTGACCGACAATAGAAAAGAAACCAGGATAGAGAGGATCAATCATTTAAAACTTAACACGTTTACATATTTTTATTTCGTTGTTGAAATCAATTCGAAACATCAATAGTGTAAAATTTAAATGTTGATTAACACGAAAAAGAAAATTAATATTTTCTTCCCGATAATGATTTAAGCCTAATAGGGTCCGAAAGTTATGTATTTGGTTAGGCGGCCGAAATTAGGCTATTTTACCCTATAAATTTCTACATCACTGAGATTAATTTTAATTTTTAAAATTTTAAATAAATAATTAGACTATTAAGTATACATATTTTCGTGTCACAATTTGCACAAAAACGAAAAAATCCAAGGTGAAATAGCTTTGGAACGTAGAATTATAACACGTAGAAACCGAGTGGGCCGCGATGTTTTAAGCCATTTCAAAGTAGCCTTAAAAGGCTACGCATGCGCTTGCCGTCCGCTCAGAATCGCGATACATGTCATACGGAGTGCAGGTCTCGCAATTCGAAAAAAATATGACTTACTGTGTTGTTAAAGGCAAAAAAAGACAAATAAAATAAATGCTGAATTATCAAAAAGTACCCCCGAGCTAAATTATTTTCATGAGACAGTATAAATAATAGTTAAAGCAAATACAATAATTAATTTTCTTAACATTAAGATCTAACTAAAATATTGTGCGCAATTTTTTTTCCACAACTAGCAACTGTATAGTGATAAGTTATGTGTTTCAAATTATCTATTTTTAGTCGATTTACATAACAGAAACATTATAAATTGTAAGTACTTACCTGTGAAATGTTCACTTTTTTGTTTTTCTAAGGTGTTAAAACACTTCTTTATAATGCAATAAGTCATTTCGAATTATTTTTCTTGAACTGTGTCCGATATAACCTGATCTTATTAAGCATTGACAACTCGCAAAACAAATTGAGCCGTTTCTGGTTCAGTTTTATTTACTCGTTTTTTGTGGTTTCTAGGCGTTATTATTCTAAGATCAGAACCAAAACAGTTGCGGACGCTAGGTGGTGCTCAAGTCGTGCACAGAGCCAATAGTAGCCAATATAGTACGTTTAGCTTAAAACATTTAAATTTTTTAAGTTGATTTAAATAAGTACTTGATTAATAAGTATCTTATTAATTTTTACCTTAAAACATTCGTCTATAACGTAAGTATTGTTTTTGCTTGCCCACCCATTTGCTAATTTTCAAGCTAGTTTAAGGTTTAGAACCATGGCAACATTTGTATGAAAGTTTAAATAAAAAGGTGGAACCTTTTCTATTTTAATAAAAAAGGTTCCACTTTTTTATATATATATATATATATATATATATATATATATATATATATATATATATATATATATATATATATGTATATATATATATATATATATATATATATATATATATATATATATATATATGTATATATATATATATATATATATATATATATATATATATATATATATATATATATAGGTAATAGCTTTGAACAAACATACATACACATACACGCACACAGACATACACATAATAACACACAAGTATTTGCCAAGCAATGTATTTCAAACATTTGTATAATATAGGATAATATATTAGTAGATACATATCAATAAGGTTTTTTTTTGTAAGAATTATTTCAAACACTGTTTTTATAACTTAAAAAATGTAAATTCGTATTGACCATATTTTTTATTTACGCTCGGTGCTGATTGGTTACCGCTGTTTAATTACTGAAATTAAAAAAAAAAACTTGAGAACCTCTAAAACATTTTCCTGTAATTCTACTCATTTTACCTCATCAGAATAAAAATTGTAAGTTCTAAATTTTCTATATGACTAATAATACTATTGGAAAGACAGACAATCTTTATTTCAGTGAGGTAAAAATATTTTAAATCACAAATAAAAGCACAAAAACTAAAAAAATATAAGGTTAAATAGCTTTGGAATCATCTTGAGAACATCTAGAATATTTCCCGGCATTTAACATATTTTACCTAACCGAATAAAAAGTGTAAGTTTCAAGTTTATACTAAATGATTAATAATGTTATAGTATGAAAGATTATTTGTATACCGGTCAGGTAGATATATTTTAAATACCGTCTTGGGAAAATATTTATTTACTTGCAACACTATTCGAGTCTTTGGAGTCTTTGTGTGCGTGACGACGCAAGTGATTACACGAAGCTTACACGGACATTGACACGGTTTTGGCCTAAAATATGAACGAAGCGTTGAATGCAATTATCACTCTAAGCGTTATTACTCTATGGTCGGTTACCTATTATCAACGATCTGTCATTCATAGTAGTAACCAATTATTATAAAATTATAATTATGAGGCGTTCCGCAAATTCTTTGAATATTTGGTAATTGGACATTTACATGAATAGTTTTAGATTACTTAAATTAGATTAAAAAATGTTACTTCTCGTATTTAAATAAAACAAGTTGTTTTACTGATATAGGAACCAGGTTTAAATATATGAGGACATATTAAATGGTAATATTATTCACTGCCTACATTAAAGGGCTGCTGACATAGATGTTCGGTTTATGCCATATTGTTTATTTACAGGTACCTAGTTTTCTCTTCGGACTATATTTAGGTACATTCGGTCTTATTAATAAACAAGTTCCATTAGGTACTTATGTTAGCACTTTTTTTTATATTACAAGACAGCAAACAGGCAGATGGCCCACCTGATAGGGCGCGATGGCAATGCTCGCATAAGTCTACCGGCTACCTTACCCTTCAAACCGGAACACGACAATGACAAGCATTGACGCTTTGCGGCAGGAATAGACAAGGCGGTGGTATTCTGTCTTTTCCTTTATCACGGATAGCTACGATGTAGTCGATACAATAACATGAACGATAATCTACGCGCATGCTCAAATGAGTTTATTAATAGCACCATTAGATCTAAAACGAAATATTTTTTTATATACATGATATTTCTTACTTAATACAAAAGCCGAAACACGCCAATCTTATTATTACATGACAATTATTAAAATATAAAATAAAACGAAAACAAATACTCAAGTTATCGGTAGGCTTAATTGTATCAAGGACGTCTCAAAATTATTGTCACCCTCGCGCAAATGAACTTGACTGATCGCCATCACCCGGTGTTATTAAACGTGTGACAATAACATATTCATACTTACAGACCTTTGAACTATCAAGAACCATCTCATTCATCGCCTCTGTGGTCTAGTGGTCCGGAGTCGGTGTTGACCATATGAGTTCCCGGGTCGGGCAATTCAAAAATGAGTTTTTCAGTTTTCTGATAAAAACAACAATGCCCGGTTTGGATAAGTGCTCGATTGGCGATAGGCTTGCCAGTTGCCACTAAGTATCTAGGACTAAGTATCTTCGGCTAATCGTGGATGCACTTATTGTACCTCTGCCTACCTCTTCGGGGACACGGGCGTGAAGATACTTTCAATAATTAGATACATGGGGCACACTAAAAGTTTTGCACTTCTAGCTAATCGGAACTATTTGAATTTCGAATGTTATATTTTTAAAACGTTGCAACCTTCTTAGTAATAAAAAAAAACAATTGGCGGGAAATGATTTGTCAATTTTTTTTATCACACATGAAAGTTCTACGTACGCAACGAAAATGGAATTAAGTCGAAAAGATTTTAGAGCGATGATTTTTTATGATTTTAAAAGTTCTCTTTCTCCGCAAGACTGTGCCGCTCGTCTTCAAAATGCTCTTGGGAGAGAGCACCTTGTTTGAGCACCGTGGAGCGATGGTTTGCTGAATTTGAGAGAGGTCGAGTTTCTTTACATGACGAATTTCGTGTATATTGTGTATAGTTCGTAAATAATGTGGCTACTATTAAGCGGTTAATTGAAGAAAACCCCCGGATTACCTATGAGACAATTCGTGGACTATTGGGGATTGGTATGAGCCAAATTCAGAAAATTTTACACGAAGAATTGAAAGATTGGAAACTTTGTTGTCGTTGCATCCCTCATGAACAGCTGACAACAGAGCAGAAGCGGGCTCGCGTGGAATGGTGCTCACAGATGCTACTGAAGTACGACCACGAACATTCTAATGCTGTTTATGACATTGTTACAGGAGACTAAACGTGGATTTATTGTTTTGAACCCAAAAAAAGAAACAGCAATCTTGTGAATGGAAATGAAAATGAGAACAGGCCAACAAAAGTGAGACAGGCGAGAAACGTTGGTAAAAAAATGATCGCGTTTTTTTTTCTCAGCTATACAATTCCACTTGAAGATCAAAAGAGTGTTAATGCCGAGTGGTATTCTACCATCTGTTTGCCCAGGGTGTTAGAAAAAGTTCGCGAAAAACGACCCAAAGCCGCATTGTCCTACACCATAATAACGCTTCTTCACACACGGCCAACAAAACAAAGTCATTTTTAGCTTCCGAAAAGTACATCTCGTAATGACCGACCTGATTTCTGTATTTTCTCTAAAATCAAAGATTCGATCAGAGATCAAATTCTTTTACTTTTATATATAGCGTTCAATCAGCACATTGAAAACATGCCTTCAGATCTATTGTCCTCCTGTTTTAAAAAATGGTTCGATCGCATGAAAAAATATTTAAAATGTAAAGGAGATTATTTTGAAAAGCAATTTCATTTGGTTTTCAGCAATTTTTCAGCAATAAATGGTTATAACATGTTGTTTTTTTAAGTTACGCAAAGCTTATAGTGTGACCTACGTAAATAAACAAAATTTTACAAACTAGTATGTCTACATAAACGAAATTTAATAGATTTTTGCCTTCTATTTGTCTGTTAGGACTAAATACTAAACTGATTTTGATGTATTTTGGCATGAAAATATTTGAAAATCCGGGGTCAAACATAGGCGTTTTAACTTTCTTTTCAAAAATAAACCGCTTAGGGGTTAAAACCGGGGATGAAATTTATATGAAAAGCTATGTCAACGATATGCTTTTACAATGCAGCGGGCAAAGCTGCGCGGATCAACTAGTATACGTATGTATAACCAAAATGTTGGACAGTGTTTTTTTCTTTTCGGCTAATTCCGTGTTTTTGTTGTGGTATATTTATTTGGCTTTTGTATTTTAGGTTTGTGAAAACCCTGGATGATATTTTTAGCCCGTCGATATTCGTTCAAGTGACCTTTTCGTCGATTATCATTTGTTGTTTTGGATTTTTAGCTGTCGTAAGTTATTTCAATATATTATTTGTATAGATTGACGGGTAAAAGACGGTACATGTTAAGGGACACGAATGTTAATCTATATTATTAATACTAGCTGTTGCCTGCGACTTCGTCCGCGCGGACTTCGTATACTTCGCACTGCTCCTCCCCTGTAGGTGATAGCGTGATAATATGGAGCCTATGTGTTGACCCGAAAAATTTGAAGTAATTAAGTTTTGACTTTCCTACGATTTTATTATACAATATGTATATAGATTATATATTATATCATTCATCATACAGATTATAAATGAAAAGTTTGATGTTTGGATGTTCATTACTCAATCACGCAAAAACTACTGAAGGGAATTGAATAAAATTAGCACACAGGTAGATGATTACCGGGAATAGCACATAGCTACTTTTTATATTAAGTGATCCCGCGGGATTCGCCAAAAACTTATAATGCAGCGGGTTGCACGCTGCAGCTATTGGTTTTATACAAAAGAAAAGGACAATAATGTACGTAGTAAACCTCAACGAAAGTAGTGTTGTAATATCTATATTAATTTTATAAATGCGAAGTTTGTTTGTTAATCAATCATGCAAAAACTACTCATACAGATGGATACAGATGGATATTGATCTGAATAACACATATGCTACTTTTAACCCCGGAAAAATGAGTTGTCCCCGCGGGATTCACCAAACATTTGTAATGCATGCTGCATCTAATTTACAATATATGGTCACCGCATTGCCAATATGCGCTCACTTACCTACCTATTCCTATTTTTTTATATTCGGTATCAGAATCAAGAACTGAACACCCTCCTTCAGTATGTTCAGTCAACTTGTAACAACATAACTGAAAATTGGTAAAAAGGAATAAAGATGAGGTATCTTTTCGTGAATATATATATAACATTTGCTACTTTTCGCGAATTTTTTGACATATGGGTTTTGAATGAAAACTCGCGATGTCACAAAGTGTGTGGCCAACCACTTCGCTAAAACGTGAATCTTCGGCCGTCTGTCAGTTTTCTACCGCGACTTGTTCGCTTTTGATTCACTCTTGCATCGGTGCGCATAGGAAGTTGAAGCGAGATAAAAAATTATCGACCCAGCACGCAATAGTACAATCATTAAGTTTAAATGGCGCACACTAGGACGAGCCACAAAGAGCCACAGCGTAGTGGAGCTGGCCACAGCGAACGGATCGGGTCGCATCGTAACGTGGCAGATTTTCGTATTCCTTTTCAAAAGTTATCTCTCCTTTGTAGAGATCATCATAACGTGGATCTTACAATGCGTATACCCTTAAAATAAAAATGATGTGGTGTCGCGGGACACCAGGTAGGAACGAACTTCCTTCGGCTAAACGGCACTACTCGCTCGTGTACGCAACTGTCGCGCCTGCGCACGTCTCATTTAACGCTTTTATTCCACGCATTTTTCTTACGGTTTTACTATCACATTTTTTTCAGTTCGGTCGCGCAGCAAAATCCCTATCCCCTCCAAGCCTGCCGTAAGGAACTTCGTTCCAAAATTATTAGTCATGCTTCATCCATAAATACGTGATTTTATAAATGAATACTCAAAACACGGAGGAACTCATGGGCGCAATCCCACTCCCAAAAGCGCACTGGGGAACAGGGCGCACCGGGGTGGATCGCATTGACTGAAATCGACGCACAAATTCGCCCCGTTGTGGCCCGATCTAGTTTGTAATAGTTTATATAAAATGTATAAAAGATGTGGCCCGGCCCATTGCGATCTGTCTTATCAGTGCATCACAAATCAGATGACAATGTGGCCCCGATACAAGCGAGAAAAATGTTAAAAGAACACACATTATATCATATTTTCTCTTTGCTTGCCTTTCTTTGTTCGAAACCACAATAGCAAATGGTTATTTGACCTCATGTACGATACCGGGCTCTTATTTGGCCGAGCAGAGTGTTCAACCAAAATTATAAGGGTTGGTGGTCTATGAACCTGGAGTTACACGGAAAAAACAAAATCTACGTGAGCTATTAGTGCGCGTATGTATGTATCTGTTCGTGGCTGTATTGAACATAATCTTACCCGAACTCTTTGGCCGCACCTGCGTGTATCGCCCCAAAGATATTAGCGCGCTAAGGGCCACGCCGTCGGAATGTTTGGGACGATACTGATAATAGTCGGTCACATCTGTATGTATCACATCATCGCGCGAAGCTTAATGACAATAGACGCAAATGTGGTCGCAGCATAATAAGTAATATTTTTTTAAAACTATTTTCAGGTCGACAAAGAAATGTTGGTGAGAGGTGCAATAGTAGTTCTCGGAGAATTGTTTGCAATCTTCATTTTGGCATGGCCTGGACAAATTATTGTCGACACGGTATGTAGAACATGTCGGTTTGAACCGGAGTTACCAACACTTTTGTCTGGATGAATTTACTATCTGACCCCGACAATGCTTTGTTGTGGCTCAGTTATAGTTATATATAAAACACTTTCCTGTTCAATAGTTATGGAGCCATTCAAATTTAATTAATTTCAATTTTTTCTTATAGCACATTTTTTAATATAAAACAGGACTGCAATAAACAAACAGCTCTGCTGATGGAATAAGATATAACGATCGTCTATAGACACGAAGTATCCGTAAGGCGAGATAATATTGTCACATGCATAGGCTACCGGCTACCTTACCCTAACCTTGATGCGAAGAAATACAAAAACCGTTAGTATTAAATACACGCGAGTCGTTCCGGAACTCT
This sequence comes from Apodemia mormo, assembly GCA_036924255.1. Taxonomy (NCBI): domain Eukaryota; kingdom Metazoa; phylum Arthropoda; class Insecta; order Lepidoptera; family Riodinidae; genus Apodemia; species Apodemia mormo. The sequence goes on from JAUPFN010000016.1 coordinate 22,579,184, forward strand.
GTCACCAATGCCGGGTTCCTATAATCAACGATCCGTCATTCGAAGCAGTAAACATTAGCAATCAATTTAACTATAACAAGGTGTACTACAAGTTGTTTGGACATTTGGTAATTTGATATTTATAGGAATTGTTTTTGTTTACGCCTCGTAGATGATGTTACTATTCGTAACGAAAGTCATTTAACTGATACATGAACCCAACCAACATTTGTCGTCATGATTGCATTACTACCAGGTTTGGAAAACTAAAAGTTTGGCTTCTTACGAACACAATGGCAGAAAGTTTATTCTTCAAAGGGGACCAACACGAGAGAAAAAATAGGATTTTAATTAAAATTTTAATGTTTTAGAGCTATGAAGTTTCAACGGCAGCCTACTTCTGTCCCTGGTATAAAAAGAGCGCTAAATTTGGAAAACAAATTGCACTTATAATAGCAAGGTAAATGTAGTTTGAAAGATTCAAAAGTAATTATCTTAATACAAGGGATTCAAATTTAATTTACACGAAATATATGGACTAAATTATTTAATTGCCATAAACAAAACCCAAAAGTCTAATATGTAGAATAATGTTATGTTATTCTACATATTAAACTCGATATGTTACGTGCCAGATCCATCTTTACATTCCAGAGTTTAATGTACTAGAGAAGCTGCGCTAAGTAGAAATCGTGTTCCATTCAAACTCGCTGCAGCGTTTAAATAATGTTACGTGCTTCGGGTTCGTAATTGTAAGAAAACGCCACTTATGATAAAACCGTGTATTTGCAACACTAAGGCACAATAAACTACGATGAAATACGTAAATACACTGATAAGCTAACGTAAATACACACTTGTCACACTCGCTGTACTAAACCAAATTTAACCGACCACGCTGAATCACTAAAACTCTTCTTACTTCGCACTGGTCGTTTCGAGTATCGCTCTCGATCGCTTTATAAAAACTACTCTCTATTTATCAACACATCTTTATTTATACCCAGGGTAACGTTCTACCTGGTTCCGGAAAAATCCAAATTTGTCGCATAAACAATAAACAATTCTAGTTGTAAACAAGTTATGATAAACAAATACTAGTACACGCTATTTTCACCCTTATGCTTTATGACAAAAGATCATTATGGCGCAGCTGCTTGGGTGACGTCGGCTATTGTTTATCAAGAGAGGCAGCCTGTCTCTTTCTTTTATTAGACTTTTCAGCCGTTTTAATTCTTCGCCGTTCTAGATTAATTGTAACAATAACAATAAATCGTCTTACCAAAGTCAAAATTAAGCAGCGTTGCAGAGGAAAATATATAAAGAGTCGTAACCGCCGTGAATTTCACGGCATTTCCGCATCTTATTCAATGAGCTCTGAAGTAGCAGTCCATACACTGCACTTTATTGAAACAACAGTGGCGTGACGCATGTTCGTCTAGTACCTACGTTAGTACAAGTCTTTGTTGGGATTTTAATAATAATAGTCACTTTTAACTTGATATAACACTATATTTAGGCTTTTACAAAACACACGGAATATATTATAAGTACAACGAATGGGGCGCGACTGACCGGTGCATCGGAAGATTAACTGTAGATTATGTTATTATTATATTTGTTTCGCACACGATCTTCGTTCATTCTTCAACACCTCCCCTCGAAGTCATGAGCGAAACATCTAAACTCTCACTCACATCTATCATGCCTAGATTTTGTACGCATTCATCGAGCTTTGTCCTATTTAAACCTTTCGTTAAAATATCAGCGGGCATTCTTTCAGTGGACAAATATTTAAGACACACTACACCTCTCTCACACACATCTCTAATAAAGTGATGTCTCACATCGATATGTTTTGTGCGTGAGTGGTAGTTTTTAGTTTGTGCAAGTTTTATGGCACCCTGATTATCATTGAATAACGTCACACACTCACAATCCACATCTAGATTATGCAACACATCACGCAAATATATGGCTTCTTTTGTTGCTTCGGAGAGAGCCATATATTCGGCCTCCGTACTCGATAAAGCAATTGTTCGTTGCTTTCTCGCTTGCCAACTAATAGGGGCTCCAGCCAAGATAAATGCATATCCGGTGTACGATCTACGATTATCAATCGTATTCGAACCCCAATCGGCATCAACCACACCAAACAAAGGTAAACCACTTCTTTCATACATTAAACCATAGTTTGACGTACCTTTCAAATATCTCAATACGCGCTTAGCTGCTTTCCAATGCTTAATATCGTAATTACTGTTAAACTGGCTAAGATAATTGACCACATAAACAATATCTGGTCTTGTGGACACAGCTAAATACATTAATGCACCAATTAAACTCTGATAAGGGTACATTTTCATTACATCATTCTTTATGCACTCAGGTTTATTCAATTTGACATTTACATCCATCGGAGTCATCATAGGCTTGCATTCACTCATATTAAAACGCTCTAACACCTTTTCCACATACATTTTTTGATTTAGATACACTCTATCTTCTTTATCACGAATAAATTCAATACCTAAACAATTACTTATTTTGCCCATATCTTTCATCTCAAACGCACTAGATAACTGACTCTTCACATCATTCATCCACAACACATCGTTCGTTGCCAAAATAATATCATCAACATAAATTGCTATCAACATCATGCACTCACCATTTCGAGCAGCAAACAGACATGGATCTTGAGGTATAGCTTTAAAACCAATAATCATAAGCTTTCTTACCAGCTCCTTATGCCACTGCAATCCTGACTGACGTAATCCATACAAAGATTTTTTTACAAACACACACTATTATCACACTCACTCAAGGCCCTCAACCACTTTTTAGCAGTTTGTATCATTTTTGTGTCATGAACTATCATCCTATGTGTTCCCATCTTTTGGTTTGCGAGTAATCTGGACAAAACATCGCAAAGTTCATCTGGTACTTCCATATATACTTCTTCATCTAATGTACCATTTAAATAAGCAGTTACCACATCCATTTGATGAATATCAAGTCCATATTCAGCTGACAAAGCAGCTATGAGTCTTATTGATGATGCTCTCACAACGGGTGAAAAGGTTTCATGAAAATCCTCCCCTGGCCGTTGTGCACATCCTTTTGCGACAAGCCGTACCTTCTTTCCTATAGTCTTAGTACCAAACACAAATCGACTCCCAATAATCTTTCGATTTGGTGGTCTAGACACTATCTCCCATGTAACATTCTTGATTTGTGCTAGAAATCCATCTTCTAAAGCCCGTTTCCACTCATCTACTTCACTGGTTTGTTCAATTTCTTTCCATGTCATAGGTTCAATTGTAGCTATTCCAGCTGTCTCTTCCCTCTTTGATTCGTTACCGTCTGACTCATTTTCACTGTCCGTCTGGCGATTTACAGAACTATCCTCTATGCGTGGTCTTCCTATATAGCCTGAACGAAGTAATCTCGTTTTTCTTCTACCTCTCTTAGGTGGTTCTATTAAATTCTCCCACGAAATTGTGGAGGTTCTCTTTCTATTCGATATTCTTCTACCTCTATCGTCATTTGATTGTTTTTCAATTTCAAACATCTTCCTTGTCCTTATTCCTTCTTTACCTGGTCTTCTTGCTCTCAGAACAATGCGCTCTTCTTCTGAATTTTATTTTTCTGTCTCATAGCTCACATTGGGTTCAAACAAATTAATTGTTATTCTGTCATTATTGTTTTCATTTTCATCTAATATCTCTTTATATTCATGTCTAAATGCACTTTCTTTCATGAATTTCACATCACGTGTCACTACCATTTTTCTTGCTTTTGGATCATATACTCTGTAGGCCTTTGATTGTAAATCATACCCTATAAAAATTCCTAATTCAGTATTTGAATCAAATTTTCCTTTCTGTGCACCTTTATTCTTGTAGTATACTTTCGATCCAAACACATTCATGTACATCACAGAAGGCTTCTTACCTTTCCATATCTTAAAAGGAATGTCCCCATTTAGTGCAGAAGTTGGACATCTATTTCTTATATAATTTGCCGTTTGAATTGCCTCAGCCCAAAAAGAAGGTGGGCTTCCAGCTTGACGCATCATACAACGCGCCATCTCCACAAGAGTTCTATTTTTTCTTTCAGCAATGCCGTTTTGCTGTGGCGTATAGGGTGCTGTTAGTCTTCGTTTGATTCCTTCCTTCTTCAAATAATTATCAAAATCATTGTTCACGAATTCCCGACCATTGTCGGATTGTAAAGTCTTTATCTGCTTACCCGTGAACTTTTCAACATATGCTTTATATTCTTTAAAAGCTTTCAGTGCGTCACTTTTATTGATAAGAAAGAAAACTTCACACCATCTTGACTTATCATCGATAAAAGTGATAAAGTACCTTTTGCCACTGAATGATTGATATCTCATAGGACCACATATGTCCGTATGTACTATTTCCAACAATTCACTTGTACGGTTAATCTGGGCTTTGGGAAACGACGCACAAGCTTGTTTTTCACTAATGCAAATTTCACACTCTGACAATTTTTCACTGTCTTTAAGAGTCAAACCAGCCATATACTAAGCTATTTTTAGCCATCGACTTCAAGTCACGTTCGTTTAGGTGCCCTAGGCGCTCATGCCACACATCGATAGGTTTTTTCACCAACTCAACATTGTGCGCACCATTTTCACTCATTCGTACATGGTACAGATTACCAATACGGTCGGCACGTATATGAATTGTGTCGTTTTTGTCGATCACAATTGCATCGTTCTTTCTAAACCGAACTTCAAAACCCCGATCAGTAATTTTTGCTACTGATAATAAATTTGTTCGCAAGTCTGAGACATATAACACCTTTTCTATGTCTATCTGGCGATCTTCATTCCCCGTATTAACCGACATACTGACCTTACCTTGACCAGTAATTTTTACGCTTTCAGTATTGGCTAAATTTAGCTCTGAATCCAGCCGCGAAAACCCCTTAATCAGTTTCCTCTCATTGCACATATGGCCTGTACATCCACTATCGATACACCAAGCAGGGTATCTGCTGTCACCTAACATCACCTCTTCGGTGGTGGTCATCAAAATCGTTGATTTCCTTTCAATATTCCGTGTAGCATGTTGGGCGCTCTGCTTTTGTTTATTCACATTTTTAGCTTTGCATTCTTTAGCAAAATGTCCACGACCGCCACAACGATAACATTCTAATTTACTTCTATTATTGTGGCTTCGGTTTTCATATGAGTACTTTCTGTGGCAAGACTTAGGTATTTGACGCTTAGCAAACAAAGCGCCTTGATTATTTATTTTAGACTTACGACCTTCATAATCTTCCACAATTTTAACTTTTAAAACATCTGTTGATGGTAGGTCATCACGTGATTCCATTGCTGTCCGAAACATAGCAAAAGAATCCGGTAAACTATACAACAGTAAAATGGCGAGCAATTCGTCAATTACGATCAAGCCTATTTCTTTTAATTTATTCACGGCGTCAAAAAAATCAGCAATGTGTTTGCGAAGATCATCTTCCTGCATTCGCGTCAATACGAGCTTTTTTTAATAGCGACGCTTTACGAGCAGGGCCACTGGACTCGTACATAGATTTTAATTTATCCCATATTGATTTCGACGTTTCCAAACCATCTAATGCAATTAATTCATTTGGACTTACAGCTAGCAAAATATCTGACTCGGCTTTGCCATCAAGCTTAAGCCATTCCTGGTACTTAGAATCCGAACGGTCAGGACGAGGCACTGCTCCAGACACATATTCCCACAACTCATTTTTCTTCAAAATGGCTCGCATATGAATTTTCCAGGTATCATAATTTTCACCATTCAGGGGATCTATTTTTACAGACGTAGCCATCATTAATTAATATGTTATTTCTTCAATACTAATTATCATTAAACAAAATCGAAATCTTCATAAAACAAAGCAATCATCAAATCGAAACCCAGTAATACCTTCAAACATATTGCACGTAAACAAAAAAACACGATAACGGCAGGTGTTGTCCGACTTAGCGAGATAAGATTCACTTTTATTTTAAACTGCACGCGTTAGTTAATATTATGAAATTATTGTTTTTTGGTTTAGTTTAAGACTTAAAACACTGCAAGTTTCACTAATAGTCACAGAATTATTACAGTTTACACTGGGCCGCATAACCTGTTGGGATTTTAATAATAATAGTCACTTTTAACTTGATATAACACTATATTTAGGCTTTTACAAAACACACGGAATACATTATAGGTACAACGAATGGGGCGCGACTGACCGGTGCATCGGAAGATTAACTGTAGATTATGTTATTATTATATTTGTTTCGCACACGATCTTCGTTCATTCTTCAACAGTCTTTTTACACTAAATACAAAAAATGTCTTAAAAAATATCAAATACGTTAAAACGCGTATTTTTTTTCTTGACACACAATTTTATTACAAAAGTGCAATATAAATAAAATATAGACATATTTACTTCTAAAAGATAATTGATTACGATTAAGCTAGAGCGGAACGCTACCTAGCTTTACATTGAGGCGTGCAATAAATAAACAAAAGCAGAAGTCTCACGTGTCAAGGTATCAAGTACATCAAGTATCAAGGTTCTCGTAGAACCTGATGTTCCTCGTAGAACCAGCCATCCGAATTGGTGGTAACTTTATTAGTCGACGATCTATAAATCTCTTTAGAAGATTACATTGGTAAATAAAAAAAAATAAAAAAAAGTTTTTTTTTTGTTTTGACTGATAATCTTCAATTTAAGTCCTTTACGGCAAAGCTATTATGCTACATTTACACGCTTGCAGGGGCTTGACAAACTTCCACAAGCTCCAAGCCTTTACAAACGCTTAGGTGCCACTTACACGCATGCGAATGCGTTAATGTGCTCTGGAAATGTAAGCATAGAAGATAGTGGATGTTAAAAATATATAAAAACCGTAACAGCGACACCAAATACGCGGCAACATGTAAACACGCTTGGCGCAAGCTTTCTTTGACCTGTATTAAAAAACCGACAACCTAGCGGATCGGCGATCCCTTGCTCTTGTGCTTGTGAACGCTTGTGGAGTCTTGCCAAGCGTGTAAATTAGGTATTACACACAAATGTACCTAAACCTATAAAAAACACTTTTAATAGTATACAATATGTATGTCAATTTACCAGCCCTTTTTATAATAATAAAAAAATATTTACAGAGCACAGCAACCCAGTTACCTGTCAGTGTATGGATTTTCTGTTTTGACTCTTCCTATGTTTTCGAAGGTAACATTTAATTAATGTCTTATGTATACCTACTGTCGTATTCATCTCAGGTAGAGAGAGGGCACACATGCTACTTTTAGCATCGGCGATTCAGTCGCTTTTAGTAGCTGGATGCAGCGACCAATTGCTCCACCGAGCACACTTGCAAACGCCGATAGCGGCGATCGAGTTGCAAGTTGCCGCGACTGATCGCTAGTCGCTACACCCGGCACATATGCAGATGCCGCTTCCGCGGAATGAGAGTAAGTTAGAGCATCGAAGCAGTCGCTGAAACGCGCGATTCCGCGTTAGATCGCTAAAGCGCGATGCAGCATCGATGCAGTCGCTAAAACGCACATTTTGAATGCCAAAAGTAGCATGTGTGCCGTGTCTGGTAAAGATTTTATAATGGACAATTTATAATACTAGCTTTCGCCTTTGATCGAAACTCGACTATATCCTAATCTTAGATAAATAAGTTAAAATGCATTTTTTATTTCATTTCTCCAACATACATTCTTAGCTCAAAGCTTAACCTGTTTCACTTTTCAACCAATTTCCCTAAAAGGAGGAGGTTCTCGATTCGGTTGTATTTTTTTTAATGTTTGTTATCTCAGAACTCGGTCATTTATAACCAACTTGGAAAATTCTTTTTTTTTAGCCTAAGTGGTAGTTCCCATTTAGTCCCATATAATTTTTTTGGAGATCTGATTCAGGGTTTCAGAGATAGGGACATGATATTGAAAGTCTGTTATTGCAGTTTTACTACGTTTTTTATTTACTCATTTTCAACCGGTTTAATAAAACCGGTTAATGCGATAAAATATGTTTGTGAAGTGAAATAAAAGTACAAGTGCATATATTAACTTATTTATCTATGAGTTATGGAATTTCACCTTAAGGCGAAAATGGAAAATGTAAAATAGACATAAAATGTCTAACCTTCTCAGCCTCAGAAATACGTTTAAACAGCATTGTATCTGCGTGCTATCTTTTTGTTACCTTTTATTGTTGAAATTTGACTATCGAATTATTCTTTGTGTTAATCCGGGCCCCTCATTAACGAATAAAACAACGTCTAGACGTCTCGTAAAAGGCAGTAAAATGCTATTACGAGTCATCATCATGACTACTAACATAAAGAAGAATGTCCTGTTTGTTTGGTATATTTAAAAAACTTGTATGATAAGTGCTGTAACGATGTAACCGTCACATAATTCAATTCATCATATCATACGACATGCATTGTTCATTATTATGTTAGCATTGCATTGTTCATTATTAATTAGCAAAATAAGATATTTCGCAAATAGCCATCAAAAGCTAAGCATCCTCCTATATTGAGATAATAATTTGTGAGGATGCGTAGCTTTTTTCTTCTATTGTATATAATCAGTATCATTTATCACTCGAATAGTGTATTAGTTAACAAGACCGGTACATTATTAAATGGTCCTTCGAGTATGATAACAAGAACCTGTACAAGTGTTACATTTTGTTTATAGGTGTGCAGTACATCTTGGTCGTATCTTTCACTTCTAATGCAAATGTATCAAGATTCTCAAGCTTAATTTCTTTTGTATAAAAATATCTAAGGAATAAATAGATGGCACCAAGTTATATAGTTAAGGACATAAATAAATCTATTCACACTGGTTCCCTCGCAAATTAGGCAGAGTGAAAATAAACAGTGAAAATAATAAAGGAGAAAGTATACCGCCTTGAGGTATACCAGCAAACAGATCGCAACAGTCAGAAATGCCACCAGCAGCACCAGCATGCTCCCTACCTACTAAGTGATAGCAACGGCTTTGGCAGGTAAGCCGTTATCGACGTTATAATTTTGCAGATTTCTTCACATGTAATAGGAGAATGTTTAAATTATTCGAAGAATGATTAAAGTGCTGTGTTTGGAATTAAGAAATCGTCTTAGATTTAAGGGACTGAGTCATTGTAATTGTCTTCGCAAAATGTGTATTAAGATTATTGAGTGGGATGTAAGAGTAGTTCAACGGGTTCAGTATAATGACTATGCTATGGAAATATCTGCTAATACAATAATAATATATAATTATATAAACAGTCCTTACCAACTGGTTGCAACGGTTTCTAACCATCGTATAGTAAAGCCAGTTCTCGTCAAGCTACAAGTTGTTTAAGCTTGCGAAAAGAAATTTGACCAATAAGAACTTATATCTCGTTAAATATCATGACAAACTGAATATTCTCGTTAAATATCATGACATATATGTCTTATGTATATATAAAGAAATATTTGGCCATCAACTATAGTTGATGGCCAAATATTTCTTTCATCGCTCGCGATTTCATCGCATCGATCACACGCTGCTTATCCTAACATCTATTGGTGCAGGTGTAAACTGGATCGTTGGCGTGGCGACGCGGCATCCGTGGCGACGTCGCCACGCTATAATATAATGTACTAAGGATTCGCTGTATACCCTATACAGCGAAGTATATAGTCCATATTTAGTAGCGTGTACGATGTGGCGATGTGTCGCCATGGCAACCAACTACGCGACCCCGATGTTTCACATCTGTCAGGAGTCCCGTGAGAGTCCCGTGACGGCTCAGTTTTTTTTAAATACTCGAGTCCGAGTCCAGTTCAAGTCTTTAGGTCATGACTGCGAAAAGTACTACCTTAGTTTTTTTCAAAAGTACTATGTTTTATATTTCTACCCCTTTTCAATCCCACAGAAAAAACCATATGTACCATAAAAATATATACAGTTAAATTCTGCTACCTATTATAATTGTTATATTCCAGATTATCTGCAAAGCATATATGTATTTTTATTTACCCTTAAGGTATTTTAAGTATAAAAAAAAATAATATAGGATTCAATGGACCGAAAAGACTCCTAAAACTGAAAATACTCAAAGAACTGAAAATACTGAAAGAAATCAAGACTCAAGGAACTCAGAAGACTCAAAGTACCTAGAGGACTGATTAGACTGAAAGAGCTCAAAGCCCTGAAAAAACTCATGACTATTGAGAATAATCGAGTCATGCAAAATGATTCGAGTCTCGAAATTAAGTCTGAAGAACTTAAGTCTCTCACAACACTAGGCTCAACAGCCCGCTTAGGTTAAGCAGCGTGATAAAAATTTGTCGACTCGTTTTCTCAGTCATTGAAGTCATATTACTGTGTTGAAGAAGTCATTCGACATAGTATTTTATAAGTAAAGATAATAATCACTTTCGTCAGTAGCCGTTTTGTCTACCGACCATAACGAGCTGTATTTCAAATTTGACACATTGTTAAGACATAATTGTTTTACCTATAATTATCGTTATTACAACAAAAATTAGCCAAAAATAATTAAGCACAAATAAAATACACTTATATTGTAATGCACGAAAATCATACTATAATAATATGCATACCACATCATTTCATTTAATAGCATAATGTCTTGTATGTGCTACATCGGTTTGTCTACTTGATTAATTCCCCTGCATTAAATGATGAAAACGTTTAAAAACGTCGTCCGGGCATGCAACTTAAACAAGATATTAGTCTGCGTTGACAAATATCCCATCTCACGCGTGATAAGAGATAAAAGAGAGAGATTACATGGAGGAAATGTACACGCTGACTATCCTTAGTTGACTGGTGGTTAGTAACGCTCACGAACAACTGTACCAACGGAGATCTTAGTAGTGTTAATATAATTAAGTATAATAAGGAGAGTGTTACCTGCTTGCTCTTTTTTAATAACTTAACAAAGAAAAGTTTGGACACGACTGGATTTCTCTGGACTCTGGCCGACACGCTCTAACCAACTAAACTACTGTCGTTGTTCAACATGACGAAAATCTTTGCTTTTCGATCGATTCGATCGTCGTCGTCTTTTTTAATGTTCCTCAGTTGTATCAGCTCGGAAACACTTCTGGCGAGATCTGCGAAGCTTATATAAAATTCGGAAGGCCGCATGAACAAACTCGAAACTATACGAGTATTTGTGCGCATTTTACGCCAGGTGTAAATGGCGACCAAGAACATGCTCAAGCATCGTTTAAGTCTGAATTGATTCACACAGGTACAACACTGCAAATTTGCTGTTTTTGGGTACGGCGTCATTTCTGGCTTCTTACAATGGCATAGACATTGATGGAGCAGAGTACATAGTACAACTCTTAATCGTAAGCTTTTGTATTTTGTGTAAGAACGAAGTAATAAGTGATCATGTCATGCGGTGAGGCAGGATCCATTGAGTGTGATTGCGATTCGGAATTGACAGATTTTTATTTTGTAACTGCCTGGCCATAACGAATTACACTTTAATATTAAATAAACATAAGTTTGAAGTACTTCAAGACATATTTTTCTTATTGTAATAGAAGATCTACCAGTAATAGGATAGATAAGACATATAGGATAGGATAAGACATATTTTTCTTATTATACCAGTAATAGGATGGTTTTAATTTTTTAAATTTTAGTGCAACATATTTTTTTTAATAATAAACATCAAAACAATATCACAAATAGTTTTATTTTTTATTTTTATGACTCTGTATCTAATAATTCTGAGTTACGTTTTCCTGGTAAACGATTGTCAGTGATTGTCGCTGTAGTGTTGCTGTTTCAAGGGTATGACAGTCGGTAAAGTTATTTTTATGACATTAGATGCCTGCCATATAGCAGGCACAGATGTGGTGCTAACGCACCATTAATCTCTTTTCATCCGTATACCATCTGCTTATTTGCTATCCTCCGACATAAAAAAATAACAGTGACAAGTACCAAATCTAATACAGCAAGCCAAGGCAAGTCGACGATAAAGTAGTTACGAGTATCTCTTTCCATCAGGAGAGCCATCAGCTTGTTTGTTATATTATTGTATAAATAGTGGATTATTAACACCCGAAATAAGAAGTCGCATGTTAAATTGAACCTTGGCATCAGACAGTCGTTGTTTTGACTAACGTAGAAAAAGGAGATTTAATAAAATATAATTTTGCTAGTTAAGTTACCTTTTCACCGATGTTTTTATGTCGGACTTGCTATACCTAACACTACTTATTAAGACTTGAACCTCACCAAAGCGAAGCAGAGACGAGAAAGGACATAAAATTTCATGCATTCCTATTCTTTGTTATAAACACATCTCCTTTCTCCTTAGTTTTGGTGGATAGATTTGACGACAAAGGCGGATCCAGCCTTCGCGTCAGGGAGGGTCACATATTTGAGGTTCAGTCAAGATAGGCTCTAATCCTTATTTGTTTGCAATAATAAATCCATACCTAGACACCCCCATGACCGTCCCTCTGGATCCGCCCTTGTTTGAGGAGAGAGGATATATCTCACAATGATTCCCTTTTTCGGCTTGGAATTGCTAATAGCTCTTACAACTCATTATTTAATACAAGTATGGTATTTGTTTCAGAACAGTTCTCATAAAATCCCTAATAATATGATGTCCCATAAGATTTTCGTGTTAAGAATACTATACGTCATCGTTATTCGCTGGACCATTAACCAATCAAATCACTCATAATAAGATTTCGAATGATTTGATTGGTTAATGGGTAAGTGGATAACCATGACTCACAACATTCTTAACGCCAATGTACTATAGTATTTATTACATTAAGTAAGTTCATTTCGCTCCTTTCAAGTAAGAGCTAATTCTAATACTTACCCATTCTTATTTTTTAGAAAGTCTACTACTAGAAAGGTGGTCGATAATTCAGATTGAAATTAAAAGTCAACCACCAAACCTCTGCAGTTTTATATCGTTTTAATAATTATTTCATTGTTAATTAAATAATTAGGAGGTAAATAAAAGTAATAGTAATTGCAATAATATTATTTTGTATTGTCAATTTATAATAATATTTCACAATATTTGCAGAAATTCTATGAATACAAATATTACCAATTAAAATGATGACTCGCGTATTTATAAAATGTACAATATAATCTCCGTCGTTTTGAACTTTATTTGTTTTATTAAATATTTACAAAATATTAAATCTGATAAAATTGTATACAATATATTAGATTACACAGATATAAATACATAAAAAATAAGAATTACCCCGATTTATTTACAATGATATAGGCCTTTCTCTCGTTATTCTTGCCGTGTAGTTACTCGTGGATATAACTGAAATAAAAAGAAAATAAAAACATAAATATGATTATAGAATATTTTATAATATACTATCTCGAATACGCGTTACTGTTGCAGGAATGTTATTTTAAATGCATTTAGCAGAAATACACGCACGTCAATATAAGGTAAACAAGTGTCGATGTCATGATATTAATATTCAGTTTATCGAGTTGTCGAAAACTACCCTCATATACAATCGGTGGAGCCCTACATCGATTTCCAACAGTGTCAAGCGTTTGTCTGATAAGCAAAATATTTGTATTTTTTGATGTGACAGGGATCCCAATGAAACTGAAATGTCGATTGACGTTCGATTGCCCCTGCCTACTACGCAGGAGACCTGGGAAATGTTTTTATGTTATTTATTGTTTGTTCGCTTTTTCCAAACCGCCTAGCAAAAAAAACAAATGATTATTGAAACAAACAAATGATCTTATTCTTCTTAAGGGGCTTGAGTAACCAGGCCGATATTGAGTAGATTTTTCGTCGTTGTCGTTCGTTCTGTGTTGTGTCGGACCCATCTCGATAAAAAAATATCTCTCTTTTTTTCAGGCAGTTTGTAAAAGGCTAATAATTAGGTAACCAAACATGCCAGTAATATCGTAATTTTTAGAAATGTTCCGCAGTCTGGTTTGATAAAACGCCTTACCTTTTACTGCTTTAGCATTAGTAATTCTTACTGTTGTGTTTCTGGTTTGAAGGAAAATATACCGGTTAACTTATTTATACATATGGCGTTACATTCCCACCCCACGAATGACAATGCATCATTACCTCTGTAACTTGTGTTTACAGGCAATAGCTATCTCCTTTTATCAGAAGAGTCATCTGCTTGTTTGTTATTCTATGACATATAACAAAATAGTTTAATCACACACGTTCAAGAGCCTCCGAAACCGGCGTGTTTGCATGAAGAAAGGTACCTGATGATAATAATGTAATTCCACAATTTTTATTATATCATCTGTAGAATTACATTATTATCAATAGTCCGGTCTTTTCAGAGGCTGTTCAGAATTGATAATACGTTCGATTTAAGTAATAAAAAGAAATAATTAAAAAAAAATTAAAATTTCATTTTTATCCGACACAGAAAACACAACGTATGGATAATTTCAATTACCCAAAAATGTCGAGTACGGCTCGAGTAGTGTCTCCGCACCCCGCACACACGACTCGGTACGTCCAATTCATGAATTTAGTGGGATATTTTTAAATGAATATTTTTTATATTATTTTGGAATAATTTTACAATAATAATTGAACCACATTTCCAATTCAATATTTAGTTCTTAATTTTATAATTTGGCTGGACCTTAAAAGTAACCCTGTATGTTATATAATACATACCCCCAGCAAGTTTCTAGGCACATAGCCCTCGTTGCCGAGGTCGTCCCTGCACCACCACCACTCCCGCTCGTTGTCGTCGCCCTTGCGCAGCACCTGCAGCCGCGCGCCCGACTCGAACGACAACTCGTCGCTGCGTGAAGCCGTGTACGAGAACACCGCAAACACTACACCACTATTCATAATTCCCAATTTTTCTTGCACACCTGAAATAAATCAAATAAATATTATTACGCCAATTCCCTTACAAGGAAGATAGATTGAAACGAAAGTTGAAAGACCGTTTTTTTAGCTGTCAAAATAGTTGGTGGACCCAATCAAAATTTCCACATGAGGTTCTCGATTACTTTTTTCCGGGGGGCTTTTTTGTTGAATAGACCAATTACTTTTCTGCCAGTCAGTTCGCAAGGTTGGGAAATTGGCCAAATGTATTACTATTGTCGTGACTAATACGTGATAGAATTCCGCAAATTCTCTTTTCTCAGTTGAGTTAGGTACCACCGCCTAACCTTTTCTAGCTAAGTTATAGTACACTAATGAATTTGTTATTACATTCCTGCTACACGGATGGTAAAGCACCATTAACATCATTAGTGTCTAATTGCAACGGTTCTCATTCCTTTAGAAGTGTCATTCATTTTTTGTTATCCTATGATATAAGAATAAATGTAATTTGCCTATCCACCACTAATTGTAATATGCTGTCGCTGAATTTAAATAAAGAGTATAAATTTTATTACTTTTTAATACTGTATTTAATTAAATAATCAGATATGTATATTTAAAGATACTCGATTTATAAAACACTCTAAATAAATTAGGTCGCCGCTCGTCTTCAAAATGCTTTTGGGAGAGAAGCACCTTGTTTGAGCACCGTGAGGCGATGGTTTGCTGAATTTGAGAGAGATCGAATTTCTTTACATGACGAATTTCGTGAAGGGCAGCCTTCAACTGCCGTCAACGAAAATAATGTGGCTACTGTTAAGCGGTTAATTGAAGAAAACCCCCGGATTACCTATGAGACAATTCGAGGACTATTGGGGATTGGTATGAGCCATCAGAACATTTTACACGAAGAATTGAAAGTTCGGAAACTTTGTTGTCGTTGTATCCCTCATGAACTGACAGCGGAGCAGAAACGGGCTTACGTGGAATGGTGCGCACAGATGCTACTGAGGTACGACCACGGACATTCTAATGCTGTTTATGACATTGTCACAGGAGACGAAACGTGGATTTATTGTTTTGAACCCGAAAAAAAAACAGCAATCTTGTGAATGGGTGTTTGAAATTTTTTTTAAGGTAGCTCCTCTATATGTAAAGTGGGGGATGTTAATTGTTTTTTTGCATACCCGTGGGTATCATTGGATAAGTTTTTAAAAAATATGGCCATTTTGCGGAAACAATTTTTCATTAACCGCATTTTAACCGCCCCGTTGGTCGAGTGGTTAGCGAACCTAACTAGGAATCGAGGGGGCTCGGTTTCGACTACCGACAGGGATAAAAATTAGTGTGATGTACTTGATGTATGTATTTCTGGGTACCCATAACACAAACAATCTGCTTACTTTGGTGTTAGATCAATTCGTGCGATTTTCCAAGATTGTCCTCTGCCAACTAAATGGTTGGTTTTCGGAGTGGGAAAAATATCACGACAGTAATAAATATTTTTTCCGAACTTTACCCTAAAGTATTACGTACAAAAGGGAACCCGGGTAAAACCCGGGAAGGTTTATTTGGTGTGAATACATATTTTTAGAAATAAGTTTAGCACTCACTATAAAGGTATTCTGAACATCCATCAAATCCTTCTTCATCTTCTTCACATTTCTCTGCAGCTGTCTCATGATCCGACAGAGTTGTTGCAAATATACAGGCACCTGAAAGAATACATATTTTCCATACAATACAACGTGTAAAAAACCGTGCCCGACTCAAAAAAGGGCAAATAAATATATCGATGACATCAAAAAAAAAACTGTTAACTGGTTGACCCTGCGGGCCATCCCTGCAACTTCCCGCTAAATTGAGGTATTTTAAGCCATACCTAAGAATGAATTTTTGATCTCTAAAGAATTCAAAAATTTCAAATTTGTAATTTTAATGTTCGAAAAGACGTATATTTTCAAAATTATGATCGGTTTTGATATTTTGAACAAGAGTTCCAAGTCAATTTTTGAGTTCCAATTTATTTTATTCAGCTACAAAATTAATAAGTTAAAAAATGTCGAAGAAATGTCAAAAAAAAATTTCGAAAATCGGGGCAAAATCAGTAACTTCCTAATTTATTTTTTATTTTATTTTAGTTAACCATTTATTGCACACAAATAACAAAAGTAAAAAAAAAAACTAAAGACAAAATTAGTACAAAAGGCAAGCTTATCTCTAAAGAAATTTCTTCCAGCAAGCCCAAAATAAGAGAAAAAAAAATAAGGTAGAAAAACACGTGAACAAAACAACAGAACAAAGAAAACAAAATACAAAAGAAACTTAACTACTAAATTAATACAGCTTTTTATGACTTCTTACTAAGTCTACAAACAAAACAAACTATGAAATGGATAAGTAGTGCTGTTTCAGGCGACTCTTAAAAGTATTTAGAGATTCACTTATTCTAATAGAATGAGGATGGAAGAATTCCTGAGCCTAACGGCAGGAATAGTAAAAGAAGAGGAGAAATAGGTCGTCTTACGTACCGAAACTCACAAGAGAGCTCTTACACGAGGACGACAAGGACGGTCTATTGGGTGAAGAATTTCAAATTTTTCCTTATCTACATACGTAGCGGGAAGTTAAAAATTAAATAATTCTATTTATAAAAATGTTAATGCCACATAAATAAGCATTTTACCCTAAAAAACCTGAACATGACAGTGAAAAACATTGAAGCTATTGCGGTAGCAAAAGCGAAGGCGGTAAAAAAGGTGGTAAAAAAACGGTGGCAATTTTTTTAATGTAGCTTAGATAGCATATGGCCTGTTTAATGCACTCACCGTTATCTACAAGGAATCGGACCATGGGGAGATTGTTGCATGACGCCGCACAATGCAAAGGCGTCCACCCATCCGAATCTTGCGCGTTTACATCACAACCTAGCTCGACTAGGAATCTGTAATAAAGTATTGTTATTAGCTGCTTTGGTAGATATACGAATGATTAATAGATCTTCATATTCTTGTTTTCTTATGTAAAATGATATATAAAATGTTTACAAAACACGATCAGATTATATTAAGATAAAACTGTTGCTATAATTATTGCTAGAAAAAAAAAAAAAAATTATCTACAAAAAAGAATTGTTCCATGTGAACGTATACATACATAATAGTTTATTTCGATAAAATTACTCACTTGACTATTTCAAAATGACCGGCACATATTGCGTTGTGTAAAGCTGTTATACCTTCATCGTTTGCAGCACTTGCATTTTGAACCTGAAAATTTTGAAACAGTAAAATGTAAAAATATATTTTTTAAACCTCTATCTTACGACTCTGCAGAGTCGAAAATTGCAAAGCATTTAATTTGATATGAAAAGTATTTTTGGTACTCTTTCAAATTTTTATCTTAAATTTTAAGCTGTAAAATATAGGTTTATTTTTTTTATTAACAACTTGTTTAAAATATATTATTACATAATACTCGAAATAGGTGTTTCTTTATTTTTTAAACTTGTTATGTAACAGCGGTAAGAAGTATGCTAACAGCCTAATCGCTTTGCTAGATATAGAAAAAACAAATAAGTATATACATCAATTTTAAAATCAATGGAGTATAGTATACTCGTAGTGCCACCGTCTTATCTAATCAGTAGGTGGCGGTGTTCTTAAGGCGTTTAGAGTTCCTATATAATAAAAATTAAAAATGTCAGTGAAATAACATTTCACAATGGCGGCTGTAGTTCCGATTTTGTCAACTGAACAGATAAGTTAGCGCCACTATACATAAATAGTCACTGCTTATGACATTTACTTTATTCTTTTAAATCTATGGCTAGTAAAGGAATTAGACTGTTCAGCCTATTTCTTGACATTATCATTTAAAAGGACCAACAATTAAACAAAATATGATACCTGAGTAGCAGTTTTCTTAACAAGCTCCAATTCACCTTCTAGACTTGCGTCTAGGAGTAGGGCTAATGGATCAAAGCTAACTCGTCTCGCAAGAGGAGCCTTTCCGCTTTGTTTCAGGTTTCCTTTCTTTGATCGCCTCAGCACATTCTCAGATCTCTGAGAATCCTGACCGTTCAAATCAACAGAATTTATTTGCTCCGTAATATCAGAAACATTATCTTTACTGTCCTCTTGTTTATCATTAGGACTTAAAGATATGTTATTGTTTAAAGCTTTATCGACTTCGTCCTTTTGTTTTGGTTTTTCTTTTTGACCATTTTGTAACTCAGTTTGGACAGAATCAAGCGCTAAATGGTCCATTTCAGGGAATAAAAATGCGGGGGGCATTTCAATTCGTCTGTTTATACTAACGCTAATACCATTTTTAGCATTATTCGCGTTTCTTAACTTTGGTTGTTCACTAAGAGGTGGTTTCCTAATTGTTAATGGTCTGGCTTTAATAATCATTTCACTGTTACTGCTTCCGTTGCTCGATTCTTTGTGATTTTGTTGCGTTTCGCTGTCGTTAGATGAATCGGGCACTGACATTGTCGGCATATTCATGGTTTCTGTTGCTTGATTGAAGGCTGCGTCGTGGTTTACTGACTGTCTCGGTGGTGTCTAAAATAAATACGAACATATTAGCAGACCTTATATTAGTTAAATTTATAAGCGTAGAAATATAACATTTGTGTGTTAAATACATACAGTGACAACAAAATAAATTTGTATTTCAATTATAAACCACAGGACCAACACAAATACAGAACTTACAGTTCTATTATGATAATATTAAAATGACAGACATTCTTCACACATGAAGAGATGTTAAGTGTTAACTAGTGTGTATTTTCTTTAATCATTAAACATTACATTTTTTTCCCTTAGACATGAATTAATTGACGTTTTTAATAAAAGTTCAAAACTAAATCATAACTTTCAATTTACGAATGTATTTAACTTATACAGAGGCTTTTTTACAAAAATAATACAAACTCCGAAAGAATCGCAGAGAGATTTTTGTCTTATTAAAATTGTAACTTTAATACTAGCTAATTTTTTATTTCATTTAAAAATGATCCTTCAGAATACTATAAAATTTAACCCCATATTGATCCGGGCTCCTTTGAAGAATAGACCAACTGCCGTTCTGCCTGTCAGGTCGTAAAAGGCGACCGATTGTCTATACGTGTCAACTACATCGTGACTTTTAGGTGGTAGATTTTTGCAACTCCAAACAACCCGGGTATTTGTTACCACAACCTTACCTATTCCTGATGCAATAGCGTAAAATTGTGCAATTTTGGAGGTTAAGGTAGCTGTGTAATAAAAAATACTATGCAAAATAATAATTTGTATTTAATAAATGAAAGCACAAACCTTTATAGTTGGTTTTGGAGGTAACGCTGGTTTTGGAGATTTATCAGTGCCACTGACATCAGGCGTAGACAAAGGGGTACTAGCACTTTGCGGTGGTGACAACAATATGCTTTGTGAAGATGCATTCTGACCGCTGAAGTTAGAACTTGGCGTGCTACTTGACAATCCCGATGCTGTGTTTCTAACGATCTGGGGTTGGGAATTCACCATATTACTAGTTACATGATTTGAGGATGATACTGAAATGCTTTGTGTCTGTACAGTTTGTGGTTGAACTGGTTGAATCTTTGTTGATGATGTTTGATATATGGGTGATGGTTTACCGCTTGCTACCTGAACTGATGTAGGTGCAACGCTCGATACAGGTTTCTGTAATGAATGATGATATTTACAGGTGCATACAGCTATAAATTGAATCAAGCTTTGAAAAAAAATGAACAATACAATGAATGAATGATATGAAAGTAAGATATCCAATGAATTCTTACCCCAAATCCTATAGAACTACTGGCTGTAGTCGTATTTGATGACAAGCTTGGAGAACTGCCCTTAAAAACATTACCCTGTTGACTTTTATCTCCACTACCCTTTACGCTTTCATTATTTTGACTACTACTTTGTTGACTTAACCTAGAATTCTGAGGATATACATGATTTTCTTTCCCTTCATGATTGTATCTGTGTGAGGAATCAGATTTTTGTAATTGATATGCATGTTCCTGTTGATATGTCGACTCTACCTGGCTTAAAGGAGTAGCCAAACTTTTATTTACAACTGAAAGTGGTGTTGAATGCACTGTCATGTGGTTAATGTTAGCTGCATTTTGGTTTTTATTATCTTGTTCATTAGTTTTGCCATTTATTTCTGGAGCTTTTAATTTACCATTAGTGCTTTGTGGGAATTTCGTGTTATATGGCAATGTTTGATATTTTGGATCAGATTTACTTGCAGCGAATTCAGGAGGAAACTCTTCAATAATTTTGTGTTCTTTTGCTGCTTGATTACTGTTCGAACTATTTGTGCTATTAGGACTATATTGAGGTTGTTTAGAATATTCTTGATATTTATTAATATGATCAAGCATAGATTTCTGATCGTACGCATTTGTGATACCTTGTTGTACTTGAGAAAAGGCATTAATATCATGTTTATATGGATATTGACTATCTTGTATTCCTGTAGGAATATGTGGGTAATTTCCATTATACAATGGATTCATCATTTGCTTTTGATGCAAGAAATGCGCCTCTTGTTGAGTTAATTGATTTTGTATGTTATCACTTTGCGTCAGCTGCTTTAATGGCACATTATTTTGTATAACATTTTGCTTCATTTGCTGAAATGTAAAATACAATTTCATTAGTAAAAAGAATATATTAATATGTACTTATAAATAGTAGGCAATGTAGTATTAACACAAGAAAATTTAAGCCGATCGCTTCACTGCGTCTTTTACGATTATATTTACAGTAATGGTGACAAAAATAAATAAAAAAATGAATTAAAGAAAATTATTTTACTTTTTTTGCTCGAATTAAATTTTTTGGACGATTTTAGAGAGTACGTTTACTGGGAAATTACACATTTTTCTTATACATGGCAATCCATTAGTATAATTATTGAAACGGTAATTATTTCTTACTATTAAATGTTTAATATTCAAATAAGGGCAAGAGTAATATTAATATTTATTTGATATAACTCCACAACATATAACATTCATAATTTTAATGTTTTGATATTTTTATTAAATTTCAATACGTATTAACTCATTTTAAGTCGCCTAGGTGGTCTAGGTCTGGTGACAAAGTTGATCACATGAGGTCCCGGGTTCGATTCCCGGTCGGGCAATTCAAAAAATGTGTTTCTTCAGTTTTCTGACAAAACAACCTTGCCCGGAACTGGAAAAAAGAGCTCGGTTGGCGATAGGTTAGCCATCTATCACATCGTGGGACTAAGTATTTTCGGCTAATCGTTGGTGCACTTGTTGTACCAATGCCTACCTCTTCGGAAATACGGGGGTGAAGATACTTTACTAACTCATCTGAACTACCATAATATTCTAATATTGACAACATTAACACCAAAATTTCTTAGTAAATCTTGAACAAATTTTCGCTAAAATACAAACTATTCAGAAATATACAAAGCACGAAATATTTGTCTCACAGAAATTCGTAATGAAGCGAGGAAAATATTCTCGTAAATCTTCTTATGACAAATTTAATATTGCAAGCACGTCCACCTGCTATGTTTAAGGATTTGTTATAGCTATAAAGTATAAGGGATTCTGTTTACCCTTATACCAAGAAATAATTATATTTTACTGCCTGTAAGCTTCTAGTCTCAGAGCCAGATACATATTTCAGTTTGTGTTTCATTTCACTGATTTTTTTTCACTATACGTAGGAGTTTACTTTGATAAATCGAGAATTAAATGCCTATTGATAAAACATATTTTTATTAATTTTTCTTGCATTTAAAATTTTTTAAATTTAATTCTAAGATAGCAAACAAGGAGATGGGTCACCTGATGTAAAGAGTCAACCATCGCCTATAAACACTAAAGATCTTAATGGTGCGTTGCTATCTTGTGGCGAGGTCTAATGCCACATGCATAAGCATCACTTTGACATGCATTATTTTTACTTTAAACCTGTCCAGTTAAAGCATTCCTAAATAAATAATGAAAGCTGCTTCCAACGATTTTTGTTTTTTAATCCATAAATAAATTTTTGAAAAAAAAAAAGATTACGCGTCTCGTAGATTCTCAACTATATCTAGGTTTTCATTACAATGGCTCATTGTTTTGATCGGAAAACCGTGCAAAAACAGATACATTTTTGCACGTAAAATATTATTACGAAATGTGTAATGTGGTAAAGTTTCGGAATTTCTTTGTTGAGAGGTGCAGTTAGAATATAACGTGATAGTACACTAAACTATAAATATAACGTTCTTTTCGAAAATATATTGAGAAACATTGCCGTAACTCTTGGTTTATACCTGAAAGTTCGCGTTGTGGACACTTTGTGCATGCGGAACGTGGTTATAAGGTTCTACTGCGGCTACGTTTCCTCTGGGCTGTTGGTTCTTTGGTTGATTGTTAATTGCGTTGCTTGCAGTTGGGTAATTAGGCAACTGTTGCATCGGCGTTGGGTTGTTTGTTCTGCAACATAAAGGCGGAAGTTAAACATAACAGTAGTAGTAACTTGCTCAAAACTAAGAAAACGGCAAACTATTCTCTCGAAAAGAACAAACTATTTTGATTTATTATTGTACATAAAGAATTCTTTATTCTGTGATGTCAAGTTCTTTTATCTAATACATAAGTGAATTTTATGAAATAGAATTTTTAATTTAAGTCAGTGTACTCATAAACTGAATTAAATATTAATATATTAAATGAAAAAAAAAACATATTATAATGAATCAAAAAAAAATAGAAAAAAAAAAGAGTTAAATAATTAATAACGAATTGAAATGTAATACAGAGAACATTTTTTTCTGACATGTTTATTTGTAATGAATAAACTTAAAATGCTAAATTTGTGAAAAAAATAAGATTTAACTATCAGATTTTAATGTTTCACAGTAGTATTTTTTTTGTTTACTTTTTATTTCTTGTAGATACCTAACGCTGTACCTAATTTAAGAGTACCTGATTTTATTTTACTGAAGTTATTTTTTAATTATTTTTTTATAGTAGAGGGGGCAAACGTGCAGATGGTGCACCTGATGGTAAGTGATCACCGCCGCCCATAGACATCCGCAATACCGGGGGTATTGCAGCTGCGTTAAGTACTTTAGCTTTCAAAATAGATGTGTAACAACTTGTTGTCTTGGACTACTCTGTTCCTATGATATAGACATGTGTAACACTGCGCTGCGCCGCGGAATTGTACTAACTCAATTCACTGAGCTGGTGTGTCAACTCACTTATTCAAAATGTGTTAGCGCACGGCGCAGCATAGTTATACCACAGACTACTTAGAGACTATACGCAGTAAACTCTCATTTATGTGTACAATTATCATGAGTCATGACTCTTATGTGTCGCGACTAACTTGTTGAGTTACCAATGAACCAACGCAATTCATGCGCTGTGCGCTGTTTGCTGTTGAATCTGTAGCGTGGCGCACGGCGCACGTTTCGGTCGCTGCTCACTTTCCTTTTCCCGCGGGCTGCGTCGGATTTGTTGCGCCATGGCGCAATTTTGAGTTAGCGCATGAGCCGGCGCAGTACACTGCGCTTGAGTTACTGAGTTAACGCAAGGAATTTCGCTGAGTTACCCATGTCTACTATGATATGTGTTTATCATAGAAACAACAAAATCTCTCCAAAACAGAATACGAATAGATAATTCTGAGTCTGTGTGTGCGCGTGTGTACGCCTGTGTGCGCGTATGTGCGCGTGTGTGCGAAGTATGAAAAAGAAATTTATCATAGCAGTAATAACTCATTTTCGCCTAAATGTGATATTTATACTCAAGATTTATATATCGAATAAATAGATATAAGCTCGAGAACGGCTGGACCAATGCAGCTGATTTATTTTAAAATATTTGTTAAAGGCCGAGGAAGATTAACAATATACCGTTATTAATATTAATAATAGCCAAAAATGCGGGAAAAATAACAAACACAACACTTTGTTATCCTATAGACACCGTACCTAGCTGTCAAACATTTAACGATTTTAAAACTATTAATTAGTTAAAACTAGTTTATACTTGTACTTTTATTTCACTACTAGCTGACCCGTGCGAAGATTTCGCACGACGCCATCTAGCGTTTTCCAAGTATAAAATTCTATTAAGATGTTTGATGTATCACCCACAGATAGCGCTCCGGTCAATTGTTATAAAAATTATATAAATTTACAAAAAGATTTTTCGTTTTTTTTCATGTTTTTCACCCAAAATAGAAAACATAAGTTTTAACTGGGTATTTTTTTTATTTTCTTTTCGGTGAAGTAGTTAAAGAGATCGAACTACTCCAGGAAAAACACCTTTTAGAAATAATATATATATATATATATATATATATATATATATATATATATATATATATATATATATATATATATATATATATATAAAGCGCCATCTAGCGTTTTCCAAGTATAAAACTCTATTAAGATGTTTGATGTATCACCCACAGATGGCGCTCCAGTCGATGTTACAAAAATTATATTTTATTAATTTTTTTATAAACAAAAATATTTTTTTCGATTTTTTTCATATTTTTCGCCCAAAGTAGAAAACAAGTTTTAACTTGGTATTTTTTTTTTGGTGAAGGAAAAACATATTTTAGAAATAATATATAATGATGATAACCGGTATAAACTAAATTATTTCAGGACGTAATATCTTTTCTACAATTTTGGTTCTGTTCTACTTTTGTTATAAACATAACTAATAATAATGGAATTTGACCAAATGCCGACGACTAAAAGTGTAAAATCGATTTTAAAACTGTTCTAAGGCGGTACGAATTTCGCCGGTTCAGTTAGATAAAAATAAATACGAGTATAGGTACCTGTATCATAATACTATCAAAAGAAGAACTTACGCACGTGTTATACAAAATATGTTTATATTGACGGGCGTCTAGACCTAATAATCTATTTTGGGACAACGTTAAGGACGTCTTACAAATACAAACATTATTTTCTTGTGGTAAAATAATGACGTGTAATTGGAAACGTCTGTATGAAATCAATAAACATCATTACAACGGTTGCTTGCGGTGAAGTTGAGCGCCTATTTACCGACCGTCAACTTCACCACGATTTCACTATTTTTCGACTTACGAAATGTGTGGTAATCTAAATAGCTGCATTTTTCTGTACATAATGATATAATTTTTTGTGTTTTTACTGTCTAATGAGACAGCAAACAAACAGATGGATGTATTGATGGAAAGGAAAACCATCGCCTAAACCAAAGATATTAATATTTATTATCCGGGTAGCGGGATAGTTATACCACGTGCATAGGTTTATCAACTACTTTACTCCCCAAACTAAAACACTACAATGACAAAGTACTGACGCTATTGCGGAAGGAATAGCTTTTACTGTCTAATGAGACAGCAAACAGATGGATCTACTGATAAAAAGGAAAACCATCGCCTTTTTTATATTATAAGATAGCAAACAAGCAGATGGGTCTCCTGATGGAAAGAGTCAACCATCGCCTATAGACACCAAAGATGTTAATGGTGCGTTGCTATCTTGTGGCGAGGTCTAACGCCACATGCATAAGTTTACCGGCTACCTTACCCTCAGAACTGGAACACGACAGTGACAGGCACTGACGCTATTGCAACAGGAATAGATAAGGCGGTGGTACCAGACCCGGGCGAGATAATGCAGAACTCTACCACCTAGTAGCCACGATGGTAGTGACTCGATAGCCAATCGGTCTCCTTTTACGACATACCTAGCAGAACGACAGTTGGCCTATTCTTTAAAGGAGGCCGGGACCAACTCGGCCTAAACCCTTTGGTTTAGGCCGTTTTGGTCCCGGCCTCCTTCTTATATTAATATTAATATTGCATTATTATCTTTATATTAATATTGCATTATTATCTTTATATTAATATTGCATTATTATCTTTATATTAATATTGCATTATTATCCGGTTAGTGGGATATTTATACCACGTGCATAGGTTTATCGACTACTTTACTCTCCAAACTAAAATACTACAATGACAAGTACTGACGCTATTGCGTCTAGGGAATAGCTAAGGCGGTGACACCATATATCCGGGCGAGACGTTGCGGAACTCTACCACCTAGCTGCTAAAACGTGTTCTGCTTGTTATTTGCGATAGCCAAGATTAGCTTTTACTTGTTTTGCTGAGGCTGATTTATTTACCGGACTCATTTTTCTCAATTATAGAATAAATCATATTCATAGATATAAAAAATTATTCCTTTTAGTATTTTTTTTGTTGCTTTTAACTACAATAGATCATACATGATCTAACCAACCAGGGTGTGCCACACTGTGACTGTTCAAGTTAGTCCAGACAAAAAGGGCGTCGAGGATAGCAGAGTTGATGATTTCGAGACACAAACTTATCTATTCGTATTCTGTTTGGGAGAGCGTGTGCCCCACTGTGGCCACACCCATGGACAACGGTTAAAAGAATCATAGCGACTGTTTGTCATATGAACATAGCAGTCCAAGAAAGAAAGAAAGAAAGAAAATATTTATTTGCAAGAATATGGGTGTTACAAGTTGTTAAAAATAATTAAGTTACCGACATATTCTACCAATATATGGTGTGCAAATATTTAAAAAATATCATTATATAATATTACATTTAAAACTATAAATTGTATCGATTTTTCAGAATTACTACCGGATCGGAACGCGGCCACACACTGAGAAGATCCGACGGAAGAAACTCAGCGGGCTGGTCTTTTTTTCTCTATTTTATGTTCTTGTTATAAATATACAAGGATGATTCCATATTACAAAGTTATTTTTATAATTACAAATTTCATATTTTGAGTAATTTTTTTTTTTTTATAATTTACATAATGTTCACCATTTACAAAATTTTTACTACATTGAAATTTTTTAAGGACAATTCAACAAACTTATATTTCTATCCATTAACATTTAATTTTATCGGCTAAAAATTCTTTAATATCATAATAACTTTTATCTAACAGCAAATCAAACAACTTTTTGCGAAAACAAGAAAACAAGTGCCTCGAGAAATGCAGAGTTGGTGATTTCCATTCATATTGGGACAGTGATAGTCGATAAACTTATGCATGTGGTATCATAATTCTATTACAGATACCAATACACAACTAAAATCTTAGGTTTTCTAATCAGAAGGGCCATCTGCTTCTTTGCTGTTATATAGTAAAATGTTTTAAATCAATGTTCCTGTTATTTATCTTTAAGACAATTAATGTTTTTGCTAAACTTATAGGACTTCGTTCTTCTATTAAAACTATGTCCTAGATTCCTTCGAAACAGCAACAAATTGCTCAAGAAAATAAGTAATTGTACAAATGGAATATTTTGAAAAAGTTAATTAGGAACAGAGAAGGAACTATGAAACTTACAACATCTTTGTTGTTCAAATGAAAGTACGAAAAGACTTCTAATATGGCAGAAATTTCTTAGTTTACTTAACTGATCGACTTTTAAATGGATGAGGTTTTACAGTTTTTATTTATTTATACTTTTTGTACATATAGAAATAGAATACTTATATTAAAGAAAACATAATATGTACAAAAGTGTGCTTATCTTTTTTAGAGATTTCTTCCAGCCAAACCAACACTAAAGGAAGGTTGGGAAAATCTATATACATATCGTCGTAATCGTAGGAAACTCAAAACTGTGCATTGAATATTTTTTAAAAGAATACTTGGGGCGTATTCTACAATCGATATCGAAGCCAAAAATATAGTTTTTAGAATTTTTGTCTGTTTGTGTGTTTGTCTGTTTGTCTGTATGTACGTCCGGGGTAAACTCTAAAAGTACCTACTGCATGGATTTACTCAAAATGTTGCATTAATATTACTAACAGGTCGGGTCAACATATAGGCTACATATTATCACGCTATCACCTACGGGGGAGAAGCTGTGCGGAGTAACCGAAGTCCGCGCGGACGAAGTCGCTGGCAACAGCTAGTCACAAATATAAACAACGGGCAAGGGCACATAGTGTATATATGAGATAAAAACTAATAATAATAACAAATTTAAACGAAACAAAAAAGAAAAAATAGTGAGTGGGAGTGGAAGTGGGAGTGAGACTGAAACCGGGACAAAATTAAAAGTATGAAAGAAAACAAAACAATATATCTATATCAATATTATAAATTCGAAAGTTTGGATGTTTGAATGTTTGGATGGATGTTTGTTATTCGATCACGCAAAAACTACTGAACGGATTTGAATGATATTTGGCACACAGGTAGATGATGATCTGGAATAGCACATAGGCTACTTTTGATCCCGTAAAAATTAGGTGACACCGTGATATTCGCCAATTTTTTTTTATAAGGCAGCGGGCTGCACGCTACAGCTAATTTTTAATAAAAAAATAAACAGAGGAAAAGTTGTGTGGTCATACATTCAGATAATCCTCTGTTTTCGTACCCTTTTGGGTGGATTTTTTATTTAAAAATTAAATGCGATTAGAATGGGTATTCCCTCGAGGTATGCCGATTCCAATTAAAAGACAATAATCAAAATCGGACAGAAAACCTCCTCCGTTTTTTTGTCGGTTGACAAATACAATTATGCCTTTAATTACGAAATAATAATTATAATAACGTTAAAAATTATTATCAAACGACAAATAATACTGCTTGACCCTAACTCTGAAATAGCTTATGGCCCAGATATCTTGAATATGACCTGGAAGATCATTTTTTATATACCATAGGACAGCAAAAAATCAAATACCAGTCCTGATGGAAAGAAACAAACATTACCGTATACCATAGATTTTCATAGTGCGTTACTGTCCACATGGTAGGATGGCAATACCACGTGTATAAGTTTGCCGATTATCTTAACTTTGAAACTGTAACACGACAATGACACCACTGACGCTATTGTGGTAGGAATAAGAAAGGCGGTGATACCAAACCCAGAAAAGACGTTGCAGGACGCTACCAACCAATACCAATCGTTCTCTTTTTACAAACTGCCTGGCAGAACCACAAGTGTCACGGGGGAGTCCTCCGTTCTTGGCTTGTTTTCTGGCTGTGAAATTAGTTAAATCATTATTGTTTTCATTATCAGCCAACATTCGAAACATACTCGGTTATTACTAAACTCTACCAAATTTTGTGTGCAAACTAATATTTATATTTTGAACACCGAATATCGTCGGCAGTTAGTAAAACTCCATGTTGACTTGTATTTATATAAATAAAAGTTAATATTAATTAAGAATATTTCGAAAAGTTCTGAAAGAGCAATCACTTATTACAATTTTAGAAACATAAGCCTAATAAAAACTCGTTTATTATAGTTCCGGGCACGAATGCTTAAAATCAATCAATTTCAAGTAAACCAAACCACATATAAAATTCCAACCCATAATATTCCCGCTCACAATACCCCGGAGGTTAAGATGTCATTCAATCTTCCAAGCCGATAAAAGATGAAAAAGAAAAGGTTTAGAAAGATTATGTTCATTTATTTTACCTTTGTTGGGGTTGACGGTGAGCGGCTGCCAGTTGTCTGTTGAGGGCTCGCTTTCTTAATAGCCTAGCTTGTAGTTCGGAGACTCGACGATCGATGCTTCGCATTTCCTCCTGTCGTGCACCAAGTGCGGCTCGCTGTGCCGATAACCTTCCGTTTTGTTGCTCATTCAGCTTATTTCGGTACTGAAAAGAAAACCAATCTTTAATAAGCTTTGATATCAGACGAGCTGCACCTTGCTGCTGCATTATAAAAGTTTTTAGTGAATCCCGCAAAAACAACTCGTTTCCGGAATAGAACGTATGTTATATGCTATTTCAGGTCATCACATGTATGTGTGCCATATTTTGCAAATGTGTCATAATTTAAATTTCTAGGTAGGTATACGCTGTGTGTACCACGATGTAATGACCTATTAGCTCGTAGAGTTCTGACACAATAGTTATCGTTTTTAATTAAATGGCTAGCCAGGATTTTTCACACTGAACTTGAGTTATCTGCCCACAATTTAAGATTTATTAATATAACGCAGAACACGCAGAAAAAATTAAAAATGTTCTTATCCAGTGAAATCAGGGAAATAAAATATATTTGTATAATAAAAGTAAATATTTGTATTTATATTTGTATTGTATAATAAACTAGTAATGACCCGGCAAACGTTTTGCTAAATATATTTATAACAGTATTTGTCTACTATATAATGGATGTTAACATATACACCTTCCTCTTAAATCTATTAAAAAAAACCGCATCAAAAATTCGTTGCGTAGTTTTAAAGATCTAAGCATACATAGGACAGCGGAAAGCGACTTAGTTTTATACTATATAGTGATAATTTTTACCGCCCCGTTGGTCGAGTGGTTAGCGAACATAACTATGAACCGATGGGGTTCGGGTTTCGATTCTCGACGAACATTTGTGTGATGAGCATAGATGTTTGTATTTCTGGGTTTGGGTGTTTATTATGTACTAGCTGCTGCGTGCAGCCCGCTGCATTATACATTTTTTGGTGAATCCCGCGGGATTGCCTAATTTTTCCGGAATAAAAAGTAGTCTATGTGCTATTCCAGGTTATTATCTACCTGTGTGCCAATTTTCATTAAAATCCGTTCAGTAGTTTTTGCGTGATTGAGTAACATCCAAACTTTCGCATTTATAATATAGATGTATCAGTATAGATGTATCAGTATTTATATTTGTATTTCTATATATTAAAATCGTTGACACTAACACCTACAACACAAGCAAATAACAATTTGCTTACTTTGGGGTTAGATCGATGTGTAATTTGTCCAGCAATATTATATTATATTATTATTATTTGTTCATTAGCTTCTCAAATTTGGAAAATCTTTATTTTGATAGACCATTTGGTGAGAAAAGCCGAAGATTTATTTATTTAAACGTGCTAGTATCAGCATAACCAATCTGATTAAAATAGCCTTATTTTGATATTCTATTTATTACAAAAGGTTTTAAGTTACATTTTAAATAAATATTGGCCATAATTCTATTGTTTTAAATGAAAAAATAGGTTATTGATTCGCCAAGCTGAAGAAAATTACTTCCTTTCAACCAGGAGGCGGTTCGTAAAATTCATCTATACCATAACTATTGGCTATTCGTGCTTTGCAAAATCTTACCCGGGTTTGATACCACTGCCTTATCTATTCCTGCCGCAAAAACGTCAGTGCATGTTACTTTAAGGATCGAACACACTGAGGCGTTCCGCAGCGGGTCGGGGCGGGCCGCATCGAAAAATGCAGCATAGCACATTAAGACGAGCCGCACCACAACGCAGCACATTTCCAAATTTCTTTCCAAATGTCTTTTGATCATCATAAAATGGAGCTTGCAAATCATACAGCTCTTTGCAGCCTTGAACTAAAATTATTGATGGTTCTTTTTTTATATCATAAAATTGCAAAAAAGCAGGTGGGTCTCTTGATGGAAAGAGTCAACCATCACCTATAGACACCAAAGGTTAATGATGCGTTGCTATCTTGTGGCGAGGTCTAAAGCCACTTGCATAAGTTTACTGGCTACCTTACCCTCGAAACCGGAACACAACAGTGACAAGCACTGACGCTATTGCGGCTGGAATAGGTAAGGCGGTGGTACCAGACCCGGGCGAGACAATGCAGAACTCTACCACCTAGTTTCTTCGTCCATAATTATGTGATTTTTTTACGGGAAAAATTACACTTACTGATCTAACCCCAAAGTAAGCAAATTATTTGCTTGTGTTATGGGTGTTAGTCAACGATACTAATACATAGAAATACATATATAAATACTAGAATATATTTAATAAACACCATAACCCGGAAATACAAACATATATGCTCATCACATAAATGTCACTAACCACTCGACCAACGGGGCGGTCGATTGTGTGAGTAAATTTATGTATTACTACAAAAACACGCAAGAATATGTGCGCGCAATTCCGCTCGCCATCACACACTGATAACGGGTCGGAGCACATCGCATTCACTGAAACCCGCCGAGAAAAAACTGATCTGAGTGCTAAGTGTGAGTTTTTCTTTTCGCATTCGATCGTGAGCGCGTTTCGAGTTTACTAGGAATTTGTATGTGATTTGTACAGCGCCACCTAGTGGTAAACTGGTTTCTCACGTTTACCACTAGGTGGCGCTGTACAAATCACATACAAATTCCTAGTAAACTCGAAACGCGCTCACGATCGAATGCGAAAAGAAAAACTCACACTTAGCACTCTGATGGATTAACCTTTAAATTTATGCACTTCATATTTAAACTCGCCACACAGATCACAACGCACCAATAACATCTTTAGTGTCTATAGGCGATAGTTGTCTCTTTCCATCAAGAGGGTCTTTTACTTGTTTACTTTCCTATTATAAATAAAAACTATTTAGTAGTCATCTATACATACATATAATAAAATCGTAGAAAAGTCAAAACTGTACATTGATTATTTTTTTAAAAGAATACTTGGGGCGAGATCTACAATCGATATCGAAGCCAAAAATATAGTTTTTAGAATTTTTGTCTGTTTGTCTGTTTGTCTGTATGTATGTCCGGGGTAAACTCAAAAAGTACTGCATGGATTTACTTCAAATTTTGCATGAATATTATTAACAGGTCGGGTCAACATAATACCTACATATTATCACGCTATCACCTACGGAGGAGGAGCAGTGCGGAGTAAACGAAGTCCGCGCGGACGAAGTCGCTGGCAACAGCTAGTTATTAATAAATATGTACAAAAATATACAAGGCAAATGCAAAACGATGTGCTATGAAGACTGACCACATTGATTGATAAGGCAGGTTTCAATAACTGTTGTTATAGTAGAACTCGTTCTATAGTACTTAATAAATCTGTCATCTCTGTCAGTTCTTTCAATTTTTTGTGCCAAACTTCATGATAATATTCGTTTTATGACTGACAGCCATATTTTATCATTTCGAACATTTTTGTCTGCCTTTACCGTTACAACTCAAAAACTGATTCTCTAATTTTAATTAAAATTGGTATCCATTAATACAGTGAGAATATGTCATTGCGCAAACCACTAAAACATATATAGTAATTCCGTGGCGCAAACCCATAGGTCATATATTTTTTAGTCAACTAATTTACGCCAGACGAACCGGGCGGATGTCAGTTAGTCTATTATAATAACGTGATGTCAATGTCTTCAACTTTAATTTACTTTTAGATCTGAATATCTTAAATTATATTTTTAATAGGACAGATGCGGCGTAAACTTTACGACACGAAAAGACAAAAAGAATGACGCTTGTGGCAGGATTAATTTAACTTTCGTATAATTTTTTCAGTTTAAATTAAGAAGCCTAATTTTTTTTTTGTTATGTGTTTTGTCTTGCCAACAAATACTATACCTACCAGTATTTTCAAATACCTTTCATTGACAAAGAAATTAAAATCAGTATTGCTTCGGGCCATATTTAAATATTTTGCCCATGTTGGATCATGCCTCTTTTAGAACAGGCTGCTGTTCTGCCAGGCATTACATAAAAGACATCGATTGGCGAAACGTATTACTACCATCATGACTTCTTGATGGTAGAGTCCTATAACGTTTCGCCTGGTTATGGTTTCATTAATTTACCTATTCCTGTCGTATCTACTAGCGTCAATGCTTTTCACTATCATGTTTGGGTTTGAAAGGTAAGGTAGTCGGTAAAATTATTTATGTGGCGTTATATCTTGCAATACAGATGGCAACGCGCTATTAACATCTTTAGTCACTATAGGTGATGAATATCTTTTTTTAAACAAGAGAGAGATCTTCTTATTCGCTATGCCACAATTTAAAAAAATATCACTAACTCATGATGTGTAAAAAATAGAATAATAAAAGGCAGCTCATGAAAAGCATGCAAAAGCTTACATGTCCCTATCTTCGTTATTAAACTATACTCATACAATTAATTTCGGTGATGACTTTCCCGGCTAACTTCTAATAGTCGTCATTACGTCAGTGATTGGGTATGTTGCTTAATTAAAAGTATCAGCTTGAGAGGAAATGTAAAACGCATGCATTATTTTTTATATTCCAGCTATGGCGACACGGAGTATGGCCGAAATTCGAATTTAGACTAAACAATAAAATCACTTTTAAGTTTGACAATTGATTTCAGCCGTAAAGAAAACATGTGTGTATATTATAGTATACATGTGTGTATATTATTATGTATGTCACACGATTGTAGTGTGTTTTAATCATGAAGTATTAGGTATAGGTGGAGCTAGCACTCGTATTAATCAATTGAAACCAATATTTACGTTACATATCTGTCTATGAGGTCTCCCCATTTCTATTTATACAGCTGTGTTAGAAAGAGAGAGTTAGACCTCAGAAGATGACAGCAGTATTTAAAATTTGGTTTCAAGTAGGTATTAGAAGTGCCGCCTCCAGATATAATAGAGCTTCATGGTTCTAATACATTTTATTTAAAAATTAGCTGTTGCCCACGACATTGTCCGCGCGGACTTCGTTTACTCCACACAGCTCCTCCCCCGTAGGTGATAGCGTGATAATATGTAGCTTATATGTTGACCTGACCTATTAGTAATATTCATGCAAAATTTGAAGTAAATCCATGCAGTACTTTTTGAGTTTACCCCGGACATACATACAGACAAACAGACAAAAATTCTAAAAACTATATTTTTGGCTTGGATATCGATTGTAGAACACGCCCCAAGTATTATTTTAAACAAATATTCAATGTACAGTTTTGACTTTCCTACGATTTTATTATATGTATAGATGTTAGGTTTTTTCGCATTGGTCCTCCGCAATGTAAACTTAAACCCTGCCAAAATTCATACTCTATGGTCTTAAAAATGATTACAAAGTTTTCCCTTCACGTATTAATATCACCATTAATATCACCACATAGTATAAAACAAAGTCGCTTTCCGCTGTCTGTCCCTAATCCTTATGTATGCTTAGATCTTTAAAACTAATGCATGGATTTTGATGCGGTTTTTTTAATAGATAGAGTGATTCAAGATGAAGGTTTATATGTATAATAACATCCATTATATTATAGTAAAGAAATACTGTTATAAATATATTTAGCAAAACAACGTTTGCCGGATCAGCTAGTAGAGATATAAAAAAAATATTCACGGGACAAATTACACATACTGATCTAACCTCAAAGTAAGCAAATTATTTGCTTGTGTTATGGATGTTAGTCAACAATACTAATACATAGAAATACATATATAAATACAAGAATATATTTAATAAACACCCAAACACGGAAATACAAACATTTATGCTCATCACACAAATGCTTATCCCCGTCCGGGATCGAACCCCAGTCCCGTTGATTGCGTAGTCAGAGTCGCTAACCACTCGATCAACGGGGCGGATATAAATTAATAGTATAGTAATATTTGTCTGTAATAATTTTATGTAGATGGAGAATCAAACTATCTCAGTTCACTTTGTGTAACACTCATAACATCACGGTTTTTATCTGACCACTAATCCATTCTTCGTCTAAATCTATTCCATCTGAATGATTTTTTCCAAGTCACCGAATTTGTGCTCCAAATCAAGAGCGACTCTACATTTGTGCTGTTTCATGTTAGAAATGCTTATGGAATAAATTTTATATTGAAAGTGTATATTTACTGATACTCCTATATGACTACAAACCTTTTATATCAGGTATTGGTTATCCAAACCGTATTTATCGTATTTTCATATAATTTATCAGATATTTTAGACACAAAAATATTTGTGTTTTCTATGATGTATATGTTGTACAAAAGTTGAGTTATTTTATTTTAATCTTGAGACTTAAGTTCCTTTTACACAATCAACAAGAAAAACCCTTATAATTTAGACATTCTTCTGTCCATCTGTACCGGCATAGATCGGAGAATTTTTGCACTTAAAACTGGATTTTGACTTAAATGTACCTAAATATTTCTAACGCCAAAAAAGTAAAAAAATAAAATCTTAAAAAACTTTTGAGGTCTCATGTAAAAATATCTCTATGTGAGGGTCCGCCCCTAATATATATAATATGGAGATGATTTTTATAAGCGTTCAAAACTCAAATTAAAATTCGGAATCTTTTTTAATATTGCCTTTACATCTACTTAATGAGACTCAAAATTTAGGCTTTAATAGAAAATGATTCTTTTACTTTTTTATAACTTATAATTAAGTAGAAATAAAAACGTGAAAAAATATATAATAAAAGATGAATTGATTAAAAGTTTTTTTAACATAAATAAGTTCTTTTTTAACAAAAATTTATCCTGCTAATATTATAAATGCGAAAGTTTGGATGTTTGTTAATTAATCACGCAAAAAACTACAAACCGGATTTGGATGAAATTTCGCACAAATGTAGATGTTATAACCTAGAATAGCACACAGATTACTTTTATCCTGAAAACTGCTAAATGCAGCGGGCTGCACGCTGTAGCTAAGTATTTAAATATTTTATTGCTATTAATGTATGTGAGTTCACAAGTTTACCAATTTCCTTAACCTCTAAACCGGAACACAACAGAGATAAAACAGGTAGGTAAAAGTAAGGCGAAGCTAACCAAACCGGACGTGACGTTTCAGAACTCAACCACCAAGTATTCACGACGGTAGTAACACGATTGGCCAAACATTCATCTCAAACTGTCTGTTAGGAAGGCACACAGTCTATTTTTCAAATGAAAATCTTTATATTTTTTGTGTCATAATAAATTTACTTGAACATAGCCTTGTTACCTTGGTCATCGTTAAAACTCATTAACCTATATATGTGACTAAATTAATGCTCCGGTTTCGTAAATCAGTCAGTTAGAAAAGCCGCTAATATAACCGCAAGCCTATAAATCTATCGTCGATCACCTTTGAGCGGTTTTTAATGCCAGGGATTAACTATTGGGTAATGATTAATTGATAATAGAATTGGCATTAACGGAAAATAAATTAGCAAATGAAATGTATAATTATCATCACGCCAACCTCCATGGGTTTGGCACAGAGTGAATAAAACGTCAACAGAAAATCTGATTTACAAAAACAAAGTTTTGTTGACTAATGGCTTTTAAAAATATGCAGTCCTGTCCACATCGCCGAAGATGCAGGCAAAGGTGCAACGCGTTTCAATTACCCAATGGTATTAACTCTATGGAGTTACAAGTGACAAACTTTTTGACAAGTCGAGCTCATAGTCAGTATTGGACAATTTATGTTTTCTAGAAAAACGAATCGCCCGACTCAAGGTTCGAAATCAGAACCTCATACGTCTATACCGAAGTGCAAGACCACTAAAGTGCAATATCGATTTGCGCTTGTTATTTTCGTCATTCGAGACTAACAGTTTTAAGAATTTTTATGGAAGTTTATAGAAAGCCGGAAATGTCGTCATAATAGTTTGTAGTTTCCGCAACCGGCTACCCGAATTTAAAGTAGGTTTCTTGAGTTATCTGTAGGTCCTAATCGTAAAAAAGGAGCCGCCACAGCAGAGGCTTTGAGTTTAGAACCTTGCCTAAAATTTTAAATAGTTTACATTGCAAAGTTATTTGACAATGACTATTTTATGATACTATTAAGGTCGTCGCTAATTTGCCGTAAGCAACGTGCATACGATGTATGGTATTTTAACGATAGCGACACAGTCAAACTAGAGTTGCTCTTTTGTGGCACTCTTTTATTGACTTAGGTAAGCTTAGTCTGAATTCTCAACTGCTCAGAAAATTTCTGAATAACAAAACCTAACCTTACATTGTTTTTAAACTAACAATGCCTGACTTGGGAAACGAACTGCAGTTTAGATCTTCAGGCCCTGCCTCACACTGAGCAGGCATATCACGAGACAAAAGAGGTAGTTTATTATAGTATATACCATTGTAACTGTCATCCCTTAGCTATGAACATGGCAAAAATGTATTAGTATCTAAAAGTTTAAATGAATACACATACACACCACGTGAACATAGATTAATATACACACACATATATTCTGTTATTCGCACCGCATACATGACTCGCTCAAACGCAATAAATATAATTGACTAGCTGACCCGGGAATCGTTGTTCTGCCTTTTTAACTACTCTTATTTATTTTCTATATTTTCTCACCTTTTAAACCTTCCCTGTAAATTCAAAACCAAAATTAGCCAAATCGGTTTAGCCGTTCTCGAGTTTTATTGAGACTAAAGAACAGCAATTGATTTTTGTATATATAAGATATTTAATTAGCCTTTGTGGGGACACATATCGTCGGTCCAGTGGTCAAGTAGTCAATCTGCAAAAATCACTTTTTCCAGGAGAGCAAAAAGAGTATTGAAATTATTCCCGTAAATCGGAATGTTAACGTATCTTTCTGAAATTTTAAATTTAGTATTAAAAAATAAATGTCTTGAAGTGTATGTTAAATTAAATATTCATTTATTATTATTTATGCAGATTGGTGACTTTACCGTGGTCACTTTAGATTTCAGTATTCTATTCTTATGTTTTAAATTAGCCTATGTGGTAATTAGTCTACTTTACCATGGATTATTATTTACTATATAAAATAAGCTGGATAATGGTAAGTGGCCAAATCGCAATGCAATTGTAACAATATTCGAGGTATTTGCAGGAAAGCTAATAAAAACTAATCGAGCATTGTGATATTTTTGAAAAATGAAAATTGTCTGATTTGGTCAACTAACTTATCGTCACATAAGACACTTTACTATTGCACACATTGTATGATTCGCACTTTGGCACCAGGAAGATGGTGTAAAACTTGTACAATTTTAATGTTACCTTCACCATCTTTTGCCACAATATGTAATAAAAAAATATATTAATATTGACATTTTTATCTCAAAAACACCAAAATGGCAGATTGGCTACTTGACCACTGGACCGACGATATTGACAGATTTTTTTGTGCGAACAAACTTCTCATAATACAGAATTGCGACGACAGACGATTGCCTATATGGGTCATTACGATCGTGACTACTAGGTGATAGAGTTCCGAACATCTCATCCAAGTATAGTACCATCGTCTTACCTATTACTGCCGCATTAGCTTCAGTACTTGTTATTTTCGTATTCCGATTTGGAAGATAAGGTAGCCGGTAGATTTGTGGCATTGCCATCCCGCCACACTGATAGCAAGCACATTTCACATCTTTGGTATGGGTTTCTCTTTCCATCAGGAATGCCATCAAAAGCGTCCTCCCTAATTTGACAGGATTTATTATTTTCTATCTTCTTCTTATCATTTCGTTGAGAGAAATATAGTATGAAGTAAAAATTAAATTAAGATCAGGAACATATCGCAAATAGGTAGTAGGTAGACAAATCTTCAAATCTGTAAATTTTAAGTTAATGATACGTTCTTACGAAAAAAATAAAATATAATGAAGTCATGTTTTTGAGAAATGTCGATGTTGCCGTAAATCAGCGATATGAATCGGAACCAATATCCAATATCATGACATCATATTTTACTTATATTTTTATATCCTTAAGAAAGGAGCAGATATATCTCATGACGGAAAGAAATAACCATCGTCTACAGACTACAG
Organism: Apodemia mormo; assembly: GCA_036924255.1. Taxonomy (NCBI): domain Eukaryota; kingdom Metazoa; phylum Arthropoda; class Insecta; order Lepidoptera; family Riodinidae; genus Apodemia; species Apodemia mormo. The sequence continues at coordinate 22,619,668 of JAUPFN010000016.1, forward strand.
ACGTTGTTATTATAGATGTCATTGTATGTGCATTAGTATATAGGCTCTTTTAGCCTCGAAGCAGAATGGATAAGCTCCGAGAACACACACAATAGCAACATACACTGACATTGCGGAGGAAATCTAACACAGGTTGATGATTTTTTTATAGCAGAGGGGGCAAACGAGCAAGAGGTGAACCTGATGATAATTACCGCCGCCCATGAACATCTGCAATACCAGGGGTCTTTCAATTGCGTTGCAGGCTTTTTAAAAATGAGTAAGCTCTTTTCTTGAAGAGCCCCAAGTCGTATCCGTTCGGAAACACCCTCGCTGGTAATTGATTCCAAAAAGGAATTGTGCAAGGCAGAAAGTGCCGAGAAAAGCGCACGGTTTGATGACCTGGAATAGCACATAAGTTACGTTCTTCCCGGAAAAATAAGCTGATCCCGTAGGATTCACCAAAAACATTAATATTGCAGCGGGTTGCAGGGTGTAGCTAGATTAAAATATTAGATAGGTACCGAATTGATTATTTTAGCTTTTTGTAATTTGGTTAAAAGCATGTAATTTAAGCACTTTGGATTTTGTTCATAAATAAATAAATATTTTATGTATACTTGTACGAGCCACAATTGTGGCTTTGAACTATTACCGCATCGGCCTTATTCACCTGATCTGGCACCGTCAGCTTCTTTCTATTCCCTAACCTAAAAAAGCACTTGAGAGGTCAAAGGTTTTTGGACAAACGACGAAGTCAAAACAGCAGCGGATGCATATTTTGACTCTAAGGAAGAATCATTTTTTTTCAACGGTCTAAATGCTTTGAATGGGAGATGGCAAAAGTGCATCGAACTTGATGGTGATTATGTAGAAAAATAAAAATATAACTGATTTAGTATATATTTATTTTCTTGGTTAGGCCGAATACTTTTCAATCCACCCTCGTATAATATTAAGTTCAAATTTTTTGAATGTGTCAATAACACTTAAGCTAATATTAATATACAAATATTGCTGGACAATTTATACAAATTGGTCTTATCCAAACAACACATGTGACATGGCTGTTAATCAACGATACAAATATACAGAAATATATAAAATAGGTATATAAATTCAATATTTATCCAAAAAATATACATACTATTTATTTATTTATTTAACACTTTATTGTACACATAAAATAACATTAATAACATACTAAAAATTTAAAAGCTGAACTTAGGTTTAACTGAACTAAAGCAAAGAATATACTGTGGTATTTTCAGCGTGGGCATAGCTTCCATGGTAATTTAATCTTTTCAAGAATTTTAATTCATTTTACCTTTATTAAGGTCGCATGGGACAAACAAACGACAGTGTAATTATATTTTGTTAAGTAACTGAATATTTAGCAAGATTTTAAAAAATATTTTAATGTCTACATTTTTAGGTTGAATGCATGATATAAAAATCCTAGATGCATAGTCCCATACAAAACTGACACTCAAAACTGTCCTTAATTTCACACAAGTAGTTATAGATATGGCAAAAAAATATATTTTTGCATATTCTTACCTTACCTTAAGCGCCAGACTTATAGTTGTTTTTACAAAGCAATGTACGAAAAGTAATAAAATTGACAGTATCGCAACCGACGCGATTCTATTTGAAATGAGCGCACAATTTAAAATGTTACACTCATTTTTAGAGGACGTTTTTGAGACATTGATTGTGTATCTTGTGTTTTTTATATCAATGTTGAATTGCAATGAAAAATTAAAGACATAATTAGTGAAAACTCAACGAAAAATTAAGCTTTTTGATAAAAAAAACGGAAAAACGTACAATTTACGCGTATATATATTTAAATTGTACTATGACTGATATTAGTTAACAAGTATATGTAATTACCTTAAACACAGTTTAAATTCAGTTTTCTTTTTAATAATGAAGACTTTGTTAATACTTATTAATGTTTATTACCACCAATGTGCACTCAGCTTGGTTTATATAATGTAAAACCATAATTGGCTATTAAATATTTATATAAGTACGTGTAATTTAAGCGCTGTGGATTTTGTAAATAAATAAATATTTTATGTATACTTGTATATTAGGTTCATACTCTTTTTTAAGATGTAGATTCGTTTCAAAAATATATGATGATAAATAATTATTTTGAATAAAACAATATTCTATTTTCCTCTATTGTAGTCCCGTAGGGTACTACATTTTGGTGTTATTTTATATCAACGATATATTCAGTGCAATTGTGAAGTACTATATATTGCCCCGTAGACCGAGTGGTCAGCGTCCCTGGATACGTTACATTATCGTTGGGGCTCGGGTTCGAATCCCGACAGAGTCAAACATTTATATGATGTATGTTTGTATTTTTGGGGTTGGGTGGTAATTAAAGATATTTGAGTATTTATATATGTATACTAGCTGTTGCCCGCAACTTCGTTTGCGCGGATTTCGTTTACTCCGCACAGATCCTCCCCCGTAGGTGATAGCGTGATAATATGTTGACCCGACCTGTTAGTAATATTCATGCAAAATTTGAAATAAATCCATGTAGTACTTTTTGAGTTTACCCCGGACATACATTGACTTTCCTACGATTTTATTATATATAAATATAGATGTCTATATATCAGTTCCGTTGACTGACAACTATATTACAAGCAAATAATGAGCTTATATGTGCTTTAGGATTAGTCCAATACGTGTGATTTGTCCAGTGTTTTCATTTATATATAACACATATCACTAATTAATTATTTACGTAGATACTTTGTGGTTAGATCAATTCGCTTGGTTTGGCCAGCAATATTTGTTTATTGTTACGTATTTGCAGATAATATTTCAGTCACAGGCAGCTAAATAAATGTAAAAATGTAGAAATAATCTAATCGCAACAATAAACGACTTGCCGTAGCAAAAACAATAAATCATGCAAATCGCAAGTGGCAACAATAATTGCAATAATTTCTTAAATAAAAAATAAGTAATCGGTAAAGATAAGATGTTGCTTTTGGATATATTCCTGCGGTATAATCCACGAAGGTCCCAATTCTGCAGGAAATTAGGATAAAATGTAAGCAATGCCACACATGCATAATATAGTTTTTTTACCGGTGACGAAAAAAAATTTTTTTTTTCGGGTAGGTACCAAAGTGTAAACACCTTTTGATTTTTAACTCTTAATTTTATTCAAAAACTAATATCTAAAGTTGATATTTGACTAAAATTTATTAAATTAATGTATTAAAATAGTACCTGTTACATTTGACATAAATAACTTTTCCAACAACAACTATGGATTATATACACAGAGTTAAATAAAAATTTGAAGGATGTTGTAACGATGGTGAACACTAAAATCCAAGCATTTGATACAACACTGGAAGAAAAAATTAACAAAACACCAACTTCCAGTTCCAGTGAGTTGTCTCAGCTAAAATCTGACTATAAGGACTTTAAAGATTTTGTGTGGAAAACCTTATCATTGCTTCAACGTCAGATTGAATTACTCATGGTAGACTATGACAAGCATGAGACTTTTTCGCGAAGAAAAATTCTTCTGTTTCATGGTCTTCGGGAAGAAAATCAAGAACAGCTGGAGGACAAGATTATCAGTGTTATTCACAACAACGTCAAATTACCCAGTATAGTGCACAGCGATATTGAACTTTGCCATCGACTTGGTACTAAGGGTGATAAGCCACGGCCTGTATTAGTTCGCTTCAGTGGATTTAAGTGTCGTAAACAAGTTTGGACATCTAAAAGCCAGCTCAAAGAATCGGGCGTAACTTTAAGTGAGTTTCTTACTAAGCCTCGACAAGAGATTTTTGTGGCCGCTAGAAAACATTTCAGAATCGGACAAGGTTGGAGCATTGTGATTTTATTTCCAGACAAAAATCGTAGAAAAATTGTCTCAATGTCAGGATTAATGCCTCTTATTGAAAAATATCCAGCTCACAAAGCACAAGAACCTAAACAGAGCAGGTCCCGTCGTCCAGTTAAGAAATAAATTTCTATAATAAGATAGTTTCGTAATCTTGCTTTGTGTTGTGTTGATCCATATTTCACCATATCGAAGATAATACGTATGTAGGTATTTGTTCACTTGTTTACAATATTATATAAGTAATGCTTTTAACTTTGGTATTATCTTATTGGTATACTTGATTCTCTTAATTTGTCTCCATCAGTGATAGAATGGTTTAATTCATACTTGCGAGGTCGCCAACAATGCATTCGTATGGATGAGACACATTCTGAATGGTGTAATTTGATTGCTGATGTTCCTCAAGGTGGAGTTTTATCTCCATTGCTTTTCTCTGCCTTCATAAATAAAATCACCGAATGTATTTCCTCAAGTTATCATTTGTATGCGGATGACTTACAGATTTACAGACATACGACTGTGTCAGATTTACCTGATTCTATCACTGAAATTAATAATGACCTTACAGCTATTCAGGAATGGGCAGACACTTTTGGCTTATTAGTTAATCCCTCCAAGTCCCAAGTAATAATTATAGGCAGTAGGCAATTACGTAATCAAATAGATTTTTCTATTATCCCTAAAATTAAATACAAAAATATCCCAATTAATTATACTGATCAAGTTAAAAATCTAGGCCTCATAATGGATTGTCATCTATCTTGGGCTTTTCACATAAATGAACTGAGTAAACGGTTACATTACTCACTTCATTCCTTAAAGCGATTACAAAGTTTCCTCCCTCATCAAACTAAAATTCTATTAGCTCAATCGCTGCTTCTTCCTTTGCTCGACTATGCTGATGTTTGCTTTTTGGATGCCAAGGAAGAATTGTTATCAAAACTTGAGCAGCTTCAAAATTTGTGCATTCGTTTCATATTCGGATTACGGAAATATGATCACATATCGAGTTTTCGCAAACAATTAAATTGGCTCCCTATCCGCCAACGTCGAAATGCGCATGTTTTGAATGTACTGTTCAATGCAATGCATAAATCTTGTCCTGCATATCTTTGTGACAGATTTATATTGGCTCCTTGTAGTGATCGGCCGGTGCGCTCCTGTATCACCCCAAAGTTTTTCTCTATACCGCAGTGCAATACAAAATTATTCAGCAAGTCCTTTACCGTTCATGCAGCTAATTTATGGAATGATCTCCCACGACATATTCAGGATATACCAACCATAAGCTGTTTTAAAGTTACAGTCAGACAGCATTATTTGTTGTTTGATGGTTAATAGTTTTTTTTTTATATATACATATATATTCCTGTACTTACGTAATTTAAAAACATAGATGTGACTGTGTTTTCTTTTCTTTCACTTATACTCACTTTCAATTTTTATCGTAGATTCTGTCTCACTGTCACTTTTTATAGAAATCATTATGAAAGAAGCAATTTTATCTTGCATTTATCCTTGTTTGTTTTGTTAAAATTTGTTTCAGTTAGTTTTAATCTCAAATGTACACCATACCATACCTGCTGTTTATAACTAGTGATTTTTTTTAAGTTTAAGTGTTTGTTTGGTTTTGCTGGAAGAAATCTCTTAAAGAGATAAGCACGCCATTGTACATATATTTTCTTTTTTAATTAGTATTGTTTTGTATTTCTGTGTGTATAAAAGAATAAATAAATAAAGTAAATAAAATTCAATCGATTCAGTAGTTAACTTCCTCCTTATTACTACAAACTTTACCTCTTTATTACTACTAGTATAGATTAGTAATAAATTATAAAAAAAATTCTAATGCGAAATATAATTACACCATTGGTCAAGCATTAATTAATATTTATTTATATTATAATAAGAATATAGGTAAATTTAAAAGAAATTACTGATAACTTTGTGAAAGTTATTTCAAGATATATCTGAGAAATATAATACATGCACTTTTAGGATTTTTTTGCATTTTTACCTCAAATTTTTTACTAAATTATTACAACAAAAGACATCTTGAATAATCTCATCCAATATTTATCTAAAATAAAATAATATTCATTCAATAAGAAAATATATTATATCAATTTCCACCAATCAAATAATAATTCCACCACAATAAGAGAATTCGACCGGCACATAACGAATAATCGTATCACTATTCCCGTAAGTGAAAACCAATATTCAAATGGCTCATTATACGCATTAAATGCCCCAGATATAAACTCATTTCGAAGGCTTTAGCAACAGAAATAACAAACGCAATTAATAACTACATTTCTAGACGGACCAACAATTAATATAAATTGAAAATACTAGACTAAAAAAAAGATATATTAGAGAAATACAAATAGGCTATGTGCGCGTGTAGGTAAGTAACATGTCAATATTAGATTTTTTATTTGCGATGGATATCTCTTTCCAACAGACAACCTATCTTATTTGCTGCCTATACTGTAACAAAATAAACAGTTATGACAACTCGCAGCTTCACTGCTAATAGATCATCATGTCGACACAATATTGATAATAAGATAATCTACTCGCGGGTGAATCCGAATCTTTATTCTATACTAGCTGTTGCAAGCGACTTCGTCCGCGCGGACTTCGTTTACTCCGCACAGCTCCTCCCCCGTAGGTAAAAGCGTGATAATATGCAGCCTATATATTGACCCGACTTTGGTAGTAATATTCATGCAAAATTTAAAGTAAATCCATGCAGTACTTTTTGAGTTTACCCCGGACATACATACAGACAAGCAGACAAAAATTCTAAAAACTATATTTTTGGCTTTGATATCAACTGAAGATCATACCCCAAGTATTCTTTTAAAAAAATATTCAATGTACAGTTTTGACTATCCTACGATTTTATTATATGTATAGATTAATATTATAAATGCGAAAATTTGGATGTTTAGACGGATGTTTGTTACTCAATCACGTAAAAAGTACTGAATGGATTTGAATGATAATTGGTACACAGGTAGATGATGACCTGGAATATCACATAGGCTACATTTTATCTGGGAAAAAGTAGGTAATCCCGCAGGATTCGCCAAAAGCTTTTATAATGCAGCAAGCCACACGCTGCAGCTAATTGTAATCTACTCGTGAAAATTTTCTATTTAGTCTTTTATAATTAAAATTGATCTATCTAAGTAAGATCTCCATCATAATCCGTTTTCACATGAAAAATTATCACCCGAGCGGAGCTCAGTCACTCGGCTAGTATGACATAATCTGTGGATCCTGAATATCATAAGGTCGCAATAAAATGGTAGATTTCCGAACGAAGTTGGAAGCAACTGCTAGTGACACAATAAAAGCTTGGAAATTTCTTTCGCAAAACAAAAACCTCTCCCGAGAAATGACTTGATTATTAAGGTGTAATGGAATGGCATGAACAGAGGCTTATCCTAGATTTGCGTTGGTTTTTCAGCCTTCTTTATGATTTCGTATTGTTATTGCGTTGGCTTCATGTGCTTTTAAAGAACGCTGAATACGTTATTCAAAATGAAGTTTTATCGAGATTGTTTAGACAAAAGATTTGATTTCAAAAATATTTCAAAGTCTGTTATTATAATTATTTGTTATCTTTACGATGAAGTCTGAGCAACACATTCAATAGCATGTATACTTTGACATATAGTGCGATTTACATTTTTGTTCAATATTTCGACATCATAAAAGGACAAAACGACCTAGGAGCCATGTCAAAGGTAATAGAAAAACGACACGTTTTATAAATGTAATCTATAGACTATATATATATATATATATATATATATATATATATATATATATATATATATATATATATATATATATATATATATATATATATATATATATATATATAAAAATCAATTGCTGTTCGTTAGTTTCGCTAAAAATCGAGAACGACTGAAACGATTTCGCTAATTTTGGTTTTGAATTAATTGTTGAAGTCCAGGGAAGGTTTAAAAGGTGAGAAAATATATAAAAAAAATAAGAGTAGTTAAAAAGGCAGACCGACGTTTGCCGGGTCAGCTAGTTATATATATATATATATATATATATATATATATATATATATATATATATATATATATAAATCAATTGCTGTTCGTTAGTCTCGCTAAAACTCGAGAACGGCTGAACCGATTTGGCTAATTTTGGTTTTGAATTAATTGTTGAAGTCCAGGAAAGGTTTAAAAGGTGAAAAAATAGAAAAAAAAGTAGTTATAAAGGCAAAACAACGTTTGCCGGGTCAGCTAGTTTAGAATAAACACTACGCAAGTTTCTAATAAAAATTGAGTTTCAACTATTCACGATGAAAATGATAGATTTTCTCTGTGAAAACTACTAATAAGAGAAGATCCACTTAAGCTTAGGGAGTCTGTGTTTGAAGAATAGACCATCTGTATTCTATTTCTACCAGGAAAACCATCATTTTATTTGCTACCTAATGAAATAAAGAACAAAAATAAAATTTGTCTGTTCGCGTTGTTATTTATTGTGAATTGTTCTGTGTTAAACAAAACAGGTCTTATTCTTATTTAATATCGAATAAAGAGGTATTCATATTTGAAGAGCATGTTAGATATAGCGATCTTAATGTCTTGTCTTCGGTTCCAAGGTATCTAATTTTGTCGATTTCGTCGTTGTCCAAATTTACGATAGCAATCTAAGGAAATACCACGGAGATGAAACTTTCTCGAAGAAAATTTCGTAAAGCACTTTGGAAAAGGATTTTATATTTTGATTTATTTTGTTCTTAGCGTTTGGAGATAAAGCTTCGTCTTTAAAATCAATGAATATAAAGTGTACTATTTTATTATATTTTTTTAAATAAAATGATTCTTACAATTCATCTGATCTTGCAGGATCTTGCTGTCTTTGTAATTTTGGTTAGGTTTTTGAAGATAATTTTTTTTATTGTTGTAATATTTAAATGCAATTATACAGTATTCATCATCATCGTCTATAGACACCAAAGATGCTATTCAAATGAACTTATGCAGTTGATCCAAATGACCGTAATTGCGAAACCGGGTTTTTTGAGCGAAAAGATTGCTTAGCCAGAGATGAAATTACCTTAGAGCCCGCTCTAAGGGTGTCCGCTGTAAAACAGTCTCACAGGAGACTATAGAGCAGTATCTTGACGATAAGTTGAAGAGTAAGTGACATCCGGATTTCGACTCGTTAATGATTCTTGACCAGGTTCTTGAATGTTTACCGAAACATTAGGCTGTGTCGCCGCCGGTGGTAACGCTGAAGTGTGTGTTAAAAATGTTAAATATAGGCTGTAATGGGATCATCAGTATCTGATAGGTCAAAAATCCATAAAATAGCACACAACTAATTCTTCGGATATAACAGGACCCAAAGATGTTTATATTAAGTTGGTTCAGTATGGTAGAGATGTAATGCTAAAGTCTACTGACTAATGCATGACAGTAAATGGCGCTGACGTTATAAAAGTATCAATAGTTCGGTTCTCTTGCGGGTTAGCCATAGTAAAGCAAACGTCTAAAGACTTTACAGTCAACACGATTTACCGGTTGGTAAGTAACGAAATGGGTGTTAATCTTCACTGGGTGATGTTATTGTGGCAGAAAAAGCTGTAAAAGCATTTCGAAACTCCTAAACTAATTTTAATAATGGTAGTTAGATGTTTGGCTTTCGTTAGCCTTTTACTAACTGCCTGGAAGGAATATAGACAACCTATTATTTTCAAACGAATCGAATTAACAGTAGTAGTAGTAGTATCTTCACGCCCGTATCCCCGAAGAGGTAGGAAGAGGTATGACAAATGCATCTACGATTAGCCGAAGATACTTAATCCCACGATGTGATAGATGGCAAGCCTATCGCCAACCGGACATTTTTTCAAATCCCGGACAACGTTGCTTTTGTCAGAAAACTGAAAAAACACATTTTTTTTATTACCCGACCCGGGAATTGAACCCAGGACCTCATATGGTCAACTCAGACACCGAACCAATAGACCACGGAGGCAATAATCTGAATTATCAGTAATACTTCGACTAGAAGTATACGCGTGCATGCAATGAGTAATAATAGCATATTGAAAGAGAATAATTAAATTAATATTTGATTTGACATACATAAATTATTTTATTTCGATCATTTTCCGGATACAAATTTAAAAAATATCTGCGGCTTTATAAATACACTTCACAGAAAATATCATTGACATAATTCTCGATAGCACTTCAGTAATGAAAATCTTGTATTTTATTCATTGCCATTCATGAGTTGGAAAATAGAAGTTAATCTAGCTTGAAAACCTTTCATTACGAGTTATCCTGCAATACGAAGCGACTTTCTCTTTAATGGCTCCTTGACTTCAAGATGAGGCAATTAATTTATAGGAAAGAAGAAAGAATTTAGGTATACTTTGCGATTTAGTGCAAATACATACGCCAAAAAAACTGTTATTAGTTGTATTGAAACAGCATGAAGAAAATTACTTATTGGGGTGAATTTACCATAAATACATATTTTTCAACCGACTTCCAAAAAGGAGGTAAATATCAATTTGGATTTGTCATTTTTATGTTTGTTATTATTTTGTTATTATGTTTGTTATTATTATTATTTATTATTATTATAAATTAGTACCTAGAACCCTGCCTAGGGGGGTTATGACCCCTATGACCACCTGAATCCGCTCTTGGCTGTGACACTCACTAACGATTTTCAAAACTGTTTTTATTATTATAGCAATGCAAAAAGTAACATCTTTGGTGTATATATGTGTTAGGACAGTTATTTTCCCTTCATAAGATCCATCTGCTTGTTTACTTTTAGCACTCAGTATTCACAGCCACGTGGTGATATCGGTAACATCTTAGCAGCTATATTAATACAGTCGTATTAATCTTAGCATCTATATTAATGCTAGCCAACCAATACATTATTCGCATTGTTGTAATAATCACAGAATCAAAGGAATTAATTGCCCAACTAATCAAATTGTATTCGAATGTCAATCGTTATTAATATTGTACTATTAAACAAGCAAGAATAGCTATGTATAGCTAGGTATTGTATATAATGTAATATCGCTGGACAAATTACACCAACTGATCTAACCCCAAAGTAAGCAAATTATTTGCTTGTGATATGGATGATTATCAACGATATTAATACATTGAAATACATATTATTCTTGATGTTGGTTCCGGTTATTGCAAAAAGCAATACTACGTTGTTTAAAACGGCCGATGCGACAATAACACCTATCTTGCCAACCGACAAACAGATATCCCGCGGTCCACAAGTCCTCTTAGGATAAACAGAGAACTGACCAATGGAAAAAACTAATATCTCGTTTAGCATAAACAACGTATATGTCGCGCCCGAAAAAAGAGAGATTTGGCCAATAAGAAGAAAAACTAATGTCACGTTTAGTATTAACAGATATACAGTATAGTATAATTAACGCGAAAGAAGAGAAGTTTGACTAGTATCTCGATTTACAAAGAACTAATATCACGTTGAGGATAAAAAGCGTGTTATAATATATCGCGCGCAAAAGAAAAGATTAAACCAATGTGACGAATGAATATCTTGTTAAGTATAAACAACGCGTGATATATCGCGAGCGAAAGTGTTATTTTTGATAATTACAACATTGGTTCATTTAACTTGTTCTTAATAATTATTACTTTAAATTCCGTTGTTCTAAATGTCGTAATTTCGATAATAAGCGTAACACAATGACGTTCTCACGGAGTGTCCAATCTATATATATAAAAATCAATCCCTATTTTCCTTGGTCACGACATCACGCCTGAGTGGCTGGACCAATTTCGGTAATTTTTTTTTTGCTGTGTTTGTAATTGTAAGGAGAAGGTTCTTATAAAAGAAAATATTAAGAAAATTGCGCGGAAAAATAAAAAAAATTAAGAAGACTTAACCATCATATAAAGTTTAATGCCATTTTGGCTGCGTGGAAGGACAATCCCGTAGCGCGTAGACTTGTATAAATTACGTGTCACGTTGTTTGTCCGCTATGGATTCCTAATATGAATGGCAAAACAACGTTTGCCGGGTCAGCTAGTTTGATATAATTACAACGATATGTATTGATCGTTAGACAAAACGACTACTATTCTATTGATTCAGAGGTTGCTATGCGGAAATCCATAATTTAAAGGTGAAATTGATTAAATTTGCTATTTTCTGCGAACTGTTTTACGTGAGCTTCGCGATGACACCGAAAAAAAAGACGTCGGATTAATAAATGGATAAAACTCACCACTGGTCTGGACAAAAAGAAGACACCAGCGGAACAATTATCCACCCACATCCACTACACTTTCACTCACTTCAGAAGCAAGTACAGCACAGAATTTACGCACTCCACGCAGGTTTCACTTAGAAACAGAAGCATCTTCAGGAGAAACAAACACTACCTCACTCAACGCGAATAGGTTTTTTTTCAGTGACATCGCGAAGGTCACAACATCTCGCAGAAAATTGCAAATGTAATTAATTTCACCTTTTAGTTTTAGTCGTTTGACTACTGATAAATAAAAGTGTAAAGAGAAAACATTTGTAGTTTTGTATGTTTGTAACGAATAAAATACAGTACCGATCTAAAAAAATCTTTCACTATTAGAAAGCTACCCCATCCAGGAGTAAAACAGACTAATTTTTAACCGACTCAGCCAAAGGAAGTAATGATTTTGGGTCACGCGAACGAGGTACTAGTAATAGGTAGTTATATTTGTATAGGTAATGTTGCCAATAATATTTTTATATAGCAATGGATAGCAAACAAACAGATCTTCTAATGGCAAGATATAATTGTGTGGAAACACTAAACACTACAGATATTAACGATACGTGCTATTTATTTGCGGTCATATTAATAAAGATAGATTCAAATAAAACTAGTTCGAGTATTCAGTAGCAATAATGCAGCAATAACATTAATAGACATTCAAATTTACGTTATTAAAGTAAATTACGATTTTGTTTACTAAATATTTTGGCTTAAATCAGTTTTCTATTGTAATATTATAAATTAGTATTACTCCCCGTGTTAGTCCGGGTTCCTTTGATGAATAGACTAACTGCCGTTCTGCCAGGCTGGTCGTAAAAGATGATTGATTGGCTATACGAGTCACCATTGTGGCTACTAGGTGGTAGAGTTCTGCATTGTCTCGCCCGGGTCTGGTACCACCGCTTTACCTATTCCTGCCACAATAGCGTCAGTGCTTGTCACAGTCGTGTTCCAATTTGGAGGGTAAGGTAGCCGGCAAACTTATGCGTGTGCTATTAGACCTCGCTACAAGATAATAATGCACCATTAAAATTTTTGGTGTCTTATTGATTATAATATAATAAACACTTGTACTGTTTCACAAATGTAATTTAAAATTTATTTATTACACAATCACTTTTAAATTTACAGCCAATCGGTTTCGCCTATTAAAGCATCATTAGGGCGTTTCAGGTTTTTCGTTTCGATGATGCTTTAATAGGCGAAACCGGTTGGCTGTAAATTTAAAACTGATTGTGTAATAAATAAAATTTAAATTACATTTGTGAAACAGTACAAGTGTTTATATTATAGAATCAATATGATGCAGTTTCACCAAGTGCCGACGATGGAAAGTATAAATTATATCTTTGGTGTCTATAGACGATGGTTGACTTTTTCCATCAGGAAACCCATACATTTTGATTTTTGTATCGTCGGTTGGGGTCGAGAAGTAAATAAGTACAGTTTTGGGAGATTTCGAGTTACTAACACAACAGAACAAATATAATTCCATGATTGACACGATGTTATAAATTTGAACTCTATCTTGACCTGGAAAATGTCACCAAGTCCCTAAACACATTTTCCAAAGTGATATAACAAAGAACAACTCTTACTACATTTCTTTCTAAAACATGCGAAGATAAAATTCATTTAAATGCCTTTGCCTAGATCCGTTTGCACCAAATTATTTAGATACTTTTTAAATGATTTTTACTATAATAAAAATGATTTAAAAAGTATTTAAATATTTAATGCAAGTGCAAGACAATAAAATAATTATATTACTGAACGAGTTTTTCCTGTCATACGATAGGTATAAATACTTAAATATATAAAGGTAGATAGATATATATTTGAAACACTTACCATGAGATGAAACTGTAATTTATTTACCATCCAAATAAAATGTTAAAAACAAACAACATCTGACGAATAGAAGAAAACAAATATGTACTGACCCTGTGTTAGGTCGCCCCTATCATTCACACACATATATCACCTTATGTAACACAACTGAATATATTTTCCGTTTGTTTATAAGTCACCCACGTAAGGTCAGCAAAATTGGACGATGCAATGCCGTCGCTGCGTTAGCTATAACTAAATTGTTAAATTGAAGACTGAATCAAACGTTGGCAAGTTTACAAGCGAAATTAGGCCTGTGACGTTTCGTTGGATTTAAGACATTTCTAATACTAGAAAGGTTACATTTTTGTGATGATAGATAGAGGCCGAATGGATTATGAACGGATTCAAGGGTGTAGTGACAATATATTATAATAGTAACCATACATACTCAATAATTTATGTTGTAAAGTGACAATAGTATGTAATATTTAATTAGATCGATCTTGTACGAAGTTACGATCTTGAATTCAGAAGTCACAAGCAGAGACAAACAACAAAGACGTTAATGGTGCGTTGCTATCTTGTGGCGAGGTCTAATGCCGCATGAATTAGTTTACCGGCTACCTTACCCTCCAAACCGGAACACGACAACGACAAACGTTGACGCTATTGCGACATAGATAGGTAAAGCGGTGGTACCAAACCGGGGCGAGACAATGCAGAACTCTATCACCTAGTACCCACGATAGTAGTGACTCGCATAGACAATCGGTCGCCTTTTACTGCTTGGCAGAACGGCAGTTGGTCTATTTTTCTAAGGAGCCCGCAAGCAACACGGGGACTCTCTCAACAACAAAAATATCGGTGATAGTCATCTGCTATGAACTTTCTTGGTCTAAATCATTATTGTAAAATGTGGCTTCTCAGCCTTAGTATATATCTATCTACATAATACAAAAAAAAACACGTATTACACGTATGGGGGAGGGCATACAATAAACGTGTTTTTCTCGTATTTTTTAGAGATGGTACGTTCGTTTGCGAGTCCGACTCGCACTTAGCCGGTTTTTATTAAACCCTGCTATCTCATTCGGTACGATAAAATAGTACAACATGGTTTATGTCTATTTTTTCACAATATAATATATCTACAAATGTATGACATTTTTGACAGTGATAGGAGCGTTTGCTCATATGCGCGGCGACACATTTCCTTCCAAATGGCCTGTCTATTAGTATTCATGTGGTCATCATAATTTGTATTCAATAATTTTCCCCGTGTTGGTCCCGGGCTCCTTTGAAGAATAGGCCAACTGCCGTTCTGCCAAGCAGGTCGTAAAAGGCGACCGATTGGCTTTACGAGTCACTACCATCATGGCTACTAGGTGGTAGAGTTCTGCATTGTCTCGCCCGGGTCTGGTACCACCGCCTTACCTATTCCTGCCGCAATAGCGTCAGTGCTTGTCACAGTCGTGTTCCGGTTTGGAGGGTAAGGTAGCCGGCAAACTTATGCACGTGGCATTAGACCTCGCCACAAGATAGCAACGCACCATTAACACCTTCGGTGTCTATAGGCGATGGTTGACCCTTACCATCAGGAGACCAATCTGCTTGTTTGCTATCTTATGATATAAAAAAAAAATTCAAATAGGGGATCCTGTGTTTTGTATATCATTAAAAACAACAAATTTGTATTTTGTAACACGATTTTCTCGTCAAATTCGACACTTAAACTAACAACAGTTTTTGTATTGTTCAACTGGAGACTCCTTAATTTCAGACCTCCGGTAAGTTTATTCCACTCTTTACACTACTTTTGCTTCAAAGATATTGCGGTAGTACTAGCAACATATAAAATGTTGCAAAATTAACGCAATTTCAAATTAATTACCTCAATTTCGTCTTTTAGTATAATTTAATGTTAAAGGAGAGGGGGATTTTTGGGCCCAAATGTAAAGGGTTGAAGTATGGTTCAAAAAAATGATACTATTTTTCTATTTCAAAGTTCAGAATATTAGCTTAATCCGCTTTCTGAGAAAAAAGAAATCACGAAAATAAGTTTGTGGTACTATAATTATATAATCGATAAAATTATAATCGATTTATGTAAATAATTTTAATCGAAATATAAGCTCGTAAACATATGTAAAAGTGTATTTTTGATTAATATTTAGTATAATCAACAGTAAGTACCATCATTATTTTAAAAACCATTTATAATATAAAAAGAAAAAATATAATCGATACAATTTATATAATCGATTGATTACGTTACTTCAAACTTAATACGATTTAGTGTCTGTGGATTTAAAACAGCTAAAATAGACAATTACAACTGACATCACTGACGGCTCGCAAAAGTCGCACTCGCAAGTCGCGGACTTCACTCTTCGCTATTTTACGTACCTACTTACAGAGAGGCATCCTTTAATTTGTGTTTTCCAAAAATCTGTGTTTTAGTATTGTGTCAATTTATAAACATGAAGCGTAGTTGCCTGTATTACAAGTATCAGTTGTTTATATAATAGTAAACGGTTACAGTGAGTTAAACTATACCATAGTACCGTAACCTTACTTCTAGTGAATATCTTATATCTCTGTTCTCAGATTGCTAAAATCTGTAAAATTTTCAGTATTTATATAACGTTAAACTAGCTATTAATTAACATATTATTCATCTTATTACAAGGGGGCCCAAGTTTGTATGCAACGGTATCAGTCTCCTTTGGCACGATTTCCTAAAAATCGATTAAACTTGACCAACGTTTGTTTTGGTTTACTTTCATTTTGTCTGATTACAATGTATTCCACTCGTGCAAAGTCGCTTCAATGTATAAAATCTAATCTAATATATATATATATATATATATATATATATATATATATATATATATATATATAAAGTATCTTCACGCCCGTATCCCCGAAGGGGTAGGCAGAGGTACAACGAGTGCACCCACGATTAGCCGAAGATACTTGGTCCCACAAATGTGATAGGTGGCAAGCCTATCGCCAACCGGGCACTTTTCAATCCCGGGCAACTTTGTGTTTATCAGAAATCTGAAAAAACACTTTTTTTTTAAGTGCCCGACCCAGGAATCGAACCCGGGACCTCATGTAGTCAACGCCAATGCTGGACCACTAGACTATAGCTTTTATTTGTATATTAAATATTATGGTTTCAGTGCCAACAGCTACGCTCCACAATAGAAAGACGTGAGCAAAAATTATTGAAACAATTTTCAATGTCAATAATTACACAATAATTTAATACAAAGCAATTCATTGTACCTAAATAATATGCCATTGCCTATTCCAAAAGCAAATTCTATAAAGGCTGAAATATTCATATTAAACATAAACTTAATTGGAGGAAATTGCCCAAAGGCTTAATTGGCAATTAGGCCAAAATTCATAATATTTTTAAATTGTTACTAAAATGTTCCGAACGTTACGTTAGCGACATTGGAAATTATTCAATAATTTAACACAATACCTTCACAAATTAAGGTATATTTGAAAATATCATTTAGGTAATTATACCAAGCGGTATCTTCTTATCTTGAATATTTAATTAAAACAGATCTTCAAGCGTTTCATTGATTAAATCATTACAAAATAAATGTATAATTTAATTATGTATTACTTACTTTGGTAGAGTCAGTTGGAACTTCGTAGATATAATTTGTCTAAGCTCTACATATACTCTGAACTACGTTAAGGTTGAAAACTTAGTTAGTCCAGTTCCTGGTTCGGGTGTTTTGTTTCATAGTTATATACTTATTACAATTTTTTTAATTTTTTTTATTACATAGGACAATAAACAAGCAAATGGCTCTCGTGAAAAAAAAGAGAAACCATCCAATAGGCCAATAGGCACCAAAGATATTAATGTTGCGTTGCTATTCATACGTGGTTGGTGCATGTTAACCGGCTACCTTACCCTCCAAACTATAACATGACTGTAACAAGTACTAACGCTGTTGCGGCAGGAATAGGTAATGCGGTGGTACCGGACACGGTCGAGCATTTGTAGAGCTCTACCTAGTAGTCACGATGATTTTTACGTCTTTACGAACTACCTGGCAGAATGACAGATATTTCAAAGGGGCCTGGAATTGTTCAAATTGTACAAAGGGGGCCTGGAATAACAGAGGGGAAAATGTAGCTTATGTAATATGGGTACATGGAAGAACTAGCCATTACCCGCAACTTCGTTCGCGGGACCCAAGTACGTTACTCCATTACAAGCGCGGACCAACACGTGGTAAAAAGTTAAAGTTATATTTGTTTTCAGAAAATTTATATTTTACACCTGATGAAAAACGACGTATATTAATCTATATTAATATTATAAATGCGAAGGTTTAGATGTTTGGATGGATGGATGTTTGTTACTCAATCACGCCAAAACTTGAAAACGGATTTGAATGAAATTTAGACTGGTAGACGATGACCTGGAATAGCTCATAGGCTAATTTTTGGCCCAGAAAAATAAGCGAACCGCGGGATTTACTGAAAACTGTTCTAATGCAGCGGGCTGCACGCTTCAGCTAGTATAGAAAAAAGAAACAATTGTACATAAAGAGGCCGATTACATATAATTTAAACGCAGTAAGTCCAGAGCCACTGCGGCAATATCTCTAGATATCCTCGATATATCTGCAACAAATTTATATAGGAGCTAATTATTCCCGAACAAAAATCTGTAAATGGTTGACCCTGCAGGCTATCCCTGAAATTTCATCCCTGAAAAATTTTAGCTTAAAAAAGTAAAAACTATTACCATAGAATTTTTCAGATCAAACATCTACTTTGTTAAAAACGATTTTTGAAAAGCTGTATATTTTGGAAAGTATTTCAACTCAATGTTTGAGATCTAAAATATTGTTTTAGCTAAATAACCGACAGGTTGAAAAATTTCGAAGCTATGTCAAAAAACATTATTTTTCAATACCAAAAAAATAAACTGATTTCGATACAATTAACGGTATTTGACGCCTTTTTTAAAGGACAAAATCTGATAAGATTAAGATTAGCGTGAGTTATTTCAAAAATATTGTAATATATAAAATATAAAAACAACATAATTGTAATATTTGAAAAGCTGTAACTTTTAAAAATTAGATTCGATTTTGAATTTTTCATATTTTGAAAAAAAAAACACTTTCTAAATTTTTCGTTAACGATTACTCCCAAACGGCAAAACCGATTCTGATGAAATTTATGCACTAGATGTAATTATTTGAGGAAGAGAGCTGGTTAGTTTTGTACTCAATCGGTACATTAATCTGGAAGTTGTATTAAGAAAATACTGTTTCGCCAAAATTTTTTTAGAGTTTTTTTAAAAAATTCTCAAAATCTACCGGCCTGTCTAATCTAAAATCATCCGGGCCTACTTGGTTCAAACTTTCGGGAAGTCTAAGTTGAGCGGAATCCATGCATCCATTCATCCATGCATGAATGCCATCAACCAAGTTTCGATCGAATCAGCCGTTCAAAAGTTATGAGATATTTACATACACACACATACGTACAGATATGTACTCAACACATACGTACAGACATACTGACGTCATCGTGAAAATAGTCGGAAAAGGTTCCTAAGATTTCAAAACGTGGACATTAGTGAAAACTCGATTTTCGAAAATCGGGGCAAAAACAGTAACTTCCTTATCTACATACGTAGCGGGAAGTTAAAAGAAGAATTTTCCGAATTGGTTTACAAATCACCGAGTTCCGAGATAATAAACAAAAAAACGATAATCCGAATTGAAAATCTTCTGCCTATTTGGGAAGTCGCACAGTGTATCGCGTGGAACATGCTAGGTGGACAATATTATTTTATGTTATATAACGATGCTCTTACTTATTTCAAATATGGGTAGTCATGTTTTTGTAATAAAAAACGAAAAAAATTATGATAGCAAAAAAATATTTTCAAAAATAATATATGAGCAACAATTAACTTAGCGAGTACTATGAATGCTGTAAATTGCATGCAGTTCAGATCGAATAAGTATCAAGAGGTATGTACAATATAAATCTAAATACATAAAATTACAAATAGTAACAAAACAATCATAGGTTTATTTACAATAAAAGAAAATATATGCATGAAAACTAAAACTAAGCAGCAAAGATAATATTTCATAACGTAACCTAATAATCATCATCAGAGTCTTCTGATGAATCGTTTACTGTGTAATCGTCATCATTTTGTGGAACTGTGCGATAATATGATGACGTTTCCAGTCTTGATTCTACTATACTAGGGCTTAAAATTAACTTTAAAACCTCTGAACATATTTTTTCCGGCTTTTTTTGGGGAATCTCTCGAAGGCTATTGATCAAGGGATCAGATGTTATAACCAACATTGACAGCAAGTCTCTGTTCGTGGCAACACGCGAGCACTTGCGGGTGTTGTACTCCCTAAATCTGCGGCAATCTTTATTACGTGCTTCCTGAGCCTCTTCGGAAAGCTGCCCAATTGGAAGCAATGCAGCTTTGATGACCTCTGTACTATGAATTAATATTTTATGTACAGTAGCAGGCATACAGTACCACGAATAGAGACTTAGATAATGTCTTCTGGTTTCAAGACAAAATTTATTAAATTCAACTAAGTTTATCTCGAATCCAGAAGACAAAGTCCTCAATATTACATCGAACTGTTTGATGATTTCAACATCCAATCCCGTGATCTGAGCACTCATCTCAGCATTCTTAAAAAACCGACGAGCCGTGTTTCCATCGTTTGAAGAACCAAATCCTGGCTTTGGTTTATCTACAATAAGTCCCATCTCGTTCTTAAATTTTAACTTAATTTCGTCGGAACGAACCTTGATATCTGCTTTGTCTTCGTTGCTTCTAGCCTGCCATTTCTTAATATTCAACTTGTAGCTGATATGTAAAAGGCATTCGAAGCAACGAATCCAAGCATGAAGTGTAGATAAACCAAAGCCAAAATGATCTTGGTTGCTGTTGAAGTTCGCGGGTTCATCATTCATCGTCTTGGGGGTGGCGCCACAGATGAAACACTTTTGAGTTGAACGAGTTTCCGTTAAAGCGTTGCATACCTTTCCGTCTGTCATTGTCAGCAAAAGTTCGTGTTTCACAGAGATTTGAGAATCACCAAAGTCGATACGTGTTGGAAGAAGAGCGTTAACTTCTTCCAACAATCTATTTGTCTCCGTTAACGTGAAGTCATTCGTTTCTTTAGCAAATATTAATTTGATTGGGCGACAATACAATGTTGATGAAGACCGAGGATTTTGCCAAACAATTTTGGCCCCATCATATAATCTAAGGGGAACTAAAGAAAATACGAAAAGAAATTGGTCCGTATCTTCAGTGTTCTCAAATCTCTGTTTGTATGTGCTGTGCCCAGAACTTCCATCACATCCCCATTTACTTACAAGTGTAAAAGACGAACTTGTTGCGAGGACACTGCTGATAACTTCATGCTGTGCTAATACTAAACGTTCCACTGTTTTGTTTAATAATGCTTGCAAATTTATTTCAGCACGTGTTTCTGTTACAGCAATGTGCTCCTGTGCAGGATAACAGGCCTGTTTAGATTTTGTCAAACTATAATATGATGGAAACACATTATGTCCTGCCTTCATAGACCACTTTCTTGTTTGTTTGTACGCATGTGTTGTTGACTTAGAATCTATATAGTAAGCTAACGCTTCGTCACTACTTAACTGCCTAGGATTAACATTACTGGTATCCTTAGACTTAACATTAATAACTGAGCTTTCACTAATGTCTCTAATTACGCTGGCAATTTTCCGTTGTCCTGCTGAACGCGCAGCAATTTCGGCAGCTGTCACCAATTCACTGACACTTCGCGATTCTACGAGATCCACGACTCGACGTTTTTTGGTTTTAAACGACGATTCTTCGAATTCTTTGCGAGGCCTTCCTGCTGAAATCACAGCCTCACTCGAAGTTGATGGTTGTGGCTCAAAAGAACTCACAGTAAACTGTATATCTTCTTCATCCAGCCAGGTCTTATTTTTAATTAAAAAACGCTCCTTCGATTTTCCTGAAGCCAACCATTTGACACCAATTTTATTGGAAAAGTTGGATATCTTCAACTTTATTTCTTTTTGGCTACATTCAGTAATGTTACCAAAGTGAAATTTTGAAGAAAGGTACTCATATATACCCGAGTTCTTTTCATTTTTTGTGGGTTTCAACCACTCTTCAAAAAATTCTACCCTAGAAATAGAGTATAAGCGTTCTGAAAAAAAAAAGAAAAGAATATGTTGTACTGAAGTGTGCTAAACAATTTGTGTATTTTTATGAAGAATAAAGTATTTCCTATGATATATCAAAGAACTAGCCCGGATAAAGGTGAATGTCTGCAAAATTAACTCTTTAAAACTATTCTTTCATAAAAAAAATACGTTAAAATATATAAGCTATGTTAAAATTATACCTAAAATTCATTTGAACAGATTCAGATTTTAAAAAAGGTTTTTTAAATAATAGGACTTACCCTCCGTGTTGATATCCATCACAAACACTCAAAATATTAACTATAAGCCACTATGGATGTGTACGAAAGTGTCACTAAACTGCAACTGATTGACTGTAACGATTTCATTAAACTCAATACCTGACTTCTAACCACTATTCCTTATCAGTTAAGCATTTGACAAACAACCGATTCTTGGAATCTGGAGATTAGGGGTGTTGTTTACGTTTTGCAATTAAGATTTCCTGGAAATGATAACATGAATTTTGTCCACCTAGCATGTTCTAGGCGAAATACTGTGAGTCGGTTGAAAAACAGGAGACATTGCGAAGCTTTAGTAGGCTGATCCCGGGATCAAACTTTTAGGGCACATTTACAGTCACATGATTTAATCTTAATATAAATAAATTACGTGTCACGTTGTTTGTCCGCGGTGGACTCCGAAACTATTGAACTATTTCAATGAATGAATGAAATTTTATAAATATCTAGGTACTGTATGGTCCAACTTAAAAGATAGGATCGTTATATTATATATATATATATATATATATATATATATATATATATATATATATATATATATATATATATATATATATATATATATATATATATCATTACATAGTATAAAACAAAGTCGCTTTCTCTGTCTGTCCCTATGTCCTTATGTCCCTATGTATGCTTACATCTTTAAAACTACGCAACGGATTTTGATGCGGTTTTTTTTGATAGATTGATTCTTGAGGAAGGTTTAAATGTATAAACCTTTCCGATATTCCCACGGGAACAAAAGCTGCGCGGGTGAAACCGCGGGCAGGTCGCTAGTATATATATAAACTCCATTTTCATTTAAGATTTTATATAAAACAACAACGTTTGCCGGGACAGCTACTTATTTTATAAGTAATTATACGATTATACGATCAAATTATTTAGTTACTGGCTGATAAACGCGACTTTACTTTCGTGACCCAAACCTTCAGTCGTGACAAAAAATATTTCACAGCATTTCTCTCGAATGTGGCTATCACGAAAAAGGTATTTAACACTTTATTGTACACAAAAAATGACACAGGACAAATAACAAACGAAAACAATTCAAAAGGCGAGCTAACTAATACGAGATATCCTACAGCTAACCCAAAACAGTGAAATACAATTTAAAAAGAAAACAGCTAGACAGCGTACAGTATTAATTAAAACATAAAACAAACTCTTAATTTAAATTACATAAAAGAAATCAACAAAAAAATAATTTAATGGAGCATCCAACCAATTCCAACTTACAGATAATCAAAATTTTATTATTACTATTATTAAATTTTTAATACAGTAATTTTTACCCCAGGATTAATAAAAATCAGTCTAAATTATTTCTAAAAAAATTACAGTGAAGTACTATTACGAACATTTACGGAAGAATTTTTTAAAACTGACTCTATCCAAATACTCTATCGCATACAAACAGACTAAAAACTCAAGTTTTATTATATTAGTACAGATATAATTATAATAATAGGAAACTATTATCATATAAAATTCGAAAAATGTAATTTTCAAGAAAATAGCTTGAATCTTGAGGGTTAACCACAAGAAACTAAAGCTGAAGCACTATAATCTTAATAATGCATATAAGTGTATACACACATAAAACTAAAGGTTTACATATATTGAAACAGTTACTTAAGAGCATTCAGGATAGTCTAGTTACAACTCGCAAATTAACAAAATAAATTTTGACACTTCTTAATGTACCAAATACATTTAAAATAACACTTTTTTTCATATTTTATCCTAAATACAGTTCAGAACTTATTGTTTAAAAAAAGACAGAAACGTGAAAACACAATTTTGGTGCGATAATTTTATTTAACAAGCTGGGATTTTGGGTTTGGGTGTTTATTATGTATGAAACAATATTTATATAATATGTATTTCTATGTATTAGTATCGTTAACTAACGCTCATAACACAAGCAAATAAATTGCTTACTTTGGGGTTAGATCAGTTCGTGTAATTTGTCCACTAATATTACTATTATTTATTACTAGCTGACCCGGCAAACGTTGTTCTGCCTTTTTAACTACTCTTATTTTTTTCTATATTTTCTCACCTTTTAAACGTTCCCTGGACTTCAACAATTAATTCAAAACCAAAATTAGCCAAATCGGTTCAACCGTTCTCGAGTTTTAGCGAGACTAACGAACAGCCATTGATTTACGTATACATATATATATATATATATATATATATATATATATATATATATATATATATATATATATATATATATATATATATATATATATATATATATATATATATATATATATATATATATATATATAGATATTGGGCTACTAACAGTGACGTGAACAGAGCCTTTGACCATCGGACAGGATTTTTATACACCGTATACAATAAATTATCGCTAGACTATTCATTTAAATTGCTTGTTCAGAAGAGCATTCACTTAGTCCAGGTGTAATAGCAGCTTTGAGAATTGGTTCACGCCCTACTATCAAGTGCGCGAGTTCGACCGCATGCCCGCAACCTACTTGGCGAGCTCATTGCAAATAACACACTGCGTGCCGACAGCTACGTGAACTCACTTACGATTATATTGGATCATTTCTTTTAATAGACTGGATATTTTTTTCGCGGTCATTTTATGATGAAAAGTACAAAAAAATGTGGTAGCTGTAGAGACCGAAGTTGGGTTTTTCCGTGTTAATCCGAGCCCCTGTTTGAAGAATAGATCAGCTGACTTATTTAGAGGCATCTCATAAAAGGAGAGGTAAGGCTAATGTGTCATTAATATTACGATTACTAACCTGGTGGTAGAGTCCTGCAATGTCTCAGCCGGGTTTTAGTTTTATTTTTATATATCATATGATAGCAAAGAAGCAGGTGGCTCTCCTGATGGAAAGAGACAACTATCACCTGTAGACACCTAAGGTATTAATGGTGCGTTGCTATCCACGTGGCGATCTGTTGACGCCATTGCGATACGAATAAGTAAGGCGGTGGTTCCAGACCCGAGCGAGACAATGCAAAACTCTACCCATGATTGTAGTGACTCGTATGGGAGTAGTAACGATTAGCTGTGGCTAATTGTTCGCCTCTTACGAACTGCCTGGCAGAACGCTGTATATATAAGAATAAACTATCTGGTCAATTCCTGAAAGGAGCCCGGACCAACACGGGGTATCACCGCTTTATATATTCCTGCCGCATCGATCCTTGTCACTGTCGTGTTTTAGTTTGGAGAGTATGGTAGACAGCTTATGCATTTACCATTCTAACCCCGTCACACGAATAGCAACACACCATAAACATCTTTGGTTGAAAATCAATAAAATTTATATTTTTTTTATGTTATAAAATAGCAAACAAGCAGATGGCTCTCCTGGTAGGTAGGGTGATAGCTAGACAACCATCGTTTGTAGACACCAAAGATGTTAATGGTGCGTTGCTATCCGTGTGACGGGGTCTTAATGCCACATGCATAAGTTTACCGACTGCCTTACTTTCCAAAACCGGAACACTGACGCTATTGTGGCAGGAATAGGTAACGTGGCGGTACTAGATCCGAGCGAGACAGTGCAGAACTCTACCACCTAGTAGTCACTCATAGCCAATCGTAAGCCTTTGAACTGCCTGACAGAAAGGCAAATGGTGCATTATTTTAAGGGGTCCAGGGATATAATGGCAGAATTGATAAATAATTTAGTTTTTATCAACAAAATGATGATAATTTTTAGCTAAAACTTTTAAATTTGTACCATTATAAGTACAAATTTCATGTTCCTATAATGGTACACGTAATTTATACCTATAAAGTAACATCTACTTATAAAGTTTTCACCGGTCTTCACGTGATGCGCGTTCAAAAAAAACTATAGTTTGCGATGAACAAGCGACGGTTATGACTTTCCATAAAGATGAGATTTATAAGAGATATCTACTGGCTAGGGCCATCGAAATTGTTAATAATAGATTGCTTTCCTTAAGGGTGTAATCAGCAGTAATGGAAACATATTAAGACTAAATATGACAGTAGCAAGCGCTGACGCTATAGCGGCATGAGCAATTTCTTGGGAATAACAGATCTTAAGGACCAGACAAAATAAATCCGAAAATACTACAGAATAAATATATCGTTTGTTTCGAATCTTCTTGGATTAAATGTCATCAAAAGTTAACATCGAAGTTTCGCTACTGATTCAAGCAATATCTGGCAAAGCCCTAATTCAATCGGAACCGCTTCTTGTTCCATTTGTTTCAGGGTTTAAGAGCAAATTATATAAAAACGTTTTTTGCACGCCAATTTCGTGCTTTCATTTATTTCTTTTATTTTTATAAAAATTCGGTCTAAGGCGGTTAAAGCTTTGGAATTTGGTACTTGAGAATTACGAGTCTTATTAACTTTGGAGTGTTCCTCTAAATACGGATATCTAAGGTCTTCGATACGAAATATAAATAAATACAAAAAGTCAATTGAATATGCATGTATATATGTGTAAGTATGTTTCCCTTATTTATGTATTATTTATTTCAGTATTATTTACTATTTCATTGTAATTTTTTTCCCGTGTTGGTTCCGGGCTCCTTTGAAGAATAGACCAACTGCCGTTCTGCCAGGCTGGTCATAAAAGGGGTCGCCTTTTATGACCAGCCTGGCAGAACGGCTTGGCTATTTGAGTCACTACCATCGTGACTACTAGGTGGTAGAGTTCTGCATTGTCTCGCCCGGGTCTGGTACCACCGCCTTACCTGTTTCTGCCGCAATAGCGTCAGTGTTTGTCACTGTCGTGTTCCGGTTTGGAGGACAAGGTAGGCGGTAAACTTATGCATGTGGCATTACACCGTGGCTACTACTTAGTAGCCACGGTGGTAGTGACTCGTATTGAAAATCGGTCGCCTTTTACGATCTGCCTGGCAGAACGGCAGTTGGCCCATTCTGCAAAGGAGTCCGAGATCAACACGGGGAGAATTCACTAGCATTGAAGATACTGTAGACAGCGTAGGAAATACTAAATAAAATAAATACCTCTATCAATATAGCGAGAACCAAACTAATGCAATAAAGTAGAAAGCGCTTTACGTAGACTTTTACGTTTCTGCCAGGCAAATCCTAACCCTCAGCTAAAGTAAAAAATATACCATAATAAATAATAGTTAGTGGCGCTCTACAACTCGCCCTGTACCCAATGCCACCGCACTTATTCCTGCCGCTACAACACTAATGTTTGTCATTTTCAACCGATTTTCCAAAAGGAGGAGGTTATTAATTCGGCTATATGTTTTTTTATGTTTGATACCTCAAAACTCGATGATTATAAACCGATTTTGAAAGTTCTTATTTGTATAGGGTATACTCCCTGTGTGGTCCCATCTTAATCTGGAAAGCTCTGACGCAGGTTCCGTAGGTACAGGAAATGGAAAGTCGGTTCCTGCAGTTTTACATTATTGTGCCATCTTGTTTTGTAAATTAGAAGGTAACATTGGTCTGGTACCACCGCCTTACTCCTGCTGCAATAGCGTTAGTGCTAGTCACCGTCGTGCTCCGGTTTGGAGGGTAAGGTAGCCGATAAACTTATGCATGTGGCATTAGACCTCGCCACAAGATAGCAACGCATCATTAACATCTTTGGTGTCTATAGACACCAAAGATAGATATGGTTGACTCTTTCGATTAGGAGAATAGTCACTTTCTTTACCATTCTATGTTTATATATTATTTTATTTTAATATATATGTTAACCTTCTATCTCCATACATAGAGTGCTCAATATATCTGCAGAAGAGCGAAATCCATGTAGTCTACTGGTCCCACATACATAGAATTCGAAGAAGTAAAAGTCTTACACCGATAACTGTCATATTTTATATATAAGTAATATATATTACATAAATTTGTTAAGAACTATGTCCTTATATGACATATATTTTTTGAGGCACCGTTTACGTACTTTCTGTTCGCCTAAAGGTTGACTGGAAGAGAATGCCAATAGGCATTAAATCCCCTTTTGTATAAACTTACTTAGGTGTACAATAAAGTTACATAAATAAATAAATACTTTCTAGCAAAACTTGCTGGCTTATAGTAGAGTCATAAAGTAAAACTTCCAGCAATTTCGCATGGAGCCTTGAGCTGGCAATATTTCCGTCTTCGAGCAACATAGTATTAATATTGTTTATTATTAATTACTTAATGGCTTAACTTGAGCACAACTTAACCATTTAGCGAGTCACTTAAAATTAATGCCATCTGTGATCGCGCTAACTTTGTCTAATATAACATTTTTACATTATAAATATACATATATACATATATTTACATTATAACATTTATATAATAAACTTATTAATAAGTTCACCACGCCAAGAGCGGGTCGAGCTACGCGCAATGTAGGATTACGTAGTTGCTCATCACAATAAGGTGGACTAAGAAAAGGGCTTTTATATTGTTTCATAATTTGAAATTTTAACCTATGACATATATAATATCCGCACTAGGTACGTGTTCACCGCAAGCAAAAACTCCGATTAATTTTTTAAGTTGGTGAAGCTGTTTTCAAAAACCCAATATTTTTTAAATATTGGGTTTGTGAAAACACCAAACAAACCTATCCAATACCCCCTCACTTTGGGATACGCGAGATAAAATATAGAACTCCCCACTTTACGCATACAGGAGGTACACTAAAAATATTTTAAAATATTTTATTTATATCCGAATATATGTATATTCGGACCAAATTACAGTTTTCTAGTATGGATAATGTCTGTACTAGGTTGGGACGGACGGACAAACAAACGGACATAGCGAAAGTTTAAGGGTTCCTAGTTGACTTCGGATGCTTAAAAAGTAGTTTAGTTTCCTGGGTCGTTACATATTTGTTTTAATTTGTATGTAAGTAGATACATAAAACCTAAAAATACTTTTTTTAAGATCCCTCCTTGTTAATTAAATTGAACAAATTCACTAGTACTATTTAAAAAAAAACACGCAATATTGGTAATTTGATTTAAAATATACTATAGAATTAGAAGTAATTCCAAGTGTTTCTTTTATATTTTTTATTAAATTAAATATGTTTATTGTGACTATATATATATATATATATATATATATATATATATATATATATATATATATATATATATATATATATATATATATATATATATATATATGTGTATATATATATATATATATATACTTAATTAACCGTCTGTCTGATTGTGCCTTTATCGTGTAAATCTACAAAATCAATTTAATGACATGTGATATAGCTTACAATCTAGATTAGCAAAAAGGTACTTTTTATTCGGACACTGGATTCGGCTATTTGAAAATCACTAATTTTTGTAACATTTCGTAGTAAAATAACTTATTAACACGATGTTTTAAAGTTTGTTGGTTAGAAAATAATGTAAAAATCATTTTAAGGAATCCCTTAGTTTTGTAACTATGACAGAGAAATAATAATATCAAGAGGATATACGTCTGCTAGTCATTTATAAAATTTATCATAATTGATAGTCCATTTCGAATATACAACAAACATAGAAAATCCAATACCCCGAACAAAAGTGGCAAGAAAAATCACGCAGAACGATCGCTTAGCTTACAAATCAAACTCTGGCTGAGCATTGAGCAAACTTGGCCCTATAACGTAACATAACTTCAATCGAATCTAAGTGTCTAGCACGACGCGACGTTGTATCGTGTTTATACGTGTTTATATATATATATATATATATATATATATATATATATATATATATATATATATATATATATATATATATATATATATATATATATATATAAGAGCCCTAAGCAGTTCGATTTGAAGTTATGTTACGTAAGTAGGGACACTGCTCGCCCAAGTGTCCGGTGAAACTGTAAAGGCCCATAACGAGCAGCGATACAGACATTAAAAAAAATGCTTGCACATTTAAATATACGTGACTATACACAAAGCGAATCCAATCGCATTTGATTACTAAAAATATATGTATACATTATGAAAAAAAGGAATAAAAAATCGAATTTCAATGTCTGAGAAAGAAGCTATCCGCGGTAGCACGTGCTCATAAAAATGTACGTGTCAACGAAGCTTTATAACATTACTAGCAGCAGCTCACATCCCGCCCGTTTTATTTTTTATATTCTTGATATCAAAGTAACTTGTAACACTCTGAAAAGAGCGGACTTTTTGACAAAACAAAGCTTTAATAACAAGTAATTATTATAGAAACTAAAAACCTGTTTACGATCCGATCTACAAGAAACCCCTCCTAACACAGTTGGTTAAAAACTATATAGCATATGTCACTCTCACGATTGAGACGAATCTAATAAAACCTCTCAAGCTTAAATCCTTCAAACCATTTAAGCCACAAGCGTGCCGAAAAAATTTACATACATACATATATTCGAAAACTATAACTGTTAGCAGTAACTGAGTAAGCATCCCTTATATACAAACTTACAATTTCTATTTTTAGCCCAGGTATGCTGTGCTAAAAATAAAAATATGCTGTGCTAAAAATAGAAAAATGTGCTAAAAATAGAAAAAGTATTTCTATTTTTAGCACAGATATTCTGTTGATTTTTATTTACTAATTTAATGGAAAAGTTAACTTACCATTAATTCTCGTCGCAGCTTATCAAGTTCATGAGCAGAAGGAGGCGCTGGTTGCACCCTTCCTCGTCTTAGTTCTTCCAATTGCCGCGTCAGCTCTTCCACCTTGGCCACAGCCACAGATAATTCCTTTTCTTTCTCATTGAATAACGCCCGTATTGATTCTAGGTCACTAGCTGCAAAGAGAAAGACCAAGGTAAGAACTTTTCATTATAGTATGCTAATCTAACAATTAATTGTTTCATTTGCATTTAAATGTGACTCTTTAAGTGGACGTACACTCAGCCACATCGGTACATATGATAAAAATATAAAATACAAAGCTCTATTTGTACAAAAATTAATTCTTAAAAAACTGTACTATTTACGCCCTAGCTAGAACCACAATGATTTTTTTTATTTTTTTTTATCTTTTGTAATTTTTTTTATTTCATAAGATGACAAACATTCTTTCCAAACAAGGAATTGTTTAGTACATTGCTATTCGCGTAGCAGGGATTAATGCCATATGTGAGTTTACTTGATACCGTAGGTACTCCCTAACCCGAACACAAAAGTGAAAAAATGTGTTTAAATATCTGTAAGTAGTTAATTTAAATATTAAATCGGTATATAAATTTAATTTTTAAATAATTGAAACTAAAAAAGTGTGTATAGTCGTTATTACTGGATATAATATATCCACTAGCCTTAAACATTTTAGACTATGTGAATAATTAATATCTTACAATTTCAGACTACTCTTTAAAAAATCTAATACTTAATTCAAATGCAAAATTTAACTGTTATTCACTCATGCGCTTAAAAGAGCTTTATCGTAGTATGAAATGATAATTTATGTTAATATTTAAATAAAAAATATACAATTTACTTTAATTACAAGTGCCCAATTTGTATGTATTCAAATAATTGCTTTGTTTTTGTAGCTATCATTTATTTTGCACCAGGGCATGATTAACACATGTAGTATAAAATGATAATTAATATTAATATTTAAATAAAGATTTATACAATTTATATACTTATTATATAAGGTATATACTATTCGGAAATATGTGACGTAGATATAACCTGTGTCTGCAGAAAACTCAAAATTACTTTTTTGAAATGTTACTTTATAATTACTATATTCAAATGTACAAATACACGACTTCAGAACAAATGCATTGTCAGTAAAGATAAATAATATATTGAAGAAAATAGTAAAAAGTTTTAAATGATGTTAAATATATATTAATAAATAAATGTTATCACAGTATATACGATTTTTTAAATAACAAATCTGAAAGAAGTATTGTATATATATAAATTTCAGTAATTTGGTTTACCTTTACATTACTACACTTTACCAGGGTTCATTATATGTTCGTCCGATATGTTATATAAATAAAAATTAATCCATATACGTGCATAAAACTCGGAAACAACTGGATATATTCCGTTAATTTTATTTTTGAAATATTTGTTGAAGTCGGAAGGTTTTTATGGAGAGAAAAATGGAAAAACTGCAAGGAAAACAATAAAAACAACATATTTATTTTCTTATACGAATAGTTCCTTGCTGTCAAACGTTTATCAATTTTTATTCTGTTCTAAGGTGGTGCGAAGTTGGTGCTAGTTGTAAATAATAGTATTTATGACCTAATATTGTTAAAACATGATTGCAATAAAATTTCTGTTAAATGTTATTGACTGTACAATACTTTTAACTCCTGAAAGTCTTTTCGCGTAATATTTGCAGGACGGTGAATAGCTCGGTTGGTAGTTACTACAAAGGAAATCGAATATTTGCCGGGCAAAAAACCCTCAAAGGATATTTTTATTAAGCATTCTATTAAGTGGGGTACAAAAGAAATTTATAACACTTATACAACAATACGAATGTATATATTGACTTTGCTGATAATATTCTATGCATTGAAAAGATAATTTCAATTTGCATTGAAGTGATGGAGAATTTATTTACATTGTTTTCTTTTAATAATAAACTGTGCTTTTCAACTGTCATCTAAATAAAACATGGCTCTCGATTCATCGAAATCATTTCCAAGTAAAGGAAAGCTTAAAGATTAGCCATGTCAGCCATTAGCTTTACTTATAAGCTGTTTGTAGCAGAAAGCTGTAATTTGACTAGTGTATACATAACAATCACGCCGGTAAGGGAGAGGCTACACGTTGCGGTGCTGCCCAAACGCGGCGCCTGACCGGCGCACAGTATTTCGCCTAGAACATGCTAGGTGGACAAAATTCATGTTATCATTTCCAGGAAATCTTAATTGCAAAACGTAAACAACACCCCTAATCTCCAGATTCCAAGAATCGGTTGTTTGTCAAATGCTTAACTGATAAGGAATAGTGGTTAGAAGTCAGGTATTGAGTTTAATGAAATCGTTACAGTCAATCAGTTGCAGTTTAGTGACACTTTCGTACACATCCATAGTGGCTTATAGTTAATATTTTGAGTGTTTGTGATGGATATCAACACGGAGGGTAAGTCCTATTATTTAAAAAACCTTTTTTAAAATCTGAATCTGTTCAAATGAATTTTAGGTATAATTTTAACATAGCTTATATATTTTAACGTATTTTTTTTATGAAAGAATAGTTTTAAAGAGTTAATTTTGCAGACATTCACCTTTATCCGGGCTAGTTCTTTGATATATCATAGGAAATACTTTATTCTTCATAAAAATACACAAATTGTTTAGCACACTTCAGTACAACATATTCTTTTCTTTTTTTTTTCAGAACGCTTATACTCTATTTCTAGGGTAGAATTTTTTGAAGAGTGGTTGAAACCCACAAAAAATGAAAAGAACTCGGGTATATATGAGTACCTTTCTTCAAAATTTCACTTTGGTAACATTACTGAATGTAGCCAAAAAGAAATAAAGTTGAAGATATCCAACTTTTCCAATAAAATTGGTGTCAAATGGTTGGCTTCAGGAAAATCGAAGGAGCGTTTTTTAATTAAAAATAAGACCTGGCTGGATGAAGAAGATATACAGTTTACTGTGAGTTCTTTTGAGCCACAACCATCAACTTCGAGTGAGGCTGTGATTTCAGCAGGAAGGCCTCGCAAAGAATTCGAAGAATCGTCGTTTAAAACCAAAAAACGTCGAGTCGTGGATCTCGTAGAATCGCGAAGTGTCAGTGAATTGGTGACAGCTGCCGAAATTGCTGCGCGTTCAGCAGGACAACGGAAAATTGCCAGCGTAATTAGAGACATTAGTGAAAGCTCAGTTATTAATGTTAAGTCTAAGGATACCAGTAATGTTAATCCTAGGCAGTTAAGTAGTGACGAAGCGTTAGCTTACTATATAGATTCTAAGTCAACAACACATGCGTACAAACAAACAAGAAAGTGGTCTATGAAGGCAGGACATAATGTGTTTCCATCATATTATAGTTTGACAAAATCTAAACAGGCCTGTTATCCTGCACAGGAGCACATTGCTGTAACAGAAACACGTGCTGAAATAAATTTGCAAGCATTATTAAACAAAACAGTGGAACGTTTAGTATTAGCACAGCATGAAGTTATCAGCAGTGTCCTCGCAACAAGTTCGTCTTTTACACTTGTAAGTAAATGGGGATGTGATGGAAGTTCTGGGCACAGCACATACAAACAGAGATTTGAGAACACTGAAGATACGGACCAATTTCTTTTCGTATTTTCTTTAGTTCCCCTTAGATTATATGATGGGGCCAAAATTGTTTGGCAAAATCCTCGGTCTTCATCAACATTGTATTGTCGCCCAATCAAATTAATATTTGCTAAAGAAACGAATGACTTCACGTTAACGGAGACAAATAGATTGTTGGAAGAAGTTAACGCTCTTCTTCCAACACGTATCGACTTTGGTGATTCTCAAATCTCTGTGAAACACGAACTTTTGCTGACAATGACAGACGGAAAGGTATGCAACGCTTTAACGGAAACTCGTTCAACTCAAAAGTGTTTCATCTGTGGCGCCACCCCCAAGACGATGAATGATGAACCCGCGAACTTCAACAGCAACCAAGATCATTTTGGCTTTGGTTTATCTACACTTCATGCTTGGATTCGTTGCTTCGAATGCCTTTTACATATCAGCTACAAGTTGAATATTAAGAAATGGCAGGCTAGAAGCAACGAAGACAAAGCAGATATCAAGGTTCGTTCCGACGAAATTAAGTTAAAATTTAAGAACGAGATGGGACTTATTGTAGATAAACCAAAGCCAGGATTTGGTTCTTCAAACGATGGAAACACGGCTCGTCGGTTTTTTAAGAATGCTGAGATGAGTGCTCAGATCACGGGATTGGATGTTGAAATCATCAAACAGTTCGATGTAATATTGAGGACTTTGTCTTCTGGATTCGAGATAAACTTAGTTGAATTTAATAAATTTTGTCTTGAAACCAGAAGACATTATCTAAGTCTCTATTCGTGGTACTGTATGCCTGCTACTGTACATAAAATATTAATTCATAGTACAGAGGTCATCAAAGCTGCATTGCTTCCAATTGGGCAGCTTTCCGAAGAGGCTCAGGAAGCACGTAATAAAGATTGCCGCAGATTTAGGGAGTACAACACCCGCAAGTGCTCGCGTGTTGCCACGAACAG
This sequence comes from Apodemia mormo, assembly GCA_036924255.1. Taxonomy (NCBI): domain Eukaryota; kingdom Metazoa; phylum Arthropoda; class Insecta; order Lepidoptera; family Riodinidae; genus Apodemia; species Apodemia mormo. The sequence goes on from JAUPFN010000016.1 coordinate 22,655,480, forward strand.
AGACTTGCTGTCAATGTTGGTTATAACATCTGATCCCTTGATCAATAGCCTTCGAGAGATTCCCCAAAAAAAGCCGGAAAAAATATGTTCAGAGGTTTTAAAGTTAATTTTAAGCCCTAGTATAGTAGAATCAAGACTGGAAACGTCATCATATTATCGCACAGTTCCACAAAATGATGACGATTACACAGTAAACGATTCATCAGAAGACTCTGATGATGATTATTAGGTTACGTTATGAAATATTATCTTTGCTGCTTAGTTTTAGTTTTCATGCATATATTTTCTTTTATTGTAAATAAACCTATGATTGTTTTGTTACTATTTGTAATTTTATGTATTTAGATTTATATTGTACATACCTCTTGATACTTATTCGATCTGAACTGCATGCAATTTACAGCATTCATAGTACTCGCTAAGTTAATTGTTGCTCATATATTATTTTTGAAAATATTTTTTTGCTATCATAATTTTTTTCGTTTTTTATTACAAAAACATGACTACCCATATTTGAAATAAGTAAGAGCATCGTTATATAACATAAAATAATATTGTCCACCTAGCATGTTCCACGCGATACACTGTGCGGCGGTGCCTCTGCGGTATAATATTGTACAAATGTGCTCGGTATCGCTTTCACTCATTGGACCAAGACGTGAGGGAAGGTGTATGCGCCGGAGTGGTATCGTTCCGACGTCGCAGACTGCATGTGTGTTTCCATTCCATATTGAACTATATTTCTGCTTATTGCAGCGCCACAATGCCGAAAAACGCAGCGATTGTGTTGATGCGGCGAAATGATTGCGGTGCGGCGGCGCACCGCACTGCTCTGCTATCGCTCTGCATCGTGTGGTCTATCTTTAAAGAGCATACGCACCAAATTCATGTACCAGGTACCACCTGTTACCCGCGACTTTGTTCGTTTGACCCAAAAACGGGATAATTAAAGAATTTGATAGTTTAAAACCATATAAAGTCAAAGTTTAAAACTATCCCGGCATTATTATTGCCTTTCAAATATAATCAGTTTGGGGACATCAGTTGGATGGTTTCAAAGTCTATGTTCGGTACATAGATTGATTTTTATGTCCTATACATATAAATAGATTATATAATATTAAACATACAAATAACAGTTACGCAAATTAAAAAATATATTGTTCTCAGATATTTTGATAACCGAATTCTATTCTTTGCTTTTCTTAATGTTCCAAAGTTCAAGCCATTTCCAAAAACCATTAGCATGTTCCACATATTCTCCACAAAACTTATATAAAACGAAGACGCTTAAAACGCGATTTAGAATAGAAAAATATGCCATTTCACGGCTTGAACGGCCAGCTGTGACCAATTTAAAAGCTCCAAGGGAAATGCGACCTTTCAATTACAGAAGACAATAAAGAGAGTCCTATCTGTACGAGTCGACGGCTCAGTTAGAACCTGTGATTGAATGGCAATGCCGCTCTGCGACTTGATAAAGACCGTGAATGTTCGCATGTATATCGCTCTTTATTGTATTGGATTTCAATATCTTGTACTGCTGTACTTTTTGATTAAAATTTAGATATGTGTGTGTACAACACCACAGACCACACAAATACTAATAGATACAGTGATGGGCGGGAAACATGAGCCGCTCATATAAGCAAATGTTTACAAGTGTCAATTTTAGTAAAATCAGTGTTTTAATGAAAATCTGGTAATTCCTAATTTGGTAAACTCATATAATATACAATAGAAATATGTTAGTTTGCGAGGTGTGTATTTCTATCAAGATATTTTTTTATGTCATAAGATAACAAATAAGCAGATGGGTCTCCTGGTTGGTTTACCACATCCACGTCTCTGATGAGGACGTAAGTCTGTCGGTCTCGGATATCTTTTTTTTAATAAGATAGCAAACAAGCAGATGGGTCTCCTGATGGAATGAGTCAACCATCGCCTATAGGCACCAAGGATGTTAATGATGCGTTGCTATCTTGTGGCGAGGTCTAATACCCCATGCATAAGTTTACTAGCTATCTTACCCACCAAACCGGAACACGACAGTGACAAGCACTGACGCTATTGCGGCAGGAATATGTAATGCTGAACTCTACCACCAAGTAGTTACGATGATAGTGACTCGTACTACCAATCGGTCGCCTTTTACGATCTGCCTGGCGGAACGGCAGTTGGCTTATTCTTCAAAGGAGCCCGGGACCATCACGGGGAAAATTAAAATTTAGTAAATTAAAGTTTAATTCAATAAATTAAAGTGAAAATGAACTTTAATTTATTAAATAAATATACATGGGGCACACTAAAAGTTTTGCACTTCTAGCTGATCGGAACTATTTGAATTTCGAATGTTATATTTTTAGAACGTTGCAACCTTCGTAGTAATAAAAAAAAACAATTTGCGGGAAATGATTTGTCAATTGTTTTTTTGTCACACATCAAAGTTCTACGTATGCAACGGAAATGGAATTAAGTCGAAAAGATTTTAGAACGGTGATTTTTTATGATTTTAAAAGTTCTCTTTCCCCGCAAGACTGTGCCGCTCGTCTTCAAAATGCTTTTGGGACAGAAGCACCTTGTTTGAGCAACGTGAGGCGATGGTTTGCTGAATTTGAGAGAAGTCGAGTTTCTTTACATGACGAATTTCGTGAAGGGCGGCCTTCAACTGCCGTCAACGAAAATAATGTGGCTACTGTTAAGCGATTAATTGAAGAAAACCCCCGGATTACCTATGAGACAATTCGAGGACTATTGGTAAATTCAGAAAATTTTACACGAAGAATTGAAAGTTCGAAAACTTTGTTGTCGTTGGATCCCTCATGAACTGACAGCGGAGCAGAAGCGGGCTCGCGTGGAATGGTGCTCACAGATGCTACTGAAGTACGACCACAGACATTCTAATGCTGTTTATGATATTGTCACAGGACACGAAACGTGGATTTATTGTTTTGAACCCGAAAATATAGCAATCTTGTGAATGGGTGTTTGAAAATGAGAACAGGCCAACAAAAGTGAAACAGGCGAGAAACGTTGGTAAAAAATGATCGCGTTTTTTTTTCAGCTACGGGTCCCATCTTTACAATTCCACTTGAAGATCGAAAGAGTGTTAATGCCGAGTGGTATTCTACCATTTGTTTACCCAGGGTAATAGAAAAAGTTCGCGAAAGACGACCCAAAAGCCGCATTCTCCTACACTTATACTACTACAATGCTTCTTCACACACGACCAACAAAACAAAGTCATTTTTAGCTTTCGAAAAAGTACATCTCGTCACTCATCCTGCGCATAGCCCCGACCTAGCAACTTGTGATTTCTGTATTTTCCCCAAAATCAAAGATTTGATGAGAGGTTTTACTTTTACCAACTCCGAAGGGGTAGTGATAGCGTTCAATCAGCACGCAGAAAACATGCCTTCAGATCTGTGGTCCTCCTGTTTTAAAAAATGGTTCGATCGCATGAAAAAATATTTAAAATGTAAAGGAGATTATTTTGAAAAGCAATGAACAATGTTTTGGTTATAACATGTTGTTTTTTTTTAAGTTACGCAAAACTTATAGTGTGACCTACGTACTCGTACATGTATTTATAGGCATATCAGCCTACATGAATTTGTATAAGTTAACTATCAGTTAACTTATACAAATTCATTTTAACATGTAATATTTTAATATTAAGAAAATGTCTTTCGCAATAAAGTACAAAATATTACAAAAAATATGGATCCTAAATTTGGCACCGACCCCTGATAATGGAAAACAGAAAGGTAAACAATTTTGCAACCTAGCTACGACGAGGCGGGAATTTTATTTAAATATAAAAGGGTGATTTAATTACATTACCCATGAAACGTTCAAATTTTAAATAGGTACAAACGGGGTACAAACACAAGAGATACAGCAATATTTTTAAAAGTCTTCATTCACTCTTCACGCCCATATCCCCGAAGGGGTAGGTAGAGGTACAAACAAGTGCACCCACGATTAGCCGAAGATACTTGGTCCCACAAATGTGATAGGTGGCAAGCCTATCGCCAACCGGGCACTTTCCAATCCCGGGCAAACTTTATGTTTTACAGAAAACTGAAAAAACACCAACTTTTTAAAAGTCAAGCTTGGAATAAACTACGATTCGGATATACAGAAAAAAAGAGTTTTAGAAATGTGAGTTACTTTTTACCCGCTAAATATTACTTTTTACCACCTAGGTATTACTTTTCACCTAGCTAGTTTTATTTTTTACCGAGACAAGTTATACGTTTTACTACTCAAAAATCAGAAATCAGAAGAACTTTATTCAATAAATTTTTTTACAAGTTATTTTGCCACGTCAACATTTTTTTAAAACTACTACCGAATCAGAAACGCGGCCTCACACTGAGAAGATCCGGCGGAAGAAACTCAGCGGGCTTGCCTTTTTTCATATATTTTTTTACAATATCATAATATTACAAAATTATATAAAATATATATGAGATTGATATGAGGATCAATAAAACCCAGGCTTGTTTGTCTTCTAAATATATAACCTAATACATTTCTAAGGATTTCACCAAAAAATTTACCAACAAGTTAAGTGCTATTCCTTAACTATCTAAACATTAACAGCCGGTATCCAAGACGCAAATTAATTTTAACAAGCAATTAATCTGTGTTTAACAGCTCATTTGCTTGTAAAAAATATGTTAAACATAGATTAATTGCTTGTTAAAATTAATTTGCGTTTCGAAAACTGGCAGTAAGTATTTTATATTTAACCTAAGTAGTAATTTTTACCACACTATAGTTTAGCCAGCGAACTACTTTATACCCAAACATTAGTTTAAAGAAAAAGGTTTAAAGAATTTTGAAAAAGGTATCACGTTTACTTACATGACAACATAAAATATGATTAATATATATGGTCATGGCATTACACATTATTACTACGCATTAAAATTTATCAAAATATTAAATTTTATCATAGATCTCGAACATTGGGATCGAAGCAAAGAGATCTAGATCACATGAATGGAAAACCCGTGTTGGTGCGGGCGCCCTTTAAATAATAGATTATCGATTCTGCCAGGCAGTTCATAAAAGGAAAACGATTGCCTACTCGTGTTACTACAATCGTGACTACTAGGTGGTAGTGTTTCGCAACGTTTCGCCCGGGTACATGGTACGACCGTCTTACCTATTCCTGCCACAATAGCATCAATTCTTGTTACTATCGTGTTCCGGTTTGGTTGAGTTGGATTGGGTAAAGTAGCCGGTAGACATTAGGCATGGAAATTATTGTTAAAGTAGTTTAAATGTTATGTTGTTAAAGTTAATTAATATTTAACAGTTATTTATTTATGTTATATTATATCAGTAGCCTATATATGTAGTAAGTATTAGAAGCAGTAAAAACACGAAGCTACCAAAAAGGTCCTCTAGAATAGTTTTAATAACTTTTAACAGTTATTATTATCACGGCCTCTCAAAATATTTTTAATAACACTATTCTCCTAAGTCGGGTTAGCGAGCCAAAAAAAAAACGCTCTCTCAAATATTTTTAATAACATTATTATTACATATCAAGTCATTGGTAAATTTAGTGATGCATAAAAATTACTTTTAACAGTATTTACTAATATAAATAATAGTTGTTAATTGTTAAAAAATTTTAGTGCGAAATTTAATATGTTAACTGTTAAATGATCCATGCCTAGTAGACATATGTGAAATTTCCATTCCACCACACGGATAGCATTACGCATCATCAATATCAATATGTGTATAGGCGCTGATTCCTTTCTCTATCACGCGGGCCATCTGCTTTTTGCAATATAGTGATATAAAAAAAACGCATATGCTTAAACATTGTAAATAAACTAATGAGATGTTTAGCCTATAATTTAAAGTGATATTTTGTATAATAGAAAGATATTTTCTCTTAAGTTTTTCAATAACAATTTGTTAAAAGGTCTCTGCTAATGACTGAAGATACGCAAAAACGTTGACTGACGTTAAGTGATGTTTACAAGTGGAAACAAATGGGACTTAACATTGACAAGTATCGATTGAGAGTCTTCTTAATAGCCCTCACTTGAACTTTGTGGCAAAATATGTTTTTTTTACAAGATATTTTAATTATTTTATTAGAAAAAGTTAGGTACACATTATGCTATAAAGATTATTTTACGTTTATTACTCAATCAGGTAAAACACCTAAATAGGATTGTAATTTTGTTTCAGGGAAGGTCTATGTTCAGTTTTTAATATTTGGGCTAAATTTCTGTTCCGACAAAATGTATTATTCCCAAAGACTTCTTTGTACCAACGTACTAGACAAGGCATGCAGCACCGCATATGTGTTCCACTAAAGTGCAGTCCATGGACTACACCTATTTCATGATAAAGGGCTCGTTGAAAATCACCCAAAAATCAAAATTTTTGGGTGATTTTCAACGAGCTGTAACTGTAGCGGAAAATGATCGTACAGCAAAAGAAGGAAAAGCAAATTGTAGCTCCAAGTGTCTAGTTTTACCAGATATGACCAGGAAATATTTTATCATGTTTGGTTCTGGAGAAATCCTAAGAAAACTACCAAAAAAACAGATTTCCAAATTTTTCTCGTCTAAAAAAGGTCTACGTGCTTCAAAAAAAAATTTTTCTACTGTTTCTTTCAAAATCTCTTTTAGAAAACTTAATGCCCTTTAATTTAACGTATCAAAAAGCCAGAACGATGATTTGCCACGGAGTTATCGTCAGTCAAAGCGAAAAATTATTTTTTAACTATCACAATCAATAACTCTGCAAATAATTATCGTATAGGAAATCGAAGGTTTTAAAAACTGCATAATATTTTCTATAAGATATAGTGAATGGCTTTTTTTATTTTTATTTTATATTATAAGATAGCAAACAAGCAGATGGGTATCCTGATGGAAAGAGTCAACCATCGCCTATAGACACCAAAGATGTTAATGGTGTGTTGCTATCTTGTGGCGAGGTCTAATGCCACATGCATAAGTTTACCGGCTACCTTACCCTCCAAACCGGAACACGACAGCAACAAGCACTCTAGCTATTGCGGCAGGAATAGATAAGGCGGTGGTACCAGACCCGGGCGAGACAATGCAGAACTCTACCACCTAGTAGCCACGATGTTAGTGACTCGTTAGCCAATCGGTCGTCTTTTACGACCTGCCTGGCAGAACGGCAGTTGGCCTATTCTTCAAAGGAGGCCGGGACCAACACGGCTTTTCGACAAAAACCATTCACGGTTACTATGACTTAAAAAAAGACAAAAATTCGCATAATTAAGGATATTTGGATAACTTGGTATAACTTTGGATAAAATGGATGAACGAAGGATATCGTCGGTAATTTTTCAACCTTAAAGTGTCCCCTAAAATCGCTGAAAAATTCAAAGCACTGCGATTTTTTTCCATAGTGGTCCAAACCTTTATTTTTGCAAAAATCACCATTTTAAGCAATTTTTTCGATTTTTATTAGTTTTTCAATAAAACATTTATTTTTTCTCAACAACCTTTTTATCGATCGACTATATTTTCTTTAAGTGCGAATAGACTAGGCCCTAGTCCTTTCCTACTTAAAGAAAATATAATTCTGGGCCTGAGCTAACAATCTTTGTAAGATAATTCAACTGCCTTACAGCCATACATCTCGAACGAGACAAAAGAAAGTTCTGCTATGTCACGTCTGAGCTTAGCATCACTGCCTTTTCCTGCTCCAACAGTGTTGATGGTAGTTGTTTTCGAATGTACTGAGTGGATGAGGTACCCCGTAAACTAATGCATGTGGTATTACCCCACCCACACGGTTCATTAATATATTTTGTGTCTATAAGGCGATGATGCTATTTCTATCAAGAAAACCATCGGCTTGTTTGCCTATGATATAAAGTCAATAAATTGAATGCCTTGTCTTACTAAATTTTAACAGAATTATTCACCCTAATTCCGACATTACAAATATATAAGTAACGAAATATACAACTACATAAACTAGTCACAAAAATTAAAGGATATAAAAAATATCTAAATTTTTGGATGATTTTTCCAGAGCTATAACTCCGCGGAAAATGATTGTACAGCAAAAACAGCCAAATGTAGCTCCAAGTGTCTTGTTTTCAGATACGACCACGAATTTTTTTTATTGTGTTCTGGAGATATCCTAAGAAAACTACCAAGAAAAAAATTCCAAGTTTTCTAAATTTTTTCTCGTTTAAAAAAAGTCTACGGGCTTCAAAAAATGTTTTTCCATTGTTTCTTTCAAAATTTTTTTTAGAAATACCCTTTAATTTGACGTAGTCAAAAAGCCGGTACTTACGATGATTTGCCGTGGAGTTATCGCCAGTCAAAGCAAAAAAGTACTTTTTTATTAGTTTACGGGGTACCTCATCCTCTCAGTATATTCGACAACAACTACCATCAACACTGTTGGAGCAGGAAAAGCTAAGGCAGTGATGCTAAGCTCAGACGTGACATCGCAGAACTTTCTTTTGCCTCGTCCGAGATGTATGGCTATAAGGCAGTTGAATTATCCTACAAAGATTGTTTGTCCAGGCTCAGAATTGTGATTTCTTTAAGTACGAATTGACTAGGCCCTAGTCCATTCCTACTTAAAGAAAATTCAGTAGGTGCTTGGAATAAAAAAAAATATAAAAGAATTGATCGCCTGGTTTTTTCAGAATTAATCGTGGTCTAGTGATCCGGTGTCAGTGTTGAACACATGAGGTACCGGATTCGATTTCCAGGTCGGGAAATTCAGAAATATATTTTTCAGTTTTCTGATAAAAACAACGTTGCCTGTGATTGGATGTGCCCAGTTGGCGATAAGCTAGTCACCTACCACATGTATGTGGGACTAAATATCTTCGGTTAATCGTGGGTGCACTGGTTGTGCCTTTGTCTACCTTTTCGGGAATACTGGCGTGAATATACTTTTTTAACACATTTTAATTGCTTTGATTAACAGTGGCCTCTTCACTGGGACAATCCCCTAGGATAATAGTTACTCGTAGATATAGAGTTCTACATAAACATACCACAAAGTGGACTTCTGACGAGCGTTAAGTCCCTGAATAGAAGCGTCTGTGGAATTATCGCTAGGCCCTTTGAGTAATGACTAACGTTCCAGTAAATTATTATTATTCAAAAGCTGCTATTTTGCTTGTTTACTATTGATACATTTTTGGAACGTGTATCTATATTAATTTTCTAAACTAATAATATAATGAGGAAAGAACTGATTTTTTGTCTGTTTGTTTGTTATGATTTAACTCAAAAAGTACTCTAGTAATTTTACATTTTAGTGACACTTATTAGCCTTTTCTTCCCTTTTACAAGCTGTATAGCAGTAAGGCAGTTGATCTATTCTCCAAAAGGGTCCCGGATAAACATGAGGATATTTAGTTCTTCTTATCTCTTTCAAACATGATACTATCTGAACCATAAGTCTGTAATCATGACATATCAATACTAATGTTATTAATCGTGTGAAAGTTTGTCTGCCTTTTACGCTTTCACGACAAAACCCCTCGACAAATTCTAACGAAATTCAGCATGAAGATAGTTGAAAGTCCGGGGTCAAATACAGGCTAACTGTTTTTTTAAAAAATCTACCCATTAGAGCTTGAAATAGGGGATGAAAGTTTAAACGAAAAACTATACGGATGACATGTTAATCTAGCATGTCGTCCCTTACTGTCAGTTTCCTATAATTAATCAACGATCTGTCATTCGTAGCAGTAACAATTAGCAACCACTTTGATAGTTCCACAAACTAAAATCATTGGTAATTTAACATATTTTATAGGAAACGTTTCAGCTTACACCTCGTAGAAAATGTTAATAATCGTAACTAGGGGCCATCCATAAATTACGTCACATGTTTAGGGGGAGAGAGGGGGTCGAAGAAATGTGACATTGTGTGAGAAGGGATAGGGAGGGGTCTCAAATTTTGTGACATCACATTTTTTCAAAATATTATGTTTTATATGGAAGTATGGCAACAGTAAAATTAAAAAGGCACCTGTACAGATCAGAGAGCACATTAGTTCTATAGTCAATGATATATGTAGATAACAAATAATTGATTGATCTTATTATTTCAATGTAAAATTGTAAAATATGTGACATCACACTAGGTAGAGGGTGGGGGTCTCACAAATATGACCAGCAGTGACAAGGACGAAAAGGTATCAAAAAATCATGAAATTCGTGTGACGTAATTTATGGATGGCCCTCTATAACGAGACGTTTATTTGATATTGGAACCGCGGGGCTATCACGTGTTGCGCAATGCGAAATTATCGTAATTGTTTAGTTATTGCAAGACACAAACAGCCTTGTATATTAGTGGCAGTCGTTGCCCCTTGATTATTTTTGGTGCTGTTACATTGCATAAAGTGCATCTAGTGACCAGCAAGCAATTGGCGACATTTTTGATGAGTTTTTAGTTACGTTTAAAAGTCGTCACTGATCGCTGGCGCATTGCAAACGTTAGGTGATACGCCTGCGTAAGCGGGCACTCTATTGGACGAAACTGCGCTGTTAAGTCTTGATTAAATTATTAAAGTAATAATTACCCAGTGGATTTTATGTTTATGTTATTTTAACCTTCCTATTAATTATTATATTCAAGATACCTTCTGCTACCTTTGGGACTCGTTATATAGTTAATATTTGTAGGCACAACACGATACACATTACTAACAATTTCACTCTAATTAACTCAGCGGGAAGGTGCATGAACGGTCTGCAGGGTCAACCTTATTACAGATTTGTTTCATGTATAATATTTTACTTCTCATTTTCCTTTAATCAAGGAGTGCGATTTTGTGAAATCGTAAGTATGTTACAGAAACTCATAGAGCGCGCGCTATTTGAACTTACCAATGTGCGCGCTATTTGAATTGACCAACGAGCGCGCGCGATGGTAGAGTTTGCCTTCAGATTGTGCCAACTTAATTACTTAGATGTTAGTTTTTACACATTGTATGCTAATATAAGAAGTCTAATTTCTAGAGTTTATGAGAAAGATAGACGAATATTAGGGCTAGACATAGGCTGCTTTTTACCCGAGTGACCAAAAGGAAGTAATGATTTTGAATCACGTGAACGAAGTCGCGAGTAAAAGCTAGTAATAAATAAAAGAACTATATCACACGTATGGCAATGAACCTACTACTTTGGTATTTGATGGCAATAGTTGTCTCTTTTCATCTGGAGAATTATTTGCTTGTTTATCATATTACGAAACAGATTATCCTCACTAATATTATACTCGCCGTGTTGGTCCCGGCCTCCTTTGAAGAATAGGCCAACTGCCGTTCTGCCAGGCAGGTCGTAAAAGGCGACCGATTGGCTATCGAGTCACTACCATCGTGGCTACTAGGTGGTAGAGTTCTGCATTGTCTCGCTCGGGTCTGGTACCACCGCCTTACCTATTCCTGCCGCAATAGCGTCAGTGCTTGTCGCTGTCGTGTTCCGGTTTGGAGGGTAAGGTAGCCGGTAAACTTATGCATGTGGGATTAGACCTCGCCACAAGATAGCAATGCACCATTAACATCTTTGGTGTCTATAGGCGATGGTTGACTCTTTCCATCAGGAGACCCATCTGCTTGTTTGCTATCTTATGACATAAAAAAAAAAAAAAAAAAAAACTATTATTATACTTGTATTATAAATACGAAAGTAACTCTGTTTGTCTGTTTCTTCTTCACGCTTAAACCACTAAACCGATTTGAATGAAATTCAGCACAAAGTTCTGGTTTATGACCCGAGAAAGGACGTAGACCCGAGAAAATCCAATTGGAATGGAAACTATTCGGGTCCAGGTTCGTTAACCACTCGACAAACGGGGCGGTCCACGTGGTGACAACGCATTATTAACATCTTTGGTTGGCGATGATTGTTTATTTTCACTAGAAGAACCATCTACTTGCTATGATATAAAAAAATATTATAAACAAGATGAAATTTTTTACTTGCTTTTTCATATCCATGGTACATAACGTTTGGTTTGCATGAATATCTATGATTTATTTAAACCTATGTGTAATATTGATTCTATTAACAATGAGACATGAGACGTCAGTTCGCTCAGATATTGAAACAATACTCATCTAAATAACTGGAAGTCTAAGTGATGGGTAAATCTTTGACAAATAGTATCTGCGAGGATTAGTTCTCAGGCAAACGGACAAGTAGCTTACCAGTCATATCGCCAAGCTCTATTATACTAGCTGGTATCAATGTGGAGATCTAGTGACTGGTAGTTCAATTATCAAGTTTATATACTGTTATATTTCAACGCTTAAACAAATTAAAGGTCAAAATAGCTACGTTTTCCTCACGAGAAAAATCGACAAATTGCGGTCAAAATTGCTTTTTTGAGATATTATACCTTTTTTACTATACACATTTTTTAAATCTCATTTGACGTTTAAAGAATCTATCTAGATAAATATATATATATATATATATATATATATATATATATATATATATATATATATATATATATATATATATATATATTATATATTATATATACATATATATATATATATATATATATATATATATATATACATACATATATATATATATATATATATATATATATATATATATTATATATATATATATATATATATATATATATATATATATATATATATATATATATATATATATATATATATATATATATATCAATTGCTGCTCAATAACACAGTAAAACGCTAACGTGTAGCAATGATACAACACAACAAAAATAACTAAAACTCGAGGAAATTTCCATAAGTTATTGATTTTTCGTATGGCAATCGAAACGTGGCTGCCGTGTCATTCATAACCTGGTACCAATAAATCTATTTTGGTATACCAATACTTACGCTTTCTTTGTTCAAGTTATTTAATGTGTCCTTCAAACCGAGTATCGTGGCTGATGAAAATGGTCGAATATCTATATTCTATACTAATATTATAAAAAAGATTTGATTGTATGTTTGTAATCCAATTATGGAAAGTTACATTATTCTCGAATAACAAATGCTACTTTTTTACCTGACTAAGCAAAAAGAAGTAATGTTTTTGGGTCACACGAATAAGGGCATCAACTAGTAATAATATACAATAATATATAGTTTACAAAAAATGATTCTGTCATAAATATTAATAATAAAATAATATAATATACCCACATAATGCTCAAGTGTAACGAATTCGACTCTTTAAAATAAAACAACTAATGCAAAACCAGATGGTAGGGCTCCGCAACGTATTACCGGGTAATGGGTATATACCCTGGTACCATATGCTACTACCGCCTTACCTATTCCTGCCGCAATAGATTTAACGCTTATCATTGTCGTGTTTGGATTCAGAGGGAAAAGTAGCCGGTGTACTTATGTTTGTGGTATTGCCATTTTTAATATTTGAAATTTTTAATATTTGAAAAGCTATAAATTTTAAGAATTAGTTTCGATTTTGATCTTTGAAACGGCATTTGACGTAGTTTTTTTTAGTACTTAATGTCGTAGAATGACAAAAAATTATTGGTTGAAAAATTTCGAAGCTATGTCGAAAAAACACTTTTTTCAAAATTTTTCGTCAACGATTACGGATCCTAAACGGATAAACGGATTTTGATGCAATTTAGGTATTACATGTAGTTTTTTGAGGAATAGAGCTGATTAGTTTTTGCACTCAATCGTTACATAAATCTGGAAGTTATATTAAAAAAATAATGTTTCGCCAAAAAATGTTTTGAAGTTTTTTTTTAATTTCTCGAAATCTACTTGACCCAAACGGTTCAAATTTTCAGGAAATCTACGTTGAACAGAATCCAATCGAATGCCATCAGCCGCGTTTCGATCGGTGCAACCGTTCAAAACTCATGAGATGTTTACATACACACATACACACACACACACACACACATACATATAAACATACTGATGTCATCGTGAAAATAGTCGGAAAAGGTTCCTAGGACCTTGAAACGTGGAAATCTGGTGAAAACTCGGTTTTCGAAAATCGGGGTAAAATCAGTAACTTCCTTATCTACATACGTAGTGGGAAGTTAAAAATTAAGACACTTGTACTGTTCCACAATAAGACCATTATGATTTTTTCCATCCGGTTTCGCTTACATAAACATTATCATATGATATTCGGATGATGATTTAAGCGCAACCGGTTGGAAATCAATTATAGTTGATTATTGTGAAACATTACAAGTGCAGTATCTATACATATCATTGATATAAAAAACCCAAAATCCACAGTCCCGAACAAAACGGATACTCAAAACTGTCCCTAAATTCCACATAAGTAGTTATAGACATAGCAAAAACAAATGTCTTTGCATATCCAACCTTAAGCGTAAGATTTGTAGTTGTTTTTACAAAGCAATGTACAAAAAGTAATAAAATTGACAGTGTCACGACCGACGCGACTCTATTTGAAATGAGCGCACAATTTAAAATTGTGTGCTTATTTTTAGAGAACGTTTTCGAGACACTGATTGTGTATCTTGGGTTTTTTATATCAATGATACATATAATAAAATCGTAGGAAAGTCAAAACTGTACATTGAATATTTTTTTAAAAGAATACTTGGGTCGTGATCTACAATCGATATCAAAGCCAAAAATATAGTTTTTAGAATTTTTGTCTGTTTGTATGTTTGTATGAATGTATGTCCGGGGTAAACTCAAAAAATACTGAATGGATTTACTTCAAATTTTGCACGAATATTACTAATAGGTCGAGTCAACATATAGGCTACATATTACCACGCTATCACCTACGGGGGAGGAGCTGTGCGGAGTAAACGAAGTCCGCGCGGACGAAGTCGTGGGCAACAGCTAGTTTATTGATAAATATTGTATTAGCCCAAAATTATTCGACAATTCTACAATTTTTGTCCTCAAAAATTTGCACGATCATCCGATGCTACAGACAAATATTACGATGCCAAATCATTTACGTGGCAGGCAGAGTTAAACTAACTCATTATTGTATCTTACAAAAAATTCACTCAATTAAGTTAAACGCAAAACGTTTGTGGAGGCAATTAAGAATATGTATGTGTGTATTATTAAGTAAGTATATATGTATTTGGATAAGTTTGAGTTTTGTTGTATGTATTATAAATTTTAACTTTTTTTCTACTTTCTGTTGGCCTAAAGGTTAAGTGATAGAAGATGCCACTAGATATTAAGTTCGCCTTTTTAAATTGTACCATAAAGATAAATAATTAATCAAATATGTGTTAGTACATATATTTCAGATCTCACAAGGAAAACTGTAATCGGATATAAATCAGTCAATACCGCGAGAGATCAAAATAAATTCAATAGTTTTAACCAAACTGATGCCTCATTTACTTTCAATTCTAAAAGTACTCATCCATTCGAAGCTTCCTTCCATGAAGCTTTCTTTAAGTAATTGGATTTTACTCGAATCTAAGATAAAACGAAATACTGAAGATCTTTGCAAATTAGATAATTAAAAAGGATTTCCTTTCATACAATAAATAAATAAGGATTGTAAATAAATACTATCCAACAAATTACGCCTATTAATTCGAAATTCAATCATTAGAAGAGCTACCGATAACAACGAGTTCAAATTACAGATATATCGAGCACGATTATAGGTATATTACGGAGTAAATAATAAACAGAGCAAGTCATAAACTTTATACTCTCCATCGCTGGCACTCGGTGAACCTTTATTATAAAACATATTTTAAATTTAGATACTTGCACTGTTTCACAACTTATAAACCAAATATTTATTTTTAACTCGTTGTTTCCCGTAACTTCGTTCGCGTAACCTACATATACTAATTAATTTTACTCAATCGGGTAAAAAGTAGCCCTATGTTTCTCAGTTATAATGTAGTAATATATTAATGTAATAAGTTTTAAAATAGGTCCAGAAGTTTTTGATTTAATCCGTTACAAACTTTTATATAACCTCTTTATAATATAAATGAAGATTAAACAACCAACCGGTTTCACAATTTTCTCCGTCATTCATAGGACTAAACTATAATATCAATAAATATAAGAATAGGTAAGGCGATGGTACCACATACCCGGCCGAGATAAAGCGGAACTCTACCAACTAGTTATAGTAATACATTTTTTATCACGTTTTAACTTATGTTTCATCGGAAATAATAAATTTCCGATCATACAACATTATTTTAATAATATATTACCAATAATAATGTATAATAATAAATGTATGCAAGGAATAGGGTTACAAAGATCTTATATCCTGTTTATTTATTCGCCTATTTCGATATACATTAGCATGCAAATTTTATTTACAATTATTTTGAAAGGTAATGGTGATGTTTGCAGATTCATAAATATTCATTTGACTCAAGGGATTAGTGCCTTTAATTTCCCTGTGTTAACAAAATATTTAAAATAATTGTGAATTGCAATCCTGGAATTTTTGTTAATAACGGATTTAAGCGTTACACTACAAGACAGCAAATTGAAATAGCGTCTGCTGCCGAAGCATTGCAATTAACAATTTTTTCGTCCCAGTCTTGTCTCTTTTGAAGAATAGGCCTGCACACAGACCACACAAATACTAATAGACACGGTGTTGGGCGCAAAATGCATAACCGCTCATATGAGCAAATGTATGTAAATGTCAAACGCTTCTAGATATATTATATCGTACAAAAATATAAATATGCCATATTGTATCGAATAATAAGCTAAGGCTTGAGGAAACCTCAGGAGTGATCCCATTTCATCGGTATTATAACTCTGTATTTTTCTGTGTAAATGCAAGAAATTACTTTGAAAGGCGTATCCAGTTTCATCCGTGGGCCTGCTTTTCTGCTAGGCAATAAAACGCGAACGATATGTTGGATAGTATTTATCAAAACCTGGTCACTTTTAACCCAAACAAGACACAGTTTTGGGTGTTTTCCGCCAAAAAGACACCCTTTGTCGTGTCACCTCGTTTGGGGATACTCTCCTGGCAGCCTTAGCTAGTATCGGGATTCTGGGAGTGGACATATCGAATTACGTTCAGTTTCGCAGTCATTCGGAAGGTAAGGCTAAACTAGCCTCCAAAAAGCTCGAAGTGCTCAGTAGAGCGAGACAGTACGTCTTGCCGGCCCATCGCCTTCAACTTTATAAGGCTCAAATTCGGCCCCACATGGAGTACTGTTCTCATCTCTGGGCCGGAGCTCCTCAGTACCAGCTCCTTCCTCTTGATCGCATTCAGCGTAGAGCGGTTCGAATCGTTGACAACCAGGCTATTTCGAAACGGCTTAACTCTTTGGCATTGAGCAGAGATGTTGGTTCACTCTGTGTCTATCGTCTCTTCCATGGGGAGTGTTCCGACGAGTTATTTGGATTAATTCCTGCC
The DNA here is from genome assembly GCA_036924255.1 of Apodemia mormo. NCBI lineage: Eukaryota > Metazoa > Arthropoda > Insecta > Lepidoptera > Riodinidae > Apodemia > Apodemia mormo. The sequence continues at coordinate 22,672,891 of JAUPFN010000016.1, forward strand.
GCCGAATTCCATCATCGGACATCGCGACAGAATTTGTAATTCCATCCTCAACATCTCGATGTCTGGAAATCCACAACTGTGCGTTTCTCTCGGCACTTTTTGACTCGCACTACTTTAATTTTGAATTACCAGCAGGGGTATTTCCAAACGGATACGACTCGAGGGCCTTCAAGAAAAGAGCTTACTCATTCTTAAAAGGCCGGGAACGCATCTGCAAGACCTCTGGTATTGTGGATGTCCACGGGCGGCGGTGATCACTTACCATCAGGTGCACCTCCTGCTCGTTTGCCCCCTCTTCTATAAAAAAAAAACGATTTGCCAATCGTATCATTAACATCGTGACTACTATTTGGTAGAGTTCGGCAACGTTTTACCCGGGTTTGGGCACATGGCTTAATCTATTCATTAAGTTATTGTTTATTACTGTTGCGTTCCGGTTTTTGAGGGAGTTTTCAATTTATGACTGTGGCATTACTCACCACTAACATCTTTTCGTTTTTTTTTTGTGTGCGCAAGCCAGCAATCATTCTGTCTCTTTCATCATCATATATCGTTATGTCGTAGTTGATGCGATAAAATAATAAGCGCTCAAATAGATTTGTGAATAGCATCGTTTATAACATATGGTTTCATCTTTCTATCAAAATAGCCATCTGCTTACTTACTTTATTTGATACAAAAACAGTATTAAGGCTACGATTATATATAGAGTAGCCCTATTTCTTTAAATATTTTAACTTCCCGCTACGTATGTAGAAAAGGAAGTTACTGATTTTGCCCCGATTTTCGAAAATCTAGTTTTCACCAGATGTAGACGTTTTGAGGTCCTAGGAAGCTTTTCCAATTGTTTCCACGATGACGTCAGTATATCTGTATGTATGTATGTGTGTGTATGTGTGTGTATGTGTGTATGTAAACATCTCATAACTTTTGAACGCCTTGACCGATCGAAACGCGGTTAATAGCATTCGATTGGATTCTGCTCAACTTAGATTTCCTGAAAATTTGAACCGAATCGGCCTGTGAGATTTTGAGAAAATTTGAAAAAACTCCAAAAAAAATTTTGGTCAAACTGTATTTTTTTAATATAACTTCCAGATTAATGTACCGATTGAGTACAAAAACTAATCAGCTCTAATCCTCAAAAAACTACGTCTAAGACATAAATGGCATCAAAATCGGTTTATCCGTTCAGGAGTAATCGTTGACGAAAAATTTATAAAAAAGTGTTTTTTCGACATAGCTTCGACATTTTTCAACCAATATTTTTTTGTATTCTACGATATTTTAGTACTAAAAAAACTACGTCAAATGCAATTTCAAAAATCAAAATCGACTCTAATTCTAAAAGTAACAGGTTTTCTAATGTTAAAATTACGTTGTTTTTAGCAAACTTACTTAACATTTTTAAAATAACTTTCAGGCCTAACTAATAATACACCGATTGACTTAAAAATCTTATCAGCTTTTCTCCTTTAAAAACTGCGTCAAATACCGTTAATTGGATCAAAATTCGATTTGTTTGGGATATATCAATGACGAAATTTTTGAAAAAAAATGCTTTTTGACATTGCTTCATAATTTTTAAACTTATTGATTATTTAACTGAAGCAATATTTTAGATCTCAAAAATTGAGATGAATGCCATCATCCTTTTTCAAAACGTACAGCTTTTAAAATATTAATATACTGCCATTTTTAACAAACTATATGTTTGAACTGAAAATTCTATGGTTATAGTTTTTACTATTTTGAACTTAAAATACCTTAATTTAGCGGGAAGTTTCAGGGATGGCCTGCAGGGTCAACCGTTTACACATTTTTTATTAAGGACTTACGTCTTACTGGATTGAGCTGAACTTGAGTTAAAGATAAATAAATAAATAAATATTTACGGGGTAAATTACACTTACTGATCTAACCCCAAAGTAAGCAAATTATTTGCTTGTGTTATGGGTGTTAGTCAAGGATACTAATACATAGAAATACATATCTTCACGCCAGATCCCTTACGGGGTAGGCAGAGAGAACCGAGTGCCATACATCACGATCCTTGCAGGCTTGTCTCGCTTCATCCACATTCATTACTCTCTTCATACACACACGCCGGTTGCGAAAATTCTTGACACCACCTTCGGACAGTACTCGATCAATCTGATCGTGGTATGCCAGTTTTGGTCTTCCCCGGTACCTACATCCTTCCACATTCGCGTTGTATATCTGTTTTGTTAACCTTTCATCTACCATTCTTTCTACATGTCCGAACCAACGGAGCATGCCCTTTTTCATCTTTACACCGACACTTTCTTTCAAACCTAACCTCTCTCTCACTTCGACATTACGAACCCGGTCCGCGAATGTCACAACACATAATTTTCTTAGCGACCTCATCTCGACCGCGTTGATTCTACTTTCATGCCCTTTCTGACATACCCAACTCTCACTTCTACATAGAAATACATATATAAATACTAGAATATATATAATAAACACCCAAACCCGGAAATATAAACATTTATGCTAATCACATAAATGCTTGTCCCCGTCGGGGATCGAACCCGAACCTGTCGATTGCGTAGTCAGTCGACCAACGGGACCAACGGGGCGAACCAAGAGACGGTAAAAGGCTGTTCTAGGCTATCTTTGACAAATTTATATACGTCAAATGCTTAATCCGATACTAGTCTACTACGAATGCTTTGAATTGCAAATACGTCAAGAATTTTTGTCTTCAAACATCTAATACTTCCCGCTCAATCTTGTTCTTGGTTAATTTCATTAAAATATAATCTATGTCCTCTACTTCGCCACACATATCACAATTAGATAAATTATACTTACTAGCGACCTGCCCGCGGTTTCACCCGCGTAGCTCTTGTTTCCGTGGGAATACCGGAAAGGTTTATATACTTAAACCTTCCTCAAGAATCAATCTATCTAGTAAAACAATCGCATCAAAATCCGTTGCGTAGTTTTAAAGATTTAAGCATACATAGGGACATAGGGACAGATAAAGAAAGCGACTTTGTTTTATACTATTTTTTTATGTTATAAGATAGCAAACAAGCAGATGAATCTCCTGATGGAAAGAGTCAACCATCGCCTATAGACACCAAAGGTGCGTTGCTATCTTGTGGCGAGGTCTAATGCCATATGCATAAGTTAACCGGCTACCTTACCCTCCAAACCGGAACACGACAGCGACAAGCACTGATGCTATTGCGGCAGGAATAGTTAAGCGGTGGAACCAGACCCGGGCGAGACAATGCAGAACTTTACCATCTAGTAGCCACGATGGTAGTGACTCGCATAGCCGATCGGTCGCCTTTTAGTCGCCTGCCTGGCAGAACGGCAGTTGGTCTATTCTTCAAAGGAGCCCGGAACCAACACGGGGATGTAGTGACGGGCTATGTAGTGATTTATCAGGTAAGAAAAACTGTTAAATGGAATATGCCTAGACCTTATCCTAAAAGCTCATACAACTGTGTGTCGGCCAAAATTATATTCATTGAACCAAAGGATCCGAGAAGGTTCACTCAGCATCGCATATCCTTAATTTATTGATATTTATTGAACACAGACGGTAAGCGCTTCAAATCATCACGTGTTAGTGTACATTTGTAGTGATTGCAAATTTTACCAATAATCATGGCATCGCAATAAACATTTGACGGCGGTTAAATTTAACAGTTTATCGGCAATGACTGAATTTTTACTCTATTGCATAATATTATAAGGTTTCAAATAGCACGAGTACAGTTGAAGTGTCTATGGCTGAATATTTTGCTCAACAATGGTGTATTATAATAACGATAACGTATCATTTCAATGTATGAATCAACGTAAATCTCAAGTTTCTAAGTAACTATTAATGTTAGTTCTAAGGCTGAGTTACGATAGTTTTAGTAGAGAATAACTTATATAGGAAAACTATTGTAATTCAAGTCACATTTGCATTTGCACAGTTTAAGATATTTAAGGACTTTCTTTAGCTGTCTCTCAAACTGGTTAACTTTGGCTTTTAGTTTGGTTGGATGTTTATTAAATACTACTAACTCGCCATAAATTCGTCCGCGAGTACATTAAAATGTCGTCGATATAGTTTTTCATACAAACTTTTTAATAATACCCTATTTCAGCCTCTAAGGGATTGATTTTTGACAAAAAAATTAACCTATGTTTGATGCCGGATTATTTTCAACTATCTCCGTGCCAATTTCATCCATTAGTTCAGTGGTTAGCCGTGAAAACGTTGCAGACAGACAGCCTTTCGCAATTATAATATTAATAATATATAATATAACATGTATTTTATATCATGAGTTATCAAACATGGACGACAAAAGATGGCTCTCCTGATGGAAGGGGAAACCATTGCCTATAGACATCAAACATATTAATGGTCCATTGATATAATTTCGGTGGGATAACAATGCCACATGCATAAATAAATATACCGGTGACTTTACTCTCCAAACCAAAACACTACAATGACAAACATTGACGCTATTACGGCGATAATAGGTAGGAAACGTTGGGGAACTCCGCCACATAGTAGTCACGATGGTAGTGACACGTATAGCCAATCGTTAGTCTTTTACGCCTGGCAGAATGGCAGATGTTCTATTCTTTAAAGGGGACTCGGCTTAACTTAAAACCATCTCGACAAACAAGGCTTTCGATTAATAAAAACCACGCTCAAATCATTCTATCTACTTGAGAACTATGATCACAAACACATAATTCTCCCCGTATTGGTCTCGGGCTCCTTTGAGGAACAGACCAACTGCTGTTCTGCCAGGCAGGTCGTAAGGGGCGACCGATTGGCTTTACGAGTCGCTACCATCGTGGCTATTAAGTGGTAGAGTTCTGCATTGTCTGACCTGAGTTTGGTACCACCGCCTTGCCTATTCCTGCCGCAATAGCGTCAGTGCTTGTCACAGACGTATTCCGATTTGGAGGGTAAGGTAGCCGGTAAACTTATGCATATGGCATTAGACCTCGCTACAAGTTAGCTACGCACCTTTAACATTTTTGGTGTCTATAGGCGATGGTTGACTCTTTCCATCGGGAGACCTATCTGCTCGTTTGCTATCTTATAATATAAAAAAATACTAGACACACATATACACATGTTAACCTTAAAACTCCTTTCACTTTTACGTCGTGGGTTAAAAATATTTGCTTACAACCCGATTCGATTTCATACGCTAAATAAAAAAGTGTCGCCTGTTGCTTCAATATACCTATCTGGGTCACATTTTCGGATCAAGAACGTTCTATTTAGAATTCAGACGATTCTGACATTGGACTTGCAGATGTGAATGCATTAACAACGCTATTTTCAATTACATACCGCAGATTGCAAACGCTATAATAAATATTTCCAATCTAGATATAATAACCTCCCCGTTCGTCGAGTGGTGAGCGACCCTGACTACGCAATCAATGGAGCTCGGCTTCGATTCCCGGCAGAGATAGATAATTATTTATATAATATGTATTTCTATGTATTAGTACCGTTAACTAGTACCCATAACTCAAGCAAATAATTTGGGGTAGATCGATTTGTGTAATCTGTCCAGTAACATGTATGTATTTAATATTATAAGATACATATCATGTCGTTTGTCCGCGATGGACTTAGAAAATACTGAACCGATATCAATTAAATTTTGTAGATGTCTACTGCTTGATCCAACTTAAAAGATAGGATAACTTTTATCTCAATTTAACCAATCCCCCTGTCGAGTACCTGACTAAAATATTGAATAATTCAATATAAGTAATTTGTATGGCAGAACAAAGTTCATCGGGTCTGCTAGTTACTAATAATTATATAAACGTTAATGTTTGTTTATTGATTGTTTATATCCAATCACAAAACTCAAATATTTACTTGATCGATCATGAGATTTAGCACAGGTATATAAAATTTCTCCATATTTATATGGAGTTAAAGCTTTAAAAAAAATAGACTTTTCCGGGACCAAGAAGATGAGAGTTCTGAGGTAACACACACGAAAAAAATAAAACAGAATCGCGGCCCTCCTTCATACTATATTATGTGTTTTAGAGCTTATTTCGTGCTTAGGAAAATTTTAAAAACTTAACAAAGAAAACTTCGACACAACAAATTTGAACCTGCGACATTGCATCTGGCTGACACGCTCTAACGAACTGAGCTACTGTAGATTGGTACAACGTAGCCAAATTCTTTGCTTAGTGAATCAAATCCTATCGTTTCGAAATTTTTCTTTATTAAGTTTTTCAAAATCTCCTTCGTTTTGGGAAATCGGTTGAAAATAAATATTTTCACAAGTTCGCTAGCCTAGTGGTATGTGCCTTCTATAAAATAGATGTTTGAGAGACAACTCTTGTGTGATGTGCGAGTTCGCGTTTAATTGGGTCAAACTGCTTATTTACTGTAATGTTTTCCTCTTAAATAAATAAATAAATGTCGCTGGACAAATTGCACGAATTAATCTAACCCTAAAATAAACGAATGATATGCTTGTGATACGGGTGTTGGTCAACGATACGAATATAAATACAATAATATATTTGATAAACACCTAAACTTAGAAATACAAACGTCTATGCTCATCACACAAATTTTTGTCCCTGTTGAAAGTCGAACCCGAGCCCCGTCGGCTGTGTAATCAGGGTTGGTAACCATTCAACCAACGAGATGGTGGTATAGTGTAGATCGAATTACCGATATGTACCTAATAGATTTACTGAAACAATAATTTAGGAATAATAAATACTGTATGTATTTTTTAATTATTTACTAGCCAATATAAAACTAAATACTGGGTTAAATATATAAAATCTACGTAATTTACGTACACGTAAGGAATGCTACATTTATTAGTCTAAAATATTGAATGGTTTGTTGCCCTTTCTAACGATCTAAAATGCATAGTTATTTCATGTTTGCACGATTTTTGTTTTAGGATTTTACTTGATAAGCACTTATAAATCTTTATTTGTATTTTTTTTGAACGAAGAGCATCAATGCCTGCATTGTATTTTAAATATTTCTTCCTAAAGTCGCAGGTTGTGTGGAAGGAATCACCGTTTTTGGGACAAGATCGCCGATGTGTACATAATCTGAAGACGTAATTTATGTTTGTATGTATATCACCTATACTACTACACTGTAATAAAGTACATTTTTATCATTTTATACAAACTGAAAGAGACACACAAAAACGCTGACGTTCGGTCAGCTAATTCAGCTCCGAAACACATTTTAACATAGGGGCTAGATTTTAGAACGAAGTATATTTGATATAGTGTACGAGGTAGGATAAACATTTACACGTGTGACCGATTACAAATCGGAAATTCGTAGTTGGGGTAATTCGTAGGCCGCTCCGAGGATTATTTGCGAACTGTAGCAAGCCACTCACATAACGGCTCACAAATTGTTCTAGAAATTTTACCATGCGGATAAAACACTACATTTGGAGTCAAACAGTAGCATGAATTAAATCTTACATGGAAATTAAAAAATGACAAAAGGTGTGAACCACCCGATGAAAAGGAAATTCCATTTGCTATATATTATGTATTATTAAGATAGCAAACAAGCAGATGGGTCTCCTGATGAAAGAGTCAACCATCGCCTATAGACATCAAAGATGTTAATGGTGTGTTGCTATCTTGTGGCGAGGTCTAAAGCCACATGCATAAGTTTACCGGCTACCTTACCCTCCAAACCGGATCACGACAGCAACAAGCACTGACGCTATTGCGACAGGAATACGTAAGACGGTGGTACCAGACCCAGGCGAGATAATGCAGAACTCTATCACCTAGTAGCCACGATGGTAGTGACTCGATAGCCAATCGGTCGCCTTTTACGACCTGTCTGGCAGAACGGCAGTTGGCCTATTCTTTAAAGGAGGCCGGGACCAACACGGCGAATTACTACCTAATACAATTAAAATAATAATTACTATTATTATTTTAATTGTATTAGGTAAGCCTTGCAGCCCGCTGCATTATTTTTACATTTTTTGCAGTTTTTGGTGAATCCCATGGAAACAACTTATTTTACCGGGATAAAAAGTACTCTATCTGCTTATTAAATATTTATTTCATGTATTATTTCAGGTCATCATCTATAATGGGTGGCAAATTTCGTTCAAACCGATTCGGCCGTTTTTGTATGAGTAACAAACCTCTATCCATCCAAATATACTATCGCATTTATAATAGCAGCTGCAACCCGCAGCCCGCTGCATTATAAAAGTTTTTTCTTGAGTCCCGTGGGAACAACTAATGTTTCCGGCATAAAATGTATTTTATGTGCTATTCCAGGATATTATCTACATGTGTGCGAAATTTCATCTGAATCGGTTCTACCGTCTTTGCGTAATTTAATAACAAACATCCATTAATACAAACGTCCATTCATCCAAACATACAAACTTTCGCATTTATAATACTAAGCTACACCGTGCAGCCCACTGCATTATAACAGTTTTTGGTGAATCCCGCGGAAACAACTCATTATCCAGAATAAAAAGTAAGCTAAGTGCTATTCTCGGACACCATCTCAATGTGTGCCGAGTTTCATCCAAATCCGTTCAGCTTTTTTTGCGTGATTAAGTATCGAACATCCATCCATCCGAACATCCAAACTTTCACATTATAAAATTAATAATTCTTTATGTTACCCTCATTAATTTTTTATTTTTCTACCTCCAAAATATAGGGCGAAATGGCGGGTGCGTATGTGATACTACATTGTATTAAGTGCTAATATCGAGAACGAAGCTCGAAAGTAATTAATAATTAACATAGATAAAAAGATTAGAAGGATTATGAAATAACAAGCAGAAGGAAAAAATGAACAAGACGACGACGATGTTACGATGTGCTCTGCTTGCTAAATAGATCGTTTACCCCAGAGATCACATGAATACTAATAGACACGGTGTTGGGAGGGGAAAGTGTAGCCACGCGTAGGAGCAAATACTAGGAGCTTTTGTCAAATCAGTGTCAAACGCAGGACATCCTCAGATATATCCTGAAAAATAGAAACATGCCATGTTGTGCTATTTTATCGCGACGAATACGAAGCCAAAGTTTAAAAGATACCTCAGGAGTGATTTTATTTCATCAGTAAGTACTGTAACTCTGTATTACTGAATGTAAATGCAAGCTACGCTAAAACCTAAGCAATCGCCTTAAAAGGCGTATCTAGTTTAATCCGTGGCTTACCCTTTTCCTACTAATATTATAAATGCGAAAGTTTAGAGTGAGTTTGGATGAAAAAGTTTGGATGTTTGGATGTATGAACTTTTGTTAGTCTTTCACGAAAAAACTGTTCAACCGATTTGTATTAGACATGGGTAACTCAGCAAAATGCTTTGCGAACTCAGACGCAATATACTGGACCGGCGCTTTGCGCTAACTCGAAATTGCGCCATGACGTAACAAATCTGATGCGGGTGACGACTGACGGGAAGTGAGCAGCGAACGAAACGTGCTAAGTGCGCCAGAGTGTCACGCTACAGATTCTTAGAGCTAACAGCACCCTTATTCACGTAATTGAGTCAATGCGCTTAGGGCTCTCACACACATAAATACGATAGAACGTGGAGATGTGCTACAATGCGATATAATACGCAAGAAAATATGTAAAAGTCTTAAACGATTCGACTCGATTGCCGTTTCATTACGTGAATTAGGCCCCAGGCAACTGCGCACAGCGCGTGAACTGCGTTGGTTCATGGGGAACTCACGAGTGAGTAGCAACACATTTTGGACGAGTGAGTTGACACACACGGGGTAGTTAATTGAGTTAGCGCAATGCCGCGGCGCAGCGCAGTGTTACACATGTCAAATTTGTATGAAATTTGGCACATATTATGGCAAGTATTTTTTTTAATTTATTGACCAAATCTTTTATATATTACACTAGCTGTTGCCCCCGACTTCGTCCGCGTACTTCGTTTACTCCGCACAACTCCTCCCCCGTAGGTGATAGCGTAACAATATGTAGCCTATATGTTGACCCGACCTATTGGTGATATTCATGCAAAATTTGAAGTAAATCCATGCAGTTTGCAGTTTGCAAAATCCATGCATCTTTTTGAGTTTACCCCGGACATACATACAGACAAACAGACAAAAATTCTAAAAACTACATTTTTGGCTTTGATATCGAATTAGATCACGCCCCAAGTATTCTTGTAAAAAAATATTCAATGTACAGTTTTGACTTTCCTACGATTTTATTATATGTATAGATAATATAATATATTTGATATTTTAATAAAATAAAATAATGCACTAAAACTTAAAGTTTATCCGGCAGCTGTAGAGTCGACTATGAATAACACAGGTCAACAAAAAAATTTTTTTTTTCTGAGTCTGTTATTTAGTGACCATTTTCTGATTATATACATCGAATAGTAAACAGAAACGCTATTAACAATCAATAAACTTTGCTTTTGTACTTTGGGGCCTCATACAAGAAAGTTTTGATTTTCACAAAGGAAATACCAATACTATTCATTTTCTAAAGCTTTTTTGTATTCTTTTTTGTATTTTTGTGTTTAGTTATGCCGTATTTTATAATTAAATTAATAAAAATGTATAATTGATAACTTGTTTTCCTTTTAAATATAATTGAAATTTAAAAATAGAGCTTTTCCATAAAATTTGAATTTTTGTGCTGGTAGCTACAAAAGCAAACTTTATTAGATGAAAATATTTTTTCATTCTTTAGTTAGGCATAAGTAATCAGAATCAGAGGTACAAAACTCAGACTCAAAATTCATGTTGACCTGTGTAATGTATTAATAAATTACAGAGTATAATAAATAATCACTAAGTACTATGTTATTTATATAGTATTTTTTAATTTATATTTTAATTTTAGTCCGCTGTGTTAGTCCCGGCCTCCTTTGAAGAATAGGCCATCTGCCGTTCTGCCGGGCAGGTCGTAAAAGGCGACCGATTGGCTATCGAGTCACTATCATCGTGGCTACTAGGTGGTAGAGTTTTGCATTGTCTCGCCCGAGTCTGGTACCACCGCCTTACCTATTCCTGCCGCAATAGCGTTAGTGCTTGTCGCTGTCATGTTCCGGTTTGGAGGATAACGTAGCCGGTAAACTTATGCATGTGGCAACTTATGTACCTCGCCACAAGATAGCAACGCACCATTAACATATTTGGTGCCTATACTCTCTTTCCATCAGAAGACCCATCTGCTTGTTTGCTATCTTATGATATAAAAAAAATTTTTTTTTGCGAATAGAGCTGTTACAAATCAATTAGTAATTCATTCAGACACAAGGGTAATGTATATTGTAGCATCCTTTTACCATACACATTATTTACTCTTGGCAGAAGATATTTATCCATTTTAATGTTGCGTAAAAAATTGGTCGTTCTTTAATATTTAACATGTCTGATAAATAATTTTAATTAATAATGAGTATTTAATTTTATCATATAATGCTGAAGTCGCACTTGCGTCTCTCGTCCCAAAGTTATATGCGCGCTAAGGCACACGCAGTCCGGAATGTATGCGAAAATAGCCGATAATAGCCGGCCACATCTGCATTTATCGTGTCATTGCACGAAGCTTTGTGACGATAGACGCAAATGCGGCCGCAGCATAATGAAGAATTTGTTGGACACTTTTCCCGTGAAGCTCCCATACGCCAAAACTTCGTTCCAAAATATCATGAACAAATTTTTGAAGCCGCTTTTAGCTACAACCTTGGAATAAAAATCAATATAATCTGACCAATACAAAATACCAAATGTCGATCAATATTAAACAAGCGAACCGACAGCAGACGCTTCTGCTTATTTATTTCTAGACCTTGCTAAGAGTGCTTACATCCTTGCACAATCACAGTTTGACACCATTTCTGTAGTGCACAAAAAATAAGCAGAATAAACCAAGGCGTTTAGAAAGAAATAGACGCGCTTGAAATTTTATATAGGAAGAAAATAATATCGAATACATATCAAGTACCTACTGGCTGTTACTCGCAGCTTCACCAGAGGAATTGCGAATTCAATTTTACTCCCCTTGAGGGCATACGATATAATAGCCGTATACAAAATATCGAAACGATCCGACTGGTGGCGTGATGCGAAGTGGTTTGAATTGCGCGTTAATGGTCAGGCGAAAAGATTTTCTAAGTACACGTTAAACTAGCCAACCCGCGCAGCTTTGCCCGCAAGTAGAATTACATGCCATCTATACTTATATCTTTCATATATAAATTATATGTTTCATATAAAGTTTTATCCCTTATCGATTTTTCCCCTCTTTAGCGATTGAGTTTAGAAAAAAGTTAACCTTTGTTTGACGCCGGAACTTCAACTATCTCCATGGCAAATTTCATCAAAATCGGTTCATCGATTTAGCCGTGAGAGAGTAAACAGATAGACGGATGAGATTTTTTTTAATATTATAAATACTTTATAATAAATATATAATTACTCCGGTATCCTTACAATCTAAGCAGAGTGAGCTAGAAGATACATTGCCTCTGTCGAGAATCGAACCCAAGCTCCTTTGATGCGTAGTTACGTTCGCTAACCACTCGATCAACGGGGCGCTCAAACGGTGGGCGGGGCTATATACTAACATTTTTAAAGTAATGGATTTAATATTATATTAACATTTTTAAAGTAATGGATTTATTTTTTGTATTAGTAAATGAGTGAAATTATACTAACATTTATAAAGTAATGGATTTATTTTTGTATTAGTAAATGAGTAGCAGTAGTTGTAGAAAATTATATTTTACTCGCTGACACGGCAAACGTTGTTTTGCCATACAAATTACTTGCATTGAATATTTTGATTGGGTACTTGAGAGGGGGAGAGGGGTTACTTGAGATAAAAAATATACTATCTTTATCTATACTATCTTTTACGTTGTTAGTAAAAAGTTGATACCTATATGTATACAAAATATCATTAAAATCGGTTCGGTAGTTTAGGAATCTATAGAGGACAACGTGACACGTAATTTATATACTAGCTGATAACATTGTTTAGCCATACAAATTACTTGTATTGATTATTTTGGTAGTACTTGAGAGGAAAGGGGGAGAGGTGTTTAAGATAAAAACTATTTTATCTTTTACGTTGGGCCAAACAGTAGATATCTGTTCTGAAATTTCGTTGAATCGGTTCAGTAGTCTAGGAATAACGTGACACGTATATATATATATATATATATATATATATATATATATATATATATATTAAGATATTTCGAGGAAAATAAGAAAGGATCTTTTTCACGGTGTAGATGTGAGCCTCATCTGTTATATAATATAAAGCCTCGCAATGATTAAATTTATTGTGAATCCCACGGGGACAATACATTTTCCCGGGAAAAGTTGTTTTTGTATTGTCCGGGCACAAACTACACCGTGTATTAAATTTTATCCAAACAGCAGCTGTATGTGTCATGTTTGTATACAAGAACACTACCCAACTTTAGAGTGAATAACAAAAAAGCAGATAACACTTTTGACTTTATCACGCACTGCTTTGCAAAGATAAGATTAAACAAATAATATTTAGCTATTTCTGACGTGTGACATATCTTTTTGCTCTCCTACAACCTGTGGTAGGCATGTCGTGAATATTATGGAAATTGTAACAGTCGAGGAAGTGCGCTATTTAAATTGACCAATAAACGCGCGTGTCCTTAGTGATAGGCTGTCAGAATTCAGATTGTACCAATTTAATCAGTTACATCTTTCAGATGTTACACATTATACATTATATTGTTATGTGACCACTATCATCCTCGCTAGTTTTTCATTGATAAAAATGTGTCACGATGCAAAAGATTAAAAAATACAACAGATACATATTAAACATACATTACTTTAAATTCGAATTTATTTAATTCATTGTACACGAAGTCTATAACTATCTTTGTTTGGCTGAAAGAAATCATTTTTACTGGAGATAAGCTTGCCCATTCCACTTTTTTTATTGTTTTTATTTCCGCGATTTTGTGTACAATAAATAATTAAATAAATATCTAAATATAGATTCAAATATTGCAGCTAAAATTTGATGTGTACGAGGCCGTAAAACGTTTATACGTGTGAGGCGTGTGACCGATTACAAATGGAAAATTCGTAGTTGACCGCTCCAAGATTTATCTGCCAACCGTAACATGCCATTCATACACCAGACTGAAAATTGTTTCCAGTTCTGGACACGCTGCCATGCGTTTTAAACGGAATGTTAGTTAACTTTTGGTGATTTTTAATCCTTCTCTTCCACTTTCTTTATTGTATTTTTTTCATAGAATAGTAAGCTAATATTTAATCAAAGGAAATAAACTTCTGATAGACGGAGATAATCATCGTCTATAGACAGCAAAGATGTTAACGGAGCGTTACTATCTATGTGGCGTGGTTGGAATGCCACTTACAGTATCAATAAAGTAACTAAAAAATTACTGTTCATATTAATAAAGGAGTTACATTGATTATCGTCAAGTTCCACTATCATAATAACCACCATTACGATAGTGCGATAAATCAAATATCCCGTCAACCTAGATTTCTTCGAATGTCGTTGGCTAATAAGAATCGAAGAATTCTGTCTTATCATCTCTAATCAAAAATCTCACCATCAGACGTTGAACAAACTTAAATGAAACTACCCTTAAAATATATCTTTTTCAGGAATCATCGAAATTCGTTTGCGAGCTATTAAATTGTGCGTCCATTTGACATACACACATTTACGCAAACTTAAAAGATAGCTTTTCTCATAGGTTTCGTTATCGACTGCAGAAAATTAAAATGGGACCAAACTTCTTCGCACAGAAAAGAATCTTACTTAATATTATAAATGCGAAAGTAGCTCTGTCAGTCATGTCTGTCTGTCTGCCTCTTCTTCATGCCTAAACCTCAAAACTGATTTTGACTAAATTTAGTGAAAACATAGTTTGAGACCCGAGAAAGGACATAGGATAGTTTTACATAGATAGTGTTACATAGATAGACATAGATAGTGGAAATCCCACGGGAAAGGGAACTAAATGGGTAAAGCCCCAGAACTTTTATTTTTCAGATTTTTTTCACGCGGGCAAGTCACGGGCACTGCTAGTTTACTATATATTTTCGGTGAACATACAAACCAAAAAAGGATCCTGACGAGCTGAATTTCTCCTCGTTTTTTGGTCAATGTGCCCAAGAGTTAATAAGGTTAGGCCGCTTTGCAACAGGCCATTGAGGCGGATATTATTTACTATAGAAATATATGCTGTATACCTAACATAATATAAACTAGATAAGCAATAACAGAGACAGATAATTCGGCGGTTGAGTGATCATGTTTACGGTGATTAATCATAGGGAGTCTTCAATATGGCGATTTACGAAAGCTACGTTGAAACAGGCATGTATGCTATGTATGTATTGCCGTGCATATAACATATAATTTGAGTACTAAGGCGATGTACTACTTTCTATCTCCTAATATTGACACAAATTATGATTGTGTAGATCGATTTAATTTTCAGTAGCTTAGTTTGGTTAAATTCACAGATAGACTTCATTGCAGTTATTTTAAATAAGATTATTTTAAATAAGAAAAAGATCGATTATATTGGTCATTAATGTTTTATTATTATTTATTGCTCATTAATGTTTTGTTTTATTTTTATCAGTGATTATTAACATTATTGTATTCCTACCCCCTATCGCCTGAAACACAGGTCAACCTAGTTCAGGCAGATACATGTTAATTTAGATCATAAGATAGTTTTTAGGTATTTTATTATTCAGTGTAATGCACAATTTATTTATCTGAATAAATATATTTTGATTTTCAAATCCTGAAGTAACCCCGTAAAATTTTCCATTCCCTTATTTAAAGTGTGAGGGGTAATATTCTAAAAATCCTAAAATTTCAAAACTTATGCACTTGGCATTCCAACCCTACCACACGGATAGCAACGGATCATTAACATCTTTCGTGTCTATCGGCGATGGTTATCTCTTTCCGCCAGGACAATCATCACCTTGTTTGCTATCCAATAAAATAAAAAAGCATAATTCAAAAAGCCAGTTAAAATTACTCTGAATTTTTAATCTTACTACGTTTAAGCATGCATATTTTATGTCCGACGTCGGACAGCTGAATTTTCAAAGAGAATTAAATTTTCAGTCTCTATTTCATTTCTATTTTTATCGTAATCAAGCGGATAGAATAGTCTTTGTATGATTCAGAATGTGATTAAATAAATGTATCTCTGTCTTAATATTTTTGTCTGAAATCAGCAGACAAAAATATTAACAATGAGGCAATGAAAAAGGGCTCTGGGTGAAAAAGGGGAGGTAGGCTTATTAATAAACCTTCTTGAACAGACAAGTAGCATGTCCAGAATGGGTATATCTTATATACCTTCTGAACATGCTGCTTGTCTTGTCACTTCATTTTAAAGTTGTCGGTGTTTAGAAGCAAATAGCTTATAGAATTAATTATATTTGTAGGATTTATGCCGGGTTCCTTTAATCAACGATCTATTATTCGTAGCAGTAACCATTAACAATTAATTTAATAATAACGATGCGGTCTACGGGTTGTTTGGAGATTTGGTAATTTGACATTTGTAGGAACAGTTTTAGCTTACGTCTCGTAGAAAATGTCACTCGCAACTAAAACGAGTCGTTTTGTTGATATAGGAACTGGGCAATAGTTTAGTATTGTAGGCATTAGTACAATTTTATTTAATTATACGGATTGACTTGTAAAAAACTGGACATACTGAAGGAGAATGTTCAAGACTCGATTTTGATACCGAATATGTGAAAAAATGGGTACTTAAATTTTGACATAACTATCCAATAAAAACATTTAAGTAGACACCTGCGCATAGTACAAATCGAAATTCATTGCTTACTAACTGCGCATCGTCGAACTGATAACGAGATTCGTCAGTACGCAGCTATTGCCCGTGTTTTCTGAATATTATGTACTACGAATACTATGTTTATTAACACCAAAGCGTTTGCAACTCTAGTGACATGTCAATCAAGTGTAAAATCGAAATGACATGTTCACTAAGGATTAAGACAGTATTGTCTTTTGATCAAATATCTTACCATCCCCACTTGAACACTAGTAGTTGAATAGTTAGTATAGGCTGAAACACACTGTCGGTGTGTAGATTACACAGACGAGACACAGGCCAAGGTTGAAACTGCTGCTCTTTCTTCCAATAAGATAGTAAACAAGTAGATGGGTCTCCTGATGGAAAGAATTCGTTTTAATTATGTGAGTGAGATAGGCTATGCAGTATTTTTGAATGATTACTCATACAATAATTTAATATTATACGTACATAGCACACCCAATGGTCTAATTTATTCACAAAATTATTACTAATTTAATTAATTGCAAGCATAAACGTATTTTGTTTTCATTATTAAAGTATTTTTTATTAAATTGAATAGCAAAAATACGCTACGTATCGTAATATCCGAAATGATTGAGATTGATTGTGTGCGTAAGTGAGCGCTCATTTTTTCTCGTTTATAATCACGGATTGCTACGTTATAGTCGATGCGATTTACACGCAAGCTCAATTTTTTTCTTTATTGCTTAATAGCACCAAGTATATAAGGTAGATATCGCATCCATCTTAAAATCTATATTAATATTATAAACGCGAAATTTTGGATGTTTGGATAGATGGATGTTTGTTACTCAATCACGCAAAAACTACTGAACGGATTTGAATAAATGGTCGGCAGGTAGGTGATGACCTGAAATAGCACATAGGGTACTTTTTATTCTGGAGAGATATATAACGGGATTCGCCAGAAACTTTGCACCTAGATAAACCTTCTTTTTATACTGTAATTCTTTTCTTTTTATAAAACGCTACGACTAATAAAAATTAATCTTCTTTTAATACTGTAGCTCTTTTTTAACCCCGGACAAATCTGTTGCTTGCTGTTTGAGAGCACTAGATTTCCTAGATGGCCTCGTGAGGAAATAAGGGTTTTGAAAAAGCACAGCAGACATGATGTTTGAAAAGGCATGACCGTTCCAATTGTTTTGTGTGTTTGATTGACAAACGTTCAAATATACAAACTTTGACGTTTAACCATGGTATTTAAACCTTGATCAACTACATCAAAAAAATTAAAATCAAAATATATTTATTCAGATAAATAAATTGTGCATTACACTGAATAATAAAATACCTAAAAACTATCTTATGATCTAACTTAACATGTATCAGCCTGAAATAGGTTGACCTGTGTTTCAGGCGATAGGGGGTTGGAATACAATAATTTTAATAATCACTGACAAAAAATAAAACAAAACATTAAAGACTAATAAATAAAAATAAAACATAAGGATCTGAAAATCATACAAATATAGATATCTTGTTACAAATTAAACTATACATGTACAAAAAAATAATTTCATAAAATAAAAAAAGGAGTGAAATCCCACCAAACCAATTTCATGTAAAAAATTGCCACGACGAGACCACGTAGGTCAGACTGTCAAAGAGTTATCAGATCTCACGTAGAACCAAGCTTCTAACTCTATACGCCCTCACTCTACAAGCCCTAATTCCACAAACCTTAGTCATAGTATTATGTAGCTTGGCTATTTCGCTACCGTCACATGGGCGTAAAGTGAAAAATTGATTCACGATTTTTCTTGTCATGCAATAGTTCTTGTAGTGACGAAATGGCCAAACCACATATTAGACACTTCACACAAACTCTACACCTGTAAAATTTGGAAAGTTAGGGCTTGTAGAGTGAAGGCGTGTAAAGCTAAAAGCTTGATTCTACGTGAGATTTGATAACTTTTTGACATTACGAGCAATATGGCTCGTCGTGGTAACATTTTAGATGAAAATGGATTGTTGGGAATAGGTATATTAGTTACGCCGATAAAGTGGTGAGAAAATCTTGAAAAACAATTTTAGGGAACCTCCTCTAAGTTGGGCGGGTCGGGTTAGTGTTATTGAAGTCTTTTCGATATTTAAAAAAAACGGATCTCAATAGCAACTCGAAAGTGGTTGGGTTACCAAATCCGTGCCTCTGATGAACAGGTAAGTCTATCGGTCCCGGATGGGGTTTGCCACCCTTCTCACCGACAAATTGGTGAATCGTGAACCAGAAATTTATACCACTCTAGTATATACACATATATCGCTCTTTGCTCTTTTTTCATAGAGGTTTTTTCCATATTCTCAGTGGCTGACAGAAGTTCGTCAGTTGTATTGTACTGACAGAAGTGGAATTAACACTGCCTGAGCCGGTAAATTGGTCCTGAGTCCTCCTGATCTGAGCTTAAGAGACGTAACCCTCTTCGGTTCTACATACTTCTGATCAGGCACTACCATTAGTATCCATAGGTAATAGTTATATATTTCCGTCAGGAAAACCATTTGCTTGTATGCCATCCTGTTGTATAAAAACACATACACATAAAATTTCACATTTGCAACAGTAGTAGGAATATAACACCTAAATACACATTCAATTTCAATTATTCGGTTGATTGTTTAAGCATCAAAAAGGAACAAATACACACACATAACGACAGAAACCACACATACACACGAATATTTATAATACATAATTTACTATAGTAGTAGTATATAATAATATAGCATCTAAATACACATAAGGTACGAATTGTTTACCCGAGCCGTAGTAGCAAGATGAGACAAGATTTCCGATAGTGCATCGTAAACTGGCTTCTCGATTCAGACCCGCATTGCATTCAACGGTAAACTAAACAATTGGAGCTCTGGATTCGACTTACTGTCTGATAAGGGGTTTCAATTAACATCGGACTCGATCCACAGCTTCTGCATTCAGTTCTGGACAGTACTTCAAAGTGTTGGAGTATCTATTGTACTGGTCGTTTTGGTAATCTCCGTACCATTGTAACGGTTGCTTGATTTATAATTAATTCAATTAAATTTTCAGTTGGTGATTTTTTAAACGCTATTTATTTATAATATCCTATTTTGGTTCATCAAAGAATAGATCACAACTAGACATTACACATACTACTTTCCTATGTAACTCGTCAGAGGGAAAGGAAGATGAAATACGTCATTACCATCCTGAAAATTAGATCGTAGATTTAAGCCGTAAAAGCCGCGGTTTCTACAACGGTAAGCTCAAGGACCAACTCTCCAAAACCCATGTTATTCCAGGCTCCTTTGAAGAGTAGACCAGCTGCTGTTCTGCCACACAGGTCGTAAAAGGCGACCGATTGACTATACGTGTCACTACCATCGTGAATACTAGGCGGTAGAGTTCTTCAACGTCTCGCCCGGATATTTGGCATCACCGCGTTACTTATTCCTGCCGCAATAGCGTCAGTGCTTGTCATTATCGTATTCCGTTTTGGAGGGTAAGGTAGCCGATAGATTCATGCACGTGACATTGCCATCCCGCCACACGAATAGCACCATTAACATCTTTGGTGCCTATAGGTGTTGGATTCTCCTTCTATCAGAAGGGCTATCAGTTTGTTGTCCTAGATATAAAAAAAAAACTATAAGGAAAGTCGTCGGCTTCATTATTATAATATGACAAAAATATATATTTAATATAAATTATATAATATATTACAACTACACTATTATATGCTATACTATTATATAAGGTTATACGAAAGGGTCAGGTTAGAATTTGAATGAGAATGTTCCCCTCTTTACATTCCTAACATGTTAGATAAGATTACGAATACGAAAAACGTAGAGGTAATCTAGTTTTAAGAACACTACGATGATATAGCGTAAGATTTATTGTTCCTAATATTTCGATATCGCATTTTTTTATAAATGTTTATTATGTTTAATAAACTATCTAACGTGTTAGTCTTTTTTTAGATCACGAAATCCCGGATCCATTTATGAATTGAACTAAAGTAACATTTTTTGGGGTTATTCTTTAAAGCAGCAGCTTTAAAGAGCATTCAGTAGCGGTTTGAAGTCTGGTGGTGATTTTACTTTTTACACCAATTTCTGTTTATGCTTCCTTTGTGGCAATGTCGTTGCATCACTAGTTAACTCCCCGTGCCTCAGACCAGCATGTAATTTTATCGTTTCTTATGATTCCAAAAAACAAGTAATTTTCGTTATTAGAAAGGTAAAATATATCAATAGGAATTATAATCACTTCGCTAAGCAACAAACCAGTGATTAACTTTTATCTTATTTTCATTTTCAAACAAATGCCAAAGAAAGACAAGAATATGTTAGAAACAAAGTTTTTTTGATGCAGTAGAAATATTCTAAGTAAAGATATGTACATATTATACAAAAATTAATGTAAAGAGTTTGTTGTTAACTTGTTTCCTCAATGGCGCATTTTGCTTAAGAGCTGTTGCTTTGAAAATCATATTTAAAAATGCAATTCTGACCTTAAATGCAATTGAAACATGATCAATAAAGACAGTATTCACTCCGCACTAACCTCAGGAGGCTATACGTACATAATCCTACATTATAAATGAATACTATTGATTTTTCGACGTACAATACCAGCTTTATGAATCTTATAAAAATCAATTCTATGAATTAATAATACATAACGACATAGGATTATTCATGTACAGACGTGGCAATAAACTTTGAAGTAAACTTTTAAGTAACAGTTTGGTGTCATTACTTCAAAGTGTTAAAGTATATGTTTCAATAAATGAAAAAAAAACCTATTCCGGCCGCAATAGCATCGGTGCTTGCTGCTTTCGATTCCTGTTCTGAGGGTAAGGTAGCAGGTAAACTTATGCATGCCCCATTTCAAACATACCACACGGATAGCAACGCACCATTAATACTGTTTGTGTTCATAGGCAATAGTTAATGCTTGTTGCGACTAAAATGATCTGCTTGTATTCTAAGATCAAAACTTTTAGAAGCCGATAAAACTAATATTAATAAAATCTCGTCATCGCAGCCTTTTATTGAAGGGATTTAAGACAAGTCGCCTCAGTTGTTTTGGTATATTTTCGACCAAATTCCCAAAAGGAGCAGGTTATCAACTCGGTCGTATTTTTTTAAAATGCTTGTTACCTTGTTAGAAGTCGGTCATTTATAACCGATTTCGAAAATTCTTTTTGATTGGGAAGGTATACTTCATGCGTGGTCCCATTTTAATGTGGTGAATATTTGATTTAGGGTTCCAGAGATACAGGAAATGGGAAGTCGGTTGTTGCAGTTTTACTGCGTTTAATTTATCATAAAAAAAATTGCTTTGTAATTTTTTTGACCCGAATTTTTCTTTCCTAGGTTCAAAATCTAGTTTCATTGATGATTTATATCCAAATATACCAAACCTTAACCCAACGCAACTTATTATAGCTTTTTTGTATTTAAAAGCAACATTACCTCGGATGAATTATATCATGGATCAATATAAAAAAGTCACTATATCTCTGATCCTATGTTGACTTGTAGAGTCAACATAGAATCAGATATATAGTATATAATTATATCATGGATGAAATATAAAAAATAAGAACAGTCACTATATATCTGATTCTATGTTGACTCTTTATTTACCGTATAAGTGCGAATAAGACGAAATATTGTATTTTTTCTACTCGATTACTGACATGGCACAAGTTTGTGTATGGGTAAAGGTACAAAGAGTTATAAAATTAAATATTGTCAGCACGATTATGTACACGATTATGTATTTATCTTCGTACTTATCAAATATGTTCGTGTAACATATTAGGTAAAAGTTCCATAAACATTACAGTAAATAGTGTCAAAACAAACTTAAAAAGGGTTTCAAATGAATTCACTCGTGGTTAAAACATTCGAAGTTCAAAACCAGCAGGAAGCCCACTACAAACCCAAACTAATAAAACCTTTCGCCCCGTCTTCATTAAAGGGTTAAACATAAAAGCTTTAAATATACTAAATTAATTTATAAGTGAGAGGATGTTCAAATTATAACGAAACCCTTAAAATGAAAGCAAGTGGGTAGCAGTTTGTGGAAAGTTGGCCGGGTAATTAAATAATTAATTTTAACCACCACAGAAGAGCCGGATGTGTTATCAGTATATGTAAAAAGCCTTTCGTATAAGTTCTAAAGCAAAAGTTTCACTTTTATTAACAACTTTTGAATAAATGTTATAAAAATGATAATATTAGTGAAGATTTGTTATAGTGAGCCACTTTGAACTCAACAGTGTACAACTTAAAAAGCGCTTAAAAGGCTAATTATTGCTTAAGAAAGATAGGTATACAGCCAAACCATAAACGTTGTTACATTTTTCATATCATAACATAACATGCTGCTTGCTTGTTATGTTATGATATGAAAAATGTATATAACATAACAAGCAAGCAGGTGACATGATTGAAAGAGATAACCGTTGCCTATAGGCACCAAAGATGTTAATGGAGGTTTTCTGTCCCTATGGCACGGATGGAATTCCAAATGAATAAATTTATCGCCTACCTTACGCTCCAAACAACAAGGAAGCGAAAAACACCCACGCTTTTATAACAGGAATAGGTAAGGCGGTGGTACCAAAACTCTACCACTTATTTAATAGTCACGATGTTAGCCTTCTTTCACCTTTTACTAGGTGTCAAATAGTATGGCAATTGATCTATTCTTTGAAAGCACTGTGGTATAACACCGACAAAACACATCACTGATTTTATACGAATCTGAATGTAACTACAGGACATTGCATGTGACATCTTATATTTAAGCTTTAGGTATCCTTGTTTGATATAGACTAGATTTAGAGTGGCGTTTAGCTAAGCTAGCAGGCGAGTTTCAGTTAGAATTCAGAGGTATCTGAGAGTCTAAAAATATCATTATTTTTGCATAGATACATGCAGTGCACGACCTCAACAAATACCAACGCCTAACGACAGAAATAGGTAAGGCGGTAACCAAACCCGGGCGAGACGTTGCAAATCTCTAACAACTAGTGATAAGTCACGATGTTGATGACACGTTTAGCCTTATCGCGCCTTTTCAAAACGCCTGACAATAATACAGTTGATCGTTTTGATGTGAAACATCTAATGGCGCAGGTGTAAACCGGATCGTTGGCGTGGCGACGCGGCATCCGTGGCGACGGGTCGCCACGTTATAATATTATGTAATAAGGTAGGGTATACAGCGAAGTATACAGTCCATATTTAGTAGCGTGTACGATGTGGCGATGTGTCGCCATGGCAACCAACTACGCGACCCGATGTTTCACATCTGTCAGGAGTCCCGTGACGGCTCAGTTTTTTTCATACAGGACCTGAACCAACATGGGCAAAATTGTTTGCCTGGTTCGAAAATCAAAGACTGGAATATAATCATATGCGAATAAATGACTAAGTGGTAGAGTTCTACATTGTCTCGCCCGGGTCTGGCCGCCCGGCCACAATAGCGTCATTCCTTTTCACCGTTGTGTTCCGGTTTGGAGGGCTACTTTAAGCCGGTAAACCTACGCATTAAGACCCAGCCGCAAGGATAGCATCGCCCTATTAGCATCTTTGGTGTCCTTAGACGATGGTTCTCTTTCCATCAGGAGAGTCATTTGCTTGTTTACTATATTATGATGCTAGCTGTTGCCTGCGACATAGTCCGCGCGGACTTCGTTACCCCGCACATCTCTCCCGTAGGTGCTCGCGTGATTATATGTAACCTTTATGTTGACTCGACCTGTTAGTAATATTCATCCAAAATTTGAAGTAAATCCATGCAGTACTTTTTGAGTTTACCCCGGACATACATAACTTTCCTACGATTTTATTATATGTATAGATATAGATAAAAAATGACTATCGATTACCCCACGAGGCAGTAATTATCTTACGTCGACAAATGTCAGAATATAACCATTACGTGTTTACGAGAAGGCTATCTCATTATAAGGTATATAATCTTATATCTTATATGAGGTTAAACCGTTTTCGGGCCACAATAGAGGACGGTAGTTATGGCGAGACTCACGCGACACGGTCAATAAATGTCACTTTGATATATTGCGTTGAAAATATATTGATATCGTTATTTTTATACTAGAGCGGTCGAACAATCTTTAACGTTACTACTTATATTGTATACTATTACAAACTAACATCTTTCCTCTTCGCTGGGAGTTGTTAAAGGAATCATTTGCGCAATCATAATATGTCTACTTAAACAAGAGAAATAAATTGACGGAGACGACTATTATTTCTTATATAATACTAGCTGACCCGGCAAACGTTGTTCTGCTTTTTTAACTACTCCCTTTTTTCTATATTTTCTCACCTTTTTAAACCTTCCCTAGACTTCAACAATTAATTCAAAACCAAAATTAGCCAAATCGGTTCAGCCGTTCCCGAGTTTTAGCGAGACTTACAAACAGAAATTGATTTTTATATATATTCTTCTTTGCTATATGATCGATTACGTCCCGGCTTTAGGGAGATGGTCGCAGGTTCAAATCCTGCGTATCGATATTTTTCTTTGTTGTTTTTAAGGTTTTTCCAGTGTTCCAAGTGCTATAACACAAAAATAATTTATATATATACTTATAATACTTCAATCTATATATATATATATATATATATATATATATATATATATATATATATATATATATATATATATATATATAAAAGTATTATTATTATCATATTAAAAAATAGTGATGGAACCAACTTCTGTCTGAAGTCAAGGACCTATTGACCAAAGTCTCGGAATGGGGTCAACTAAATTTAGATCGATACAACCCAAAGATGACACAAACTTCTGCGTTTACCGGTAAGAAATTACCCTGTGTCGTGTCCCCTAATTTTGAGAAAACTCCCTTAACTGCCTCAGCCAGCATTGGAATTCTAGGTATCGACATATCGAGTAACGTCCAGTTTCTAGGACTGTTGGAGCTTAAAGCTAAGCTGAGGTCCATGTAATTTTATGTTCTGAACAGAGCGAAACAGTACTTTACATCAGCCGACCGTTTGCGAGTCTATAAATTGCATATCAGGCCTCATATAGATTACTGTCCTTATTTTTGGGCAATAGCTTCGCAGTACCAGCTGCTTTCTCTTGACCGCATACAGCGTAGAGCATCTCGAATCGTCGATGACGGGCTCTTTCCGATCGGATTGATCCATTAGCGTTGCGAAAAGATGTTGGTATTCGCTGTATCTTCTATCGCTTTTACCACGGGGTATATTCAACTTAATTCCACCCACTGAATTCCACTAACGTACATCATGCCAAAATTTAATTTCCACCCTCACGATCTGGACGTCTTCGCTTCGCACGACCTCTGTGAAACCAATTGTCAGCGGATGTTTTCCAAACCGATATGACTTAGGGCCTTCAAGAAAAGAGCTTAATGACTCTTTAAAGGCCGGCAACACACCTGCAAGACCCCTGTCTTGCAGTTGTTCATAGGCGAGCCTCTTGCTCTATTCCGTAGCTATAGAAAAATATATGTCTGTAGCATATTCTATGCATATAGTATAAAAATATATGCATAGAAAAATATATGCTATATGTCTGTAGAAAAAAGTTTAAAAATATGTATTTTAGAATTAAACAACTGCAAAAGTCAAATCTTTTTGGATGTTCTGTTTGTAATTGGCTGGTTTTGGAACCATTAGATATTTTAAATATAGAGTATTACTGTATGTATTCTTTGTCATTTTCTCGCCAGCTTACTCTTCCACGATTATGTGTTTGTTTCTTTTTCGTGACGCATTTTAGTTTAATCAATCGAGTTTTAAATCACGTTTTTAAAGAGGTTTCACTGAAAAAATATAAACTTTCCGAATTGAGAACCTCCTCCTTTTTGGAGAAATCGGTTGAAAAAAAACGATTGGGTTTTAAAAATATTATTCTGCATTTTCAAATATTTGTTGCCACAATCTAATTTAAATGTGGAATCAATGTCATAAAAGCAATCGTAGGTAAATTATGGTATTTGTTCAACATCAATAACGTCTGAAATTCAGGTAGAGAAATTTAGTGGTATTCGCGGTCACAGGCGGGATTCATGGAATCAATAGCCTTTGTAGGTCATAATATTATGTTACTGGGTGATGTCTCTGACTTCTCTCCTCTATAAAATTATACTATTGTATCATATAATAGTATATTTTTTATTATATCATAAGATAACAAACAAGCAGATGGCTCTCCTAATGGAAAGAGGCAGCCACCGCCTATGGATAAAATGTTAATATTGCGTTATTTGCGTAATTTTACTTGCGTTATTGCTTAAGAGACTGATAGGACCTAATTTGTTAAAATTGATGTTATTTAAGCAGTTTTTTATGAAAAACTATTTTTTATATCACATCATAAAAAATATATGTTCAGATTCATCATATTATGTCAAAGATCGTGGCCAGACTCGATACATAATTGAACATTGGGTCGATAGAAAATAATTGCGAAGATTGGTCTTAAAATTATAATTAACGGTTCTATATCTTTATTTTTTTGACGTATGGATCAGCAATTAAAAACATGAAGTCATCATATTAAAACTTAAACCGCTAGCGAATCTTATTTGACAAATAATCTACACTTTTTTTATTTCAATATTCATTTATTATAAGACCTGGCCGCCCAGTTACACTGATAGTGGGGTCTCGTTTAATCCGATAGAAATAGAGAGAGTTCGCGTTTTTGGTGTTGACAGCGCCTTAATATGAGTATACTAAGATGATATTGTTGCGCTGCTATCCTTGTGGCGGGGTATTAATGACACATACATAAGTTTACCGGCTGGCTACCTTACCCTCCAATCTTGAACATGACAATGACGAGCACAGACGCTAATGCGAATGTATGGTGGTAGAACCGGACCCGGGTGAGACGATGCAGAACTCTACCACCAAGTAACGGTGATGGTACTGACTTGTATAGGTAAACGTTCGCATCTTACGAAATGCCCGACAGAAAAGAAAAATAAACTTATATTGTGGCCCTATTGTGAACTAAAAGAACTCGTGAAAATCGTATTAAAATCTGTTTTTTGTATTGAATGTATAGAATAACAAATTAAAAAAAAAATAACCTTTATAGTTAGGATTGTATCTCTTTAGCTGGGTCAACAGTATTACATTGGAAAACAGCCTCACATTAAAAAAAGATGCGACGGAAGAAACTCAACGGACTTCTTTTTTTTTCAATTATAATTTTTATCAACTACAATAATTATTATCAGAAATTGATTAGGGGCAATTAAATCCAGGCTTTTTTGTCTTCTAAATTCTCCGAAAATTTATAGCAAACTTTTACACATTGTTTTAACAAATTTTTTAAATATTTTAAATCTGTTTATGGGTCTTACAGCTTTGGGAATCATTTTATGCACAACAAGGTGTGTGTGTGTGTGTGTGTTGCATGTCAGTTAGTGAACATCCGCTATTTTTCTTAAATTGATTAAATATTTTACGAACACATTATATGTATAAATATGGGCTTAATTTGAAGAAGTCAATATTCTTATTGTAATTTAACAGCAAAAACGTTGATTTCCTCGAATTTTTCTCTTAGGTTAACTCAAGGCAGCAGAAGGCTCGCCTGACGGAATCAGATAACCATCGCCTATAAAGATTAAAGATATTAATGTCGAAACGCCATAGGCATACATTACATCCGGAACACGACAGTGATAAGCACTGACGCTATTGAATATTTAGTGAATTAAAAAATATCTGGAAACAAACGAACACACAGATAAAAACAATAAATACTCTTAATTTTGTGTTTTTTTACGCTCGTTTTTACTACATATTTCTGATATTTGATACAGATCTGGTTTTGCCAATGCCCGGTTCCTATATCAGTAAAACGACTCGTTTTAATTACAAATTGTAAGTGGTAACATCGTGACATATCATCAGCCGTCATGTGGTAGAGTTCTGCAACTTCTCAACCGGTTTGGGCGAAACCACCTTAGTTTTTATATTATAGATTCAATCGTTACTTCGCGGAAATCTATCATTCAAAGACGAAGTTAATGTAATTAATTTCTGCAATACCGCTGAAGAAAAAGTAGTGTAAAAAGAAACAAACGTACCGAAGATCTGAAAATTAAATTAGACCCCAGCGGAATACTAGTCCACCCACGTCCCCACACTTCCCCCCCACTTCAATACGCACGTTTCATTTCCTAGCTGAAGTATCTTCAGGAGAGTCGAATAGCACTCCATATTTAAGACCTAGAGTATTAATTATTTACTTAGCACATTTAAATAATTAAGAACCTATTGCTTCATCCCTTATAAAGTGGGGTGCTATTCAAATCTCGTGGGGATGCTTCGGTTAAGATTTAAAAAAAATTGAATATAAATACTAGACACTTTTACTATTCCACTTGTACATCAATTTCACTTTTTTATTATATTACTCGACCGGTTTCACTTTTTAAAGCATCTTCAGGATGTAATATAACTGATTATTATTGACTGTTGTGGAATATAAACAAACGTAAATATTGATTTTAAAAGGGTAAGCTTAAATATCGCTCCTAGGTGTTGTCAGCCTTATCAATTTTGCCCAACAATGTGGGAAATTTTAATTTACAATTATATGGCACCAATTTATAACTATACTTATGGATACAAAAATGTCAATTAAATAATATATATATATATATATATATATATATATATACACATATACATATACATATATATATATATATATATATATATATATATATATATATATATATATATATATATATATATATATATATAAATCAATTGCTGTTCGTTAGTCTCGCTAAAACTCGAGAACGGCTGAACCGATTACGCTAATTTTCGTTTTGAATTAATTGCTTAAGTCCAGGGAAGGTTTAAAAGGTGAGAAAATATATAAAAAATCAAGAGTAGTTAAAAGACAGAACAACGTTTGCCGGGTCAATATATAAGAATATATTAAAAACGATATCGATGACATGTCAACCTAAACGCGGGCGAAGCTGCGCGAGTTAGCTAGTTGACCGCCCCGTTGGTCGAGTGGTTAGAGACCCTGACTACGCAATCAACGAGGCTCGGGTTCGATCCCCGACGGGGACAAGCATTTGTGTGATGAGCATAAATGTTTGTATTTCCGGGTTTGGGTGTTTATTATATATATTCTAGTATTTATATATGTATTTCTATGTATTAGTATCGTTGACTAACACCCATAACACAAGCAAATAATTTGCTTACTTTGGGGTTAGAATTTAAAAAAAAAAAAAAAAAAATTTTATAATCATATACTTTAAACGAGCAATTCTTGCTATTTCTACGTAATTAGTTTGTCCGAAACGTCTTCATTCAATACAATGGTAACGCGGAATGGTTGAACAACACACTATTCAAAGCCTTTGCTAAGGTATATCTTATCTTGTCATGGCCACTTTATACGTGTAAGGTTGAAGATTGACTATTCAGATATAAAAGTTTGAAAATAACACTAACTTTCTAACTTACAAGGTTCATTAAAACAATGAGACAAAACGTCTGTTATGAACTAAGTTGTTTTATCTTAACGTCGCTTCCGTATCAGCAGGAAATTTTATAGTGTTTCAGAAATACAACAAAACTTAAAGGCAAGGGACAAAAAAAAATTGGACAAGTTACAGATCGCCAGACCGGTTGATTATTATTTGTTCAGACAATTTTTGAACATCAGTATTCAAAAATCAATTAAGTCCATTTTTGTTTTTATTCTCGATTTACACTCCCCGCTCGAACTATCTCGTTTTAAAATAACAATACCTTGCAACTGTTTAAAGCAATTCAATTTTGCCATACTCACAGTATTACATTTATTAAAAACAAAACAAATTGTTTCTTATGTAACCCTGTGCTTGACAGCTTATAAATAAGATGTTACGTTTTAAGATGGGTTCGAGTCCGTTCCGGTTATGTCGAAATCCGTTCGAGTTATGAAATAGCCTGTTATTTCGGTCTATTTGCCACCGTAACTTAGTAATTTGTATTTCAATATTTTCCTACATTAGTATCACATCTTATAAATATTATACTCATTGAGTCTCTCAATCTGTTACATTACATTATAGAACATTTTAATTACTTACTAGTGATCGCCCTGTAGTCGAAATTCGGCCATAGACAAAACAATACATTTTTTTTAATTCTGAAGACAGATTTTAGCCATAAAAACAATAGTATTCATGTGTATATTATCATTATGAATATAATGTGTATAA
Organism: Apodemia mormo; assembly: GCA_036924255.1. NCBI lineage: Eukaryota > Metazoa > Arthropoda > Insecta > Lepidoptera > Riodinidae > Apodemia > Apodemia mormo. Next base: position 22,704,113 of record JAUPFN010000016.1, read on the forward strand.
TGTTTATTTTTATTAATTTATTTCTAATGCATAATATTTAAAAATATTAGGTTTCTGCAGTCCTCCGTAATGTATATTTTATCTTTACCAAATTTTATACTTCACCGTTCACGTAGTTGTCTTAAAAAGGTGTACAAAGTGTTTGTATCACGTATTAATATAAAGAAAATTTAAATAAGTAAAAAGTGCCGTCAATATATCAATAACACTATTTTTTAGGGTTCCGTATCTAAACGGTACAAACGGCATCCTATTACTAAGCCTCCACCGTCTGCCTGTCCGTCTGTCTGTCACCAGGCCGTATCTTATAAATCGTGATAACTAGAAAGCTGAAATTTTCACAAATTATTTATTTATTTATTTATTTAAACACTTTATTGCACAAATCAGTACAAAGGCGTAACTTAATGCTATTAAGCATTTTCTCACAGTTTACCTTGGTTATGCTGAGAGAAAAAAACTTGGGTAGTGCGTAAGAGCATATTATTGCGAATTGAAGTATAAAATCTAATCACAATTAACTAGATACATATTTACATTTATATCATTGCATAAGGAAACAATACATACATACACACAATATAACAACATAAATGAACATACAGCAGTGACTGTAACAGAAAAACAACAGGATACTTAAGAATTTTGTCGTTTCAAGAAATAATCATAAACTCGAGACTTGAAGATAGAGAGGGAAGGAGCATCACGTAGATCGGATGGAAGAGCGTTCCATAAACGAATTGCAGTAACAGTAAATGAATTAAAATATGTTGCAGTATTATGGTCCGGGAATATCAGCGTACTGAGATGACAAGAGCGCTGAGACCTACCTTGACTAGAAATAAATTCAAAGCGTTCTCTCAGATAAGCTGGGGAAAGTAGATTGTAGAGTATGTTATATAGGCATGAAAGAACATGTGCATCCCGCCGAAATCGGACATTCAGCCACTTCAATTGTGAACGAAATTGGGAAATATGGTCATACTTACGCAATCCGAAAACGTATCGAATGCATAAGTTGAGTAGACGATCAAGTTTATTCAACAGTTCTTTAGTCAAGTCAGTATAACATACGTCAGCGTAATCTAAAATGGGTAGTAGCAACGCATTAACCAAGGTCAATTTAGTTTTGACAGGTATAAAGTTTTTTAATCTTTTTAATGCGTGCATAGATGCAAAAATCTTACGACTAATTTCACTTACGTGTTGAGACCATGAAAGATTATTACTTATATGGATTCCCAAATTTTTGACACACGTAAGGTAAGGAATACTTTTACCATTGAGGATTACTTGGGGTATACTCTGTATATTAATTTGCGATAAAAACCTGTCACGTCCAATCAACATCACCTGTGTCTTGTCCGGATTTAATATAAGTCCATAGTCGTTCGCCCAAGTGTTAATTGCATCCAGATCACTATTCATATTGCCGATACCACGTTCTAGATTATCCGGTTTAAAAGATATATAGAGCTGTAAGTCGTCAGCATACAAATGATGCGAGCAAAAGGAAATAGACAAAACGGCTACATTAATGAATACGGAGAACAGCAGAGGAGATAGTACACCACCCTGTGGTACACCATTAATAACGTCGCACCAGTCTGACTGCAAGTCATTACTTCGGGTTTTATTTCCATTGCCGCTATAACAAACAATACTAAAAATTAATAATTTTAAATATCAAGGGAGGTTGAGTACCTCCACAATAAACGTGTTTTTTCGTAGTTTTTGCTCAATATTATTAACGGTAATAGGTAGACGCTTAAACTGTTCACAGAAAATTTGATTGTATATTACATTTCAAAACAAATAATTAAATAACAATAAAGTTAACATTACTAACGTAATTTTCAAGAAATTACACAATTACAAAGTAATTTTTACTCGATCTTAATAAACAGGTCGAAACTTGAATTTTTATAACAACTAAAACAGAGTAAAAATAAATGTTTAAGTATTAATACAACAAACGTGATTTTCCTTTATAGATGATGGTACAAAACCCTTCGTGCTTCGACTCTCACTTGGCCGGTTTTTATCATATAATTTACTTAGATATATATTAATAACTTAGTAGGTCAATTTAGATTATAGTTCATCTGTAAGCCGATTATGCGCAGATTGTCTTTTTACAAAACTCAACAGTCAACAACTCCAACGACAGCATAAAAGTTCAAATTGCTGTACAAAACTATAAAATATTAGGAAAACGCACATTGATATGTTTTAGTATCTCAATTATTGTTTATTGACAGACAAAGCCTCGTCGAGCTAATTTATCTCCAAACTTTATCGTAAGTCATCAAAACCAGTCGACCATGGATCTCCTTTACATTGTTAACATTTGAAATGAAATACACTTGGCATTTAACGTCTAATGATGCTGGTTATTAAATAAGTTTCAACAACATCCTTGTATGTATGTCGCTTTTATTCTTATGAGAGACTAAGTTTTAATGAAAGTTATGGATATTATGAATTATATATATTTATAAACTCTCTTATTTTTATGCAATCATTTAATTTCCAGAAATGTCTGAGCCCCTTTTGAAGAATAGGCCATGTTCCATTCTTGAAGAATGGAACATGGCCTATTCCATTTCTTTATTGCTCTTGTAAAAGATTATCCAAACATGTCACTACCTTTGTGACTACTAGGTGAAAGATTTCCGCTAAATCTCGTACAGTTTGGATACTATCGGTTTATCCATTCCTGCCACAATTGAGTGTTAACGTGTCGGTAAGAACGTAGATTAAAACTTTTGAATACAACTGTATTGTCAGAATATTTCGAAAGTATGGAATAAGTTTTCCGCGTATTGTTCCTGGACTCCTTTGAAGACTAGGCCAACTTAGAAGTTATACGTATGTATAGCTAGCGATCAGTACAATCGACGTAATCGATCATATAGCAAAGAAGAATTTCGCCGCCTCGAGCCTGTCGACACTAGCTCAGCGGAAGAGCGTCCCGGCTTTAGGGAAATGGTCGCAGGTTCAAATCCCGCGTGTCGATATTTTTCTTTGCTGTTTTTAAGGTTTTTCCAGATTCCCAAGCACGGGGTGAGTGCTATAACACAAAAATAACTAGGCCAACTGCCGTTCTGCCAGGCAGGTCGTAAAAGGCGACCAATTGGCTATGCGAGTCACTACCATCGTGGCTACTAGGAGGTAGAGTTCCGCATTGTCTCGCCCGGGTCTGGTACCACCGCCTTACCTATTCCTGCCGCAACAGCATCGGTGTTTGTCACTGTCGTATTCCGGTTTGGAGGGTAAAGTAGCCGGTAAACTTATGCATGTGGCATTAGACCTTGCCACAAGATAGCAACGCACCATTAACACCTTTGGTGTCTATAGGCGATGGGTGACACTTTCCATCAGGAGACCCATCTGCTTGTTTGCTATCTTATGATATGAAAAAGTAAATCAAAAAATCTTCAAAGGATTTTTATAAAGAAAACGTCCCCATATAAAAGAAAGATCCCGTACTGGTACCTACCTCATGGCCATCATAATACTGTTTTCTTCAAATTTAAATAAAGTTGAATGGAAGTATATAACTTTAAAAAAGTATACAACCGAATAAGGACCTGTTTTATATTCTGAAGTAGTTTAAAATCCAATTATTGTCCGCCGATAGTAATTGGGATTCGACTTCCAATCCAAATATGTTCGTTTTGTTTCTTAGATTTTTAAGTTAATTTATGTATTTGTGTATTTTAGTGCCGATAAACCTACCAATTTAATTTTATAACACAGCTTTCACTAGTCCGTATAAATACTTTGTAACAATGAAATAATTGTTTTTATTTATAATAAAACTCAAATTTCAAATAAACTTATTCGTTGTTATGTACGTACTTATACGAAATGTCAGATATTCTTTGATACAAAGGGGGCCCGGACCACTAGTTGTTTTATCGGTGTAACCGTAAGGTTTCGCAAAAACGCCTGTATCCTAGGTTTTTAATATCAACAACGAGGTATTTTCCACCTTTTGGTGTCAGGTCACATTTTTCATTTTATCAAAGTTTCACGGCACACCGTTAAAAAAAGTAGCCAAGAATCAAGTCCGTACAGCAATCCGCAACGGCTCACATTTTTTTTACTTAAGGTCTCAAGGACTCACAATTTGCGGCACACTTGAAACGTACGTGGGTACACAAGTTGAAAATCGGTGTGTTAGACGCGATCTTAGATTAGACTTTTCCATTACTTTTTTAGATTTAAAGAAAAATACAATTTGCTCGAGATTGTATTGATACGATTAATTGATAAATTAATCACCTTTCACATCTCATTTGGAACGGTATGAATTGGATTTTATGAAACGAAAAAGAGACAACTATAAAATGTATTTATTGGTTCTAGGCTGTGAGAGAATGAAATAAAAGGGTTTCACTATCCCTCTAATCTATCCATTGATTAATTGATAGAGACCTATCAATTAATCAATCAGCTTATCGATCAATCGCTATCACTCTCCCTCTCTCACCTAACAACCTCCATAGTGTAGTCATCTCATCCTGTCACAAATTCCCAGATCCTGAATACAAAGTTTCACTTCTAACGCGTATGAACTCACATTCAATTTTTCGTTTTGTATCAAGCTATGTTTGTAATAAATTATAATACATTACAAAATACATTATCATAACCGAACGTAAATTTAATAGCTCATGCGATCCACTACAAAGATCAAAGACTTCCTAATTGGAGTTACTGAAACGTTCCCTAACATGCGTCCTCATCTATTTTCCCTAAATATAAATAGCTGGGAAATTATTATGTACGCATAAAATATAAAGCCCTTTTAAACATAGAGAAATACAAAAGAACAATTTAAATATCAAATATTACCCATCGCATCAGTTCGTTTGTCGTAAATTCATTGATTGCTGCTAGCAATACTAGATAGTAGATACCAATTTATAGACAAAATTGTCAAAATAATAAAATCGATGTCATTGAATCCAATCCATATTTCTATAGTACTGTTAGACAAAAAATTTAATGTATGGACAAATAATAGATATCATGTGGACCACCTCAGTTGTCGAATGGTTAGCGAAACTGACTACGCATCAATGGAACGCGGGTTCGATTCCTGACAAGGACAAGCGTTTGTTTGATGAGCATTAGTGTTTGTACTTCTGGTATTGGGTGTTTATTAAATGTATTTCAGTATTTATATCTGTATATCTATGTTAATACATAGTGTGGTTGATTAACATCCATAGCAAAAAAAATAATTTCGTTTAGTATGGGGTTAGATTGATTCGTGTAATTTGTCGAATGATATTTATTATTTATTTACGAATGTGATTTTTCCTATTTCGTAAAGTTTTCGTAACATCAGTATCACAACGGAGTAACGGAGTAAACAGACAGAAGTACAAAAACAACATATAGAATCGGTCAAGAATATAAAAAATAAAAAATATTATTACAAATATCCTATAAATAGTGAAGAGAGAATACTAGTAATAATCTGGTAATAAAATTAAAAGAGCTTGCTTTTATCAATGCCATAATGGACCTTCTTGCATAAGGCATATGGTTAAAATTAGCATGTACTATGTCTTGTAGACTTTTAAATTGTTTACGAGTTGTTGTTAAATCATTACTCTTTTAGAATTTTGAGAATATTTTCGAATGCTTACCTGGGATATGGGTATATAAGGACGAGTTTGCGGAAAGCAAGTTTAGTTTTATAAAGTAACCGACCGAAGTAAACGAATAAGCACGATATAGTGAAAAGTGATAGAGCGATGAAGTCTGCATACAGAAAGCGTTTTAGTTTAGTCATTTGAAAAGTTGTTTAGTTATAGTGTGAAAATAGTGACGGTACTTTTAGTATTAGTCAGTTCGTATATACGTGTTGTGGTGTATCCATACATTTGTGTGATACATAAAAACAGTTTTCATATACATAATATTTTATTACACATTAACGAACCATAATCTCGTAACAATATTTATCACAAAATTGAACTGAAAAAATTGAAAATATAGCTCGACGCTATAGATTTATATTGTACCATACCATTTCACTTTATAATTGAAGCATTGGGCTCCGGCAAACCCAGATAACACTTTTTGTCTGAGTCTAAATAAAATAACAGATTTCACGATCTCTGCCAAATATTCACTAACCTAACATTGAGTCAGAGCATCATTAAACAATAAATCTACGGCTACAAGCAAAAAAATATTAAAACAAATTATACTATATATTATATACATACTATATGTATATAGAATATTGTAACAAGATTGTAACTTACTGAGTGCAATATTAGCTTGCTTGTTTCGGTCGAGTTGACCGCGTAGAGCTCGTAGCCTCCGTAGCTTCTGCTCTTGCGCTTCTACACGTTCTCGTAGCCTTCGTAGCCTCTCTCCTTCTACTGCTACCTGTTAACAAAATTAGTTAAGTTATAACATTGTGTATCATAGATCTATGGATCGTATTTTGTTATTATTATGGATTACATACTTTTAATAATCATAAATATTTTAAAGACTGACAGATAAGGAATAACAAGAACTTCACACCTACAATTAAGACAAACCGTATGAAACGATAAATATTAAAGACATATTAACTAACGTAGACTAAAAATAAACTACTTTAAACTAAATGTATGCTCGCAACCGTTATTTTAATACTTTTTGAATGAATTTAGCCTAAATAAAAGTGATTAAAAAAGTATTTAAGTAATTTGGTGCAAGCGGGCCTAAATATAATATCAAACAAAATCGATATGCACCAAAGGTAACAACATTGTATAAACTGATTGTGATATATTATATAGTTAGACGTCTTGCTTCCTCTACAGTCCAAAGGAGAGTTATTCATACAAACATACCGGTTATTTAAATCAATGTTTATTAAAAAAAGATTTTATTTTAATAATCGTTTTCTTATTTTTATGATCCTGGGAAATCACGGCTACACCCTGACAAAAATCGTAAAAAAAAGTATCTTCACGCCTATATCCCCGAAGGGGTAGGCAGAGGTACAACAAGTACACCCACGATTAGCCGAAGATACTTGGTCCCACAAATGTGATAGGTGGCAAGCCTATCGCCAACCGGGCACTTTCCAATCCCGGGCAACTTTGTGTTTCTCAGAAAACTGAAAAAACACTTTTTTTGTGCCCGACCCGGGAATCGAACCCGGGACCTCATGTGGTCAACGCCAACGCTGGATCGCTAGACCACAGAGGAGGCCACAAAAATCGCGATTTAAACAAAACTTTATTAATATATATTTAAAAATAAAAAAAACAACCGTCGCTCAAAGACATCCAATATGTTAATGCTGCGTGTCTATTCATGTAGCGGGTTAAAATTTTACATGCCAAAGTTCATTAGCAACCTACACTACATACAGGAATGCGACAGTGATAAAATCCATTGTAACAGGAATAGATAAGGCCAACCCAAACCAGAGGACCAATTGCGAAATTCTATCACCTAGTAGCCAAAATAGTTATGACAAGCTTAGTGAATCAAAAGAACTGCCAGGCAAGATATCAGATAGTTTACTCTTCGAAGGAGCCGGGAATAAAATACACGTAACCGTTACCCACACTAAAAACATGTATGTCAAATATGAAAAAAGTCAAATTCAAAGCAAATAAATTTGTAGAATGAGTAAAACAGGTTGAGGTTACGAATAGAAGTATAATTAAGACGTATGGTTCAACATCAGTTGAAATTTATGGGCGAAATAAAACTAAGTGTATTTTATTGCTGTAGATCCAAGAGGATAACTTTATTATGTTGCACGATATTTGGGATCCAACAGTCAACACTGATATGGATAAACAGTGCCCTTTGGTTATTAAGCATTTGAAAATTAGATAAAAAATTATAAGAATAGGACAATCAAATACGGGCCAAATATTTCACGGGTTATACAGTTTTTCGTACTACAAAAATTTAGAAACACGTAATAAATAAAGCACCCGTAATTTTAAACAGTTTTTAAACAACCTTTTGTCTTGGCTGGCTGGCGTGATTTAAAACGGGCCTTCTGTTTGGCCCGCTTCTGTTTGGCCCGCTTCGGCTGTTTGACTTTGAATTTGTTCGTTCCTGTGTTCGTGTGTCTTAAACGTATGTTAACATTTTTATATATTTTGGTTTACAAAATGAATTTTATGTTTTTAATTTTTATTTTTGTGCAAAGAAAATATCCTTTGTACAGAAATATAAATTTCAAAATTAAACATTTTGTTATAAATACTGCTGCATTTTAAATATCTCCCGAAATAAATCTAAAACCCCTATTTTTGCTGGTAACCTTTAATTGAAGAAGTGGCAGGTAGCAACCCTGATGTTAAACCTCTACTACTCAAAGCGGAAAGGTGAAGTCAACTGTAATGACATCGCTTCGAAAGGTCAAACAATTTTTCGCTTAATCTTTAAAACCCTCAAAGTTTGTCCCGTCTTGATCCGGATCCGTTTTGGAGGAACAGATCAACCATCTTACTGCTAGGCATTTCACAAAAGTGAAACAGGACACGTAGACACAAATATCATGACTATTAACTAGGTGATAGAGTTATGTGACGTGTAGACTAGATTTACTACCACCGTCTCACCTATTCTCGTCACAATAGCGTTGGTGCTTGTCATCATCATGTTTTAGTTTTTGAGGGTAAGTTAACCGGTAAACTAATACATTCTAGCCGTGCGACATAAATAGAATGAAATATGAATCAAAATCAAAAAAGGATTTGGTCAAATAAACTTTTAGAAGCACTTTTAACGAGACGAAAATTTTAGAATTAATACCGGTGTGGAAAATAGTCACCGCGAATGAACTTTTTATTCTTTACATTAGGAAAACCATCTGCTTTCTGTTTGCTATCTTCTATCTATATAAAATAAACTATTTTTCTATGCAGCTCGTAAAAACTAGTGAAGATTAAAGGTGTCACTACCAGCACGATAATTAAGTAGTAGATTTCTATAACACGCCCAAATCGGTGCAACCATCCTTACTGATTCTGAATTACATTTGTAATTTGTATTGACTACTACAGAAAACGTTGAAAAAGAAAAAAACAATGAATATAATGACTATATTACACAAACCTAAACGAGATTTGCGTATGTCAGAAAGGGCACGAAACCAGGATTAACGGAGTTGAGATGATTGTTGCGGAAACTCTGTGATGTAACATTTGCGGATCGCTTTTGTAATACAGGATTGTGAGACAAAATTAGGTTTGAAAAAATGAATCGGTGTAAAAATGAGAAAGGGGTAAGGGGGATACCAACGGGGATGCGAAAAAAATACAGAAAAAATGACAAATGAAGGTCTGGTATGAAAAGGCGATGAAATTAGTTCGGTGCCGTCTCTGAAACAAACGTTTGTATATACTATGTTTTAACGTTTGTGAAGATAGTAAGGAAATACTGCCTGAAATGTGATGATTGCACTCGATTCTCTAGAAATTAGAAGTACTTTATTCAATAAAACTTTTTATATACAAGTTATTTTAACGCGTTAATAATTTTTAACACCTTTAGATACGTTGGACATATTTGAGACGGGTAAAAACCATTAAATTCGCAATATGTGATGTAACCGACACCTCTGTATATCAGCATGTACAATGTACATTATTTGTAAATTAATAGATGCAGTAGAAAAAAATGATGATGATGATGATGATGATGAAAGTAGGGGAATAGTAGTAGGAAGGAAGCGGGAGGGTAACAGAAATGTGGCAGGAAAGCTTTAACAATCGAAGAAAATACAATGATGAAAATTTTTAAGTTTTCAGTTCCGTCGGTACTCCTGGATGGACCACTGCTTCTTTAAGCTACTACCGGATCGGAAATGAGGCCACACACTAAGAATATACGGCGGGAAGAAATCGGCTTGTCTTTTCACATATGCATTTTTTAATAAATATATTACACAATTATTAATCTGTAAATGTATCGTATGTAATTTTTCTAATAATAATAAAGACTGCTGATACGAGGAGCAGTTAACCCCATGCTTTTTCGTCGTCTTGATATTCAGATATTTTATAATAATATTTTTTATATATATTTTATTTTATAATAATTTTGTTTGTATATATTCGTCGTAACTGATAAGGTGTGAATATTCAAATGTGAATATATGAATGAGATAGAATTGCGTCGGTCGCGACACTGTCAATTTTATTTCTTTTCGTACATTGCTTTGTAAAAACAATTATAAATCTGGCACTTACAGTTAGATATGCAAAGACATGTGTTTTTGCCAAATCTATAACTACTTACATGAAATTAGGGACACTTTTGAGTGTCAATTTTGTTCCGGACTGTGCATCTTGGGTTTTTTATATCAATGCTTATGACTTACATGCCTAAAAAAACGTATCTTCATGTCCATATTTCCGAAGAAGTAGGCAGAGATACAACAATTGCACCCACGATTAGCCAAAGATACTTAGTCCCATAATGTGATAAGTGACAAGCCTATCGCCAACCGGGCACTCATCCAGTCCCGGACAACATTGTTTGCATAAGAAAACTGATAAAACACATTTTTGAATTGCTGAAAATATTCGCATTTGAAGTAGAGTTTTAAGAATATTTTTATTGTCAATCATTTAATTTACATATCACAAATTGCACTGCAAAATTAAAAAACAAACACGCCAGCTGATTTGAATGCCAGTTTGTTAACAGTGCTATCATTGATGTTTTAAGGATGAAATTAGACGAGATATGGATGACGCGGAAATCCATTCTAATATTATAAATCAGAAAGTAACTCTGTCTTTCTGTCTCTTCTTCAAGCCTAAACCACTGAATCGATTTAGATGAAATATGATACATAGATAGTTTGAGACCCGAGAGAGGACATAGGATAGTTTTATCCCGGAAATCCCAAAGGAACGGGAACTGTGCGGGTTTTTATTTTAGAAATTTTGCCACGCGGACAAAGACGCGGGCACAGCTAATTCTCGATAATATCGAAGATAAATTAATGAAAAGGGATGAGCAATAAAGGGTCGTCTTGCTGTAATAATACTAGTACAGAAATTTGTGTCGTTATAATCCTAGTGTCTATCACAATCGTGTTCTATTTTAAGCGATGTGTAGTCCCCATACAATAAACGTGTATTTTTCGCATTTTTTTGCTATTATGGTACGGAACCCTTCGTGCGCGAGTCCGACTCTCCCTTGGCCGATTTTTTATACTATAAGGTAGCAAACAAGCAGATAGCTCTCCTAATCGAAAGAAACTACCATCGCAAATAAACACCAAAGATGTTGGTGCGTTGCTGTCCTTGTGGCGGCGTAGTAATGACACGTAAGTTCACTGGCTACATTATCTCTACATTGGAATATGACAGTGATAAGCACTGACCCTTTTGCAGGTATAAAGGTAAGGTGGTGGTACTAAAACCCGGGAAAGACGTCGCAGAACTCTACCATCCAGTCACGTTGTAGTGACACGTATTGCCAGTTGTTCGACTATTACGAACTGCTTGACAGAATCGCAGATGGCCTATTATTTAAGCCCCGTTTTCACTTCGATTAGTACAAGTGTAAGTGCTTAATGCAGGTGCTTAGTATTAAGATAAAAATACGTGAAGACAGCCGTTGATCAGTGCGAGGGATAAGCAATCAGCATCTATACACTTTTACTACGCTGATTACGTATCACTCGCACTGATCCATGGCTATCTTCACGTATTTCTGGTTTAATACTAAGCACCTGCATTAAACACTCACACTCGCACTAATCAAAGTGAAAACGGGGCTTTAAACGAAGCCCGAGCCAACAGTGCAAGTAAAATTATACTTAATGCATTTTTTTTATGGAATAGGGGGCAAACGGGCAAGAGGGTCACCTGATGGTAAGTGATCACCGCCGCCCATGAACAGCTGCAACACCGGAGGTACTGCAGGTGCGTTGCCGGCCTTTAAGGAATGAATACGCTCTTTTCTTGAAGGCCCCTAAGACGTATCGGTTCGGAAACACATCCGCTGGTAATTGATTCCACAGAGCAGTCGTGCGGGGCAAAAAATGCCTCGAAAATCGCACTGTAGTGGACTTGCAGACATCCAAATGGTGAGGGTGGAATTTAGAATTTTGGCGTGATGTCCGATGGTGGAAATCAGCGGGTGGTATTAAGCCGAACAACTCCTCGGAACACTCCCCGTGGTAGTAGCGATAGAAGATGCAGAGGGAACCAACATCTCTTCGCAACGCCAAAGGATCAAGCCGATCGGAAAGAGCCCGATCATCGATAATACGAGATGCTCTACGCTGTATGCGGTCAAGAGGAAGGAGCTGGTAGTTCGGAGCCCCTGCCCAAAGATGAGAACAGTACTCCATATGAGGCCTGACTTGCGACTTGTATAGTCGCAAACGGTCGGCTGGTGTGAGGTACTGTTTCGCCCTGTTCAGAACACCAATTTTTTTGGACGCCAGCTTTGCTTTACCTTCCAAATGACCACGAAACTGGACGTTACTCGATATGTCGATACCAAGAATTCCAATATTGGCTGAGGCAATCAAAGGAGTATTCTCAAAACGAGGGGATACGGCAAAAGGTGTTTTCTTGGCGGTAAACGCACAAACTTGTGTCTTCCTTGGGTTGTATTGGACTAAATTTAGTCGACCCCATTCCGAGACTTTGTTCAATAAATCCTCGACTTCAGACACAAGTTTTTTCCGGCACTCGTCAACATGTTCCCGAGAAATGTTAGCACGGCCGGAATATACAGCATCTCCTGTACTGTCATCTGCATAACAATGAATGCCGCTAATTTGCAGCATATCATTGATATGCAGAAGAAACAAAGTAGGAGATAGCACGCAGCCTTGGGGAACACCAGCATTGACCGATTTTAGGTCTGAGCATACACCGTCGACAACAACCTTAATACTACGATCTGTCAAAAAACTGGCGATCCAGTTGCATAATTTGTCGGGAAGTCCATAAGATGGAAGTTTCGCAAGAAGTGCTTTGTGCCACACCCTATCAAAGGCTTTCGTTATGTCCAAACTAACAGCTAGCGCTTCCCCCTTGGTCTCAACTGCCTTCGCCCATCTATGAATAAGGTAGACCAAAAGGTCACCTGCCGAACGACCGCGACGGAAACCATACTGACGGTCACTTATCAGCAGATGCTCTTCTAGGTACCTTAAGAGCTGGCAGTTGACAATGGATTCCATTATCTTTGAGAACAAGGAGGTGATAGCTATGGGCCGGTAATTGGACGGATTTTAGGATTTTTATTCGGACGGATTGCATCAAACATCTATCACGTAGATAACATCGTTTGATTAAAAGATCACAAAAAAATGTTTGCTCTCGCTTATGTGACGGTTGTATACACGGATTGAGTAAATGGATACGCCTTTCAAGACAATTTCTTAGTTTGTCAATGTAGCTTGCTATTACATGCAGAAATACAGAGTTTATACTACTTACCAATGAATAAAATCATTTCAAGGGTAATTTTTAAACCTTGTCATTTCATACGGTACGATAAAACAATACAACATGATTTATTTCTATTTTCCACAATATAATATAACCTACAAATGCATGAAATTTTTTACAGTAACAGGAGCGTTTGCTCATATACGCGGCGACACGTTACCTTCCCAATGGCGTGTCTATTACTATTCATATGGTCTGTGGTTGTTTATTATCATAAGGAGAGCAAGTTTTCGTTTGCTTACATATTCTAAAAGTACTTACAAGAATGTTCGAAATTGTTATGAAACGAAAGATTTTGTATTAGATTTCATGTGCGTAAAATAGCTATATTTTACGCACATGAAATCTGATACAAAATTTTGCTGTTCAAAGACAGATACTAATTAATGCTGAGAAATTTAATTTCGCGTTTTGTTCACGGCGAAAGCACGCATTAGACATTCTGTTAGCATATTATTTACCAGTTCGCTAATAAATTATAATTCAAATTTACTACTGCTGATTTATTATTACTTTGAAACACACTTTAGTATTAGTTCTTAGCATAATTAAATAAAGCTTTAGGCGTATTGGAAATAGATCAAAGGTTAAGCTATTAAGTATATATTAGAAACATACATACAAAATATATTTCATATTCAAAATATACTTTATTATTGTATGTTAAAACATAATATATCAATATCAAACACATGAGTATATATATATATATATATATATATATATGTATATATATATATATATATATATATATATATATATATATATATATATATATATATATATATATATATATATATATATATATATATCGATTGTCATTGACGTCAATATCCACGATGTACCGCTTTTATACTAATATCACCGACCGATTATTGATTCCAAAAAATTGACACAATTATTCCATATTCTTGCAGAGTATAGCGGCTCCACTACTTGTCTATTTATCTACTGTGGTAGTCTAGTTCACAAATGTCAAATATTATATAATTGACGTACGACGCCGTTTACAAAAATAAGAACATCTTGCTAAAGAGTGATTAAACAAGATGTTATAATTTCCGAATAGCACTGATCCTTTCCTAGGTAAAACTAAAAAACTTTTTTAAGCAAAGAAAATTGTGGTTATATAATCTTATCAGGCAACGCTCTTACCACTATACACATATATTTACTTAGAAACACTAAAGTATTGATCAAATTTGTAAATAAATTTATTAATTCATATTAATATTATAAATGCGAAAGTAACTGTCTGCCTGTCTCCTCTTCACGCCTAAAACCACTGAACCGATTTGGATAAAATTTGCTACAAAAATAATTTGAAACCCGAGAATGGTCATAGAGACACATCAAAGATCCAAATCGGTTCAGTAGCTTAAACGTTAAGAAGAGGAAGACAGACAAACAGAAAGGCAGACTTATTTTCACATTTATAACATTAGTATGGATTATATATTATTATAATGCTATTGAAATTTTTATAGACTTAAAAAATGTTGCCTGTACTTTGACGTACAGTCAAACCATCTAACCAGTATGCAATAGCAGTAGTAGTCAACTTCATCGTAAAATTAAAGTAGAAATTAACATAGAAAATCTACGAAGTGATTACTTGAACGTAACTTCACTAAACTTGTCTCATTTAAGTTTAGTTAAAAGTTTGATTATTAGAACAATGCAATTGCTCCTTTAACAAGATGTACGCTTAAAAGCCAGACAGTTTCCGGTTTACCCGGTTCTTGTTCCGGTTTTATCTTACTAATGATGTTGTTCTAGGGTTTGACAGATGACAGAATATCCGTTAGATAAACCAGCCGTCATTTATATCTTAATCTACTTTCTCTATTGTTGAGGCTTGTCTGATTAAGACACTGGCATTAGATCACTGTACTTGAGACTACGAATACCTAAATGCTCATAGACTTAGCATTTAAGAATCTGTAGTTACTAATATTATAAAAACGAAAGTCAGTCTGTCTGTAACGCTTTCACGGCTAAGCCGCAAAACCGATTTTGATGAAATTTGGCAAGGACATAGTTGAGGAATCAATGCCAAGAAGAGCCTAAATTTTGTTTAAAAAAACAACCCCCAAGGGGATGAAATAGGGGATGAAAGTTTGTATATTTAAAACTATATAGATGAAATGTTAATCTATGCTCTACAATAGTTTAATCACAACAACATAGTATAAAACAAAGTCGCTTTCCGCTGTCTGTCCCTATGTATGCTTAGGTCTTTATACCTACGCAACGGATTTCGATACGGTTTTTTATAATAGATATAGTGATTCAAGAGGTAGGCTTATATGTATAATATCATCCGTTATATAGTAGAGAAATACAGTTACAGATATATTTAGCAAAACAACGTTTGCAGGTTCATCTAGTAATATATAAAAGGATAATTTAAGATTCCTCTAGAAAAAGATGTGTGTACAAATTACACACATATGCACTTATACACAAGTGTAATTTTGGTATAAAGCTAATACAGAAATCGTGATTTTTTCGAGAAAAAATATTTTTGTAATTATACGAATTATACATTCATTAAATATGAATATATTGTACGCCGCTATCTCATAAACCTTTGAGTTAAGACTTCTAAATCATCTTAATAATTAATATCTATACCCCGTGGTGGCCGGAACCAACCCCGTGTTGAAGCTCCTTTGAAAATAGGCCAACTGCCGTTCTGCCAGGCAAGTCGTAAAAAGCGACCAATAAATAATAAATAAATATTCACGGGACTAATTACAGATATTTATCTAACCTCAAAGTAAGCAAATTATTTGCTTGTGTCATGGGTGTTAGTCAATGATACTAATACATAAAAATACATACTATATACTAATACATATAAATACTTTTACATAGATAATACATAATAAACACCAAAACCCGGAAATACAAACATTTATGATCATCACACAAATGCTTGTTCCCGTCGGGTATCGAAACCGAGCTCCGTCGATTGCGTAGTCAGGGTCGCTAACCACTCGACCAACGGGGCGGTCAAACCTCGTTGGCCAATAGGCTATGCGAGTCACTACCATCGTGACTACTAGGTGGTAGCGTTCTGCATTGTCTCGCCCGGATCTGGTACCACCACCTTACCTATTCCTGCCGCAATAGCGTCAGTGCTTGTCACTGTCATGTTCCGATTTGGAGGGTAAGGTAGCCGGTAAACTTATGCATATGGCGTTAGAACTCGCTACAAGATAGCAACGTACAATTAACTACTTTGGTGTCTATAGGCGATGGTTGACTCTTTCCATCAGAAGACCCATCTGCTTGTTTGCTTTATAATAATATTAAAAAAACAATAACAAAAGGTATATACACAAAAAATATTTAATTACAAAAACAAAATATCGTCGAAGTATGCAAACATTCTAAATAATACGCTTAGCAGATATTAACGGCGCGCGGCGCGCGGTGAACGGTGTGACATGAACTGAATTGCGCGAGAAAATGTTTTAAGGGAAAAATGTTTTTGCGGGAAAATGTTTTTGCGGGAAAATATTTTGCGGGAAAATGTTTATGCGGGAAAATAAGGAGAAAACGATTTTTTCTAGATATGAGGCCCACATACTAGCTGACCCGCGGAGCCTCGCCTACACAGTACCTCGCCGAGTACAGCACCACGTTATAAACTTTCATACAAAATTGTATCTCCTATTTTGGTCCTTTAGGGGTAGATTTTTGAAAAATGTTGTGTTTGAACCTAAAATCTTCAACTATCTCCTTAACAAGTTTCATCAAAATCGGTTGTGGTTTAGCCGTGAAAACGTAACAGACTGACGGATGGAAAGACAGACTTTCCTATTTATAGTATTACCTAGTATGGATAGGAAATACCATTATTGCTTGTTTAATAAAATTATTCTAGCTACAACATACCGTTCTATTCGCTATTCTCAAGAGACCGGTATAAAATGCATCTACATTTTATCTTGTCTGCTTAATAACATTTTCTTAGTAAATTTCTATTAGAGAATATTTTCACTGATGGAACAATTAATTTTGAATACTTTTCCAATCTTATCTTTTTTATATTTTGATTGTTTAGTGTACGACTATTTGTAAAAAAAAATGGATCGTTCTTTCCGTTTCGAGAATCGACGGCCCATTTATCGGTGTCGTTATTTTTTTTCTGTCAGGACTGGATTTTGATTCCCAATTCCAACGTCATCTTGATGTTTTTAAATTTTCTGCTAAATATAATTTTCTGGATACTGGTAATCGATACACTTTTTTTACAAGAAAGGAATAAATGTAGCTGGACAAACTACACTAAATGATGTTAACCTAAAAGCAAGCAATTTTTGCTTGTGATATGGGTGTTAGCGAACAATACGAACATAGAAAAACATATAAAAATACTAAAATATATTTAATGAATACACGCAACCTGAATTACAAATATTTATGCTAATTACACAAATGCCTTACGGAAATTGAACCTATATAGTCACTCGACTATAACTATTACAATATTTACAAGTACTACGTACAATAATTTTGACTACTTAAAAAGTATCTTTACGCCCGTATCCTCGAACAATTAAGCAGAAGACCAATAACTGCACCCAGGGTTAGCCGTGAATACTTAGTACCAAAATGAAATAGGTGACAAGCCTATTGCCAACCGGGCACTTGTACATTCCCAAACAACGTTAATCAGGAAACTGAAAAAACACATTTTGAATTGCCCGACCCAGTAGAGTAACTTCTTATCTAGATATAATAATAACCTCACTGACAATCCTTAAAATAAATATCATATAGATACTCCTGAAAGGGTAAAAACGGAATTATCTAATACTCTGGGTACAGCGGGCATGACAAATTTCATTTTAACCGTAGATTAAAAATTTATTTTTTACAAACGGATTTTTGAATGTATTAGGTATAAAAAGCGGGTTTTACACAATTAGTATTTAAATTCTTTTTCCAGTTTTGATTACATTCCCCGTGTTGATCTGAGAAAAATAGTTCCATTTCTTGGGGCTAATTTTCGGCCTCAAACTGTATATATGGGCGATGCGAGGCGGCGAGAGCAGCGCGATTTATCGCTCTATCCAGTTCACTTCAATAAGAATGTATTACATGTTTTAGATCGCGTCGCTCTCATAGGTTGATCGCTCAGCGATGATGGCTGTAAAACAAAATACATATTAAGCCATCAGCGCCGACTGGAAAACCAGTCTTATAGTTGGGCATCTCGGAAAAGACGTGAAAAAACGTGTCATTAACATCGGGACTAATAAGTAGCATCATAATTCTACATCATCTCGATCGCACCATTATCATCTTTGGTGTCTATAGGCAATGTCTTCTCTTTCCATCAGGAGAGCCTGATGGAAAAAAATGTGTGTTATCCTATGATTCTATGATATACAAAAACTTATCTATTTTACAATTATGCGTGATGGGCCAAAACTATTCTATTCTAAAATTGGACATATAATTTAAAAAAAAAAAACAAATATTTATTTGAATACCCCTATTCTGTTTTACTTATCTATTTTTTAAACATCGCTTAACACACTTGGAAAGACATGTTCAGCACGTGAACCTATTTTTTCGTGTAGTTCTCGCCCTAATTTACAAAGGGCATGTGAGGTTAGGTTGTAGAGAAATGTACAGGTCACCGCTTCAAATGTCAGTCCTACATGTTTGCGGTAACCCGGCGATCGAATAAGCCACAGGCTAATAACAACAAATTACATTAGTACACAACGTGATTAGAATTGGGACTTAGAATAGGGAAACGTTTTTGAATAGCAACTTCTTGAGAATCGTTGTAATTTAAAACTCTATGAAACGCGAAAGCCGGCGCGAGAATTAGATAGAAATCATTACACAGTATTTTATATTTAAAATTTCATCTATTTAATGGTACAACTACCAACGGTCTAACCAAAGAGCTTTACTGCATGTTTTTAGTTCTAAAATACGAAATACTTTTTCCTCGACTCCTTCAATTTATCTCTCTCTCTCTCTCTCTCTCTATCTTCGGTTTTTTTCTACTTCAATCAAAAAAGTTGAATATCAATCGCTATAGTTCTCTGTCTGCGTCTTACACACTTCCATAGTGTACTCATCTCATTATCTTACTAAGCAGAATATAAAGTTTCACTTCCACCGCGTGTGAGCTCACACTTGATTTTTTTTTAATTAGTATAAAATGAGTACTCCTACTCTCTCCTCTCATCACCGCGTCGTCCCCATATTCCCGAAAACATAGGCAGAGGTGCAATGAAACCACACGATTTCCTAACGGTATTTAATCCCATGGTGTGAGGTGGCCAACTTATCAATAAATCGCAAGGATGTGCCTCGCGAATTCTCGATATTTTGGCAACCTATATATTCAAGTCTCAGGTAAGAAAAGTTTTTCCGAAAAAACAAAAACAGACTTATTTAAACACAGAACTCGAAACCACAAAATCATGCGTCAATACCGAAGCCGGTACCCTAGAGCCGAATCACGGGCTTATCGCTTCACACAATCCTAATTTGTATAGAAAAATAGATATGCTATAGTTTCGTCTTTCGCCAATAGATGGCACTTCATTCAACTGTAAATTTATTTAAGCTGTTATTTTTACACAATATTTGCTAGCATATAACACTTGTACTGTTTCACAATAAGATAATTATATTTAATTTCCGACCGGTTTCGCTTACACAAGCATCCTCAGGGTGGATGCTTGTGTAAGCGAAACCGGTCGGAAATTAAATATATATCAATAAATATATAAAATATATATCAATAAATATCAATAAATATATATCAATATATACCTAAAATCAATATCAAAAATAATGTTTATGTGTAAAAGTTTCTAACTTAAAATATATTTATTTAAAAAAATAAGTTAATAATAATATTACAAGTGATGGAAAAATAATTAAAATTTACAAAAATAAATTAATATTGCCATTCTGAAAACAACGATATGCTAGGAACGACAAATGCTATCATTCAAGTCAAACATTGTTATTTTTTGTGTTTATATGAACTGGAGAGTGCGTTTTGGATTTTTTCAAATAAATAGTGATTTTATTTTACGACCTGACTACGTTTTATGGATTTTGGTGATCGCTCTGTTGAACTGTGTTTTATCCAGGTCCTTAAAGAAGCTTTCTTTTTCCTGTATACCATAGCTACCCTTATTAGACTCCGATTTTCTATAATAACTTCAGAAAAAAAGTACTGTGTACATTTATTTGAACGCCCCGTTGCTTGAGTGTTTAGCGACCCTGACTACGCAATCGACGGGGCTCGGGTCCAATCCCCGACGGGGACCAGCATTTGTGTGATGTGTTTGTATTCCCGGGTTTGGGTGTTTATTAAATATATACCAGTATTTACATATCTATTTCTATGTATTAGTATCTATCGTTGACTAACACTCATAATACAAGCAAATAATTTGTTTACTGTGGGGTTAGATCAGTAGTGTAATTTGCCCGTGAATATTTATTTATTTAACTTTCTTGTAATAATTATAAAGATAATTACAAAATAAAGTTTGACGAATTTACTACTTGTTTTATTTTACAAAATTTAAATTTAAAATGAAGAAAAGGTTATTTTTTTTCGAAATGACTATTACAGTTGACCTTATGGGTCGTTACTGCGTCACCAGACTTTTAGGGCGAGCAGAGTGCTCAGCCAGAAATAGAGGCCTGTATGTAAATATATCGTGAGTATAGTTCTGTCTTTACCCACGAGATGGCGCCTTTAAATGAGATCGTCTGATGTCTCTATACCCTATATATAAAGTACTTTGTTAGCCGAATTATTAATCAGCTTATCAACTATTTTAGGTAAAAAAAGGCTAATACTTTTCACTATCATCATTACTACTAACTAGGTGGTAGAATTCTGCATCTTTTCGCGCAAGTTTTAATACCAACCGCCTATTCGCAACCTATTCGCAATAGCGTAAGTGCTAGTCACTGCCGTGTTCCGGTTTGGAGGGTAAGACGCAGGTAAACTAATGAATTTGGCATTGCATCTCTGCCTCACATAAAGCAACCAACTACATGTTTGGTCTCTATAGGCGATGATTGATCTCTTTCTATCAGGAGACCTATCAGTTAGTTTGTTTTCCTATGATATAAAAACTTTCATGTAAAAGAGGAGAAAAAATTACTGCAATGCTTGAAAGTATCTTCAGGCCCATATCCCCAAAGACATAGACACAGGTACAGCCAGTGCACCCACAATTAGCCAAAGATACTTAGTCCCTCAATGTGATAGGTGGCAAGCCTATCAAAAACCGTGCACTTATCAAACCCCGGGCGGTGTTGTTTTTATCAAAAAAACTGAAAAAATAGATTTTTTAATATCCCGACCCAGGTTCGAACCCGAGACCTCATGTGGTAAACACGGACACCGGACCATTAGACCACAGAAGCGAAATTCTTAATCTTTTCATTATTCATACAAGAAATGGATAACAACACTTCTTATTTTGCTTCTGATTAAACTGAAATTCCCAGCGAAAAATTGAGATTCGAATTTCATTTTGCATTCATGCTTGTAATCGTATCACACGTTCTTTTTAGTGAAAAATCGCATATGAAAGGATTATCTGATTCTCACGTGTTATATTTTATCTTACCTAACTTTTAGGAATTCACGGAAAATTCTTTCTGAGTTAGATTAAGATTAATTTTCAATGATCCAAATATATCTTATCTCGTTGAACCGGGCCATTTTTAAACATAGCATACTGCTAGGCGTTTCGTAAAAGACGAGAGAATGCTTATACTTGTCATTAGAAATAATGATATAGAATATAGAATTAATGATAATAATGCTTAATGCTTCACCCTTCTTGGAGTGAAGTGCTATTCGACTCTCCTGAAGATGCTTCGGTTTCGAAGTGAAACGTTGAGTATATAAGTTGAGTGTTACTTACTGCCTTTGCTTCTGACGTGGAAGAAAGTATTGTGGAAGTGGGTGGACTATTGTGCCGCTGTTGTCTTTTATAATTTCAGACTTTGGATAAGTTTGCCCTTCATTTTTTCCTTCATTTCGTTTGAATCACAGCAGTTCCATATAACATTTCGCGGAAAATTTGTCAAATTAAATACCATAATTTCTCCTTTAAATTATGGATTTCCGCCATAATGCCTTATATTTATAAAGGCATTATTTTTAAATAAAGGCCTTACGCAAATCTTGTAAAGTGTCACCTTGTGTCTAAGTGACACGAGTACGAGACACCTGCTGTGATCGACCTATGAGTGGAGAATGAACCCACTACACGGAATTGAAATCGGCGACTGGTTAGTTACTCTCGTATAATGAGTATGAGTCTGTTGGGTACTCCCATTCGCATAGCTTCTTGTACTCGTATATTAGGCCATTGTACCAAGGATAGAATTCATAAGCCATGTCAGACACAAAACCAACACAGCCTCCTATCAAGCGATGAAGGAGCTCGCCCTTGATAGAGAAAAATGGAGATGGCTTCACAGACAAGAGCCTAGCTCTTAAATATGATGATGATGATCAGATCTTATCGAACGCCTTCGAACGCGACGTCGAAAAATAGAGTACCGGTGGGAATTTGCAGCTCCGGGGCTGCATTTAAAGAGTTTAAAATGTACTATGTGAGTCGGTGCACTTAATGAATGCAAAAGCGAACTGCTCGGAAACCGAACTGCTCATTTATTATGAGACCTTTTTCGTGAACAAATGCCTTAAGGCGAAATAGTATGATTTTTTCGTAGATTTTGCTTAACATGTTGATTGGGTTAGTGAGACGGCAACTACTGTCATTATTTCGGGGTTTTTCCGGCTTGTGTATTCCTATGATGGTGCCTTCTTTACACTTGTCCGAAAACGCACAACCGTCTAGGAATGCAATGAAGATGCACACTAGTAGATATATAAGGGAGGGAGGGAGGTATTTAACTACCTTATTTGTGATTTTATCAGACCTCGATGTGTAATTGTGATTGGAACGACGAATGAAAAATGTTACCATCGCAAGATGTTACGCATTACGTAGACGTATTCACGTAAAAGATGCACGGCTGTGTCCATGACACAGCCACAACCCGTTTTTTAACTATATTTTTACTTCATTAGATAACAAACAATCAGATGGCTCACGTGTTGTTAGAATGTCATGGGCTTTTTAATTCTTACTCTCTGTTCTAAAAAGGGAGGTAATGTTTTTTTCCGATCGAGTTGGAACCAGAATTTTCCTTTTTAAACTAATTACTATTTTTTTTTTATTTTACTTTTTAATAATCAACAAAACGCATCATCAATCTTAAATGTACAGAGTCGTCTTATCAAAGAATCGTTTAAATCACTTTTTATACCTATTACTGCGGCAAAGTCCGCCTGTCACAATTCTCTCGAGATTTCAAACGGAAATTGCAGGGACTTAAATTGCACAGTAGTTTATTGGTACGAGCACCACTTTATTAGTATTTAAGGGGTATAAACATTTCAAACTCGAATAATTGCGTTATAATGTTTTGCAAAACATAGTTATTAGGTAGTAAGGTCTAAGCTTGTTTGAGTTTAATCTTTTTAAACACACGCTACGTATTTCAAAAATAACCTCATCTCAAAAGGAAATGAAAGTTATTAATTTTGCATCTTAAAAAAGCAGCAATGCCATAAACCCTCATGTTGGTCCGGCCCCCCTTTAATGGATAGATCATCTGCCATTCAGCCAGGCCTAGGCAGTTCGTAAAAGGCAAACGATTACATACGAAATAAAGAACGTAGCACTACCACCGTAACTATTAGGTGGTAGAGTTCTGCAATGTCTCGTCGGGGTTTTTTAATACAACTGCCTTACCTTTCCTGCCACAATAGCATCAGTGCTTTTCACTGTCGTATTCCGGTTTGCAGGGTAAGGTAGCTAGTAAGCTTAATAGTAGCTAGTGGTATTACTGTTTCGTCACGTAGATAGCAACGCAACATTAACACCTGTGGCTATAGGCGATGGTTGTCTCTATCCATCGGGGGAGCCATCTGCTTGCATAACGAAAAAAACTTACTGAAAGTCTACAAATTAAAGAAGTCTCCGTGGATAACTCAACCTTTTCTTTTATTTATTTATTTTATTTTATTTATTTTAATACAATTTAATACATTATCAATAATATTAAAGATACCACATAAACTCTTGCGAGTTTTACCGGGCATCAGAGTCGTCGACACAATAAGTTTAATTACAATCATGAAACAAATAAAAATATCATGAAAAAAATAAAAATATATTTATATCATAAGATAGCAAACATGCAGGTGGGTCACCTGATGGAAAGCGTCAACCATCGCCTATAGACACCAAAGATGTTAAAGGTGCGTTGCTATCTTGTTTCCCACTATATCAATAGCACAAACAAAAACACGATATTAGTACACACGTTTCACTTCGCAACCGGAGCATTTTAGTTATTCATTTATTTAATACTTTATTGCACACTTAATGAAAAATACACACGAAAAATATATCAAAAATTGCACAAAAAGTGAGCTTAACTCTACTGGCGGAGATTTCTTCCAGCTAACCCGGAATGTGGAGTAAGGATTAATAAATCCCTACTCATTTTCAAAAAATATTATTTTCCCTCATTATTTTCAAAAAAAAAAACAGACAGCACTGCACTCGATAAATTCGAGACTGTAAAATTTACTTAAAATTAGTCATTTACACACCCATTGGTGCATTTGCTTTTGTTCACGTTGTGGTTTCACTGGCACTACATACCAAAACTAAGTAGTAAGTTACAAATTAAATTACTTAAACTTCTTCGTCTATAAATTACGTTCAGAGAATTTTGAATGTCTAAGTACATTAGGTCCAAATCATCGTATATTAAAATTCAGCATTTACACATTTGTACAAAACCATATTTCGATGTTATCATAACGAGGCTTCGTTAATGAAAAATACGGAATTCAAAATTCCCTAGAATTATATGTAAGGCAACATCTGCGTCAGATTTTATCACTCGCTTATAATCGGAGCAGATGCTAGCTGTTATTAGTTCGAACGAAAGCGAATATCTCATGATTATGGTAATCGAACATTTCGGACGGTATTCAAACAAAATTGTCTTTAACACTTTTGGACATAGCAGCTATATGTTAAAGTTTTAAAGATAAAAAAACAAAAATAGCATTTTTCCGAAATAAATCCGAACCCATTATAAGTCACAAAGGCAAATAAAACAAAATAGAAAATATTATCTCCTGTGTTAAAGCTGCCACATTTGAAGAATATTACGTCTCCTTTCTTGGGGGCCATCCATAAATCACGTCACACGAATTTTATGATTTTTTGACCCCTCAGCTGGTCACATTTGTGGGACCCCCCCCACCTAGTGTGATGTCACAAACTTTACAATTTTACATTGGAACAATGATTTCATTCGATTATTTTTATCTATACAGGTGGCTTTTTAAATTTACCGTTGTAATACTTAGGTATAAAATATTATATTTAAAAAAAAAATGTGATGTCACAAAATTTGGGACTCCTTCCCACCCCTGGTGACATTTCTTCGACCCCTTCTCTCCCCCTTCACGTGTGACGTAATTTATGGATAGCCCCTTGTCAGCTAGTTCGTAAAAAATAAACGATAGGAATTTAAAAACGTCGTCTCGCCTAAGTTTGATTACGCGTCCTTAATTTTATCAGCCACTATAGCGACAAAGCCATATATATGTGGCAGGTTACCAATCAATTGAGAATATGTCCAGTCTCCTTTTTCTGCGAAGCCAGTAACGAGCACCGACGGTATAGCGGCAGGGATAGGCAAGGCTGTGATACCAAAACCCGGTCGAAAATTCAAATTACTCTATCAACCAGTTGGTAATCACCATGTAAGTGTGAGAAATAATCTAGCCTAGCATTTTACAAAATGCCTAACAGCAAGGCAGTTGATCTATTCTTCAAAATTGGTAATGTGCATGTCGGGCCACGCGCAATTAGGGTTCCGAAATTGCCCATCAAATAATGCGGACTAAAAAGAGGGCTTTTTCAGGTTCATACTATGAACATTTAAGCTGTTTAACGTCAATGACAAATATGTGTCCACACCACAGGTTCACCGCCTACAAAAACTTCTCTGAATACATTTATAAGTCGGTCGACTATTATTCAAAAACTTGTAAAGCCTTCTAAAGCGCGATAGTTTTTCTTTTAACTTCATTATATTTACTACTACCATGACTTTTTCCCACCCCCAAAACCAACTGCTTAACCTGCAGAGGGGAGCGGGGGACACTTGACTCTGATAAAAATTAGCACTTAAAAGGTAAATATTGAAAAAATTGTTTTCACAAACCTACAATAATTTTTAAAAACCTATCCAACGGTGTATCGTTGGATAATGAGGTACCTGAGAAAAAAAAATAACATCCCCAATTTACATGTAGGGGAGCTACCCTGAAAAAAAAAATATTTTTCAAAATTTTGTGTTACCACTTTGTTGATGTGACTAATATGTACATACGTGCCAAATTACAGCTTTCTAGTACTAAGGATCTCTGAGTTATCGGGCGGACGGATGGACGAACGGACGGAGGGATGGACCTAGCGATAAGCGTTTCTAGTTTACTTCGGATCCCTAAAAAAAGGGCCTGGGTCAACACGAGGATATGACATAAATAACATCAGAATGACTATCTAGTCGTTTGCCATCATCAAATTAAATAAGAATCAAATTATCAATTCTGAGTTATGTTGATACCTTTAGTGCTCACATAATATGTACTTATTAACGAATATTGTATTTTGTAAATATACGTTTAACATGACATGAGAAATTGCTCAGTGAGCAGCTTAGGGCTAGCTAACAAGCCTTGTTGCGATTACTCGTGTCATTTGCAAAAACTCTTTAATAAAATTTAAGAAAATATGATCTATATATATATATATATATATATATATATATATATATATATATATATATATATATATATATATATATATATATATATATATATATTTATATATATAATATATGCAGAACTGATTTTGGTTTTGAATTAATTGTTGAAGTCCAGGGAAGGTTTAAAATGTGAGAAAATATAGAAAAACATAAAAGTAGTTAAAAAGGCAGAACAACGATTGCCGGGTCAGCTAGTTCAGTATAAATTGTCTTCTTCACTTTTTTCCTCTCAGAGCGAACGCGATTTTCATCCATTAAAAATCAAGCCAATCAGATAAGATCACACACATAATGCGCATGCGTCATTATTCATTAAAGAGAAACACGTGTACTAAATGTATGTTCGTTCTCTATCAACGCGACATTTTCCCTTACGGCCCGTTCACGAATTTCGGTATTAGCGGCGCGCGGCGCTAACAGCGGGGCGTGGAAGCGTTGGACGCCACGCAGTGTCAGCAGACGTACCATAATTTCATGAATTTGTAGTCCCTCAATCCTAAGCATATAACCTTGACAAAAAGTACAATAATTTTGAATCATAGCAATTTCCTATATAAAAAAAATATAAAACTAGTTTTTAAACATAATTTACACATACATTTTCAATAAATAATTAGTATACAATAATTTTCTTAAAAGTACAATAATTATACGGCTCAAGCGCAATAATAATTTATCGCGAATCTGCTAACACTGACGAGTGACGCCACGTAACTTCAGTAACGATTAGCGGCAGCGGCTAAGGTGGACGTATTCAGAACGTGCCCAATAGTATGGCGTTATCTTAAATATCCCTTCTTTGTTTTGAAAACAGCACATTTTTTAAAGAAAATATTCTTAATGAGGGAAGGAGTACATGAATTGAATAGGAATCGATATTCAAATGGTGAGGTCCATTTATGTTGGGGATGTTTCGACATCCATATTGGTAATCGATTAATAACTTCTGCGATAAACGCCTCCGTGTTCATATTTGCTACAAAAATTGTCTAAAATATTTTATTCTTTACTTCGCTGCTGAATACGTCACTCACATGCCGCTGTCCTTGCCGCTCTGTCTCGTGGCGTCGCACTATCGGCTTGTACGTTTGTTCCCGCCGCTCCTCACACCTCGCGCCGCTGCAGCGATTCGCTCGGACAAAACCGCGTGCGATTTGACTATGCTACGCTAAGCTACCGCTCACAGCGGCAAGGTCGTGAACGAGCCGTTACACATGCGATTATGGCTCGCTTACTCTCTCTATATATTATCTCTATGGTTGTATAGAGTAAAGGCGTGATGGAATGTTATTTGAATTTAGATCTCTTTCATAGATCTTGGTACAACTTGCGTTCACATGGCTGTTTAGCCACAGATGCGTTTACCTTTCGGCACAGGCGGTAAAAATTAAATTTGTTATATAAAAAGCCTTTTTATTTCCTTGTATTTTTTGAAAAACGGCATTATTTATTATGCCCTTGCTGGAAATGACAATCACAAAAATAAAAAAAAAGAAATGGCAATTGCCTGTCTCCTAACATTGAAGTACTCGCCTGCAGTTTTCTATTTGAACTCATACTCGACCTGCAATTGCCTATTTCCTAATCTTTACAATAATGTACTGTTATTATACCTGATGCTGCCTAGCCTCCTGTTGTTTCAAGTATCTTAACCGCTGCTCTTTGGCGCAGAGCAGCTGGTGTTGGGTGTCGATTTGTTGCTGCTGCCGAAGCGCCATGGCGCGCAACTCTCCCAGCGTTAACTCCACCCCTTCCCCCAACTGCGGAATAAAGAATTAAAATTACGTAAATGAAATGATTTGAAGAATTTTGTAATTATTTTTAACATAATTTCAATCGTACACGCAACATTGTCTCTTACGCGTAATTAGTCGAAATTGACAAATCGCATTCTTTTATGATCCATCAATCAGAGCATTCTTTCTTTAGGCGCGAACTTTCTATAATGAAATCTCGGTTAGTCTTGTTCTGTTACGAATCTTAGTACCGAGTAATTATGATAACGAGAGTACTTGAAAAACTTTAAAAACAACAGAGAAAAATGTCGACACGCGAGACCCGAACCCGCGAGCATCTCCTCAAGCCGGGACGCTCTGCCACTGAGCTAATGTCCACGGGCTGAACGTGGCGAAATGGTCGCGGATTCGAGTCTCGCGTGTCGACATTTTTCTTTGTTGTTTTTAAAGTTTATCAAGTTTCCCAAGCACGGGGCGAGTGCTATAAAAACAAAAATAACGAGAGTACTGTAACGAAACTGTAAAAGTAGGTAGAAGTTAATTAACATCTTTGGTGTCTATAGGCGATGGTTGACTCTTACCATCAGGAGACCCATCTGCTTGTTTGCTATCTTATGATTAAAAAAACTATACTACCGAGTTTAGTCTATCAAATGTCTATAAGAAAAATTTTTACAGTCCTGACCATGGTACTCGTGAGTTTATTGGTTACCTCGGCAGCTTAAATTTGAATTCGAATGACTCCTCGACAGCTTAAATTCGATTCGAATGTCGAAAAAAGTCAAAAGAATGCTGGAATTACCTTTAATTGTGCATATTGTTCCATTATGGCCTAGCCCAGGTGAACTATTTGTTTGTCAATAGGAGTAGCTATCTCTTTCTTTTGTTTCTAGATAATTAGCGCGCGCGCGCTCCAATTCTACACGCTTCTAGATTATTCGTAACAATATCTTAGGTATGTTCTATATTCAGTCATACGTGTTTTATGGGTTCTGAATCAGACCACGACAATTCTATTTAATAGTGCGTACATAAAGTGAACAAGTGTCTAAGGGACTCTAAAATTTAGTATAAGGACCTAATGGTTTCACCTTGTCTCATCACCATAATCATTTATCAAACATTTCTTTTCTCCCTTGGGAGCATGTACGGTGCAACCGTAACATATTGCAATTCATCATTTTACACGACACATATTATTCATTATTATTTTAATTAGTATATTAAGACAGTTCGCATACAGCCATCAAGAGCGCTACGCGTCCTCACTAATCATTTCATATCAAGTGTATCATCAATATTAAATCAATATAATAATCAATTATCAATATAATCTATTATTTATCAATCTAATAGTGTACTAGTTAACAAGAACCCGTACAGGCATAAACACAGAATTATGTAGTCACCTAGACTTAAAATTGTGCTACCTTTTACTACCTTTCCTCCTTAACTACCTTTCTTTCTACATATCCGAAGCAACGGAGCATGCCCTTTATCGATTTTACACCGACACTTTCAGGCCTAATCACTACTTACAAAATACTGTTACGAATAATCTAGAAGCGTGTAGAGTAGGAGCGCGCGCGCGCTAATTATCTAGAAATAAAAGAAAGAGATAGCTACTCCTATTGACAAACAAATAGTTGACCTGGGCTATGCCACAATGGACTTTGTGAAATATGGCATAAGGTTGAAAGTAGCGTGTACTAGGATTTATGACTCATAACATGTTTACGATAAGAAGTGATTCATTGTTTCCCGATACATTTAGATTTTTCTGGATCCAGCTAGGACTTTCCCCTGCCTATAAATACAAAGGTGTTGACAAACACAGGGCAGTTTTTATCAAGCGATCGAGAGCGATACATCAAGTGACCAGTGCGAAGCGAGAAGTGTTTTATTGTGTAGTGTTCTAAGTTCAGTGATAGTTCAGCGAGTGACTAGGGTGTAAAGTGTATTTTAGTCTTACGTTGTGTTGTGTTGTGTAAATACACGGATTTAATATAAGTGGTGTTTTCCTACAATTGTGAACCCGAGTACGTAACAATACGAATAATAACGTTTATGTGTTTGACAATACTCAGCCTTTTAGGAAATTCTTCAGCAAAACCTTTTCCCATATGCGGGTGCTGAATCACGAGTACACACACACATTAAAGTCTACATCGACGATATGCAGTTTCTTTTAAGCAATCAGAAAAGAGAATTGAAGGCTAAGCATATTTGATTTTTTTGTACGCATTGACTTTTTATCAATGCGTATAAAAAATGTGTCATTCTGTATGAAAAATTATAGAATCTATTAAAGCAATAATCTTTGTATTATATTATGTATGAAATATATATAGTATTTATGATGAATTTTGGCGATGGTTATTATTTTCCGTCAGAACAGCCATCTATTTGTTTATTATTCAATTATAGAAGAAAATCTCTGTATTCAATAATAGTAATTTAAAAATTTAAACCGACTAAAATCTCAAAAACGGCAAAACCGATTTTGATGATGATGAAACTTAAACGGTTCCCTGAGATAGATAAAGTTACCTGATTTAAATAAAAAAAGAATAACTTCGATATGTTATTTAGCTTCCGAGAAAATACAAACATATATACCATACCTTACCATTCCACCAACAGGGTAGTACAAGTATTTTGTGCAAATTTTGTTAGACACATAATCCTATATGATTATCGTCGATTAACGTTTACTAACGATCGCCACGCGGTCGAAATTCAATCATAGACAAAGACATCAATCTCTTATAAGTATGACAACGGACATTAGCCATAAACATAGTATGTGTACGTGTTTGTATGTATCTATATCAATATTACTAGCTGTGCCCGCGACTTCGTCCGCATGAAAAAAAAAAAACTAAAATAAAATTAGCCTAAGTTACTCCTTATAACATCAGCTATCTGCAAGTGAAAGTCCCGTCAAAATGGGTCCAGCCGTTCCAGAGATTAGCCGGAACAAACAGACAGACAGACAAACAAAAATTGTAAAAAAATGTTATTTTGGTATATGTATTGCATACCAACCAACCATATGCATTTAGTTAAAAGCGGTTATTTTAATCTTACAGACACTCTAATTTTATTTATTTGTATAGATAAATGCGAAAGTTTGGTTGTTTGGATGAATGGATGTTTGTTGTTATGAACTTTAATTATTGTGCTAATTCTACTCTCCACCGTTCTCGTAAGTTTCGTAAAAATCGGTACAAAGTTTTTGCTTCACATGTTTTATGTGAAGACTAGCTGAGCCCGCGACTTCGTCCGCGTAGAACAATTTCTAAAAGTAGCCTTAGTTACTCCTTATTACGTCAGCTATCTGCCAGTGAAAGTCCCGTCAAAATCGGTCCAGCCGCTTCAGAGATTATCCGGAACAGACAGACACAGACAAAAATTATAAAAAAACTTTATTTTAGTATATATACCGTGTATAGATTTATATGCATTTAGTAAAAAGCGGTCATTTTAATATTACAGACACACCAATTTTTGTATATATGTATAATAAAGTAAAAACTTACTGGTGTGGTACATACAAGTTGTCCCAGAAATCAACGTCAAGCCGAAAACGGATGACGAAAAATTTTTTTACCTGCACTCTAAAAATTATAGCCATTTTAAAAAAAGTGAAAATCAACACTGTTATGATTTTTGAAGTACCATATAGCAATTGTCTTCCTAGTAGACTAGTAATCAGCCCACTTAATGCGCCATCTTTTAGGGCCACGTGCTGAAATAGCGTAGTACATTTTTTTTTTTCAGCACAGCCAGCTATATTTGAATGATGTAATAATTTTGAGCACATGTTTGAGCAAATTAGGGATATTCCCTCTGAAACTGTCTAGCAGTTGTGTTCAAATTATGAATTATAATTTATATTAACATTATTCAGTAACAAATCATCCCCGAAATAATTAAGCTAAGTAAAGATTTTGTAGTCATAGGGCTTGAAAAATCGTAACAAAGTGTTGATTTTCACTTGGTTTTAAATGGCTAAGTATAATTTTTAGAGTGCAAGAAAAAAAAATCATTTTTTTGAGAACCACCATCCTTTGGCCCGTCATCTGTTTTCGGCTTAACGTTGATTTCTGGGACAACCCGTATAAAGAATTCTACACTAGCAAAGATATTTCGTGTCAGCAAGTACAAGTACGCATCAAATAAAGTCCTTAATATTACCTAGAGGTAAAGAAACTAAAATCAATCTACATTTTATTAGTTCGATTTACATTATTTCATCCATTATGGATGGTCTAATTAGTTTCTCAGCGGCAAGGCAAGGTTCAAGAAAAGGTTTCTATACTAAATCTTTTTTTTTTTTAAATTAACTTTACAAGGCATCTGATTGGCTAATAAAAATGAAATGGAGGAACTCTCATTTAAAAATTATACATTTTGACAACAGATGTCCCAGGAAATATGCCCAAGCGAAAGTCTGGGATTAGAGGTCATTTCAGGACCGTGGCATAGCGTAACAAGTTTACTCCAGTTCAGCAAAATTTTATATTCATACAAATGTAAGCACTCAAACATTTTTTAAATATATTTAAAACCTAGCTGACCCGCGCAGCTTTGCCTAAGAAAACATCCACTATAGTATACTGGATTTTCCTTGGCTATATGGACGACATGATAACATACACACACGTATACTATTTTTAGGGTTGTATATAATATATATAATGGTTTACCGTAACAATAACATTTTTGATATCTATAAGCGATGGTTACCTCTTTCCATCATGATAACCAACTACTGCTTTCCTTACCTATAATATAAAAAGGCACGACTAACCAAATTAATTCTAAAACCAAAATGGCGTATGCCCCACGATGGAATATATTATTTTCACAATCGTCCCCTATTGAGGATATCAAATAAAAAGATTTGCACAAAATTTGTCCCCGTGTCAACTGCCGTTCTGTCAGGCAGGTCGTAAAAGGCGACCGATTGGCTATATGTACAAGTCACTACTATCGTGGCTACTAGGTGGTAGAGTTCTGCAATGTCTCGCCCGGGTCTTGTACCACCGCCTTACCTATTCCTGCCACAATAGTGTCAGTGCTTGTCACTGTCGTGTTCCGATATGGAGGGTAAGGTAGCCGGTAATATTATGCATGTGGCATTAGATCTCGCCACAAGACATCTATACATACATATAATAAAATCGTAGGAAAGTCAAAACTGTACATTGAATATTTTTTTAAATGAATACTTGGGGCATAATCTACAATCGATATCGAAGCCAAAAATATAGTTTTTAGAATTTTTGTCTGTTTGACTGTTTGTCTGTTTATCTGTTTGTCTGTTTGTTTGTATGTATGGCCGGGGTAAACTCAAAAAGTACTGCATGGATTTACTTCAAATTTTGCATGAATATTACTAACAGGTTAACATATAGACTACATATTATCACGCTATCACCTACGGGGGAGGAGCTGTGCGGAGTAAACATAGTCCGCGCGGACAAAGTCGCTGGCAACAGCTAGTATAAAATAAAAAATACAAAATGTATTCCAAAATATTTTACATGGGCGCGTTAGCTTAGTTTGTTTAGTCCCACTAAATTAAATTACGTAACATAATTAGTTCTGCAAATTTTATTGCAGAGACGGCGTCTGATTTAATTTTAGCATTTATAGTGTTAATTAGCCCTGTTTTTATTCTGATGTCGAGCGCTTTACTTTTTTGTGCTTTTCGGCCTATGATGAAATTAAATTAAAACCAATCCAATGTATTTAAATTGTAATAAGCCCATTTTATTATATGTGTCACCGTAAAATTGTAAATACCGTTAGATAATAATCTATCGTAGTAATATTATAAAAAATCTGCTAATCCAACCTAACTAAATTATAAGCTCCCTAGGTAGATTATAAACTAACGGTTTTTACAATTACACGTTGACAAACCCAAACACGGTAGTGCTTTGCTAGATTACCTACATGCTAATTTACAAAACGTTTGTGTGATATAGACAAATAATTTCGTGTATATTACACCAAAGCTTCAGCATTTCAATGTGTAAGTACAGTTAATTGGAATCATGGCATGGGATTAATTAATCTCTTAAAATCAGCTAAAATGTTAGTCATGGACCCCTTTAAAGAAGAGACCGTCTACCAATCTAAAAGAGTTCTACAACCTCGACCGGTTTTGGTTATATATATATATATATATATATATATATATATATATATATATATATATATATATATATATATATATATATATATACATATACACACACACACACACAACGGCACATATGTTCACTTAGGCCCTAGGCCTAGGCCTACAAGTATTATAGAATATTTTCCTCTCGTTGCTGATAAAATTCGAAAATGTCACTAAAATCATTTATAGATGTTAGAGTATTATAATATCTTGCCAGGCTGTGATTGTACTGTTCTACCGATAGGTTCTAAACATATTTTCTTACTTACTTAGTGTCACACATTAAAAGCTGAAAGTATAAATGGAGTTTGTCTTTGTTCTGTTCTAGTACGTAGGGTAAGAAAAACTTACAAAATCACAACCCCGATACACGTATTACTTACTATGTCTCTTACCATTAAGGTGGTGGCCTGCTCGTTCAATATTTTATGGTTTAAAAAATACAGATGTTTAGCAAAACATTATGTCTTACAAAACATTATGTAAATATTATATTGTCAAATACAATTTAACGTAACTCAAGCGTATCGTTCAAAATGATATTTAAATTAATATTAATAACACAATTTAACCTTTAGGAATAGTTGATTCACGTTATTATATATACGAATATTCTAATTATCAGCGGCATACGGTGGCAACGAATCAAGGAATTTTCGGAATAATTGGATATTCTACAGATTCGGAAAACTGTTAAAAACAATTATTTATTTATTTAAACTCTATTGCAAAAAATACTACACTATAGTCTGTCTATAGACATATACTGTCTATATACTGTCTATAGACATTTTCTTCAAGTTAACCTTATATTTGTGGAAAACTTTAA
Organism: Apodemia mormo; assembly: GCA_036924255.1. Taxonomy (NCBI): domain Eukaryota; kingdom Metazoa; phylum Arthropoda; class Insecta; order Lepidoptera; family Riodinidae; genus Apodemia; species Apodemia mormo. The sequence continues at coordinate 22,740,311 of JAUPFN010000016.1, forward strand.
CGGGCAGCAGAAAAAACTACTACTAACGAATAACTGGACATAATTTTACATTAAACAAAAACAATAAACACTGTTATTACTTACTGGCAGATAAATATATTTTCAAATATATATACGTATAGTCAATATAATAAATAATACTACATGCAATAGAACAATATATGACTTTTTTATTTTTGATATCATAAGATAGCAAACAACCATCGCCTATAGACAGCTAAGCTGCTATCTATGTGGCGGGATGGCAATGCCACATGTATATAATAAGTCTATCGGTTACCTTACCCTCCAAATCGGAACACAACAAAGACAACGTGAAGCTATTGCGGCAGGAATAAGGTGAGGCGGTGGAACCATATACCCGTCGAAACGTTGCGAAACTCTACCACACAGTAGTGCTGGCAGTGACAAGTAATGTCGATCGTTCGTATTTTACGAACTGCCTGGCAGAATGACAGATGGTCTATTTTCAAAGGGGCTCGAACCAACACGAGGTTTATTAATAAGTTATTAAATTTAACTAAAATATTTAAAATTAATACTCTTAGAATCAAATTTCTAGAATTTTATCACAGAGTTTTTTTTACTATGTAGGTACACCTACAATCTACGTAATAGAAAAAATTATCTGTAATAAAATATTGTTTCGTGAATATCTAATAAATTAAGAGCAAAATATTTTTCAGCAATGAAATTGTTTTCACGTAAAATATTTTTATTGTGTAGATATCGTTTCACAAAAACTCTTTTCAAGTTCGTTTATATATTTATACATTTCTAAATAATATTAAACCTACCTAGTTTGGTCGGTGACTTACGGCCATATTTTTAGGGTTCCGTACCTCAGAAAAAAATCGGAAGCCTTATAGGATCACTTCGTTGTCCGTCTGTCCGTCTGTCAAGACCGTTTTTCTCAGGAACGTGCAAAGGTTCAATAAAAAAATCACATTGCAATTTATAAAATAATCAAACTTGTTAGACAACGTGATCAAAAGGTATGACCATCTATGTCAACAGGCAATCGCATATTTTTTTTTCGATTTCAAAAGGGAATAAAAGCTAAATAGGTCACGTATTGTTGATCTAGAATGATGAAATTTGGAAAAAAGTAACATCTTACTAATCAATAAATGCGAAAACTGTAAATTTATTGTTTAAATCAAGAAAAAAACGCGATCAAAATATATGAGATTTATGTCGCATATCTTGCGATTTTACAAGGGAATCGAATTTTATAGAGTACTACTTCCTGTTGACCAAGAATCATAAAATTTATGTGTAGCTAAGGTTACCTACAAGTTTATTCGGAACCCTCGGTACGCGAGACCAACACGCAATTGACCGGTTTTTTATATTATTTGTTTTAGGCGTCATTTTATTACCATCTCGTCATAAACTTGCTCATACTAGTACATTGTCGCCTCTCTGCGAAATGCTAATTATGTTGCGATATAAATAAGTAATATATGTTACGAGTATCTAGAGACAAGTAACTTTTCAAAAGCTAAAAGGATATTCAAAAGTGGTCGTAACTTTTTATGGTAACAGAGGGCCTACCATGAACTCTTATAATACTTGTCAAGTTCCAGGCAGTTCAACTATGAGTATTAACCTGTCAGGTTTTACGATCGTACCATGAACTAATTTTTGTTGACCTGCAATGCGTCGTCTTCTGGCCGGTTACATTATCTTTGGCAGGACATATCAAATTAACGTTGAGAAACACATAACTTGCCGATTTTTAAATTTTAGTATAAAGTTATTATTATTAATGCATTTTAATTAGAAATATTGAATTTAAGAATACAAATTGGCAAAAAAGAACGAGTTTTAAGTTATTTAAAGTCTACGTAAAATATATGGAACATAAAGTAAATCACGTAATATTTGTTAAGCGGCATCCATTAAAGAACGCAACTCTGGGAATATTACACATGACCTTGAACTGTTTAATAAAGGCATTTATGTTATGAGCGCGGTTTTTAAATTCCTTGAGTACGTCTTGATTTTTTGAGATTAGAGTTTTGGAATAATTTGTGGCTATTTTAAAGCTTAAGATTAATTACACATTGATTTAATGAACGTGATTGATGTCGGAAGCAAAACGATCGTATGATATCAATATAGTCAATGAACAATTGGAAGTTTTATGAGATATTTTAGTGTTAGTTAGTTAAAGTGCACACTCAAAACGTTAATTTTCATCACACATCTAAATTTATGTGTATCTCCTCTGTGGTCTAGTGGTCCGGTGTCGGAGTTGATCACATGAGGTCTCGGGTCGGACAATTCAACAAAATGTGTTTTTCAGTTTTCTGACAAAAGCAATGTTGCCCGGGATTGCAAAAAGTACCCGGGTGGCAATAGGCTTTGGCTAATCGTGGATACACTTGTTGTACCTCTGCCTACCTCTTTAGGGATACAAGCGTGAAGATACTTTTTTTTATCTAAAATTAAAAATAAATAAAAAATGCTTTAAAAGTAAGTAAATGTTAAATAATAAATAAATAACTTTAAATAGAAGTAATGAATTAGGTACTATATTTTATACCAATATCAATATTTTTCTAAAACACAGTTAATGTCAAAAAATATACAGTATAAATTCCAAATAGGACTAGGGCTAGGAATAGCAGTAATAATTAAAAATACTTACCTACGTTTACAGTATATTTAAGACAAAGCAATCCAATAAAAGTTACTTTTTTCCACCTGCAAGTGACCGGCAATATTATGACACTTTAGCAGTTCAAATATCGATTTCGGTCTGACAAAAACACTTCATGGTACGCTAACGCAGGGCAGAAGTTGGTTTGAATAGTAAAACGATCGCTCGCCGGCATAGGTCACGTGGTCACTGACTGGCCTGTTAGATAACGCTTTCATGGTAGGAAATAGCAGGACAGTTTAATTATCGACTAAAATTGACCTGCTATAAGAGTTCATGGTAGGGCCGCAGTACATATATTAAACACACAACGCGCTTGTATGTTATAACTACACTAGATGCTACTTGAGACATTCATCGCGTCACACAAAATCATTACTTGCTTTTGCTCAGTCGGGTAAAAAAGTAGCCTATGTCACTCCTAAATAGTGTAGAATTCTAATGGTCCATCAGTTTGAATTCGTTTTAAAAATATAAAAGTACAATTTTTTTTAATAATATTTCCTATCCAATTCTAATGATATCACAGCCTACAAACTTCACAATTTACACGCATAGCTACGCCAAAGTTATTAATTTTGATGCCACTTATGCTCCCACTTGTCACCAAGGTACATATTTTTTTTCCATACATTGTATTACTTTACTCATAAAAGATTGTTATTAAAAAATATATGTATTGTTTATTTATTTAATACATCAGAGAGAGGAAACGGATATACGTGAACCTTCCGGTTCTACCTTTTCGGCTTTACCTTGTAATTCGCTGGCTACCGGATTTCACAAAAATAACTAGGATAAAAGATTGTATAGTCTGCGGAAACACTTCGTACAGTCAATTATATATACCAAAATGACTTTAATACTACGCATGCCACCACCCCATTCCGTAAGAATTTTATCGCTAGATTTTGATAAAAATGTGATCAATCTAGAAATATTATATCGTCAATAAATAATAGTTTAAAAAATATATTTTTTATCTTTTAGATCGATTTTTTTAAACTATTCTTGAATTTACCCGCGTAATAAATAATTTGAGGTCCTGATGTCTCCCTAGGATAAGTTACCGACTTCAGATTTAAAATGAAATTATTGGAGAGGTAACCTGAAAACCGGCTATTTCATCCGAAGAAGGTAGCAGGAGCCCAAGTACAAACAATCGCTAATTTTGAAGTTCCTCGTAAGGATATCGGGACGATTTTTTCATATTTTTGCATTTTCATCGGTCAATGATATGTACGCAAAAATTTAAATTAATCGAACGCTTTAAAGTACGTAACAATCATGCTGAAAGTTTCCGTTACATACTAGCATACGACCGAAGCTAATGAAAGCGTTTTAAAAACAAAACGGTTTACTCACGTCAGTTTACAAATTATGACGGTTTGATGTACAAAGCATTATAAAACAACAATTAAAACATCCTCCTTTATTGAATCAATAAGTTAGATAAGATTTTATACATGAGTAATACATATACATAAGTAATTATACATAAGTAAATGGATAAGATAAAAATAGCACTATGGTAACTGATACATTACTTGTAAACAGCACATTCACACACAGACACGTCGTCTGTCTAATGCCCCTTACTCTCCTACTTATCTTCAAGATACTTTTTTTTTCAAGATACTACTTCAAGGCAGTATGCCTTAAGCCTCACGGCCTGGCCGCAGCTACTTGCAACGCGAACTGCGACGCGAATTGTAGTGCAAAGAGCGACAAAAACAAATATAGGAAACTTTATGAAGTATGCCACAGGCACCGGCGAAGCGAATTTCGGCGCGGAAAGAACCAACCGTGCGACGCGCGGTCGTGAGGCGCGGTATGATAAGCGAATAAAAACAAAGGTACTAGGTAGTATCGAGATGGCCATATCTCAGAGCGGCGCGACCGGCTAATGCGCGGGACGCATTTGACATTTGACATCGCATGACCAAAACAAAATATTTTGATTTTTTTTTCGCGTGTGAACTTTGAAATTGAACAATTTTACTTTACAAAACATTGATACCTATTGAAATAATTTAATATTGTTCAATATCTACTTTTAAGTTTTCGCGGCTTTTTTCAAATAAATTATTAAAAATTAAATTTCGAAAACATTAGTATGCATATCCCATTTACGTGGTTCTTGGAATTTCCTTAAATAATTTCCACTTATTCATAGACGCGGGCCGCATTTTCTAGATTGCATATTCATCACGGCAACAATGAGAAACGTTTTGTTACAGCTAGTTTTCATAACATTAATTTTACACTTGTTTCTAAATTGCCTTTGTGAATAGCAAAGGTTCTGTTCTTTTCACTTCTTTAGGGCTGTCACTTTTAGAAAAAAGTAAAAGTTCTAGCCAACCTGGAAGCTTCACCCGCTAGCAAATTAATGTGACGTCCGTAAATTTAGTTCTTTAGGGGTTAGTTTTTTTAAACTATATCTTTGTCAAATTTCATCAAAATCGGTTCAGTGCGGCGGTTTAACCGTAAAAGCTTAACAAATGGATAGACATTCGCATTTATAATGTTAATGTGAATGTGGATATTTGACATTGCATCAATATCACTTATGACTGGTCTGAAAATTTAGCAATTTTCAGACCAATCGTGAGTTCGACTAAGGATAATACCGTCGTGTTAGGAGCGTTTACACAAGTTAAAAATATCTTTTTTTATTTATTTAAAAAACTCAAGATCACCTTAATCATTTAGCGGTACCGGTTTCAGTATACACCCATGATACAGAGTTTACATATTGGATCGGACATTTCGATTTGAGTACATATTTCAGATTTTCTGGAAAACAATTTGTTAAGCTAGACATACACTCAAATTTTCAATTAATTGGCAATATTTAACTCGTCATGGGAACTAAAATTGTGTACTTGATTATTTTAAGAACTGCCTGGCAGAAAGGAACGTGGAACTTTTTAAAAGAGCCCAGACCAACACAAGAAAAAAAAAACAGCGGGATACTATATTTCGTGCGTATTTATACCTATATTTTTTAAGAACCAAAAAAGTCGATTTTATAGGTTTTTCTTACGTTTTGAATCACAAATGTAAAATGATATTACATAGCCTGGGGAAGTACTATTCAATCTCAGCCTGTGGTAACCCTATGTTCACGTTAGCAAAGTAAACTTGTGCTATTTGTTTTGGTCGTTATATCTGACGTACTAGAAAACTAGACTTGGATATTTAAAAAATATGCGTTCCTGTGAAAATAGCATGTTGCAAGACCGTTATAAATTCAGAAAAAAACAAGTTTTATTAAAATACAAGTTTTATAAAATCGGGATACATTTAGTCGGTATTTTCATGCTCTTTATTTAGTTTTTGGTTTGAATACATATTATACACAATTTTTTATGCCGTCTAACAAACAAGCTGATTTCTCTCTTGATGGAATGAGAAAACCATCGCGTTTAGACACCAAAGTTCTTCAAATCTTCAAATCTTTCAAATTGGAACACGATAGTCTATTTTACTGCGGCAAAAGACCCCGTGTTGGATCCGGGCTCCTTTGAAGAATAGACCAACTGCCGTTCTGCCAGACAGGTCGTAAAAGGCGACCGATTGGCTATGCGAGTCACTACCATCGTGGCTACTAGGTGGTAGAGTTCTGCATTGTCTAGCCCGGGTCTGGTACCACCGCCTTACCTATTCCTGCTGCAATAGCGGCAGTGCTTGTCACTGTCGTGTTCCGGTTTGGAGGGTAAGGTAGCCGGTAAACTTATACAGGTGGTTAGACCTCGCCACAAGATAGCAACGCACCATTGACATCTTTGGTGTTTCTAGGCGATGGTTTACTCTTTCCACCAGGAGACCCATCTGCTTGTTTGCTATCTTAGGATATAAAAAAAGAGGAAAAGCGGCGGTATCAAACGTGGCGAGATGTTGCCGGATTCCGCATACTAGTCACAATCATAGAGAAGATTTTTCCAATAATTCACCTATTAATAAACTGCCTGGTAGAGTCTCAAATCAACACGGAATTATTCATAATCTCTGAACCGATTTGTGTAATCATTTTGTTTAAAAGCTATTACTTAGATTTGTTAATAACCTACTTTTCTCAATATTAATTAACAGCTGCTGACCGCAGCTTCATCGTAAAACTTTATTGCCCATTGAGGTTGAATTTATTAGAACTTCTTAGTAGAACTTAGGTAGAATATATTAGAACTTCTTAAAAAGTCTTCGAATGCCTACCTTAGAAAGTTCCTGTATGTCCAAATTCACCCCTATCTGTCTAGTAGGCTAGCAGAACAAATTCATATAAATTTAATTTTTGCTTATAATTCGTGTTGGTCCCGGCCTCCTTTGAAGAATAGGCCAACTGCCGTTCTGCTAGGCAGGTCGTAAAAGGCGACCGCTTGGCTATCGAGCCACTAACATCGTGGCTACTAGGTGGTAGAGTTCTGCATTGTCTCGCCCGGGTCTGGTACCACCGCCTTACCTATTCCTGCCGCAATAACGTCAGTGCTGGTCGCTGTCGTGTTCCGGTTTGGAGGGTAAGGTAGCCGGTAAACTTATGCATGTGGCCTTAGACCTCGCCACAAGATAGCAACGCACCATTAACATCTTTGGTGTCTATAGGTGATGGTTGACTCTTTCCATCTGCTTGTTTGCTATCTTATGACATAAAAAAAAAAATTATAATTCATTGTCCTCAGAAATAATAGTTCTAATAAAAAATCACTAATTTGTACTAGTATAATAAATTTATGGTTTTTTTTCTGTAGTTAAGATTATTTGAACGCTCTCAGGATTTATTGGTGAATTACTTGGGTTTGAAAAAAAATTTTTGTGAGAGATAAACATGTATGAGGACGTCTAAAGGCTATTTTTAACCGAATGAACAAAAGAAAGTAATGTTTGGAGGTCCACGCTATTGAAGTCGCGAGTAATAGTGTCTTTTTATGATTTTTAACTGTCAATTGCAACCTGACAATCATATTTTGTAAGTCAGTAATGGTTCTGTATAAAATAAGACGAAATTTAGTTTAAAAAAATAGTTTCAGATTAGTGTTATCTAAAACTAAGCTGTCGTAAAGATAAGTCCTATCGAAAACTAGTAAAGAATTACGTCCTAAGTATGCTTTAAAAAGCGAAACAGGACGATTAATTTAAAATTATTAGTCTATACTTATAGTGAAATCAAAGCACAAGTACATTATAAACTAGTTTCAACTAATACAGTAAAATTGAGTAGATTATGAAACAGTACGGGTTCAAATTTAAATTAATCAGTTTTTTTTTATTTACAAATAAAAAAATTATAAAACAGTGCTCTAAGCGTTGTGCGGTTTTCACATTTTTATATATTCATGAAAGATGCTCGGGCCTCAGTAGGACTATATTTTTCAAGCGTCTCAACTTTTTAAGTAAAAAGTTTCTTGCTTGTAAGTTATGAACTTGTATTTCTTTTTCTTGGCAACTTAGGCTCTACGTGTCGTAGATTAGTCGATCATAATTCGAAATCTTGTAATGGTTTTGACGTATTGGGAATCGAATTAAAACTTTGTTATTTTACATTAGGGTTGCCAACCCTATATTTCAAAAATTTGGATTTGAAGTTGGAATAACCAGACAATCCAGACTAAAAACAGAACGTAGTATCTAATTACTGCAGTATCATTAATTAAATAAATACGTAGTGTAAAATTTCAGTAATAATATTAGATAATTTTATTATATTTAAATCAAATTATCTGAAATTTAACACAGTATTTAAAGTATTAAACCCAGGACGCTGCTTATAAAATATCCAGAATAGCCCAGGACTATAAAAAACAAGGGCATGTTTTGGAAAACTGGACGGTAGGAAAATCTATTTCAAATAAATTTATGCAACCAAGATCAGGTTAATGTAACCCTAAGGCTGTTTTTTAATAATAGGGTTTCTACCCGATCCAACGTCGGGCCCGTGCTGACAAAATTTTTTTTACGGTCATGGGTTGTACTAGGTGACTTGCCGGCTGTAACGGCCGGTTTCCGAAACGTAAATTAATTTTAACAAGCAATTAATCTGGGTTTAACAAATCACTGGATTGTAAAAATTATGTTAAACACAGATAAATTAATTGTTAAAATTGATTTGCGTTTCGGAAACCGGCCGCAAGTGTAGTCTTATTCAATCGTGTTGAAATTCGCTGTTTCAGTTTTCAACCGTGTTGGCAACGCACTTTCAATATCTTTGACCTGCAGAGGGGATTTTCCCGTTTCTTATTAGGAGTTGTCTGCTATCCATCATCACGCCATCCACGTCCATCTGACCGTTTACTATACTTTTTTATGAAAAATAAATTTAGGCGTCGTCACTCGTCGCTCTAGTTTTATATTATCTACCTACATCTTCGGGCTTGTTATTGAATAATAAAATCCTCTACCGCTCAGCCAGGCAGTTCATAATAGGCGAAGAACTGGCTATGCGAGTCACTACCATCGTGGCTACTCGATGGTAGAGATCTGCTTTGTCTTTCCCGGGTTGGGTACGACAGCTTTCCCTATTCCTGCAATAGCGTCTGTACTTGTCACTATTGTGTTCTAGTTTGGAGAGTAAGGTAGCCAGTGAACTTATACGTATTAGCATCTCTCTCCTTTTGCAATATGTCTGGCAGTATCGCAGTAGGTCTATTCTTCATAAAAGGGCTTGTATAAGAACAAGTACATACAGTATTAATTATGGTTGTTAATCATTAGTCGGCCATTAAATTATCTGCGAATCATACATAATCTGTGTAATTCATTATTTATGTTGAGCTCTATGATACGTTAAAATATTGCGGGCAGAGCATATCAACAAGTGTCAGGAATTACGTCCGGTCGTATTAGTGACGACCTTAATCCTAACATTTAGGGCTGTGCGACAGGATTACTGTATTTATGTGACAGGTGTAATATAACATAATTAATAATGCTTTTTGTGATGTGCATCCAATTTGTAATATTTTTATAAATCTTATAATATATAATTAAAGTGTTATGTTTCGCCTATGTTGGAGTGGGCTTCTTTAAGCCAAGCAGATCGTAAAAGGCAGCTGATTGGTTAAAAGTGGCACAACTATCGTAACTACTAGGTGGTAGAGATTCCGCAATGTCTCGCCCGGGTATTTGGTACCACCGCCTTGCGTATTCCTGCTGCAATAGCGTCAATGATTCTCAGTGTCATATTTCGGTTTGGAAGCTAAGGTAGTCCTTAAACTTATGCATGTATCGTTACCACACCAACAACTTTTTATTTATATCAAAATTTTCAAAAATTGTATGTTACTAGCACGTACGTACGTGTTTAGTTTTAACACGACAGTTACTAGGGAATAAATGAAGTCCTTTGCGATTAATGCTGTTTAAATGTAGCAATGGTATTTTCTTTACAACCGACTTCTCAGAAACGAGGAGATTCTTATTTCGATTGTACTTTTCATGTTTGTTACATCTGAACTCACTCAGTTTTTAACCGATTTGGAAAATCATTTTCACATTTTAAATAATCCTGTAGGAATAGCACTTTAAAAAATTATTTTAAATGTCAATGGACATTTATTTTATTTTCATTCCAATTGGTTACAACCATGATGTCCGAAGGAGTTTCATATAACACTTTTGCCAGGAAAATCGGGATCTTGGTAACTCTGAGCCTGATCATGGTGTGCTAATAATCTCTTGCTTCGCATAAGCACGTAAGACTGCCGCTCACGGTTTTTTATATATTATATTTATTCTTTGTTGTACACCAATTGTAAAAACAGGTAGAAAAGGTGAACTTAACGCTATGTGCATTCTCTACCAGTCAACCTTAGGTTATCGCAAGAAACAAGCGATAATTGTTATCAAATCGATAAAATACGGCCACAGACATCACTACTCATCTCGCCAAACTAAATCGTGGTCACACGGAATGACTATTGAGATTCGATACACTCTACCTACCCCGTAAGATATAGCCAGCGCGGTAGAATAACATTTTTTTTATAGAAGAGGGGGCAAACGAGCAAGACGTGCACCTGATGGTAAGTGATCACCGCCGCCCATGGACATCTGCAATACCAGAGGTCTTGCAGTTGCGTTTCCGGCCTTTTAAGAATGAGTAAGCTCTTTTCTTGAAGGTCCCTAAGTCGTATCCGTTCGGAAATACCCCTGCCGGTAATTGATTCCACAACAGAGTAGTGCAAGGTAAAAAGTGTCGGGAGAAACGCACAGTTGTGGATTTCCAGACATCGAGATGGTGAGGATGGAACTTTAAATTTTGACGCGATGTCCGATGGTGGAATTCGGCGGCAGGAATTATTCCAAACAACTCGTCGGAACACTCCCCATGATAAAGACGATAAAAGACGCAGAATGAACCTACATCTCTGCGTAAAGCCAAAAAGTCGAGCTGTTCCGAAATAGCCTGGTCGTCAACGATTCGAACCGCTCTACGCTGTATGCGATCAAGAGGAAGAAGCTGGTATTGGGGAGCTCCGGCCCAGAGATGAGAACAGTACTCTATGTGAGGCCGAATCTGTGCCTTATAAAGTTGAAGGCGATGGGCCGGCAAAAAGTACTGTCTCGCTCTGCTGAGCACACCGAGCTTTTTAGAGGCTAATTTAGCCTTGCCTTCCAAATGACCGCGAAACTGAACGTAATTCGATATGTCGACTCCCAAGATTCCGACACTAGCTGAGGCTGTTAGGAGAGTATCCCCAAATCGAGGTGATACGACAAAGGGTGTCTTTTTTGCGGTGAACACGCAAAGCTGTGTCTTCTTGGGGTTAAAAGTGACCAGGTTTTGACGACCCCATTCAGAGACATCGGTAAGTCGATTCTCAACTTCAGACACAAGCTTGTTTCGGCACTCTTCGACGTGTTCCCGAGAAATACCGCTTCGCCCGGAGTACGTAGCATCACCAGTACTGTCATCCGCATAGCAATGTATTTTGCGAATTCGCATCATGTCATTGATATGCAGAAGAAACAGAGTCGGTGATAGCACGCAGCCTTGGGGAACACCAGCATTGACAGATTTAAGGTCGGAGCATGCACCGTCGACAACGACCTTGATGCTCCGGTCAGCCAAAAAACTGGTGATCCACTTGCATAATTTCTCGGGAAGACCATAGGAAGGCAGCTTTGCGAGAAGCGCTTTGTGCCATACCCGATCAAAGGCCTTTGCTATGTCCAAACTAACTGCCAACGCCTCCCCCTGGATTCAACTGCTTCCGCCCACCGATGAGTTAGGTATACTAGAAGGTCACCAGCCGAACGGCCGCGACGGAAACCGTACTGACGGTCGCTAATCAGCTGGTGCTCTTCTAAATACTTGAGGAGCTGAGAGTTGATCGTCTCCATAATTTTGGAGAACAAAGAGGTTATGGTTATTGGCCGATAGTTAGACGGATTATTATCATTATTTATTTATAAATATGAACATGGATTTATTTAATATCTAAGTCTGGGATTTAGAAAAACAAATATATATATGCTTATCATCTAAAATTTTAGTCCTTGTCGGAAATAAAACCTGAACCCATTCAATATTCTTGGCCGGTAACCATTCGACTAACAAACAATAAAATATAATCTTTTTATAAAATATGATGTCAAAAAGGTTTACATAAAAATACACTTAAATAATTTTAAATGTCATAGTTTCCCACAATCTCTCTCTTGCACTAAGCCAGTGCGCTTTTACGGATGAACAATGACAGTAAGCTCACACAACTGTTGGAGGACTTATTCCGCAAAAAGCCATACGGCACTCATAATTCCGGCTAAAAGCTAATTTACTACAACTATTTGCGTTGCATAAAATATTTTTTTTCATGTCATAGGTTAGCAAACATGTAAATGGTAGGAAGAGTCAAGTACACTAAATATTATGTTAATATTTAGTGTAGGCTGCAGCAGTGCTGCCACTTTAATGCTTTGGGCGCTAAATCTAGCGCTTTTGTGGTGCATTTAGTGCGCTATTTAAAATTTTAGCGCCTAACGGATAATTTAGCGCTTTTTTCATTTATGTCATGGCCATAGAGTATAATTAATATAGGTTTATAAGCCTATATTAATTATATTTTATTACTGCGAGTTTACTAGTAAGCAAAGTCCAAGGATAAAAGTAAAGATGTCACGAATATTCGGCCACTATCAATGCATTTTTTGCCCCGCACTACTCCAATATGGAACCAGTTATCGGCAGAATTTTTTCCAAACGTATACGATCTTCAAGAAAAGAGCTTACTCATTATTAAAAGACCGGCAACGCAACTGCAAGACCCTTGATAGTGTAGTTGTTTATGAGCGGCGGTAATCACTTACAATCAAGTGAGCCTCCTGTCCGTTTACCCCCTCTTCTATAAAATAATTAACATTTCAATTCTTGATACGGATTCACCTTTGGATATTCAGATTGAGAATATTTTTAGCAATACAATTCAGCTAAACTATTAGTTACTGTTTGTAACCACTAGGTGACTAGCATCGACCTACCATCCTGTGTTGGCGGGCCGGTGGTCACTAGAGAAAATCGGCGCCAAATATTCGGAAGGCGGCTACTCGGCACTTTGGATAAGAATCTGACCAGATATTCGGTATTCGCCAAAATCAATATTCGTGACATCTCTAATAAAAAGTCAAAAATAATTTTACCGGTTACCTTCTAAGCTAGCAAAACTCTACCTACCACCTATTTATTTTCAAACGCAAAAAACACGGAGGTTATTATTTTAACATGTATGCATTTAATATTGTTGGAATTGGATATAATTTGAAATGATGATTTAGACATTCAAGCACGAATACTAAATTTCGTAAGTGTATGTATATTTGTTTGTGCACGAGTTCCTTATTTATATTATTTATTATTTATACCAATTCATAAGACAAAAGCGTCTATCGCAGCATTCATAACCACCACGTTTGCACTCTGTTTATAACTATAGTGATCCCGTAAAACAATTAAGGGATTAAATGTGACATTTATATGAATACATACAAAAAATGATATAAACATACAAATAAACAATGTATATTTGTATGTTTATCCACGAATTCCTTATTTATATTCTTTTATTTAAATACAAATTCTTGTCACAATGCCATCCAATGCAGCGTTTATTCTGTGTTTATAACTATCGTGGTCAGGTAAAAACAATTTGACAAGAAAAGTCTTTTTCAAATATGTTTACTTACTTTAAGTCTCTTTAAGTACATTAAAAAATACTTTTATTTAATCTCACTGATCTATTTGTATTGTTTTATCCATTTTGTGACAGTGAAAGACAGAATAATATCAATTTCAGGCCTTTCAGTAAGATTAGGGGCGGCTCGGATGTGAATTTACATAATTCCCGGCACTTGTTGATAGCCCCTGTCCGCGATGATGTATCGGCGTGAATTCGTAGCTGGGATTTGTGTCACAATTCGTAATAAGCATATTTTACTTCACAGTAGCGAACGCTCAACTTGAATAACAAATTAGATTATGATTTGGTAAATTTAGATTTACATAAGTACACTTAAATTCAATAACGGTTTTGATTTCGTTATAGAGGGTAGCTTGTACAGTATTGGTTATTAGGGCGAGCGACTACACTAGGCGACTTTCTATGCACTTTTGTGGTACATTTTACTAAAAAAGTATCGCACTTTTAGGTTTGAGTTTTGACGTGGTAGTTTAAATTCATGTCTAGATATGTTATCTACCATTAAAATGTTATTTCATAAGCATTAAAAAAATAGAAGATACATTTTGTATTAGAATTTTATTAGGGGTCGCTTCGCTCGCCCCCTAATAAATCCTGCTCACTTCACCGTATGTCCACGTTTTGTGGTCTTAGGAACCATTTTCGACTATTTTCGCGATGACGTCAGTATGTCTCTCTCTCTCTCTCTCTCTCTCTCTCTCTCTCTCTCTCTCTGTGTGTGTGTGCGTGTGCGTGTGCGTGTGCGTGTGCGTGTGCGTGTACGTGTGCGTTATATTTCCTGAAAATTTGAACCAAAGGGGCCCAAGAGATTTTGAGAAATTTTGACAAAACCCAAAAAAAATTGTGGCGAAACAGAATTTTTTTAAATAACTTCCAGATTAATGCACCGATTGAGTACAAAAACTAATCAGCTCTATTCCTCAAAAAATTAAGTCTAATGCATAAATTGCCTCAAAATCAGTTTATTTTTTTGGAAGTAATCGTTGACGAAAATTTTCAAAAAAGTGTTTTTTCGACATAACTTCGAAATATTTCAACCAATCATTTTTTGGTATTCTACGATATTTTAATAATAAAAAAAATTAAGTCAAATGCCCTTTTAAAAATCAAAACCGAATCTTATTTTCAAAAGTTACAGCTTTTCAAATATTAAAATTACGTTTTCTTTAGCAAAGTTACTTAATATTTTTGAAATAACTTTCAGGCTAATATACCGATTGACTTCAAAATCTTATCATCTTTTCTCCTTTAAAAACTGCGCCACGTACCGTTAATTGGATAAAAATCGGTCAATTTGTTTGGGATCTACCAATGACGAAAATTTTTGAAAAAAATATTTTTTGACATTGCTTCGAAATTTTTGAACCTACCGATTTTTCAGCTAAAGCAATATTTTAATTTATTGAATGCCATTTGAAAGATCAAAATCGATTATCGTTTCCAAAATATACAGCTTTTCAAAAATCAATATATTGCCATTTTTATCAAAATAGAAACATCTATTTATTATTATACTGAAAAAACCTATGCTTATAGTTTTTACTATTTTGAGATTAAAATACGTTAATTTAGCGGGAAGTTTCAGGGATGGCTTGCAAGGTCAACCATTTCCAGATTACAGACAGAGATAGGTGACCAGTCTATCATTAACTGGGTACTTTTTCAATCCCAGGCAACGTTGTTTTTATCAGCAAACTGTAAAAACACATTTTTGATTTGCCTGACTCGGGAATCGAACCCCGAGTTTCTCTGAGGGAAAAATTCGAAAAATTTATTCGCTGAGTTTCTACCGCCAGTTCTTCGTGCCTGCGGTAAGTCAAATATTAATTTTAAAAATTTTGAAAGTTAATTAAATTAAATTTTCTTTGTAAGTGCAACTTTTATTTTTAAAACTCATTTTCCTAGAAAACTCTTTTACAAGAAAGTTACCATAAATAAAAATTGATTTCTATCGATATAAGATTTCAAGAGCGAAGTGGTGGCGCGAGATAGATCTTGAGTTGCTACATATTATAGGTAGGTACTATATTATAGGTAGACCAGAAAATATGGTGTAAAATATGTAGATAACCTTTATAATTGTTCTGTGTAGATAACATTGACAATTATAGAAATCGTGTTTTTGATAAATCAAGAAAATTTTAAAGAATTTTTCTTATACAAAGTACTAAAAAAAAATTATCTTAGAAATATTTTATTTTTTATTTTGGTTTTATTTTTCTGCGCCTCCCTAGATACAAAGCCTGACGACGCCTTTGATGCGAATATAATAAATAAAGTCCGTGATACATTAAAAGATGTTAAAGTCCATGATACATTAAATTAAAAGATGTAATTCGCATAAAAATACTTTCCTAAGAATATTACTAGGTAATATAACTTAGCGAGCCCCTACAAAGCTCTGCTTTTTGCTAGTATAATATGGTAATAAAATAAAAAACCGGCCAAGTGCGAGTCGAACTCGCGCACGAAGAGTTCCGTACCATCATAGTATTACGAAAAAAAAACACGTTCATTGTATGGGGCTTACTATTTTCATTTTTTTATTTTTAGTATTTGTTGTTATAGCAGCAAAGGAAATACATAATTTGTGAAAATTTTAGCTTTCTAGCTATCACGTTTTATGCGATACAGCCTGATGACAGACAGACAGACGGACAGACAGAGAGCGGAGGCTTAGTAATAGGGGTCCCGTTTTACCTTTTAGGTACGGAACCCTAAAAACGCTACAACGAACTGCCTGATAGAATGACAATAGTCTGCTTATGTTTAATTTGCTAATATAAATTCGAATTTTAATTTGTTTGGTAATTAACGAAGTACTATTTATTACCTGACGGCTAGTACATCTTAACTACAACGTAGTAGCGTTCTGCATTGTTTCGCCCGGGTCTGGTAACACCGCCTTACCTATTCACTGTTGTGGTCCGGTTTGGATAGTAAATGAGAGCACAACATTAACATTTTTAGTGTCTATAGGAGAATTTTGTCTTTTTCCTTTAGTAGAGTCCATCGGTTTGTTTGGTATCTTATTAAAAAATTAAAGGGTGCTTATATATTTACCATTTACTACCGATCGCCCTGTGTTCGAAATTAGTTAACAACTAGAGATTATCTTTTATAGGGGCCGATATAGGCCTCTGAAGATTTTATTGAACCTTCCGTTAACCTTATATCAAATACGAAAATTTATATTTTTAATTACACGTTCCTTAACCAAGTAAAAACAGCTAAACGCCAAACAGAATTGCATTTCGAAATGTAATATAGAAAGTAGAAAAATATTATGCCGTTATTAGCAGAAAGGCTACTTTTTGTCCTGTAGTATAATTTTCAATGTAGTCATTACACCATAGTTGCAATTACAGAACGAGCTCCTCCGGACTCTTGAAAGTCCTCTCTAAAGAGGTGAAACTGCGCCACTACTAGGTTTGTATATTATATTTATATGTTATATACTTTAAAATGTCGCCAGTGCAAACACACTTTTTCTAAAGAAAACTAGGTCTTAGCAGGTCGGTTAATAGTCGCATTTCTGGAATGTAGATATTTGAAAGACAATATTAATGGATACTTATCGTGCCGTTGGTCGAGTGGTTAGTGACCCTGACTACGCATACGATGTTGTTACAGGCATTTTTGAAATAAACGCCCGTATTCATAAACAACCCTTACCTAAGTAACGTAGTAACACTATGCGAAGAACGCTAATTTGCTATGCAATGCACACGACAAGCCATCTGTTTCATAAACAACACTTAAGTATTACTTGCCTGTGAGATATCATAGTGTCGAATACCCAGCTGTGATTGGTTGGCTATAATGCAGCGTATTTCACACTGTATGTTTGACAAATGTCAGTTGTCAATAGATCAAATTATCAAAATATTCTAACCACAATTCTATCCTACATTTCTCTTGCGTGTTGTTATTTTCAATTAATTTTTGTTTATTAATTAATATATAGTGCCTGTTATCAATAAAATTTTTTTGGAATTTTAATATAACTTGGAATTTAATTAAACGTTTTGGAATATAAATATAACCGTTGTAAATATTTTGGAAGTTAAAAAGATTTTTGAATAACTTATGAGTTATGTTGTTCTAATTATTCTTTGTTTGTTTAATCTACTAAAAATTTATATAATTATCGAATTCTCCTTCACTTCTGTAATCCACAACAACACAAATTTAAACTTCAATTATATTAAAATTAACCCTCTGGACAATACATAGGTAGGTACTAAATGGGAAAACATCTGGACGCCAGATTCCAAAACTGGACACTATGCGTTCTCTAAAATAGCTCGGCGGTCAACTTTACTGTGCGTAGATTTGAAAGGACGCATAGTAGCGACCGGCACTCAAGTATTGTTTATGAAACGCTTTAAACGACCCTATGCGCTCGCTAACACTATGCAATCTCATAGTATCGTTTGTGAATACGGGTGTAAGATGTTTGAATTTCTGGGTTTCAGTGTTTATTAAATATACATGGGGCACACTAAGTTTTGCACTTCTAGCTAATCAGAACTATTTGAATTTCGAATGTTTAAAGTAAGTATCTTCACACCCGTATCCCCGAAAGGGTAGGCAGAGGTACAACAAGTGCACCCACGATTAGCCGAAGATACTTAGTCCCACTATGTGATAGGTGGCAAGCCTATCGCCAACCGGGGATTTTCCAATCCCGGGCAATGTTGTTTTTATCATAAAACTGAAAAAACACATTTTTGAATCGCCCGACCCAGGAATCGAACCCGGAACCTCATGTGGTCAACTCCGACACCGGACCCCTAGACCACAGAGGCGATAATTTCGAATGTTATATTTTTAAAACGTTGCAACCTTCTTAGTAATAAAAAAAACAATTGGCGGGAAATGATTTGTGAATTGTTTTTTTATCACACATCAAAGTTCTACGTACGCAACGAAAATGGAATTAAGTCGAAAAGATTTTAGAGTGATGATTTTTTATGATTTTAAAAGTTCTCTTTCACCGCAAGACTGTGCCGCTCGTCTTCAAAATGCTTTTGGGGGAGAATCACCTTGTTTGAGCACCGTGAGGCGATGGTTTGCTGGATTTGAGAGAGGTCGAGTTTCTTTCCATGACGAATTTCGTCAAGGGCGGCCTTCAACTGACGTCAACAAAAATAATGTCGCTACTGTTAAGCGGTTAATTGAAGGAAACCCCCAGATTACCTATGAGACAATTCGAGGACTATTGGGGATTGGTATGAGCCAAATTCAGCAAATTTTACACGAAGAATTGAAAGTTCGGAAACTTTGTTGTCGTTGGATCCCTCATGAACTAACAGCGGAGTAGAAGCGGGCTCGCGTGGAATGGTGCTCACAGATGCTACTGAAGTACGACCACGGACATTCTAATGCTGTTTATGACATTGTTACAGGAGACGAAACGTGGATTTATTGTTTTGAACCCGAAAAAAACAGCAATCTTGTGAATGGGTGTTTGAAAATGAGAACAGGCTAACAAAAATGAGACAGGCGAGAAAGGTTGGTAAAAAAATGATCGCGTTTTTTTCTCAGCTACGGGTCCCATCTGTACAATTCCACTTGAAGATCAAAAGAGTGTTAATGTCGAGTCGTATTCTACCATGTGTTTACCCAGGGTGTTTGAAAAAGTTCGCAAAAGACGACCCAAAAGCCGCATTCTCCTACACCATGATACCGCTTTTTCACACACGGCCAACAAAAAAAAAGCCATTTTTAACTTCCGAAAAAGTACATCTCGACACTCATCCTGCGCATAGCCCCGACCTGTGATTTCTGTATTTTCTCCAAAATCAAAGATTTGATTGATGAGAGGTTTTACTTTTACCAACTCCGAAGAGGCAGTGATAGCGTTCAATCAGCGCGTAGAGACATGCCTTCAGATCTGTGGTCCTCTTGTTTTAAAAAATGGTTCGATCGCATGAAAAATTGTTTAAAATGTAAAGGAGATTATTTTGAAAAGCAATTAACATAATATTTTGGTTATAACATGTTGTTTTTTTAAGTTACGCAAAACTTATAGTGTGACCTACGTATTACAGTATTTATTTATGTATTTCTATGTTTTGTTGACTAACACACATGGCTAATAATTTGCTTATCTTGGGGTTAATTTAATTCTAGTAATTTGTCCAGCGAATATTAATTTTTAATATATTCATATTTTTTATCATATAAACTAATTCAAAAACCAATCCTTATTGTATGAATTTTTAATGTGAAAAATTCACATTTTCAGTAACTACTTTTAGTCAATTACCTTACATAAATGTATTTTATCACTATTTCCGTTCTACGGATAAATTCTAAACTTTTAAAATAAATACACTCTTATGGTTTAAAAGATAAATACCGACACAAAAAATCATCGGAAATTCAGTAATCTCGAAAACTCATCGACGATATAAAAATTATATCCAGATTATCTACGTCCTGTCTCTAAGGTTTCCACCTTTTTCGAGAATCCGGAAGTCTCTAGGAAATGAGCTCCGAAAATTCATTCAATGACTCCGGATGTCGCAATCCGGCTATCGAAAAAAAATAAACAAACTTGATTCTCTCGGATTATTGTCATTTATATTAACGACGCACAATATACAGTGTGTAAAGAAAACCCAGTCCGATCGTTAAAGGCATTATTTGGTGGATTAATACAAACATATTTACGTCATTATTTTATGGATATTGATACATAAATTTTCAAAATATTTGCTTGATTTAAGGGGATGTTGTTCAATTTTAGTACTAAAATGAGATACTTTAAACTATGATATTTTTCTTATTTTAATAAAAATAATTATTTTGTTATTTTTTTGATAATGTCATTGACCTACCTACATTCCTCTTTCGGATCGGACAGGGTTTTCTTTACATCCTGTATAAAAGACGCGCGTCAACGTGCACATTTAAATTTTTACCAGCAAGTAAACTTTTACCATCATAATAATCAATGGTTTAACTGCTGTTTTTTTTTTAATTTACAAGTACCCAACAATATATATTAAAACTCAAGATCAGCATTTGCTTTTATATCTTAACGTTAAAACTTTACGTATATTATAAAAAAAACTATGAAAATTGATATTTGTTCTCCAGATACATAGAGCTCTGGATTTATAAGTCTACAAGTTGCATACTCGGCAATTATTATTTTGTAGATTCAATGGGAACTTAATAGAATTCTTTTCAAAATAAAAGGTATTTTATTCGTTGATATGATTTACAAGTTTAACAGATTTTATGCAAATAAAAGGTATTTCATTCGTTGACATGATCTACATGTTTAAGAGATTTTATGCAAATCACTCAAGCTGTTGCGGAGTAATTGAATATCAGGCATCTAAACATGAAATTGCTTTACAACTAACTTTTGTATTCATAATAATAATAGGATGCCTAAATACTAATATGCTAAATTAGAAATTTGTGAAATTTGTGAATCACAAGATAGCAAACAAGCTGATGGTTTTTATGATGAAAATTAGAAAGAGACAATCGTCGTCAACGGGTACCTAAAATAGTCGTAGTGGCACTGGAGTGGCACATAATATATGTAAATAATAATAAAATAAATAAAATATTTACGGGAAAAATTACACTTATTGATCTAACCCCAAAGTAAGCCTAAGTTACTTGCTTGTGTTATGGGTGTTAGTCAACGATACTTATATAAAATGTGCGTGCCGATAAAACTTAAAAAGGAGTCCCGGCACGATAAAGGGATTGATATAGTGTGATAGCCCTTTATCCCCCCCCGAATAAGAAAGTTCCCATTTTAACCTATAGGGCTTTTCCAACCCTTCAACTTGGAAATTAATTGGAAACTTGGAAAGTGGCGCCATCTGTTGTCGAGTGTTTGAGTTCAAATCCTAGCGTGTCGAAATTTTCTCTGTTGTTTTTAAAGCTTTTCAAGGTTTCCCAAGCATAGAGTGTTATAACACAAATACAATCTATATTAATATTATAAATGCCAAAGTTTGGATGTATGGATGGATGTTTGGATGGATGTTTGGATGGATGTTTGGATGGATGTTTGTTACTCAATCACGCAAAAACTACTGAACGGATTTAAATGAAATTTGGTACACGGATAATAAACGGGAATAACACATAGGCTACTTTTATCCCGGAAAAAAATTGGTGATCCCGCGGGATTCACAAAAAACTGTTATAATGCAGTGGGCTGCACGCTGCAGCTAATTAAATATACATAATAATAATTGTCCGCCCCGTTGGTCGAGTGGTTAGTGACCCTGACTGCGCAATCGACGGGGCTCGGGTGCGATCCCCGACGGGGACAAGCATTTGTGGGATGAGCATAAATGTTTGTGTTTCCGGGTTTGGGTGTTTATTAAATATATTCTTGTATTTATATATGTATTTCGATGTATTACTATCGTTGACTAACACCCATAACACGAGCAAATAATTTGCTTACTTTGGGGTTAGATCAGTAAGTGTAATTTGTCCCGTGAATATTTATTTATTATTTTAATAAAAATTTCACCAGTTAAAAATAAAAACATTATAAAACACCTACTTGATAAGCAAACGTGAATGATTTCAGCAAAGAATTTAAAGCTGACCTGTATGAAGACATAAATAGGTTAACGACAATATAATGCAGACGCAACGGAACGAGAGGTTTGAAATTACGGACTCACACGCGACATTACGCTGTTTATGTGGATAAGAATATTACTTTCGATACGAGTTTACGAACCTTACATATTATATCTTAATCTATATATATAAAAATCAATTGCTGTTCGTTAGTCTCGCTAAAACTCGAGAACGGCTGAACCAATTTGGCTATTTGGTTTTGAATTAACTTTTGAAGTCTAGGGAAAGCTTAAAAGTTGAGAAAATAGAAAAACAAGAGTAGTTAAAAAGGCAGAACAACGTTTGCCGGGTCAGCTAGTATCTATATACATATAATAAAATCGTAGAAAAGTCAACGTATGTCCGGGGTAAACTCAAAAAGTACTGCATGGATTTACTTCAAATTTTGCATGAATATTACTAACAGGTCGGGTCAACATATAGGCTACATGTATTGAAGGCTGAAGATGCCGTAAAAGGCGAAACCGGTTGGTGATATTAATTAAATTTAAAGTAATTTGTGAAACAGTACAAGTGTATTAACAAAACTAACAAAACTATATAGGCTACATATTATCACGCTATCACCTACGGGGGAGGTGCTGTGCGGAGTAAACAAAGTTCGCGCGAACGAAGTCGCAGGCAACAGCTAGTATTATATAAATTACGTGTTACGTTGTTTGTCCGCGAGGAACTCCGAAACTACAGAACCGATTTCAATGAAATTTTTTAGATTCGTACTGTTTGGTCCGACTTAAAAAGATAGGATAGTTTTTGTTTCAATTAACCCCCTCTCTCGAGTACCTACTAGAAGGTAAAGTTCCGCAACGTCTCGCCGCGGTATATGGTACCACCGCTTTACCTCTTCCTGCTGCAATAGCGTTAAGGATAGATGCTGCTTATTAGCTTACTTATGACATTTAAAAGAATATATCCCGTACCAGTACTTATAGAAAATGATCAAAAGTATATGTCAGTACCATTGTTACTAATAGCTAATATAATTTTGTTACGACTTAATCTAGTACTACTAGGTGGTAGAGTTCTGCATCGGCTCCAACGGGTCTGGTACTACTCTAGTTGACTCTTTCTATCAGGAGACCATTCATCATCATCAACATCAGTTTTTGTCGTATTGCGGTTGTCTATAATATATTCATTTAAATTTTTCTCTGTTGTTACCCCGTGTTGATCCGGGGCTCCTTTGACGAATAGGTCAACTGCTGTTCTGCCAGGCAGGTCGTAAAATGCGACCGATTTGTTTTACGAGTCACTACCATTGTGGCTACTAGGTGGTAGAGTTCTACATTGTCTCGCCCGGGTCTGGTACCACCGCCTTACCTATTCCTGCCGCAATAGCGTCATTGTCTGTCACTGTCGTGTTCCGGTTTGGAGGTTAATGTAGCCGCTAAACTTATTCATGTGGCTTTAGACCTCGCCACAAGATCGCAACGCACCATTAACACCTTTGGCGTCTATAGGCGATGGTTGACTCTTTCCATCTGGAGACCCATCTGCTTGTTTGCTGTCTAATAATATAAAAAAAAATAGTATAAATAGTTTAACTTCCATAAGGATCTCTTTCAATTCCTTTGATAGATAAAACGTTTCTAGGACCGCCCCGTTGTTCAAGTTTCTTCATACAATTTTTCATGCAAACTTTTAACCCCTATTTCAGACACTTGGGGCTTAATTTTTGAAAAAAAAAGTTAACCTATGTTTGAACCTGGATCTTCAATGATCTTCAGGACAAATTTCGTCGAAATCGGTTTAGCCGTTTAGGCGTGAAAACGTAAGAGATAGACTTTTTAATTTTAATAATAAGCACAATTATATTATCATATACATAAGCACAATTATACAGTTTTCCAATATTAAACAGCATAAATGTTATAGTAAATATTAGTCTATAAATATAAGCGTAAAACAGTCTGTTCTTTGCAAAGTTACAATGGCGTTTTTCAAGTATCAATGACACTCCTGAATACTGGTATTTTATTAGAAAAAAAATCATGTATATGAAATATCAACAACAAATTCAGCGGGAGCGGTGTAATTGTGTGTATAAATCCAATTCCGCAAATAATCGTACATTCATTTTTTATTTTGGGCTTTTTATGATGTAAAATTGTTTGTTGTAAATCTTAGCTACCTTAAATGCAAAAGTATTTTAGAAATTTAAAGGATATTAATTGTGCCAATATTTTTGATCATTACACATTATAAGATACGTTACTGACAGTAACTTACTGGGTATGTGCGTTCGAATCTGAGAGTGTGCCAGTTTACGTGGATGTGTGTGCGTGTGTGGGTGTGTGTGTGTGTGTGATAAATGTTTTTACTTCATGTTGTTCCTCGCCCCTTCTGGAAAACAGACATTGTGCGATCCCGCCAAGAATTTCATAACAGGTAAACTAAGTTTAAAACTAAACGTCTTACTACCAGGTACCATAACACTTAATTAGCGCTGGATTTT
Source organism: Apodemia mormo (assembly GCA_036924255.1). Taxonomy (NCBI): domain Eukaryota; kingdom Metazoa; phylum Arthropoda; class Insecta; order Lepidoptera; family Riodinidae; genus Apodemia; species Apodemia mormo. The sequence continues at coordinate 22,765,263 of JAUPFN010000016.1, forward strand.
TGCGACGTCTCGTTAAAGGTTGGTACCACCTTATCCTGTTCCAAATGCTTCAGTGACTATCACTGTTATGGATTTTAAGGGCCGCAATTGTCTTACTACCAGGTACCATAGCTCTTAATAAGCGGTTGATTTTTGGGATGTCTCGCTAAAGGTTGGTACCATCTTTGCCTGTTCCATTAGCTTCAGTGATTATCACTGTTGTGAGTTTTAAGAATCATAAATTTCTGTATGTGGCTTCACATTTCTGGCACACTATCAGCAATGTATTATTATTTCTTTCCATCAGATCAATCCGCTTATTCGCTATCACACACTAGAAACATTAACTTTTCTCTTACACTGTAATAAATTGTACTCATGCAAATCCGGGGCGGGTAACTAGTTTTAATACAAGATAATGCAAAACAAAGGCGTGTCGCCAGTACACAATAACATTTCGTATTTTATATTATTATCTTTTGTAGTTCGTACGGTAGAGCAACAGTTTTAGTAATGGAACGGCGAAATTGCTTTCATGTACTTCACGCGCAATCTTCTAACACAAACATTGTTACGTAAAAATGTTTCGAAATGTAGACACACATGTGTTAGTAAAAAGGGAACAAACATATATATCACTACATTTTTCCGGTAAATTAGGGCCTAATTATAATAAGTAATTATGGTTGAAAGTATGTACTACTAAAATACTAGCCGAACCGAAATTAACAATTACTTAAACAATAAATACAGTAAATTTTATATCTGGTGTTTAAAAAGGACCTTGCCAATTTCAGCATTCCCATTTCATGTGGCCAAAAACCACTTTTGTTTTAAAAAATGTTTAATCTGTGGTAATAGTGCATATTGTATCGCCTTACTCGTAACGTATATTAGAATCCAGTGGAATCGAGAAGAGTTAATTTATCAATTGGATCGTTAACTTAAATATATTATATTAAAAAATATTAATATTAATTATTTAATATTGATAAAAAATGTTATAAATTATAATATGTTCATAAATGTGGAATTTTATAACAGGAATATAGGCACTAAAAGTAGACGAAAGCAGCTAACTAATTTTAAAAAGATTTTTTTATTTAAAAACAACATATTATTATTACAGGCGACATAGGCGTTAGTTTGAGAAGTAAATAGAAAAGAGACTCGTATATTATTGTTTAGCCACATCATTTTCATCAAGTTGCTACTTATCTTTACTGCATGATTGATTTCATAACCTTTCTAAAAAAAAGCATTAATAATAATAACACTTTATAAAGTATGTAGAGAAATCAAATTCAAAGTTACGAAATCAATAAAAATTTTTACAAACCTAATAGCCTTCATATATATTTTATTTAATCGCCTCTGTGGTCTAGTGGTCCGGTGTTGGTATTGACCGCATTAGGTCCCGGGTTCGATTCCCCGGGTCGGGCATTCCAAAAATGTGTTTTTTCTGATAAAAACATCGTTTCCCGTGATCGAACAAGAGCCCGATTGGCGACAGGCTTGCCACCTATTACATTATGGGACTAAGTATCTTGGGCTAAATGTGGGTGCACTGGTTGTACCTCTGCCTACCTCTCCGGGTATTCAGGCGTGAAAATGCGTTTTACATGTTAATACGTGAAATAAAAAGTTTGTATCGCTTTTTACAAAAATTACGCGATCGGAGGAGTGTAAAATTTGGCATAGTTAAAATTGCCATTGCGGAGGAATATAGAAACATATTTTTTTAAAATATATAGTATAATATATAAAATTAATAAAAATTTACGTTACATATACTACATTAATGTGACATACATGATAATATATACACAAACGTATACTATTTTCGTTACTAAAGACTGTATTGTTGTCTATGTTCAAATATCGACCACAAGGCGATCACTAGTATGTTTAAAACATATACAAACCACAGAATACTCAAACCCAATGGGATTTTTACTAGTTTAATAAGGCAGTACGCGTCTTACCTAAAACTTAGTAAAATAACTATCATTCCATGTCTACAACTTAATGTTCATCTATATTCTGGCACATTTAGACGGCCTGGGTGCATAAATTAATATAGAGCTAGTCCGGAAACTTTGTAATTCAAAACCTCAGGTTCTATATTGTAAGCTCGTATGTGAATAGCAAAACCAAATTTTGATTTGAATATACGATTACGCATAAAAAATCAAAAGCATAGGCGACGGTTAGAGTAAGGTTTTACGTGTGAGTCGTTTTTCGCCAAGAGTTATCAGACGATTATCTTCAAATTCAGCAACCCGTTTCCTTATATAGTAATGCCACTCAGGTCTCGTCGCGGTTAGTTATAAACTATCAAGATTAAAACACACTTGAACCGCTTTTACGCCGCAATTTACCGACTAAACGGTATTAGAGCTTAACTTAAAGCCTTTAATATTTATGTTAAAGAAGATTTAATATTTATGTTCTAAGCTGTTACAATGATTTTTGTTAAATAAAAAGTTTCTAGAAAATATTATCTGTCAAGATTTTCTTTATTTTTTATGGTAACGAACTTTTTAAACTGATTCCTAAGAAGATGGAGGTTCTCAATTCGATGTAATGTTTATCTTATGTATGATCGCCGATTACTCAAATATGTCTGGATAAATTACGAAAATTCTTCTTCTTTTGGGAGCATATTTTTTCCAAATGGTTCCATTTAAATTAAATAAAAATCTGATCTCGAGTTCTAGAGATACAAGTCGGTTGTTGCGATTTTAATGCGTTTAAATTAGTAATTTCAGATATCCCACGACAATGGGGCGAAAATAGCTAATCCTAGGCAATTATATCTACCACGTTATATTTTTGAATTTCCGCGACGTTAGTACGTAATATGAGAAGTTACTGAATTTGCCCTAATTTTCGAAAATCGTGTTTTTACCAGTCCTAGTTGGTGGACCTTTTGAGGTCCTAGGGACCTTTCCAACTACTTTCACAATTACCTTAGTATGTCTGTATATGTGTATGTATGTGTCTCTGTGTGTATGTAAACATCTCATAACTTTTGAACGACTTCGAATCGATCTAAATGTGATCCTTTTACTAACGATTTTGTAGCTAATAAAAAAAAATTGGGTTTCAAAAAATACGTAAACACTATTGAAAAGATCAAAATCGTTCATTATCTTGAAAATATACAGCTTTTCAAAAATTATAATAAACAAACTTCAGATTTTTGAACTCTTTGTGCTCAAAACCCTATACTTAGGTATATTTTTTGCTTTTTTGAGATTAAATTTACTTAAATTTAGCCGGAAAGAGGTATCAAGTTGATATTAATACCAAATATTCGAGTCTACGGTCCCTCTCAGCTGTGAAAAACTTGTAACTCAACGCGATCAAAAGATATGACCTGACAAAAGATATTTTTTTGCGATTTCAAAAAGTAATCAAAACCTATAGGGTACCTCCCGTAGACGTAGAATTATGAAATTTAGCAAGAAGATTGTGTTACAGCACATGAAAAAAAAAATATTTGCTTTATTTTTTACTTCAAGTTATCTTACACACAACATCTAATAATAGTTACATCATGTGCGTACTTCTCCATACCATCTTATACTCTGGTAATGTTGAAATACCCTTGTCGATTTAATGTTTAGAATAGTTTCTGAATTTCCACCCACCTGGAGCGCTGCAGTTCAAAGGCTGAGAGCTCTTACAGTTAATGGCGCGCTTAGAGCTTTACATAATTTAATGTTCGCAGTGACCCCTGCGGCGCCAATCAAGTGTCTTACTAACGTCAAATTTTTAATTAACATAAAGTTTCCTCAGACATGACTGTATATTTTTTGCTTTTAGTATTGACTTTGGAATAAAATAGATGGGCATATAATTGTCTAGGTATGAGTCACATTTTAGGGCAAATTAGACTGCACGTGTGGCACAAAATGTTTATACGCATCTTTCACTATGTGATTTTTTTCCGAAATAAAATTGGTCAGTTGGTTTGAATAGTCGTTACTACAAAACCGGGATTTTTAGGCGAGGAAAGTGCTCAGCAAGATTTTAAATTTAATGAGCTAAGAGTGCGCTCTAAGGATGTCTCTTTTGAGACCGAACCTCGGCTTAGGGTAGTATCTTGACGATAAGTTGGAGAGTAAATGGCATCAGGATTTTGATTCGTTAATAACTCTTGACCAGGGTCTCGAGTGTTTGCCCGTCGTGGCATTTATCGATCGATTAATGATTACCGCTTATTTCTAGAGATAACCGGGACCAACACTTCGAGTTCTCATCCGGGGCATGGTTATGTTAAGGCGCCACCACCAGAATCAAAGCTGCCACTAGGAGTTGGATTTTGAGATAAAGCTAGGCTTACTCTTAGGCCACAAAAAAGGCAGTAGGGAAAGGTTGCTATAATGTATACTACATTACGATATTCCCAAGCGAATTACTTGCTAACACTTGCAAACTGGTTGAGCTCTGAAAGCCTTAACAAAAATTTTATATTCGCAAACAACAAAATGTCTCTCATATGACATTTTTTTATCGATGAAAAGTTGCCCAGATATGAAAGTTTTTTATCATTTTTTTATAGAACAGGGGGGCAAACGAGCAAAAGGTGCACCTGATGGTAAAGGATCACCGCCGACCATGGACGTCTGTAACACCAGAGGTCTTGCAGTTGCGTTGCCGGCCTTTTAAGAATGAGTAAGCTCTTTTCTTGAAGGTCCCTATGTCGTATCCGTTCGGAAATACTCCTGCCGGTAATTGATTCCACAACAGAGTAGTGCGAGGCAAAAAGTGTCGGGAGAAACGCACAGTTGTGGATTTCCAGACATCGAGATAGTAAGGATGGAACTTCAAATTTTGACGCGATGTTGGATGGCGAAGGAATTCGGTGGCAGAATTAATCCAAACAACTCGTCGGAACACTCCCCATGATAAATACGATAGAAGACGCAGAGTGAACCTACATCTCTGCGTAATGCCAAAGAGTCTGTACTAAAAAAAGTACGTCAAATGCCGTTTCAAAATCAAAATCGAATCTTATTCTCAAAACTTATAGCTTTCAAATATTAAAATTACGTTGTTTTTAGCAAACTTACTTAATTTTTTTAAAATAACTTTTAAGTCAATTCACCGATTGACTTAAAATTTTTATCAGCTTTTCTCCTTTAAAAACTGCGTCAAATACCGTTAATTTAATCAAAATCGGTCAATTTGTTTGGGATTTATCAATGAAGAAAATTAAAAATAAAATGTTTTTTGACATTGCATCGAAAATTTTCAACCTATCGATTATTTAGCTTACTCAAAATATACAGCTTTTCATAAATTAATATAATGCCATTTTTAACAAAATACCACTTACGAACAGAATACCACTCTTACGAACTGCCTGGCAGAGCGACAGATGGTCTATTATTCAAAGTGAGTCGGGAGGAATAATAAAAATAAAAGCAAAAATTGAAGATTATAACATTGGGAATTTTAAAATACAAGTATGTCACCCAAATTTCAATACAGCGGCTTCAACAATAGTGTTACTTTAAGATTAATTAAATCTTTTATAGTATAAGGTAATGGAATAAAGGCAAGTCAAACCCTCCCGCGGGCGTTGAATAAAACATGAAATTCCTCAAGCCCGCTTCTAACACGAAAACTGACAATTTCAATTAAAAACGATGTCCTTGGAGACAAAAACAACATAGTTTTATATTTATTTTGTTCTCTACATATATGAGTAGTGGATATATAAATTATATCTCCAACTCTTATTTAAGAGTGGTAGATATAATTTATACCCGCCATCGTTGGCACTTGGTGAATAGCCGAGAGTCGATATGAGATTACGGGGTAGTTGAAATATAACAAATGTAATTTCAGACTTTTGTTATATTTCAACTTTTTTTTTCCTTTTCTTCAAAGGAGGCCGGGACCAACACGGCGAAACGAGACGAGGTGAGGTATTTGTTTAAATTATGCATGTGGCATAAGTATCGATAGGCGATGGTTATCTCTTTTCACTAAGATAACCATCTTATATTGCTATTATATAAAATAAAATAGAATACAGAAATATCTTCTCGTTCTCTATACGGTTCATTCACTATCTATTTCAAATCAACAAACCGGATATTTGTTTTGAAGAAAAACCACGATCGATTTACTCTTTCTATTCGCAACATTCCGCAGATTTATGTAGATCTTGTATTTGAACAATCTACTTTAGTTTTCAAAGAAACTTTTTGCTTTGCGCCACATTCCATGACAAGAATATTACAAATTTTTTTAATCTTCAAAATTCTTGATAGGATGTTTGATATAATAAAATAAATAATAAATATCTCTGGACAATTTTACGCGAATTGATCTAACCCCAAATTAAGCAAATTATTTGCTTGTGATATTATAGTGCATTAGATTACCGGCTACCTCACGCTCCAAACCGAAACACAACAGTGATTAGCACTGACGCTATTGTAGCAGGAATATCCCGCTATTGAAGAACCCAACCACCTAGTATCTCTGGACAAGAAAAGTGGTAATTTTGCGTGGTCATTTTTTGTCTAGATGTATTGCATTAAAGGTAGTGACAAATACCACAAAAAAAAAGAGAAATACTATTGCCATTGTGACAAAACACGAAGAGACGTTGCAGAATTCTACTATCACGTCACGACATAACAGTCACTCTATTATGTCGTGTAACTAACATACAATCATTCCCGGATAAGAATTGATCTTAAACGAACTGTCTGACGGGAATGCACAAAATCTACGCTTTATAAGTGGCCCGTACAGCATAGGGAAAATATGATTACAAAATTGTATACCCCAAAACTTTGATGCCAAATAAGTAACGCTCTATACGCAGAAAACTCGTAAAGAAGAAAACAAGCTCATAACCTTACCTTGTCGCATAAATTCCGTGTTATAGTGAGTTTTACGTTCCCTATCCGCTCTAAAACGAGACCGAACTATAAAATGAATGAATCAGAACTAGGTGCGGTGTGTTTCATGAACCTATTTGCTGAAAACTTGTAAAACGTGTTCAATTACGCAATTTGATCGCTAAAGTTGTAAGTAATAATACTCTTTGAATATTTGAAGACAGTTTTGCGTGGGTTACAATGTAAAGGTGTCTAATTTAAGTCTTAATGAAATACCGACTCTACAAATATGTTCTCGTGTGAAGCTTAAGAAATCAGTATATTTAGTGAAAAAAATTTATTTCTTCACGCCCGTACCCCTGAAGAGGTAGGCAGAGGCAGTGCACCCACGATTAGCCAAAGCTAGCCCCATAATGTAATAGGTGGCAAGCCTATCGCTAAACAGTCATTTTTCTAAACCCGGGTCAAGTTGTTTTTATCAAAAAACTGAACAAACACATTTTTGAATTGCCCGACCCGGGAATCAAACCCGGGACCTCATGTGGTCAACACCGACACCGCACCACTAAACCACAGATACGACTATAGTTTAATTATTTTCTTCATTTTTCATAGCACCCTATACCAACTGTGCAACTATCCAGAAATAATCGCATATATTTTTAACTAGCTGACCCGCGCAGCTTCGCCCGCGAGTAGATAAGCATGTCGTCAAGATAGCTTTCCCCGGCTCTTCAACTACTTCCATACCAAATTTTAGGAAAATCGGTCCAGTGGTTTAGCCGTGAAAGCGTAACAGACAGACAGACAGACTTTCGCGTTTATAATATTATTATGGATTACTTTTTATTTTCTACGATAACAAGCAGCAGTGCCGCGTTGCTATCCAGGTGGCGGAGTTGGAATGCCACATGCATGCCAATACCGGCTACCTTACCCTCCAAACCGGAACACGAAAGCGACAAGCTGTAATAACTTTGAATGCAATTTAGTATTGAGATAATGTATTGATTTTTACGTTTGTCTACACATGTATTGTTGTCTTTATTGTAAAAAAATTTTTTTCAAAAGTATCCACTCTCATACTGAACATGATAATTTGAATTTATTGCAAATATTAAAAATGTACGTTTTTTAATCCAAAGTAAACTGGGAACCCTTATAATTTCGCTATGTCCGTCCATCCGTCCGTCCGTCCGCAATCTTGCTAAGAGATCCTTAGTACTATAAAGCTGTAATTTGGTACGAATATACATATTTATCAAGTCAATAAAGTGGTAACATAAAATCATGAAAAATATTTTTTTTTTCAGGACAGTTTTTTTTTCAGCTCCACTACATGTAAAGTGGGGATGTTAATTTTTTATCACGTACCCTATTGTGTTGGGCGTCATTGAGTAGGTTTTTAAAAAATATTGTAGGTTCGTGACAACAAGGTTTCGATTAAGGGACATAAAATGAAACTATAAAAGTTGTTTTCTTAGTCCGCATTATTGTGATGGACAACTTCGGAACCCTACATTGCGCGTGGCCCGACACGCACTTTACCAATTTATTCTTTGTGTTGATTCTGCTCCGGTCCGTGCGTTACAGATTTATATACTTACTAGCTGTTGCCCGCAACTTCGTCCGCGCGGACATTGTTTACTCCGCTCCTACTGGTCGTAGCAAAATGTTATATAGCCTATAACTTTCCTCGATAAACAGGCTATCCAACTCAAGAAGAATTATTCAAATCGGTTCAGAAGTTTTCGAGATTAGCGCGTACAACCAAACAAACAAACTCTACAATTTTATAATATTAGTATAGATAACAATCCTATAATAATCAAGTCTAAAACATTAACGTTGAAATTCGAAGTAATTTAGTAATTCTACGATGAATTATTTACATTCTAATGAATATTTATTGTACCTGGTGTCAGCGGCGCAAACTTTATCAATTAATTTTCTTTGCCTTATACGACATAAAATATCTAAAAATGGTTTCATGAATTTGTTCTACAGCTTTTACTTACGTTTTACCGAAATTATTATTTAAGATTTTTGGATAAGCTTCAAATTTATTCAACGTTAAGTAATTTCAGCGCAAACTTACAATTATATTCTATTGTGAGGATACTCGTCGGAAACAATATAAATACGATGTTAATGTTTTCGTGTACCTTAATACCTAAATAAAGTTAGACGAAAAGATTTAAATTAAATACGTTAGTTCTTTCTTATTTCATGTATATATTAATACTTAATACGTAAAGCAAAGATTTTGTACTCCTTTTTTATGATAATTAAGGAACAGCGGTGTGTAAAATTCGGCATAGTTAAAATTTACATTGCGGCGTATTGCAGAAAGCCAGTATTTTATTTAAAAAATACGTATTAGAATAAATATTACATTAAATTAATAAATATAACCATTAGACACATTCATTTGATTTACATAATATAACATATAAATAGACACACGTGTATACATGTAGATGAGATCCACAATTTTTGACAAAAAATTATATTTATTGAAAAATTTTGATTAATTATTTATTTAAAAAAAATCGGGTGGGCTACCTCTCGTTTGAGAATTTTTTTCCACCTACCTACCTACCTACCTACCATTGAGAATTTTTTTCTTGAAACATTTTCTTTTTTTATATGGTACAAATTCCACCCCCGTGCTAAGAAAATAAAAAAATTATTAAAATTATACAATTTAAATAATACAATTAATAATAATGTAATGTCAAACCAATATTACAAAGCTTATATTCGTGTATAATGAGGACTTTTAGAAGGCAAAAAAAATGTTCCAACTAGCATTCTAGATGCCACAGTGATACCAGAAAAATACTGTTACTGCTAAAAAGACATTTTTTTTTTAATTTTTCTTATGAAATAATATGCCATGGTACAGCATTATTTCATGTTTTCCTAAGTGTCAAGTAGTTTTATTGGCGATATTTTCGAGTTTTATCGATGAAATAATGTAGAATAACGTGCCCTAAAATCGGTCTGCGCCAAATGTTGGCCTCCTAATATGTTTATGCTGATAATTAAGTTTTAATTCTACATAGCTTGAAATTTATATTGCGAATGACGATTATGCTCATACACGACTTAATTAATTTGTGCCGTATACTCCAATGCATATAGTATAGCACGTAGAAGCCAAAGAGTCGCCATAAAGAGCTGCATTGTTTCCGATTCAGCTAAAAACGTTAATACAATTAATAAAATTATACAATTTTTTTTCCATTTTTTATGGCTAAAGTCTGTTGTCAAATTTTTGTTTTTTGATTTTATTGTTACGTTTTATGGTCGATCTTCGACCAGATGACGATCGCTAGTTTAATAAATTTTACAGCGTAATGGACTGTCGCCCATCTGATGAGTACATGAAGTACGAAACGCTTTGTCATAAGCTAACGATGTTGAGTTTCGGCTTACGCCTAGACCAGCACAGGGGCTGGATGACCTATCGATCTCTGGTTTCCCTCTTAACTGACAAATCCCCAAACAACTCAGTCCGGCCTTAGCCGTGTTATGCTTATCCGCATAGGATACAAGTGAGAATGGACCCCATCAGGGGAGGACCATTCACTCTTGAATCTATTGGAGCAACGCTCGCTAGACCAAGGGCCGCTTTAGCGGTTAGGATTGAAACCCGTTTCATTCTACACAGCTAATCTCATAAGAAAGAAGCAATGCATAATAAATTTTACTTAAAAGGAATTACAAAATTTAATACTTATACTGATAAATAACTGAGAATGATATTTAACGTAACTAAGGTTTTAATGTAATTAGTTACGTTGTGTATTTTCAAATCTAGTTGTTTCAAGTATTACATAGATAATATCAATAAAGTTTATTAGATTTTCAGACAGAGACTTAATTACGAATACTATAATTCTACAAGTACGAGTACAAATATTTGTCCTTGCGTTAGATTTATAATAACCCTATAATAAACAAGTCTACGACAGTCATGTTGAAATTCCAAATAATTTAGTGATTCTACGATGAATTATTTACATTCTAATGAATATTTATTGTATCTCGTGTTAGCTGCGCAAACTTTATCAATTAATTTCCTTTGCCTTATACGGTGTAAAATATCTAAAAATGGTTTTAGGAATTTGTTCTACAGCTTTTAATTATGTCTCCCGTCATTTAATATTAAACATTTTTGGATAAATTTTACCTTTATTTAACGGTAAATAACTTTAGAATAAAGTTAGAATTATATTCATATTCAATTCAATTGTGAGGAGTCGTCGAAAACAATGTAAAACAATTGTTTGGTAAATGTTTTCGGATACCGCAGTACCTAAATAAAGTTAGACGTGGAGGTTTAAATTTTAAGTACGTAGGATTTCTTTTTCCAATTTTCTCTAGCATTAATTTTGGTAACTTTTTACTCCCTGATAATTTATGCTACTTTCTAAGTTCTAAATGAAAATACAACTCAAAGCGCTAGCTAGGTATCACAGAATTTGTTAGGATGTTTAATGGAATTTTTTTTTCTTTCATTTGTCTTACAGGACAGTCTAACGGACTCTTGATTTCAGAAGCACTTCAAGACTATTTGCTATATTTTTTACTATATTAATAACTAGCTGTTTCCAGCGACTTCGTACGCGCGAACTTCGTTTACTCCGCACAGCTTCTCCCCCGTAAGTGATAGAGTGATAATATATAGCCTATATGTTTACCCGACCTGTTAGTAATATTCATGCAAAATTTGAAGTAAATCCATGCAGTACTTTTTGAGTTTACCCCGGACATACATACAGATAAACGGATAAACAGACAAACAGACAAAAATTCTAACAACTATATTTTTGGCTTCGATATCGATTGTAGATCACGCCCCAAGTATTCTTTTAAAAAAATATTCAATGTACAGTTTTGACTTTCCTAAGATTTTATTATATGTACAGATGTAACAAAATCTTTGAATTCGAAACTTTCTGTTATTATGTGCGACCTTAAATGTTTATATTTTAAATCTCTACCACTTCTCCTGTGTCCTTTGATGTTCCTTTTTAAATCGCGTTTACATCACAAACTTATGTTAAAGCGAAAAGAAAGTTATCCCGGATAAAATCCATCTTCTCGCTCATTCGTGTCGTTGAAGACTACTGACTTAGTCGATTTCAGCCTCGAGTATGGACATCTTGTAATGTTGCCTATTACCATCAAAAAAGTCAAATCTATAAAGGTAGATTTTACTGAAGCAGCATTTTTTTAGCTAAATGTATTTTTTGTGTATTTTTACATGATACAATCGTACAAAAAAACGAAGTATTCGTAGGGCAAAAACTTACCAATCTGATTACTTGTGTATCTAAGGCTCCACATTTAATCCATCGGGCTATCAGTGGTGTCTTTGAACCGTAATAGATACCCATCAATATTACACAGTGTGTGTTACTATAGCCTCTATGACAACAAAAGATAAAATAAATGAATCCCCACAAAGAAACGCTATTTCCAAGTTATGACTCGATTTTAATAATGGCTATATATCTTAACAATGATAAAATATCAGCTAATACGGAAGTTTTGTGCGCTTAAGATTCTTACTAGGCCAATTATTTTTATATTATGAAAAATAAATTAAACGCAAAATAAAAACCTTTTGAACCAGAAACGTAATGGCATGGTTGCATGCTATTACTTAAACAAACGTAACCGCCCTTATGACATTTACCTTGACCGACTTTACGGCAAATTAATAGTACATTAAGAATAGGCCTTCATTACACATTATAAAGTTAGCTACTGTAACACATTTTTGGTCAGTTTAACAATCAATAGAAGTCATATATATCTATATATAAATACGTGAAGGAAAAACTTAAGACAACTGCGCGAAGGAAATAGTATGAAATTTGACAAAGATATTGTTTTCATTGCGGAGGACTGCAGAAATCTAAAAATGCATTAAAAACACATTAAATTAATAACGATAAACATTACACACACTACATTCATGTAGCATAGTGACATACACAATAATATATACACAGATGTATCCTATTTTTTTCACGGCTAAAGTTAGTTGTCCAACTTCGCTACATGTATAAAACAAAGTCGCTTTCTCTGTCTGTCCGTATGTATGCTTAAATATTTAAAACTACGCAACGGATTTTGAAGCGGTTTTTTTAATAGATAGATTGATTCTTGAGGAAGGTTTTAGTATATAAACCTTTCCGATATTCCCACGGGAACAAAAGCTACGTGGGTGAAATCGTGGCCAGGGCGCTAGTAAAAGACATTTTATTGTTACGTATATGGTCGAATTTTGACCACAGCCGATCGCTAGTATTTTTTTTTATATCATAAGATAGCAAACAAACAGATGGGTCTCGTGATGGAAAGAGTCAACCATCGCCTATAGACACCAAAGATGTTAATGGTGCGTTGCTATCTTGTGGCGAGGTCTAACGCCACATGCATAAGTTTACCGGCTACCTTACCCTCCAAACCGGAACACGACAGCGACAAGCACTGACGCTATTGCGGCAGGAATAGGTAAGGCGGTGGTACCAGTATATTAGTATATTATAACTAGTTGACCGAAGCAGCTTCGCCCTGGAGTAGATTAACATATTGTTGATATAATTTTTTATAGAAAGCTTTATCCCCTATTTCAGCCCATTAGGGGGTAAGAACTAACGCTTTTGCGGCAGAAACAGGTAAAGCGGCGGTACGAATCCCCGGGAGAGACGCTACAGAACTCTAATACCACCTAGTATTCACGATTAGTATTGTTCAAATAAACTATTTTATGATAGCGCGTTATAAACTATATTTTTCTAGCGCGCTACGTTATAGACTTTATTATAACGTGTAACTGAACACTTATCGCGCGAACCGGCCGAGATAGCGCGTGACTCGTCACAACGTCACAGCGAGCGATTACTGACGCTAACGCTATATAAACTATGTTATAACGTCTAGCGTCTACGATCTAGCACGTTAATCGTTATATCGCGTAGTTCGTAACTTCGTAGGTTATAATGTTATAACTACGACCTACGCTAGCCGCTAGGTATATAGCGTAGCGCTATGTTGTAGCGGCGAGTGCGAATCTAAATAGCGTAGGGTATACGTTGAGTATACATAGCGCGCTATAATTTAACGCTATGCGTTGTATTAAACACCATTATTCACGATGGTAGTGACGTGTATAGCCAATTGTTCGCATTTTATGAACTACTTGGCAGCATGGCAGATGGTCTATTCTTCAGAGAACCCAGACCAATTTGGGGAAGAAAAGTCTTTGTGTTTTAAATATTAGATTTTAGGTACATATATTCATATACTTAACGTTTGCAGTTCACATCTCATGGCAATATCACGAAATGCACTTGTATTTATTTACCTGAAACAAAAATAATTTAAAATTAGAGTTGCAAACAGTAGTGAGTCATCATAACAACGTTTCACGGCAAAATAATTCTATTAGACCATTTTGAAAGTATTTTCATAGCATCGTATATCACACAAACATATAGATCTGGAATAGGGGTAGGAAATAATCATCGTCTTTAAAAACGAAGATGTTAATGACGTACAGGGATGTAGCATGCGTAAGTTTACCTTACCATTTACTCATAAAATATATAGCAGTAGAAATAGGTAATACCATAGCAAAGAACTTATATATTTCTATAACTAGCAGTTTCCCTTCTCGTGACCGAAAATTATTATTTCCCTTTGCTCAGTCCGGTAAAAAGTAGCCTATTTCACTCCTGGATAATATAATGCTTGAGATGTAAAATCCTAAATGTAATTTACTTACTATACTCACATGAGTCGCATCGCATAGCACTCTGCCACATAGTGATGTTAGAGTGACTTATTTAACCTCCCATGAACTAAGTATTAAATAGGTAAAAATTGTAATCATTTTACCGGTTACTAAATTAGTAAATCTCACACTAACTGCTTTTAATAGGAGAGTCCATACTCTACTATATACTGTACTAACTATGATACCCGGCTTCGCTCGGGAGTTGATATGAGACTACGTGATAGTTGAAATATAACAAATGTAATTTAAGACTTTATTGAAATTGGAATTTTAAATTTTGCGCCATTACTACACATGCTGTAATTGCTCGCTGCGCCTTTCGAAATTCAACCCAAATAGTCGTTATTCTGAATGAAGTT
Source organism: Apodemia mormo (assembly GCA_036924255.1). Lineage (NCBI taxonomy): Eukaryota > Metazoa > Arthropoda > Insecta > Lepidoptera > Riodinidae > Apodemia > Apodemia mormo. The sequence goes on from JAUPFN010000016.1 coordinate 22,780,289, forward strand.
CAAATACTCGACAACAGATGGCGCCACTACACTTAATTTCCAAGTTGAAGGGTTGGAAAAGCCCTTATATCATTCAAAACGGGAATTTTCTTGTTCGAGGGGGGATACAGGGCTATCACACTATATAAGTCCCTTTATCGTGCCGGGACTCCTTTTTAAGTTTTATTGGCACGCACACTTTATCTACTTAGTTTTTTATATATAATGATTATACAGGTTCTCTGGTAAAAGACTGTAATATATTGACAGATCGACAGTTAATACACATATAGCCAAAAAATAAAATAACGAGATAGTAATGCGTAACTATTTAGTATATATCAACTAAATTAGTGTAGTAATATTCAAAAAGTATGACCACCACGCGAGTGTTAACGAGTCTAATCACGAGTTCAACAAATTGCTGTTCTTAAATAATGAACATTATTATTAATAAAATAACATAAAAACATTTATAAACATTTATTTTTATTTATTATTTTTACATAATTTATACTTTCCATCGTCGGCACTTGGTGAAACTCCGTCATAATTATTGTTTTAAATTTTACACTTGTACTGTTTCACAATTCACTAATTATATATAATATATACTTTTTTATTTAAATAGTCAACCGGTTTCGCATTTTACTGCATCATCAGGACTAAAACTTAAATTGTCAACAAATACGTTGTGTTAGGAATTGTTAATAATGGTCGGTAAATGTGTCACATCTACCGACCTTTAATTGAAGTGAATTGTGAAACAGTACAAGTGTAAAATTTAAAACAATAATTATTATTTTTACGACGATGATCTGGTACGCAAAGAACTCCAGAGCCTCACTCATCGCCGCAGAGTGGTTAGTCTATCGGTCTTTTATCGGATACACTTTGAAGAGTGCGCTGCGAAATTGCACGACTTGATTCCGCCATCCCCGTTTTTCTATCAATCCTCGAGGCGCACAGATACTAGGCATCGCCATATGGTGGACGCTCCACGTACCTGGACAAAGCGGTTCGACTCGACATTCTTGGTCCGAACCACTAGGGACTGGAATATTCTTCCTAAGTCTGTGTTCCCCGACGAGTACAACCTTGGGATCTTCAAGAGAAGAGTGAACAGGTACCTTCCAGGAAAGCGCGTTCCACCTTAGGCCGCATCTTAGCTTACCATCAGGCGAAATCGTGGTCAAGCGCTTCCCTATCGATATTAAAAAAAAAAATTGGATAATTTGGACAAAATTTAAGTACCATTTTTATATTCGGTACCAAAATCGAGTATTAAACACCCTCGATTAGTATGTAGACTTTTACAAATCAACCATTATAAAGCTTTACAATAAGACTGGAAGAAGTATAAAATATTTGTACATTTCTTCCCCTGTGGCCTTCCCATCTACAAAAGGGAACACATTAGAGCAAAGCTTAATATAATTTGGTGAATCGCGTTAGTAATTTGTTTCGGTTATAACTCTTCTTGCATCACTGCTTTATTGATAAAGTTATTGGACATAGAAAATAACGAGCTTTTCGTTCAAAGCCCCGTGAAATAAAACCGTTACATACGATCGTGAAACAATCGAAAATGGATTTGTGTAATTTCATGTAAAAATTATTAGGTCCGGAAGATTTATGGTCTGAAGGGTATGTAATATTACAGAATATTGTTCAGCATGAATAAATAAGTAGGTACATTTCACGATAAACCTCTATATACATGCGCAAATTCTGAATATTTTTTTACATTTCTCTTAGACAACTCTTGATCAATTTATTCATTTAAATTATTGAATGTATGATTAAATGAATATTTTCTTTGCAAGAAAGTGGCATTATTCATGTTCTTATAAAAATAAAGTACCCCCGAAGAGGTACTAATGCACCCTCGATTAGCCGAAGATACTTAGTCCCACAATGTAATAAATGTGGCAAGCTATCGCCACCCGGGCACTTACCCAATCCCGGGCAACGTTGTTTTTTATCATAAAACTGAAAAAACACATTTTGAATTGTCCGAAACGGGCATCAAACCCGAGACCTAATGTGGTCAACACTCACACCGGATGTATTTTCCTACTCCTCCTATATACTTCTGATTAATTTCGTTGCGGGATCCAAGACAGCTTAGCTTTTCCCCAGGGCACCCTGAGCTCGCAACTCAGAGGTTATCAGGACGGTTGCCGCTATTGATTCTGGTTTACAGAAGTTACAGTGGTGGGAACGAGACGTGGTTCCATTGCCCTTAGACCCACACCGGATCACTAGACCACATGGGCGACTCATATTCAACAACTATATTATGACATGCAAATATAAAACGCTATTTGCAAAAAGCCGTTAGTTATCATAATGTTTTGGTTCGGCCTCCTTTTGAGGATTAGACCATCTACCTTGTTGCTTTGAAAATTTGGCGAAAAGTGTTACGTTGTAACTCGAAGTGGTAGAGTTTTGCAGTCTTGACTCAATTTGGTACCGTCGTCTTATTTATTCCTGTTGCAATCATCAATGCTTTTAGGTGTGAAATTTATACATGTGGTATATGAATGGAAATGATTGCTACTTTTAAATAATTTTCATTGGATGAAACTAAACAAAAAGATCACAATAATTTTATATGTGATACTTCATTAGCAACGATTTTCACACATAAAATTACTCGAACGTCAAATGACCGTAAGGTATTAAAAATTAAGTATGAATTATATAACTACTAATAATAATATAACTACTGCCACTCCTATATGAATTAGATGATTTCATTGAATGTGACATTTCATAGACCAAACAGAAGTAGCAAATGCGATGTATGAAAATGCATTTCATATGAAATTTAGATGCTAATCGTGAAATGTCCCATGTCTTATGTGGTATAACAGCTAGCCACACAGATCGCACCACGCCAACATTATTTATTAACATCAAAGAGACAAGCATCGCCTGTAGGAGTCCACAGGCGATGAATGTCTCTTTCCATCTGCTTGTTGAAAAGGTATAAAAAAAGGTAAAATAAACTAAATAACTAGCATTGATGTAAAATTAAATCACGCTAGCTGTTACTCATCACTTCGATGGCAGGACCCAAAATCAATACCTCATTTTGGTCAGTTGGATAAAACAGTCGATAGCACATATAACTTCTGGATAATGTAGCTTTCTAATGGTAAAATATTTTTTAAGAGCGATTCAGTAATTTTCGAGTTTACTTAGGTATTACAAACATACAAAAATCCAAAAATTTTTTTTCTTTATAATATTTATACCACATGTGGTTTTATCTACAAAAAACCGTTTATGTTGTATAAAAGCAAATTTTTAACATAGCATATAAATTTTTTTCGCTTGCCCGCGATTAGATTACATGTCGATGTAGTTTTTCACATAAACATTCATCCCCTATTTCAGACTCTTAGGTGGGTGATGTTGGAAAAAAGTGGTACGGATCTATCTCCATAATAAATACTATTAAAATTGGTTCAGCGGTTTAGCCATGAACGCATAACAAGAAAGACAAACTTTTGCATATATTAACATTTTAACTGTCCCAAGTATATTTCCGGCCCCATCACCAAAATGTCCAATAATTATATTATACTAGCTGCAGCGTGCAACCCGCTGCATTATAAAAGTTATTGGCGAATTCCAAGGAATCGTGTAATTTTTCGGGATAAAAAATAGCCTATGTGCTATTTCAAGTCATCATCTACCTGTGTGCCAAATTTTATTCAATTCCGTTTAGTGGTTTTTGCGTGATTTAGGAACAAACATCCTTCCGTCGAAATATCCAAACTCTCGCATTTATATTAATACTAGCTTTTGCCCGCAGCTTTGTTCGCGTTAAATTTAAAGTGGAGGGTCAAAAAGAGACAAAAAGTAGCCCATGTCACTCTCCATCCCTTCAACCATCTCCACTTAAAAATCACGTCAATTCGTCGCTCCGTTTTGCCGAGAAAGACGGACAAACAAACACACACATACACTTTCCCATTTATAATATTAGTATGATGGTATTTACATGATGATAAATAACACTATTGCATTATATGTAATGTACGGACGTATCAAACAAGGCCATCAGTGCATTACATATAATGCACGGACAGTGAAAGTGTTAAATTAGTATAGATATATGATATACAGTAGACGATTTTGGAGCAAATATTATTTCTTAGGTTTGCACATTCAGCTCCCACAGTTCCAAATCATAATTTCTCTTATATTTCAGCGTTTGTTTATTACGTGCACAGCAAATATATATTTCTGAATCAACATAGGTTTTGCTTGCTAGAGCTATTCATTTAAGCAAACATCCAATAGGCTTTCCTGCAGCAAGCAATCAGTAGTCGCCTCTAGAAATCAAGAGCATTTATGGGTGAGTCATGTGAACGTTTACTTTCTATCTTACCCTACAAGCCGGTCTACGACAATACTTGTTCTGGCATTATGGTGTTGGGATTCGGAAATAATTAAGGAAGTGGTTCCCGAGTGAGTCTTCTTAATAAGTCGTAGGAAGACGAATGGACTAATCTTTAAAAAGGACCCTGACAAACATGATGAAAATTAATACATCATTATATGTCTTAATGATAAAGCTTAATGATGACACTTTCAGAAACGTTAAATTGCTTTCATTTATTTTCACTAAATGTTTTAGTTAGCAAACAAGATCGTTTGAATTTATTCTTAATTGCGCGTTCTATCACTACTTCATATGCATCGTTGCTGAAAGAAATGAGAAGTGAGTTTAGTTACGATACGGTTTCTAGTCGTATCAAGGGTTTATTACTTATGCTGAAACTTCGATTTCTGGCGGTGTATCGGAATTTAATCATGCAGTAGATTTTATGTTAGTGCTCAGCAATCAAGCTGTCAACCTTATCGAATTTCGTGCAGTAGTTTTTTCTCATCTTACAAACAAATAGATACTATATTAAAACGCAAACGAAAAAACAAAAAAAAACTTTTTTGGATTCTCTTGTTATTACTAATATTGACCGCCCCGAGAGGTTAGCAAAACTGGGCATGGAAATGAGAGTTATGGGAGCCCTCCTAATTTATTTATTTTATTCCTTTTTTAGTATTTGTTATAGCTGCAACAGAAATATATTATGTGTGAAAATTTCAACTGTCTATCACGCTTTATGAGATACAGCCTGGTGACGGCCGGACAGCGGAGTTTTAGTAGGTCCCATTTAACCCCCTAATAATAATAGCCTATTTGATACATCTAGCCGTAGCAAATTTATATATAAAAATTACGTTCGCCTCGCCACAAGATAGCAACGCACCATTAACATCTTTGGTGTCTTTAGGCGATGGTTGACTCTTTCCACCAGGAGACCCATCTGCTTGTTTGCTATCTGATGATATAAAAAAAAAAAATATGTTTGAGATGCAGTTTGGATTTTTTTTATATTGTATGATAGCAAACAAGCAGATGGGTCTCCTGATGGAAATAATCAACCATCGCTTATAGACATCAAATGTGTTAATGGTGCGTTGCTATCTTGTGGCGAGGTCTAAATTAATTTGTCCACATGCGTAAGTTTACCGGCTACCTTACCCTCCAAACTGGAACACGACATTGACAAGCACTGACGCTACTGCGACAGGAATAGGAGAGGCGGTGGTACCAGACCCGGGCGAGACAATGCAGAACTCTATACCTAGTAGTCACTGACAGAACGGCAGTTGGCCTATTCTTCAAAGGAGCCCGGGACCAATACGGAGTATAATTTTGGATAATAATTTTAAGCAAATTTGGTATGAAATGGATTATGCATACCTTTAAATAAATATGAAAATGGCGAACATTCAAAAGATTTTCGAAATGAAGATGTTAAAATAAAACATTATACAATCACTAACGAAGACCGAGTTGCCGCCGTAACAATAGCTCATCCCTACTTCACCCCGTTGTTCTGCCCCTATTCTTTGGTTGACATTATTACTTCCTCTTTTGTTTTTCTAAGCTTAGGTAACTAGGGAAAAAAGTCAAGTGTCTGGGATTTATAAATAAAGGCGTCTCAACCTAGATTTAAAAAATTAAAGACGCGCCAAGACGTGTAGTAAAAAGGTGAAGAGTGAGTTGAGCGCACAATAAGAGTTCCGTATTTTAAACATTGACAGTTGTAAAGTTGGTCCCGGGCTCCTTTGAAGAATAAGCCAACTGCCGTTCTGCTAGGCAGGTCGTAAAAGGCGACTGAGTGGCTATTTGCGTCACTACCATCGTGACTACCAGATGGTAGAGTTCTGCATCGGCTCGACCGGGCCTGATACCACCACCTTAACTATTCTTGCCGCAATAGCGTCCGTGCTGGTCACTGTCGTGTTCCGGTTGGGAGGGTAAGGTAGCCGGTAAACTTATGAATGTGGCATTAGACCACGCCACAAGATAGCAACGCACCAATAACATCTTTTGTGTCTATAGGCGATGGTTGACTGTTTCTATTAGGAGACCCATCTGCTTGTTAGCTATCTTAGGGGGCATCCACAAATTACGAGAGGTGTTTTTTTAAAATTTTCTGTCCCTCCCTCCCCCCTGGTGAGATGTCGTGAGATTTTATTGAACCCCCTCCCCCAACCCCCAATCTCACGTGAGATTTTTCAAAATGTGGGTTTCTTAAATATGTAAACGCTTTGGATTGTTATTGTAAAAAGAAAAAAAATTGTATAACGTCGAAGTATGAATGAAAATATTTTTTTTCGAACAAATTAGTGAATGATCTTAATCGTATTACGATTACGCTTAAGATTAAATCTTAAGCATGTACAATCTGAATAATGGAAAAAAATAGTATAATTTTTTTTTATTTCTTTTATTTGATAAAAAATTGCATGATATTTGCCGAGACCCCCCCCATCTCTAACGTAAGATTAGATGAGATTTGACTCGACCCCCTCTCCCCCATAAATATCTCACGTAATTTGTGGACGCCCCCTTATGACATATATAAAAAAAAGAAATTATACAGTATTTCGTTTCAGTTTAATAAATTTCATAAAAGCTATTAATAAAAATGGCCTATAGTAAGTAAACTATATGGAAGATGTCACAAACTTGTAGTGCCTGTAGTGGACAACCATGTTTAACATTATGACCAAAATTAAATGTCGTATATAGCGTATAACAGGCGGTCTACTGAAAGTCGAAACCATGGATTTAGATCATGATTCTGAGATGGAAATCGTTAGAATTTGTGTGGGATTTTTTTTTATTTTATCTTTTTTTTACTTTAATTTTGTATAATTTGATTTATTCCGATACTCAACAGTGCTTTTTCTAAAAATAGTATAAAAAATAAACAATGTATTACCGCCACGTACCGCGCTAAATGAACAGCTGATTCGAAAGTACCGCGGCCACGATGTGTCAGAACAATAGACATTGCGTGTCGTGAAAATAAGCAAAAGTCATAAAATGCAAATATTATAGTTCCCACAAAAAAGGCCATCATGTCCTAAACGTAAAAATGGCACGCTTTCTTAATTTTTTGGTACACCGTCCCTTACACGTTGTATGTATGTCAAATACATGTATAAATGCCATACAGAGCGTGGGAAAAGATTTCTATTTAATTTATACAACGCCTTGGGAATATTTTTTAGGCTTTACACTAAAAATTACCCCAAGAAACTCACAGGATAGTTTTTTCGAATTTATATTTTTTTTACATATACATTCTTTATATTCGGTTTACTGAACGTTGTCATTTCGTTGTAATTTTTTGAATAACAATTTAGTACTACGCCAGTTTATAAATGAGTTAATTCTTTCGCTTACAAACTAGTACTACATCGTGAATGCATAAATAGAATCGTGCATGACCGCCCCATTGGTCGAGTGGTTAGCGAACCTAACTACGAATCGAGAAGCTCGGGTTCAATTCCCAACATGGACAAACATTTGTGTGATGGGCTTAGAAGTTTGTACTTCTGTGTTTGGGTGTTTATTATGTATGTAACAGTATTTATCTATGTATTTCCATGTATTAGTATCATTCACCAACACCCATAACACAAGCAAACAATTTGCTTAATTTGGGGTTACATCAGTTTGTGTAATTTGTCCAGCAATATTATTATTATTATTACATTTAATGTCAGTAAATAAAAGTTGTAAAAGGATTTTAAAGTTTAGCATGCTATAACAACGAATTGAAAAGTGCCCGGATGGTGGGACCAAGTATCTTCAGCTAATCGTGGAGGCACTTGTTAAAACGCAAGAGAAATTATTATTAATGGTAACAAACAATCTTAAAATTTCTTACACGGAACCCTAAAAAAGTAATGCGTTTACTTTAGGTGCAATTGATTGACATTTGTGGGAAAAAATTTGTGGGTAGCTTCAATGTTTGAAATTCGCGACTTTGGAAATGAGGACACGTATTTCGATGAAAAGTTCCTATTAAAGCCGCCCCTAAGGTCTTGCAAAATGTGACAATCACAATAACGTCTATTGTTGGTTTCAATTATAGGACCTAAAATGGTGCCAATAAAAGATTTATTCCTTTACTGAATTAAGGATTTTTTCTTTGTGAGCCATTTAAACTTTTCCCAAACGAAACAAGCGTTTTCAATGCTTTTATCTGCGCCCGCGCGAGGAGAAGAAAAGAGTTTGGATTAAATTTATGTATGAGTGCGTCTCGTATGTGTGTGTGTAAATTAACTGCAAGCTAGAATCTCTTTTTAATTAAAAAAATATTACTACACATACACGTGTATATACTTATAATGTTTTTATTGCATGAATTGTGATCCGTAATCTCATGCATATTTTTATACACAACTTTGAATCCCTTTTTACGAAAACTGCGTGGACTGAAGAGTACAAAATTTGGCAAAATTAAAATTTATATGGAGAAGTGAAGAAAACGTATATATGTTTTTATAATTAGAGTGCGTATATTGTGTGGTATTGTGCTTGCTACTGTCGTGGTGTAAAGTGTGGTGGAAGAAGTTTGTTCCATTTCTCACACCGCTAATTTGTTTCCCTTTCAGTGGTACCGCAAGCCTAGCCGCAGAAGAAGTGAGAGAGAGAAAGAGAGAGAAATTTGCAAAATAACTAGTTTTATTCGATTTCAAATATGCGTTAGAAATAAATAAAAAATAATTCCCCATGATAGTCTCGGGCTCCTTTGAAGAATAGGCCAACCGTTCTGACAGGCAGGTCACAAAAGGCGACTGATTGGCTATGTGAGTCACTACCGTCGTGGTTACTAGGTGGTAGAGTTCTCTATTGGCTCGCCCGGGTCTGGTACCACCGCCTTATCTATTCCTGCCGCAACAGCGTCAGCACTAGTCACTGTCGTGTTCCGGCTTGGAGGGTAACGTAGCAGTTAAACTTATGCATGTGACGCTAGACCTCACCACAAGATAGCAACGCACCATTACCATCTTTAGTGTCTATAGGCGATGATTGACTCTTTATCAGGAGACCCATCTGCTTGTTTGCTATCTTGCGACTACGACCTGCCCAGCAGAAAAAAGGCAGTTGATCTATTCTTCAAAGGAGGCCGGAATCAACACGGAGAAATTTATCCTATAATTTAAGTCATATGAATTTGTACATTGGACTCACCGACAGAATGGATATACTCAAAACTCATTACACACAGAAACCTTTACCAAGATTAACATATACGGGACTTGGTAACCCGAAAATAATTGTTCCGAGATATGAGAAAAATAATAATTCCATAACCGAAAATAATAGGATGGATAGTGCAGTGAAAAATAAATAGAAAAATCAGGAAGCGAGTTACAACTTAGGTTCCCACCTTTCCTGTAATTGTAAGAGTTTTTCAAAATGGAACACTAGAAATATAAAAGCTAGGTTTCCGAAAAGTTGAAATAAGCGATAGAATTCTGTAAAAACAATACTAAATTTACATGTGAACTTTCTTCTCTTCATCTAGAAATCGGTGAACCTATCTTTGGCTGTGAAATTCTAAAATTGGATCAATGACAAGCATTCCTTTTAGCATAATTAAGAGTAATATTTAATTAACGTCACTTCTCAATTTTATCTTCTTTAAATATACAAAACTTTGAAATTAAGGATGTGACGTTTTGTTTAATGTGGTTTTCGCTTTACTTAAAACTTACTAATTTGTTTTTCATTCTTTAAGTAACAAGTTTTATATGCAACAACGCCCTCAATCTAATTTATTTAAGTAACAATTTTTTCTAAGCATTGTTTTGTAAATGAATTTATGATTGTACTCTTTTTACTATTTTTATGTTAAATATAAATCTTAATCGCCAATAAATTTATCGTCTCTGTGGTCTAGTGATCCGGTGTCGATAGTGGCCACATGAGATCCCGGGTTCGATTCCCGGATCGGGCAATCCAAAATATTGTTTTTTTTTTCAGTTTTCTGATAAAAAGAACGTTGCCCGGGATTGGATGAGTGCCCAGTTGGCGATAGGCTTTCTAACTATCACATAATGGGACTAAGTATCTTTGGCTAATCGTGGGTTCAATGGCTGTATCTATGCCTAATTTTTCGAAGATACGGGCGTGAAGATACTTTTTTCTACATATGAATCTTAAGATGAATTGGTCTTCAAGATTTAACATCTTACAAATAAAATACTGCTGTAAATTTTGAAAAACTATTAACAAAATTTGCTGCAGTATTTTATTCGCGATATTTTGAAACAAATGATAACGTTATAAAGTAGGCCGGATACACTTATTTCTTTGAAAGGTACAGGAAAAAAACACCTTATTAGTAATTATCATTTTACGTATTTAATAATAATCGCAACTTACATTAATGCATTAAAAATTAGGGTGTTTTTTTCTGTACCTAGCTTGTTTGGTATGTGTTGTGGACAGTTCAGTTTAACAGTTAACAGGTTCAGTCATTTTACTGGGGTTTGATACCACCACCTTGCTTATCCTACAGCAAAAACATCAGTGTCCCTGTCATGTTCCATTTAAGGTAGACGACTAGTAAATTAGAAGTAGAATTAACAAACTTCCTTAGGAAAATAAAGTAATGTTTTGAGGTCAGACGAACGAATTAGAAGGTAAAAGCTAGTATTGTATATTTTATTTTCAATAAAAGAATTAGTAGGCTGTAGCCGATGTTTAAGGTGACCTTTGTGCGAATGTTCAAACATATTGCTTACATAATATGTCCAATTGTTAATGCCGACCGCTCCCTAGCTTTTTGCACAATATCAACAGTGTGGGCGTGACCAAACAAGTCGATACTTTAGGGCGTCTGTGGTATTAGTACACCACTCAAAGTTCCAAATTTTTTAACAGCATTTTTTATTTCATAAGATAATAAACAAGCAGGCTCCTTATGGAAGGACAAAACGGTGTTTATAGATAACAACGATGATAATGGTGTGTTGCTATCCATGTGGCGAGATGACAATGTCTACCTTACCCTCCAAATCGGAATACGACAATGATAAGCATTAACGCTATTGCGGCAGGAATAGGTAAGGCGGTGGTTCCAAATACCCGAGTAAGACTTGCGGAACTCTACCACTAGTAATCACGATGGTAGTGACACGTATAGCCAATCGGTCGCCTTTAACGACCTGCGCGGCGTAAAGGCTGATTTATTCTTCAAAGGTTCCCCCGTGTTGGTCCAGACGTCCTATTTTAGGGCGTCTATGGTTGCCACAAAACACTGTGTGTTGCCATTCTTATTTAATATTGCTGGACAAATGACAGGAATTGATCTAACTCAAAATAAACAATATATTTGCTTGTGTTATGGGTTTTAGTCAACGATATCGACGATACTGATATATAGAAATACATATATAAATACTGTAACATACATAATAAACACCCAAACCCAGAAATACAAACATCTATGTTCATCACACATAAATTTGTTCCTGTCGGGAATCGAGCCCTAGCCCGTCGATTCGTAGTTATGTTTGAAAACGTACATAAATGTCGGGTAGACTTAGATGAAAATGTATAGGAACATCGTTTTGTCATCATACATTGTTTGAATTTATTAAAAAAACATTTGACCTATAAAAAAGGTTTTACCGTCTAGGGACAGTCAATCTGCAAACAAAATAAAAACAAGCTAAAATATTTCGAAATATCCTTAACTCTTTCTAGCCCACAAACAAGCGTGATTTTTAAATTAATTGAAAATCACTCAAAAGAGATTTAAAATATGCGTAAATTGTCAGGACAGGAAGATACTTTAATGTTTATTTGGTCCAAAACTTAAAGAACTTAATGAAATTTTAGCAACAGACTTTTCGATCGTCCGGTCCCCCTTATTAACATTCAAGGAGAGTTTGCTTAGGTCTCTAAATCGTGCATTAGGTGTGAGTTAAAATGGGTGTTTGGCCAAGGTTATGTAAAGACTGGAATGAAACCAATTTGATATCTCGAAAACGTAGGAGTATTCAAATTGACCGTAACAAAAAAGATCCTTCAAGTGAGGGATCACCACGATGTGGTGTCATGACAACACCTTTTTTACACCATTAAATATCAAACAAGCAGGTGGCTCTCCTGATGGGAAGAGAAATCATCGCCTATATACACCAAAGATGTTAATGGTGCGTTGCTATCCATGTGGCAGGATGGCAATACCACATGCATTAGTCTACGGGAACACAACATTGACAAGCATTGACGCTATTGCGTCATAAGTAAAGCGGTAGCACCAAATACCCGGGCAAAACGTTGCAGAACTCTACCACCTATTAGTAACGATGGTACTGACACATATAGCCAATCGGTCACCTTCTACGACTTGCCTGGTAGAACAGCAGTTGGTCTATTTTTCGGAGGAGTTCGGAACAACACAGGGAAGAACCTAGGGTTAATACTATTAAAATATATTAAGAAAATGTAAATGCAGTAAAACTGCAACCACCGACTTCCAATTTCCTATATCTCTAGAACCCTGCATCAGATCTTCACCAAATTTAAATGGGACCACGGGGAAGCATACCCTCCCTAACGAAAAATAGATCTACCGATAATGTATGTAATAGATTTACAGAAAAAGAATGATTGTAACAGATAAAAAATTAAATTAGACTCATTTTTAAGCAAACTACTTATGTTAAATTATTTGAATTTTAAAAAACAGTCAAAGCTGATAAAATGGTAGAACAAGATACAAAATTTAAACAAAAGCGTGAGAGGCGTAGCGTCAGTAGCGTTCTAAATAAGCTCCAGAATTGATTACGCCGAACCACAGGCCAAACTGAATTAGTTAATTCACAAAGTTTATTAAAATGTTAAATATTCAGATTATTCTATTAACACATACATTACAAAATTTGGTTTCGGTTTGTTACTTTTAAAATAAGCATATCTACCTACAAAGTGTAATATCTCGTTGTCTTGCTAGAGAATCTAAAATAAAAATTAAAGTTGTCAATTATCTATTAAAATTAGCATAATAAATTAATATTCTCCTTTTTTGGAATGTACCACTATAAATTATAAATATGAACAAACTGCACACCACATTCTTTGGGAGTGTAATATCTGGCAAAGCGAACGTAGCCAAATGCTCGATAGTATACGATGTATATCCGGTGTAATCTACTACTCCGACCTTGTGGGAACATATGGGAATTTCCGTTCCGTCAAGGGATTTTGTGATACTTACTACTGGAAGCAGAATTAAGTAGAACATTTTGGTAGGTCCTCAAATACCTGAACTACCGTGGTGCAATAGCAATTAGGTTTAGCCTGATTGTATCCGTCTCATTTCTAAGCATTTCTTTTTTTGCTTTTATCTTTACACTGTCTCCTGCAAAAAAGGAGGGAAACTGGGTGTATTTTCTTACTCCTCCTATATACTTCTGACTAATTTCGATGCCCGGGTCCCGAGACAGTAGCTTTTCCCCAAGGTACCCTGAGCTCGCAACTCAGTGGTTAGGGGCCATCCATAAATTACGTCACACGTTAAGGGTGAGGGAGGGGTCGCCGAAGTGTGACTTTGTGTGACAAGGGGTAGAGAGGAGTTCCAAATTTTGTGACATCACATTTTTTCAAAATATAATATTTTATATCTACATAAGTATTACAACACTAAATTTAAAAAGCTACCTGTATAAATAAAAAATAAACGAATGCGATGATTATTCTAATGTAAAATTGTAAAATATGTGACGTCACACTAGGTAGGGGGGGAGGGTCTCACAATTGTGACCAGCTGTGACAAGGACGGGGAAGGGGTCAAAAAAATCATGAAATTCGTGTGACGTAATTTATAAATGGCCCCTTATCAGGACGGTTGCCGCTGTCAATTCTGGTACACAGAAGTTACAATGGTGGGAATAAGATGTGGGCCCATTGCCTTTAAAAAAAGTACAAAAACACAACCGAATTGATACCTTTTCCTTTTTGCGAAGCCGGTTGAAAAGAAACAGAACTTACACCCTTTACAAAACAGTACGTATACTTAGTGTTAAAATCCAATTTCAAATACTTTAAAAATTTTTAAGTAATTAAAAATTCATCAAAGATAACAATTCTTTAAGTAATTCAACATGAAATACTGAATTCCGCCGATGACGTGTAACGGGTGGCAGGCATCCTTTTCCCGTAGATAATTACTTTGCATGAAAATTCGCTTAAAATACTTAAACTACATACAAAATTCGCGTTATTTAAATAAACCGCAGAGGTTTATTTAAATAACCTATTTGCAATCAATTTTAATTACATTTTATTATAACTGGTTATATATTCGTCAGTTACTCATTAATCGTAGTTAATAAAACTTATCAAAATACAGAATGTCGATTTTTTTATATTATAGGACAACAAGCAATTGGCTCTCCTAATAGAATGAGAAGCCATCGCCTATAGACACTAAAGGTGTTAGACACTGAAGTTGTGGTGAGGTCTAATGCCACATGCATAAGTTTACCTGCTATCTAACCCTCCATGACAAAACCGAACATGACAGTGGCCAGCACTGACGCTATTGCGACAGGAATAGGTAAAGCAGATGTACCAGACATAGGCGAGACGTTGCATTACTCTTTCACCTTATAGTCACGTTCACAGACCACAAAAATACTAATAGACACGATGTTAGGCTTAAAATGCGTAGTAGCATATGAGCAAATGTATGTAAATGTCAAATGGTTTTAGATATATCATAAAACAATAGAAGTATGCCATATTGTGCTATTTTATTGTGTCAAATAAAAAGCTAAGGCTTAAGGAATACCTCTGGGGTACTTTTATTTCATTGGTAAGTAATATATCTGTATTTCTGTGTGTAAATGCAAGCGAAACTGACAACCTAAGAAATTGCCTTGAAAAGCTATCCAGTTTAATCCGTGGTCACGTTTAGCCAATTGTTCGCCGTTTATGACTTGCCTGGCAGAATGGCAGATAGTCTATTCGTCAAAGAGGTCCTGAACATAAATAACAATCCCCTCTTATCGTAAATAAAGTTGTGACTAAATAAGGATGTAGTAAATAAGCATTTCGAAAAAATGACTATATGATTAAATCTTAAGGCACACTTTATTCGTTGCATGTGACACTAACATCTTTTGTGGCTACGGACTATGGTTACCTTTTACGATAAAAAGACAGACTGTTCGCCGTGTTGGTCCCGGCCTCCTTTGAAGAATAGGCCAACTGCTGTTCTGCCAGGCAGGTCGTAAAAGGCGACCGATTGGCTATCGAGTCACTACCGTCGTGGCTACTAGGTGGTAGAGTTCTGCATTGTCTCGCCCGGGTCTGGTACCACCGCCTTACCTATTCCTGCCGCAATAGCGTCAGTGCTTGTCGCTGTCGTGTTCCGGTTTGGAGGGTAAGGTAGCCGGTAAACTTATGCATGTGGCATTAGACCTCGCCACAAGATAGCAACGCACCATTAACATCTTTGGTGTCTATAGGCGATGGTTGACTCTTTCCATCAGGAGACCCATCTGCTTGTTTGCTATCTTATGATATAAAAAAAAGACTGTTTATATTATGCTATAAAAATGTGGTCCAAGAAATATCAACTAGACTGTACAGAGAAGGTATATACAATTTGTAGATACAATAAAACGTTTTTTCGTGACACTTAAAAAGAGAGGTGACTTCGCGTTTTCTATACAAATTCGTCGCCTTTCTTCTTTAAATGGCCAAGGGAGCATTACAAAAAAACACATATTTCAGAAATTCTTTGAAGCTATGCTCCCATTATATTTTCTGTTAGTCTGTATATTTTAAAGTGTAATACAGCCATTACATCGTGTTATAAAGGATTGTTTTTCACAAACAGATTTTAAAGACTGCATAGCACAGACGGAATGTATGGCAGACGTCTAACGTATTAAATGACAGTATGGTAGCAGAAATAAGCAAGCCGGTGGAGCCTTACCCGTGGGTAGTATTAGTAGGTCTTACTAATGACTTAATATAGTCACTAGCTGCACTCTGCAGCCCGCTGGGATATTTTAATAAAACGTATCCTATGTTCTATTCCAGGTCATCTAATTGTGTGCCAAATTCCAAATCGGTGCAGACGTTTTTGCGAGATTCAGTAACAAACATGTAAACATACAAACTTTGTGTAACAAACTTTCACATTTATAATATATAATTATAGACCTGGTCTTAGAAACAAACTTATTTTTGATTAATAACAAGCTGAATTTCTGTGAACAACTTCGTTTTGACGAGACGCCCATCTTTTCTATCTACGAAATATCTCGAATCGGGTAACTTATAAAGTCAGGGGCTTCATAACATTTTAATTCGGTGTGGGAAATATATTGATTAATACATTTTTTCCCCCTAATCGCTTGATTATTTTATGAGAAACACGAAAATACTTTTGTCCTACACATTTGGTGGTTTTTCTGACTAATCCTCCATTCTAAGGATTCGGAATTATAAGATTTTTAAATTGATATTAATCAATTTAAAAACAACTTAATTTTGTCACAACAGCTTGTTAATTATTATTATATATTCTACACTTTTATCGTCGGCACTTGGTGAAAGTCTATTTTAACACTATTTATTGATTATTAATCACACAATAAACTTATTGTGAAACAATACTAGTAACTTATTGTGAAGCTTATTGTGAAAAAGTACAAGTGTTATAAAACAATAAATATTGTGTTAATTATTATTATACGTCAAGGGTTACTTTGTATTACACGTAAAGTGGAAACTTTTCTTAGTCCGTTTTACACTTTAAAGTTTTCGTTTTTATCTATCTTTATTAGTTACTCGATTCGAGATTTTTCGAAGATAGAAAAGACGGTCGTTAAAACGTCTTGTCAAAACGAAGCTGTCCACAAAAAAACAGCCTTTTTTAGCAAAAGTTTTCTATTACTTGTTTTTCATATCCGTAATTAAGCTTATAAATTGAGCTAACAAATATCGTTATTGAACTCATAAATTGAGCTAACAAATATTTTTTTATCTATCCTTATTAGTTACTCGATTCGAGATTTTTCGAAGATAGAAAAGACGGCCGTTAAAACGTCTCGTTAAAACGAAGCTGTCCACAAAAAATCAGCTTTTTTTCAGCAAAAGTTTGTTCCTGGGACCACTGTCTATTACTTGTTTTTCATATCCGTAATTGAGCTTATAAATTGAGCTAACAAATATCGTAATTGAGCTCATAAACTGAGCTGACAAATATCGTAATAGAGCTTATAAATCAAAATGTTTGCGTATTTTGAATAACAGATAATAATGTTGTCAAATACGAGTATGTCTATTTTCATCATTTCTAACAATAACAGCTTCAATAATCCCTTCTCCCTAACTACATCGGCATTATTAGTGTAACATTAAATTATCCCTCTTTATTATATCCAATGAAATAAATAAATTGTAAGAAATTCTAATTCAGAGTTTAATCAAAAAAGCAAGGAATAAACCCACTCAAATTCCGCTCCTGGTTATTAACAATGGTTAATTTGCATTTAGATTGACCGGCGGACAGCCAAAATACTAATAATAAAGAAAATTATATCGTAAATTGACATCACTTTTACGCTAGTTTCAAGTGACCCAATTTCGGACCAAATTTACACGGGAGATTAAACTAATGGCTGTTATTTAAATTTATGGCGATGATTAAAGAAAGTACTATTCAAGTTTATCTTACCATTCTAAGGCGGGATAATAAGTGGCTTTTATTTAGCTGGAACACCGGAAACTAACTTGAAACGAGAGAAATTGCATATTTTCATACGAAATCAAGTGCCAAGTTATTTGTTTTTATTTATTCTTTCATGGTTATTTAATTAAATTCAAAGGCAAGGCATATTCTTTTGCTTTAAATGTAAATTATTTTCTTCGTTTGGCATAAAGTTAAAAAGTTAGAATTATAAGAATACGTGCCTGCTGTACACTACGTTGAAAGACACAAGTTAGGGATATCCAAAATTGCACGCCTCATTACGCTCGTTTAGATTAAAAAATAATTGAACGACACTGAATTAGACAGTAATTTTCAAAAAGAAGCAATCCCGTGACATATTGAAGCTGTTAAGAAATGGTACCGATACGATAAGTTGGTACATCTATAAGTATACAGATATCCAGATGTTCAAGATATTTTTTTAAATATTAAGTATGTTTACATAAGGGTTATTTGTTATTGTCATATATTTTGTATGTATATAATTATATTAGTGTAATATGAATACAATTGATACTGTTTAAGTCCAGAAAAATGCTTAACCTTGACATGTTGAGAATAGAGCACTCCCTCAACGCTCCGCTTATGAGGCGTATAATATTCCGAGCGTGTTATTATTTGCTCATTATCTCCCCGAGGTACAATCATAAATTTGTAAAAATATGATTAGAAATACGAAGAATTCTAAAGAAACCTTTGTCAAAACATATAACATAGATACGATTATAAGATTGTAAGAATATATATGAAATCTTACCTCAGTTCCATTCATAGCGATGACTTTATCTGTCCTTTTTATGTCTTGGTTAGCTAATACAGTGAATTCCTTATTCATTTTACAATCTTCTCCAGATATTTCTTTGGTACATGTGTCACTACCATTACTTCCATCTTTATCACCACTCATTACATTAAAAGAATTCTCATTACTACAATTCTCTGTTCCCGAAATGTCAGTATCAGTTCGTGACTTTTTAATTTTAAAACAGGAAACTGACTTGGCTTCTTTACGGCTAATTTCTTTATGTTCAGAACATTTGTCATGACTATTTTTAGTTTTGGCAATTCCCGGCTTGAGGCGTTTTTTCTTAACGTTCCATTTCATATTCCCGGAAGCATTGCTGTCGTCGCTAGTGCCTAAACTGTCTGAGCACACCGGATTTACTAAAATCTTTGTAGATTTCGCTTTACGTTCTATTTTTCTGAGATTTAAAAGACTTCCCGAGTCAATAAACGAAGGTAAAGATGTCAACGTATGCGAATGTTCTTTAATACCGTCTCCTAATTGTTTCGGTAACATTTGAATTGCTTTAATGACATCTTCGCTGCCATTACGCATTTTACTGGTAGTTCCCAATGGCCCCATTGTAATCGGTTGCCCTCCTTTGAGTAGCAGTGCTGTTTCTGTAGGTTGACACACACAAGCTAACATTTTCACAATAAACTTAACACTACTTTTAATCACATATTCTTGGTGTTGCACTAGTGTATTTCAAATACTGAAAACTTATATCAAAAATGACTTTTAGCTGAATTTTGTTCCCCAATTTATTCTCAAAACTATTTCTTATCTCATTTGCTACATAAAATCATAATAAAATTAAAATTGTTAAGATGTCTTACAAATACCCCGTGTTGGTCCCGGGCTCCTTTGTAGAATAGGTCAACTGCCGTTCTGCCAGGCAGGTCGTAAAAGGCGACCCATTGGCTATACGAGTCACTACCATCGTGGCTACTAGGTGTTACAGTTCTGCATCGTCTCGCCCGGGTCTAGTACCACCGTCTTACCTATTCCTGCCGCAATAGCGTCAGTGCTTGTCACTGTAGTGTTCTGGTTTGGAGGGTAAGGTAGCCGGTAAACTTATGCATGTGACCTTAGACCTCGCCACAAGATAGCAACGCACCATTAACACCTTTGGTGTCTATAGGCGATGGTTGACTCTTTCCATCAGGAGACCCATCTGCTTGTTTGCTATCTTATGAAACAAAAAAAAAGAAAAAACATATAGTTGATTTTACTACCGGGTTCTTTCTGCCATGCAAAAACTAAATATGAGTAAATTATTAATGTTTACGGAGAAATTTTCATAGCTTTAAAATAGTGTAAGAAAATAATCATTCATATACTTGTATCAAAGTTAAAAGTGTAACATCCAATTACTTCGCGAATCGATTAGAACCAGCGTCTATTAACGTTCAGTAAGCTCTGCCTAGCCTTTAAGCAAAACGGTATAATATAAGCTTTAGTTTTTATACTTTTAGTATTTCTAGGTCAAATTAAATGAGGGTGATGTCATTATTCACTAACACAGAAAAGTTTATTCATATATAAAGTCTTTTTATTTCACAGCTGAAGCATTAAATGGTAAACTACTATTGTTCTCAGATTTCTAGTGAATTTAAAATGTGATGCGGATCAGTGGATGCACACATAGCACAATACTAGTTAAACCTGTGAAGATATAAATGACCTAAAATGCCATTTACTGTTTCGGCTTATAAATGTTATGATATTTAATACGCTCCTTGAAATTATAATAATAATAATATTTTATTTTAAATAAAGAATAGCGAACAATCATAGGATTTACCCGATGAAAAGCAATAAATTTGCCTACATATACTAATATCTGTAGGCAATGATTGTTTATTTTCATCAGCATCACTTGAAGTTAAGATGACTTTTCATGTAAATACCAAAGATTAATAAATGGGGCGTTGCCATCAGCGTAGCGGATGTAAAGCCACTTCAACGGCTACCTTCTCCTTCAAACCGCAAATTGAGTATTATTGACGCTATTACGGCAGAAATAGCTCAACGTCTGATTCTTTTTTGTTTGTTTGATTGAATAATAAATGTTCAAACATTTAAACATCTGAACATACAAACCTCCACCTTTATAATATAAGTAAAACAATAGATTTGAAGTATGTACCACTAATTGCTAATTTATTTATTACTAGCTGTTGCCAGCGACTTCGTCCGCGCGGACTTACAGACAGATAAACAGACAAACAGACAAAAATTCTAAAAACTATATTTTTGGCTTTGATATCGATTGTAGTTCACGCCCCAAGTATTCTTTTTAAAAATATTCAATCTACAGTTTAGACTTTCCTACGATTTTATTATATGCATAGATATAGATACGCGATATACTGTAGGCGCTTTTAAGCGATTTAAGACTTTACAATTCAGAAACAATAATTTTATCGAAGACAAATAGTCGGGTGTATGGATGTATTCGTCTATTTATCTCAAAATTTGTTGTTATGATCCACTTCGGTCCAAATTAAATGCTAGTCTATTTACCTATTGTAATGTTTATTTAGTAACAAACAATGTGCATCTTTAAGCTTTCGTAGTTTTTTTCACACGAATTATTAAGAATTAACGGGAACTTAGATACGCCGATTAATTGTTGAGAACTACCTGCAACACTCCAGTTCCCTCGTGACCAGACGCTTCTAACTAAATTAAAAACTTAAAATAATTTTTAACCACTCGCGGTAAGATCCCGTTAATCCTATGCTTTTAATGATTCGCGTGAAATAATCAATGCATTGTAATATGCGTATTTCTATGTAAATACTAAAGAACCCGATTTACGTTATCCTGCCCTAACCCGATGATAGCACAACTTATTAGACCCAATTGCGTATTTAAACCGTCTCAGAATTCACCTCTGTGGTCTAGTGGTCTAGCGTTGGTGTTGACTACATGAGGTCTCGGGTTCGATTCTCGGGTCGGGCACATAAAAATGGTTTTATTATAATGTATTTTTTCAGTTTTCTGAGAAACAAACAGTTGCCCGAGATTGGAAAGTGCCCGGTTTGCGATAGGCTTGCCACCTATCACATTTGTGGGACCAAGATCTTCGGCTAATCGTGTGTGCACTTGTTGTACCTCTGCCTACCCCTTCGGGGATATGGGCGTCAAGATACTCAGAATTCACTCAGAAACAGGTAAAAAAATTACCGACATTGGTTCGGTCATTTCAAAGTTTTTGTGAAATCAATGTACGGTGATAAATTTTTGTATATCCATACTAATATTATAAATGGGAAGTGTATGTATGTGTTTGTTTGTCCGTATTTCATGGCAAAACGGAGCAACGAATTGACGTGTTTTTTAAATGGAGATAGGTGAAGGGATGGAGAGTAATTGGCTCTTTTTTGTCTCTTTCTAACCCCCCCACTTCCCGCGTGAGCGAAGCCTCGGGCAAAAGCTAGTTAAAAATATATAAGACGGTTGGCCCTGCAGGCCATCCCCGAAACTTCCCGCTAAATTGAGATATTTCAAGCTCAAACAGGCGCTCGCTAGTACAATAAAATACGAGTATCAACAAAAAATAATCTCTTTACGAAAATGAAAACTTTATTAAAATTAATTTTGAGCTAACAAACAAAAAATGAACTCTGAATGTAGGGAGAATTCATTGAAAGAATAAATTTAATTTAGAGTTTACACGATTTAAAATTTAACATCTCCCGCCCGTGTTTGTGTCCGCAGCAACGAATTAGTTTTTCTTTATTTGCTTTCAAATCCAAGCTATCCAGTTTTATTACTAAAGGTGATTGCACTATAATGATATAAATGTTATTTATATCGTAAAATAGCAAACAAGCTGATGGTTCTCCTGATAGAAAGAGGCAACCATCGCCAATAAACACCAAAGATGTTAATGGTGAGTTGCTATCCTAATGACTGGGTATTTATTAATGTCATGCATAAGTTTACCTTTTACCTTACCACCCAAACCGGAACACGACAATGACATGCACTAACGCTACGCAATTATTACCTTACCTTATATCTAAAACAAAAACGTTTCTCCTTACTTAATTAAAATGAATTATTGAATTGACCAATAAAACTAACTCTATTCTGAAGCAAATTTTGTAATATATCGAAAGGTATTTTTTAGATATTTATATGAATAAAAAAAATATCTTTACGCCAGTTGCCCCTTGCGGGGTAAATAGAAAGAACCGAACGTCAACTGAATTTTTGGTTCACCACGATTCATTGGTTGCCGTGATAGGTACCATCCCATAACCACATTTTGCCGATATATGTATACGATTATTGCTTGTTTATACATATATATGTATATAGCACGCATCTGAATGGCGTTATTTAGACAATAGTTATTATTAAAACATGAAACCGACTGCGGCGTAATCTAAAAACAACACACCTCATAGCGTAGTTAGGAAAAATTTATATAACCTGAGTAATTCTCACAATTAAGACGATTCTAACGACACCACTCAAACTTAAATCCATTAAGACGTTAAGGCTACAGAATGTACCAAAAGAAAGAAAGAAAGAAATTATTTATTTGCCAGAATATGGGAGTTACAAGTTATTAAGATTTGATTAAGTTACCAACATATTCTACCATGATATGTTGTGCAAATATTTAAAAATTATAATTATTTATCATTAAACTAAAAATGTTGTGAGTCGAATTTTACTACCGGATCGGAACGCGGCCACACACTGAGAAGATCCGGAAGAAAACGAAAAAAAATATATGTACATTATACATACATAGTACCTCATGAGGTCCCTGGTTCTATCCCCGGGTTACGCAAAAGTGTTATCGATATTTTTCATAGCTTTAAAAGCAGTAGCACCTCGGAGCCTGGCGGGTGGTGTATTACTATTACCGTGCCTCGAATGGGCACATAAAGCATGCGGTCCCGGTTATCGCTAGAAATAGTCGATAATCGTTATCAGGTCGACAAAATTGGGGGCCCGCCAACAGACAAATCGGTAATCGGAATGAGAAAGTCAATAGGCGTTCGGTTTACTCTGACTACCCCGCAAGGGAAACGGGTATGATGATACATACATAGGTACATACACTCGAAAAACATAATCCTTCCTCTAGCACAATCAGGTAAAAAATGTGGTGTATATTCGTACATTAATAACGATTATAACATATTAATGTACGTACGTGAAGGAAAAACTTTGGGTTCTTTAACGGGGCACGATACAACACGTTCGTGCTAAGATATGTTATCGCACCACATTCTATCACCGCCATGCACGTGAATTATTAGTATATAAGGTTAAGGAAAATCCCAGTAAAATTACAGTTTAATAAACACATTTATTAACCGATGTGTGACTATCAACGTAATAGGTTACTTTTGAAACCAATCGGGCGAACGTTGGAATATGAAATTTGGCACAATTAAAGGTTACGTTGCGGAGTACTGCAGAAACCTTATATTTTTAAACAAAATGCATTAGAAGTATATTAAATTAATAAAAAAACATTACCCACACTACATTCATGTGACATACATAATAATATTGATAATATACACACATGAATACTATTTTCTTTACGTCTAAAGTCAGTTTTCAAACTTAAAAGAGATTTTATTCACGGGACAAATTACATTTACTGATCTAACCCCAAAGTAAGCAAATTATAAACTGATACATAGAAATACATATAGAAATACTTGAATATATTTAATAAACACCCAAACCCGGAAATACAAACATTTATGCTCATCACACAAGTGCTTATCCCCATCGGGGATCGAACCCGAGCTCCGTCGATTGCGTAGTCAGGGTCGCTAACCACTAGACCAACGGGGCGGTTTATTGATTAGTCTATGGTCGAATTTCGGTCACAGACGATCGCTAGTATCGATAATTTATAAATCAAATCTCATCCCTTTAAATGTAGCACCAATTAAGTCCTAGAATTAGAAATGTTTGCTGCGGAATTCGTGACTGTAATGTTTAGTGTATACTGCATTCGCATCAGGTACTCGCTCAGTTTACAAGACAGATATAATATATTAGGTATGCGACTAAAATACACAGTTACGATAGATTTCTGTACTATCTATATTTTATAAAACAATTTTGGAAATAGTACTAATTACAAAAAAATACAAAAATATTTATTTCATACAACAGTTTATAAATGCTTAATAGCTACATTTACAAATCGTGCTTATTTATGAGAATTACCAGAGGTTCCCGAACTAAGCTAGGCCTGTAACTCGGGAAACCAGTTTTATTTTAAAAAATTACTAATATTTACATTTATTTTTAGGGAACTATTACGTTATGATTTCATTTTACAGAGCAATTCGTAATACATTTATAGCATAAACTCAGAGAAGTCACTAAACAAAATAAAATAATAAAAATAAGAAAAATAGAGAAAAACACAATAGAGAAACACAAGAAAAAGCGAAATATAAACAATTATGTAGCCTATTCGTGATTTATAAAAAACTATCGCCTCTGTAGTCTAGTGGTCCAATGTCGGTGTTGACCACATGAGGTCCCGGGTTCGATCCCCCGGTCAGACAATTAAAGTATGTGATTTTTCAGTTTTCTGACAAGAACAAAGTTGTCCAGGATTCGATAAGTGCCCGGCTGACGATAAGCTTGTCATCTATCACATTATGGGACTAAGTAACTTCGGCTAATCGTAGGTACACTAGTTGTCTACCTCTGCCTACATTTTCAGAGATAGGGGCGTGAAGATACTTTTAATTACTAATTAAATAAATTTACATGTACTTATAGAAGATATATGAGACCACACGATCTTAAAATATAATAAAACAGCTGACCCGCGTAGCGTCGTCCGCGAATAAAATAACGTTATCAATTTAGTTTTTCATACAAATTTTCATCTTCTATTTCAGTCCCTTAGGGGTTGATTTTTGAAAAAAATATATTTCACCTCGAGTTTTAAACTATCTCCATGCCAAATTTTATCTAAATCAGTTAAGGGGTTAAGCTGTAAAACCGTAAAAGACAGACTTTCGCATTTATCTATACATATTATAAGACAAAGCCCCCCGTCGTCTCTGTCTGTCTTTTCGCAAAAAACTACTAAACGGATTTTCTAGCATTTTTCACCAATGGATAGAGGAACTCATGAGAAAAGTTTAGGTGTATAATTTATCAAGGTTTTTTTTTGTATATATTACCCGTAAGAAGCCGGAGCGGGTCGCTAGTAATACTTATTATAAATTACGAGCTGAAACCCGCAGCGCACTGAATTATAAAGGGGACAACTTATTTTTCTGGGATAAAAATTCTTTCATGTCCTATTCCAGGTCATCATCTACCTGTGTGCCACTTTTCATCTATATCGGTCAAGCTGTTTTTGCGTGATTGGGTAACAAACATTCATACATACAAACATCCTAACCTTAGCATTTATAATATTAGTATCATATAAATTATTATATGGTAAAGTATGGAATGGAAAAATGGATATGTATCCATACCTATCCATACTTCCATACACCAAAGTATATACTTTGATCAATGTCAATTAAAACCGCAAGATCAATACAAGATCTTTTAGAACCTACCTGATGCATCAGTCTCTCACAAACGGATCTTACTAAATAGATATTATTTTCGTCTCTATTTGTATTATTGTGTTTAAAAACCATTGTGGCGAGAGATAAATAAATAATCTTCCTTTAATAATAAACCGCTGCATGCCGTATATACGTAAAGTTTGTTATGGAGAACATAATGCTGGCGTCAAGAATAAGATGCAGTCAAGAGCATTACCTTGAAATATAGCGAAACACCTCGAATTTATCACAAGCTAGTAGGTAGCTTACGGCCGTATTTCATGACTCCAGTTTTTTTTTCCATCAGGAAACCATCTGCTAACTTGCTATTTAATAATAAAAAAACTTAACCCCTCCGTACAACGTTGCGGTCAATGTTTGTGTCTCAAATGTTTTTCAAGTTATGATTACGTTAAAATTTATTTCTATGGAGAGTTGGTTTAAAGTTACTACATTAAAAGGTTTCTTAAAAAAATCAGAAAAGCCCATTAAAACGTTATTATTTAGATCGTCGAGGAAACGGAAAATTAAGAATTTCGCAACACAAAAGGCTCTGAATTGCTTAAACTTAATATACATTTCAGCTTTCAGTATTGTGAAAGTTAAATTCATAACTCGCTTACATTAATTATTGAAAGCTATTATTTCAATACAAACGATACTGCTGTTTAATATTAAATAAGTAATCAAGAAATATCTTAATAATCAAAAATATTTATTAAACGTTCAATATCTCAATAATATAGTAAC
This sequence comes from Apodemia mormo, assembly GCA_036924255.1. Lineage (NCBI taxonomy): Eukaryota > Metazoa > Arthropoda > Insecta > Lepidoptera > Riodinidae > Apodemia > Apodemia mormo. The sequence goes on from JAUPFN010000016.1 coordinate 22,807,516, forward strand.
TTTCACTTACTTTATCGATACAATAATACTATATATCATCACGCTAGTACTCTTGCAACGTTCAAGGAGAACAGATGATCGTTAAAATTCTGATAATCGCAATTAAATTGTCTGTCAGTTACGAAATGGGTTCATATGTACATTGTCGCGTTCTTTGTCCTCAAAAAAACATCCTCCAAAACCAGCGGTAAACGGAAACAACAGCTTTCTTGCTTTTTACAGCATGGGGTGTGCCTGCTGCCGAAGTTTCGTTATATTAAAAAGTCTCAATAACCGCTAAACTAAAAAAGACGCTAAAAGAACGATAACCACTCGGGTGTTCAATAACAGCCGAGTGGTTAGCGTCACAGACTACGCAATTGATAGGGTTTGAGTTCGATTCTTGTTTGTATTTCTGGATTTGGGTGTTTATTAAATATATTTGAGTGTTTTTATATGTATTTCTATGTATTCCTGATTTCCAAAGTGGTCCAGGTGGGTCCACATGTTCCCATGGCTCTACTGGAGACTCGACGGGGGTCTACGTTGGCGTGACCAAATTGAGGGTCACAATGCGTAAGCGAAGTAAAAATATCAATTAATTACCCATTCAATTCTCACTTTTTTCAAAAACTGTTGGTTGGAACCCAGCTGCAACGCAAATTTCCATAGTTCAAATTTTTTTTTAAGTTTTGCGAGTATGGTAGAAATTTAGATTCAGGAGGTCCACTGGAACCAGCAAAATTTTGAAAGTGGTCTACGAGAAAAAATGTCAGGGTCTATATTTAGTAGCATAATAATTTTTGTACTATTTTAAGTAGGCATCACGTTTTTACAACTAATGATAATTTACCATAACAACTAAACGCATAACTGTTTTCGCATAATTTTTACTAGCATAACCCTATGTAGCATAAAGATAACATAGCATAATGTTTAAAGGCACACATTGAGGAAAGCATAACAATACATAAACATAATGATCAACGGCATACACTTAAAAGTCCTAATTAAAATGCAAGAAATAGGTGGATAGCAGACTATAGCAGCATTGCATAAATAGCAAGATCAAATAGCAGACTGTATTGTAGCAGCATACTATTCCCGTAACTAGTGGGGTTGGACCAAGTCGACGGAGCCCCGCTACGCGGGGCTTCTATTTCTGGGTGTGGGATCTAAAGAGAACCTAACTAACCTACTTCAACTGTAGCATTGGATAGCTTTGTTTCTTTGTGGTGGGGGGCTTATGCCATGTGTTTTTATGGTAAGGTAACATTAGGAAAATAAAAAAACGTCTAAAGACTATTATGCGTATCATCAATAGTCGAATTAAATGTAGTATAATAGATTGTTATGCTTAAAACACAAACAAAAAGATTATGCTTAAATTATATAATGACACTACATGTTATGCTATATTCATTTTGACAAGGTAAATTAGGAAAAAAAAATTATGCGTTTTAAACGTATCCCTGACCTACATCCTAAGCAAAAAATTTGCTTAATTTTGAGGTTAGATTAATTCGTGTGATCAGTCCAATGATATCTATTACGTATTATTTTGCTCGCCCCAGTATTCGAAAAAAAATCGAAAGTCAATTATATCACAGTTTAGTTCTAATATGACAAAATAGCAAAAAGCAGATCGCTTTCGGATTGTAAGAGATAAAATAGATACCAAGGATGTTAATTGTATTTTGTCATTTGTGTAGTAGGAACGTTTACTGGTTAAAAAGGACAATAAAAAGAAGAAAAGAAAAAGACAGTCACAAGCATCGTCGCAATTGCAGCAGAAATAGGTAAATGGGTGCTACTAAAACCCGGACGTGACGTGACGAGAACTACCACCTAGTAGCCACGATGGTGGCGACACGTTTGGCCAGTCTTTACCTTTTATGAACTGCAGAATAGCTGTTAGTCTATTTTTCAAAGGGGGCTGGACTTACACGGGTATACATATATTGTTGGTTAACATGTAAAATTTACTAAGTACAGTTTAAGGCGATTTTGAATTATTGACACAATTGTATCAATTTAAACTTTATTTTAAGGCAAGGCACCGAGACGAACGGAAAAAATGATTTGCTTAATCATATTTTTATGTATTGATTGTTAAATAACGGTTTTACAAATATTACACGATATACCTGAAGATATTATCTAAATATTGTACTAACTCATTACACGATAAAATGTACTTCACTCGATCATATGAAATTCCGAAAACAGGCTAAAAAAATATCTAAAACAAGTAACAAGTAATTTTCAAAATGATTTTTATATGGTGATATTTAGTTTTAAATACAAAAAAGAATGTTCTAAATTTTGGTTTTGAACTGAAGTCCTACGTTTATTTATCCGAAAACTAAACCGTTTCCCAGCGGTGTCAGAACATACCGCGCCGCCCACTTTCTATAGTATTGGCGCGCATCAAAATACCTCGCCTTAACCTGAAAGAAGTCATCAATTCCCTAAGCATATTTTCGAATAAGATATGGAGAGGAAAAACTTGTTTACTATTTTTCTTTCTAAAACACGGGCACGTTAAAATCATTGAAATGTCTTTGTCTCAAAATGATAATTATTATGAGTTTTTCCTCCCATACGAGGATATGTAAATCTGTTATTGGTCTACAAATAATAACCATGTTACATAAAAGCCACACACACTAAATGTGAAATTAAAATGTTAGTTGAAATGTTCGAGTATGTGATATAAGAAATACAAATATTGATTTAACACCAAAATTCCGCACTTTCATGCTAAGTAAAGCAAGACGGTCTCATTAATTTTAATACGTTTCGTGACTCCGTGTGCGTGAAGTTAGAAACAACATAATATACATTTTTTTATTTCATAGGATAACAAGGAGATGGTTTTTTTATGGAGAGATAAACAGGGCAATGGGCCCATCACATTCCCACCACTGTAACTTTTGTAAACCAGAATCAATTGCGGCAACCGTCCTGACAACCACTAAGTTGCGATCTCATGGGGCCCTGGGGAAAAGCAAAGCTGTCTTGAATATAAAAAATATAATATCAACACATAAGAAAAGATGAATTTCAACCTTGGACGCTTTTACCACTTGGCCACCGATACTTATTCGTTATTATGCATCTTACTACCATTGCCAGCTTTATGGATATGGTGACACCGTACTGACCGCACTGGGTGACACCTGTGCTAGCTACACCACGGGGCGCGACACTTTTTTTAAGTAGTTATAAATGTTAAGTACATAAATGGGGTCACTACGTTTACGAACTTAATATTATTTATTACCCATTAAATGAACTAGCTTTTGATGAGTGAAATTAAATATTACGCATTCGTTGCGCAAAAGAAACTGCTCTGAATTTTTCACGTTAATTTCATATTTAAAATTGCAACTCTGCTGTTTGCAAACACTAAAGCCAATTAACCTTTCCAGTATTCACTCGATTCTAATATATGAAGTATCAGTTATGATTTACTAATAACTTGAAGTACTTTGATAGACAGCTCTAACGTTTCTCGTTATAAATGAACGATTTATTATAATATTGCAAAATTAAATCGTTCTCCTGGGCTTTGATTAATTATAATTAATTACTGAACGACTTGTACAAGGGTTTTGTTTACTACCTTAATAAATACTATTGAATGTGGTTTTTGTCTAGCATGAATCACCTGTGAAAACATATTTCAGCGGGTTTTTCTGAACAGCGGGTCTAGACAAGTTGCATAAACGCTAATAAAATAGAAAGATATTGGTTTGAAATAAGCATTCGGTTGGGCTTATGTAAAATGTATACATTTTTACTTCGAAATTAAGCAGTTGGTCTAAATGTCCGTTTCTGCGAACCCAGGCTTTTTGGCGAGCAAGAGTGCTCACCCAGGTGTAAGTTAAGTGTGTTAAGAACCTGTTCTAAGAGTGAATCCTAGAGACATATTTTGCTTTGTACATAATATGACTCAGGCGATAAATGTGAGAATAACTATTATTTTTATACCTACGTATAAATTAACAGATATGCAAAAATCAAGACATCATTATTCAATGCAGGTTCCAAATGAAGTTTTATTGACGTCAAGAAACCAAAAATTTACAAATTGCGAAAAACTCAAAGTCAAACCAGACGTGAAAATTGCCAACAAAGTTCCGCATTTGTACTGTATCTCAACTTTTTTAAAAGTTTCGTAATAAAAAACCTGCCAAGCGCAATTTTTTTGTCTATCATGGTTCAGTACGGTAATATTAAAACTCGGTCGAAAAATTTAATAAATAATAGATATAATATTATTATTTAAGCTTTATTATAATTATGTATAAATAAATACACAGTATTAATGAAAAGCAGTTGCACGTTGTTAGGACAGTTTGACAGCAATGTCTTAAATGAATAATAACATTTATATGATATGCGATATACTCGTTAGTATATCAGATCTCGAAGAAAATAATATAGAGACGCATAACTTAAAGAATTATTACAATCTGTCCACATGGGAATGCTTTGAAACATACTTGTATATAAAAATATGTCTACAAATTTTGACACTCATTTCTGCTGAAAGTCAGTCAAATAAGACGTAAATATGGATTATTAAAGAAATTAAGCTTCAGTATTAGAAGCTGTATGAAATGAGAATATTATCAGTTTTATCACGTATTAAATTTGAGTTCCATATAGCATTGTGAGCATGGGAATTTCAGCATCGCTGTTTGTTACCATTTTCGTATGAGTTTTTACTTAATAACTCAAAATAAGACACAACAGCATTCAGATTGATGGCTCTTCTGATGATAAGATATAAACCATCGCCTATAAAAACCATATGGTGCTTTGCTATCTTTGTGGCAGGGTCTTAATGCCACATGCATAAGTTTACAAGCTACCTTAACCTCTAAAGCGGCACTGACGTAATTGCGGCAGGAAGAGATAAAGCGATGGTACGCTACTACATAGTAGCCACGATGATAGTGACATGGTTAACCTCCCCTCGCCTTTAACGATACGCCTGGTAGTCTGCCAAACAGTTGGTCTATTCGCACCCCAGTTTTATAACCGAGCTGCGAACGCCGGCACGGAGTTGCCACTTGAGAAGTTTTTATACCTAGTAGATGTAGAATCCGTGAGCGTGACGTGACCACGACTGTCGTGCGAGCCGAGCGACAGCCCACTCCCACTGCCATACGCCACCCTTGCGCCATTCTGGCCTCTGACGCAGACGACTAAACTGCGAAGTGATACTCCCCTGGCTCAGGATCCAAATCTCTAGTTCACGAGGCAGTCGAAGCTAAATTATTTATCTCAAGCTACCGCACAAATTGATTGTAACGTAGGTTATATTAAAATCCATCTAAATACAATAAATCTCCGATAAGCCACGGCATATAAATAAATTCAACAAACAGAATTCTCCTCAGGCCTCATAGCGAATGGAAATAAAGAACTGAAAAATTCTTAGATGAAAATAAATGAGGTCGCGTCCCCTTGGTATGCCGCTTGCATTCTAGATGTAAAGTTTGAAATACTATTCAATTCGATATTCTCCTATTATAACTTGGTAAGCATTTAATACTTTATTATTAATAAAATTATAAACTATAATATTTTTATAAGATAGCAAAGAAACAGATGGCTCTTCTAATCGAAATGAACAACCATTGCATATTGACACCCAAACATGTTAATGCGGCGTTGGTATTCTTGTGGCGAGGTGTTCATATTCATTGCATACTTGTAGGTTTATTTTTTACGTTACTATCTATTTATCGTTTCACTATAGGTATAGTAAAACCAGTACAAGTGTTTTTTAATTAAAATCATAATGCAGTTTCACCAGTTCAGTATAGTGCCGTAAATTGCGTCAGTATAATATGGCTTAATATTATAAGTATGCCGCGACCAGACCTATTACATTATTTTTTTTTATGGAAAAGGGGGCAAACGTACAGGAGGCTCACCTGATGGTAAGTGATTACCGCCGCCCATGGACAACCACACTATCAGAATATTTGCAGTTGCAGAAGAAAGAGTAGGCTCTTTTCTTGAAGGTCCTTAAGTCGTATCCGCTTGGAAAAACTTATATATATATATAGGCCATAAATCTGAATATAAAGTAAAGTTGTTAGGTTGAGTCTGAATATAAAGTAAGTTTAGTAGGTCGCATACCTAGAAAAAGGAGCTGTCTCCGCCCACTAGGACCTTCTACTAGGACTACAAAAAAATGTTGACCCGTCAAAAATTTCTGCAAAAGTTAATCTGAATAGCACGAGAAGCCATGTCACTTTGCTATCTTATGCATTAAAAAATAAGTGGTCTTGAAACTAGACCGTTTTTCGGCTTTCCAGACAATGAAGCAACGCTTGACTTGTAATTGAATGGACGCGGGTTATACGCTATATATAAATAGCTTAGCTTTCAACGTTAAGCCGTGAAGCCGCTGCTTAATCGTCGAGAAGCCGGTTAGAGCTTCCGACTTGTCACACTATCAAGCCTTGCATGCGACGTTGTGTTTTTAATATTATTTTCTAGAATATAGTGGTAATTGCTTTATCCTCTTTAATATGAAAATATACGTCTTTATATTACATAAAATTACAACGTAAGCGTGTGTTATAATGTACATATAATCACGCCAGATCCCTCCCGGGGTACGCACAGCAAACTGATTCTTTCAGAATTGCTTCCTCCACATCATTACATAGTATAAAACAAAGTCGTTTTCTCTGTCTGTCCCTATGTCCTTATGTCCCTATGTATGCTTAAATCTTTAAAACCACGCAACGGATTTTGATGCGGTTTTTTTTAATAGATAAATTGATTCTTGATGAAGGTTTTTGTATATAAACTTTTCCGATATTCCTACGGGAAAAAAAGCTACGCGGGTGAAACCGCGAGCAGGTCGCTAGTTTATATATATATATATATATATATATATATATATATATATATATATATATATATATATATATATATATATATATATATATATATAAAACCAATGCCACTTTTCGTTGTAATTTTATTATAACTCAAGAACGGGTTAACCTATCCAAACCAAATGTTTAGGCTTTGTTCGGACTATTTAGTAGATGGTTTATGTGAAGTTTGCACAAAATCGTTAGAGTGGTTCTTCATTTATCAAATTTTTTGTAATAAATGAATTCAATAAATGGCTATACGTAGCGAAGCACGTAACGGGCCGCTAGTATTACATACAAATGAAACGATTCTTGCAGAATTGCTTCCTCCACATTTATTACTCTTCATACAAACACGCCAGTTTCGAAGACAATACCTTGGGACTGCACCCAATCATTCTGATCATGGTATGTAAATCTTGGTCTTATCCGGAACCTACATAAGGATGTAGGTTCCGGATAACACCAAGATTGACCACGTTCGCATTGTATATATGTTTCGTTAAGCTTTCATCGCCATTCCTTCTACATGTCCGAATCATCGTAACATGCCTTTCTCATTGTTTCACCGACAATTTTTTTCAGGCCTAATCTCTCAGTTCTACGAACCCGGTCTGCGAGTATTACGTCACATATTTTCTATTATATATAATGTATTATATGTACCATAAGGATAGCGCAGGATACAAAAAAACCCACTCCTATCCCTCTTCATAAAATACAAACGCCTCACCATTACACACCAATAATTACAGATTTCAATAAGAAACAGTACGCGATAAGGCTTAGAACATTTACATTTCTGCTATTCAGTTCGAAAAGGCAAGCTACTGTCACTTTTTTCACATTTGTGATCACTAAGCAGCACACTTCTGCTTTGTATCACACAGCCTTGGCTCTACCACTTTTCTTTCTCAAGGAATAAAAAATACCTATTAAAGCGAATGAATCCGCCAGCAAAAGCTTGTTTATATTATTCTGTGTTATGTATAAATAAGTTTCTTTTTCAAAAGTTAGAAAACCTTTTTAACTTAAAACTTGTTAAAAACGATATTTCTAATTTTACCTATCAAGTTGCTAGTAATAAAATCTAATTTATTATCAGTGGGTAAAAAGTAATTTTATTATGAGTATTACACGAACGGTATTACTTTGTTTCGTTTACTTTTCGTTTTCAGTTTAAAATGAAATTACATTCATAAGATAGCATTTAAGCGTTCAGGACAAATAAATACATTTAGACTTCTTTAGGGGCATTTATGCAAACATGAGTTAATGGATCCAAATACAATACGAATCGATTCAAACGTCAACGTAGCGTCAGCTAAGTAATCTATACCTAAATAGATACATATTCTATAAGTGGTTCTCCTTGGATAAGATCATGAATTCTCCGGTTCGATCCCAGGTTAGACAAAAAATATTCTTTTTTAAGAACATATAGTAGCAGCTCGTAGTCTGGTTGTGGTATGTTAGTACCTCCATACCCCTCTTAATAATCTTTATAGTCGACAAAATGGAAATAAAAAACCATTTTGCCCCACAAAAATCCAATGAATATCACAGTAAACGCGAAAATCTGTTGAAAATCGTTTCACTCTGCCTATATTGCAAAAGATACGGCGTATTAATATTTATTTATTGAAGTGAAAACTTTAGCCGCGTTGTGCAATTTTGATAGGTACAAAATTGATTGGTCAGCGTGAGTTCGCAGTGTATTGTATTTCATTAGTTTATTTGTTCTGCCTTAAATAATACTCTATACTTCGCTACCTAAAATAAGGTAGCATAGCGTAAGGTATTATTTAAATTTTCATTTTTGTTAAAGTTTTACTTTAAGTTTAAATATTAGTATTATATAACAAGTAGTTTTTCGCAGTGTTGGTCCCGGCCTCCTTTGAAGAATAGGCCAACTGCCGTTCTGCCAGGCAGGTCGTAAAAGGCGACCGATTGGCTAACGAGTCACTAACATCGTGGCTACTAGGTGGTAGAGTTCTGCATTGTCTCGCCCGGGTCTGGTACCACCGCCTTATCTATTCCTGCCGCAATAGCGTCAGTGCTTGTTGCTGTCGTGTTCCGGTTTGGAGGGTAAGGTAGCCGGTAAACTTATGCATGTGGCATTAGACCTCGCCACAAGATAGCAACGCACCATTAACATCTTTGGTGTCTATAGGCGATGGTTGACTCTTTCCATCAGGAGACCCATCTGCTTGTTTGCTATCTTATAATAAAAAAAAAAAAGTAGACATATCCAAAGACAGACGGTGAATTATCCAGAAAGTGTACGTTAGTAGATAGACTACTTATGTACACTTTCTGGATATATCACTGTCTTTAAAATGAAAATGGTGATACGAAAAAACTAAAGCGAAATATGTCATGTTTGAGCAATAGATCGATTCCTACTTTTTAATATTATAAATGCGAATGTAAGTTTGTTTGTCACGCTTTCACGCGAAAACTAATTAACCGATCATCATGAAACTTTGTACACATATTCTTGGAGTTGGAGGGTTTATAAATAGTTAAACCGCAGCGAACCGCAATATCCAACTTTTAACCGACCGAAGTGTACCTTAGCAAACAAAAAAAGAATATTCCACAATGGTCAAGGCGTCTTTGAGTAATCAGGGAACATACATAAATAATAATGTATTAAAAGCTGTTTTTTATTATTTCAGATGAATGCAGTTTAAGTGAAATGCTCTTATTTATTTTTTAAACTAAGTTGCTCGCTTCTGAATATCGCCGTAAATTTGCCAGTCTCAATTTGTTTGGAGAAAGATATTAAGATTGTTTAAAAAGTAAATACCTTAAACATTACAATTTTCATTTTGTTAGCAGCAGAGTGAACAGAACTTAAATAGATATTCCAGTTTAATAGCTACTGAGATAAGTGGTTATCTGATTGTTTTTTTTTATCGCTAGACAAATTACACGAATTTATCTAATTTCAAAAGAAGCCGATTATTTTCTTGTAATAAGGTTATTAGTCGACAACACTGATACATAAAAATACATATACAAATATTGAAATATATTCAATAAACACTCAAACCCAGGGATACAAACACTTAGCTCATCACACAAATGTTTGTCCCTGTCGAGAATCGGAATGTTAGGATCGCTAACCACTACCTGTAACCAGGATCGACAGCTTTACTTCCTCGTTGAGTCAAAACATGGAGGGGCTCGAATCGAAAACTTATGGTTTGATCAGAGCCGTCCTGTGATAGCCCCATTAGTCCAAGGCCGCATATGACCTCGATAGGGCACTAGTTTATTAGTACTTACGCTGATTGAATTGAATGAATGAATTGAATTGAAATAATTATTTGAATGCTGAAACTCAGAAAACCTGTTTTTTATGGGAAAGTAGAGAAAAAACTCATAAGTGAGTAGACATTGTAGTCTGTCGTTATCGTTAGTTTTTCTTTTCAAAATAACATAATAAAACATAACATAGTTTTCAGTATATTCTACACTTTCGGCATTTGGTGAACCTCCATTTTCATTCAACATTTATTAATTATATCATACTGTTTCGCAATAAGGTAATTACGATTAATTTCCAACTGGTTTCGCTTACACAAGCATCCTCAGGATATTTACAGTTACTAACTTCTAAATAGTTATTACTTACAGTTACTTACTAACTATTTAGAAGTTAGTAACTGTAAACCCGGTTGGAAATTAATCGTAATTACCTTATTGTGAAATAATACAAGTAATTTAACTAATTAATATTGTATGGTTTTCGGTAATAAATATCGGTTATTGTTGTTTGAGATTTCTCAAAGACTAGAATCTACCCTTTAAAGGAATTTATTGTAAATAAAGGAGAGGGGGATTTTTGGGCCCAAGTGTAAAGGGTTGAAGTATGGTTCAAAAAAATGATACTATTTTTCTATTTCAATGTTCAAAATATGAGCTTAATCCGCTTTCTGAGAAAAAAGAAATCACGAAAATAAGTTTGTGGTACTATAATTGTATAATCGATAAAATTATAATCGATTTATGTAAATAATTTTAATCGAAATATAAGCTCGTAAGTATATGTAAAAGTGTATTTTTGCTTAATATTTAGTATAATCACCAGTAAGTCCGTCATTATTTTACAAACCATTTATAATACAAAAAGAAAAAAAATCGATACAATTTGTATAATCGATTGATTGCGTTACTTCAAACTTAATACATTTTGGTGTCTGTGGATTTAATACAGCTAAAATTGACAATTACAACTGACATCACTGACGGCTCGCAAGAATCGCACTCGCAAGTCAATCGCGGACTTCACTCTTCGGTATTTTACGTACCTACCTACAGAGAGGCATTCTTTAATTTGTGTTTTCCAAAAATCGGTGTTTTAGTATTGTGTCAATTTATAAGCATGAAGCATAGTTGCCTGTACTACAAGTATCAGTTGTTTATATAATAGTAAACGGTTACAGTGAGTTAAACTATACCATAGTACCGTAACCTTACTTCTAGTAAATATCTTATATCTCTGTTCTCAGATTGCTATCATCTGTAAAATTTTCAGTATTTATATAACGACAAACTAGCTATTAATTAACATAATATTCATCTTATTACAAGGGGGCCCAAGTTTGTATGCAACGGTATCAGTCTCCTTTGTTTCACTTTGCTATTTGATATAAAGGAATTATACATTATTTTATCTGCAATAGTAATAATATTTTTATTGCACATATAGAGGTCCTGTATTATATATATTTTTATTGTTTGGTGATCAAACAAGAACTAAAGATTACCTATGTACCCAGGGGCCCTAGGTCAAAGTGCCTAGTGGGAAATATGGGCCGGGGTCTAAAGTAAGATAAAAGAGCATAAAGGGGAATGATGTGTTTATAATTTTGTAATGAAGAAATCTTTCACTTAAGGAAAGCAACAAAGTACAGGTAACAATAAATAATGCCGCTACCTGTAAATAATTGGTATATGAAGTTCGAAGTGAAGGGCCCCAATTACATAGAGATTTAATTACTGACGCATCCGTAATAGGGTCTTCCTTTTAAACGTGACATCAATAATGAAATTGCTAATGTCATGGAGTAGGTATTAAAATGTTTTATTTGATAAAAATCGCACGGTTCCGTATATAAAATATTTGTGTCTTATACTTACTTATAAATTAGTAGGACATTTATTTTCTCTTTGATTCTATTTAGAAATCTACGAACTATTTATTAACAAACAAGTTTCATCGTATGCTTAAGTCACCGCTCGTTGTGTCTCGTTTATTCTACATATTGCTATATCATAGTAGATGCGATAGAGTGAGCACTAATCTAACGCATGATCAAGTAGGCTTATTAATAGCATCACTAAAATACATAAAAATACTGTTTAGGTAACTATAGGGAACAGAGTTATTGGAGCGTTGGGACAACAGTACTTCAATATACTCTCCTTAGTAAGGGTGATTGTCTTGTTCTGCATCGCTCTCCGTTATCTTTCAGAATACAAGCGGTCAAAAGAAAAGACTTGCGGAAAAAGTGTGGTACCTAACACTCGCAGCAAGCGATAAAGATATTGAAATTAAAATTATATTTGTAAATTAATTTGTGAAAAGCGCATGAAGAATTCCAAAATTACCTATCAAAATAATGCGGACTAAGAAGAGGGCTTTTTGTTTCATACTATGAAAATTTGACCTTTTTTTGACGAATGACGAATATATCCGCACCAAAGATTCACCGCCTATAAAAACTTATCCAAGTACATTTTATAAGTTAGTCGACTATTACTCAAAAATTTGTAAAGCTTTGTAAAAACTGGTGCAATTTCATTATATTTACTACTACCGTGAATTTTTTCCCACCCCTAAACTAACCATTTAGCTGGCAGAGGGGGCGGGAACATGACTCTAATTTTCGTAAACGAGTCCTTTTATTCAAATTGTTTTCGCAAACTTACAATACTGTTTAAAAACCTGTCCAACCATACCCCACACTATGAAGTACGTAATTAAAAAAAAAATCAATATTTCCACTTTACATGTAGAGGAGCAACCCTAAAAAAAATTTTCAAAAGTTTTATTTTACCACTTTGTTGCCCTAATTAAATAATTATACTATATACTTATTATTATACTTCATATACCAATTATGTCTATTCGTGCCAAATTACAGCTTTCTAGTATTAAGGATTTTGCGCCGGACTTTAGACGGGCGGACGGACATAGCAAACCTCTAAGGGGTTCTACGAACGATTGTTATGGTTACTTCGAAACCCTAACAATGGGAAATGGTATGATCCGCTGGAAAAAATGGCGGATGAAAGGTTGCTAAACAGATTTACTATGCGAATGGGTATGTATCGATCCTAATTACCTCAATGGGACCACCAGTGGACACTGAGATTGACGTGTGATGTTCTATACTGCTAATCGTCGGCACTTGGTAAAACTACATTTTAATTTTAATTACAAAACACTTGTACTACATTCACTATAGTTTAAATTGACGTGTCATGATTAAATTCATCGGATTTGTCGAATTTCAAGAGTTTTCGTAACGGCTGTGTTTGCATGAACATGAATCAAGGTAAATCTGAATAACTTTAAAAACAACAATGAAAAATATCGACACGCAGGATTTGAATCTGCGACTCTTTCCCTAAAGACGCTATACCACTGAGCTAGTGTCGACAGGCTCGACGTGGCGAAATTCTTCTTTGCTATACGATCGATTCCGTCAATTGTACTAATCGCTTGATATATATATATATATATATATATATATATATATATATATATATATATATATATATATATATATATATATATATATATATATATATATATATATATATATATATATATATATATATATATATATATATATATATATATATATATATATATATATATATATATATATATATATATATATATATATATATATATATATATATATATATATATATGTATAACTATTTAAATGAAATCATCGTGACAGATTAAATTCACATTCATAATTTTGTTCAGTACTTTTTTTTTAATTATTGAATTTGCAGGCACACGAGCAAGTGGGCCACCTGATGGAAAGCGGTCACCACTGCCCATTGACATTTACAACATAAGGGGTTAGTTACCAATGCGATGCCGGCTTTTAAGGATTTTGTTGATCCTCCTTTTAAAAATCCCTAGATTGTAGCTACGCGGAAAAACCGTGTGAGGTAAACTGTTCCAAAGCTTGACTGTTCGTATAAAGAAGGTACGTGTAAATCGAACAGTCGTAGATGACCAATCGTCAAGATGGTGTGAGTGGAATCCCTCACTACGGCGTGTAGTGCGTTGGCGGAACGTGGTAGCCGGTATTAGATTAAAAAGCTCATCCGAACACTCCCCATTATATAAGCGGTAGAAAACAGAAAACCCACATCTCTCCGGTGGGGTTCAAGGTTCAAGTTCAAGGGGTTCAAGACCACAAGTAAGAGTGGGGCTGTCGACAAGGCGTTCCAGTCTGCGTTGATTTTGTCGAATTGAAGGGTTTGATACTGGGGTGCACCGGCCCATAGGTGCGAACAGTACTCCATGTGCAGTGACTTGCGCTTTGTAAAGCATAAGTATATGGGCAGGAGTGAAGTACCGTCTAGCCCGATTTAATATCCCCAGCTTCTCGGAAGCTAATTTAGCTTTACCCTCCAAATGATGACGAAATTGGACGTAACTTGTACTTTCGTTTTTCTAATTATTTTTGTGTTATAGGTATAAAGGTAAATCTGCGTGGACAGTTATGTGTAACCTAACACACGATTGTCTTAATCTAACCTGTAAAGGATTTGTCGCAAGGATAAGTTTAAATACATAACAAACAAAAACAACAGTGATTCATTATATTTCTAATTAGTGAACCTTAATTTCAAAATCACATTCGTAAACGGTTTACTCACTCATACCTGTTCATAAGCGGATCTCTAGTGTCGTATTAAAATCCAATACTCCCGTTCAAATACCTATGAAAATGGTTGCTTAAGCGTTCGACTGGGAAATTTCGAACTAAAGTTCAACATACCGATAAATCTTAAGTGGCTGCCCTAGAAAAGCTAGATCCTAGGTTTAATTAAAATAATTTGTGTTTCAATCTGCGAAAAGGACTCCAGAGCGTACTTTGTTTCATAGAAAAAGAGAATAGTACTCATAAAAGGCTTGAAATAACAAATGTTCAAACAATGTTGGAATTAAAAATGAACAACATGGAAAAAAATCCTAGTAACATTTTTAAATGTGCAGTGTACATATTACTAATAAGACTAAGCAAACTAAAGTGTTTCTGCAAAAAGCAAACTGGCAGTGAGCTAGCCACCATCTCAAGACAACAGAAGTGCCATTATCGTAACACAACGTAGTGCAGCTCTCAGAGTGATGAGAGAGAGGTTTAAACACATCACATAGCTTGTCATCGTTCGAGATGCATACTCAATATTGTATCCATCCAATAATATCTTTTAATTTAAAAATATTAATTGAAATTTTAATTTAAAAAATCTGACTCCCTGTCTTAGCCCAGTTGTTAGCCTTTTTGGCTGTAGATCACGATTTCCCGTCTTTGTCACGATCTCACGTCGGACAAAAAATATTTGGTTTGTAGTAACCATTGTAGGTATAGCGTTCGACATTTACGCACTACCTGGCAAAGTGGCAGATGGTCTATCCTTAAAAGCTGACTTGGACCTATATAACAACCATTATACCAATTATATTATAATAATTATATCGCACCAGCTGCAGCGTGCAGCCCGCTGCATTATAAAAGTTTTTGGTGAATCCCGCGGGAACAACTTATTTTTTCGGGATAAAAAGTAGCCTATGTGCTATTCCAGGACATCATCTACCATTGTGCCAAATTTCTTTCAAATCCGTTTAGTAGTTTTGGCGTGATTGAATAACAAACATACATCCATCCATCCATCCAAACATCCAAACTTTCGCCTTTACAATATTATATAATATAGATGATATTGTTTTATGATTATTATTTGCCTAGATATCTGCTAATTGTATCTATATATATAAAAATCAATCCCTATTTTCCTTGGTCACGACATCACGCCTGAATGGCTGGACCAATTTCGGTATTTTTTTTATTGTGTTTGTAATTGTAAGGAGAAGGTTCTTATAAAAGAAAATATTAAGAAAATTGCGCGGAACAATAGAAAATTTAAGAAAACCACCATATAAAGTTTAATGCCATTTTGGCTGCGTGGAAGGACAATCCTGTAGACTTATATAAATTACGTGTCACGTTGTTTGTCCGCTCTGGATTCCTAATATGAATGGCAAAACAACGTTTGCGGGGTCAGCTAGTGTATCTATAAAAATATGTATCAGATTATACCCAGATTTAAAGGAGACCATCTCAAATGCGCATGTAATTAAAAAGTATTACTAAACATATAAAAAGAACCACAAGAATGCCGTTAAAAAGCCAATCGATATCATAATTTAGTTTTTGTTAATCTAAAGTTAAGTACCAACTTCACATTTAAGTACGCTTCATGTTTGGTAAACATGTATGTAGGTAAATATAAAGTAATCATTAAACTCCGGAGAACAATAAGCGATTAAAACTTGTTTAATTTAAATTTTAAGCTTTAAATTTCATAAGCACTTTACTTCATGAATTTACTGAATATTCGAATAAGCTTTTCATAACTACTAAAGGTTTCAATTAAGGTGCTGTCATATTATATTGCGTCATAAGGTCTACCGTTCATATTTTAGAATGAACTTATTATTGCTCGCATCTTACCAATTACAATGAAGTTTTAGTGTTTCGTGCATTTAAGGATTTAGTCAAAAGAAAAAACGGAACACTTATACTGTATATATGTGTCTATTTGTTTGTCTTTCATACCATCCATCTGTCATAATCAATGTATGCATATATTTAGTCAGATACAAATCATACAATAGTCAATACACAATTTCTTCACTGTTGAGTGACATTACAGAAGTGAAGTATATAACTTATATATCCTCAAAAAAATACACTGAATTTGTTGTTATTTTCAAGAAAAATAAACTAATTGTGTAACAAACCCCTAATTATTTTTGGAACGAAGTCTAATTTAGAGGTGAGTTTCAAGTCATTTATTTATTCATAACTACTTCGTAGAGGATTCAGTTATGGTGCTTCCACAGCAAAGTGTACTGTTATTCTTCGCGTTCATATTTTAGTGGCTGCTACTTTCAATTTGAATTACATAGGTTGGTTTTACAGTCACGCCGCTAGACGCGCCGTTGGACAGCGCGCTGTTGGACAGCGCGCGTTTGAACAGCGGTGCACCATAAAACGACATTAGTACGTACGGCGCGTTTCGCTGCTGACAGTCGTGTACAAACAGATACAAAATGAACGGCAATGCGGTTAGAGTACTGGCTATTTACTTTTTATGGAAAAAAAGGCAACAAAAACGTCGAAGAACAGTAGGTGTTGATCCTTATAACGCTACAAGGTTACTGAGAGGCGAACACGTAACATCTTTCTCTGATTTACGAGAAAATAGTTATAAATTTTATAAATATTTTCGCCTATCAACCAGCAGTTTCGACGAATTACTGTGCAAGTTAGAGTTTTCTTTACGAAGATCCAGCATACGTCGCATCCCCATAGCTCCAGTGGAAAAATTGGCGATTACTCTAAGGTAAGTGAAATAAAAGAGTAGGTTTTGTAATAAATGATAATATTTGTTTGGCTTATTTTAATCACAGTCGTATTTTAATTACAACCTAACACAGTTATTCATAAATGCTGATTAAACCTATTTTAGTTAAAATGGTCTTAAAATCGGAATCTTCTCTTTCATTTTGCAAATGTAGAAAAGAAACAAAACACTTGTAAAACCTATATTAATCTCACTCGTTTTTAATGAATAAGGGCATTATTTTAAATCACAGTGTTATTATAATCATTGACTTATTTTAAATCACAGTCTTATTTTAATCATAATCTTATTTTAAATCACAGTCTTATTTTAATCATAATCTTATTTTAAATCACAGTCTTATTTTAATCATAATCTTATTTTAAATCACAGTCTTATTTTAATCATAATCTTATTTTAAATCACAGTCTTATTTTAATCACAGTCTCATTTGAATCATAGTCTCATTTTAATCAGTCTTACTTTGTAGCTAAAAATTGACAAGTACTTGTGAGGTTCACTGGTGTGTGTAGTTAGAAGGAACACCGAATGATTTGTTGGTGTGTCTATGTCAAAGTATTGTGACAAGTTAGTGTGCCTGCTATCTTGACGTCAAGCTAGCAGGCACACGAAGCCTGGCAACCTGACAACTTTGCCCTTTCGGAGCGGCATTGCCTCCCAGGCAGTAGCATTTTGATTTTTGCGAAGTAGTAATAAACTTTTTAAAATAAATCTGTAAAAACTAACTAATATCCTAATTGATCCTCATTATCAGGATTATTTGAGTTATTATCGCCAGTCGGCGATACGACATTTGATAATTCTACTGCAGATTCATAAAGCTGCTGTTGAGGTGTAGAGGTGGTAGCATAGGCATAGGTATAATTATGAAGTGGCAATGTTTGAGTTGTGTAATTATAAGTAGAATTTGCGTTCACACTAGAATTAACATTATTTTCTGGTGATGAAAAGCTAGGTGTCGTAGTCGTTGGAGCTGAAATCCCAATAAGTAATTCTAGAACCTTTGCGCGAAACTGCAGCTTTTGATAAGCACTTAAATTACTTAGAATCGGACCAAGAGACTCAAAAAATGACAAATCATCAGGATTGAGGTTGGAAGGGGAAGTATTTTGGTTAAGCAACGTTATTAATTCGTTTTCAAAATTTGATTGTTCTGATTTACGTTTATTCATTCCACTACGTTTATTCCATTTGTTTTGACTATTTTCTGTGTTTTCCTGTGGTCTATGGAGCTGAGATGGAGTACTCAAGTTATTCGCTGATGTGGCTGTTTCAGTCAAATCTTCAGATACGATAGACTGATTATCGCTTAATGATTCTGTAACTTCATTTTCTGAAATACGATCAAGGAATGTCATTTGGTCGAAAAATAGATACTTCTTGTGTTTTGCAGCGCTTCCAGATGGCGTATTTCGCATATTCCCTTTTGTTCTGAAATAATTATCTCTGGCTGATTTCCATCGATGGCGTATTTGTTTATCTGCAATAAAAACGTATTTTTTTAGGTACTTACCTATATACTAAAATCAAATGAAAATACTTTTTGTTTTCAGGTTTTTGGCAACGGGCAGTTCTTTCTCCGATTTATCTATCACATACAGAATGGGAATCACTACTGTAGCTAAGATAGTAGATGAAGTTTGTTCGACTATATGGGAAAAACTGCGTCATGAATGTGTACCTGAACCAACTACAGAAATGTGGCAGCGCATAAGTGAAGAATTTCAGTTATATGCAAATTTTCCAAATTGTTGCGGGGCGATAGATGGTAAACACATACGTATAGTAAATCCTGCAGGTGGAGGCTCAATGTTTTATAATTATAAACATTTCTATTCTATCGTCCTTTTGGCAATGTGCGATGCGAACTATTGTTTCACATATATTAACATAGGTTCTTGCGGGAAAAACTCAGACTCTACAATATTTCAAGAGAGTTCACTATTTCAAAAGTTACAGAACAATAGTTTGAGGTTGCCAGGTGTAAAGCATCTGCCGGGCACTAATATAACAGTACCACACATAATAGTTGGTGATGGTGCATTTGGTATATCCAACCATGTGATGAGACCTTATGTGCGATCCAACATGACTCATAAAAAGAAAATATTTAATTACCGCTTAAGTCGTGCTAGACGGTACATAGAGTCGACGTTTGGAATAATGTCCAACAAATTCAGAGTATTCCATACTCCTATGAGTGTCAGTTTTCCTATTGCAAAAAAGATAGTTCAAGCCTGTTGCATATTGCATAATTTTATTAGAGTACGGGATGGCTACAACGTTAATCACACATTAACTATAACGGGATTGACTGATCTAATTAACGACCCAGATCATAGATCAGGAAACACATTACGCGATATATTCGCTAATTACTTCGTATCACCCACTGGTAGCGTGTCATGGCAAGATAGATCTGTGTTCTGATTTTATAGTTGACACCTACCGCGAAATTCAAAAATGGAACGAAACGAAACGCAGTAATATCGTCGTGGCTTATTTGATTTACCTACCCAATTAATATTTTTCACTAGGTGACCCGGCAGACGTTGTACTGCCTCAATCGATAAAATTTTCATATTTATTCACCTTTTAAACCTCCTCTGGACTTCCACAAATAAATCATAACCAAAATTAGCCAAATCGGTCCAGCCGTTCTCGATTTTAGCGAGACTAACGAACAGCAATTGATTTATATATTTAAATAGATTAGAATTTCTGAAATTCGCGGGCGGACAAAACGATTTCACTTAATTTTACACTAGGTAATAAGTAGCTAATGTGACTTAATTAAGGTACCAGAC
The DNA here is from genome assembly GCA_036924255.1 of Apodemia mormo. NCBI lineage: Eukaryota > Metazoa > Arthropoda > Insecta > Lepidoptera > Riodinidae > Apodemia > Apodemia mormo. The sequence continues at coordinate 22,827,914 of JAUPFN010000016.1, forward strand.
TCGTCGGTTACACTTGACAAACGATCTTTAAAGTTAATTTATATCTCTTATTGTGAACTGAACACTAAAAGTGATAGAATGTTTTAATGGAGGATGGAGGATTTCGTTTGTGCAACTAGCGGTAAACATGTATGTAACAAAAAAGATTTTATTAATAAATGTTTCTTACCTAAGTCTGTATTGAAATTTTCACCACACAATTCCTTTCCAATTTCTTCCCAGGCTTTATTTTTTGCGTCCTTATTCTTATAAAAATCATCGGCCGGGTCCCATAAACATCTTCTAATTCGCACTTCGTCAATTACTCGACCCGTATCGATGTGATTCATTTTGTACACAACAGTACCTAACGGCACGTCTCAACGGCGTGAGACTAAAACGCACAATGGCCGTAGAAGCGCACGAGCGGCGCGCGCTTCGACCGCGCCGCGCGAATAGGACGCGTTCAACGAACGGCGCTGCTCAAGCGCGCGAATTTGAAACGCCACTACTACCTCAAATATATCCGAACGCGCGCGGCCCAACGGCGCTGCCGAAACGCTGGACAATAAAACCAGCCATACGCTCCGTATTCAGTATTTACGTTATAAAATTTATTAAAACTTTTACTAAACGAAAATGTGACAATAAAAAACAAACGACACTTATAACCATTTTACACTTGACTTTAGGCTACTGAATAATCTGGGAACTTACTACTTAAAAAATCAAAGGTACTAGAGATTTACTAATGTTTGGCGACCTACTATTTTAAATGTCTATATTGTATAGATCTTTCGTTGGCAATTTCAAAGTACCTATATTTACGTAATGAAATTGATTTAAATACATTTAGAAAGAAGGATAGATGAACAATTTCTCTTGTTGTTCCTGTCTATCAGGACAACCATCTACTAGTTTGCTCTAAAAAGAGATTAAAATTACAATGTGCAAGGATGTGGGAATCGGGAAAGATCAAGATTCTGACAAATGTCTGTATATAGTTTGTATGCGAAATTTCAGTTCAATCAATCAGTGCTGTTCAATTCGTCTTGAGCTGAGCTTTGATAGATCAGACAGACAATTTACCTTTACCATTTCGTTGATATTAAACTATTTTTATAATAGTACAAACAAGTTTTGTAATTTATGGTAGAGTTTTCGTATGTTAATATTATGAAAGTAGAAATGAGCATGTATCAGCCTAGATAATTTAAGGTGCCGTCTCGCTGACAAATTTAGACGAGAATTATTATTTTAACCAATAAACCATCAATATAAATAGCTAATGCAAGCCGGTGTGATAATTAATATATATGATTCTGAGTTCTCGAGACACGTAAAGTTGGATGTTGGCTGTTGCAATTTTACTGCGTTTTAATATATTTAACACATGTATTGTTGAAAAGTGATATTTCGTTTCGTTGTTTTTTTCCTGTAATAATTTTCATTTCAAAACAGTGATGTGATACCATATTTTAAATTGTACCTGTATTTTTTATTGTAACACCTAAAAATATTACACTAAAAATATAATACAAAGTCTTAGACGAGTTCTACGAAACTGCGCTAGACGAGAATTGAAATTTTGCCCTACAAATTTAAATTTAATTCGATATAATCCTCGACTCGCCTCGCCGGTGGTAAAGCACCTTAAGTTCACTGAATACACTAGCATCTCATTCATAACTTATAAGGCTTTTATGGAGGTTCTAACATACTAGCGATTTATACTACATAAGCTTGTATGATTTGAGTTTATTTAAAACACTATCAAAATTTTGGGAATGTGGCGCCGCTGGTCCGTACCGCTGAAAGGTCGAAGTGATGGAACCAGCGGGCCAGCTGCTTGTCAGGTGACGTCATTACTGTGGAGGTTGATGACGTCACACAAAGACAAGGAAAAGAAAAGGAAGATCTTCCCAACCAGGCAAGGTGTACTGCCTGGGGACCGAAGTCCATTTGAGAAACGTTGAAACTTGTATATAGTGTTACAAGATAAATAATTGTAATATCGCGATTCAGGATTTTATTTTGAATTTCATTTTTTCCATTTGTTATTGATTTTTGTCCATTTTTTATTATTTTTTCTTGTAGCGTTTGTGATTGTTTTGAGCCGCTACAATACTCTCCCCCAAGACCGAAGGTCGATCTGGTTGTGCCAGTGAAGCGTATGTGCCTTGAGTGCTCGAGTCTGCGGTGAGTCGAGACGAGCCGAATAAGCGCGGTCCTCGGTAAGTCGGGACGAGTGCGCCTCCGCTGTGGTTCGCAATGAGTCGGAACGAGCGGGACAGAGTTGCTGCTTGGAGATCCCGTGAACGTAGGCAGTTCGAAGTGGATTCCGGAAAGCGTAGATGAGGCGTAGCTTGTGAAGCTGGCTGATGCTGTTGGAAGCAGAGGGGGTATCAGGAGTCGCTGATGGTCAGAAGGCTGATGCGTGTTGTTTTGCCGAGGGTCACCACACTGTGGCATGTTGATAGCTGTTAGTGGTGATGATCACGTCGGGATAACCACTGTGGCGCCACTAGTGCGTACCGCCACTAGGCTGATGCGTGTTGTTTTGCCGAGGGTCACCACACTGTGGCATGTTGATAGCTGTTAGTGGTGATGATCACGTCGGGGTCACCACTGTGGCGCCGCTGGTCCGTACCGCTGAAAGGTCGAAGTGATGGAACCAGCGGGCCAGCTGCTTGTCAGGTGACGTCATTACTGTGGAGGTTGATGACGTCACACAAAGACAAGGAAGGGAAAAGGAAGATCTTCCCAACCAGGCAAGGTGTACTGCCTGGGGACCGAAGTCCATTTGAGAAACGTTGAAACTTGTATATAGTGTTACAAGATAAATAATTGTAATATCGCGATTCAGGATTTTATTTTGAATTTCATTTTTTCCATTTGTTATTGATTTTTGTCCATTTTTTATTATTTTTTCTTGTAGCGTTTGTGATTGTTTTGAGCCGCTACAGGAATATCTAATTTTTTGGAGTGTAACTGCTTTAACTTTAACTGTTTTAACTTTTTGTAACTGCTTTTTGATATTTTAAAATCATTATACGTTAATTATTATAAGTTGTAAGTAACCGGGAATTAAGTGCGTCTATCTAATTGATTTTTTGGGATATACGTTATTTTATTCTATTAAAATATATAGATAATGAGCATTAGAAGTCAGGTTACATTTTATTGTAGTTAGAAATTTAATTAATATTTAGCTTAATATAATTTGAAAAATGTAATGGCTTGAAAAGGCAATTGGTATTGAAAGACTTTTATGTATAAATATTGGATGGTATTATTTAATAGGTAAAAATAAAATATTTAATTTAAATTATAAATTAATATATTAAAATAACAGATTTGCATGCTATCTATAGCGAAATTGGTTTGTTCACTAAAATAAGAGATCTTGTTACCCTATTTCAGGCAAATAAAGAAATTTAATTTAGTTTAATTTAATTTAGCATTGTTGGGAATTTAATCTCCATGTAATGAAAGTGACAGTAAAAAGAGACAAATGCATGCGTCTATAGCCTTGAGCCTGCAAGAGAATGGGGTAGAATATGTACATTGTACATTATACTAGTCAATACAGTGTTTCAAATTACTTGGTCACGTCTTTTTGTAATGCTTCATAGTCTCCCCACTCTTGTCTTTTACGTAATGTAAGTATGTGTGCTTGTTTGCGTCCACAGTCGAGTCAAACCAAGAGTTGTTGTATGGAGTAAATAGATAGTGAGGATTGATTACTTACACATACTGTTTAATACTCATTCGAGTCCTAATGTTTTCCCCCGTGTTGGTCCGGGGCCCTTTAAAAAAAAGACCACCTGTCGTTCAACCAGTCATTTTGTAAAAGGCTAGCTAAGCGTGACATTACAATCGTGCTTCCTAGATGATAAAGTTCTGCAACGTCTCGCCCGGATTTTGATGCCACCGCCTATATGCCACCGCCGGATATGTAATCCCTATCACAATCAATGCTTGTCGCCGTCGTGTTCCGGTGTGGAGGATAACTCGGTAAACTTATGCACGAGGCATTATCACTCCGCAACACGGATAGCAACGCACCATTTACATCTTTGGCGTCCATAGGCGATGGTTGTCCCTTTCTACCAGGAGAGTCATCTACTTTTTGCTGTCTTATAAGAAAATAACAAGATAATTAACAAATTGGGCAAACAAATCCGTTCCCTACACGGTAAGCACGATTATATTTTTCATGTCAAGATCAATTTACTTAATTGAACAGTTGTCCGACTTGGAATTTGTGAAACAATCAATGGCTTCAGGCCGGATTCAAAACTTAATAATTCTTTGAATTATTACAAGACATTTAACCTACTGTAGATAACTCCTCAAAGTCCTCCAAACAACTTAAGGTAGGCTTATCTTAGAACTGCTGTAAATCATTTTCGGGAACATTAAACTCAATAGCCTGTAGGAATTCGGATAAAGGTATTTAATGGGTCCAATTCCTTAATCTCCTTTTTATAGCTTCAAGGTGGTTAATATACTGACATACATAAATTTTATTGAATGGAGTTATTTATATACTAGCAACCCGGCCACGCGTTGCTGTAACTAAGTTATACGTTTGGGCTCTAACACAGGTTCTTCTACAGGACACTAACCAATCTGGATATTAAAAAGTTAAGCAAATTATTTACTCATGGATATTAGTCAACGATATTAATTCATAGAAATACATAATAATATATAAAAACTAAAATATATTTATCAAGCTATGTACGACTATGACTTCGTCCGTGTGGAAAAATCTAAATAAAAATAGCCTTACTCCTTATTACCGTGGTTTAAAAGATAGACAGTCCCAAAGTTTTACCCACATAATTCGCGTTCCCGTAGTATTTTCTGGGATTAAAAACTATCCTATGTTCTTTCCCAGATCTCAAACAATCTTTGCGCCAAATTTCATTTAAATCGATTCACATCTATGCCTGTCCATGTCGGGAATCGAACCCGAGCCACATTGATTGTAGTAGTAACGGTCACTGAACACTCGACCAAAAGGGCGTCAAAATAAATTTAACAAATAAATTCTTAATTTAGATAGACTAACCTTCTATGACCCATGTTAGACTTGCAAAATTGCGATATATAAATCTCGTAATACACATATACATAATCATATAATATTTTAATATTATGTGATTATGTATATTTGTTAATTAATTTAGATATTTTTAGATTATTTAGATATTTTAAGCTTTTTTTATACATCATAAGCTAGCAAATATACTATACTATACTCCCGGGACATATTACACTTATTGATCTAACCCCAAAGTAAGCAAATTATTTGCTTGTGTTATGGGTGTTAGTCAACGATACTAATACATAAAAATACATATATAAATACTAGAATATATTTAATGAACACCCAAACCCGGAAATACAAACATTTATGCTCATCACACAAATGCTTGTCCCCGTCGGGGATCGAACGCGAGCCCCGTCGATTGCGTAGTCAGGGTCACTAACCACTCGACCAACGGGGCAAGCAGCAAAGAAGCAAATGGCTCTCCTGATGAAAAAAAAACTTCGCCTATAGACACCAAAGATGTTAATGATGCGTTGCTATCCTTGTGGCGGGGTCTTAACGCCACATACATAAGTTTGTCAGCTACCTTACCCTCCAAAGCGGAACACAACAGTGACAAGCAACCTTTCCTTGCTGCGCTTACCTATCCTTGTCGCAACAGCATCATCGCTGTTTATGGATAGGTAAGCGGTGTTACTAGACTTGCGCGAACCGATACAACTATACCACCAAGTAGCCACAATGGTAGTTACTCGTATAGCTAATTTTTCGTGTCTTATGAACTGCCTGGCAGAACAGCAGATGGTCTATTCTTTAAAGGGGACCCCAACCAACACGAGGATATTATTTGGAGGAGATATGTATTGTAACATTAAATATAGTCCTAATGTAACTATCTTTTTCTTCAATCTTATATATATATATATATATAAAAGAAAGTCGTGTTAGTTACTCCACTTATAACTCAAGAAAGGCTGAACCGATTTAGCTGAAAATTGGCAGGGAGGTAGTTTAGAGCCAGGAGAAGGACATAGGATACTTTTTTTTTTCAAATTAAAAAATAAATCTGCTTATTTATTGCCATTAAGGCGAAACAAAGTTTGCCGGGTCAGCTAGTTATGGAATAAATCACAACTTACAACATTGTACAATTTGTTGTTTCTCTCATGATAAGTTTAAACAAAATGAGTTCAGTTTCTAAATGCCAGTTTCTTTTGCAACTAAATTTGTTTATGGGTACACACGGCTACAGGTAATTTCATTTACATTTATTGTAAGAAAAGGGATCTTATCCAGGTTCCTAATATAACCATGACTTTCGTTCTGACTAGGAACATATTCAGTGAATTTAAAAATAAAAGGTAAAAAGTGACTGGCTGTTTAATATATCAACGCATAACACAAACCCAACAGATCGAACTAAAATTTGAAATACTATTGATCGAAAAGAGATAACTATTATGATGCAGCATACGATCTTTTAAAACTTTACAACGAGGATAAACTCAAATTTCCTCGAATTAAGTATGGGTAAAAATAATTATGTTATAGCGTCCTCTTAGTAGATATCGCGGTGGACAAGGGCATGATGAAATAATAATCGACTGGTGGCTGGTAAATCAAAGAAATGAGATAATGTGTAAAGGTGGCCGTGTATCGGGAGCTGTAGCTTACTGAAATGTTGCAGTTTGACGTCTATAAGTAGTAAACGATGTATGCATCTTCAACAAATAACGTATAAAGTTATACATATATTATATACATTATTTATTACCGAACTACTGACATTGAATTTATTTTTTTGAAAGTATTTTCAAAAAAATAAATTCAATGTCAGTAGTTCAGTAAATAGCTCATACGCTTTCACATTAATTTATTTATTGAAAATCCAATCGGTTTCTTTTTTAACTGTATACGTAGGGTTGACTAAGCCTAAGTCTAAGAATAACTCAAATCTACAATACAAACTCAACTTCTTAATTCTTTTACTTTTTAATTTAATAATTACGAATAAACACTTAAATTTTGTTAAGTCATAATTTTTTCCATAATTAAGTAAGAGTGGGATAATTTATTTAAGAGGGAACAGCATCGTATTTAATGTTTTGGTAATAAATAAACAAAGCTTTTTATTTTTACGAAGCGGTAAATAGGAAAAGCCGAACGGCAGGGAAAAATCTAAAGCGGATTAGCTAATTAAAAATATGGTATTAACTTTTTGTGTACATAAAAACATCACGTCGATTGTGCGTTAGAGTATCTTGCTAATAGAAAAAGTAGGAAAATATGGCGATTCCTTTCGCCACATTTTCCTACTTAATAAACAATTGTTTCTGGCGATAATCGGCATCGATAGCTTTACATGCTCGTCAAGACACAGTGGTGTTAATACAACATTACTAAACCAAGCTGCTACCGAGATTTTAATTTTCGAGAAAAAAGCGCTAAAACAATAACAAATTAACACATTTGCTTAAACCTGAGATCGAATCTGGGACGTCAAGCTGAATAGGCTAATTACTACTAGGCTCTTATTTTAAAGATATTCTTATTTTTTTGTCTATAACAAACATAATAATTAGAGTACGTTTATTAATTCTAGAAGTCTCGATTTCAATAAAACAATGAATGTGCACATTAGTCAGCCTCTTTTTATAGACTACTTACATTCACGTTCTACTCTTTACACGTGTTTTATCACTTTAGAGCTGGATTATTAAGAGAGGTAGGTTAGCTGAAGTATTAAATATTTCACCTTATAAATACTAATGTCTATTTACTTTTTTTCGTCAAATTTCGTGATAAATATTCGTTTTATTACTCACTGACATGAATTTTACCATTTTGATTTTTTTTTTCTTCTGTCTGTATATCATAACTATAACTCGAAAACAGTTAAACAGATTCTAATGAAAATTGGCAAACAGTGAGAACAGATATTGCGCAAAAGGTAGACCAAAATATTTTTTATTGTGAATGAATTTACGCCCAGCGAAGCAGGCAGGTGTTGGCTAGGTGAATCACAGCGATACTTGGGTAAATTTAACTAAATTTAAACGTATCTAAAGATTTTTTAAATTATTATTTTATGCAGATGCGACGAGTTTCAGTCAACACGTAACAAAAATATTTAATTCGTGCCATTCACAGTTTGTTTAGCAAGTTTCTAACGAGACATTTTTTGTCTATTTATTTTGTTAAGAATTTATACAGGTTGGGCAAAAAATCGTGGGTCAAATGAAACAGGATGATAGTTGCGATTATTTGCAATAAAAATATTTCTACGGCAGAGCACAATCTTGATCTTCTTAGAAGTTACGACTATTTTAATGTTTTTGACGACAACAATAAATGGTGTTTAGTTGCTTCTAGGGAATGTATCAACACTACCAAAGTGCTTTTATGATAGTGGGTACCATGATTTATGAGTATTGGCACCTTTTTTAATTACTTTCAAGTCTCATTAAAAATTATTTGTAACTTTAGAACCTTACTGTAAAAAAAATGTACTACCAAAAACTGAACTTGTCTTAAAAAAACTTACCTATAATAATCCCAACTATCACTCTGTTTCGTTTGATCCACGATTTTTTGCCCACCTGTATAATAGAATTTCTTAAAAGGAAGAATAAAATGAAATTGAATAAGGCGCAGCATACAATTGGGGATAACGTCTCATTTTTAAATAACACAATATTAAAGTTCGCCCTGAACTGTAAATTCGCGCTAATATAGTTTTTTTTAACCTTAGTTTTGACATTATATTGGAGTCCTTGATTTGGTTGTAGTTCGAAATTAAAATTATTATTGGTTCATTAATTTACTTTAAAAATTTCACGGCGCTAAATGATAGTCGACTTATCGTCGAATAATCATTACACATACCTATGTCCAACATACATACAAAACAGGTTGTTACGGATGCAAGAATTTTGACATCCGCGGATGCAGATGCGGATGCGGATTATTAAAACTTCACATCCGCGGATGCGGATTTGATGCGGATGCGGATGCGATACGGATGCGGATGCGGATTTTAAAGGGATAATTATTAAAATGTTAAGTGCATAAATAACTAAAAATCAATTTAAACTTAATGTTTTATTTATTTCATCCTATTTCTAAAACATCGTCAGTTACCGAATGAATGCAAAAATAGCAATTACGAAAACAAACGCGAAGCACGTGCCACTCTAGCTCCTCCCACTTTCTTTACATGCAGTCACTTGTTAATTTGAATCTGCATCCGTAAAAACTCCGCATTGATTGATGCGGATGTGAATGCGAATGCAGATGTCTGAATTGATGCGAATATTCCGCATTTGCGGATGCGATTAAATTATAATACAAAGCCGGATTGTCCCGGCAGATTCTGAAAGACATCGCTCGCTTCGTTCAATTATTTACATCTTATTATTGACAATCAGCTGTTGTCCCCGACTACGTTTGCGTGGCCCAAGAACACCAACTCCTTTTATATTTGTAGAGTAAAAAAGTAGCTTTTGGTAGTTTAAAGCCATCTTCGCATTATTGTTTTAAAACGAATTCGGTTATGGCACGTCGCTTGGATATATATATATATATATATATATATATATATATATATATATATATATATATATATATATATATATATATATTTTATATCATAATCCTGTCTCCCGATGGAAAGAGTCAATCATCGCCTATAGACACCAAAGGTGTTAATGATGCGTTGCTATCTTCTGGCGAGGTCTAATGCCACATGCATAAGTTTACCGGCTACCGTACCCTCCAAACCGGAACACGACAGCGACAAGCACAGACGCTATTGCGGCAGGAATAGGTAAGGTGGTGGTACCAGACCCGGGCGAGACAATGACGAACTCTACCACCTAGTAGTCATGATGGTAGTGATTCGCGTAGCCAACTGGTCGCCTTTTACGACCTGTCTGGCATAGTTGGTCTATCCTTTAAAGGAGCCCGGATCCCGGAACACGGGGAAAAGTCAATAACGGGCAAAGATTGAAACAGTATTTGTATATAATGTAACGTATAGATTACATAAATTAAAAAAAACCTGTAGATAATGTGTTATACTGAGAACACGTGAGTACGCGTATGTATGTGTTAAAGTTAAACAGAATATTGAACAGGGGAAGTTGATTAAAATTTAACTTTAGGGCATGCCTTCTAAACAAGCCTAAGTAAACATATCACGATTTTGTTAACTACCCATCTACGCAAAAATTAATCATAGATGTTGAAAATCTTTTATTCTTTATATTAACCTTTATAGCAGAGGTTAGAGAAGGAGATAGAGACACTGTAAGATGACCTAGACACTAGAAGATGAAAATTGAGGCATAATCATTAACTTCCTTATCTACATACGTAGCGGGAAGTTAAAAAGATACCGATACTTTAAGTATTTGAGGCGTAATCGTGGCACATCCGTACATATAGAGATCCAGACGTTGATTATTTTTTTTAAATCATTTTTTTTGTATTATACTTGACAAATGTTTTCTTAAGTCATTAAATGTGTCTATGAAAGAACTATTCTTTATATCTGTGTACTTATATTATTGTATAAATGAAATATTAATACAATAGACGTAATTTAAGTCCAGAAAACTGCTTGACCTCGACATATTGAGAACGGAGCACTCCCTCAATGCTCCGCTTATGAGACGTGCAAAAGTACGACATATTAACATCTTAAACGAAAATTGAATTTCAATACAACTTCTCGTAAGGCCCATTCGATGCTTGTCAAGGTAAATACAAACTTGAGTGAACTTCCCCGCGCTTTATGTAAATCCAGTAGATAGGTTCACATTATGCCGGGGAATACGTTGAAGAAATATATCCTATATTTGATGTCTATCCAATAAAACGGGTTAGAAGAGCCATTATAGATGACTGTTTAGTTATTACATACAACACACCCGCTAGACTTCAAGTTGCTACTGAGGTTTTAGGTTTTAGAAAAAATATCGCCTCTGTGGTCTAGTGGTCCGGTGTCGGAGTTGACCACATGAGGTCCCGGGTTCGATTCCTGGGTCGGGCAATTCAAAAATGCCTTTCCAGTTTTCTGATAAAAACAACGTTGCCCGGGATTGGAAAGTGCCGGTTGACGATAGGCTTGCCACCTATCACATTGCGGGACCAAGTATCTTCAGCTAATCGTGGGTGCACTTGTTGTACCTCTGCCCACCTCTTCGGCAATACGGACGTGAAAATTCTTCTACCAAGTTCTTGCGTTCATTACATTACAAGTGTTATGGATATACTATTCCTTAGAGCAACCTATTGTCAAAGTATAAACTGTTAACCCTTAACTCGAGGCGTAAATATCTAGAAGCAATGACACTTTATAACATCGTTAGGAATAACTTTGACTTTACTGATCTTACAAATAGAATATGTTATGCAGTCCCTAGGTCAGTTTACAAGCGCCCAGTGCGTGCACGAGAGCTTTTGCAGTAGGCCTGTGTCGAACCAATACCGGCCAACGCTCACCTATACGCTGAATGGTAGATTCGTACAATAAGTCTTTTGAGCACATTGATATTATTACACCATCACTTCCCAAATTTAAAAAACAAATATCAAAAACTCTGCACAATTGTTAACTTTATATTCCATATTTTAGTACATAAATAGAACGAATTTTTTTATTTTTTATTTTATTTAGGTCAGATTTAAGTTCATATTATATCTGTAATCTAAATTACACACTAAATACACCCAGTGATACATTGAAAATGTTATTACTTGTTTTGATCTGTGGACAGCGCTGTGGGTTGCATTATTAATTATTATTAATACTCCTACAGAAAATAGTTTAGTTTTAAGTTTATAATGTAACTGTTTGTGGTCTCAATAAAGAGAAAAAAAATAAACCACAGAAAAACAATCCTCCGTGGCTGCCTCGAAAACGCAACACAACTTTTTTCTGGACTCTCTGAAAATCAGTGCTGTGGCACAATTGCTGCAATTTAGACTGAGTTGGGTTCCATTTTGGTATCACATCACTCGCGATATTAAGGTAATGAAAGCATTACAAGCATTCGTTTTCTTTCTTGTGTTCTCATTATATGTTACTGTACATACTTATATGTAAATTGCATTCCATTATATTTTTTATAAGTTTATTTTAAGTGAATTGCTCCCAATTGTTTAATAGTATCGTAAGTTTATGTTTAAGTTGATACCAAATAAATTGAAAAAAAAACACTTTTGTCCCAACCCAAGAATCGAGCCCCACGCCTCATGAGCTAAATAGGTTCACAACCACGAAACAAGAATATAAGCTGCGAAAAGATAATTTGTTTTCATACAACGTCTTACAAATTGAATTTCAATGATACTGCCGGTACCTTAGTCCCTATTCGGTGTTTGTCAACAGAAATACGAACTTGAGTGTACTTTTTGCCTTTTATGTAAATCCAATAGATAGATTTCATATCATGGAAGGAATACATCGAAGAAAAGAACTTTTTTATCAATATTAATACTGGATGTCGACGAAATAAAGAGGTTTCCTGGAAGAAACAAAATAGAAGATCGTTTTATGTCTAAATAGGTTACAGTATTAGATACTAAACTTCAAGTTGGAGTTTCTAATTTACCTAGCAAATTACTCGAAAATTATACCATTTAAGCAAGGAGGTGGATCTATATTCGGTTGTATTTTTGTATGTTTGCTACTTTAGAAAATTAAGAACCGATTTAAATATTATTATTATACTTTAAAAAAGGATTTAAATCCTTTTTTGCTTAAGAGGCTCCTGTTTGGTCTCATATTTTGCCGGTTACCGGTACCGGTTTTTTTATCATACTATAGCAAACAAGCAGATGGCTCTCCTGATCGAAAGAGACAACTATCGTCAATAGACACCAAAGATGTTAATGGTGCATTCCTATCCTATTAAAGGGGTTCTCATGCCACACACATAAGTTTACCGGCTACCTTACCCTACAAACCGGAACACGACATTGACAAGCACTGACGTTATTGCGGCAGAAAGACGTTGCAGGACTCCACCACCTATTATAGTATATACCACCTATTATAGTAGTCATGACGATAGTGAGACGGTTAACCAATCCTTCACCTTTCACAAACTGCCTGGCAGAATGGCAGATGGTCCATTATTTAAAGGAAGCCCGGACCAACACGGAGATAAAATCCACGCAATTTCAACTTTATAAATGTGATCGTCCGTACAGAGCCTTAAGTCGACTAACAATAAGTACATTGACAATCGATAATGTCTCCTAAATTACATTACTATGAAAATCGGTATGAAAATGTCTTTTACCGTCGAAGGCGGTAAATTGAATTTTTCAAATAGCTTATAATATTTCTGCGACAATATTTAAATAAAGTCCATCGACTTTTGGTGTAATTTAATTGCAATCACAATAGGCTTTAAAAGCGTTTATTGGCTTGTGTCAAAAATGTTTTTATTTTATTTATAGAACATTTTTATTTGGTATAGAAAGAAAAAAATGCGTGAGAAACAGAATAAATTGAGCGTTTAAAGCTCAACCATTCAGGTCAGTCAGGATTTTAATGCTACTGTGAAAAGTTAAACATGTCAGTTTGTATAGCAGAATGTTGTTATATTAGAATTGAGTATGATAGAGTTGAGTATGTTAAAAAAAGCATAGAAACAGGATTAATTTAGTTGCAATAAGTGCATTACAAAACATCTGTTGTGTAACACTCACCGATAGCATTTGCAATATTCAGGAGAGATGGAGGGATTAAGGTTTGAAAAAAGCAATGATATAAAAATGGGGAAAGCCTAGCTTTGTATGTAATGTAATCTATATATTAATACGTAAAAGAAAGACTGTAATAAAGAGTGTTTTTCCCCATATTGGTTCCGGGCTCCTTTGAAGAATAGGCCAACTACCATTCTGCCAGACAGGTCGTAAAAGGCGACCGATTGGCTATGCGAGTCATTACCATCGTGACTAATAGGTGATAGAATTCTGCATTGTCTCGCCCGGGTCTGGTACCACTGCCTTACTTATTTCTGCCGTAACAGCGTCAGTGCTTGTCTCTGTCGCCGGTATGGAGGGTAAGGTAGCCGGTAAACTTATCTACGCATGTGACATTAGACCTCGCCACAAGATAGCAACGCACCATTAACATCTTTGGTGTCTATAGGCGATGGTTGACTCTTTCCATCAGAAGACCTATCTGCTTGCTTGCTATCTTATAATATAAAAAAATGGTTGATTACTCAATGAAATTAGCTCTCCTGATGAAAAAACACAACTATCGCCTATAGCCAACCAAACCAAACCAAAGTTGTTAATGGTGTGTTGCTACCCGTGTCGCGAGGTGTTAATGCCACTTGCACAAGTTTACAGGCTACCTTACTCACCAAACCGGCAATTGTAATCAACAGTGACAAGCACTGACACTATTGCGGCAGGAATAGGTAACGCGGTGGTACCAGCCCCGGGCGAGACAATGCGGAACTCTACCGCCTAGGGACCACGATGATAGTGACTCGCATATTCAATCGCTCGCCTCTTACGGACTGTCTTGCAGTTGGTCTATTCTTCAAAGGAGTTCGGACCAACACGGGGAAAAAATTAATTAAAAGACTGCGTCGAATCCTATTTTCAAAACTAAAATCGAATCAAGATTTCAAAAGTAGCTTTTCAAATATCAAAATTATGTTGTTTACAGCAAAGTTACTTCATATTTTTATTAAAATAACTTTCAAACTAATATACCAATTGATTTAAAAATCTAATCAGCTCTATTGCTTAAAAAACTGCGTCAATTACCGTAATCGGAAAAATAGGATCGAAATAGCTCGATTCATTCGGGATTTATCAATTACAGTTTTTTGTTCTAATAAAGCTTTTTTGACATTACTTCGACATTTTTCAACCATTATCGATTTTGTAGCTAGGATCACATTTTAGGGCTCGAAAATCACGTCGAATGCCATTCACACGATCAAAATCGATTATTGTTTAAAAATATACCACTGTTCAAAAATTAAAATTCTGTAATTTTAGATTTTAAATAATTATGTATACCAGTGTTCAAAAATTAAAATACTGTAATTTTAGATTTAAAAACTTTAGATTTTTGAACTCTTTATACTAGTACTAGTAATGACATTAGTAAACTTATGGCATTCCGACCCCGCCACACGGATAGCAATGCATCAACAACATTTTTGGAGTCTATAATATGGTATTTTTTTATATCATAAGATAGCAAACAAGCAGATGGGTCTCCTGATGGAAAGAGTCAACCATCGCCTATAGACACCAAAGATGTTAATGGTGCGTTGCTATCTTGTGGCGAGGTCTAATGCCACATGCGTAAGTTTACCGGCTACCTTACCCTCCAAACCGGAACACGACAGTGACCAGCACGGACGCTATTACGGCAGGAATAGGTAAGGCGGTGGTACCAGACCCGGTCGAGCCGATGCAGAACTCTACCACCTATCTCTTATCTCTTCATCAAGAGAATCTGCTTATTATCTGCTTGTTTACAATCCTATAAAATAAAATATGTTCCAGGTGGCCTGACGAAAATAGGGCATATATCCAGTTTCGGGCTTTTTAGATCCGTACTCATGCGTACGTAGTAACATTGATTCGTCCGACTTTAGATCCTCTTATATTTTTCCTTTACTCGCTATAATACACTTGCTAACCAATAAATAATCACGATTATCGGTGAGATATCCCAAAGAAATTTACAAGCATTTTGAAGATATAACATCATGATACAAATTCGTAATGATTAAATATGTTTTATGTACCACTATTTCTACAGCGAGTTAATATTAATTTGCTTTTGTTTGTCTTAAAATTACCTTTTTACTCTTGTGTTTAGATTGATCGCGTTCGATTCTGAGGTCGGACAGTCTTATAGGATTTTTTTGCAGCAAAATCTCACGAGGATCCTGGAGTCTAACAGTGGCGTGTTAATCTGAATCGCATATGTATGTAGATGTAAAATAAACCTGAAGTTCTTGTTCAAAGGATCAGGGATGAATACAAAACATGTCTGTCATTGGGAATGCAGCGCTAAACCAAACTATGTAATTAGATTTAAAATAAACATAGTAATAGGGGTTTAAGGGAGAGAAAAGCGGGCTTTCTTTTTACTATTCTAAATTTTTAACTAAAATGATTCTTCTAGTTATAGTGTAGAAATAACTACTTGACAAAATATTTTATATTAATTTACTGTGTGTTTATTAGATATTTTATAATGTAATAAAGAATATAAATAGAAGAATTCGAAACAGGTGTCTAAGATTGAAATGAAGAGAGTATCTATGTAAGAATGCAATGCAAGGAAAAAGCAAAGAAAATTTGTTTGACAGAGGTTCTTTGCACTAAAGATTTACATTAGTATGTGTGTATGAATGTAAGGATTTTTTATATTTTTATTATCAAATTATTGATAAGATAAAAAGTAAACAAAGTAACAAGTTTCTAAGGGAGAGAAAACCGGGCTTTCTTTTTACTGTTCTAAATTTTTAATTATAAATGATTTTTATTTCTTCTATCTATAACACATCAATATAAAAGTTTAACTATTCGTCTAAACAATTTATATTAATTTACTATATTTTTATTACATTATTTTATTATGTTACTAGCTGACCCGCGCAGCTTCGCCCTAGAATAGATTAACATGCCGTCTAGTTTTTCATACAAATGTTATAACCTATTTCAGCTTTTTGCAGCAGCAGCAGCAGGGGTTGATTTTAAAAAAAAATTAAGCTTATGTTTGACCCCAGATTTTCAACCATTTCCATGCCAAACTTCATGAAAATCGGTACAGTGGTTTAGCCGTGAAAGCTTAACCGCCAGACAGGCAGACAGATAGACTTTCGCATTTATAATATTAAGTATGGAAGTATGAAGATATATGTAGTAATAGTATGGATTAAGATACCACACTTTTTATAAACAATATAAATATGAACAATCTCGAAATAGGCGTGTTGTAATCACAGAAAACATATTATATAGGTTGTAATGATGTGAAGAGAGTATGTGGTAATGCAAAGCAATGGAGAAAGCAAGACAAATCTGCTTGATAGATGTTGTTAGCGCTAGAGATTTACATTAGTTAAGTGTGTATGAATGTAAGAGTTTTTGATATTTTATTAATATTGCACTTGTTGTTTGCTGAGATCTGAAGTTACAATCCAGATTTGATTGCGGTTTGGTTGCCGGGAAAAAGTGTACATTACATACCAAATAGCCAACATGATAAAACCAAATTTACACACACTAATCACATATATAAAAGCAATTTCTTGAATATTTCAACCGATTTCCCAAAAATTTTTTTTCGATTTGGTTGTTTTTTCCTCTTGAAAAAAAAAACAAACAAATCGAAAAAAAAATATTAATTTAGGTAAATATGGATATTTCAACCGATTTCCCAAAAAGGATTTTTCAATTTTGCTGTTTTTATTTAATGTTTGTTATTACAGCACGGCCACGAGATATGTGAAATATTTTTTTTCATCACAAAGATCTATATAAGTTCCAGAGGTACAGGAAATTGGAAGTCGGTTATTAGATTTTAATTTTTTAAGTGTTTAACTTTTTTTATATAATGAGATAGTAAACAAACAGATGGGTCTCCCGATGGGAAGAGTCAACCTTCGCCTATATACACCATAGATGTTAATTTTGCGTTTCTACCTTGTCTATCTAATGTCACTTGCATAAGTTTACCGGCTACCTTACCCTCCAAACCGGAACACGACAATGACAAACCGGGCAAGACAATGCACATTCTACCAATAGCCGCGATGGTAGTGATTCGCACAGCCAATCTGGCGCCTTTTACGACCTCCCATGTAGAACAGAAAGTGGTCTATTCTTCAAAGGAGCACGGACCAACACGGTGAAAAATTCGGGGAAGAAGTTTTGGAGTCAAAGTTCAGTCAGTAATGAAATAAAAATATTTGTTTGCAAGAATATGGGTGTAACAAGTTAATAAAAATTAACTTAAAGTTACCAACATATTCTAGCATGATATCGTGGGTGTAACAAGACAATAAAAATTTACTTAAAGTTACCAACATATTCTACCATGATATGGTGTGCAAATATTAAAGAATTATAACTTTGTAATTTATTATTTTTAAAAATTTTGAGTCGTTTTTTTTAGAATTACCACCTCAACTACTTCGTGTTTCTAGTCGCAGACAAACATTACATTAAAGATGTTTTAATTTCTTTTCACTCAATTTACTCCTACTTAACGCTCGTCATATCGATTTATTCTTATAGTCACTTATTTTTTATGACTGGAATTTCTTAAACTACGTCAGCGTTATCTCGAGCCCTGCGACATTTAACCTGGTTCATTTAGCTGGAAAGGGTAACAAGAATCACAAGAATGTTGTCACCCAGAAATTCAATTAGATTTCTCTTATTAAATACACGCGTCTCGCGCCAAAATAATTTATTGTCGCTAGTAACTCCGCGATTTTACGATTTGGTTTTTATGGGAATCACTTTGGTAAATAAAGATATAACAGAATTATCTCTTACATACGGTATACATACACGCCAAATTTATTACCTGACAGGAAGAGAACTGAGCGCCATACAACACTAATTTTAATTGATCCAGACAGACTTGCCTATAACAAATATTATAATAAAGGCTAGCTGACCCTGCAAACGTTGTTTCGCCTTACATATTAGGAATCCATAGCGGACAAACAACGTGATACGTAATTTATATAAGACTACGGGATTGTCCTTCCACGCAGCCAAAATGGCATTAAAATTTATATGGTGGTTAAGTATTCTTAAATGTTTCTCATTTTCCGCGCAATTTTCTTAATATTTTCTTTTATAAGAACCTTCTCCTTACAATTACAAACACAACAAAAAAAATTACCGAAATTGGTCCAGCCATTCAGGCGTGATGTCGTGACCAAGGAAAATAGGGATTGATTTTTATATATATAGATTACTCCTATGCATTTTTACACACCAACACTTATTTACTTATGGATACGGGGCCTTTATCCTTCTCCCTGTGTTGGTCTGTGCACCCTTTGACGAAAAGATTATAGACTATCTACCGTTCTGCCAGGCAGTTCGTAAGAAGCGAACGATTGATTATGCGAGTTACCACCATTAAGGCCACAGGTGGTAGAGTTCTGCATTGTCTCGCCTGGGTCTAATACCACCACCTTACCAATCCTTGCCGCAAAAGCGTCACTGTCGTGTTCCAGTTCGGAGAGTATGATAGCCGATAAACTTATGCATGTGGCATTAAGATCTCACCACAAGGAAAGCAACGCACCATTGATATATTTGGTGTCTATAGACGATAAATGTCTCTTTTCATGCGGAAAGGCATCTGTTTGTTTGCTATCTTATAAAAAAAGCATATGTGAATTATTATTATCGGCCTTTAAAAATATAACATATTTATTACAAAGAAATAAATCTTTACTTGACCCCGAAATTTCAACTAGTCAATTTAAAACGCGCGGATTTTCAAATAGCCTTAGCCTTGATACATTAGCAAATATTTTATGTACCATTTCTAGTCACGTCTCGTTCAAGACGTGATGCCCGAAGCAATTGCTTAATTTTATGGGCTAATCCGGCACTGCTTGCCACACTTCTTGTGGCACTTGGACTCTTCCGACAAACACACCAGTTTCTGATATATTTTATGTTTAACATGTCTTTGTCTTCTAAACGTCTTGGGTTTATGGGTTGGGTGACTTTATTACCGCACATAAGACATATGTTTTCCACAAACAAAATAGTTTCAAGAGGTTTTCTTGAAACTGTACAAATGTATGATGGTCTCCTTCATGAATATCCCCCCGTGTTGGTCCGGGTCCCTTTGAAGAATAGACCATCTGCGGTTCTGACAGAAAGAATAATGGGACGTCAACTGACTTTTCGGTTTACCACGATTCACCGGTTGCTCAGATAAGTGGTGGTCCCCATAACCACATTTTGTCGAAATGGCAATCGATATGTCGATAAAAAAAAAAATATATTATTTAACATAAAACCGACTGCGGCGTAATTTGGAGGATAAGATAGCTGGTAAACATATGCTAGTGGCATTAAGACCCCACAAAAAGGATATCAATGCTCCATTAGCATCTTTCTTTCGGATTCGAAACAAGCAAATGATTCGGAGAGCCATTTCTTTGTTTCCTATCTTATGATACAAAAAATTATACGCAGAACATGTTTGATACATCGTATGGTATTCATCACAAAAATAGGTTTTGAATTATAACGTAACCTTTGCTCGGTATTTTCTAAGAGTCTGGACTAATGTGGCTTTGTATTAAAATACTGTGGACTATAAGGACTAAAAAGGATAAGGGCCGTAACTTTCTACTACACTGTGATTAGGATAAACTTTACAAATGTTATCTCCCCCGACAAGGATGAGATAGCGGTCAATTGTACTTTGAAGTATTCCTAATGGCTGTCCCTAAGACATCGAACTTACAGACAACTGTGGAGCTTAGGGGAATTGATTGCTGCAAAAGATTTGGTCAAATAAGTTAGTATCATTTTCGTTTAGATTTTTTATACACAATATACAAGATATAGGCAAGCACATAGCGTATTTAACGAAACTAGCGATCGCGTGTAACCGAAATTCGACCATAGACTCTCAACAATAAAATCTCTTTTAAGTTTAACAGCTGACTTCAGCTGTAAAAAAAATACATAATTACATTGTGTGTATTTTATCACGTATATCACATGATTGTAGGGTGTGTAATGTTTATATTTATTATTTTAATGTATTTTTAATGTATTTCTAATGTATTTTATTAAATAATATTAGTTACTAGCTGTTGCCAGCGACTTCGTCCGCGCAGACATCGTTTACTCCGCACTGCTCCTCCCCCGTAGGCGATAGCGTGATAATATGTAGCCTATATTTTGACACGACCTGTTAGTAATATTGCGAAATTTGAAGTAAATCCATACAGTACGTTTTGAGTTTACCCCGGACATATATACAGACAAACAGACAAACAGACAAAAATTCTAAAAACTATATTTTTGGCTTCTATATCGATTGTAGATCACGTCCCAAGTATTCTTTTAAAAAAATATTCAATGTACAGTTTTGACTTTCCTACGATATTATTATTTGTATAGATTTGCAATCCTACGCAAAAAATAATTAACTTTGCCAAATTTCACACTCTACCGTTCGCGCAATTGTCTTAAATAGGGGTCAAAGTTTTTCCTTCACCTATTAATCTATACATATAATAAAATCGTAGGAAAGTCAAAACTGTACATTGAATATTTTTTTAAAAGAATACTTGGGGCGTGATCTACAATCGATATATAATCGATATCGAAGCAAAAAATATAGTTTTTAGAATTTTTGTCTGTTTGTCTGTATGTATGTCCGGGGTAAACTCAAAAAGTACTACATGGATTTACTTCAAATTTTGCATGAATATTACTAACAGGACGGGTCAATATATAGGCTACATATTATCACGCTATGACCTACGGGGGAGGAGCAGTGCGGAGTAAACGAAGTCCGCGCGGACGAAGTCGCTGGCAACAGCTAGTATTCAATAAAACAAGATAAGCAGGACCTGAAGACATAATTTTTTTTATATCATAAAATGGCAAACATCTAGGGTCTCCTGATAGAAAGAGTCAACCATCTCCTATAGACACCAAAGGTGTTAATGGCATTGCTATCTTGTGGCGAAGTCTAATGCCACATGCATAACTTTACCGACTACCTTATCCTCCAAACCGGAACACGACAGTAACAAGCACTGACACTATTGCGGCAGGAATAGATAAGGCGGTGGTACCAGACCCGGGCGACACAATGCAGAACTCTACCACCTAGTATATGTTAATATGTAACTTTCGTGTAGTGAAGTGTATGATGGAGTTTATCGGCTCCAGAGGACAACCTCCTCTAAGCCAGAACACAGCCGCGACAAGCACTAACTATTGCAGGCATAAAAAGGCAAAGCGATGGCACCAAATCTTAACCCATCAATCGCAGCCGCGGCGGATTACGAGGCTGTAGCTGGGGCGGGTGTGATACACAGGCTTAGGAGGCCCCGCCACGTACTTTCCTATTCCGATGACGATCTCGACATATACACATACACACACAACACGACACCGTCATCGCTGGTCTCGACGATGAAGACTTCTCTATTGCCCCGCGTCGAGCACGGGGCGCAATGCAACGACTACGACTACACCCACCCCATTTGGTTCGAACGCCGCTCTAAGCCGAGCTTCAGTCTCAAAGGAGACAGCCTTAGCGCGGGCGTTTAATGACCCAATTTTAATTTTAATACTGGCTGACTTCAAAGGCCCAGTTAGGCAGTGACGACGCTTAAGGTCAACTGTAATAACCATTTCGAAAAACAAAAAACACCAAATCCATGGCGAGACGTTGCAAAAGTTTATACCTACCTAGTAATATCGATGATAGTAAGGCGCTAGACAAATCGTTCGCCTTTCATGAAATGCCTGGCAGAAAGGCAAAAAAACCGAACTAACACTTGGAAAATCGAGTATTTTTTCGTTGAGTAACAATAAATACAAGATTCTTCATTAAGATATGTCTAAATCCTACTTTGCTAGCAATTTTTAACCATCTTTCCGAAAAAGGAGGAGGTGCTCAATTCTTTGGAAACATTTTTACCTATATTTGTTCTCCCCAATGGGAAGCTCTCCAAATGTATTGGGAATCTGTAGTTTGCAGTTTTGCTGCGCTTAAAATATATATTAGTGAGTCTAAATTAACTTCTAATTGTTCACTTTAATATTAGTTCCAACTTGTTGTCGCCTCTGTGGTCTAGTGGTCCGCTGTAGGAATTGACCACATGAGGTCCTAGGTTCGATTCCCGGGTCGGGCAATTCAAAAATATGTTTTCCCAGTTTTCTGACATAAACAACGTTGCCCGGGACTGGAAAAAGTGCCCGGTTGGCGATAGGCTTGCCACCCATGACATTGTGGGACTAAGTATATTCGCTAATCGTGGGTGCACTGGCTGTACCTCTGCTTACCTGTTCGGTGATACGGGCGTGAAGATACTTCCAACTCGTCTTAAAAATATTGTATGGACATTTTTTTTTAGATAAAGACTTTAAAAATATGCATTGTGTAAATTTTCATGTGAAATTAGAGTAGTTTGTAAGTGTTTGAACCAATTTTCACGACACCTCACCAATGTGGGAGTGTAAGAAGTGCCTTTAAACGATCGGTACACACTGTCTAAAGCAAGAGAACCAGTGTTATGATATTATTTTGAATTAAAAATTGTAATTAATTTATTCTACAGCCGTAGCATGATCTTTCGCAGACAATAAGCAGGTTAAGGGCCAAATAGTTTCCTGGCAGATAAATATTGCTCCCATTGTGTTATAAACATAATGTCTGGCAGGTATAAGCTATTGTCGTCGTGTCGTCGGCGAAGAATAATAGATGTTTAAGCTTATTTGTATATAAAGGAATAAAATACCATAATATCACTAGATAAAAATTGCATTCATTTATTGTACAATTGAGAATATCTTTTCGCGTCGTTTCTTTATATTTTATACTAGCTGTTGCCCACGACTTCGTCCGCGCGAATTTCCTTTACTCCGCACAGCTCCTCCCCCGTAGGTGATATCGTAATAATATGTAGCCTATATATTGTCCCGACCTGTTAGTAACATTCATGCAAAATTTGAAGTAAATCCATGCAGGACTTTCTGAGTTTGCCCCGGACATACTACAAACAGACAAAAGTTCTAAAAACTATATTTTTGGCTTCGATAACGATTATAGATCACGCCCCAAGTATTCTTTAAAAAATATTTAATGTACAGTTTAGACTTTCCTACGATTTTATTGTATGTATGGATAATTTAAAAATTTTTGAAACGTACTCAAAATTATTGTAGCAATCTACTCGCTCTTTGCCGATAAGACCGCCTTTGTGTAGTATGCGTTTTTAAATTGTTTGTACTAAGCATGTTTTTTTACTGTAAGTTTGTACACAGTAAAGATATATCATTCATTCATTAATTCATTACATAGATCCTAATACGATTAAACTAAAATTTTTCAACATTTAAACGGGAAGATTAAACTTAAAACACTCAAGAGTGTAGATGCGTAGATGGCAAGACTACCTGTCCGGGTACCTAAAAGAGCTTGCAAAAAAGTACTGTCAACTTCAAAAGTGTTTCAAATTGATATTAAAATTAAAAATTTGCTTTATCTCGATAAATACAATGACTAAATCTTCAGTGTGTTAGCGAAAATGTACATAAAAGATAAGAATTGTCTTAGTTAGTTTAGAAGCTTAACCATTGGTATTTTTTTTAATTTGTCTACAGCAAAGTGATTGTTTTAGTTTTAAACAAACAAATAATAATTACCCGATAGTAACATTGAAACAACCTTTGAATGCCCGCGTGATGATTTTTGTTACATCGTGTATAACATAACGATCACCTTGGAATAAAATCCGACATGACTGTCGATGTTGTGCTTGCGATTAAGTTTGGTAGTAACGTATCATAGCCAAACAAGACTTGCTAACAGGTCCCCTCGCCAGAGTGTGACATGAGAAATTTAAGTTGTCGTTTAAAACAGTAACAATAAAAGTTAGATCAAAATATAAAGAATGTACCAAAATAAGTTTTTAAACAAAATCAAAACTTATACTTATTTAAAAAATACAATTCGTTACCAAAAACCGATAGCCAGTAATGCAATTAAGCAGTATAAATATAACAGACTAAAAGATAATTATAATATAAATAAAATTCACGAGAATATGTGACAAGCAGGTACAATGATAAACAAGAACATCTAGAACAGACATTTGGATGGTAAATCAAAATTATTATTTCCATAGTTTAAAGAACCCAATCGATCAGCTGATGAGTGTAAGAGTTCTTCAAATGTAACGTCAAGTTATATAAATTACGCCCTTCCGGAAAAAAGAAAATGCAATACATATTTTAAAATCAAGAAAACTTTCTAATACAAAACAAAATTAAAGAAAATAACTTCTGCAAACATTAATTACAATGCCAACAAAAGCATTGTTCTAATCAGCTGCAGTTACAGATGTTTTAGGGTCAAGGTCATATCTAATCATTATGAAATCATCACTCATCAGTCATACATGCTTGTGTAGCAGTCATTCAAGTCAATCCATCACTTTGAAATTAATAATTAATTTGATAATTGATTACTTACATGTACCTACATGTCAAAAAATTAAAAATCCAAATTCGATTGATATCTTATCACAAATTTCCATTTTTACATCGATTAAAAATCCAAATATAATAAGATAATTATGGGGAAAGACACATGTTGCATTAAAATTAAAGGTCGAAACGTATAATTTGAATAACAAGAAAAGCAAAATAGTTTTGAGATAGAGGAACATTAAAATTGCGATATTTTCCAACTCACGCAATAACTAAATATATCCCAAAAGTGTTAAAAACTTCACTTAGTCCATTACGTATTAGTCATTTTCCCGGTTTGTATAACACAACCGCCCCTAACGAGAGGCTTTGAGCTACTGAATCGTGGAGTGTAGAGTCCCGACTAACGCCACAGGCAGAATTCACAATGAAAGCCCGGCACCCCTCTCACCCTTCGACACTAAAAAGCACAAAAAAAGTCAAAGGAATGTAAAGCGTTTCTGTAACCGCCTTCCTGAGCGTATTATTAACGGGATGTAGTTATGCGTACGGAACATTTTTATAGTTTCAGTTTTCAAAAGTGAAATAAACCATTGCAAGCTATTCTCACTTCAACTTAGACATTTCCTCTTTTCTTAGATAGAACGGTTTTTGTAAACAAGACAGATCTATAGTCAAAAAATCTTAACTTTTACTCAGAGACCAAATCGTTTGAACTTAAAACAAGAGGGTGGTTTTAATCGACCTATGGAAAATCCAAATTTTTTTTAGCAGACGCAAATTTAGGCAATGTCAATGTTTGGAAGTTGATATATCATATTTTTAATAATTTTTTTTACTTATAAAAATATGAGACGTAAAGAATTTTTAGCCATAATTGTTTTATTTTCCTAAATATTTTATGTAATTATTTCGTCATTTTTAGGTAACAATATCTGTAAATAACAAAACATCAAGATAATTTGTGTCTATAGATGATGGTTTCTCTTCCCATTAGGACAGCCATCTGATTGTTTGCTATTTTATGATATAAAAAAATCCATAAAACTGTTTTCTGTGGAAGGAGAAACTAGCTGCTATCTGTTTGGCAAAAATGTAATGCCACAAATTTACCAACTTCCGAACCTTCCAAGCCGCAACATAACGGCGAATACTGACTTTATTGCGACCAGTGTAGGTAAGGCAAATAATAATATTATTCGTGACTATATACTGAAAACTTTTTGTGTAGATTTTGCTAGCCTGTGGTCTTGCCTCTGTGGTCTAGTGGTCCAGTGTCAGTGTTGAGCACATGAAGTCCTGGGTTCGATTTCCGGGTCGGGCAATTTAAAAAATAGGTTTTTTTTTTCAATTGGATGCAGTTAAACGAAAAGGAGCCAATCCACAATATGGTCAAAATGAGTTAAGTGCACCTAACTGATGCTAAACATCAATACGTGGCCAGTAAAAAACATCTAAGCAAAAATAGCTCTCTATTACTTTATTCAACGTCAGAACTAGACCCCATGTACGGCACGTTAAAAAAAAATAATAATATCCAACTTCAAACTTTAATATTGTGTGGATTGGATCCTGTTCGTGTAACTACGTCCAATTTTCTAATAAAAACAACGTTGCCCGGGATTAGATAAGTGCCCAGTTGCCGATAGACTTGTCACGTATCACATTGTGGTACTAAGTATCTTCGGCTAATCGTGGGTCCACTGGTTGTGCCTCTGCACACCTCTTCATGGATACGGGCGTGAAAATACTTATACTGACTACTATATACTATTCTGAACACTTATACAACTATAAAAACTTTCGAAATATTTACAAATTTGACATGATACCGAAATTTCCACAACATTGGACTCAAAAATTAATTAAATTTTCGACAAAGAACACAGCAAAATCTAACCAAAGCTTGTTAGTTCTCGAATACTTTACATTCGTTTCAAGTTTCATATTTAAGAAAAAAACATGTTTAAAAAAAGACTGGACTGTTGTTTTAGCAATAAGAACGTTTTAAATTTAACTCGTTTGTTCTTTCGCACGCATAAAGCATAAACTGAATACAGTACCCGGCAATAAATATTGCACATCGACCTTTGGAAAGAGACAATCGGCTAATTTCGGCTTCGTAGAGCGTTATCTCTGTCGCACAAAATACAAACAGTCCGGTACCTATTAGGAGCTGTTAAAACAAGTGATTTGCTTCTTTTGATATTTTTATTCTTTGTATAAAATACACTAATTTTTCTATAAGTGATGGCTTTAGGTTGGGGTAAAATAAAATAAAAAAACATTTTTACATTATGTTTACGTATTTAATTATTTTGGAACATTACAGCTTTAGTGTACATAATAAACACCATTATACCTATTGCTAAAATGAGACATTGCAATAAAAATAATAATAATTCTAATTCTCAATTACTTCCATTTCACTATCTGTGCTCTCAAAGAGGTCAATATCACTGTCACTATCAGCCGTATTTATTACTAATCTATCAGTGTAATTGTCTAAACTGTGTTGAATGCTTCTATATTCATTCTCACATTTGATTGCATGATCGCAAACCTTTTTCCACTCTTCAGCGCCGATCATGTTTACTTTTTCAGTCAATAATGTTTTTACTGTAGTTAAGTTCATACCCACATTTCTAGAGGCTACATAGCCTTTCAGTTGAGACCATATATTTTCAATTGGATTAATAGTTATCGACAATTATAGTTATCGACAACGCACCCTATCACAACAAGTATGTTGAGAGACCCCCCAACTCAAACACCATTAAACGGGAAATGATCAACTGGTTAAACAGACATGAAATTCCAGTTGATCCAAAATTAACAAAAACCCAGATTTACGCTATTATATGTCAGCACAAGGAGAGGTATACAGAGTTTTCTGTGGACAAAATACTTGCCGAACATGGGCACACTGTGTTGCGATTGCCACCATATCATCCGGATTTTAATCCAATTGAAAATATATGGTCTCAACTGAAAGGCTATGTAGCCTCTAGAAATGTGGGTATGAACTTAACTACAGTAAAAACATTATTGACTGAAAAAGTAAACATGATCGGCGCTGAAGAGTGGAAAAAGGTTTGCGATCATGCAATCAAATGTGAGAATGAATATAGAAGCATTCAACACAGTTTAGACAATTACACTGATAGATTAGTAATAAATACGGCTGATAGTGACAGTGATATTGACCTCTTTGAGAGCACAGATAGTGAAATGGAAGTAATTGAGAATTAGAATTATTATTATTTTTATTGCAATGTCTCATTTTAGCAATAGGTATAATGGTGTTTATTATGTACACTAAAGCTGTAATGTTCCAAAATAATTAAATACGTAAACATAATGTAAAAATGTTTTTTATTTTATTTTACCCCAACCTAAAGCCATCACTTATAGAAAAATTAGTGTATTTTATACAAAGAATAAAAATATCAAAAGAAGCAAATCACTTGTTTTAACAGCTCCTAATAGGTACCGGACTGTTTGTATTTTGTGCGACAGAGATAACGCTCTACGAAGCCGAAATTAGCCGATTGTCTCTTTCCAAAGGTCGATGTGCAATATTTATCGCCGGGTACTGTACGTTTGCCGTGATGTTATGTTAAACCAAAGACCTACAAAAAATATAGACGTAGCCATTGTAAGCAATTAGAAACAAATCGGTGAAGACAACTTTTGTACATGTGTGCGTAAGCCAACGCCAACACTTGCAAGCATCGTAAAATATTACGTACGTGTGCTAGAGATTAGTGTTGCAAGCATTGGCTTTCAAATTTCCATTTACTGGTTTAATATTTTACTACATTTTATAAATTATAATGCGTTTTACTTATATTAATCATATTTGATATTTTATTTGTATTACTATTTCCTACGTCAAAGACAAACAAATTTAGAAGGTTTTGAAATTTATTTATTTTATCTACTGTGCATATGCCATTATGTTAATGCATATTTACACATGTAAATATGCACTAATTACAATATGAATAATATTTTTACAAACCTTTTTCAGCATATTTTACATTTTTACTCTAAGTAATTACAAGTAATAATTCAATAAGTTTTTAATTTTTTTTTTACTTATAATGCTAACTATTTTTTATAAATTCTTAATACTCATCTTTATTAGTAATATATAACTTCTTTTCTAACCTGAAAGTACCCACAAGAATGATAATTGGCAAACTAACAAATAAAACGAAAAATAAAATACGAGCTCATTTATTTATTTAATTCTTTATTGTACATAGTAAACACTAACATAACAATAATAATAGAAAATAAGTACAATGGGCGAGATTATCTCTAGTAATAGAGATTTCTTCCAGCCAACCCGTAACAAGAAAATATTAAGACGCTGTCAACACCGAAATCGCTCACTCTGTCTATTTCTATCGGAGTAAACGAGACCACACTATCAGTGTAACTGGGCGGCCAGGGTCTTAAAATGAATAAATATTGAAATTAAAAAAAAAGTGTAGATTATTTGTCAAATATGATTCGGTAGCGGTTTAGGTATGAATATGCTGACTTCATGTTTTCAATTGCAGACCCATACGTCATAGAAATAAAGATATAGACCCGTAATGATGATTTCAAGACCAATCTTCGCAATTATTTTCTATCGAGCCAATTTTTTTCAATTATGTATCGAGTCCGAGAAATAAGATGAATATTATCATATATTTTTTTTGAAGTGCTATAACAAATAATTTTTCTTAAAAAACTACTTTAAAACATCAATTTCAACTAATTAGGTCTTGTCAGCCCCTTAAAAACAAAGATAATATTCGACTTGACATACAATGAATTAATTGCAATAAAATTAAATCTATAAAACCAAATACTACTATAAACAAAAAAATGAACGGAATACATAAATACACACACACACACACACACACACACACACACACACACACACATATATATATATATATATATCTATATATATATATATATATATATATATATATATATATATATATATATATATTATAGGCATATAACACTACTCAAAACAAAATAAGGCCCACTCTGATTTCCACCTTTAAAATGAAAATGCATATTTTTTGTAGTTTTAATGGATAGATATAGTTAGACAGTAAAATTTTATTAATTATTCCAAAAAAAGTAAATGATTTTATGACGTTATCTTCTAGCGCTAGTTGGGAAATCAATCACGAAACAGCATGAAACACGGCGATCCATGTTTTATAAATATGTATATATGTAGTACGGTGAATCCAATTAAAACTATAAGTCTAACATTAACATATATTTTCTAAATAAAAGGGACATTTCCCAAATGTTTGGGGAAATTTATTCGTATGTTAACTTACCACACTGTCACAATGCCGCTTAAAATTTGTGTTCTGAGAAATTATATCAAATATTATTTCAGTTTTGTTAAATTTATGGAAATTTGGATACTTTCTTGTGAAAAGTGATCCCGGAAGACTTTTTTCAAAACATGAATTGTTTTAACAATTGTTTACCACACAGGATGGCATGATTTCAAAATAAATATTGTCACAAAAAGAACGTTTCTCACTCTCTCTAGCTCGCGGGCGACTAGTAAGTCGCCGGCTTCATATTGCTGCATCGTCATCACATTCGTGACTCACGATACGAGCGCTTGGCTAAGTCTATATTTTTTTGTAGGTCTTTGTGTTAAACATCGGCAAATGACAAAAGAATGTGATATTTTTTAAACACCTCTTGAAGCTAATGTGCACACCTAGGTACACCTATTTTAATCTATGGTATGGAGAATTACATTGAGAGGAAGAACCAGACAGACAGAGAAATCAGTCCAGGCTTTTTTAAGTAATCGGTGAACAAAAAAAAATGTTCCTACGAATTGAGAACTTCCTGTCTCTTATGTCGGTTATAAGTATTTATTTCATACTAGCTGCAACGTGCAGCCCGCTGCATTATTAATATTTTTGGCGAAACCGGCAGGATCACCTAATTTTTCCGGGGTAAAAAGTATGCTATTCAAAGTCATCCTACCCACCTGCCAGATTTAATTCAAATCCGTTTAATAGTTTTCGCGTGATTGAGTTACAAACTTTCGCATTTATAATAATAAATATCTGGTTGACCGAGTATCTTTGCTCGGTTTTTCACATACCCATATCTTGGGAACCGAGCTTTTCTTGGACCTGGAACCTTGATAAATCGATTCCTTGAGCCGAAAAACCCCTAATTTGTGACTTTCATGAAAATCATGGAGTCGATTCCGAGATTCCAATGATATATATATATATATATATATATATATATATATATATATATATATATATATATATATATATATATATATATATATATATACAAGAATTGCTCGTTTAAAGGTATTAGATATAATAATTATGATCGACGAAAATTTGGCTCTACTGATGATTTTTAATATTTATAAATTTATGCTTAAAATTTATTTCAATTTTATTAATTTAAAAAAAGACAAATTCAGTAGTAAATATTATAAAGCATAAAAGGCACTATTAATGCAAGCAATGAGAAAATATTGCAAAACTCTCCTACTTTAGTCGTTAATGAAAACTGGATAAGCCATCAACTACCCTGACAAGAGCGTAACGTAGCTCTTAAAGAAGGCTGGCCACAATGGCCTTTGTCTTGTCTGAGATCGTAATATATCTAAAAAAATAGTAATTTTTTTCAATATAAATTAGCAATATAGAAATTCTCGAAAAATGTATTAAAATAATGTAATACATTTTTTTGTAAGTCTCCGTAGTGAGCAGTTCGACATAATTACGAATAAAAAACAATTAATAATATAATAATAATTCACGAGACAAATTACACTTACTGATCTAACCCCAAAGTAAGCAAATTATTTGCTTGTGTTATGGATGTGAGTCAACGATACTAATACATAGAAATACATATATAAATACTAGAATATATATAATAAACACCCAAACCCGGAAATACAAACATTTATGCTCATCACACAAATGCTTGTCCCCGTCGGGGATCGAACCCGATCCTCGTTGATTGCGTAGTCAGGGTCTCTAACCACTCGACCAACGGGGCGGTCTCATTCCTCCATGTTGAATTCCTCAATTCCTCAATTCCGCCATGTTGAATGTTCTTGTTTTACACATGGAGGATAAAGAAAGGAGGACCACCTCTGTGAATAGAGTTGTCCATCTCGTCATCGCTGTAAAATAATTTTTAGAAAGAATGTAGTAAAAGTAATTACGTATTGTTATTTATCAAAATATAGAATGTTTTAGCTCATTTGTCCACTAAGATACTATTGTGATATCAATCTAAAAGGACAAAACTGACAACTCGTATTGCAAAACGTCAGTAATTTATAAAAAGTCAAAATATTATTTTATTAATACTTTTTTAGAGACCTTTATAATTATATGACACTTATTTTTAAATAATAAAACAACAATTCTGACACGAATTTCGTTGTGTTAATACATGATATTCAATTTACAAGTCCAAGTGATGTATGAAGCAGGGCCAGTGTTCTTTGAGAGGGTTGATAAAAAAACTAATGAAGTAACATCCATATCGTTTCCGTTTTCGTAGATCTTCTGGTTTGAAATAATGGCCATATCTGTTCAAGTCTGATAGATTCACTTTCGCTAATATATCTCAAACTTTAATCTCATACAGAATTTTAGCTTTCGGATCTTGCGTCTTTTCACTCTATCCTTTAAAGTTCTTCTAATGAAACGCGTTGTCGCTAATGTCTGAACTTTTTAAGACTTTTTCCAAATAGTTGCGAGTTTCCAGTCTACATAAAAACAAACTGCTCACGATCAAGATCTAAATATTTCTTAACATTAAAACCATTAGGTACTACTATTTGTACTACTATTTCGTTTGCACTTGGATGAATTAAATATTAGAATGACAAGTGTTCAAATTTAGAATAAATAATTCTAAGTAAAGAAGATCGCCTTTGTGGTCTAGTGGTCCAGCGTTGGCGTTGACCACATGAGGTCTCGGGTTCGATTCCCGGGTCGGGCACATAAAAAAGTGTTTTTTTTTCAGTTTTTTTGAGAAACAAAAAGTTGCCCGGGATTGGAAAGTGCCCGGTTGGCGATAGGCTTGCCACCTATCACATTTGTGGGACCAAGTATCTTCGGCTAACCGTGGGTTCACTTGTTGTACCTATGGTAGGCATAGGGCCTTCGGGGATATGGGCGTGAAGATACTTAAGTAAAGAAAATGCTATGTCGTCTGCGTGCTCTATGTACATCATTTGCAGAAGAACAAAACTTATTAAATAAGCCCAATTATGACACATTTTCTGTAAGTTATTGACGAGTCATTTGGTCGACTTTCCTGATTGCATCGAAACCTCAAATCAACCAGAAAACCATCCTCTTTTAATAAACTTTCGATTAAAAAAACACACTGAAATCAGTCCATCCCTTTAGGCTGTTATGATGCAACATACAGACACACAAGTATAATTAATGCACATGTTAAACTTATAACACTTCTTCAAAAAATACATCTAACCGCGTCATGGCGCAATTACGATATTATATTGTCGATATTCCTTACGCTCGATGGGACTAGTATCGTATTAGAAATTAATGTTACACTAATCCTGCGAGCTTCGAACTAATCCACTACTGCGCTCTACATGGAAAGACAATCTATGAAACAAACATACGTTTTGTGAGATTCAAAAATCATGTCACGTGCTAGATTACTTCAAATTCGAAACTTAATTTGCAGCAAAGATCGAATTTAATGGCACGTGCGGGCAAGAAGTGAAAAAGTTTTTGGATTGCCACTTTTAGGCGCGGTTGAAATAATTGTGGTTGAGTAAAGTTATGGTGCTATTAGCGTTTGTAACTCAGGATTAAGTATGAAATACATGTGTGTGTGTACTGTAAGTGTACGTGTGTGTGTGTGTGTGTGTGTGTGTTTGTGTGTGTGTGTGTGTGTGCGCGTGTGTGTTTTGTTTCTTTTTATTGCTTGATGATTAATTTACCTTTAATTGCCAAAAAATTAATTATCAGTCTATGATCGCATGATCAATAATAATAATCAAAGGCGAAAAATTATTACGGAAATTTCGAATATGAGATTTTGGCTATCCCACTAACAATAGAGCCGAAATTGTGTGTATGTGTACCGTCTGTGTGTTGAATGTCTGTGTGTCGAATGTCTGTGTGTTGAATATCTGTGTGTTGAATGTCTGTGTGTTTTGTGTCTATATGTGTGTTGTGTGTCTTTATAATTACTTCCCACTGGAAATGCCTAACGTATTTTAATCATATTTTGTATACAGACATCCTTTACAGGTAATTCGTAAAAGACGAATAATTGGTTTTATGTGTCACTACCATCATGGTACCTTGGTGGTAGAGTGCAGCAATGTCCAGTCCCTAGTCCGAGTATGGTATTATCGCATTATCGCTAAACAATTCCTGTTCCAACCGTGTAATGAATTGTCACTGTCGTCTTCCAATTTGAATAGTAACGTAGCCAATAAACTTATGTATGTAGCATTAAAATTACGCCATGCGGTTAGCAATGCACTATACACTCGAAAGCGCAACGTAAATAATATAACCGTAAAATAATAATATAAACAAGGAGGTGCCTTGTTGTTTCGGACCTTTTAAGAATAAACCATTTGCCATTCTGCCAGGCAGTTTGTAAAAGGCGAACGACTGGCCAAAAAACTCACCATCATGACAACTAGGTGATGCTAGTTCCGCAACGTCTCGCCCGATATGATATCACCGCCTTACCTATTCCTTCAGCAAGAGCGTCAATACTTGTTATTGTTATGTTTTGGTTTGGAGGATGGGTAGCCAGTGAACTTACGCATATGGCCACACGGATAGCAATTCACTGTAAACATCTTTGGTGTCTATAGGCGATGATTGTCTCTTTCCATCAGGTCAGGAGAGCCGTCTGCTTGTTTGCTATCTTATAAAATAAGGGGTGACAGAAATTTAACGTCACATGCATAAGTTCATTTGCTAAATTATTTTCTTTTTGAGTTTAAACGAAAAATTATATAATTTCATGAATATGCATTGATAACGTGGTCTTGTTCGTACCAAATCTTATAATATATAAAAAAACAATCGTTTTTAAAAAGTAAACAGGTCAAAAACCCGTACACATATAGGACTTAATTGTAAAGCTTGACATCAAGTTATATTGACCGCGGTCAGGAACGTCGGTTTTAAGAGTAAGTTCTATATATGTACGCGTTTTAGAAAAAGACTCTGAGTACAATTTATTGGATTTTGAATATCCAAAACACTTAGGCTACGTCCGCACTGACCGGCGGCTCGCTTAGCATCTAGAGCACTGATTCTCAAAGTGGTCTCAAGGTGGACCCCCAGGGGTGCACGGGTGACTAGACGGGGGTGTTGGCGTGACCAAAATGGGGGTTCACAATTCGTAAGCGAAAGTACGCGTTTTAGAAAAAGGCTCTGGTTACAATTTATTTGATTTTGAATATCCAAAACACTTAGGCTACGTCCGCACTGACCGGCGGCTTGCTTAGCATCTAGTGCACTGATTCTCAAAGTGGTCTCAAGGTGGACCCCCAGGGGTGCACGGGTGACTAGACGGGGGTGTTGGCGTGACCAAAATGGGGGTTCACAATTCGTAAGCGAAAGTACATGAAAATTCTTAAGTATTGGGATTATGGTAGAAATTTAGGGGGGGGGAGGGAATTCAGGGGTCCACCGGAACCCGCAAAATTTTAAAGGGTCTACGAGAAAAAAGTTTGGGAAACTTTGATCTAGTGCCGCACGCCTCGTGACAAAACCAACACGTTTTTTTATTTCGATAGGTTGCTAAGCAATTCACTAGGTGCCAAGCGCGCAGTGCGGTCGGTCGTGAATATTCTAGAGCAAACCGTCTGTCTGTGCGGACGTAGCCTTAGGAGGCGTGAGATGAGAATAGCTGGCGGTTATAAGATGATATAGCGCGCTTTCTCTTTACATCAAGCCTATTTTATTTCTCACTAACTTTCTCCAGCGTCTGAATCACGTCAATGATTTTACTTAAGAACTTTTAAAGCTATCTTAATGTTACTGATCCGAGAATTTAGTAATGTTAAAATCCACTTACTTACTTGAAATACTTTAAAAAACAACAAAGAAAATAGTAGTCTTAAACTTCACCATATATCACCAAAGGGCGCTAAAAATGTCAAAAAAAACATCACGTTATTAATGGACGGCCCCTAAGGCGGTGGTCCCCGACCCGGGCGAGACAACGCAGAACTCTACCACCTAGTAGCCACGATGACAGTGACTCGCATAGCCAATAGGTCGCCTTTTTCGAACTGCCTGGCAGAACGGCAGTTGGCCTATTCTTCAAAGGAGCCCGGAACCAAGACGGGGGAAAATATTATATTGCCAATTGCCTATATTGCCAATTCGCTTTTTATGGCATCTTTAGGGCTATGATATTAAAATTTGATATTGACGTATGTTATATACGAGGTAGACTAGGACGCAGATTATAACTATAATACTATTGAATTAATACTTTGTAATATTATAAAGCTGAACAGTTTGTTTGTTTGTTTTATATGAATTTTCTTCGTGTTGGTCCGGGCTCCTTTGGGGAATAGACCAACTGCCGTTCTTCCAGGAAGGTCATAAAAGGTGACTGATTGTTTATGCGTGTCACTACCGTCGTGACTACTAGGTGGAAGAGTTCCACAACGTCTCGTCCGGGTATTTGAGCCACCATCTGCCTTACATAATCCTGCCGCAACACCGTCAATGCTTGTCATTGTCGTGTTCCGGTTTGGAGGGTAAGGTAGCCGGTAAATTTGTGCATGTGGCAATGCCATCCCGCCACATGGATAACAACACAACATTAACATCTTTGGTATCTATAGGCGATGGTTTCTCTTTCCATCAGGAGAACCATCTGCTTGTTCGATGTCTTATGATATAAAAAACAATTGTATCGATTCAAAAAAAAACTTAAAGTGTTAGGCAGCCCAATTACTGAGGAAGGTTATAAGCTATGTACCATCAGGCTACATAGAGTAGGAGCGGAGTAAACGAAGTACGCGCGGACGAAATACGCGCGAACGAAGTCGCGGGTAACAGCTAGTTGCAAATACATAGAAAGAAAATAACTTGTGATTTTCAGTTTTCCAAAGAGTTCTATGTACCTTCTAACATCTTTAAAACTAAAAAGCTACATTTATTCTGTACACAAAGGGTAAAACGGGGCCCTACTACTAAGACTCCGCTGTCCGTCCGTCCGTTTGTGTGTCTGTCTGTCCGTATGTCACCAGGCTGTAACTCAATAACCGTGATAGATACTTCAAATATTTACAGAATAATTAGTTATATATTCACTTTAAAATGTATAACTAAATTAAAATAAAATAAATATTTAAGTGGGCTCCCATACAACAAACATGGTTTTTGTCGTTTTAATAGATGATGGTACGGAACCCGTCGGGCGCGAGTCCAGTTCGCACTTGGTCAGTTCGTTTTTATTACATAACGTATATTAAAATATGAAAATTGCCTTTCCAGCAATAAACTGTCGTTTTTTAAGAAGTCATATGTTGAAATTAAAGTAATATTGGCTTTTAATAAATTGTATATGAATCGTTCTTCGAAGCTTCTGTTTTATTTTTATATGTTTCCAGTTCATTAAACGTGAATGCTTTCATTCAAGGCTTATTTTTATACATATTCGCATACATATAAACAGAAAAATTTTATTAATAAAATTCGCGAGGATTCTCCAGAGAATGTCGCGACAACGTTTTTATCTGTGTGACAATGATCACTGTCATCTTTAAAACAACATAGTAACAAGTTATTGCTACAATTATGGATCGAACTTATACGATGATACGCCTTTCAATGCAATTTCTTAGATTGTCAGTGGACTTGCATTTACACCCAGAAATACAGAGCTATAGTACTTACCGATGAAAAAAAAAAGTGTTAGGATAAGTAGCGCGATAACATTAACCCGTTTCACGACATTTATATCAATTTCGCTTTTCGCTAACGCATTCGACACGATACTTCAAAGGAAGAGAAAATGATAACTTACTCGACTCGAGTAGTTGTTTTCTCTACCGATCGAAAATCTCGCTGTCATTGGTCGATTTTTTTATAGATTCAGGCGTTACTTTGCGGAAATCCATTGTTCAGACACAAAAAACTAGTTATTTTGCAATTTTCCGCGAACTTTAACTGTACCTTTGCGATGTTACTGAAAAGGAAAACATGTAAAAGCGGTGTAAGAAATGAAACAAACTAACCGTAGGTCTGAAAATACTACACTCAACGAGTAGTACTACCGCGGCTCTCGTTGAGTGTAATAGTGCTCGTCTCTCTTGAAGATGCTTCGATTGCGAAGAGACGCGTGCGTTGAGTGCGTCAATTGTGTGCTTTTGTGTTTGGTGCTGTCGTGGTATAAAGTGTGGTGGACGAGAGTGGCTAACTGTGCCGCTGGGGTCTTCATTATTTTCAGACCTACGGTAAATTTGTTCCATTTCTGACACCGCTTTTATATGTTTTCCTTTTTAGTAACATCGCAAAGGTACAATTAAAATTCGCGGAAAATTGCAAAATAACTAGTTTTCTTCGTCTGAACATAACGTAATTTATCGGAAAGACAAGACAAGAAAAAAAAAAAAATAACGAGAGAAACTCAGTCTTTCAGATACTGAGAACAAGTTATCATTGAAGTTTTATTTCGTTCAGTCGAATAACAAACTGATGTTATGGCCAAGAATAATGAAATTCCCCGGTTGAACCCAAAATTGAGCTAAAACGGGAAAATTGTCGGTTGGTCGTTGTATTTTTGGCATCTCTTTATTAACACCTGTCGTGGAATTCACGATCTCAGGTCGGGTCGGGGAGATAATATTAAGAATATAAATATTTGACTTTTGTTGGAAGAGAAATATACTTTTTGTTTGCAGTTTGTAGTCGTGGAGTAACGTAATGAACTGGTATTTACCTGAAACAAAATAAATTAAAATTAATTTTAAATAGATTTTTTATGAATATTATGTGAAATCCTGTTTATCTGTTACGTCTCCCGATTTTGATAAAATTTGGTAATACGAAAGATGAAGACCCCGTATCAAACATAGGTTAATTTTTTATTTAAAAATCAACCCCTAACTGGAACAATTACAATGCACGATAGTGCGTTTCGGTGGTAAAAACAAAGTACCTCGGAGTCCCACCATGTGGTTAAAAAGGTCAAAAACAAAGCCTTGTTTGTACTTAACAGCTTTTATTACTTACTTAACACAGTAAAATGTCACTAGAAATAAAGTGACACTTTACAAAACGTGTATAAGACCCATTTTGACGTACGTTAGCGTAGCGATTGCTCACGTCACTCCTTCCAGTCTTCACCATCTACAGGTCGTTCAAAATAAATTTATGAGCATTGCTACCGGTTGCCCATCATACGTGCGCAACATATGTATGTAGATCTTCACCGGGACCTGGAACTCCCACCCATCATGCATCACATGAAGGAACTAGCTAAACGTTATTTCGATAAAGCAACTAACCACTCTAACCAATTAATCACAGTCACGGCGAAATACGAAACCGTAAACGACGCGGACGTGATAGACAGGTTCAGGAGACCTCGCCACGTACTTTCCTATCCCGATGACGATACAGACATTTACACACACACAAACACAACACGACACCGTCGTCGCCGGTCTCGACGACGAAGACTTATCGCCCCGCACAGCCACGACTCCCCCCTCCATTTTTAGTCCGATCGCCGCACTAACCCGAGGTCCGGTTTACAGGAGACAGCCCTTAGCGCGGGCGTTGTAAGCCCAAATATTAATTTAAACTCTGGTTGAGCACTTTGCTAGCCCAAAAAGTCCGGTGACACAGTTACGACCAAAAGGTCGACTGTAATAGTCATTTCGAAAAAAAAATTAAATAGGGGATAAAAATTGTATGAAATTGGTATTGATGATTCAGTAGTTACTCTACAGAACGGACGAAGTTGCGCGGGGCAAACGTTAAGATATTGTTATAACTAGCGTTCGACATGGCGTTGAAATTCGACATTGCTTCTACGACTCCAACTGACTATAGACTAAACGATACAATCTCTTCTAAGTTTGAAAACAGAATTTAACCGTAACGAAAATAGAATGCATGAATGAATGCATGTGTGTATATTACCATTTCCGCCGTGTTGGTCCCGGCCTCCTTTGTAGAATAGGCCAACTGCCGTTCTGCCAGGCAGGTCGTAAAAGGCGACCGATTGGCTATCGAGTCACTACCATCGTGGCTACTAGGTGGTAGAGTACTGCATTGTCTCGTCCGGGTCTGGTACCACCGCCTTATCTATTCCTGCCGCAATAGCGTCAGTGCTTGTCGCTGTCGTGTTCCAGTTTGGAGGGTAAGGTAGCCGGTAAACTTATGCATGTGGCATTAGACCTCGCCACAAGATATCAACGCACCATTAACATCTTTGGTGTCTATAGGCGATGGTTGACTCTTTCCATCAGGAGACCCATCTGCTTGTTTGCTATCTTATGATATAAAAAAAAGTATATCTCATGATCGTAATGCTTATCTAATACCTTTAAACGAACGATTCTTACAATTAAAAAACTCTTAAAATTAATATAAACAAACATAAAATCTAAATCTTGGAAACGACTCCAACTATTTTCTTGAAATTTGTTTAGTATGCAGAGAGTTCTAGCGGCAATAAATCGATCTTGCTAGGTTTCATTTTTAGAAAGCGTCGTTAAAAAAAATACCTAGCAAAGCTCGGTCATCCAAGTACTTTTTTGTTAATTTTATGTATTTCTAATGCATAATATTTAACAATATTAGGTTTCTACAGTCTTCCACATTGTCAACTGTAACTCTGACTTATTTCATATTTGGCTTTTCGTTTACCTTTTATAAAAACACAAATAGTATATTTTTTAAAAGAGTAATGCGAAGATTATATTTATTATATAATTACATAGGAAGCGAACACGTGGCTCTCCTGATCGAAAGAGAAACCATCGTCTATATACACAAAGATGTAAACGCGTTACTATTCGTTTGGTGGGATGGCAAGGCATTGCCACATGCATAAGTTTACCGGCTACTTAACCTCCAAACCGGAACACGATAATGACAAGCATTGACGCTATTGCGACAGGAGCAGGTCGGTTAAGGAACTTACCGCTTAACAGTCACGATGACAGAAACCAATATAGCCAATTGATTGCCTTTAACGAACTGTCTGAAAATATTTTTTGAACAATATTTTTTGACATGAACTGGATTTGAAGCAGTGACATTGCCCAAAAGCTCGAGCTACGTGTCCGTGATTCAATGTGCCGAAATTTTCATTTGCTTTGTGATAATTAAAGGGCCATCCATGAATTATGTCACACGTTAAGGGGGAGGGAGGGGGTCGAAGAAGTGTGACATTGTGTGACAAGGGGTAGGAAGGGGTCCCAAATTTTGTGACATCACATTTTTTCAAAATATAATACCAGTATAGATAAAAATCATTTTTAAAAGTAAAATTGTAAAATATGTGACATCACACTAGGTAGGCGGGGGGGGGGGTCTCACAAATGTGACCAGCTGTGACAAGGACGGGGGAGGGGTCAAAAAATAGTGAAATTCGTGTGACGTAATTTATGGATGACCCCTAACGAGTGCTAAAACTTATATATAATGGGAATATACATCTAAACTCTACAGTGGGAAAATAAAACTTTGCTGAATTTTTTCGTTTGTTTTGCTGGAGTATATACAACAAGGATGTCATTTTTACAGTGTTACAATTATTGAAGCATTAACATTTCAGCGAAAGGAAAATGGAGGCACTCAATTGAATAAGCCTTATAGATCCACCCCAAAACTGTCATGAATATTTGACGAATAATACTTTATTGAGGTGAAATAATATTTATGATTGAAATAATATTTTGCTTTTTACTACTGTATGGGGAATGTTTATTTGCTATCAATATACCTATATTTACTCGAGCAATTATTTTCAATACTAAGCAAATTTAATGCTTGGCTTCAAAGGTTTCGGGTACGTTTACTATTTACCCTAAATTTTTTGAGTGTCTTTATCCTTGATAAAATCTGACTCAAATAAAAATTAGCACTTTAAAACTTAATATTTTACACACAAGTCCCTTAACCGAAAACTCAATGCCGAAAACTTGTTTTCACAAACCTACATATTTTTTTAAATACTATCCAAGGATACCCCACACAATGCGGTATGTGGGAAAAAATTAACATCCCCACGTTACATGTAGGGGAGTTACCCTGATAAAAATATTTTTCAAAATTTTATGTTACCATTGTGTTGAAATTACTTATATGTATATTCGTGCAAAGTTACAGCTTTCTAGTAATAAGGATCTCTGAGCTATCGGGCGGACGGACGGACGAAAAATTGCATGCGTTTTTAAGTACCCTCATGCTCAATCTACTGCACCCATCACATGCTCTGATTGTGGTGGTAGCTCTCGTATTGGCCCGGAAAACAGGTTCCGAAAAAATGTGATCAATGTGTCGTTTTCTTAAGCAACTCGTTAGATTTGAGCGAAACTTACATTTGTCGCTAGCATTGCAACTATGGTGGTAGGGTTCTAAAACTGTTTTCTATGCTTGGTGGGATAACGCTAGTGCTTGCTAGTGACGTGTTTCAGCTCGAAACAAAGTAGTCGGTAAACTTATACAAGTGATTTTCATCCGTCAGGCCAAAGTAACATCTTTGTTGTCTCTATGCGGCGTTCGACTATTTCCAGCAAAAGAGACATCAACTGGTAAGAAAACGTATCTCAAACACTGCTTACAGGATCTTTTTATTTCTTACAAATTTATAGACATCAAAGGGCAAGACAAATGTTAGTTATGATGACGAAGCTGAGCGGTTGAAACGGCGAAGAATTCTGTAACATCTGGCATTGGCATCTATAGGCGATGGTTTTCTATCTCGTGATCTGTATAATATATATCAAAAACCTACAATATTAGGTTATGTCTCGGTGAAGTATACAACTAAAAAAAATTCTTAAGGATAGTTTGTTACTCAAGTACCTATATGGAAAATATATTTTTTAATACGTGGACTATGGATTCTCCAGAGGGTTCAGACTAAAAGCATTGGGCTTTATCTTACGTCA
Source organism: Apodemia mormo (assembly GCA_036924255.1). Classification (NCBI taxonomy): domain Eukaryota; kingdom Metazoa; phylum Arthropoda; class Insecta; order Lepidoptera; family Riodinidae; genus Apodemia; species Apodemia mormo. The sequence goes on from JAUPFN010000016.1 coordinate 22,871,383, forward strand.
ATAGACGAGGATTTGTAATGCGGTTTTTCTTTTTTCTTTACATTTGGGACATAATGAATTCATGTTTTCTTAGGACTACATTTCAATATCTAGTGTCTTAGATCAACAAATGCAACTAGATATTTTGTATATCATATGATAACAAACAAGCACATGGTTCTCCTGATGGAATAAGAAAACTATGACCTATAAATACCACATAATTGCGCATTGCTATCCATGTAACTGGATGTACTGCCTCATGTACAAGTTTACTGGCTGCCTTGCCCTTCAAACTGGAACACTGGAAAGCAAAAAGACAAGGGGGCGGTACCAAACCCGGATTAAACGTTGCAGAAATCTATCACATAGAATTTCTATTATTAGAAACAAATGATACATGTAAACAAATGGTAAAACTTGATGTAATCTCTTTTAGATTAAAAAAAGATCTTTTAACGCTGAAACTTTTTTAAAATTAGGACTTCATGACATCGCATTTTAAAAAAATATTAAGATGAAGATATACATAGGGTTATTATCTTAATAGGGTTATTATCTTAACCAGGCAAATAGTACAGGTAATTTTCCCTCACAATTTTGTGTAAAAAAACAACCTGTCACAAAATCTATACGCACGTGCAGTTTTAAGAACACTTATGGTTAATCCACTTACAGAAGTTGATCGCATTCTAAAGGTATGATATCATTGTAAGGGTGCTACTAAGGAAAATATTCATTAATTGAACCCGCAAAAGATTTAAGATAGATGTTTTTAAATCCCTATAAAATACGTGTTTTTGAATTAGATTTTTGTAAGCAATTATTTAGTAGGTGCCTGATAACAAAGATATGTGATGCATGATTAATAAAGATAAATGTAACCGCAACATTTATCGAAGGTATTTGAGAATCTTGCTTTTTTACTATCGATAGGGAAGCGCTTGTGAACTAGCGTACAATCAAGGGATATTCTCTTGAAGATCCCTAGATTGTACTTATCGGGGAACACAGACTCAGGAAGCATGTTCCAGTCCCTTGCGGTTCAAATGAAGATGTGGAGTCGAACCTCTTTGTCCGGGTACGTGGAACGTCCACCATATGGCGATGACCAGAATCTGTGCACCTCGACGATCGATAGAAAAACGGGGATGGCGGAATCAAATCGTGTAATTCCGCAGCGCACTCTCCAAAGTATATCCGATAAAAAAACCGATAAACTATCCACTCTGCGGCGATGAGCGAGGCTCTGGAGTTTTTTGCCTACCAGATCATCGTCGTTTATGAGCCTCTCGGCACGTCTATCTATCGCCTCAAGTGTCTCCAGCTAGCATTTGGCGAATCCATCTCAGAGGCGAGAACAGTATTCCATGCACGAACGGACTTGTGCTTAATAAAGGTTGAGCAACTGTCCCGGGTGAAATACTGTCTCACCTTCGCCAGAATACCAAGATTTTCTGAGGCAACTTGGGCTTTAGATTCGATGTACGAACGAAAGTAGAGAGTAGGCGTTAAGTTGATACCAAGGATATCGAGGTGGTCAGTTATCGGCACGGACACACCCAGGAAAGACGGAGATAGGTGGAATGGACTCCGTTTAGCAGAGAATAATTGCCGTCCTTGGCACCCTAAAGTGCTCATCGGGGAATAGGCTGTTAAGCTTATTCACAGTAAATGTTTACATATTTCGATGATATATACAAAGGTACTATTTGTCCATGTGTAAGAGACTAATTGTATTCTTATCCTAATGCTATTGTATGAAAGTGAGAGTTGGGTAAGTTAGAAAGTGTATGACAATAGAATCAACGCAGTCGTGATGAGATCGCTGTAGAAAATATGTGACGTAACACTCGCAAACCAGGTTCGTAATACTGAAGTGAGATAGCGGTTAGGTCTGGAAGAAAGTCAGTGTAAAAATGAAAAACTTACATCCCTACTTTGCAGATACCGTCCCATCGAAATATCTTTGGTGTCTATAAACGATTTTATTCTACTACCATCTGCTTGTTTTTTGTATATTTTATATATTTGTAATAAATGTCTTTACATTCTCAATGAATCGATTTGTAAAATCAGCGTCTTTATAGGTAGATAAATATTAAGTGATCTTGTTTTACAATTGATCGAATATGATTAACGATCTTGATGTAAAATGTAAATTGAGCTTTAACAGGTTTCAATTATTCGCAATACAAGTAAAAAGTTTTATTTAAGTGAAAAGTTACCAATGAAATAAGCAACAAAGTAAAATTAAAAAGCTTTAACCCGGATTTATCTTTATCCTTTTTGTACATTGCTAAAAAAGTGCAATAATAGTGATACGTGCTTCGGGTTCGCCTTGTTCAAGAAAACACCACTTATAATAAAACCGTGTATTTACAACACAAATACACAAAACAACACAATGTAATACGTAAATACACTGATTAAGACTAATAACACTCACTGTACCACTAAACCGACAACGCTGAACGAAAACACTTATCTTATTCACTGTACCCGTGTAGTGTACCTGTACACTGTATTCTTATTTACTGTTTGACCCTAAGCGATAAGGTCAATTACGGAATAACTATTCGGGTAACGATCGACTATTTGTTTATCAATAGAAGTATCTATCTCTTTCTTTTATTTCTAGATTTCTTTACACATGTACTGCTTTAAAATTCACTCATATTTTTTATATAATTAGAAGCAAACAAGCAGATGCAGAGCAGAAGCTCTTCTAATGAAATAGACAACAATCGCCTATAGACACCAAAGATGTTAATGGTGCATACGCAACGTGCATAACTTTACCGGCTACCTTACCCTCCAAACAGGAACATGAAAGTGACAAGCACTGACCTTATTGTGGCAAGAATAGGTGAGGCGGAGATACTGGACCAGGGCGAGACAATGAAAAACTCGCATAGCCAATCACTCGCCTCTTATGTACTGCCTACAAATGATTTATTCTTCAAATGGGGGCGCGGTCATACTGTGTTAATAAACCGCACTGCTGATAACACAATGTGTCAAGATAGAGTGTGATTTAGATTTTGGTGTTTATTTAGATTCTGGTCATGGTGAGTGTTAACCATTAATATATTTTACCATTAATATGGATGTCTGTTGGCGATTGTTGCCTCTGTAAATAAAGTATTTTTTACAGTTAAGTTGTGCTGCTTCTTCCGCAATAAATGGATCGCTCATACAAATAAAATAGCCTATGCTTCTTCTAATTAATGTCACTATCTGATGTTAAGTGAGTTATTACTTACTAAACCTGTTTAGTGTATCGATTTCAAACAAAATTACTGTTTAAAAAATATATATTTTTAAGTGTTTAAATAAAGTAGAATAATTTTAGATTCGTCTGAATATTTTGCCGGCGAAAGACTGATATATTTAAAAGTTTTAACTTAAAGCTTAACATTTTACTACTTAACTTTGCCTTAAGAATTCATCCCTATAAAAGAACTTTAGGCAATCCACGTCTCGAGTATTCGAAAAATGTTTAAAACGATAAGAAACTAAAAGGACTACAGTGTCCCTTAATCCTTATCGGAGTTTATGGAAAGCAGACGTCTCTAGAACCACTTAAATGAATGTTGGATAACGGGGAACGAGAGAATGGAGCCGCTTTGAGTGAATTCTATGCAACCCTTCTTAACCATTTATAATCTCAAACGATTATAGTTTTTGGTTTTAAGCTTTTTTAATGTCAATAAAATATACATACATCAACACTAATATTATAAAGATTTGATGGTTTGTTTGTTTAAAATGGATAAAGTCAAAAACTACCGGTAATTTTTGACTTTATCCATTTCAACAGCCTAGACTGATTTTATATATTCTTTTACCCATATACCTAATACTACATTAGATTAGACTACTTTTTCCCGATCAAGCAAAACGATGTTGTTTTTGGGTCATGCAATGAAAGTTGCTTGTGCGTAAGTAAGTAAGTATATGTAGAAAATATTTTAACTAAAAATACCTGATTGGTAAGAATAAAGGCAAGCAAGCCGTAAGCAATGTAAATTAATGTAAATTTATACCTTTTATGTTAAAAACTTCTAATATGTATCTACATATCAACGTGACAAGTAAAGTTATAATTTATATATATAGACAATAGCTTTGTAATTAGTTGGTTTGGCTTTGGAGTCGATTCCCGAGTAAGGTATTAAATGTAAGCTAAAGATTTTTCGAAAAAAAAAATCTTAGTAGCAGTCGTAGTCGAGAAAAAATCTTAGTACTAGCAGTTGTGGTAGTTGTGGTGGTATGTTGAAAGCACAAAAACTTTTTATGCCAAGTGATTGGTCTGTGATTACAAAAAACCAGTGATAGTTGAAGTCTGATAAGTTTCAGCGAAAAAAATTACCTACCACTATGCCAGCACGCAATATTTATGGATGTAAAAATCACCCTGCCTTCTGCTTAAAGCATTTGGAATACGTATTTGTTCGTTATATGTTGTCATATTTTTTTCCTATATAGTTTAAGTATGTTTATTGTTATATGTATATTGTATATTCCCTTTAATCAAAGAGTCCTCCGTTATCCTTCCTCCAGGAAACAAGAAAGAACACTGGCCAGGCTTCATACATCGCTTGGACTCGTAAATTGAATATCACGTCTTATAACGAAATTCATGTCAGAATTGTTGTTTTATTATTTAAAAATAAATTTCATTTATAAAAGTCTGTAAAGAATTATTAATAAAATAATATTTTGACTTATTATGAATTACTGACATATTTTTGCAATACGAGTTGTCAGTTTTGTCGTATTTAGATTTATCACAATAGTTAGTATCTTAATGGACAAATGGGCTAAAATATTCTATATTTATTTTTAATAAATAAAATTAAATAAGAATATATAATTACTTTTATTACTTTCTTTCTAAAAAATATTTTACAGCGGTGACGAGATCACTGTTTGACGCTTTTTGATGGACATTTCAAATGTGTAAAACAAGAACATTCAACATGGCGGAATTGTTTTTTTTTTTTTTTTGTAATTACGTCGAACTGCTCACTATGGAGACTTACAAAGAAATGAATTTACATTTTTTAATACGTATTTCGAGAATTTCTATACTGCTAGTATATATTGAAAAAAATTACGTATTTTTTAAGATATATTACGATCTCAAACAAGACAAATACCATTGTGGCCAGCCTTCTTTTAACCGAGTGTTAATAACTCGTACTAACATCAGTCATCAATAGATACATACTATAAAATGTAAAAGTAGAAAATTCAAGATATTTATTAGGAAACATTAAAATGTTTGGAATGTTAAGTCTGTCATAACTTACTATGTGTTTTCGACATTCCAAAGATTTTTACGCCTTGATTGATATATTATTTCCCAATAATATACTTTCGAAAGATATTTATTAGGTATTTATATTAACAATTCCTATTATGTAATTACGGTCGACAAAGTTAATACGCATACGAAATAAAGTAGGAAAAAATGAAGATATTTATTAGACAACCTTTAAATGTTCGGAATGAATGAATTCTGCCATAACTTCAATGTGTGTCCCCGACATTCCACGGAATTTTACGCCTTGTTTGATTTATGATTTCCCATATATCTTTAATAGAAATTAACCTTGGCAAATGAGAAAAAACGGCTGTTTGATGAGTGTGTATAGAGTATTTTGTATTTAGTTTTGTATGTTATTTTTTATATTTTTATCCAATACATATCTAGAAGTTTTGTAGGTATGTATGTAAACGTTGTTCTATGTATTTATCGCTTATAATTGCACTCGCCATAAACACACAATTTGTGGTAGAGTTCCGTGGTAGAGTTCCTCGCGCACCGTTTCGTCCGGGCATTTGGTACCATGGCCTTACCTGTTCCTGCCGCAATAGCGTCAATGCTTGTCATTGTAATGGCCCGGTTGGAGGGTAAGGTAGCCGGTGGATTTATTCATGTCGCATTGCCATCCCACCACACGGATAACAACGCACTATTAACATCTTTAGTGTCTATAGGCCATGTTTTTTCTTTCCATCAGGAGAGTCATCTGCTTGTTTGCTATCTTTTGATTTAAAAAAATAAAATTAAACTAAATAAAACTTTTTTGAAAAACTTTATAATATAAAACGAAATATTATTCATTTTTATACTTAATACATATTAACACATTTAATATATTTTACCTTTTATATTTTTTGTTATCGGCACTCAATTTAAACCATAAAAAAATGAAAAAAAAAACTTTTTATTTCGTTTATATATAACCATGTCCTGAAGATGCCGTAATTTGGTTTATTATCGCCAACCGCTTTTTTATATCATACGATAACAAACAAGCAAATGGCTCTCCTGATGGAAAGAGATAACCATCGCCTATAGACACCAAAGATGTTAATGGTGCTTTGCCATCCGTGTGGCGAGCTGTTGATACCACTTGCATAAGTTTACCGGCTACCTTACCCCCCAAACCTGAATACGACAGTGACAAGCACTAACGGTATTGCGGCAAGAATAGGTAAGGTGTGGTACCAGACCCAGGCAAGACAATGCAGAACTCTATCACCTAATAGCCACGATGTTAGCGACTCGCACAGCCAATCGTACGCCTCTTATATTATTTTATTGCCTGGCAGATCGGCAGATGGTTTCTTCTTCAAAAGCGTCCAGACCAGCACGCGACAAAATATTTTGATGAGTGTCTTGGTAAACGGTACAAGTGAATTTAACCATAATTTATAACTAAAATTTCTCTGGGTATCAGGGATATTTCCATTAAATATACTCTCTAAGGCTTAAGTCGATATAAACGAAGAACCACAGCTGATTATTTATTGTCCCAAGATTACCGACTTTTTTTTAGTAAAATATAAAATCTTCTAATTGAGACGAGCACTCAACAAATTTTCTAATACTTAAACTTAATTGTGTCTCTATAAGAATCAATATATGAAATGAAAGTGTTTATATTATTCTTAGTTTGTTTTATGTGTTTTAGGATTCGGAAGTAAACTAGTTACCCTTATAGTCTAGCTATGTCTGTCCGCAGTCTAGCTTAAAGATACTTAGCACTAGAAAGCTGTAGTTTGGCATGAGTATACATATTTATAGACGTAACAAAGTGGTAATATAAAATCTTAAAAAATATTTTTAAGGTCGCTCCTCTACATATATATTGGAAATGTTATTTTTTTCTCGTGTTCTCCATAGTGTTGGTAAGATAGGTTTTGAAAAAAGATTGTAGGTTTGTGAAGCAAATTGTTTGATTAAGGGACTCTTTTTTTAAAGTACTAAGGCTTTAGAAGTTTTTAAGTAACAGTCAACCAACTAATAAAATGTACCTGGAGAAATTTTTATAGGCCGTGAATCTGTGGTGTAAATGTCATTAACGTTATATTAAATGCTCATAGTATGAAACAATGAAAGTCCTATTTTTATTTCGCATTATTGTAATGAGCAACTTCTGACTCCTACATTGCGCGTGACACGACACGCACTTTACCAATTTTTTAACATAGTAACGTATCCAATTTACATAAACTCAGGAAAACAAAGTTAATAGCAATTTCTAGCCCAAGCGGGCGGGCGGAGACGCTTTATCCTATTTCTATAGAGATACATTTTTCTTACTACCTGTGACAATATTTGAGACAAATCTATTTGCTATATACCTACTGATTCTATGAGACTCGGTAATATTTTGTATATTTTTAGAAGAATCATCTATCTACTAGACATGTGGTTCTTGTAAGCTAGCAGAATTGAAAGTGTCACCACCATTATGGCTGTTATTTGATGTTAATAAGTAAAGTTAGCCGCGATGGGGCGATAAGGGTACGGTATCACTGTTTTGTCTACACCTGACGCCATGTTAGTAACCAACTGTCAATACATTACGTAATTGTAATTACAACTGGGTTCAGAAAATAAACTTACGCATAAGGATTTACGCTCTAGGTACAGGAATAGTAACGCTCCTTAGTTTTTATAGGCGGCGTTTATTTCTTACCGTCAAAAAAACCGTCTCCTTGTTTGCTGTTATATGCTTTGAAACGTTCAAATTTTTAGCATAACGATTTGACAATAAAGATTCGCAGTAGATAAATATGTCAAGTTCGTCTCAATACCAAATAGAATGAGGATAGGAATCTCTACAGAATTTATGCAATAAAATATAGCACGAATTTTACGAGTCACATTCCAATGAGCGGACGTCTTTTGGTCGGAGGCTCTTTAAATTATATTTTTCATAAAAAATATATTCATGTCCTATTGTATCTAAATTTGAGTATGGGATGTTTTTCTTGGTAACTAATGTATTGTTACTTGAAATAGGACGAATAATCTGTTTGATCGTCTTGAGTTTTTAGCAACCCTGATAATGCAAGTGACCGGGCTCGGGTTCGATTTCCGACAGGTATAAACATTTATGTGATGTGCATAGATATTTGTGTTTCCGGGTTTTACTTCTTATTAAAAATATTTGAATATTTATTTGATACTATCTGTTGCCTGCGACTTCGTCCGCGCGGACTTCGTTTACTCCGCACAACCCTCCCCCGTAGGTGATAACGTGATAATATGTAGCCTATATGTTGACTTGACCTGTTAGTAATATTCATGCAAAATTTGAAGTAAATCCATGCAATATTTTTGATTTACCCCGGACATACATACAGACAAACAGACAAATATTCTAAAAATTATATTTTTGGCTTTGATATCGATTGTAGATCACAACCCGTTTTACCCAGCAAATGATGCACATGAGGCAGGAAGGTCGTTATGATAAAGTAATATGTCGGGGAATTTAACTTTTATTTCAGAGTTAAAATTACAACGCTTTTCGCTAGACCGTCTTCCCCGCTTGCACTGGCGCCGCACGTTTATGATATGAATTGAAATGACGTGTGACGCAAAACGGAAGAAGACTTAAATTAGGCCGAAGCCCAAAACGTGACCCTCGAGGTTTGTCAGCACGTTCCTAGTCCTAAGTTTGACTTTATGTAAATATTGCTAGAGGCATTTTCGTCCTATATACATGTTTATCTTAGCCATATCCTTACATAAGAGTTGATAGTATCTTTACTGTTTACCGATATACACCAGCCAGCAATATCGATTAAGGCATATATGGAATATACTTACTTGGTCAAACATCGATAACCAATATTAAAACTTTGTGGTTTAACGTGTGATTTTGTATAAGTATTACTAAGTAAGATATTACTTAAGTTACCAAGTAAGAAAGAAATACATAAATAACAAACTCAGATATAAAAGAGATAATCGCATATAGACACAAAGTATAAAAGTGACGAATCACTACAGGTGTCCCCCGTGTTGATCTAGGCTCCCTTTGAAAAATAGACCCTTTAAATATATATATATATATATATATATATATATATATATATATATATATATATATATATATATATATATATATATATATATATATCCACTCCGTTGGTCGAGTGCTTAGTGAACCTAACTACGAATCAATGGAATTCGATTCCCTGCGGACAAAAAGCATACATGTATGTATTTCTGGGTTTGGGTGTCTATTATGTTGGTATGTTACAGTATTTATATACGTATTTCTATGTATTAGTATCATCGTAATTAGGATGTAGGATGTGTGATGCGGCTCCATCGATATATCCATCTCTCTCCATCATAATGTTCTAACATCTTCTCTATGTATATTTAATTGTATATGTAATATATTATGCGTAACTAATCAGATTGATTCAACTATGCGTACCTAACAAACGCACTAGGTACTCTCCACTTTTCAATACTCATTATAGTCAAACACGATATGCAACTAATTTTATAGTGACCAGAGTGCTAAGTGTGAGTTTTTCTTTTCGCATTCGATCGTGAGCGCGTTTGGAGTTTACTAGGAATTTGTATGTGATTTGTAGAGCGCCACCTAGTGGTAAACGTGAGAAACCAGTTTACCACTAGGTGGCGCTGTACAAATCACATACAAATTCCTAGTAAACTCGAAACGCGCTCACGATCGAATCCGAAAAGAAAAACTCACACTTAGCACTCAGATTACAGACTTCATACAATAAAAAAGCTCGCCTGTTGTGTCACTAAAAATAAATTTCGTAATTTAATACTAATTCTTATAGGAGTAACAGTGGAATACATAGGTAAGCGAGAGCAACAAAATTTGTTTAAAACACGTATTGACAATAAAGTTACTGAAAAAATTTTATAAGACGTTCTCTGGATAGATCTACATACTAAAGTGTGACGATCCTATTGATTTATATAATAAAATTAAGTCAATATTTTGTAACATATACTACGACTCGAGGATTAATAGTCAGCCAAAAAGAAGGGAAAATCAACCGTGGGTAAATATAAGATTATTAAATATGATAAAAATTAAAGATAGCTTATTTAAGAAATGGAAATCGGATCCGAGCTGTAATAACCTTAGATTGGAATATACCAAATATAGAAATAAAGTACAAAAATTAATAAATAAAGCAAAAAATCATTATAGAAAGAATGAAATAACTAATTGTAAAGGGGATATGCGTAAAATATGGGGTAAAATAAATCAGTGGATAGGGAAAAATAAATCGTGAACTACTCCCACTCACAGTACGTATAAAATAACAATGAAAAAATAAATTGTAATTTCCCACTATAACGTCATTTAAAAACAAGATACGCTCAACATACATTAAAACTACATTAAATTAGTTGCTGTGAAAAAACAATTGCATTTTTATTTTCCTCCAAAAGTTAATGCAAATATATTCTCCAGCAACCGCGCTCACCATCCCAGGGTTGCCCTGTGTAAATAAATTTAATTACAGAGCGCACAATCAAAATAAGTAGTCGAGAAACTCGTAATGTTAATTATGAGTTGTGATTACGCGGTTTGCGGTCATGGGTGTGGCCATAGTAGGTGATAATGTTAGCAAGAACGTGGCAATTTAATTAAATTCTCTTCAGGACGGATATATGTATGTAACAGGTAGGTAATCAATGTGCGTAATGGATTTTATCACAATGAATACTCCATTAATTCTAACATTCTACATCGTTACAGAAATGAGTTACTCGGGTTCAATTTCACCTACCCAGTATCGAACCCGCCAATTTGGTAGAATACCTACAACGCAAAGCTGCTATATAGTAGAAAATCTCACTAACTAACGATTAGAGTCCCTTAGTCTGCACAGAGGTGTTAATGTATAGTTTTGAAATAGGAAAGATTATGATGAACTTTTCGATTTTATCAGAATTCACTTGATGCCGTAGTAAAAAAAATATTCACGCCAGCCAAGTCATATATTATTCTATTCTATTTTCACGCAAATTCTTTGCCCGAACGGTTAAACTCAGAAAGGATCTTCCTCACACATTGTTTCGATGGATCTTTAACATGAGAATTTTTAAGAGAAATATTGTTTGTACAGAGGTCGGCTTCTGCTACTGATGTCCATCTAGAGCGGTCACTGCTTTTCATCATTTTGCCCATTCCCTCGTATGTTGTCTATTTCTTTAAAAGATCGTTGTGACTTAGACCTCCATACAAATAAACACTATAATAGTACGTCACCTTACATTCATGATTTTGTGTCAGTAGTTTTTTTTTTTCAGTCTAATAAAAACTTTCACTTGATCATTTTAAAAGTTATCATATCATTTTCAATTTGACGTATTTGTTTACAATAAAATCAAACTCCAGCACTTCAAGTATTGAAAACGAAAAAATTCATAATAACTGTCGTTGTCGTAACAGGAATCTTGCTTGCTACAGGCAGCGTGGAAATTATGGAAGTCGGTTATTCCGACTTCAGTGCAGAAGGTATTGGAGTTGGCTGTACTACTGCGGATTCATTTCACTTTACTTTGTAATTCGAGTCGAACGGTCGGCATCACCAGTGTAGATGTCCGTGTGTGCGTTAGGAGAGAAATGAAACGCTCGAGGTTCGAGTGCCAACCGATTATATTTATTACTTGTAATCCTTTATATTGCGAGTGCACATAATGTTATCCCCTACACCCCTACCTACATATATAAATACTTTTACATACATGATACATAATAAACACCCAACCCGGAAATACAAACATTTATGCTCAAATGCAAATGCTTGTCTCTGTCGGGGATCGAACCCGATTTTATAATTATAAAATAATAATATCGACAAATTGGGCACATATCTAGTAGGTATCGGCTAAGGTATGGTTTCATAAGACAAAACAACTTATTTGGAACGAATTTATCGACGTAGAATTCTAACCCAGGACTTCATACGTTTACACTAAATCTGCTACCATTAGATTATTGACTAATGTTTTATCGTAAAGATTTGTATATTCAGATGTTTTTTACTCAATCATATAAAACCGGTAGAAAAATTTGGATGAAATTTGAAAAACAGGTACTATCACCTATCTTGATTATTTTTTTATATCATAAGAAATCAAACAAGCAGATGGCTCCCTCGGTCAAATAGGTTATATTTTCCGCAAAAACTGATAACTTATTTAAAAATAACTAGCTTTTGCCAGTGGCTCCCCTCGCGTTAAATTCATTTTAAGGAAGTGGCTAAGGAAGTTTTAGGTAAGGGTTAGAAAGAGACAAAAAGTAGCCTATGTCACTCTTCATCCGTGAAAAACGGACAAACAAACACAATTTCCCATTTATAATATTCGTATGGATTGGCTGACTTCAGGATTCAAACCTAGGGCCTTTGCTTAGGCCAACGCCAGAACCGCAAGACCATTAAGAAGGCTCTCTTACGTCCAATAAATAAAACTACAAGGTGGCTGAGTGCAGTTTATTTATACTAGTAAAGTTTGTGAAGCTATTAAATTACCTCCTACCTATTACCTCAAAACACAGTCACTATTATCGTACTGGTGTAAGTGATGGCTCTCCTGATTGAAAGAGATAACCATTGCCTATAGACACCAAAAGTTGTAATGGTGCGTTGCTTTTGCATTTTGCGTTGCATGGATGTTTGCATAAGTTTATAGGCTATTTTACCCTTCTACCGGAGGAAATTGAGCCGGTACATGATAGTGACAAACATGACGTTATTGCTACTGTAGCAATAAAGTCATGTTACTGTTACAGGAGTCAGGAATATACAGGTTGACTGTGAAAAGACTGTACATACTGAAGGAGCGTCTTCAGTACTCGATTCTGATACTGAATATGCAAAAAAGTACTTTAATTTTTACCTAATTTTCCAATAAAAAGTATGAACACCCGCGTATAGACGTCGAAGTTCGTTGTTTACAAATAGGGATTTAACACCGCGGCACGTAACAGTCTAAGCGCATGCATAGTTCCCGCACGGTGAGGGGATATTTTGCATTAAATTAAGCGATTTGAAAACTATTAATGAGCAAATTATTCCTATCGCCTCAAATAGCCTACAAATCAACATTTGTTAATGTTTATGACTAACGCTGGCTTTCCTACCACAAACTTGAAATTAGAAAGCTCAATATCGTTTATCAGAACAATCCACTTCGTTAGTGACAAGAAGATATATGTTTCGTAGAAGATAAACTGTCTAAATAGACAAAAAATATAAATCTGGAGGGTGTAAATGTGACAATAAAAAACAATCATTTATCTTGAGTGGGCGTATAGCGCGGCGGCGACATTGATTTTTGGGTTGCTGGCATATGTTTAACACATGTAAGTAGTATTTATTACTGCTAAACTACATTCGGTATACTATTTCATACTAATACTATAAATGCGAAAGTTTGTCTGTCTTTTACGCTTTCACGGCTAAATCGACTACGATGAAATTTGACATGTAGATAGATAAAGATGTGGGGTTAAATAAAGTCTGTTTATTCAAAAATCAACCTCCAAGGGGCTGAAATATGGGATGAAATTTTGTATGAAAAATTATATCGACACGTTTATTTACTCACGGGCGAAGCTGCGCGGGTCAGCTAGTTAAATATAAGTATAAAAAGGAAAAATTTGTTTATTTGTTTGTAATGGATAAACTTAAAAACATATGGGCCGATTAAAAAAAACACCAATATAAAGCATTTATCACCAATACCAAAATTTTTACTGAGTAACTTACAGACTGCTTTTCACGCAACCGGACCGAGCAAAAGGAAGTAATGTAAGTTTTTTTTTACTACCGACAGGGAAGCGCTTGACCACGATCTCGCCTGATGGTAAGCTAAGATGCGATCTAAGATGGAACGCGCTTCCCTAGAAGTTACCTGTTCACTTTTCTCTTGAAGATCCCCAGATTGTACCCGTCGGGGAACACAGACTCAGGAAGCATATTCCAGTCCCTTGCGGTTCGGATCAAGAATGTCGGGTCACGCGAATGAAGTTGCAGGCACAATTAGTTTAATATAAAATAGAGGTCGCCTAGTGGTCAAAATTCGATGTTGTAACGTTTCATCCATCGCCTTAGCAATTCCTGACGCAATGTTTTCTGTGCTTGGTACTGTCGTGTATTGGTTTTCAGGGTAAGTTAGCCGGTTAACTTACGCATGTGGCATTTTAACCCGCGAATGGATAAAAACAAACCAATAGCATCTTTGGTGTTTATAAGCTTTAGTCATCTCTTTCCATTAGGAGAGCCATTTGCTTTTTTACTATACTGACATAAAATTTTCCCCGTGTTGGTTTCGGCTCCTTTGAAGAATAGACCAACTGCCGTTCTGCCAGGCAGGTCGTAAAAGGCGACCGATTGGCTACGCAAGCCATCGTGAATACTTGGTGGTAGAGTTCTGAATTGTCTTGCCCGGGTCTGGTACCACCGACTCACCTATTCCTGCTGCAATAGCGTCAGTGCTTGTCACTGTCATGTTCGGTTTGAAGGGTAAATTAGCCGGTTTTCATGTGGCATTAGACCTCGCCACAACATACCAACGCACTATTAACATCTTTGGTGTCTATAGACGATGGTTGACTCTTTTTATCAGGAGACTCATCTGCTTGTTTGCTATCTTATGATTTGTAAAAAAAAACGTTAGTAGATGTTCAGATTCACTAGGTCGTTGTCTGGTCAAAATACCTGGTCATACCCATCACCGCAATTTACTGATATTTAATTTGTACTATTTGTTGCCCACGATTACATCTTTTACGTCCTCGCATTGGGGTTAACACACTAACAATCATCCTTCAGAACTAGAGCATCTATTAACGTTTCGCTCTGCCAACTCCACAATGAGACAGCCTGATATTTTATTTATAAATAAACATTGCACGAAAATAGTCCTTGGGCTTTACAAATAAAGCCAGTGTTTACTCCATTTATATGTTAAAATATAAATTACCCAAAATGTTACTAAATTGTGTGAGCTACATTTAACTCATATCAAACGACGCAGATATTTCCATCAGCTAATGCCCGTTCATTTGCTTCTAGCATAAAAGATGTAAAGCAAAAAATAACCAGTAAACGTAGCGTTTGCGTAGGATCAAACACACAATAGGGTTCCGTAGTCGGAACAATTCAATTCAAGATTGATGGAAAATATTTCAGATACTAACAATCAACATGCAAAATGTTTCTAATATTTTTAAGAAAAAACACGCATAGAAAGTCTTGTAATTAACTTACTATTCTTTTTTTTAATTTATACCGCCACCCAATACCAATAGTCTTACAGTCGCGTTGCCATTCTACCTTATTATTCACTTAGAAAAAAACCCCTCGATAACTGGTTCCACAGTACAGGTAAAAAGGTGAGAAGAGAATTAATATTATATATGGAAATAATTAATGTAATAGCAGACAATATGTATTCATTAAGCGATATTAAATTGTTGTTTGTCTTTAAGTGAATTCTAATGTAATTCTTTTGAGAAATAAATTCTTCATAAACAATGACCCAATAAAATGCATGATATGACCTAACTAGTATTTCAATTTAAAAACCACTACATACAGACGAACAGATAAAAAGAAGCATTAAACAAAGATGTGACGCTACTGGAATTAACGAACGGCCGTCGTCGTTAGCGCAGCTAAAGAATAGTGTCTGTGAGATAAGCAAAAGTGCCTGACTCTGACTTCAAAAAAATATTCCACAAAAATTTCATATTATCTCTACAGCAGATATAAGTAAGCAGAATGTATATGCCAAATATACGTGTATTTAGATAGGAACAAACTAGATAAGTTACATTTTTGCCATTTGACAACGGAATTCTAAAAAACGGCCGGCTTTTTAAGACGATACGGGTATCAACATAAATAACAAGCAACAATACCGATAAACTTTTATCTTGCTTTACTGAACATTCTAAGCATTAAGCCTTAAATATATCTCCTTTTTCGGCGTTTCAATAATCCTAAGCTAAGTGTGATGTATTGTATTGACAGTATAAACGCGCACGCATCTCGGGTTTTACGTAAATCCCGCCTAAATAAATAACATGTTATAGGAATTTTACATACTGAGCCGAGTGGCGTAGCCTTAATGAATGTCACAACAAATGTATATAGCGAGGATCTACTGTACCAATTAAAATAAGAACGTTTAATGCCCCATAACTTAAATTTTTTAAGTATTATTAAGTGTGATTTTTATGGTAAGGCTTTTTCATCGTTCTTATATGTAAGTGTAAATCACTACGCACCATTTTACGGAATATTATGTTTACCAGGTTTTTAAGGATCTTATCGTCGCATTTTAATAGGAGAACTGAAGTGTTGCGGCAATTAGGGCCTATAAGGCTGACAACGTTATACAAATTTAATCCCATTTATATCATAATTTGTAAATGTTCATAAGAATCTACTCTGTGACTCTATCCTGGACGGATTTAAATGAAATTCGTATACAAATGGTCATAGACCAGAGTTAACTCGTAGGTTGCTTTTATCTAAAAAAAAATACATAATTTGACGAGTGTTAATAGATACGCTGATAGAGGACCGCGAAGACTGTCTCTTAATAAAGAGTCTCCTCTGCTTTATTCTCACAATATGTTATAAAAAAATGTAGAAATTAAAGTTTCATGTCTCATTATTTTTATGTAATACAACGCATCGTCGAAATTGCCTTACAAAAACAAAATCCGCTAGAATATTCACAAGTAAGAAAATAGGAGCTAAGTGGATTTAATTAAGGTTTCATCAGTGCATCCCTTATCGGAAATAATAACTTGAACTCGTAAGAGCCGAGTCTCTCGAGAAAACACCGAAATTTCCACCAATCGCGCTTGTATCTGTTTTAATTAAAATTTGATGGCGCATATTCGATACAAGACAGGGACTTTTGCTATTCCTTATTATTAAGGGAATTCAAAATTCATCGATTTAGCTTTTCAACTGACTTTATACAGGAGAAAAATATCAGTGGGTTGGAATTTGTTATTTCTTTTGTATATTCCACAATGACTCAGACACGGTCGAAGCGATTTGGAAACTCTTCTTTTTATTAGAAATGAAACCATATCCTGGGCGATCTAGGGAAAATAAAGCTGATGTACTCACAGTTTTGCTGCGTTTAAATAATTATATCATTACGTGTCTTGTTTTTAAATTTGTGTAGTTAAATTATTATATCTCAATATTATATTAATGCCAATTGTGCGAAACTTTACAAATTTTTCTTTTTTAAACTACCGAAAATGCGTTAATTAAATAAATAATATTATATTATAATGATTATATTATAATGATTATATTATAATGATTATATTATAATGATTATATTATAATGATTATATTATAATCATGGCATTTTGAAGTTCTGAGTTCGACAAGATTTACCCAATGTGTGTCGTTTAACAAGGTGGATGCTGATTTCCATTCATCCATAGTCATGTTTGCCAAGTTCAACAATTATCAAATTGTAACTTGCGTACACCGGGACCAACACATTGACGTGCTTTTACAAAACACCAGTAATTAAACACACACAGACTAATTGGTATTAGTGTGTGGGTCTACTGAGTGCTCTAAGATATTTCCAAAAATTCTAATAGCACAGTAGATATACATATTTTCAAATTGTCATTTAAATACCATAAGGTATTTAAATTGAAAGTAGATTCAATTACAAAACTTTTTGATACAGGTTATTTTTTCCGTCACCGTTATGGTAAAACCATTTTAGTGACTAAATATTATGACGGCACTATATACCTGTACTAGCCTATTGTTTCACGCACAGACGCATATTTTATTAAGAGAAAGATCTACTCTTAAGCATTGTTTCACATGAATAAAAAATATATCGATCCGTTTTAAACTTTCGGATAAAAAAAATTTAAAAAAAATTATAAAAGTTATTGAGCTTTAATTCTGACTTTCAAAAAAACGGGATTTTATCAGATTTCGACGTTTTGAGGTCTTAGGAAGCTGTTTGGGCAATTATTATGAAGACAACAGCATTCATGTCTTTATGTGAGTAGGTATGTAAACATCACATAATTTTTAAACAACTTGACAAAACAAAACGGGATATCGATCGGGTTCCACAAAACTTAGATTTTCTGAAGTTTGCACCAATTCGGTCCAGTAGATTTAGAGAAACTTCATAAGAACCTTAAAAGAAGTTGTTGCAAAATATTGGTTACAAACCATTATTTTTGTTTATATCAAGCTTAAAAATATATGTTTAGGTTAATTTTTAACTACTCTGAGCGTTAAAAACTTAGCGGGAAGTTCCAGGGATGGCTTACAGGACCAACTGGTTTTTATATTTTTAACAAATAAACTTAGTTACCGAGTTTAAAAAGTGTTGTATTACTTTAAAAACGCATCACAAATTTCAGATTTCAAAGTATATAACGTTATCCCTAATAAAGTATAACTTTATCTTTATTACATTTCACCATAAGCTATGAAAATAAATTAACAAAAACTGCAGTGAAATTAGAATCAGAGATCTTCGGTCGTAATAAACTCGGTATCAACATGGTCGTAAAATAAGTACAGTAAAATAACTATTTAAATTATGTTCCATAAAAGTTCAAGTTAATTTATGTTTCTAAGACACGACACGCGTGACAAAAATAACATTTAAAGAAATTAAGATAATTTACAACACAGCTGTTGTTGTGAGGCAAATAAAGTTTTTTGGTCTCGTGTTTAGCCGTCAAACACTGAAACGTAACCTTTTAGCGGTTAAACTCTAATCCCGCTATAGTAATAAAATAACAATAAACTTATTAAAAACTGCCACTTTCATTGTTTTAAAAATCACATCTCAAAGTTCATCACAAAAACAAAACTTGGTATAACCCAAGCTTAACTTTTAATTAGGTCGATTCACAAGGGGAAGTTTATATTAATTTGAGAACGGTCATGAGCCGGTCAACAGGATCCTTTCAGGTCAAGGAATCTATTTATGGAAGATTCCATTTCTGAAAATTTTAGTTTTGTTGGCTCGCCATTTTTTAATGAATCATATCAAACGCTCTTAAAACCTTACTCTCCCCCAGGTGCTTAATTTTATAGTTTAACATGAATTAAAATTAGAGCATGTCATAGTCCTTCAGCGCAGTTAAACACAATACACTAGTGTCAATTTTTAACAACTCAACATAAGGAGTACTAAGAAGTTAGGGTCGCGACTCGCGAGTTATCACAGCACTAACTGAGCGGTTACTACTGCTATATGTAAAAATATTTGTATGTCATATTATGTTTGCGATAATATAAGAATACTATCGCAAACAAGCACATCGCTCTTCTTCGCATATAGTCATCAAAAATGTTCATGGTGCGTTGCATTCCATGTGGCCGGATGTAATGCTGTATGCATAAGTTTACGGGCTACTTTGCGGCAAGTAACCACGACGCTGGTTCCTCTCTTTTTAGTTCCAACCCTTTATGATCAAAAAGTGCTGCCAGTTAGGCAGGCTGTTGAAAGGAGGCAAACAAAGTCCATAAATATGTAACTACCAGTGTAAACATGAGTATATAAACGGTGGAACACTAAAGGATCGAGCGTGCTAGGACGAGCCACATCGCCAAAATCTGCGCCCCGTCGCCAGTGTGCTATGAAGAACAGATTTGCACACACGAGCTTCTTCTCCGTGTTTTAGTATTAATTTATAAATTTATGTGATTATGGTTTTTTAAAACGATTAACAGTATTAGTTTAAGGTTACAAAGAGCTATAAAATTTGCAAGATCCACGTTATGATGATCATCAAAGCAGAGATAGCATTTGGAAAGAAATACGGAAAAATGCTACGTTACGATGTGGCCTGCTCCACCCAGCTGCAGCCCGTCCTAATGTGCTCGATCCTTAAATGGTATTGTTCTGGGGCAGACTCAGCCGGATTTGTGTCCACCATGATAAAACATCAGGGCCTGACACTCGTGTCTTAGCTTGAAAAGTAAGAAAGCCAGTAAAATATTTGTGTGTTATAAATATATATTTGCTGCTACTTTTGTTTTTATATATTTTAAAAAATATTTATCATTTCTCTAAACAAAGAATTATCTCTACTTGTCTCGAATTTTCTGTATTTTATTGTAATGAGATTTACAACGATTGTTATAACTTGTAATTTATATCTTGTATTTAAAATGACGTCGACAAATGTTACTATGTGTCAGGTACCTATTAAATTTTTGGAACATCGAAGTATTGGTGACCTTGAGTGCAGTATCAGTTCAGTGTATTTTGCTTGCTATGTTTATTGAACTTATCTGAATAAGGTACTGTTTTTTTTTATTTAGAAAAGTACTTTATTGTAATAAATAGGAAATATATCGTTTTTCTGCACACTGCTGCTTTGGTTTTTTTAAAGCACACTAATTGCTTTCATAACGCTTTGATTCGGGTTATAAAGATTGACAGACGACTTATAGATATCTTTCAGAAATCAAAATGTGTCATACCTTTAACTGTGTACTTGTTTAATACTCTATGCTATAAAATATGTATAAATTTTCAAACACAGAAATACAGACTCAGTACAATATTTTGATAATCTAAACATTTGCTTATTAATCAGTATAGCAAGGTAAAGTTTTCGAGTTTGAAACAGTTATTGAAAATCTCCTAACTCTCTACGAGATATATCTAATCCCTGCATCTAACTACGACTACAATAATAAATTTAATACAAATTCAGTTATACTTTCAATGCTATAAATTGTAACATGCGGTTGAGGAAATAGATGATCCGGTAATAATAGGAAGCCGGTCTTGAAGTTTAAATTTTACGAGCACAACCGACGCCACTATATCTGATGTCATTTCCAAAATATAGATATGAAATTAATGTTCGTGTACTTTCGTAGAGTATTTTAGCCTTCGTATAATCTTTCTGTTCGTTCCTGCGTATGCATAGGAATAGGACGAAGGAATGTTAGATGTAACTCTTTTGTTTGCTTAACTGCCATTTCCCCCACGTAGTTAGTAAATTTTACTGCGTTACAAATTTTTGAATATATCTTTAGACTCAGAGTAACTATAAAATTCGATTAAGTTTTATTCGAAAGCTCTTGTAAAGATTTATTGATTGTATAATTTCAAAAAATTGTTTTCGACGCTAATAGTAAATATATATTGCACTTAAGTAAAAAATTCAGTGCAAAATTGTAATCATCCAAAAATCTTTTAGAAGCCAAATGTTAAATTCAAGAAATGTGTAACGTCTGAAAGGGATTTTAAGTAGCAATCTAATGATACCCATGAACCTTCTTATGAAAAAGTGAAGAAGTGTCGAGAACGCAAAAAGATGAGGTGTCCAAACCGATCAACGATGGCACTTGTACACTACGGGCCTTAAGGATGTTTACGGCTTAACCGGTCGTGGGGGCTAGCAGAGTTAAAAGAGCCACCAGAAAGAACCACCAGAGCTTAAAAATATGGGATCATACACCCTCCACCCTAAGGGTGTCTCCTGTGAGACCGATCCTCAGTTTAGGGGTGGCGTCGTGATTTGTGATAAGTGAGTTAGCGGCATAGCCCCTGTGTGTGTTTTGTTATGTTTCGTTGACCACAGTTATCAGGTCGTCGGGATCTGTGAGAACGTGGCGGGACCTACGTAATTTGGTATCAGGATTAGGATCTGGGATGTAGTCTGCGGCAGTAGGTTAGGGTGTGAGTTGGTGCGATTGATATATATTTTGTAAATATCTTGAAATGCCTAGCTAAGCTGGGCAATTGTATTTGTTTTGTACTACTTGCAACGGATGCAAATCTGTACGGTAGAGATGGGCAAACGTTACGAAGGCATATGATAGAATAGGCCTTACGCAAATGTTGTACAGTGTCACCTTGTGTCTAAGTGACACGACTGCGGGACACCTGCTGTGATCGACCTATGAGTGGAGAATAAGCCCACTCAGCACACGGAATTGAAATATTAGGCCATTGTGTCAGATCTTATCGAATGCCTTCGCGACGTCGAAAAATAGAGTACCGGTGGGAATTTGCAGCCCCGAGGCTGCGTTTAAAGAGTTTAAAATGTACTATGTCGGTGCACTTAAAGAGTGCAAGTACTCGGAAACCGAACTGTTCAATTATTATGAGACCTTTCTGGTGAACAAATGCCTTAAGGCGAGATAGTGTAATTTTTTCATAGATTTTGCCTAACGCATTGATTAGGCTAGTGAGACTGTAACTACTGACATTATTTCGGGATTGTCCCGGCTTGTGTATTCATATGATGGTGGCTTCTTTAAACTCGTCCGAAAACGCACAACCAGCTAGGAGTCCATTGAAGATGAACACTAGTGGGTATATAAGGGAGGGAGGGAGGTATTTAATAAACTTATTTGTGATTTTATTAGAACCGGAGACTTTTTATTGCGTGGGTTTTTGATTATTTCACCTACTTCTTCGGTATCGGTTATAATTTGATATAGGTTGACGCTCTACTTCGCTATCCACAAGATGGACGTGGTCTAGACCATCTAGGTCCGTAGGCTAGAATGACGAGGAACATTGTGAACTATTAATTAAAATCAGCTAAACTCACGTTTGATCGGCGTAGGTTCCGACTAGTTTCGGACCTATATGAGGAATAATTTTAGGAACATTGTGATTGGAAGAACGATTGGAAAATATCACCATCGCCAGATGTTACGCATGACGTAGACGTATTCACGTACAGTACCCGGCGATAAATATTGCACATCGAACTTTGGAAAGAGACAGTCGGATAATTTCGGCTGCGTAGAGCGTTATCTCAGTCCCACACTACCTATGTGACGTTTAGTCAGTCGTTGTTCAAGTACGATAGAGTGCGGTCGCGTCCCGATCAAAAATATATATTTAGAGTTGATAACACCCACAAATTTAAATAATTTAAAGTTGTTATATGGCATCTTTCGGAAAAAGAGGGAAACCTTTACGAGATCAGTCACGTGAAATTATCTACAATGTTTATAAATACTTTGTAACCGAAGCTGATAGATTTAAAAAAAAAGTAGATGAAAATGTAAGTTGTTATTTTAAGAAGATTCAAGAGCGAGTTGCAAATGTCACTGGAATTTCAAGAAGAACTTTGAACAATATATTAAACGAAGTCAGTACTGAAACACATTCGACTGGAATTAAGTTCAGCACTACAAAAAAAGGGAGACCAAAAAAGCAATTTCGTTTGGATATGGACGATTTTGATTACGATGTTGTTCGAAGAATGGTGTATGATTTTCACTTACGATTTAATGAACTGCCAACAATAAAATCATTAAAAGCTAAATTATCTGAAGCTATTAATTACAATGGGTCTGAAAAAACGTTGAGAAAAATACTTCATGACATGGGATTTCAGTTCACTAAAATGGAAGATAATCGAAAAATTCTAATGGAAAAGCACGACGTTAGTCTCAAACAAATGGAATACCTTGATAAAATACGCAAATTTCGCGAAACAGGAAAAAATATCGTCTACATGGATGAGTCATATATACATGCATCCCACACTAAAGGGAAATCTTGGAGTGACGATAAGAAAAAAGGAGTAAAAAAGCCAATTTCAAAAGGTCAACGTTTGATAATAGTTCATGCGGGAAATGAAAAAGCTTTGTACCCGGTGCTTTTTTAACGTATAAATCCACGGACACTACAGGTGACTATCACAATGAAATGAATAACGACAACTATAAGAAATGGCTGGTTAACCAATTAATCCCAAATATACCCAGTGATTCTGTTCTAGTTATCGACAACGCACCCTATCACAACAAATATATTGAGAGACCCCCCAACTCAAACACCATTAAACGGGAAATGATCAACTGGTTAAACAGACGCGAAATTCCAGTTGATCCAAAATTAACAAAAACCCAGATTTACGCTATTATATGTCAGCACAAGGAGAGGTATACAGAGTTTTCTGTGGACAAAGTACTTGCCGAACATGGGCACACTGTGTTGCGATTTCCACCATATCATCCGGATTTTAATCCAATTGAAAATATATGGTCTCAACTGAAAGGCTATGCAGCCTCTAGAAATGTGGGTATGAACTTAACTACAGTAAAAACATTATTGACTGAAAAAGTAAACATGATCGGCGCTGAAAAGTGGAAAAAGGTTTGCGATCATGCAATCAAATGTGAGAATGAATATAGAAGCATTCAACACAGTTTAGACAATTACACTGATAGATTAGTGATAAATACGGCTGATAGTGGCAGTGATATTGACCTCTTTGAGAGCACAGATAGTGAAATGGAAGTAATTGAGAATTAGAATTATTATTATTTTTATTGCAATGTCTCATTTTCGCAATAGGTATAATGGTGTTTATTATGTACACTAAAGCTGTAATGTTCCAAAATAATTAAATACGTAAATATAATGTGAACATGTTTTTTTAATTTATTTTACCCCAACCTAAAGCCATCACTTATAGAAAAATTAGTGTATTTTATACAAAGAATAAAAATATTAAAGAAGCAAATCATACTTGTTTTACAGCTCCTAATAGGTACCGGACTGTTTGTATTTTGTGCGACAGAGATAACGCTCTACGAAGCTGAAATTAGCCGATTGTCTCTTTCCAAAGGTCGATGTGCAATATTTATCGCCGGGTACTGTAAAAGATGCACGGCTGTGTCCATGACACAGCCACATCCCGTTTTTTATCTTGCGTGTTACTATGTGATGTCAAATTCTTACTACACAAGATCAAAGTCTAGAACTAGAAACATCCTTTCTTTCGACTTCTTTTTGTATGGCCAATTAGCGCCAAGTCTCGCATTTTCGAGTATATAAAACCTCTGCGTTCCACGACACATATTTAAGTCAAGGTCCACTTCTACACAAGGTTGTTTTTGACCAAAGGGATAGGTACTCTATACCTAAACTTTTTGATGAAAGGCAATTTTATTTGTCTAGATCCAGAGTTTTACTTTCCGGGTCGAAAAAAGTATTACTGAATTTTCTAGAAAAACTAGAAAAAAAAATCATACAGTCCTGAGTCTAGTAAAAGAGAGAGAAAGTCATACGTTTGCGCTTCGGGAAGTACGTACACAGTTTCACTGCTCGAATATCGCAATGCGATAGTTGTTAACGATGACTAAAGCAAAGATGAAATTCACTGTTCATTTTTCCCACCGACAAACTAGTGAACCGTGGTCGTGGTGAACCTTAGTACTTACTAACGTTCGGTTCACTTTGCATACCCTGCATAAGTACTGACATAATTTATTAGTAAATTTATTTACTAAATACAAACATAACTTATTGCTTTCTAAGCTTAATAAAACTTAAAACACACATAATATTACATCAAAATTAGATATCTATGTATTTGCATCGTATATGAGTAAACTACGAAAGTTAAACAGGGTAAATATTTACATGACGACATATTACTTGTAGCCCCAGACGTTTTCGAATCAAACTCAACCATTTCTAGACCGCGGTCACAGGAAAAAACTTTTTTGGTTAAGTAATAACAAGCTGAGTTTTTGTGAACAACCTCGTTTTAATGAGACGCATTCGGTGAAGTAAAATATTTTAATAATAACAATTATTTTTGCTTTAATCGCTTGATTTTTTTATAAAAAACATGAAAAAATATGAACTTTTAAACTAACGCGTTCTACTATCAATTTTAAAAATGTATAAACGGGTCAATAACGCGTACATATATAGAACTTACTTGTAAAACTCGACGTTTCGGCCAAGTTACATTGACCGTGGTCACGAGCAGACTGGAGCAGCGAGTTTCCTCCGTCGTTCACGTCGGGATCGATTTTCATCTACCCCCTTCTGGTCTTGTTTTTTCGAATTTAGCCACACACAACACTAACCGTATCTTGGACTTTATTTGTTTGCAGGTGCAAAGGCCGTATTTTGCTAATCACTGGATTCCAACTGGATTTAAACATGAAAAAACGTTTGTCCTACATATTCGATGGTTTTTCTGAGGAATCCTCCAAATTCGAAATTATGAGACTTTTAAGTTGATATTAATCAATTTAAAAACAACCTTATTTTCTCACAACAGTTTGTTAATTTTTATTACAATTCAAGGGTTAATTTGTCCTACACGTAAAGTGGAAACTTTTCTTAGTCCGACACTCTAAAGTTTTCTTTTTTAACCTATATTTATAAGTTACCCGATTCGAGATTTTTCGAAGAAAGAAAAGATGGGCATCTCGTCGAAACATAACTGTTCACAAAAATTCAGCTTGTTATTGATAAAAAAAAGATTGTTTCTGGGACCACGGTCTATTTATATATTGAAACCATCTAAGTTGAACACGTCTTTAGTAAATGGTTAATGTTATACACTATACGCTTAATAACGCCAACAATTATATCAAAGTTCAACCCCTGACAGTAATAAAATACCTATGCATTAACAAAATGCCTTAATACAAATGTTTGTTTTTCTGGATCGGGGTGTTTACTTAAATATATTTTATGTCGGTATGTTTAACCGACTTAAAAACGGGAGATAAAAGGAGTACAATGATTTATTTGGGCTTCCAAATAAAACATCAACAAAATCTTGACTATGATTTTGACTAATGTTTATTAGATTTATGTGAAAGTTTAAAGTTGAGTCAAGATTTTTTTAATTAACATTAAAATACTTTTTATATTTACTTCATATAAAAATTCCATACTAAAATATCTACATTGTTGATATAGCCTCTGTTATTTCGCAAAAATAAATTTTGTCAACTTATTGGGAATCTGCACTTAACTCAAGCATTGTACGATTATTTAGACTAGTTGGTGCGCATGTCGTTTAAAAAATAATAAGCTTTTCATTGTAAATCAGTATTAAGTATTTATAATTTATATGTCGCTCAAATACTGCGAAAAAAGAAAATGTGATATAATGTTTAAAATGTAAAATGGCTTGGACTTTTACTGCATTATCGCCTCTGTGGTCTAGTGGTCCAGCGTTGGCGTCGACTACATGAGGTCCCGGGTTGGATTCCCGGGTCGGGCACTTAAAAAAAAAAAGGCTAAACACAAAGTTGCTCGGGATTGGAAAGCGCCCGGTTGGCGATAGGCTTGCCACCTATCACATTTGTGGGACCAAGTATCTTCGGCTAATCGTGGGTGCCTTTGTTGTACCTCTGCCTACCCCTACGGGGATACGGGCGAGAAGATACTAATTATTAAGCTTGCAGATTTGCTCCCGAGTAAAGCAACACGCCATCAATATAATCTTTCATCCCCTGTTTCAGCCTTTTAGGGTTTGATTTTGAAAAAAAACTTATGTATGATAACAAACAAGTAGATGACTCTTCTGTTGGAAAGAAAACCATCGCCTATAGACACCAAAGATGTTAACCATTAAAAGTGTTGCTCTCCGTCTGGTAGGGGGTTCGAAGTGTCACATGCGTAAGTCTACCGACTACCTTACCCTCCAAACTGAAACACGACAGTGACAAACACTGACGCTATTGCAATATAAATAAGTAAGGCAGTTGTAGCTATTAAAACCTGGGCCAGACGTTGCAGAAGTCTACCACCAAGAAGTTACGATGATAGTCACACGCTACTTGCTCGCATTATATTATGAACTATCTGGCAGAATGGCAGATCGTCTATTATTCAAATGGCGACCGGACCAACAAGGGTCTTTATTATTTTGGCAAATTTCATCAAAATCAGCTCAATGGTTTAGCCGTAAAAGCTTAACAGATAGACTTTCACATTCATAATATTAGTATGGATTGCAGTATCATCTTCAATTTTTGCATAGTTTGTTAATTCAAATTAAATAGATAGCTGTACGTATAATAATAATAATAACAGATCTTTTAGTATTATAATGATGTAAGCAATACAAAAGATAGGTAAGAAGCTAAGAAGCTGTAAGCTAAAGCCTATATAATTGAAACCCAAGACAAAACACACTTGATATTTAATTACAAACATGGAGGGAAGATAAAGCATTAAATTCCCAAAGGAAAGGCAATGTAAGTGCAAAATAAGCCGGAAGGTTTCAACGATTGTCCTTCATTTCAATGGGCTTAAGAATCTATGAATTCACACGAGAAAATAACGTCGTTACCAAGCTGCGGAATTTCCTGGACAGCCACATTTAAAATACATTAGCTGCTATTGTTTAAATAAAAGACAATTTCTTTTGATGTGCGTTAAACTATATTTTTCATTAAAACGTAGATAAAATTAATTGAAAAAATAGTGTGATATAAAATTAACTAACCGAAAAACTGAAATTACTATATGAAAATGTTTTTTTTAAGGTTCCGTACCTAAAAGGTATAATGAGGCCCTATTACTAATCCCCCGCTGTCTGTCTGTCCACCGATCTGTCTGTCACCAGGCTGTATCTCATAAACCGTGATAGCTAGAAAGCTAAAATTTTCACAAATTATATATTCCATTGCCGCTATAACAAAAAATGCTAAAAATGAAAATAATGAAAATATTAAGGGGTCCCCATACAATAAACGCGTTTTTTTCGTATTTTTTAAAGATAATGATACGGAAACCTTCGTGCTCGAGTCCGACTCGCACTTGGCCGGTTTTCTATTTCAACAAGCATATTATAAAAGGATAACAAATAAGAATGTTCTAGTGGAAAAAGATAAACAACGTAAACGAAACCAAATAATTTAAAAATGTCAATATTGCGTTGCTGCGTGTAGGGGTTGTAATGCCACTTACGTAAGTTTACCGGTTGGAGGCGTCCATTAATTACGTGAGGGGATTTTGGCGATTTTGTGATACCCACTTCCTCCTTGGTGGGATTTCATGAGATTTTGCTACACTCATTCCCCTTCTTCCACGTGAAATTTTTAGAAACATTTTTTGGTTATATGTATAATATGTCCCTTAGAATAATTACATAACATTAAATAATTAGAGTAATTATTCTAAGATATGTTGGTTCATCTGAAAGAATAATAATTTGCTTATAAGATTACTAAAAGTATTTAATTAAAACTGATTGTCAATTGAGGCTAGCATTTAATCTTTTAGGTTTTTTAGTTAGGTCAACAAACACTGAGAAAGTCAAATATTAAAATACTTCGACGGATATAGATCCGTCAAAGTATTTTATTGTTTGTAAGATTTTTAGTAAAAATTCGATATAGTCATATTTTAGTGGATACACACGTTAATTTAAATAATTTTGCCTTAATTTTATACTGTTTGGGTGAAAATTCGTGAGATTTTTCTCAACCCCCTCCCCACATAAACGCCTCACGTAATTTATGGACGTCCCCTTTCCTTACATTTCTAACGGAACAAGCAAGCGACAGGCACTGACGCTTTTTACCAGGAACAGGTAAGACTTTACAAAACCCGGAAAAGATGTTGCAGAACTCAACCACCACCACCACCACCAAGTCAGTAGACCCGATGACGGTGACTTATGTTTAGCTATTTCTTGTCTATAACGAGATGCTTGCCAAGGTAATTGATTCTTCAAAATGTGCCCGATTCAACAAGGACGAAATTGTAACTACAAACGAAGTATTAAAGTCTGTTGTATTTTTCTGAGTAATAGCCAATACCGAAGCTGTGAAAATGCAAATAAACTTAATGTAATTGATGAACGAGTTTTTATTCGCAGCACTTTAATTCTAGTTTTTACTGCTTGTATTTCCAATGCAATTGCATTCTTAATCGATTTTCTCTTTATCTCTTTTTTGAATTTATCAGTCCATGATATTTGCTGGCTTTAATATTTGCTACCTAACAGTGTTATAAAAATAATCTGTTATTAAATTCTGGGTTGACCGGTCCCAGAGGAGACCAAGAATAATATACCATGATCAGAAAGATCTGGTGATGTCTGAAAATGGTGTTAAGTCTCGGAACAACCGCGCATCGTGTTTGTGAGAAAAGAGTCATGAATGGTAAAACGAGGCAAGTTTGCACGAATCGGTATTTATGGCACTATACCATGGCAATATACCATGATCAGATCGATCTGGTACTGTCCGAAGATGGTGTTAAGAATCTCCGTAACTACTGCATAGCGTGTTTGTGTAAAAAGTCATGAATGGTGAAGGAAGAAAAGCACGTTTGCACGGATAGTGATTTATGGTACTGTTCTTTGTACCTCTTGTCGAGACGAGATGCAACCAAGAACTTGACCAATTCATCCTGATAAAGCACATATGAGGACGAGGACGTAAGTTTAGCCGTTTTAATTATTTACACAGCTATATGTACCTATATACAATTCTCAACTATTCTACCATTTTTTAAGTAATTTACAAACCCCATGTTGCCACGGACCTTCCTTACTAAACTTACTTACTACTACTTTCCTTATTAAACATACATAAATTATACAGAGAACAATATTCCATAAATCTTCTTTCTAAATGTATAATAATAAAATAATAATCTTAAAAATCTTTTCTCCGTGAGTACAAGAGCACATATTTAAACATTATGTAATATCATATTTAAAAATGTTATGAAAAAAAGATAAGACCGCTGAGTTTCTTCCGCCGGATCTTCTCAGTATGTGGCCGCGTTTCCGATCCGGTAGTAGTTAAAAAAAATGTTAACGCATCTAAATAACTTGTAAAATGTTTTATTGAATAAAGTACTTCTGATTTATGATTTCTGATTTATAGGTAAGGTTTACGCATATTTTCACTCAATGTAAGTCAAACATGCAAATAATAACCCCTCACTTGTATTTATTCGGCGAAATATTAGCTCTTCTCACAACACACACAAACTCGAAATCATCCACACTCACGTACACTAATGGATACATAGTACACACATGCGCACGCACGTTCACACACAGACACACCCACGTCCTTATCTCAATAGTAATTCCAAAAACTCATATACAACAATAAAACATACATACACAAAAGCGTATACACTACCATACACACTAATCTATGCATTCATTATAGAGGTTTTATTTTATTTTATATTAGCTTTGGAGTAATTATCTTTTTATATATATATATATATATATATATATATATATATATATATATATATATATATATATATATATATATATATATATCTTATAAAAGAAAATATTAAGAAAATTGCGCGGAAAATTAGAAAATTTAAGAATACTTAACCACCATATAAAGTTTAATGCCATTTTGGCTGCGTGGAAGGACAATCCCGTAGACTTATATAAATTATGTGTCACGTTGTTTGTCCGCTATGGATTCCTAATATGTAAGGCAAAACAATGTTTGCCGGGTCAGCTAGTTATAATATAATATGTACTACTTTTACTTTATTTACACAAATAGGCTAAATTGTATTGTAGTATACAAGACAATGATTTCTTTCGGAGCGAGAGCGCTGGTGACCTGTGTAACATGTTTTATTAAATATCTTTCAGGCACCGGACTCTCACAAAGTTAGAAATATTTTAATAGAATAAACTAGCACGATGATTGTACTGTACTGACTTTGTGACGAGTAAATAAATAAATAATAATAATTATTATTAATAAATCATCTGCCGTTCAGCCAGGCAGTTCGTAAGAGTCGAAAGATTGGCTACGCGAGTCACCAATATCATGGCTGCAAAAAAGTTGTGTTCTACGCCCGGGTCTGATACCACCGCCTTACCTATTTCTACGAACGTAGTCAAATGCTTGATAGTATTCAATGTATATCCGGTGTAATTTATTACTCCGACCTTGTGGGAACACGTGGAAACGCCCGAGCCTTCAAGCGATTTTGTCATACTTACTACTGGAAGCAAAATTAAGTAGGTCATTTTGGTAGGTCCCTAATTTCCAAACTTCCGTGGTGCAATAGCAATCAGGCTTAACCTGATTGTAAAAGTCTCATTTCGTAGCATTTTTATGCTTTTAATATTTTGCTGTCTCCTGCTTAAAAGAGAGGGAAACAGGATGTATTTTCCTGCTCCTCCTATATACTTCTGATTAATTTCGTTGCGGGTCCCAAGACAGCTAAGCTTTTCCCCAGGGCACCCTGAGCTCGCAACTCAGAGGTTATCAGGTTGGATCCCGCTGTTGATTCTGGTTTACAGAAGTTACAGTGGTGGGAACGAGAGGTGGGCCAATTACCTATTTCTACCGCAATATTGTCAGTGCTTGTCACTGTCGTGTTCCGGTTCGAAGGTAGCAGGTAAACGTATGCATGTGGCATTAAGGTCCCGCCACAAGGATAGTAACACACCTTTATAATTTTTAATGACTATAGGCGATACTTGTCTCTGCCAATCAGGAGAGCCATCTGCTTGTTTGCTATCTTATGATATAAAAAAAACATCCAAAAATACAAATTTATCATTTCAGAAAAATTAACAAAAAACACCCCGTGTGTTTTTATTATTAACAAAAAACGCGGCATGTTTTTTTTTGTTAATTCGTTTTCTTAATTGGCGTGTAAGTAAGTGAATCATGATTAGCCAACATTTTATAATCTCATGGTGTGACAGACGGCCAATATAGCGAAAAATTAGGAAAAAATATAAGATAGCAAACAAGCAGATGGGTCTGCTGATGGAAAGAGTACCATTGCCTATAGACACCAAAGATAATATTGGTGCATTGGTTGGTCTAATGCCACATGCGTAAGTTTATTGGCTACCTTACCCTCCAAACTGGAACACGACAGTGACAAGCACTGACGCTATTGCGGCAGGAATAGGTAAGACGATGATACCAGACCTGGGCGAGACAATGCAGAACTCTATCGATGTCCGTACTCACGATGTATACCGTAGTCACGATGGTAGTGACTCGCATACCAAATCGGTCGCCTTTTACGACCTGCCTGGCAGAACAGCAGTTGGTCTATTCTTCAAAGGAGCCCGAAACCAACACGGTGAAAAAGTGAAAGAAAAATATTCAGAGAAGTAGATTTGACCCCATAACATTATAAATCTGTACAAAGCCAATACTTCTAGACCACTGAAGCTCTAGAATTAATATAAAACTATATTTCGTAAGGATACTTAATATAGTGCATTTAACGTAGAGTAGTTTGAATCGTAGACAATCAGGCTATTTCTAATCGGCTTGACTCTTTGGCGTTACGCAGAGATGTAGGTTCGCTCTGCATCTTTTACTGTATGTATCATGGGGAGTGTTTCGAAGAGTTATTCGACTCATTCCTGTCGCTAAATTCCATCATCGAACATCGCGTCAAAATTTAAAGTTCCATCCTCACCACCTCGATGTCTGGAAATCCACAACCGTGCGCTTTTGTCGGCACTTTTTACCTCGCACTACTCCTTTGTGGAATCAATTACCCTCGGGGGTGTTTCCGAACGGATACGACTTAAGGACCTTCAAGAAACGAGCTTATTCATTATTAAAAGGCCGGCAACGCAGCTGCAAGACCCCCGGTGTTGCAGTTGTCCATGGGCGGCAGTGATTACTTACCATCAGGTGCACCACCTGCTCGTTTGCCCCCTCTGCTATAAAAAAAGTGCAGCTGATCAAATGCTGACTATAATTAGTATTAAAAACTTTTACACTTTTAATCGTCAGCACTTGGTGAAATTTCATCATTATTTGTTGAAGCTACTTTACAATACACTTGTACCTTTATTCCACTACAAGCATTGATATAAAAAACCCAAGATGTACAATCAGTGTCTCAAAAACGTCCTCCAAAAATGAGCGCACAATTTTAAATTATGCACTCATTTCAAATAGAATCGAGTCAGTCGTGACACTGTCAATTTTATTTCTTTTTGTACATTGCTTTGTAAAAACAACTATAAATCTTGCGCTTAAGGTTGGATATGCAAAACAAATATTTTCGCCATATCTATAACTACTTATGTGAAATTAGGGACACTTTTGAGTGTCAGTTTTGTTCGGGACTGTGCATCTAGGGTTTTTTATATCAATGACTACAAGCATCTGTTGCTCTAAAAAGCGAAACCGATCGATTAATTTAAATAATTTAGTGGATACTTACAGCAGAATATAAGTACGTAGTATTGTAGTTTCAACAAATATTAAAAACTTTAGTATATTTATGGTTGACATTATTATATTCTAAACTATTTATGTCGAATTAATTATTTCGATCTCTTGATTTAATAGCTATATCAGGCTACAAACCACAATGAATTGCACATTGAACTCTGACACATAATGGAGCCTCATTTAGACAGATTACTCGCATTTGGTGTCACTATTAGGCTATATTGTCGACGGGTCAATCCATTAGATTTTATCTCCTTTCATTTCAATTTAAACAGATAAACATGACTATCATCAGATTATAATGAGACTTTAATGTAGGTCGCATTATAACTAGACTAAAATTCTTTATCTATCTCATTTAGTTCACGGCACTGGGAAGAAAACGTGTCGCCGCGCATATGATCAAACGCTCCTATCACTGTCAAAAATGACATACATTTGTAGATATATAATATCGTGAAAAAATAGAAATGAAACATGTACGGTTTTATTCACAGACCACACGAATACTAATAGGCATTGGGAAGGAAACGTGTCGCCGCGCATATAAGCAAACGCTGCTATTACTGTCAAAATTGTCATAAATTTGTAGATTTGAAAAACTAGAAATAAACCATGTTGTACTATTTTATCGTACCGAATAAGATGACAAGGTATATAAATTACCCTTGGAATAATTTTATTTCATCGGTAAGTAACATAACTCTGTATTTCTGTGTGTGAATGGAAGCTACGCTGACAAACTAAGAATTTGCCTTGAATCCGTGGGTTTATGGTACCAAATGAGATGACAAGGTTTAAAATTACCCTTGAAGTAATTTTATTTCATCGGTATGGAGAATAACTCTGTATTTCTGTGAGTTAATGCAAGCTACAATAACAACCTAAGAAATTGTCTCTAAAGGCGTATCCCTTTAATCAGTTAAAATTTCCGTACCTATTCCTGCCTTAATAGCTTCATAGTTTATCTTTACCGTGTTTCAGTTTGAAGAGTAAGGTAGCCGGGTATATATACAAAAAAAACAAAGATCCCGGAGGATTGAAAATATTCCCCTTTTTAAAGTCGGTTAGCAAAGAATAAAATTATGTACATTCCACAATATTAATTAAAATAAACAAAGCCAATCACCTAAGCCTGCTACAACAACGCCGGATAGTTTGTCTACATAGCAATATTAATTTTCAGGGGACGAAATATTTCGGAGCGCGCGCTTGTCGGATACAAATTGCGAAACACTAGATACTCGTACTAAAGAAGTGAAATATATTTCCCACGGTATACACCGCGTAGGTCGTGATACCGCGGGAAGTTTAAAATAAAATGTAGCCTAAGTCACTAATGTCTCAACCGCATTTGCGTCTATTGTCACAAAGCTTCGTGCAGTGACACGATAAATGCAGATGTGACCGGCTATTATCGGCTGTTTTCGCATACATTCCGGTCTGCGTGTGCCTTAGCGCGCATATAATTTCGGGACGTTAGACGCAAGGCGTTGTCAGCTAATGCCGTTGCAATGTCAGCATTAGGCATAATGTAGCTTTCTATTAGTAAAATAATTTTCAAAATCGGTTCAGTACTTCCAGAGATTACTTACAAACAAACTCACAAACTTACAAAATTTATCTTTTTATAATAGTTACAGACTATATTAAAAATTAATTTTAATTCATCAAATTTATTTTGACGGCTTCATTCTTGTAGTGATTAGCCTGCTTAACTTGTCGGCTCGACTCCATATAAAGAACAGATTTTGGGACGAAGTTCCTTATCGCGCGTTGTGAAAGGGGGCTAGACGGAAAAAATTCTTACGAAAAGTTGTCACGACACTTTTTGCTATAGTAAGCTACTAGCTGTTGCCAGCGACTTCGTCCGCGCGGACTTCGTTTACTCCGCACAGCACCTGGCCGCTAGGTGATAGCGTGATAATATGTAGCCTATATGTTGACCCGACCTGTGAGTAATGTTCATGCAAAATTTGAAGTAAATCCATGCAGCACTTTTTGAGTTTACCCCGGACATACATACAGACAAACAGATAAACAGACAAAAATTCTAGAAATATTTTTGGCTTCGATATCGATTGTAGATCACGCCCCAAGTATTCTTTTAAAAAA
The DNA here is from genome assembly GCA_036924255.1 of Apodemia mormo. NCBI lineage: Eukaryota > Metazoa > Arthropoda > Insecta > Lepidoptera > Riodinidae > Apodemia > Apodemia mormo. The sequence goes on from JAUPFN010000016.1 coordinate 22,907,797, forward strand.
ATATTCAATGTACAGTTTTGACTTTCCTACGATTTTGTTATATGTGTAGATTGTAAGTTGTGCGGCGTGCGCATGTTTCTCTCTCTCTCTCTCTCTTATAGAAAGCAAGCCAGATATTTTCATTTCTATTATTATTACGAAAATTGAGCCTACTGATTAAATATTTGTTAATAATAAAAAAAATATTATTATAACTTAAAAAAAATATTACAATTCCTTCACTAATTAATCGAAAGGAACTTCGTTCCATCCGGGTGTCCTTTGACACCTCTCAAGTTTTGTTTTTTTTTCGAACTGACTATTAAAGTTGACCATAAGGCGCTTTGCACACAACGGGGCGGGGCGGGCCGGTCAATTTCGCCGCATACGATAACACAAAATTAATCCTATTTCACCAACGCACACAGAAGGCAAAAAAACCGCGCTCAGGTGGCGGGCACTGGCGGCGCGGCATGTCCGCGGCTGCCCGCCGTGGATCACACAAACCAGTTTATATGCATTATGCAGTAACGCAAACGGCGGCGCATGGCGGCTAGCAGCTAGCTCAGTCCGCGCCACGCGCTTTTTAGTGATGGACGACATTGATGTAGATGATTTAATTACAGAAGTGCAGAAAAGATCGCCCATATATGACACATCGTTAAAAGAATATAACGAAAAAAAGAAATTGTGGTACTAAATATGCCAAATAATTTATACTCCTGCAGTATGGGAACGTCCTGAACTGACTGCCTCCGCCCGTCTTGTGCTTTGTGTACGCGGCGAAGGCAACTGCAGACATCGACGGGCAGACGCGGTCTTTATTGCTTCGCGGACAAAAAGCCCGCCCCGCCCCGTTGTCTGCAAAACGCCTAAGGGTCGTTACTGCGTCACCGGACTTTTTGAAGGAGCAGAGTGCTCAACCGGAGTTTAAATTTATATTTGGGCTTACAACGCCCGCGCTTAAGGCTGTCTCCTGTGAGACCGGACCTCGGCTTAGTGCGGCAGTCTGACTAAACATGGAGGGGGGAGTCGTGGCTGTGTGCACTCTGCCCTGCGTTAGGCGCGGGGCGATAGAGAAGTCTTCGTTGTCGAAACCGGCGACGACGGTGTCGTGTTGTGTGAATCCGTGTGTAAATGTCGGGATCGTCATCGGGATAGCTAAAGAACAGACCATTTTCCGTTTTGTTTTTATACCATAAGATAGCAAACAAGCAGATCTCAAGAGATCTGCTTGTTTGCTATCTTATGGTGACGATGGTTTATCTTTCCATCAAGATGGAAAGATAAACCATCGTCTGTAGACACCAAAGATGATAATAGTGCGTTGCTATCTATGTGGCGGGATGATAATGCCACATAGATAATTCAACCGGCTACCTTACTCTCTAAATCGGAACACAACAATGACAAGCATTGACACTATTGCGGCAAAAATAGGTAAGGTGGTGGTACCAGATACCTGCAAGAGACGTTGCGAAACTCTATTACCTAGTAGTCACGATGGTAGTGACTCGTATTGGCAATCAATCGCCTCTTACCTGCCTGGCAGAACTACAGTTGGTCTATTTTTCAAAGGAGCCCGGACCAAAACGGGGGCCCATTCAACCAGTCAGTTCGTAAACGGCCATCGATTGGATATACTTGTACATAAACTACCATCGTGATTACTAGGTGAGAGAATTAAGTTGAGAACCAATAGCATTATCGAGATAATTCTTTTTGATTTAAATTAAATATGTTCCCAATTAGGGAATAGTCTAAGTTTCACCAAAATCGTTTATTTTTTATATCATAAGATAGCAAACAAGCAGATGGGTCTCCTGATGGAAACAGTCAACCATCGCCTATAGACACCAAAGATGTTAATGGTGCGTTGCAATCTTGTGGCGAGGTCTAATACCACAGGCATAAGTTTAAGTTTACCGGCTACCTTACCCTTCAAATCGGAACACGACAGCGACAAACTCTGACGCTATTGCGGCAGGATTAAGTAAGGCGGTATTACCTGACCTGGGCGAGACAATGCAGAACTCTATCACCTAGTAGCCACGATGGCAGTGACTCGTAAAGCCAATCGGTCACCTTTTACGACCTGCCTGGCAGAAAGGCAGTTGGCCTATTCTTCAAAGGAGCCGGGACCAACACGGGGGAAAAACGGATTAGTTGTTTTTAAGACATGGGAGTTGATATTTGAAGTCGGTTTAATAATTTTTACTAGTAGTTAGTATCTTCACGTCTGTATCCCCGAAGAGGTAGGCAGAGGCACAACAAGTGCACCCACGATTATCCGAAGATACTTAGTCCCACAATGTGATAGGTAGCAAGGCTATCGCCAACCGGGCATTTTTAAATCCCTGAGCAACCTTCATTTCATCAGAAAACTGAAAAACCACATTTCCGAAGTGCTCGGGCCGGGAATCGAACCCGGGCCCTAGTGTGGTCAGCACCGATACCGGACCACTAGACCACAGAGGCGACATACGAACATACAGCTGAAGCGGTTTTTTTATTATGCTATGTAAAAATAATAATCTTAACCTTTTACTCGTAACACGCTGTATAAACAAACAAAATAGCCGCGAATATGGTCCGGCAACATTCTATTGTAAGATTTCTTTTACTACCCTTTTATACTAATGATGATATATCTTGTGTTTAGTTGTAATCAAACAACACTCGATTTTGTTATCTTTAATCATATTTTTTTGTATTAGCTGTGCGTTATCGATACCAATAATATGTCTTAATTATAGTCGATGATGTAGGGTGTAAGGTAAAATTCGTAAGAATTTATGTTTACACCCTTGTATGCATGTTTTATTGTATTTATTTTTGTGTAGAAATAAATTTTAGTTTCTATGATAATCTGTAAATGAAATATGAGCAAAAATATCATGATCTCAAATTAACTCTAGTATCAATACAAAGTATGTAACTTTTTCCTTGAAAACAACGGCTTTTTATTTATTAACTTCGATTGCTTATTAGCTTCGAGCCATAAAATCGATTTCATGCGGCCCATTTCAACGACACATTGTTCTATTTTCGTTCATTTGCTGTCCATTCTCCTTTTTTTCGTCTTTGATATTGATGCTGTACCCTTTGTTTTAAACGTGTACCGTAGATTGCAACCGTTTTTTAATTAGACAGTTCTTTTTGAAGTAATAAACTATTAAAAAGGAGTTTGGCTCTTGAAAATAATTAATGCTTTAAAAATTAGTGTATAGTGATCATTTTCTTGGTTTTGATAAGGGTTTAAGTAATTTGTACTTCCAGCATGAAGTATATTCAAAAACTGTTCAACCGACGAAAAAACGGGGGAGGTTCTCAATTCGACGCGTATATTTTTTTAATGTTAGACAACGCGTAATGTCAATTACAGAGTACCTAGTCCGATTTTGATTCTTCTTTTTTATGGGATGGGTATACCCATCGGGTATACCCCGAGGGAGGTGCCATTTGATTTTTTGTAAAACAATCCAACCATAAGGGTATGTAAACAAATAATGATTGATTGTTCACTCATTGATTTTAATGTATAATAAATGACCATGCATAATTTTTTACAGATTGATACCATTGTGATAATTCCTCTTTTATTGGATAGAATATACCCCGAAGGTTGACCTACATAATTGAAAAAAAAAATCCACCCAAAAGTGTACCTACGTAAACTGAGGGTGATTGATTATTCAGTCACTGATTTTAATGTATGACCACGCAAAACTTTTTGTCATTTAATTCTGTGTTAACCCTTAAGGCGAGGTATTTTGACTCGCGTCAATTCTATACGAAATGGGCGGCGCGTAATGTTCTGAAACTGCTGGGAAACGTGTTAATTTTCGGATAAATAAATATAGGACTTCAGCTGAAAACCAAAATTTAGTACATTCTTTTTTGTATTTAAAACTAAATATCACCATACAAAAATCATGTGGAAGATTAGAAATATTATTAACAAATTATTTGTTTTAGAGATTTTTTTAGCCTGTTTTCGGAATTTTATATGATCAAGTAAAGTACATTCATTCGTGTAATAAGTTAACACATTCTTTAGATAATATCTTCAGGTATATCGTATAATTTTTGTAAAATTGTTATTTAACAATCAATGTAAAAAAACGTTTTTTAGCAAAGAACTTTTTTCCCGTTGTTCCCGATGCCTTGCCTTAAAGAGTAAATCATCTGCCATTCTGCCAGGTAATTCGTAATAGGCGAACGATAAGCTATACGTGTCACTACCAACGTGACTACCAGGTGATAGAGTTCTGCAAATTCTCGCCCGAGTTTTGGTACCTTATGTTATCCTCCGGCAATAACAAGTATAAAAAAAATTATACTTGTTACTGTCGTGTTCCGGTTTGGAGGGTAAAGTGGCCGGTAAACTTATGCAAGTGGCATTTCCATCCCGCCACACGGATAGCAATGCACTATTAACATATATCGGCGATGGTTATCTCTTTCCATCAGTAAAGCCGCGTGATGAGATTGCAATCTTTTAATATAAAAAATGAGATTGCCCGGAAAAGCAGCATGCTGCAATGTTCTTGTACTATATTTATCAATCTCCCGGAAACCGTACTGAAAAAAAAAATATCTTCACGCCCGTATCCCCGAAGAGGCAGCCAGAGGTATAACAAGTGCACCCACTATTAGCCGAAGATGCTCTGTCCCAGCATGTGACAGGTGGCAAGACTTTCGCCAACCGAGCACTTATCCGCCCCGGGCAACGTAGTTTTTATCAGAAAACGGAAAAAATTTGAATTGCCCAACCTGGGATTCGCACCCGGGACCTCCTGTGATCAACACCGACATCAGACCACTAGGCCACAGAGGCGATATCTCCCAAAACTGGTGGTATAATCCCCAAAACGTTATTGCCTTGGACAAGCACGTAAAGCGGTCCCAGTCATTACAAGATATAATCAATAGTCGCTCACACACACACACACACACACACACACACATAACCACACCCACACCCACCCACCCACCCCCACACCCCCCATACCCCCCACACCCCCCCACACCCCCACACACCCCCAACACTCCCCACACACCCCCACACACCCCCACCCCCACGCACACGCACACGCACACGCACGCACACACACACACACACACACATATATATATATATATATATATATATATATATATATATATATATATATATATATATATATATATATATATATATATATATATATATTAGGGATGGGCCGAAATTCGTTTTACATTCGGTTTAACCGAATTTCGGCAGCTTGAACCGAACTTCGACATTCGGCCGAATTTCGGTTTAAATGCCGAACATTCGGCACTAGAAAAAGTATCTTCTTGCACTATTTTGCTTGAAATCTACGCTAATGTTATAAAGAGGAAAGATTTGTATTCTATATTTTTATATATTGAATCATCTAAACTCAAAAACTACTACACCGATTTGAAAAAATCTTTCACCATTAGAAAGATATGAAATCATCTCCGAGTAACATAGGCTATAACTATACTTTCGTAAATAACCCGTAAAACGGTTGACCCAGCAGGCCATCCCTGAAACATCCCGGTAAATAAAAAAACATTAAAACGAAAATGAAAACCTGAAACTTCCCGCTAGATTTTTATCTATATCTTAGCATATCACAGATTTTTTTCAGAGTTCAAAAATCATAAATTTGTTACAAATATTCGTTAGTACATAGAAGTCGTTGTAAATGACAGTAATTTCAAAATTTTTGAAATGCTATATATTTTAGAAACGATGATTGATTTTGGTCTTTCGAATGGCATTCAATGCAATTTTTGACCTCTAAAATTTTTTTATAGCTACGTAATCTAGTCTCAGAAATGTAGAAGCAATATCAAAAAATTTTTTTTTTAATTTTCGATATTACTAAATCCCAAAAAAATCGACCGCAATTTATAGAAAGAAAAGCTGATTAGACTTTTAAGTCAATCGGTATATTAGTCTGAAAGTCATTTTAAAAATGCTAAGTTTTCTGTAAACAACAAAATATTAATATTTCAAAAGCCGTAACTTTTGAAAACTTGATTTAATTTTGATTTTTTAAACTGTATTTGAAAAAAATTCGAATTTATGTCTAAAAACACTTCCAAATTTTTCGTCAATGATAGCTTCCGAGCGGATTAACCGATCATGATACAATTTATGAATTAGACGCAGTTTTTTAAGAAAAAGAGCTGGTAAAATTTTATACTCAATCGATACATTGATTTCAATTAATTAATTAAAAAAATATGTTTCGGCAATTTTTTGCGATTTTTCAAAATTTCTCAAAATATTCTAGTCCGAATTGGATAAAATTTTTGGAAGTCTAAGTTGAGCAGAATCTAATTCAATGTCATTAACCGCGTTTCGATCGGTCAAGCCGTTCAAAAGTTATGAAATGTTTTCATACACACATACATACAACCATACACTCTCTCTCATACACACACACATACATACAGACATACTGACGTCACGAAACTAGTCAGAAAATATTCCATACGTAGCGGGAAGTTAAAAATCTAAAGTTTGATATAGATGAAGATGCATATATTTTAAAACATAATGATTTAGATCTTTTTAATTGCATTCAACGTAATTTTTACCTTTAAATGGTTTTATTAGCTCCAAAATCGGTAGGTTAAAAAATGTCGAAAAAAAGCCGCGGTAGTACGTACTACCGAGAGCCGCGGTAGTACGTACTACCGATTGCTACTACCGCGGCTACGTACTACGTAGTGCGTACTACCGCGGCTCTCGTTGAATGTAGTAGTGCTCGTGTCTCCTGAAGATGCTTCGGTTGCGAAGTGAAACGTGCGTTGAGTGCGTCAATTGTGTGCTTTTGTGTTTGGTGCTGTCGTGTGTCGTGGTATAAAGTGTGATGTAAAGTGTGGTGGACGAGGGTGGATAACTGTGCCGCTGGGGTCTTCATTATTTTCAGACCTACGGTGAGTTTGTTCCATTTCTTACACCACTTTTATATGTTTTCCTTTTCAGTAACATCGCAAAGGTACACTTAAAGTTCGCGGAAAATTGCAAAATAACTAGTTTTCTTCGTCTTACTAAGTTATGTCAAAAAACCCTTTGCTAAAGTTTTTCGTCAACGATAGCTCTTGAGCGGAAAAACCGATTTCGATGCAATTAATGCACTGAACGCAGTTTTTGTAGGAATAGAGCTGATTAGATTCTGTACCTAATCTAAACATTTATGTACTTAGATTATACAAAGTTATTTATTTATGTATGTTATTTATGTACAAAGTTATGAGATGTTTATAGATACACATATATACAGACATGCTGACCTCATTGTGAAAATAGTCGGAAAAGATTTCTAGGACCTCAAAACGTGGAGATCTGGTGAAAATTCGATTTTCAAAAATTGGGGCAAAATCAGTAACTTCATTATCTATACCTACATAGCAGAAAGTTAAAAATAAAAATCCATGCCTAAATTGGAACAATGTAACTCAATGTATCAAAATTTTGCTATTACGTCATTAATTCACGTGCGTTGCGAAACCCATTAACGATATCCTATATATCTATACTATTATTATAAAGTTGTAGAGTTTGTTTGTTTATTTGGTTGTACGCGGTAATCTCGAAAACTGCTGAACCGATTTGATTAATTCTTTTTGCGTTGGACAGCCTGTTTATCGAGGAAGGTTATAGGCTATATAACATCTTGCTATGACCAGTAAGAGCGGAGTAAACAAAGTCCGCGCGGACGAAGTCGCGGGCAACAGCTAGTCCATACTAAAATTATAAATGGGAAAGTGTATCTGTTTGTTTGTCCGTCTTTCACGGCAAAACGGAGCGACGAATTGACGTGATTTTTTAAGTGGAAATAGTTGAAGGGATGGAGAGTGACATAGGTTACTTTTTTCTCTTACTTTACGAGAGTGAAGCCGCGGACAATATAATAGCTAGTAGTAAATAGTAAAATAGGTAAATAGCTAGTATAAAATAATTAAATTTTAAGCAAATTCTTAAAGTCACGACGTGTCGCTTTTAAGAAAGCTCCCCAAAATTAAACCGAAGTTCGGCCGAAATTCGGCCGAATTTCTTATTTTCACCGAATGTTCGGCCGAAGTTCGAATTCGGTTCAAACCACATTCGGCCCATCACTAATATATATATATATATATATATATATATATATATATATATATATATATATATATATATATATATATACATATATATATATATATATATATATATATATATATATATATATATATATATATATATGTATATATATGTGTGTGTGTGTGTGTGTGTGTATTATAGGATAGAAAATAAGCGAAAGGTCATTTTGATGGAAAGATATAACCATTGCCTCACCACACATATAAATGATAATGATACACAGGACAGTGACAAAAATTACTTATTATTAGGCTGCTACTATCTTTTTTGTCAAACGATACACAAATTTCTAAGCCCAGACACCGAACCCACGATCCATGATCTAAGAGAACAGGCTTATCACAAGAGTAGACTAACAACCACCAGAGAGTCTATGTATAATATGCAAATAATATGTTAAGTTACGAAGGCAACATAAAAAAAACAATATCCATACTTCACTACATAGTATAAAACAAAGTCGCTTACTCTGTCTGTCCCTATGTATGCTTAAATCTTTAAAACTACGCAACGGATTTTGATGCGGTTTTTTATTAAATAGATTGAATATTGAGGAAGGTTTTAGTATAAAAACCTTTCCGATATTGCCACGGGAACAAAAGCTACGCGGGTGAAACCGCGGGCAGGTCGCTGGTAATATTATAAATGCGAAAGTATGCCTGTCAGTCAGCCTACAAGGCTAAGCCGCAGAACCGAATTTGATAATCATAGTCTAATTTTTTCTCTAAAAACAAAGTCAAAGGGGCTGAAATAGGGGATGAAAGTTTGAATGAAAAACTATATCAACATGTTAATCTACTAACGGGCAAAGCTGGGTGGGTCAGCTAGTATCGATCACACTATAAAAGCAATTTATGATACTCATAGTCATTGACGGGAAATTAAACTTCTGTCTAGGAATTCTTTATAATCCTTCTATAAAAATAAAAACCGTCTCTCCGAGTTTGCTGCAGAGTAAACAGGAAATATCTTCACAATGTAGGCCGGCTGTTAGGTTTACCAACGTTTAATACCAGTTTTTCTGGACGCAATGATAATATTTTAACATAATAATTAATATTTATAAAATACTAAAAATAATTTATATAACACAACAGTAAGTAGACACAGCCAGATAAGACCGAGTGCTATATAGGTCTATGAAGACTGAAGAATTTAAACTATTAAAATGACGTTTATCTCGTGAAAATAATGAATCCTTTGAAAATTAGTGTACGATGAGCTTTTTGCCCGTGTTGGTCCGGCCTCCATTTGAAGAATAAATGTTCTTTTCGCCCAGGCAGTTCATAAAAGGCAAACGATTGGTATAAATGTCACTGCCATTGTGATTCCTAGGCAGTAGAGTTCTGCAACGTTTCGCCAGTGTTTGATACCACCGACTTAGATATTCCAGCCGTAAAATCGCCAATGATTGACATGGCCGTGTTCCGGTTTGAAAAGTAAGGTTATGTGTAAATGTAGGCATGTGGAATTACCATTCCGCCCCAAGAATTGCAACACACCATTAACATCTTTGTCACACAACATACTAGTAACATCATATAGGCATCAGGAGGGCTGTTTGTTTGCTATCTTAAGATACATATAATGCTTGCTATATGCTACATGCTGGATACAATGGTAGTATACTTTACAGCATTTTTGACGTAATGAACACTGTTTTTATAACGATTTAATATTATAATTACTTTTATTGACAGCTCGCTGAGTGATACGAGTTATTTTGTAAATCCCATAAGAATTTTACATTTTTAAGGTGAAATTAACTATTTATTTGCTTATAAATATAGCAAATAGCCAAAATAGCAAATTTTTATTAATTTCACCTTTTAATTAAGGATTGCCGCAACGTAACGCCTGAATCAATAAAATACATATTTATATTATTTCACGATGGTACGAGAAAGTAATATTAAGCTTAGAAATAAACTATCTGTACACCGAATTCAGACAAATTGCGATCAGTATTTTTAAGTGATTTGGTAATAAACATCCAAACATACAAACTTTCTTATTTATAGTCGGATTACGTAGAACAGTTCTCATATTTTTGTTTTTCAATTTTATAACATATCTTTCAAATATAAAAAAAAAACATTGGCTTTTGGAACGGTATAAGCTAATACAAAACTATTGCCACCAATTTCAAGGAAAAACATACGGCAACGTTAGTGTATATTTTATAGGAAGAAGAAAATCCACTGAAGTCTAGGTGACGGGGGTCCCGTACTCGCATTCTCATCGAATAACTCTATTAATTTCAACGAGAATCTGAATGATCTGAACTTTTTCACGTGGAATTGAAAACTAGAATCCAAAGTTTTATGCTTACAATTTCAAAGCACAAACAAATTCATATTAAAAATGTATATAATTTTATAAACACCTACTGCCACACTTGGTATTTCGATAATAAGACAGGTTAGGCTATTAGAAAATTGGCCCTTCTGCGAAAAAGTTGTAGCCCTCTTTACTTAAATCTAGTTATATTCTAAAAATATCTGCAAACAAAATCGAAATTAATATAAATATCTATTAGCGTTATTTCTAATTTACGCTAGTCTTATCTGTTTGTTTATAATTAAAACACAATATAACTACAGCAACGGACTTTTAGTCTCCTGTATTTCTGGACCCCTGAATACTCCTTAAGTTAATATGAGAACCAAATAGAAAATATACCTACTTAAAAAAAGTTTTCAAAATGGTTTATAAATAACTACATTCTGAGGCATAACAAACATACTTGAATTGAAAACCTACTTCTTTTTGGGAATTTGGTTGAAAAGACCCGAATTTTTCTTTATTTACGGAGTACTGCCAACAAGACAAACACCAAAAACATGAAAAATAGAAAATTACAAAGACTATAAATCTAAGTGTTGCCTTAATTATAGGCAATAATTACACTATCTTAATTTTGACAACAAACAGAATACAGACTTGTTTAAAGAAACTAAACTATGTACTCCGGGTGTGTCAAATCCTCACACACCCGGTTTCATCAAAACGAGCGCAGTGGGCAGCCGACCGCAGTTCGCGTCGAGTCGCTGTCGCGGCAACAGCGTCGCAATCGCCCTGATGAAGGACCTCATATAGGTCCGAAACTAGTCGGAACCTATACCGATTTATACGTGAGTTTAGCCGTTTTTCTTAATCAATTATTTAGTAAACTATGTACTTTACAGATTGCATTGCATTATTTATATTAAAAGAATATAAATAACGAAAATTAAAACTAACATTGTGAATACACACATAGCAATCTTTAAGAAACAATCAATTATTTATATATATAGGCTAGACGGAAAAAATTCTTACGAAAAGTTGTCACGACACTTTTTGCCACAGAGCACAGAATCGCAGTCGGTCGCGCCGACTGCGATTCTGTGCTCTGTGCTTTTTGTGTTTGTTGTGTTATAGTAAGGTATTGTAAGCACAGAAATATCCAGCTACTTCCCTTTAGCTCGTGCATTGAAAGTGAAAGAGTCTATCTACTATTTGATTGAGTTTACTTTTTTTCTAGTGCCAAATGTTCGACATTTATACAGAATTTTGGCCGAATGTCGAATTTCGACCAAAACTTGAATTTCGTCGGTCAGTCGAATTTCGAACGAGTGTCGAAATTCGACAGTGTCGAATTTCGATCGGATGCCGAGTTTCGACCACCGGTCGAATTTCGAGCAGGTGCCAAAATTCGACCGTAGGTCGAAATTCGACCGGGTGCCGAAATTCGACCGCGGGTTGTAATTCGACCGCGGGTCGAAATTCGACCGGGTGCCGAAATTCGACCGGGTTCCGAAATTCGACCGGGTGCCGAAATTCGACCGTGGGTCAAAATTCTACGAAGTTCCTTCTCGCGTGTTGTGAAAGTGGGCTAGACTAGAAAAAATTCTTACGAAAAGTTGTCACGACACTTTTTGCTGTAGTAAGGTATTGTAAGCTGTGCGGCGTGCGGATGTTTCTCTTCTTCTTTCTTCTCTCTCTTTCTCTATTATATAAAGCAAGCCAGATATTTTCATGTCTATTTCGCATTGAACAGTGTGGTGCCGGGACGATTATTTTTGTTGAGTGTGTACAGGTTTTTTGTAAATAATAATAAAAGGAACTTCGTTCCATGCGGGTGTCCCTAGACATCTCTCAAGTTTTTTTTATGTATTTTTATATGCATATATGTAAAAATTTATGTATATATGTAATCTACATTTAAGAATATTCCAAAAATAAACCACTCTGTGTGATTTTCTGGTTAGCCGTATGGTTAGCTGGTAGAAAATTGCTTTATGCATTAAGCTCGCCATTTGTACCCTATACAATCTGTGTTCATGTCAAGATGCGATAAGGTAAATAAATAAATAAAAAAATATTATTACATTTTCAAGTGAGTATTTCTATGCACAATGACTAATATAGACGAGCTTTTGCTAAATCCGCTTGGTTAGTAGTCTACGATAAGAATAGAGCGTTAAATGACAAAAACATTCCAGCCGACTATCCATTAGTCTGACGCCATGTATCCTTTTGCATTCCAACCATTAATCACATTAAATAACAGTTTTTAAACTGTCATAATAATGAAAGTGACGGAATGAGAAGCGATTTGTATTTTTGTTAAACAGTCTTTATTTTTTGAAGGTCTTAGTTTCAAAACGATTTTTAAATTATTTTTAAGATGTAGTGCAAAATGAAACGTTAAATCACGTAAGTACAATACCTACAGTCTTTAGGTTATTATAAACACTGGTCTTTAGGTTATTATAAACGATGGAAAGTATCCAATTTATTATAAACACTATTGATCGCGTTCTGGTCGAAATTCGACCATAGATTAAACAATAAAATTTTCTTAACATCAAACTTTGTCCTTTAGCAACAGAACGATTGGCTATACGCGTCACTATCATCGTAACTTCTAGGTGGTAGAGTTCTGCAACATCTTGCCCAAGTATTATGTATTGGTATCACCGTTTTATCTATTCCGGCCGCAATAGCGTCAGTGCTTGTCAATGTCGCTTTTCGGCTTGGAGGGTAAGGCCCAAGTATTATGTATTGGTATCACCGCTTTACCTATTCCGGCCGCAATAGCGTCAGTGCTTCTCAATGTCGCGTTTCGGTTTCCGTTAATACGGAACGTATCCAAGCTATTTACTACAAGTGTCACATACTGAACAAATATAAAATCAATAATATTATTACGAATAATCTGGAAACGTGTAGAATTGGAACGCTGGAGAGATCTAGAAATAAAAGAAAGAGATAGCTACTCCTATTGAAAAACAAATAGTTGAACTAAGCTATCCCATAATGGACTTTGTAGTATATGGCATAAGGTTGAAAGTAGCATGTACTAGGATTTATGAGTCATAACTTGTTCACAATAAGAAGTAATAAGAAGTGATTCATTGTTTCCCGATACATTTAGATTTTTCTGGATCCGGGTAGAACTTTTCCCTGGGTATAAATAGAGACGTGTTGACAAATACAGGGCAGTTTTTATCAAGCGATCGAGAGCGATATTTGAAGTGACCCGTGCGAAGCGAGAAGTGTTTTATTGTGTAGTTGTTTAAGTTCAGTGATAGTACAGTGAGTGACTAGTGTAAATCAGAGTATTTCAGTATTACGTTGTGTTGTTTTGTGTATCTGTATTGGTAGTAAATACATGGATTTCATATAAGTGGTGTTTTCTTACAATTACGAACCCGAAGTACGTAACAATATATTATTGCAATTGTTTATTTTGTTATGTAAATAAAAAAAACAAAACAGAAATTTAATTAATTATAATTACCCCATCCCTAAAATCAGTTGCCACCAATATGCTACATCGATAACGGGGTTTACTTATAGTTAATATATAACAAAAAAGTTCTAGCAGCATAATGAACTTTAACTGTACTTTTCAGTATTTAAAATTTCTGTCTCTATAAAATAAAATCCTTAATTTTTCGTTATAGCTCAGGATCAAACTTATAATAAACTTAAACAATAGATACAGAAATCAGGCATCGCTCTCACAAAAGAACACTTTTAAGTCTTTTCAGGGTGAAAAAATTAAAATATAGTTTTATGAAGCATATCTTAAATGTGTCCAATTATGTCTCTAACACTGACGACGTCTGCGAGTTCCATTATTTACTCATTGTTCTCTTTGTAAGGATAAAACACTGCAACGTCAATTGCCTGTACCTGCTCTGATGTAGGAGGGAGGGGATCATTAGTCGTGCAACTGTAGAAAAGATATATCTGTTTTAAGTTAGTCATTACGCACTCAAGAAATTTCATATACTAAGCGCAAATTGTCATCAGAATATCGTTTCGCCAACAATAACAAAATGTAGGATACTTATACATATATTTCAAACGTAATAGAAACGGAGATCCCAAAGTCACACATTTAGCAGATATGAGGTACACGGTAAAAATTATCTAACCAAATATGTATACGAGAACGAGCCATATTTTATATAACGTAGCTCGTATACGAGCTATTGAAAATCTCTAACGTTTGTGAAAAACTGAGGTTATTCTGTAATAAAACTTTCACACGAGGAATATACGTAAAAACTGATTTCTTGATGATCATACTCATGATATGAAAGTAAAATGGTACAAAAGTAAAGAAATAACTTTTAGATCTGTGCCTCTATTCACATAACAAAACTTTAATCGAATCGCAACGTTTAGGTATCAAAAACTTTATTGTTTGTTACCTACAATTAAGTTACGCGAATAAAATAATGCTTTTCAGCAACCTAAACACTTCGATTATTTTTTTTTTATAGAAAAGAGGGCAGACGGACAGGAAGCTCACCTGATGGTAAGTGATTACCGCCGCCCATAGACAACTACACTACCAGAGGTCTTGTAATTGCGCTGCCGGCCTTTTAAGAATAAGTAAGCTCTTTTCTTGAAGGTCCCTAAGGCCCATAAATGAGAGCAGTACTCCATATGAGGCCGGATTTACGCCTTATAAAGCAATAAGCGATGCGCCGGTGTGAAGTACTGCCTGGCCCTGCTGAGAACTACCAGCTTTTTAGAGGCAAATTTAGCCTTGCTTTCCAAGTGACCGCGGAACTGAACGTCGCTCGATATGTCGACTCCAAGTATTCCAATATTTAAGTATTCCAATAATTCCAATTCCAATGTGGCTTTCAGGGAAGTATTTTCAAAACGAGGTGGCGCGACGAAGGGTGATTTTTTTAGTGGTAAACGCGCAAACTTGTGTCTTAATGGGGTTAAATTGGACCAAAATTAATAGACCAGTGGGGTCTACCCGACCGTACCGACCGGGGACCGAAGCTACGGAAAGTGGTGTTTCAATTTCTGACACTAGTTTGTTCCGCACTCGTTGACGTGTCCCCGAGAAATTCCGCTGCGGCTAGAGTATAAAGCATCGGCTGTACTGTCATCCGCATAACAATGAATAATGCTCGATCGCAACATGTCATTAATGTGCAGAAGAAACCGCGTAAGCGATAGCATACAACCTTGAGAAGCACCAGCATTGACGAGTTTAAGGTCAGAGCACGCGCCATCAACAACGACATTGATACTCCGATCCGTCAGAAAACAGGTGATCCATTTGCACAATTTTCCAGGAAGCCCAAAACGACTGTAGTTTATTCGACTGTAATTTTGGTACATGAACGAAAACGAAACTAAAGTAATTAACAAATTTTCGTGAAATCAAATTTAAAAAAATCGACGAAAGTTACAAAGCACTAATTATCTTACATTTCGTCTTTGAAAGAAATATCCTCTAAAGAGACAACAATTGCATATAGCCTCGCTCGCTGGCCCCCTTGTCATGGGATCAATTCCTGGGCGTGAAAACGACCAGTCCCCAATTCACGTAATTGCGCTTAGGGCTCACACACACATAGATACGATAGAACGTTAAGACGTCCTGCGACGCGGAGTAATATGTAAGAAAATGTGTAAGAATCTTAAATGCTTCGACTGCATTGCGGTTTGATTACGTGAATTAGGCCCAGGTCTTTGAAGTAGATACTTAGGCCCTTAAAAATAAATAAGTTCTGTAAAAGAAAGTTTAAGACATAGACTCAAACAACTCGAAGCAACAATAAAATTATGCTATACGAATAAATAAAATTGGAGTGTCCGTGAAAATACCGCTTTTACTAAATGCATATGGATATATACACGGTACATATACAAATTTTTTTTTTTTTTTACAATTTTTGCCTGTCTGCCTGTTTGTTCCGGCTAATCTCTGAAACGGCTGAAGCGATTTTGACGGGACTTACATAGGCAGATAGCTGCTGTAATAAGGAGTAACTAAGGGTACTTTTATTTTAGAAAATTTTCCACGAGGATGAAGTCGCGGGCACACCCAGTAGTTATTAAAATTGATCAACATTTCTGTTATCGTTTGGTTTTTTTTATATCATAAGAAAGCAAACAAGCAAATGGATCTGCTAATGAAAAGAGTCAACCATCGCCTACAGACACCTAAGATGTTAATGGTTTGTTGTTATCTTGTGGCGAGGTTTAATGGCATACGCATAAATTTACCGGCTACTTTACCCTCCAAACCGGAACACGACAGTGACTAGCACTGACGCTACTAAGGCAGGAATAATTAAGGCGGTGGTACCAGACTCGGTTCAGACAATGCAGAACTCTACCACCTCTGCCTACACTGTAAAGTAATCGAGATAATGATATTAGTATTGAATAATTGAAGATAAAACTTTACGCTGCCAGTACAGCTGATTAAAATAGAAAATGCAAAAGCCTTACCGTAAGTATATGAGACTATGTAACAGTTAAGCCGTCGTTAGTTAGAAGCTAAGTTTAATATAGTTGAAAACTTCAGAACTACCCAACGGACTAAACTTCACCCGCTGATTAAATATGTTCGAGGAATTTTCAGTAAGCTCAAATGAAATTATTTCTCGAAAAAGTTGCAATAAGCCGCAAATAAAATTTTAATAGAGTTCGTTAGCTTGAGTTAGCTTGAGGAGAATGTGTAATATAGTTGATTCAAAACGAAATAACACGAATGAAAACTAGAGTTTATACGATATAGTTTCCATTCGTAAAACCTTCAAATATGCAGCCGTAAACGCTGAAACGATATGCTTTTTTTAAGCAAACACTATAACTACATCTATTCTAATATTATAAATGCTTAAGTATGTTTGTCTGTCACGCTTTTAGGCTCAATTTACATCGCCGCTAATAACAGTTAACCCGCAACCCCACAGGAACAGGCGCATTTTCTATAAATATATCTTTATTTTTAATTTCTAGGTTAAACTAATTTTCTTTTTATTTACTGTAAATAAAATCTGTGTAATTTACTTAACATTTTAAAATTTAATTAATATTGCTGTGCAGTGCTGAAAACTCAAGCATATGGGTCTCCTGATGGATAGAGTCAACCATCGCCTATAGACACCAAAGATGTTAATGGTGCGTTGCTATCTTGTGGCGCGGTCTAATGCTACATACATAAGTTTATCAGCTACCTTATCCTCCAAACCGGAACACGACAGTGACAAGTATTGACGATATTGCGATAGAAATAGATAAGGCGGTGGTACCAGACCCGGGCAAGACAATGCGGAAGTCGACCACCTAGTAGCCACGATGTTAGTGACTCATATAGCCAATCGGTCGCCTGTTGCGACCTGTATGGTAGAACAGCAGTTGGCCTATTCTTCAAAAGAGCCCGGAACCAACACGGGGAGAATAACACAGTAGGATTAACAAAGTCATGCTAAGACTTTATCACGAGAGAATGGAACAATGTAACTGTTAACCCGTGGTTAGGTGGTATCTAAGTTTAATATTGTTGAAAACTTCGGAACTACCCAACGGATTAAACTCCACGCGCTTGCGCTATGTTCGGGGAGTTTTCTAAAAGTTCAAAAGAAATTAAATCTCGAAAAAGTCGCAATAAGCCGCGGGTAAAATTAACTGAGTGAATTAATAAAACAACGAATATGAATAACACTTGGAAAACTTTGCACATCTTTTGAGTTATATGAAATAACGATAGATCCAATTTTTCATAAATAATGTCCTGTAAAATATCCATCTGCCCTACTTGTTAGAAGGCTTATAAGAAGAGTCGTATTTCAAGCTATTACAAAGTTTATTAATCCTTGATGCATAAATCTTAAAGAAATTGTGGCAAAAATTCGTTTAACAAATAATGTTAATTTATAATCGTAGTCTAGTGATTAGTTAGCCTATTAGCCTTGGATCGTGAGCACCTGTGTTCGACCCCAGGGACGGGCAAAAATGTTATTACTTATTAAGGTTTGTTCCATTTTTTTTCAAAAGTTTAAAACCTCGTCTCGGAGATCCTCGTGCCTCGGATGAGCACGTAAAACTGTCGATCCTGGTAATCGCTAGACATAGGCCGTAATTGTTATGAGATCGGCGGCGAGGATCACCACTCATCTCGCCAACCAAGAAACTGGTGAATCGTGGTGAAAATAAATATCATGAGGTAGACGGTGGTGTAACTGGTAAAATATAGGACAGATAGTTATCGAGGTGACGTTACAACTATGGAGGTTAATAGTCACACAAGTATGGAAAAGGGTACCAGACAAAGTTTACTGCCTGGGGACCGACATCTATCCTAAAATCGTTGAAGTTGTATAATATAGCGTTAAAAGATTAATAATTGTTACGATTAAAAATTTTCTGGAACTTTATGTATTGTAGCGTGGAAGATTGCTTGACAGCTACATTGACAGTAATGATTCTAACCAGCGATCGCCTGCGGCCGAAATTCGATCAAAAACTAAACAATAAAATTCTTTTAAATTTGCCAACTGATTTTAGCCATAAAGAAAATAGTATTTATGTGTGTATGACACATAAATGTAGTGTTGATAATGTTTAATTTTATTAATTCAATGTACTTCTAATGCATTTTATACAAAATATTAGATTTCTGCAGTTTTACAGGTGGTAAACTTATTAACAAATCGGGCACACATTCAGTGTCGGACAAATTGCGTTTAAAAAAGTAAAAAAGTTGATTTTTCTGGATATAAAAAAAAACAATAACGTAAAAAATAATAAAAAAAATCGAATTCTAAACGTCATGATCTAAGCCGAACTGACTCACCACTTGACGAACGAAGCAGTAATAATAAATATTATACGCTCATTATTATTTATTAGATTTCTGATAATCACTCTTAATTGGATGTAGGTACTGATTGCTTAGCCGACTGACGTATTACGTCAAGCCGGAGTCAACAGAATCGAAGCTTAATGAAGCGCCTGCTTCATTGGTAAGATCGTGTTCAGCATATCAAATCAAACAGGGCATATTGTTGCGGTTGAAACCAAATCACATCAGAGTCAGACTAATATTTGAAATTTAAAGAAAAATGTGTATATGTGATTGTTTGTTACTTCTTCACGTTTAACGGCTGGGCACATTATATGTATGGTGTGTGCCACGGAGCAAATGGAAGCGCCTCCACAAGACATTACTCAGACATCAAGCGTAGCTAAATTTTGTACTGACATAAATACGAGAATGTATGCAACAGTACGTAAACAATAACAACTCAATTACAATTAGTGTCAATAATTTGCCATACTTTTGACAGCGATATGAGCGTTCGCTCATATGGACGGCTACACGTTCAGTGCCAAAGACGTGTGTATTAGTATTTATGTGGTCTGTGGTGTGTGCTTACTACTTGATGTATTATAAATTAACAGTTGGGATGCCAGGTATCTAGTAAGGAAAAGTGGTTGAGACAGCAAAGTTTAGGTGGTAGAGATTTGCAACTTTGGTTCATGTTTGGAAACATCGTCTTATCTATTCCTGCCGCAACATTGTGACCGCCCCGTTGGTTGAGTTGTTAGTGACCCTGACGACGCAATGGACGGGGCTCGGGTTCGATTCCCGACAGGGACAAGCATTTGTGTGATGAGATGCATAGATGTTTGTATTTCTGGATTGGAGTGTTTATTATGTATGTAACAGTATTTATATATGTATTTCTTTGTATTAGTATCGTTGACTCTGTCGTTTTCTGATAGAAGTAAAAGGTAGTCATACGTCAAACCGGTAGCAATGCATCATTAATATCTTTAGTGTCTAGAAGCGGTGGCTAACTCTTCTTGCCAATAAAAGCTTGATTTTTTTATATCATAAGATAGCAATAAGGAGATGGCTTTTCTAATAGAAAGAGAACCATCGCCTATAGACACCGAAGATGTAAATGGTGCATTGTTATCTTTTAATGCCATATACATAAGGTTTATCTTGTTCCTTCGTTATGTTACGATATATTTATAAAAGTGAAGTTTGTCTATATCCAGACTGAACATGTAGGCTACTTTACCCTGTAATAAAGGATTATTTCCGTGAGATTTACAGCAAATTATACTCGTGGCTCGTCGCTAGTAAACAATAAATACATTGCAAAAACTCGGTTTTTAGCTTTTTTAGCAGCTTAACCTTTCTTAGCGTGACACTAAAACCAGCCTAATTTATTTGAACTATTATACTCTTCGTTGTGAGGTACTATGTATATCATAGACTAAGTTAAGGACGTATTGTCCCCCATCGATTATCTTACCCTCTTAGCCGGAATACCAATCTATACTATTATTATAAATGCAAAAGTTTCGATGTTTGGATGGATGGATGTTTGCATGAATGGATGTTTGTTACTCAATCACGCAAAAACTACAGAACGGATTTGGATGAAATTTGGCAAACAGGTAGATAACTACCTGGAATAGCACATACGCTATTTTTTCCCGGAAAAGTTAGGTGATCCCGCAGGATTCGTCAAAAACTTTAATAGTGCAGCGGACTGCACGCCACTGGCTCCTCGCAGCTAGTGTTACATATTTCATAGACTAGCTGATCCGCGCAGCTTTGCCCGCGAGTAGATTAAAATGTCGTCGATGTATCTAATTTTTTTAACTAAGCTCCTCAAGAGTATATTTCTGAAAAAGTTTGCCTATAGCTGCGAAAGTTTTTCAGATAGACAATCACAGAGACAGATAGACAGACAGAAAAATAAACTTTCGCATTTATAATATTAGTATAGATAGCATGTATTCAAGTGTTACTTTGCAGAAAATTTTGCATGACATTTGATGTGCAACTTTCTGTGAACTCCTATATATTTACTTCTGTAATGTCAATGAAACAAGAAAAGAATTGTAGGAAAGTGATCAAACTCAACTGGAAAATCAGAAGAATCCAGCGGCTCAATTGTCCTCCTACATTTAATATATTTACCTCCACGTCAGCAACATTAACAAAACATTTCAATTTCCACATTTACTGCTTCAACAAGATGATAGTAAGTTTACTGTTTCAACTATTTTCGAAGAAATTTCTATTCGGTTCTTCTGAGGATGCTTCGGTTATTACGTGCATTGAACACGCTTATCGTATGTACATTTGTTTTTCCCCGTTTACCAAACTTTCAATTACTTCAGCAGCACAAACAAAAACATCCAATAAGCGTGCTTGTGTACTAAGTACTTCCTAAACAAGGAATCGTTAGGAAAACAGAACAACACTTCACTCGATAAGAATTAACTTGCTCGTCAACTTGTTGAAGCAATGAGAGCTGAAGTTAAAATTAAGTTTCGTTTGTGGTGTCGACGAGACGAAAAGTGTTGTTGACGAGGAGGATATTTATGCCGCTGGATTCTTCTTAATTTTTCAGATCTTTGGTTGCTTCATTTCTTAGATTTTTTCTTGTTTTAATAGCGTGACAGGAATTATATACGAGTTCGTGGGAAGTTGCAAATAATTGAAACAGATTAGTGTAGTACGTTAGTCCATAGAGGTCATTGACGTCTAGGTAATTAAATAATTGCTGGAATGAAATAAAATGATATGAAATGGTAAATATTTAGAATAATTTAAAAATTATATTGAAATATATTTGATAAATTAAAAAAATAATTTATATTTTCATTTTCATTTTTATGGTGGAATCTGAAAGATGTCAATTCACTGGGAAAAAATTAAATTTACTTCTTGGTGGTAAAGTTCTATAAAGTCTCACCTGGGTATAAAGTTATACCACCGCCTGTCCCATTCTTGCCGCAATAGCGTCATTGCTTGTCATTGTCATGTTTCGGTTTGAAGGGTAAGGCAGACTTATGCATTTCCATACCGTTCCATCTTTGTTATACCGGCGTTGGTTTCTCTTTCCATTACGGGAGCGGTCTGCTTGTTTGCTATTTAATAATATAATTTTTTTTTCCAATTTAATAATATAGGTATATATAAGATTTTACTTTTATATATAGGATTTTACTTTTATATAGATTTGAGTATTAATTTTATACCTATTGCTTGCCATAAAGTGGAATATGTGAACAAATGAAACTCAAAACAGCTCATTGTACCAATAAATATTTTAACTGTTTTAAGTTTTATTTATTGCAACTATGATTATTTAAAATATGGATTACTTCGAAGTAGCGCCTGAATTCATAAAAGTCTACCGACGTGACTTTTTTGCGCTTCAGGATTCAGCTTGAAGGGTTAATTAGCCGATAAACTCAATTAAATGTTTTCAGGTTCAGTAATATATGGAAGAAATATATTGAAGTCACATTTAAGAGTTTACGCGGAATTGCAAATCACCTTAGAGTGAATTTGAGAGTTAGCGCAACAGACAAAGAATTTATTTTTAAAGCAATTGTATCAAGCATTGGTAACTTGGGGTCAGGATTATATAAGGCATTAAACACCAATTCAGGCGAGTCGCAAGCAAAACTCTACCACCTAATAAGAACGATAACAGTAATACGTTTAGTTTCTTCCTTTTGATCTGCCATATTCGGAACCAGCCTATCGGGAACTTTAAAAATTCGAATCAACATAAAGATTTTTTATGTCATAAGATAGCAAAGAAACTGGCACTCTTTATGAAAAAGTCAACTGTCACCTATACACCAGAGACTATGCGTTGCTATACATGTAGCGGGATGGATATGCTAAAAACATAAGTTTAACGGCTGGCTACCTTATCCCCCCAACCGGAACATGACAGTGACAATCACTGACGTTATTACGTCAGGAATAGTTAACGCGGTGTATACTCGGTTGAGACGTAGCAGAAGACTTATCACCTAGTAGTCATAAAGGTAGTGATACGTATAACCCCTCGTTCGCCTTTTACGAACTGCCTAGCAATATGGTAGATAGTTTATTCTTCAACGGGGGCTCGGACCAACACATAGATAAATAGCAGCAAATTATTATCATACCTGTTATAAACGTAGCAAGACATTATTATCACTAGTTATAGACATGTATGTAAGTGATCGAAGCCAGCAACTAAGTTTACTAATTAATTTAGCCGACGTATGAAGGAAGATGTATGAGTCGAGAAACTTCACCGTACAAAGTTTCGCGCTTTATTTCAATTTAAACGTACTATAGCAACAATTATGTACACCCAAGTTTGCCCTAATGTGGTAATTGAAGGAGTTATTTATGAAAGGGAAAGCTACGCGAAAATTAAAGGTTAAAATAAATAATAAAAAAGATATGT
Source organism: Apodemia mormo (assembly GCA_036924255.1). NCBI lineage: Eukaryota > Metazoa > Arthropoda > Insecta > Lepidoptera > Riodinidae > Apodemia > Apodemia mormo. Next base: position 22,931,485 of record JAUPFN010000016.1, read on the forward strand.
ATATTAATCGCTTCGTCGGTCTAAAAATGAGAAACCTTTTGTAAACATTAATCAAAATTTAACGCAAAATTTATTTATAGCTGTTAATAATTCTATAAACGAAGTATAATTGCAACAATCAACTACCAAATTTTGTACCTTTGCAATTTTGTATCAGATCTTTCCCAAACGTATAAGGGAACAAACGGGAAGTATTACCAACAAAAAAAAAATTTAGAAAAAAAGTGTAAAAAACCCTGTCCGATCGACAATGTTATTATTTGGTAGCTTAATACAATCATGTCAAAATGAGGCACTTCATAATATCATATTTTTTATTTTAATTTATAGAATAAATTTATTACTTTTTTTGATAATATCATTGTACCTTTTTCAGGAATTTAAACCATATTACGACGGGTCTCGGGCACAGCATACTGGAGAACAGCAGTAGTCAATCGACATACATGTGATATTCGAGCAACGCACACATTGACACCTCTCACGGACGCGATATCTCGGAATGGTTCGGGACAGTTTGTTCCGCACCACTCCGAGATATCGCGCCTGTGAGAGGTGTCTATGTGTGTATTACTTATATGTAACATTGACTTCTGTTAGTCTCTGAGTATTCTGTATCTCGGGGGATCATTTTGGTGGAACCCGCAAAACAACGGGCAACTTTTTGCATCAAAAGCCATAAAATTAACCTTAAATTATATTTGTCCTAATGTGGTAAAGTAATGTAGTAAAATATACTTTTGTACAAATTTTCAAATACTTCTATTGACTTATGTCAAAATTGCAAGTTATTGAACGTTTAATCCGCTCTCCTGGAGAGTTGTGTCATTGCACTTGCACTAGTATACGTAGGACCTGTCGATATTATTGTTTTACATTCCTGCTAAACAGTTAATAATTTTTAGTTATGTCTACAGGTTATTCATCGGCTCTCCAAAACAGAGAACGATAGTGAGAAACACTCAATTTGCAGGCAAGAATTGAGTTGTCATACCATAGCGTGGTAAGTCGTCATAACTCGCAGTACTATATCACCAAGCTAAGACATGTCATTACAATTACACACAATGATAATGGCATACCTTAACTTGCCTTTTACAAATTGCCTGGCAGATGGCAGCTAGGCCCTTCCATCTACATTTAAAAGCACCCAAACCGACACTTCACGGCCTTCAGTGTATGATAATTGATAGGTAAAATATTTATAATCGGACAGCAGTACAATGAAGATATTCATAATCAACGTGACCTTAAGTCACATCTATGTCCATATGTAACATATTTTCCGTTTTCAAAGTAAAACATTGTCTAGTTTAATTTATTAATGGTCACATCCGTTTAATAGTCTCAGAGCGCCATCTGACTTCCACATAGCATAAAGCCAGAACTACATCCTAAGAAACAAATCCATAACTACACTTCAAAATTTGAATACATTTGCATACACACTTCCAATACCAACTAATTCACTAATCAGTTTCGTGTTCCCTTCTAATACAATATAAACTTTATAGTCGACCAAAAATTATATAGATTTATCGTTACGTTTCAAAAACAGTTCGAATATCGGAGCGTAAACGTCTTTGATTTGTAATAATGCAACTAGCTGGCCTGCTAAAAGAGTAACATGTCATTAATATAATCTTTCATACAAACTATCATCCCCTATTTCCCGATTTTTGAAAAAAAAAAGTCTGTGTATGATCTTGAGTCTTAAACTTGATCAGTGCCAAATTTCATCGAAACCGGTTTAGTGGTTTAGTCGTGAAAGAGCCGCACAGTCATCGTGAACAATTCCCCGGCCGCCGCGAATATAAAAAAATAATTTTCCAGAAATAATTTTTTTATGATTTATATTAATTTTTTGAATAACGTATTTGGTGTGCAATAAAGTAATAAAAAATTTATTATAATTACCTTTATTAAGGAATATTGTAAAAAATTGAGATTCTTTGTCCCAAAAATACACATGATTTGGGGCTAAGAAAAGGGAGACTAGTCTAAAACCTCACCACATATCACCATGGAAGGTGACATAAAAGTTGCTGAATAACATCACGTGATTAATGGACGACCCTCAAGAGAAATGATCACTGAACCATACCGCTCAGTATTCAAAATAGTAGTGATATAGTTTGCCTTTGCTTGTTGAGACTGACCTTCCTTGAGATAGTTATTTTTGTTCAATTTAAAATTCATTGCAATTAAGACTATAAATACTTACTCAAGAACAAAATTTTTAGAACAAGAGTTGCAAGTTTAAAAATGTAAACGCGGCAAATTTTACGCTTTTTTGTAGTAGGATTTAATCTAGTTATAATCGTTGACCGCGATTTTAATATATGTATTCATTCAAAGTTTGCAAGTCAAAGTAGGAAACTAGGACCAAGTGATACAGTCTTGCAGCTACGCCTTTGTCTTAATGGAGTTAGTTAAATATTCCGACATGAATTACGACCAAATCATACAAAGGTGCCCGTTGTCTAAGGCAACGTTTTGTCTTGATTCCAAAGTTTAACGTTTCATTATAAATCCCAAGTTTAACATTAGTGATGAGGAAATCCTAACATTGCACTGAGTAAGTATAAGTTAATATATTATTTTGTAAGTATGTTGATTTCAAATATTTGTATGAAGCTGCATAACTTTTTTTGTAACATAATATATCAACCAAGCGTAATTCTGATAAAAATATATAATTATCGCCCAAAGACAATGAAGATGTTAACGGTGCGTTATCAGCCATGTGACGGGAACCTAATACAAGTATAATTTTCCACCTAACTTGCCCCAAAAACCAGTAAACAATATAGAATTTTGAAATATTAGAATAGAGTTTTTGTAACTCTATCCTAATATTTCAAAATTTATTAATCTTACAACATAGTTAAAATATTAGAACCATCTGTTACCACATATCACAATACAAAAAGGGAAGAATGTATGACAACAAGCGCAAGGTTAACCAGCTACCTTACCTTCTAAACCGAAAAGTACAGTTCTCAATCACCACATTTTCCTGATTTGTCAACTGGTTCCATTCGTAGTGATTACCATTGCAGTATTGGCCACCCTCAACTCCAATTAATTGTTACGATACCTACTTATTCAAATATTTCTGTGTTACCATAGCTTTCAGACCATAGTTCTAAGGCAAGAAGGTTAGTTGACTAAATTTGAAAAACTGTTAAAATCTCTCTTATTATTAAACAGTTTTTAAATTTCAAGAACTCATCTATTCATTAATTATTAATTGTTGCCCGCAACTTCGTTCGCGTGACATAACATTACTTTTTTTGGCTTACTCGAGTAAAAAATTAGGCCATGTCTATTGTAGTTTTTCATGTGTGAAAGAATTTTTAACTATTAAATAGGAAAGATTTCTTTTTTCTTTATATTAGATCAGATAACGACATTAGCCGAAGACTCAAGCTTATGTTGTAGTATTTTTCTATTAAGATAGAATAAATTGTTCGTTGTACATTTATTATAAAAAAAAATTAATTAAATGTAACAACAATAAGGTTTAACTATAGATTACTCATTTATGAGTTATTACTCATAAATATAATAAACACTAAGAGAAAATAAAACATAAAAGCAATAAACCAACCCTTTCCGACCTTATTGCGCACTCTTACAGGAAAATGTATTTTACCATAAAGCCTTCAATTTGTGGAAACTCAAACGTACCTGTAACAAAAGATATATAGATCATTAAGGATTTATGCGTGAAAAGAAAAATTAGTGTAATGTTAGCAAAGCGTAGGTTATTTTGCAATTTCTCGTATTACACATGGTACTAAAAGATTTATGGCTAACGGCCCGGCCACAGCTACCCGCGGCGCGACCTGCGACGCGAAATGCGGCGTGGTGAGTCGCGCGACCATCTGGGTATGCCACAGCTCGATTTGTTGCGACCGCGGCGGCGTGCCGCTCTGAGTTGTCACACCTCGATACTAACTAGTACCAGGGTTCGGATTTTGTAATACTATTTTTACTATATATTCTTTTGGTGCGTATTATCGTAACGTTAGGATTGTACGCAAAAATACCATTATTGTTGATACTTACATATATTACCTTATCATTGATCCCTCCATTCGAGATTTTTGAAGTTATATTTCTTTAGGCGCGTAATATTTCTTTAGGCAGCGAGTGAAATTTTAAGATGCACGTGCATCACCGTAACGCAAAAGCTACAGGTTGAAGTCTTTATTAAGTAAGCATTAAGTCCCGAAATCCTTGACTATCCTTTTCCAGTCCTTTTATTATTTTAATGTAATTAAGTATTTGCATGCAATTAAAATCTATCAGAAATCAGAAGTATTTTATTCAATAAAACTTTTTATAAGTTATTTTGACACGTCAACGTATTTTTTAAAAACTATTACCGGATCGGAAACGCGGCCACTATTTTTTTAATGACGCCAAAGAAGTATAATTACTCACGTGTGTACATAAGTACACGCATTCATTTTTTAATGTATGGCAACGTAGACATTTTCTGTGCAATTTTTAGTAACTATGATCGTTTTTAATGTAGTGGGCTGTAGAAAGAATGTATTTTTTATTAATACGAGTGAGATGAATGTATAGGAACAAATTTTGTTTAACGCAAGCCGACATTAAATTGAGAAAATGCTGTGAAGTTTCTAGATTAAGTTTAAGTTTCGGTGTATAACCTAAACTAAATTAAGTTTAATATAATTTTAAGTATAATATCAAAATAACGTGTCAATAACCAATTATTTATTTAATCAATAAATCAACTCAAATCGACACTTTTTTATCGTCAGCCCACCATTTTACTTCAGTTCCATAATTTTAAGCGTAAAAGGAGCTGATGATCTTCGAAAGAGGATCCTGAAGCATAAAGTAAAGGTAACCTTAACCTATGGTTCCTTACTCAATGAGCTTAAGCTGTTTTATTGCAAAGCTTCCGAGGCCTCCAATTCCGCCATGTAACTCTATCAAACCATGTGAATCTTCTAGCAATAAAGGCTATGTCAGCCAAGTGTCCACTTTCCAGTTCCATCGTTATATTAAAAAAAAATATCCAGCATCTAAGTGTTTGCCAAAACAAACGCTCTATCATCAGATACTGGAAGCTATCCTATTTCACATTCCTTAAAATAAAAAATCAAACGAGTCCAAAATTGATGGTGCTGCTCAATTTTAATTAAAAGTTTTGACAACCTCCTTCCTGCTTTATCATAAGACCCTGTAAATCATTTAGCACCAGGGTATTTGTCAAAACAGAACAACTGAGTCCAATCTAAATGGGTTTTTCTTATTTAGTTTATAACTTTCCATGGCCACCTTCGAGTTTGATCGTTAAATGCTAAGTCATGATGAGCATTAGATCCTAGAAATCATCCAGCATCAAAATGTTTGTCAGTACAAGACAATTGAGCGCTAACTCAATAAACTTACCTTGTTGAGTTTAGAAGTTTATTATCTAAGCATTTTACATCTGGATGCGAGAATTTTCCATATTACTTTTTTCGGCTCCATAATAATGAAAAATATCTTATTGCAACTAAACGAACGAATTCAAACTCTACTATCTTAACACTTTCTGTCTGCGAGTTACTATGACACTCTAGCGGCTTCATGTGCCATTTCTCGTCGTTATGATTACTAATTAAACTTAGTACTTAGAACACCAAAAACAAATGACACAAATTTTGGTTGCCTCGTCAAATTTTTTTTTTTTTTTTTTATTATCGATAGGTAAGCGCTTGACCTCGATTTCGCCTGATGGTAAGCTAAGATGAGGCCTAAGATGGAACGCGCTTCCCTAAAAGGTACCTGTTCACTCTTCTCTTGAAGATCTCCAGATTGTACTCGTCCGGGAACACAGACTCAGGAAGCATGTTCCAGTCCTTTGCGGTTCGAATGAAGAATGTTGAGTCGAACCGCTTTGTCCGGGTACGTGGAACGTCCACCATATAACGATGCCTAGATTTTGTGCACCTCGACGATCGATAGAAAAACGGGGATGGCGGAATTAAGTCGTGCAATTCCGCAGTGCACTCTCCAAAGTGTATTCGATAAAAAACCGATAAACTAGCCACTCTGCGGCGATGAGCGAGGCTCTGGAGTTTTTTGCCTACCAGATCATCGTCGTTTATGAGCCTCTTGGCACGCCTCTCGATGACCTCAAGTGTCTCCAGCTGGTATTTAGCGGATCCATCCCAGAGGTGAGAGCAGTATTCCATGCACGAACGGACTTGTGCTTTATAAAGGTTGAGCAACTGTCCCGGACTGAAATACTGTCTCACCTTCGCCAAAATACCAAGCTTTTTTGAGGCAACTTGGGCTTTAGATTCGATGTACGAACCAAAGTTGAGAGTAGGCGTTAACGTGATACCAAGGATCTCGAGGTGGTCATTCATCGGCACGGCCACACCCTGGAAAGACGGAGATAGATGGAGCGGACTCCGTTTAGCGGAGAATAGACACGCCTGGGTCTTACTTGCATTAAACCTGACCAGATTAGCATCGCCCCAATCGGAGACTGCCTGTAAGGACAGGTTCATACGATCGACCATTGCCTCTCTGAGAGACCGGATCTGTGCCGTACTGGCCCGCGCATTGGATACGTAACTCTCCACAACAGTGCTATCATCTGCGTACCCATAGATACCGGGCTTTAGCAGATTGTTAATGTGTAGCAGGAATAAAGTTGCGGAGAGAACTGATCCCTGAGGGACTCCGGCATTTATAGCCATTTGGTCGGATGAGCAGCCGTCGACGACTACTCTGATCGACCGGCCAATCAGAAAATCTGAGATCCAGGCGCAGAGACCAGTAGGCAGGCCATACGATGGAAGCTTACCAATAAGACTATCATGCCAGACCCTGTCAAAGGCCTTCGAGATATCAAGGGAGACAGCTAGTGCCTCACCATGCTTCTCTATGGCCGAGCTCAAAATGTAAGTGGCATACGCTAGAAGATCCCCAGTAGACCGATTTCGGCGAAACCCGTATTGGCGGTCACTCAGTAGTTCGTTCGCTTCTAGGTGCGCCATTAGCCTGCTGTTCAATACACGCTCCATAGTCTTGCAGAGTATGGACGTGACTGAAATTGGCCTATAGTAGGAGGGGTCAGCACGACTGCCCTTTTTGGGCACAGGCTGCACGTTGGCAAGCTTCCATGATTTAGGCACTTTTCCTGTAGCCATCGAAAGACGAAAGAGGCGTGTCAAAACAGGAGCGAGTTCAGGCGCACAGGTTTTCAGTACTATGGCTGGAATCCCATCAGGGCAACTGGCTTTGTTCACGTCCAGATTCCGCAGCGTTTTAAGAACCTCAGTTTGACGGATGCGAATTTCCGGCATGTTCACCTCGCATCCAGGTAGACTGGGTGGTTTCGCGTTGGCGGGATCCAGACGTAAGTTTTCCGCGAATAGAGTAGCGAACAGGTTCGCTTTCTCTACGGCGGTGTGAGCCGGCGTCCCATCCGGTTTCAGCAGTGGAGGGAGTGAGGGGCGGCAGAAATTCGATTCAACCGACTTTGCCAGGGACCAAAAGGCTTTACTACCTGAGGGGTATGAAGCCAGTTTGTTCCCAATACGGCTGACGTGGTCAAATCGAGCTTTCAGTAGAGCCTTTTTGCAGGATTTGGCGGCCCGGTTGAAGGCTTTCTTCTTCTCCGACACGTCCTTGGCCTTGCGGTGTCGAGCATCTACCCAAGCCAGATATGCCTCTTGCTTTAGCGCCTCAGCGCGTCTACAATTGGCTCTGAACCAGGGATGAGCTTTACTGGACATGGCTACGTCGGAGAAAGGAATAAAATACTCCATTCCTTGCCGCAGCACATCTGTCACAGCATCCGCGCAGGCCGAGGAGTCTTCGGAAGAAAAGCAGACAGGCCGCCAGGGATAAGACGCAAAGAAAGAACGCATCTCGTCCCAGTCTGCTGACTTGTATCGCCACGCGCGCCGAGAGCCCCTAGGACTGGGATCGGGCGGCGAGTAGACGGATACAGATTTCACAAGACAGTGATCGGAGCTGCCAAGGGGCGAGGAAATCGCCACCGAGTAACGGTCTGGATCCGTAGTCAGCAGAAGATCCAAGCAATTGGCTGTATGGCTCTCAACGTCAGGAACCCGCGTCGCTCCTTGAACCAGCTGGGTGAGATTTAATGTTACAGCGAGTTTTCGCATCTCTCTCCCAGCGAGGTCGGAGCTCTGGTATGGATATAGCCACTCCTGATGGTGGGCATTGAAATCCCCCAGAAGCATTAGCTGAGCGGAAGGGTATTTGTGTTGAGCAGCATCCGCCGCCTCACTTAGGTACTCTGTAAGACCGATCGTCTCCTTGTCTCCGCTGTGCGCTCGGTAGACACAGGCATAGAGAAGCTTCTCTAGGCCTGTGTCCACCAGTGTCCATAGAACGGAGTAGCGGGGGTCTTCTAGATACCGGAGACGCCGAAAGCAGATATCGTCGGGGACGTACGCGCACACACCTGACCGAGCTTTAAAGTTATGCTCCAGGGTGTAGCCGGGATAGGTTAAGTACGCCAAATCAGACGGGCACCTTATCTGCGTCTCCGTGAGGAACAAGATACATGGTTTATAAGTCTCTAGGTGGAAATGGACTGCAGCGAGATTAGAATGTAAACCTCTGATGTTGGTGAGGTCTACTTTCATCGAGAGGGAGTGCTGCCGCTGTACAACGTTATTTCTGTACCTTGTCCTTTTCATTTAATAGAGTGAGTGAAGTAGGTGTGAAGACGGCAGTGAATCGAGGCGCTATACTTCCGGACCTGAGACACACACCTCGAAGTTACACTATTGGGGACTAGTCTGGAGACTGCGGGGACGCCCGAGCCCCCCCAAGAATGTCCATAGGGCCCTCTCATCCGGTCGCCAACCGGCACTATGGCGCATTTTGGGATTTTTCGCTAGTTGGGGGGGCAGCCTTTCACATGTGGCTAGCACGTTACTTGGGCCCCCTACTGACCAGCGGTCGGCCAGCGGCGCACCGTGCCTCGGATCCCGCTACCCTCCATGACTAGTCTCCGGATGCATCAACGTCAGTGTGTATCAGATCGTCTAGATTGTATAGGCGCAACTGATTCGACCCGTCTTCACTAAAGCTACATCAGCGTTAACGTGACGGAAAACGGACGCTTGGCGCCACGACTTCAGCTGATGGGTGGTCCTTATAGCCGCGACATATGTCTCCCACCATATCACCTGTTTAGCACCACCCAGGGGCCACGTGTAGGGATACAGAATTCCGGGTGTTCTCCCACGGACGAAGGTGATTCAGCCCCCTCTACATCTGAGAGTTCTAGTCTCTATATCCAGGCTACATCATGATATTAGCTGGATATTACCATAATATTGCATTTTCATTGAACTTACAAAAGTTTGCCAAGTTTCAGTACAAACAAATATCATGAAGTCGATAAATATGGTTTGCAATATTTAGAAAATCTTTTATTTACATACAAATATTGCTAGTTAAATAAAAGCTGATATCTTCGAATGAAGATATTGTAGCATCAGGTCTAGGTCACCACGTCATTGCAATTAATTGAAGTAATAAAATACAAAATTTAGCATTGATAAAGCCTTTACAAGTTGCTAAATTCCTTTCGTCAACTTTAAATGAGCTGGTGAGCTTTCAACAGCTGCACAGATTCTATTGAATCATAGCTAAGAACCATCTCGCAAAATAGGACTTTCAAGTAAAAAAATCGCAACTAAATAACTACGGACTATCCGCCAGGGCGTTACGATGCACGGACAAATACACAGACACACTTCAGAAACTTTTGTTAAAAGTTTTTGCTCGTTTTTGCTCCGACGCAAAATAGTAGTAAAAATTTTAATAAAATATAGTATCTATATAATTTCCATTGGTAATAATTTTGTGTTATTCTGATTCTAACCCTGGCTTACTAGTGAATAAAACAAAAGTACTCTTTTGTTTTATTCGCTCATCACACCGCGCGACTCGGTCGCGCGTTTTTCCGCACCGCAATTCGCGTCGAAGGTAGCTGTGGCATACTTCATGCAGTTTCTTACATTTGTTTTCGCTCGCCGCGCCGCAATTCGCGTCGCCGGTCGCGCCGCGCGAGCTGTGGCCGGGCGGAACTCCATGAACATATATTTATATCACAATCATTTAACAAAAACCGAGTTTTAGTATAAGAATATTTTTAAGGAAAGAATTTTTCCACATTTGATTATTTGAGCAGGTGCCTTCAGCGCAGTCGATGTTCTCATCATAAAAAAGTTTACTAGTTCAACCTGTCGATATTTTCTATTGGCATAAATAATCTAATTTGTTTCACGCCGTCTATCACACCGATGTATGAAGTAGTACATGAATTCACTACTGCTTTTACCGACACTACAAAAACACTTTAAAGAGACGTCAGAACGCCACTTTGAAAAAACGATGAAACACCCAAATTCTCTGATAAGAGCCGCGGCCGATTACATCCCGGACACGATCACCGATAACAAACGTAGAAGGCTGAGGTCACTTCCTATCAGAGTGCTAAGTGTGAGTTTTTCTTTTCGCATTCGATCGTGAGCGCGTTTCGAGTTTACTAGGAATTTGTATGTGATTTGTACAGCGCCACCTAGTGGTAAACGTGAGAAACCAGGTTAGTCCCATGGTGTAACATCACATACCACATGAATACTAATAGACACGCCATTGGGAAAGAAATGTGTCGCCGCGCATATGAAAAAACGCTCCTATTACTGTCAAAAATTTCATACATTTGTAGGTAATATTATATTGTGGGAAAACAGAAATAAAACATGTTGTACTACTGTTTTATCGTACCGAATGAGATGACAAGGGGTCTGAATTTAGTATCAAATGTGTATATACCAAAGCCTTGTAGTGGCTTTAAAGCTGTTATTTGTATGCCCATACAGTATATATATACTACGATGTACAGTAAAAGCAATTAGTGGCGATATAAGAAGTGTTGGCATTGAATATTTTTGATCTGCCTGTCAATTTTGTACACAATTAATGGTGTCAACGAGTATCATAAAAAAATTAAAAGCATTATCCCTGTTTTGAAAACAAAGCAAATCTTTGTATAATGCAATTTCGTTTAGAGAAACGACAAGAAGCCTGCGGCCAAACAACTTGTAAATGAGTAAAAATTCATTACTCAGTTCTTGGAAATAATATTGTCCCCGTCAAAAGAAGCGTAATTGCGTGGTGATGAAAACTCCGCAAAATAACGGGTTTCATCACTTATTTAGTGCTTAACATACACTGTACACATACATAAAACTGGCAATAAAAGTAATTTAAAAAATGAAACCGACTTAGATATTTACCAACATAATATATCAAAAACCACTAAACCGATTTTGATGAAACTTAAATTGTTCTCTAAGTTCAAACATTCCTAATTTTAATTAAAAAAGAACTGTCTCGATAAGAATTTTAGTTCCCGTGAAATTCGTGGACAAACAAACATATAAATATACAAACATACATCCACTTACGAAATTTTATTAAACTTATTTTTGTAGCCAAACTAAAGCAGATAACAAAAAAATGAAAAGGAACTTTTTTGTGTAGAATTTTTACTCTACAAATTTTACTTAAAACTTTCTTTCTATTTCCTACCGTTATTAAGTTATTTAAAAAATTTCAACCCTTTTTTTATTTTTTTCATCCCTTTCCCCTAAATTTAAATCAAAATTTCTTTCATAATATCATTATTTAAGTATTAATGAACACATTTTTACTCATTGCGCCAAAACTGGTCAGATCATGGTTTCATTAAACTTTTTACTGGACTATTAGAGAAAACCTCAAATGTATATTATATCCTATAAATTTTATATATTTTGCTTGCTCTTCCAGCATTCACAAGTAACAAATTTATAACTGCTTTAAAAGAGGTTACGAACATACAGAAAAATATACGTAAAAGTATTTTATTAAACTTAAAAGAATTTTCTTCAAGTAAGCAATTTTGAACCATCGACTTTCTGCTTTATGTCAGATGACGTCATTCATATCTTTACTTCAACCCCGCAAAATTAAAGGCATTCTGTTCAAAGAACATTTCTTGGGATTAAGAATTCCAGGCTTTGCAGCAAGAACACAGGGTTTTGAAGCGCGTCGTTCGCATACAATACAATACAATACAATACAATAACTCTTTATTGTGCACCAAAAGTAAATGACAAAATATACAACACACATGACTATTTCTACATATATTAGATACACAAAGGCGGTCTTATCACTAAAAAAGCGATCTCTTCCAGACAACCTTAAGAATAGGATAATAATATATTCTAAAAGTGGTGCTAACCACGAGTACATTTATAGTTTTTGCTTCTAAAAGAAATAAAGACGAAAGAGTTCGCATAGTAAAATGTGAAGCAAATATTTTAGCTCCCATCTGATGCGCTTGAAAACTACCGATGTGCAAAAAAAGTAAAACATAAAATGTATGTTATAAGTAGTCTTACGAACTCGCGCACGTAGGGGTTCCGTACCATCATAGCCAAAAATACGAAAAAAACATGTTTATTATATGGAGACCACTTAATATTTTCATTTTTTTAGTATTTGTTGTTATAACGGCAACGGAAATACATAATTTGTGAAAATTTCAGCTTTCTAGCTATCACGGTTTATGAGATACAGCCTGGTAACAGACAGACGGACAGACATACAGCGGAGGCTTAGTAATAGGGTTCCGTTTTACCTTTTAGGTACGGAACCTTAAAAGACATTTACGGAATTACCTAGCTTGATATTCGGAACTTGGGTATATTACGCGGAACACACGACACACCACATACAAAATGGTAGAAAAAACAACTATATATTTTTAATCATTAAATAAATAGAAGTCAATACAAATGTATGACATAAAATTCGTTGCGATCACCTGCTTAATCCGAGAGGGTTGGTACCAGATACTAAGTAATATCATATAATCACTGTTGATCACCCAAAGTTGACCCAGAAGCGGGACGGTTGGCAAGCCTAGTTGTAAGAAAGAAAAGAAAAAGAGTCAGTGCTTAAAACCGGTTTTATAAATACCGGTTAATAGAGGTATTTGGCGGTTTTTAGGGTTTCGAAGTAAACTAGGAACCCTTATAGTTTCGATATGTCTGTCCGTCCGCAATCTAGCTAAGAGATCCTTAGTACTAGAAAGCTGTAATTTGGCACGAATATACATATTAGTCACGTCAATAAAGTGGTAACATAAAATCTTGAAAATCGCCTATGCGGTCTAGTGGTCCAGCGTTGGCGTCGACCACATGAGGTCCCGGGTTCGATTCCCAGGTCGGGCACATTAGAATAGTGTTTTTTCAGTTTTCTCAGAAACAAAAAGTTGCCCGGGATTGGAAAGTGCCCGGTTGGCGATAGGCTTGCCACCTATCACATTTGTGGGACCAAGTATCCTCGGCTAATCGTGGGTGCACTTATTGTACCCCTGTCTACCCCTTCGGGGATATGGGCGTGAAGATACTTTTTTTTTTTTAAATTTAGTTTATTCAGAGTAGCTCCCCTATATTTAAAGTGTGAATGTTAATTTTTTTTCTCACATACCCCACAGGTTTAGCGTTGGATAGGCTTTTAAAAAATATTGTGGGTTTGCGAAAACAAGTCTTCGATTAAGGGGCTCGTTTGTAAAACATTAAACTTTAAAGTGCTAATTTTTGTTTAATGTTTCCCCCTCCCCCCTTCTCTGCAGGCTAAACGATTGGTTTTGGGGGTGAGAAAAAATTATGGCAGTAGTAAATATAATGAAATTAAAAGGAAAACTGTCACGGCGACGAAGACTACAAGGTTTTTTAATAATAGTCGACCAAACTTATAAAATGTACTTAGAGAAGTTTTTATAGTTGGTGAACCTGTCATGTGCATATATATATTTGTCGTTGAATATCTTAAATGTTCATAGAATGAAACTATAAAAGCCCTCTTCTTACTCCGCATTATTGTGATGGGCAACTTCGGAACCCTATATTGCGAGTGGCCCGACACGCACTTTATCAATTTTTCTAAAAGATATCATTCTGAGCGCATCTGAGACGCGAGCATTTGATAAAACTATATTTTTTTTATATCATAAGATAGCAAACAAGCAGATGGGTCTCCTGATGGAAAGAGTCAACCATCGCCTGTAGACACCAAAGATGTTAATGGTGCGTTGCTATCTTGTGGCGAAGTCTAATGCCACTTGCATAAGTTTTTCGGCTACCTTACCCTCCAAACCGGAACACGACAGCGACAAGCACTGACGCTATTGCGGTAGAAATAGGTAAAGCAGTGATACAGGACCCAGGCGAGACAATGCAGAACTCTACCACATAGTAGTCACGATGGTAGTGACTCGCATAGCCAATCGGTCGCCTTTTACGACCTGTCTGGTAGAACGGCAGTTGGTCTATTCTTCAAAGGAGCCCGGAACCAACACGGGGAAAAATAAATATATAAACCAGTTTAAGGCAAAACTATGGAATTGTCCGTCATGAACAGTGCGAACGAAATCAGGAACATCAATGACATATTTATAAAAAAACCGCATAAATCATTTTATTCATTCAAAACTTTTATAATTTTGAGATTTAAGGTCGAGCCAGACCTCATTGCTAGTTAAATGTTAAGCGAATCGTTCGCTTTTTACGAACTGCCTGATAAAATGGCAAATAATCTATTCTTCAAACGGGGCCCGGAAAATACGGAATTAATTAAGTAGAGTTCCGAAACGCTTCGGCCAGGTCTAGTACCACCGCCTTACCCTGCCGCAACAGCGTCAATGCTTGTCGCAGTCAATATTTAGTTTGGAGGGTAAGGTACTCGGTAATTATGCACTAGGCATTTACATCCCGCTACGTGGATAGCAACGCACCATTAACATCTTTGGTGTCTATAAGCGAAGGTTATCTTTTGTTTGCTATGCAATAATTAAAAAGTGTGTACTTAACACTGCATAAGCGTATTTACAGTTATCATGTCATCATATGTACATTCACGTGAACAAATTGTTCAAATAAACGTGTAGGTATGTCCCTAGCATAACAAGTACGTGTGTAATCTCATTTCAAGCTCGAAAGCTCTTAACTCAAACAAAACCTTCACGGAATACCTACACCTACTTATGTAAGATGTCAAGAGTATAAGGTGTATTAAATAACTTCCACTCAATGTTAAACTGTGTACCTTTCTCATAACTTTAATACAGACAGTAAAATGTGGTTTTCAAATTGATTCGGATTTCCTGTTCTTTAAGGGTTCCGTACCTAAAAGGTAAAAACTATTTTACTACCCTATTACTAAACCTCCACTGTCGGTGTGTCCGTCTGTCTTTCTGTCACCAGGCTGTACCTCGTAAGCCGTGAAAGCTGAAATTTTCACAAATTATATATTTCCGTTGCCGCAATAACAACAAATACTAAAAATAAAATACTAAGGGTACCCCATACAGTAAACGACAAACGTGTTTTTTCCGTATTTTTTATGATGGTACGGAATCCTTCGTGCGCGAGTCCAACTCGCACTTGGCCGATTTTATTTCACCGATTCGTTGCGGATGACACAGCACTCGTGTCATGATTGTTTTTAACGTATGGCGTATGACACGGGAGTCGTGTCATTTTTAAATCGACTATATCTCCCTAAAATTGCATTTTAAAAGGTTTGTGAACTTTTGTACAAACTGCCTGCCAGAGTGGCAAATGGTCAATTCTTTAGGGCTAAAACTGGATCTCGGCGATTGCGTCGCGGCGGCGAGAGCGATCGTCTGAAAGTTTAGCTTAAAAGAGAATCAATGGAGTAATTTTATTAAAGTGATATTCCATCAATTATCAAAAATTTTTTTTAATTGCAATTTTTCATTCAAGTATCTATATTCTATATACTTGTGAACTTATTTATTTGTAAGGCGGGAAATTTGACTCAAACATTATAATAATTATGGTTTTTTAAGAAAATAATAATTTTATATAGAAAATTGTTATCGTTCAAAATTATTGTATTTTTGTCAAGATTGTACACGTAGGATTGAGGATTTAAAAAATCGTGAGATTATGGTACATGTACAATAATTATTGTACGTCTGCTGACACTGGGCAGCTAGGTCAATGTGTCAGAGCGCTAAATGGCGCTGCTTTCGCCGCCGCGCTGCAGATCGCTGACATCTAGTTTGAGACCTTAACCCATTTAATATCGACACAACAGGACTTGAACCTACGAACTTTCCTTACCTCTGCCCGGGACGCTCTAAACAACTGATTCAATGTCGACTGGTTCAACGTGGTGAAATTCTTCTGCGCTTTTTGGTCGATTCCGTCGATTGTACTGATCGCTAGTTATGCATATGTATAGTAATTGAGTGTTTCTAACTACAAGTATATATACCTTGTCTTTTAGCACTTATGCCGTGCCTGGACAAACTTGAAAAGTTTTTAATCCAAAAAGAAATGCCTGTCGTGTCGAAATACGTGACGGTGTCCATATTGTTTACCCACTTAACACATTTATTTTGTTTACCCACTTAACATATTTTTTACTCTAAAAACCACAGCTCGACTTTGATAAACTCTGACATTATAGGGAATAGGGACTCTATCTAGATTTGTCGCAGAGCTTTCAAGGAGCCATGATGGTAGTGATACGTTGTTATCGTTTAGTATTTCGTTTGTAAAATAAATAAATAGGAAGCCCGATCCAACACGGAGACAACTCTTTATTCGTTAAATATTTTATTTGTAAAGTATGTATAATGAATAAGTAAGAGGCCCGATCCAAGACGGGCAAAAACTCCCCCGTGTTGGTCCGAGCTTCGTTGAAAAATAGATCAAGTGCTGTTTTGTCAGGCAGGTCATAGAAGGCGACTGATTGGCTATACGGGTCACAACCATAGGTGGCAGAGTTCTGCAATGTCTCGCCTGGGTATTTAGAGCCACCCGCCTTACCTATTCCTGCTGCAAAAGCGTCAATTCTTGTCATTGTCATATTCCGGTTTGGAAGGTAAGGTAGCCGATTTATGCATGTTGCAATGCCATCCTGCCAAACGGATAGCAGCAAACCACATCTTTGGTGTCTATAGGCGATGTCTGCTCTTTTCATCAAGAGACCCATCTGCTTGTTTGCTATCTTATGATATAAAAAAATAAAAAATATACAACTTTTTCTAAGTTGAATATTGTATTTGTAAAATAAATGAATAACAGGCACTAACCAACATGGGCAAAACTCTTTTTTCTACGTTGAATAATTTTAAGTAAGATTTTTAAATTTCATGATTATACATATTTCATTTCATCGCCTCTGTGGTCTAGTGGTCCAGCGTTGGCGTTGACCACATGAGGTCCCGGGTTCGATTCCCGGGTCGGGCACATAAAAAAAGTGTTTTTTCAGTTTTCTGAGAAACACAAAGTTGCCCGGGATTGGAAAGTGCCCGGTTGGCGATAGGCTTGCCACCTATCACATTGTGGGACCAAGTATCTTCGGCTAATCGTGGGTGCACTTGTTGTACCTCTGCCTACCCCTTCGGGGATATGGGCGTGAAGATACATATTTCATTTTGTTTCTAACAGAAAATAATTTATGGGATTTTAGTCTAATTTTTTCGTTGTAAAGAAAAATTTAAAAGTAAAACTGTTATTTAATTAACTGTTTCTAAAGTATCTCGCCTGACAGTTTGATAAATTATGCGTTTCATATTTTGTGATAAATCTTAATCAAAACTCGGGAACATAAAAACAGATTTGTGTTATTTTCCGCCTTGTAGATTTTCAACTTAGCAACAGGTGCAGACATTCAGGGTTCTTACATCCCATGGGCATTATTATCTATATAATAATGCTTTATACGGATATTTCGCGGACTGAGGAGTATAAAATCTAGTAAAATTAACGTTTACATGGAGAAGCGCTTAATGATCATACATTTATATAATACATATTAGAAATAAATAAAAAAAACATTATATTCATCTAAACTACGTTTAAAATATTCACACACACACACACACACACACGAATATATTTTGTTTATGACCGAAGTCTTAAAAATTAAGAAAACATTTTATTGCTTAAGCTATGGTCAAACTGAGTAGTCATAATTTGTTTATCCTATAAAGAGAAAAATTTAATGTTCATATCTGATGCAAGATATTTCTATTTAGGTTTATGTCTGTGTGTTACCAGAGAATACTGGAGACTAAGTCTAACTTAGTCTCTAGCATTCTGTGGTGTAACATAATACGTTAATGAAAAAATAAAAAAGTGGTTTGATAGTTTTAATGGCTGTTTTAAAAATGAGTGCTTTAACAGTAATAGAATTACGGTCGGGTTTCGACCAAGGGGCGATGGCCCGTATTTGTAATTTGGTTTTTCTATCTAGAAAAATCTTAGTAGTAACCCTGAGTGTGATAATGTACCCGTTCTGGTAAACGACATAGAGATCTTGATTACTCTTTTCGCAAATAATAAGCGAAAATCGTTGAATATTATCCTACTCCTTGTATACCCCACAAGAGATTCGGTGTGATACAATGTATTTATTTTGTTTGTAAACAATATGTTTCTTTAGGCGATTGTTTTCCCTTTCCATTAGAAGAGATATCTGCTTGTTTATAAGCTCGCTCATGAGTACCAAAAGAGTAAAATGATATTATCAATCTAGGCAAGTCGTTGGTGAACTTTACCTACCACCTAGCAGACACGGCGTGTGTCGCATTTGGGTGATCATTCACCTATTACAATTAGTCTATCGGGAAGGCAGACGGTCTATTCTTCAAAAGCCGGACCAACACGGCGGGACATTTATTTTTATTACGAAATTTTTTGCCAAATCGTAAGAGACATCTTACCATTTGGCAAGGCATAAGGTAACATACGCGGACTACGCGTGTCGCGTACGTGTGACGCGTCACTAAGCAACTAGTTCACTAGTCACTTAGTGACGCGTGTCGCATAAAATTAACTAGTCGCGTTACCGACCGGCCACAGCTACCTGCAGCGCGACCTCCGACTCGAAATGCGGCGCGGTGAGTCGCGCGACCAACTGGGTATGCCACAGCTCGACTTGTTGCGACCGCGGCGGCGTGCCGCTCTGTGCTGTCACATCTCGATACTAGCTAGTACCAGGGTCGGATTTTATAATACTAGTTTTACTTTATTCTTTTAATGCGTAGCATATACATATTATCGTAACGTTAGGATTGTACCCAAAAATACCATTATTATTGATACTTACATATATAACCTTATCATTGATCCCTCCATTCGAGATTTTTGAAGTTATATTTCTTTAGGCGCGTAATATTTCTTTAAGCAGCGAGTGAAGTTTTAAGATGCACGCGCATCACCGTAACGCAATAGTTACAGATTGAAATTGCCCGCTAAATTGCTCATTAAATCCCGAAATCCTTGACTATCCTTTTCCAGTCCTTTTATTTTTGTCCTACTATTCTGATACGTCAACATATTTTTTTAAAAACTACTACCGGATCGGAACGTGGCCACTATTTTTTAATGACACCAAAGAAGTGTAACTTCTCACGCGCGTACATAAGTACACGTAGACATTTTCCGTGCAATTAGTAACTATGATCGTTTTTGATATAGTGAGCTGTAGAAAGTACGTATTTTTTATTAATATGAGTTAGATAAATGTATAGTAACAAATTTCGTTTAACGCAAGCCGACATTAAATTGAGAAAATGCTGTGAAGTTTTTAGATTAAGTTTCGATGTATAAACTAAATTAAGTTAAATATTATTTTAAATATAATATTATAATAACGAGTCAATAACCAATTATTTATTTAATCAAGAAATCATCATAGTACTAACTTTAAATTAAAATTTAAAAAAACCAACACTTTTTTATTGTCAGCCCACCATTTTACTTCAGTTCCAAAATTTTAAGCGCAAAACGTAAAAGGAGCTGATGATCTTCGAAAGGGGATCCTGCAGCATAAAGTTAAAGGTAACCTTAACCTGTGGTTCTTTACTCAATAATTTTGAGCTGTTTTATTGCAAAGCTCCCGAGACCTCCAGCTCCGCCATGTAACTCTATCAAACCATGTGAATCTTCTAGCAATAAAGACTATATCAGCCCAATTTCAAGTATCCACTTTCCAGTTCCATCTTTATGTTTTAAAAAACATCCAGCATCTAAGTGTTTACCAAAACAAATCGAAGTAGCCTACACTACAGGATTTTAACTGGTCAAGATTAGAAGATCACATGGAATTTCTTCTGCTCGATCATCAAATACTGGAAGCTATCCTATTTCACAATCCTTAAAATAAAAAATCAAACGAGTCCAAAATTGATGGTGCTGCTCAATTTTAATTAAAAGTTTTGATAACCTTCTTCCTGCTTCATCATAAGACCCTGTAAATCATTTAGAACCAGGGTACTTGTCAAAACAAAAGAACTGAGTACAATCTAAATGGGTTTTTCTTGTTTAGTTTATAACTTACCACGGCCAACTTCGAGTTTGATCGTTAAATCCTAAGTCATGATGAGCATCAGATCCTAGAAATCATCCAGCATCAAAATGTTTGTTAGTACAAGTCAATTGAGCGCTAACTCAATAAACTTACCTTGTTGAGTTTAGAAGTTTATTATCTAAGCATTTTGCATCGATTCCAAACTCTACTATCTTAACACTTTATGTCTGTGAGTTACAGTGACACTCTAGTGGCTCCATGTTCCATTTCTCGTCATTATGAGTATAATTAAACTTAGTACTTATAGCAACAAAACCAGTCACCAAAAACTTGGTTGCCTCGTCAAAACTCTACATCTGAGAGTTCTAGTCCCTATATCCAGGCTACATCATGATCTGCTATCTTAACACTTTGTGTCTGTGAGTTACAATGACACTCTAGTGGCTCCATGTTCCATTTCTCGTCATTGTGAGTATAATTAAACATAGTACTTATAGCAACAAAACCAATGACCGAAAACTTGGTTGCCTCGTCAAAACTCTACATCTGAGAGTTCTAGTCCCTATATCCAGGCTACATCATGATATTAGCTAGATAGTACCATAATATAGCATTGTCATTGAACTTACAAAAGTTTGCTAAGTTTCAGTTCAAATAAATAACAGGAAGCCGATAAATATGGTTTGCAATATTTAGAAAATCTTTTATTTACATACAAATATTGCTAGTTAAATAAAATCTGATATCTTCGAATGAACATAGCATCGTAGCATCAGGTCTAGGTCACCATGTCAATGCAATATATTTGAAGTAATAAAATACAAAATTTAGCATCGATAAAGCCTTTACAAGTTGCTAAATTCCTTTCATCAAGTTGAAAAGAGCTGGTGAGCTTTCAACGGCTGCACAGATTCTATTGAATCATAGTTAAGAAACATCTTGCAAAATAGGGGTTTTAAGTAAAAAAATTGCAACTAAATCGGACCATCCGCCAGGGCGCTACGATGCACGGACAGATACACAGACACACTTCTGAAACTTATAACAACCCTCGTTTTTGCGTCAGAGGCTAAAAATAGTAGTACAAATTTTAATAAAATATAGTATCTACATATCTAATTTCCATTGGTAATAATTTTGTGTTATTCTGATTCTAACCCTGGCTTACTAGTGAATAAAACAAAAGCACTCTTTTGTTTTATTCGCTCATCACACCGCGCGTTTTTCCGCGCCGCAATTCGCGTCGGCAGTCGCGCCGCGTGAGCTGTGGCCGGGCCGTAGGCTTAACGACGCGTACGCGACACGTGTAGTCCAAACATTGAACGATTCCAAAGAGATGAAGACTAGTTCTCTAAATGAGCTAAAGAGCTAAAAGAGTGATAGCGCTCTTTTAATCAAAAGAGCTATATTATCTCTCCTTTCTTTTTAAGGAGTCGTTTTTCACGTGTCTATAACAAACCACATTTTTATTATTTCATAAACGTATCATGTTACAACACAGAATACTAGAGACTATGTTAGACTTAGTCTTCAGTATTCTCTGGTAAAACACAGACATAAACCTAAATAGAAAACTTTTCTTGTAACAGATATGAACATTAAATTTTTCTCTTCGGTACAGAGAAAAGCCCTCGATTTTCGTTGGCATTGACAGATTCTGTTTGTATAGCTCGTTATGTAATCATAGACATTTCGCGGTCATGCATCATCTGTATAGAAAACCCCGAAAACGGTGTCACGTAGCTAACACGATCCTTCCATAAAGGATGGGCAATATGTGCCTCTTCGAGACAGACACAATTCAAAGGAAATCCAAGCTTATTGCGCGAAAAATAGAGATGATATTCATATTTCCGACTGTAAATTTGAAATTTAGTGTATAAAAAGCATTGTGTGACTCAATTCATTGAAAATATTATACGTACAGGTCACGTTCACACTTGTTGAATCTTCTATTCTGTATGAAATTGGGTGGAACTCCTTATTGGCATTGAATAAAAAAGTAACGGTGTTATGTAGAGTATAAAGTTGAAAAGTGTCGAGATTTTCGTGAAATAAATGTTTCAAAAGAATTTGTATCTCAAATGTATAATATCGAATCTTTGAAGTATGTATTCGTTTTATTAAATGCTAGCTAATCCGCGCAGCTTCACCCGCGAATAGATTAGAATGTCTTCAATATTGTTTTTCATACAAAATTTCTATTTAAAAAAAGTTAGCGTACGTATGAACACGGATCTTCAATGCCTATCTCCATGCCAAATTTATTTATTTATTTTTTTTAGAAGAGGGGGCAAACGGACAGGAGGCTCACCTGATGGTGAGTGGTGAGCTACGGAAAGTGGTGTTTCAATTTCTGACACTAGTTTGTTCCGGCACTCGTTGACGTGTTCCCGAGAAATTCCACTGCGGCCAGAGTATAAAGCATCGCCTGTAGTGTCATCCGCATAACAATGAATGCTGCTCGATCTCAACATGTCATTAATGTGCAGAAGAAACAGCGTAGGCGATAGCACACAACCTTGAGGAACACCAGCATTGACGAGTTTAAGGTCAGAGAATGCGCCATCAACAACGACCCTTATACTCCGATCCGTCAGAAAACTGGTGATCCATTTGCACAATTTCTCAGGAAGCCCATAGGATGGAAGCTTGGAAAGAAGTGCCCTGTGAGAGAAATATGAAGTATCAGCCGGAGAAGATATCTGCGTCTCGGTTAAAAAGAACAAAGCCGGCTTGGCCGTCTTAAGGTGGTGGTGGACGACATTTAAATTCGAGTGAAGACCCCTAATATTAGTAAAGTCCACGTGGAGTGTGGTAGGGGATGCCTGAAGATTTTTGTACCGTTTGCCCCGAGCAGCGAAGTGTGTGAGCGCAATTTTGCAATATTAGATAGTAGCGCTCCGCAGCCTGCTTCGAGATTCGAGATTTTTGGAAGATAGAAAAGATGGGCGTCTCGTCAAAACGAAGCTATTCACAAAAATTCAATTTGTTATTAATAAAAAAAAATTGTTCCTGGAACCACTGTCTATAAATATTTCGTATATTTTAACTGCAATATAACTTTTTATATGTACTAAAATTAATGAAGAAAATCTGCGACATAACTCCTGCAACCTTTCGCTCATTCCATGAACAAAAATTTTAAAAATATTTTAATGAATCTGCCGTGTCAACGTCTGCTCTTTCATTTTTATATAACATTTGTCTCTGAATTAAGTCTACTACTACATTTTTTGTATGCGACAAACACGATACTAATGCGAGACGATTGATCAAGTCGATTTATTTATTCTAAGCCCCCAGAGTTAAGTTTCTCGTAGCCACTGTAAGCGAAAGCTTAACTCGCAATTATTTTCGGATAGCTTAGCGAGTCAATAAGTTTATTTGTACTAATTTTATGTTTCTCATACTTTTATATCGTAAAAACTGTGTGCAATGCGCTAACTTTACTTATGACGGCATTCCCCCATTTAGATTAGTGTTCTAGATTTATTCAAAGACAAAAATCTACTGTAGATCCAATTTCTTAACACACAACACAAGCCGTCCGCGCTTCACTGTTATTTTTGAACTTATTTTTCTTTTAGCGCATTAGTGAAAAGAGATGAGGGTAAATTTTTAAGATGCACGCGCACACCGTCACGAAAAAACGACACGATGAAATTAGCTAGACAACATTTTACTTTTTAACTATGAACAAATAATTCTTTTATGATATTTAAATAAAATTTATTTAACTAGATACATAATGCGTTATAATAAAACTTTCTTTTAATGTATTAAATACCTTTCTATTATTAGTGTCGTTTTCTCTAAAAACATTTGACAATGCGAAAGATACAATTTTTAGAAAGATTTTCATCTCGTTACGCCAAAGAAGTATAACTTCTTACATACGTACATTATAGTTTTTTTTTATTTCACAATATTAAGGAAATATTAAATTTTACGAAATAAAAAGTAACCTCTATGTTAAGTCAGGCGATCTCTATATTTCATGCAAATCCATGTAGAAGTTGAGGCATGACTAAGTTACAATAACCTCTCACATAAATTTAATAAAATACAATCAATATTGTAATTTAAAATAATTGCAAAATAATAAGCTTTGAAATAATGTAGTCAATATTATTAAAGCGGCTCTTTGAATCGCTAACTTACTTAACTTAAGGACAGTTGTAACTACGAAATTTTCTAATTACTTTGTCTCTATCCTCTTGAGATCTGAGAAAAAGCAATGAAAACATATGCGGCGACAATAACAAAATAGTAACTCAAATATTTATTCCAACGTAACGACAGTACTGTAATAATCTCTGAAATATTTATTCGTGCCCTTTTAATAAACAGGAGAATGTTCCTCCGCTGTAATTCTGAATCTTTTCATCAGTTATACTTCAAAGACAAATCGTATGAAAGGTAAGACCAAGGCGTAGAAGAAACTTTCTATCAGAAGTCGTGTTTTAATCAGGCCTCTTTTGCTCGAGTTGTGCAATTACGTATTCCCTTAGACAAATTAAACGGGAACAAAATAAAATTAACTTTGTGTATGATGTTTTGTAATCTGAAAGGTTTTCATTAATTTTGTAACTACACGTACACGTTACCAAAAACATTTACATTCGGTCTCAATAAAAAACATATATGCTCTATGGAGCAAGTCATCTTTTTTATATTATAGAGATAGCTAACAAGCATTGTGTTCTTGTTGAAGGAGATTACAAGAAAATAACCCACCTGACAAAAAGAGATAAGTATAGAATATATGTTTCATAGCAGTAAGTCAACTTTTTTATTTTATATAATAGGATAACAATAGGATAAAAAATGTTATGAAAAAAAGACAAGCCCGCTGAGTTTCTTCCGCCGGATCTTCTTGGTGTGTGGCCGCGTTTCCGATCCGGTAGTTTAAACAAATTTTGACACGTCAAAATAACTTGTAAAAAGTTTTATTGATTAAAGTACTTCTGATTTCTGATTTCTAAACCAATCCAAATTGCTATTCTAATTAAAAAAGATAACCATATCTCATGATAACTCATGCTCCAAAGCAGCAAGTTAAATTTTGTGTGATGTCATTTTTCAATTGACTAAGATTGAAGCGTTTCGCATAATCGAAGTTCGCTCGCACAATTCACGCATTTCAACTAAAGTTTTTTGCAATTAAAAACAAACTAAACAAAAAATAATATAATGTGGGTGTAATGTCAGGATCATTAAGTGCCTATCAGGGATAAATAAAAACAATTTTAATTCACTTGCATATTTCCTATTGAAGTCAAAGGTAATTTAATACATACACTATCAAATTCATTAATCATCCATTGGTAACGCCACATTCAGATGAAACATTGACGAATTTAAATTAAACCCTTTGCACAAGTCAGACGGCATTCTTTAACAAAAAATGACTTGAAATATAGACACAGGAAATACAACGCTTTTGTAAAAAGTGTAATAAAAGGCCGCAACACGTACCAAGCTACGCGACAAGTCTGCCAAGAGTTAACAAAAACATAATATCATTCACTCTACAAATTTTGAACTCTATACCTTCGTTATAAAGCACACTTGTCAATGATTACACAAATATGAAAATTGCTTTTCCTCTCATCTATGATTCAGGAAGTTAATGCTTTCTCTGATAAAGACAGTTAAAAATGATATAGCGAACAGCAACTCAATATCTTAAGAATTTATTTGTAATATTTAGTAGCTGCCTTGTGGTCTAGTAGCTTGCGTTAGGGTTCATATCATGGAAGTTCCAGATTTGATTCCCACATCGGATTTTCTCGAAATATGAAATATTACTAGCAGCTACGAGTCAGTACTTCCATGTCACATCGTAAAACGCAGCGATGAGAAGCAACGTATATCTCCCCAACCGACAAACCGGTTAACTGTAGTGAACAGTGATATCTATCTATTGATTTTCGGTTAACTCCGCCTACCCCGCAAGGGACTAAATTTATTTTTAATATTAGCTTAGCTCGGCAGCCTGCCGCTAATGCTTATCCAGTGTAAGCATTTCAGATAGGCAGGCGTATCACCCAAAATTTGCGATTCGCCAGCGATACTGTTAAACGTAACAAAAAAATAATCAAACATGTCGCAATTGCTTGCTGATCGTTAGATGTACTTTTTGCGATGACACAGCACCAATAACAATTAAGCGGCAACGACTGTCACTAATATACAAGCCAATGCTGTGTCTTGCAATGATTTAACAATTACGATAATTGTGCATTGCGAGATACGTGATAACCCCGCCGTACATATAGACATTCGGAATAACCCGGTTTTTATCCCACTAATATTGTTTACACAACATAAATAATTGCCTTTTAAAAATATCAAATGCGTTAGAACGACTGCTTTTTTGACATACTTGTATGATTGAATATTTTTTACTTCAAAAAATTGCTTGATTTTGATAAAACGAGAGTAGAGCACTACCGCCTTATATTGAGGCGTGCAATTCAAAAGACTAAATATAATAATTATAATTATAAAAGTATATTCTTATTATATTAATTATAATTAAAATACAATGAATTTGGCCGTGATTTTTAATAGACTCAGCAGGATACTAAAGTCTAACGCCCAAAGAGTGTTAGGAGCCATCCATATATTACGTCACACGTTAAGGGGGAGGGAGGGGTTCGAAGAAGTGTGACATTGTGTGACAAGGGATAGGGAGGGGTCCCAAATTTTGTGACAACACATTTATTCAAAGTATAATACCTGTAAAGATAAAAAATAATCCAAGGAGATCATTTTTCCAATGTAAAATTGTAAAATATGTGACATCACACTAGGGACAAGGACGGGGGAGGGGTCAAAAAATCACGAAAATCGAGTGACGTAATTTATGGATGGCCCCTTAGTAGATAGCCCAGACTATAGAGTGCGCGCGAAAAAGTATAAACATCCCCATTTTAAGTGTATTAACGAGGAACCATTTTGTCAGCGTGCCTAACGTGTATATTCAAAGGGTATCATTGGATACGCCTTTTTAAATAATCGGAAGGCTAATGTCTTATTATAGACTTTTGAAGTTCTTATCCCCGTGCTAGTCCCGGGCTCCTTTGAAAAATAGGCCAACTGCCGTTCAGCCGGGCGGGTCGTAAAAGGCGACCAATTGGCTATACGAGTCATCAACATCGTGGCTACTGGGTGGTAGAGTTCTGCATTGTCTCGCCCGGGTCTGGCAAATAACGTGTCAGTGCTTGTCACTGTCGTGTTCCGGTTTGGAGGGTAAGGTAGCCGGTAAACTTATGCATGTGGCATAAGACCTCTCCACTAGATAGCAACGCACCATTAACACCTTTGTTGTCTATAGGCGATGGTTGACTCTTTCCATCAGGAGACCCATCTGCTTGTTTTCTATATCCATACTAATATTATAAATGCGAAAGTCTGTCTGTCTGTCTGTTACGCTTTCACGGCTAAACCGCTGGACTGACTTTCATGAAATTTGGCATGGAAGTAGTTGAAGAGCAGGGGTGCAAACATAGGCTAATTTTTTTTCAAGAATCAACCCTTAAAGGGTTGAAATAGAGGATAAAATTTGTATTAAAAGCTATCTTGACGATGTGTTAATCTACTCGCAAAGATATGATTGGCATATTTTAAATATTATAAAAATCAAATTAAGCCTTTTTGATGGCCATAAATAATTAAAATATTGTCTTTTCATATCTATCCAAAAATATGAAAACTAAAGCATAAGTCTGGAAATAGAATTGTGATGCTCTCAATCGCCGCTCTCCATGTTTTCTTCAGGAAATATCAATTTCCCAACCGTCTTAGCTTTGTAGGCCACAAAATAAACTTGTCATGCCGAAAATACTTTTTAAAATAGATTGCAATGTCATTTGCATTTTGAATTCATTTTTTAATACTTTATTTTATTTTCTTAATTTATTAGCTTTTTCAAGTAAAAGTAGCCCAAAATGCTAAATGGGGATTTGTTCGAGCGTTGTGGGGACCTATTGGTTTTGAAGACTGGATGACAGGAAAAATAAAAGGTTATAATATAATATTTTTCCATTCAATGGTAGGGAAAGCGTCTAGAGATTTTCAGAAACGGAAAAATAACAATGACATGGAAATACTGAAGTGCATCAGCTTAAGGTATGTTGGGTAAATAGTATAGGGCTGACTGAATATATTTATATAAACTGCTATTATATTTTGACACAGTGACTTCATTTTTTTTATTTCAGTAAGTAATGTTACCGTAAACCTTTGTAGAAACCAGAATATAAAATATTATTAATCATGTATACTTATTAGTGCTCGTGACTGTATATTTGAAAAAATACTATTTGAATGTAACGTAAGGGAGTGGGAGGGTCAAAAAGTTGGAAAAAAAATTTTCCTTACGATCTCGAGCGCAGTTGAATTTTCTTTTATTTTGAAGGAGATATGTGAGAATAACGAAAAAATATAATCTGCCAATTTCTACGAGCCAAAGTTATTTGATTTTTCAATCAATCAATATCTTACATACTTACATATATATCTTCACGTCAGATTCTTTACGGGGTAGGCGGAGCAATATAAAAACAGCATATACAAACTCATCCACTTTCTCCAGCACTACATCATCGACCACAACTCTTACATCCGTTCTGGTTGCTTCTCTTTCAAATACTAAAATTTTAGTATTCTTTATTTGCTAAAATAGCGTTACACAGGTTTTTTTACAAATTTGACGGGTTGTCCAAGATGCCGGCTCTATCTATAGGGCTTATATTAGGTGGACAGTCGCTACAGCATGTGAGATATCTCCCTAAGTAAATCTGCCGCGCCTGAGTAAATCCCAAACCCCTCGAACCGAATTGCTTTCCAACCGACTTCCAAAAAGGTATAATAAGGGCGGATTACTAATAAGTTGTGACATCGAATTTCTTTTTAATCGACTTCCATAAAGGTGAATGTACACCGATTACACGAAGGAGCTTGAACCGAATTGGGTTGAAATTCTTCTTTTTGTTTTGAAGGATACTTTACAGATGGACCCATTTTAATTTGCAGGTTACATTAAATATGATGCAGGAAACGTGAAGTCGGTTATTTGCAATTTTACTGTGATTAGATTAAACGTAGTACCATTTGAAACAACAAACAATTTAAGCAGTAAGGTTTCAAAAGATTTCTCTTTAGAGATTTCTGTTAACAATATGTCAAAATAAATGTTTAACTATCGCATGTAGATATTTCAACCTCCATATTATGATCAAAAATTCATGATATTATTATGTATTTTGGGTTAATATTAAAATATTTGTTATTCTAAAGAGGCAAAGGCAGCTTTTTGAAACTCTCACGATATCAACGCATTTTTCCGGGAAAATCTACCTGTGTCAAGTTTAATCCAATCCGGGTCTTTCGTTTCTGCGTGATTGAATGAAAAATACCAAACAGAAATAAACATATTTTTATATTATATCCTTACATAACAAACAAGTAGATGGCTTTTTAGATAGAAAAATAAACCATCGCCCATAGACACCAAAGATGTTAATGGTGTATTGTTTGGTAATGCCACATGTATAAGTTTACCGGCAATCTTACTCTCCAATCCGGAACTTGCTAGTGACAAGCACGGACGCTATTGCAGCAGGAATAATTTAGGCGGTGGTACCTGACCCGGGTGAGACATAGCAGAACTCTACCACCTAGTAGTCACGATGGTAGTGACATGTTTAGCCAATTATTCGCCTTTTACGAATTGCCTATCAGAATACCAGATCGTCTATTCTTCAAAGGGGCCTGGACCAACATGGGGTAAGTAATAATAGTAGGATATCACTATATAATACATAATACATACATAATGGATTGGACAAATTACGCTTATTGATCGGACCCCAAAGTAAGCAAATTATATGCTTGTAGTATGGGTGTCAGTCAACGATACTAATACATAGAAATACATATATAAATACTCTAATATATATGATAAACGCCCAAACCCAGAAATACAAACATCTATGCTCATCACATAAACGCCTGTCCCTGCCGGGAATCGAACCCGGACCCCATTGAGTGCGTAGTCAGGGTCACTAACCACTCGACCAACGATGACCTGAGCATTTTTATACTTATAATTGGTCGGCTTATGCTAGTATGAAATTTAAAAAAAAACTCTACGGCCTATTTGCCCTATATACCTACTCATATTTACCTAGTACTAGCTGACCAGCACCTCGCAGCTTTGCCTGCGAGTAACTTGACATCAATATAATCCGTACTAATAATATTATAAGTGCGAAAGTAACTCTGTCTATCTGTCTCTTTCTTCACGCCTAAACAACTGAACCAATTTGCATGAAATTTAATATACATATAGTTTGAGACCCGAGAAAGGACACAGGATAGTTTTTATCCCGGAAAACCCACGGGCACGGAAATTATACGGGTTTTATTTTAGACATTTTTCCAGGCGAACTATGTCGCGGGGCTCAGCTAGTATTTCATACAACATTCAGGGTGTGAATACTATTCTTATAATTTCAGATTCTTAGATCTTAGTTTGATTTCTGTAATTAAAAAAGCCTACGGTTGATTCTGGGGCTATAATTATTTTCTTGCCAAATCGCATCTCCACACAAATAGTGTCACAAGTCAAAAAAAAACTAATTCTCAAATAAAGAGGTTTAAAGTTGCTCCTGCCAATTTTTTCGATTTTCCGGCCAACGCCAGTAACGTCAATAGCGCCATTTAATATCAAATCATTGAAAACAGTATCATACACCATTCGAGATAAAACTATGGGATAATACGATACGAATGGTACAATAAAAGTGATTTTACGATTTTTTAAATTGTGACACTATTTGAGCGGAGATGCGATATAATATTAAGTATAGCATGGATATTCGATGTTGTACAAAGAAATTCAACACCCATAAATATGTGACAGAAGCAAGCTTTGACAGGGTTCCCAAACAGCTTTAAATACTTGGAAATAATATCTAACATACTACTGGCACAATTACTTAAAGTAGTTTTAGAGATTTTAAGAACTCTCCTCTCAATAAATCCCTTAGAGACACTCTTCACATAACGCTCGAATAACTTTTAGATTTTACATCCATTGCGGAAGTCGTATGTCATAGATGATACAAGGCATAAAATAGCTTTTAGAAGTCATTGGATACTTTGGTGCAATGCCAACTTGTGACGTTACGTCTGGAGAGTTAGAATTGACTAAATGCTATTTAACAACTTTGAACCTACTAGCGAGAATTTACCATTAAATGTCTATCTAATAATAGTTTCCGGTTATTAATCTGGGTTCAACATGAAGAGTAGTCCATTAGCACTTCTGCCGGTATAATAACGATAAGAGGCGAATGAAGGTTAATTTTAATTTGTAATTATCATTATGGCTCAAACATGGGCATACCCAGATTCTGAGTGGGGGGAAAGAGGAATTCAGATAATAAATAGTGACCGATCGAAACTGCATTTTTAACCGAAACCGAAACTTCATCCAGTTCCGACCGAAACCGCAACCGTAACATTTTAAGATTATATTTTTAAAGACAACAATAGATAGTTAGTAGAGAGGTTAAAAACTTCAGGGGGCAGGTGCCCCTCCCCCCCCCCCCCCCGCAGGGAGGGGTGAGGGGTGTGGGGTTAGGATGCAGGGAGTCCATGGACTCAAAGATTATCATCTCGCTCAAGTTGATGCCACTGCCTTGCCTATTTTACTGCTATAAAGTCCTTCCTCGTTTTAATTTTTTCTTACCACCAGGAAAGCTGTTATCTTGTTTACTACCACAAGCAAAATAAAAAGATATAACGCAATACACATAAAAAAGTATCTTCACCCCGTATCCCTGAAGAGATAGGCAGAGGTACAAGTAATGCACCCACGATTAGCTGAAGGTACTCTGTCCCACAATGTGAATAGGTGGCAAGCCCATCTCCAACTGGGATCAAATGCAATCCCGGATAACGTTGTTTTCATCAGAAAACTAAAAAACACATTATTTGAATTGCCTTATCCGGGCATTGAACCTAGGACCTCATGCGGTCAATAACGACATTCACTAGACACAGCGACTAATACACCTACTAAAAATAAAAAAAACAAAAAAAAACGTTTCTTAGAATGTATACTTGAATATAGACCACAAAATAGCGGTGTTAGTCTATAGGTAATATTATCATGATTTCACTAGTAATCAATTGTTTGAAATTGTCGAATTTTACTGGTGCGCGGTTGAAATATTAAAGCAAAACCCGCAGTGAGAGATTACCTTAAACCTGTACTTCATGAGCAGACTGAAGCAGTTATAAGCTTCTTTACAATACGAGCAGACAATTCAAGCGTTCAGACTTTAAAAGATTTCGGTATACAGATTTAAGTGCACCTCATACAAATATCTTTACGGTGAACATGTGTTATATATTATTAATTTCTAGTAACATACCACAAAGCCAACAGCGTGAAGATTTTTGGCAATATGCTTCTTTTAATTATTCTTAAAAGGATGCCTTCTTTTAAGAATAATTCAGACTTACTGTTAGGAATCTCGTAAAAGGTGTTTTTTTATACACCATAAGAAACAAGCACTTGGCTCTCCAGATGGAAAAAGAAACCATACACCAAAGATGTTAATGTTGCGTTGCTATCCGTATGGCGAGATGGTAATGCCACAAGCATAAATCTACCGGCTACACTAACCTCCAAACCGGAACACGAAAATAACAAACATAGACGCTATTGCGACAGTAACAGGTAAGGCGGTGGTACCAAATACCCGGGCGAGACGTAGTAGTACTCTACCACCTAGTAGTCACGACGGTAGTGACACGGATAGTCAATTGTTCTATTATTAAAAGGGAACCCAGACCAACACGAAGGAAATACTTTCACCTTTAGAAAGCTACAGAAGTACATATATGTGATATAGGCTACTTTTTTACTCAGGGAATGGAATTGATGATTTATGGTCACGCGAACAAAGTCGCGAGTAACAACTAGTTTATTAAAAAAAGTATTGTAAATTTTTTGAGTATTAATAGGTTAATTTTGAGTTTATAAATCATCGCACAGCAAATTAATAAAAACGTGGTTAATTACACGACTATGCCAGTTACTGCGTAGAAATAAGTAAAAAAAGAAAATACAACTAGAACTCAAAACATGAACAAAGTAAAGGTGACGTCAAACAAAAATAACCTTTTTCATTTCTGTGCTAATTAGCTTCCGTTTTATGGAGGAAAGCATAAAAACAACAAGTAAAAACTTGCTTTACCTTTTTAAGTCCGGCGAGGCGAAGCGCTCTTTGCAGTTTTGCTGCTCGACTTGTTGAAAGGTAAACTATAGGCACCGCCTCCTCTGATTCCAACTCGATGTCGAAGTCATTTACTGCCTCACAAAACTTATAATCTTCAAAGTTTTTTGTTTCCATCTTCATTACTTCCTTTGCTTTTCTATCGTCTGTTATCGCGTCTTTAAAAACTTCGTCCGCAGTGAAAAGGCTTACTTTGCTAGTAAGTTTAGAAGGTTCATCCTGTTCTTTGTCTTTATCAATTCGTTCTTCGGGGTAACTTATTAAATAAGAATCGTTAACTGAACTTTGATCTGAAGTGTCACGAACGTTTAAAGGTTCCATAGCGTCTGAGATTGTATAACTCCACGTTAAACCATTTATCATACGTCCACACTCCATTTTAATATAAAAGTTGATAGGTTTATAAATACACGTCTGTTTTGGTTTCACAGCAGATGTGTGATTTTTAAATGTATCCAATTTCATTCGACAATCTGGTATCGATAACGTTACGACCACGTATTTACATACACAAGCTTTATTAATAAAATTGAATGAATACCAACCTCATAACTATAATTTGTATGTCATACACCATACACAAACTGCACACGACTTCATCCGCGTAAAGTTTAGTTTAATTTTAAAATAAAAATATACAGCGTATGATAATATAATTTAGACACTGGGGGCGCTCCAAACTTGTTGTGATGATTTGTCAAGATATGAAGATTTCAGCTTGAAAGAGTTTTCACTTCACACCAAGTGGACCTCCTGCTCGTTTGCCCCCTCTTCAATTGAAAGAATGAATATTTTGTGAGTGCTTGACTTTTCAAGAGTGTTTTTTATATCATAAGGCAAACAAGCAGATGGGTCTCCTGGTGGAAAAGTTAACCATCGCCTAAGGACACCAAAACATGTTAATGGTGCATTTATATTTAATGGCGAGGTCTAATGCCACATGCATAAGGTTACCGGCTACCTTACCCTCCAAACCGGAACACGACAGCGACAAGCACTGACGCTATTGCGGCAGGAATAGGTAAGGCTGTGGTCCAAGACCCGGTCGAGACAATGCAGAACTCTACCACCTAGTAAAGTAGTGTCGTCAAGAACCTAATAAATAGCGTGAAAAAAATTTTATAACAAATTTTATGAGGTAAAACTTATTTTTCTTTTCCACGGCAACGCTAATTTAGTTCTGAATGTCTGCTTATTTCGTATTATTATTATAAATTGAAATATATAAATAAGAAACTGAAATCAAAGTCAATACGAATTCGAAACTTGGTAAACCTATATTTTAATTTTTTTAAAACTTACGCTGGTTTCACGATTTTAATTAATTGCTACCTAAAGGCTACTGGTTTTAGGTATTACCAGATCACAATATACTAATTTTTTATTTTTATTCACTTAAGGAAAACCTACAGCTACTTTCAAGTATCTTATATATAAAAATCAATTGCTGTCCGTTAGTCTCGCTAAAACTCGAGAACGGCTGAACCGATTTGGCTAATTTTGGTTTTGAATTAATTGTTCAAGTCCAGGGAAGGTTTAAAAGGTGAGAAAATATAGAAAAAAATAAGAGTAGTTAAAAAGGCAAAACAACGTTTGCCGGGTCAGCTAGTTATACAATATTAATTAACTAAAGCTCAACGGTTTCGCGTATTACAGCTTCATAATATATCAATTAACTAGCTGACCCGCGCAGCTTCGCCCGCGTGTAGATTAGCATGTCGTCAAGATAGCTTTTCATACAAATTTCATCCCCTATTTCAACCATTTAAGGTTTGATTTTTGAAAAAAAAAGTAGTTGAAGAGCTGGGTTCAAAAATAGCCTATGTTTGAACCCAGCTCTTCAACTACTTCTGTGCCAAATTTCAGGAAAATCGGTCTAGCGGTTTAGCCGTGAAAGCGTAACATACAGACAGACAGACTTTCGCATTTATAATATTAGTATAGAAGTATGGATTAGGTAGGCCACCTATCGATTTTGCGTATCGCTTTAAGAGATTATTATGAATATGGTATTAACATCCCGTCACACAGATACCAACACAACATAACATCTTTGGTATCAGAAGCTCTCCTGATGAAAAGAAACAAATATTGCCTATAGACACCAAAGATGTTAATGTTGCGTTTCTATCTGCGTGGTGGGATGGTAATGCAGCATGCATAAGTTTACCGGCTACCTTACCATTTAAACCGGAACACGACAGTGACAAGCATTGACGTTATAGTGGCAGGAATAAGCAAGGTGGTGGTACCCAAGCGTTGTGAAAATGTACGAGTACCACCTAGTAGTCACGATGGTGACACCTATAACCAATTGTTCGCCTTTTATCTGCTTGTTTATTGTTTATCCTCTGATAAAAAATAATTAAAATATTTAAACAATTACAAGCGTGTGTTATAAGAATAGGTAAATAAAAAAAATGGAAAAAATTCTAAAATATCATACAAAGGTTTATCAATTGCTAACACCAGCCACATCTACACTCCAGGTTAAGGAACACATCTGGTAGGTGCGTTTGAGTAATTGAATGTAGGCCTTTGTGTGGCTGACCCTCATCAACCATCTCAGCACCTGTCCCGAGCCTTTTCTGTTCCGGAGCGATGCTAAATTTAACATGTCAAAATATTCTCCAACATGACACTTACATGCGCAGTGTTTTAAAAATGGTTTGAGTTTATAAACATTTAACCTTACAACGATTATAATATGATAAACGTGTATAATTATATGTAATTTTAACGAGGTGTTTTTTTAAATTTTATTGTTACTTGATTTAATTTACACATAAGAAGGATCCTCGAGGACTCTCATCTAAGACATAGGAGTCTTAGATGAGAGTCCTTGATGTTCGGTTTCGAGTATAGAAAATATTGACGTTTTTTTAACTTCCCGCTACCTACGTAGATAAGGAATTTACTGATTTGCCCCGATTTTCGAAAATCGAGTTTTTTACCGGATCTCCACGTTTTGAGATCCTAGAAATCTTTTCCGACTATTCTCACGATGACGTCAGTATGTCTGTATGTATGTGTGTGTGTGTGTGTCTGTGTGTGTAAACATCTCATAACTTTTGAACGGCTGGACCAAACGAAACACGGTTGGTGGCATTCGATTGGATTTCACTCAACTTAGACTTCCTGAAAATTTGAACCTAGTCGGCCTAGGAGTTTTTAGAAATTTTGAAAAAACCCTAAGATATGTTTGGCGAAACAGTACTTTTTTTTATAACTTCCAGATATGTACCGATTGAGTACAAAAACTAATCAGTTCTATTCCTCAAAAAATTACATCTAGTACATAAATTGCATCAAAATCAAAAATCATCTGCATAAAATTCAAAAATCAAAATCGAATTTAATTGTCAAAAGTTACAGCTTTTCAAATACTAAAATTACGTTGATTTTAGCAAACATACTTAATATTTTTGAAATAACTTTCAGGCTTATAATGACTTAAATATCTTATCAACTTTTCTCTTTTAAAAACTGCGTCAAATACCGTTAATTGGATCAAAATCGGTTAATTTGGGATTTATCAAGGACGAAAATTTTTACAAAAATATGTTTTTGACAGTGTTTCGAAATTTTTCAACCTATCGATTATTAAGCTAAAGCAATATTTTAGATCTCAAAAATTGAGTTGAATGCCATTCGAAAGATTAAAATCAATCATCGTTTCTAAAATATCAAAAATCAATATACTGCCATTTTTATTAAAACAGATGTTTGAACTGAAGAAATCTATGCTTATAGGTTTTCTCTTTTGAGTTTAAAATGCCTTAATTTAGCGGGAAGTTTCAAGGATGGCCTGCATGCTCAACCGTTTACATACTTTTTAATGAGGGACGCGATTTATTAAATTACTTGTATTGTGCCTTGAATGCAATAATACTGTCGATTTCGTTTATCGCGAGTGAACAAAGATAGTTAAATAGAAATAAAGATGAACAAAGAAATATCATACTATGGGCCAAAATCGTGTTTAGGGACTGCGGGCTACCTATTTCGCTTGCTACTGGTGGTCAGTGGTCCTTTTGATCATGCGTGTCTTTAAAACCAACATATACTGCACAAATCTGTATTTTTTACTCAAAACTGCAATAAAATGCTCATGATATGTCATTCTAATAATAAATCGAGCAAATTTCTTACAAATCATGAAGACCGCCACGTAAATTTGCACAAACGCGCCTTTGGGCGTCTTAAATATATCCGCGGCAGACACAACAAGCCGGAACGATGTCATGACTGTAACAAAAACGCCGCAACTTACGAGTTACGAGACGGTGTCATTGCACCCTATGCAATATGATTACTACGACTCTCACTAGACCAATATGTCAAAGTTCAAACCAATTTTATACATTTAGCGTGTTCTGATGATTCTAGTTTTATTGAACGAAAGTTATATACGACATGGGATCTTATGATAGTCTGGAACAAGTAATAAAAAACTATGATGTTTTTAAACGTAAAACAAGGTAATTAAATATTTCCTACAAGCTTTCTCTCCGTTCAGTTTGATGTCATGTGGCGGGATGGCAATGCAACATGCATAAGTCTACCGGCTTCCTTACCCTCCAAAGCTTAACACGACAATGACAAGTATTGACGCTACTGCGGCAAAAACAGGTAAGGCGGTAATACCATATTATATCGTTGCGACTTTGCGGAACTCTACCACCTAGTAGTCATGACGGTAATGGCATGTATAGCTAATTGGTCGCCTTATACGACCTGCCTGGCAGAAAGAGGCAAAACTTATTAACTATATCTATCTTAGTTTGTTTAATATAAACCTTTGTGGTTTTCTCAGTGCTCTTTGTAACTCTTTGTGTAGGTAATAATTAATATGTTTAAATGGTAAATAAATAAAAAACCAACACGGGGTAAAACCCTCACCTTCAGGTCATTTGCTATCCTATCACATAATAAAGAAGCGTTACCTAAAGTGACTTCTGCGGAACGAATCTGTGTCGTAGATTAGTCCATAAGTTGTAATGAACTTTTACAAAAATAAATTAAATTTACTTGGACTTTTATTTCATTTTACTAAACTTCACAAACATACATATATTTTTAGCTCATCAGTCATCACTCAACCGGTTGCAATGTGCTAAAAATATATGATTGTGAAGATCACCTAGTACACCTAGTACATTTTGACTTATTTATCTAAGCGTAATGGAATTTCACTAAGTGATGGAAAGTGTAAAATATAATCAACAAAATAATTTTTTGACTGCTATATTAATGTTAAAAATCAGGCACGGATGCGGAGCAATACGCATTTAAAAAACGTCTATTCTAACTTCTAAGTTGAAAAACGAGAGTAACACTAGTATTATATATATAATTTATATTACATAATAAATTACATATATAAAATCTATACTAATATTATAAATGTGAATATGTGTCAGTCAGTTATGCTCTCACGGCTAGCAATTTTGAAATTTGGTTTAGTGGTTGCTTAGTTGGAAATTTGCCAAGGTTTCCTTGAAGTTGAAGACCCGGGGGTCTAACATAGGCTTATTTTTTTAAATCAACTAGTATGGAGCTGAAATAGGGAATGAAAGTTTGTATAAAACATAACATTGATGACATTTTACGCTACACGCGGGCGTAATTACGCGGGTTAGTTGGTATTTTATAAATACAGAAATACAAGACACCGCTGTGTAATATAAATTTCTGTGAATCTAATGTCCTCGCTGTGCCCGCGACTTCTTCCGCGTGAAAACATTTCTTAATTGTAAGTATCCTTAGTTACTCCTTATTACATCAACTATCTGCCAGTGAAAGTCCCATTAAAATCGGTCAAGCCGTTTCAGACAAAATTTGTAAGAAATGCTATTTTGGAATATGTACATGTGTATGTACATGGTATATATATCAAAATGATATTTTTTACAAATTTTATATCCATATGCATTTAATAAAAAGCGGTTATTTTAATATTACAAACAGACACCAATTTTAATTATTTGTATAGGGTATAATGTATAGATTTAGTTGTAATATTTGAGTGAAGCACGCTAATACTTAAAAGCTTAATATAATTTAAACTCCATTCTAGACACCAAATTAGTAAGTTATATTAAATATCGACCATTGTCGCACAGTGACCTTCACTGGCTCACATAATGTAACTTTCTATAAAAAGAGGTCCTTCATGCTCGTTAGGTATTCCGATATTTGGGATATTTCACATTTTCCAATTCACAACGGTTCAAAGAATGAGGAAAATTGGATTGGTTTTATTTTGTAATTGGATATTACGCGTATCTGTCGACTGAGCGCTTAGAAATTAGAATACTGTAATTTTATTATAACAGATTGTAAGGAAATAATAACTTTAACGTAATAATAAAAACGTTTATTAATAAACATAACTAAATTAAAAGAAATAATTTTGTATAATAGTTTTTATTATTTTTATAATAATAATTATACAAATTCGTACAATCGTTTTCGTAATAACAATAACCATTTTACGAATTGTTATAGTCGGGTTAATTAAAATAAATATGGCATACCCACTATTTCCTTCAAAACATAGAAAACTCGTTGGTGCTAAGCAAAAAACTCTTAGTGTAAACTTATATTTTTGTTACACTATATAACAAGACTTGTAAGATTTCCTTCTTGTTTTAAAATTCAATAATTTGCGCATTTAATAATATGATATTTGTTGTTAAATTGCAAAAAAACTTATGTTTCTTATTTTGTTCTGTGTATTGAAGAAACAAGTATTTTTTTAAGCAGGCTTACATACCTAGACTACGGTCTGCTACTCAGCATTAAATTACAATTACAATTAAATAACAATAAAGAAATATACGCAGGACAAATTACACGAATTGACCTTATCCCCAAACTATGATGAATTACAGCATGAGAGATGTCGTTAGATTTGTTTTAATTGTGAGTGATATTGTTTATATTATATATATTAGTGTTATCCGTCTAAATAAAATCTGTAAAAGTGCACTTGAATTTTAATTTGCTAGACTGTACTTACATGTCTTTCGAAACTAGGTAACATTAATTTTTGTCTTCCGCTATGTCTAGTATCTCATTCATGTGAACCATTGTTTTTGATTTTTATTAATAGATAATTGTTTGGTAAAACGTTCATCAACCTGATTGATGAAAAGTAAAGATGACGTGGGAAAATTCGTACCCCCGTTACGGCCATAATATTTAATGAAATTTAAGTTTACTCATATACAAAATGTTTATTTCAAAATTATTGTTAACTTTATGTACTAATAATAATAACATAATCAATTCTCTTTCATATCTATAATCTTTATCATTAAAATCTTAATCATGTGATACATTCAAATCTATATCATCAAAAGTTATTTTTTTGTGATAAGTATTTAGTAGTCTCAATTGTCTAGCGATATCGGCTTCGGTATAGACAGGTCCCAGATTTAATTATTTCTGGGCCCAACAAATCGTTCTGAATTAAGTTTATCTGGAAATCTTTACTTGCGCTAGACTAGATATAGACTCGATAGGTTGGCAACCTATCTTTAATTCTCTTGACTACTCGTGGATGCGTAGAATCTTTGACAACCTCATCGGGAATATGGACGTTACGATATTTTACTAGTACTACAACTACTAGTACTATTTCCTATTTAATTGCGCGTTGGCAGGCGTGAAACATGGGACATAAGGAATAGCGGCTCAGAATTTTACACGATTTTTCTCACGTAAAAACTTTTTTGATGCTGTGAATACGCTAAAAAGTAAAGGATCGATGTCATCTCGAGGACTATTCTGTGTAAAGTAAATACCGTTAAATTTATATATGTACCTATTGTTACGAGCTTAGATTTCGCTTTGTGTAATAAATATCACTCATATTAAAACCGTGTAGGTATTTAACACACAAACGAACGATACACCACAACACAATACATATAATATACGCACTGACTAACACTAATAGCAGCGTCACTATAGTCGCACTAAAACTAACCGACTAATCCAAATCACTAAACCAAAACACTTTCCGTATGCAGACTAACTCGCTCTATTACTTTTCACTATAGCGTCCTTATTCGTTCACTTTCGATCGCTTTATAAAACTAACTCCTTATAACTAAACTAAGTCCTTATTTATACACAAGGTAAATTTCGGCCCTGTTCTCGAAAGTTCTAAAAATGACTTGTAAACAACTTAGATGTAAACCCCTTATGCCCCATGCGAAAAGGTCGATTATGGCATAGTTGTTTAGGTAACGGCAGTTATTGTTTATCGATAGAAGCAGCTACCTCTTGCTTTTGTTTCTAGATTTTTTCAGTATTCTCACTCTTTATTTTTCTAGAATATTCGCAATAATATCATAATTAAACTGCTAATTTAACCTAACCAAATTAAAAACTTCCTATGTTTTTCATCAACTCACATTTGTACAATATAATACTCTTTATTTTTACAATTTGACGTTGACATAATATATAAAATATAAAGCACGCTTATTTTTTGTGTATTAAATGATGTGTCCGACTGTACTAGCTAACAATAGCTACTGTCCGGCGCTCACACGTCGTGACTGTTTATTAATTACAACAATGGTGATCACAAGACTCGCAAGATCTTTGT
Organism: Apodemia mormo; assembly: GCA_036924255.1. Classification (NCBI taxonomy): domain Eukaryota; kingdom Metazoa; phylum Arthropoda; class Insecta; order Lepidoptera; family Riodinidae; genus Apodemia; species Apodemia mormo. Next base: position 22,973,866 of record JAUPFN010000016.1, read on the forward strand.
AAACATGGGCTAAAATGTTTCAATGATGTTGAATAATACTTAATGCCACTGTTGTTTCCCTTAAAGCATCTATTTAAGTCCATAACCCAAATAATTTATAATTTACCACAGCATGTATATACAGAGTGGCGGAAACGATATCCATTCATTTGACACAGCCATTTTTTTAGCTCGTACACAAAAATTATTAACTCAAAAAACTTAATAGTTAAGACATGGGATATTTTTTTTCCAATTTTATATTTTTTAAACACGCTTTATATTCTGTTTTCTAAACGTTGCCATTTCGTTGTAATTCTTTAAGTACAATTTAGTACTACCTCAGTTTATCAATGAGGTTGTAATTCTTTGGCTTATAATTTAGTACTACGTCGACCGAAACAATGGTATCGTAAAAGATTAGTAAAAGTAAACAAATATTGCAAAGGAAGTTTCATCTTGTATTATATAACAACGAATTAGTTTGAATCAATTTTTTGTTATTTCGTGTAAAGAAAAATGTTTTAGATAGTGTCATAGCATGATAGTGTGACAGCATTTTTTTATCTAAAGCTGCAGCGCAAGCTTATATCGATAAGCTAAATGACATGCATATAGCTCTCTTGTTAGAATGAGACAATCATCGTCTATAGACACCAAAAATGTTAATGGTGAGTTGCAATATTCTTCGTGGGGTTTTAATGCCACATGCATAAGTGCACCGGGTACCTTACCCACCAAACACATCAGTACTGTCACTGACGTCACTGACAGTCACTGACGCTATTGCGGCATGAACAGGTAAGACAGTGATACCAGAGACGGCGAGACAATTTAGAACTCTTATCACCTAGTAGACATTATGATAATGACTCGCATAACCAATAAATAGTTCACCTCTTACGACCTATCTGGCAAAACGGCGGATGGTCTATTCTGTTAACCTTAACAGGCCATTTAGGGACCAGTGTAGCTCCGGGCCACCTGGCCCGGAGCTACACTGGTCCCTAAATATACATAACACGCTAGCTAATTAATGTATTTATTAAATGAATGACCCTCTAACATATTATGATGCGCTGCTAGTCAGATATTACCTGAGCTGATTGAAAATTATCCGAAATGGTGTGAGTAAGATTGATAAGAAGTGCTTTAATTTGAGTAAATTGTTTAAACCAGCGTTACTCCTATAGAGTATGTAATAAGTGGTATTATGTACTATCATTGTGCATTGTAACATTGAAGCTTGATACTTAGGAGGTTATATAGAATAACTAGCTGCAGTGCGCAGCCCGCTGCATTATATAAGTTTTTAGTGAATCCCGCGAGATCACCTAACTTTTCCGGGAATAAAAAAATAGCCTATGTGTTATTCTGGGTCTTCAGCTAGCAAATTTCATCGTAATCTGTTCAGTAGTATTTGCGTGAAAGAGTAACAAACATCCACACATACATACTCGCAAACTTTCGCATTTATAATGTTAGTAGGATTAGTAGGACATACGAGTAATGCGCCTACATGAATTTAATACTGACAAACGCTTCCAGCTATATTTGCGTATAATTTGTTGCGATTTTACTTAAAAATAATATTAATGACAGGTATAATAAAAACAAGAGCTAAAGAAAAGCAGAATCTGGAGATATTAATTACAGGAATTATAATTTTATTCGTTCAACGCTACAAAATTTCCTTTAATTTTACATTTTACCTATTCTTATTATAATGGCAAATAGAAATTGAGTTTAATAACCTTTTCCTGCCGCAATAAAGTTATTTATCCTAACGGTCTTGTTATTCTTATGTCATAAGATAGCAACAAGAAGATGCTCTTCTGATGGGAAGAATCAACCATCGCCTATAGACACCAAAGGTGTTAATGGTGCGTTGCTGTCTTGCGGCGAGGTATAATGCCACGCGCATAAGTTTACCGGCTACCTTACCCTCCAAACTGGAACACGACAGTGACAAGCATTGATGCTATTGCGTAAGGAACAGGTAAGGCGGTGATACCAGATCCGGGCGAGACAATGCAGAACTCAACCGCTTAGTAGCCACGGTGATAGTGACTCGCATAGTCAATCCGTCGCCTTTTACGACCTGCCGTGCAGAACGGCAGTTGGCCTATTCTTCAATGGAGCCCGGGACCAACACGGGAAATCCCATCCGCTTGTTTGCTATCTTATGATATAAAAAAAAGATAAAGATTGGAAGTCGCCTGTTCCAGTTTTACTGCGATGGTACCCTTCAGTTACCTATCGTTTGTTTTCCTTTTGCTTTCACGAAGCATATTCCAGTCCCTTGCGGTTCGGATCAAGAATGTCGAGTCGAACCGCTTTGTTCGGATACGTGGAACGTTCACCATAATATGGCGATGCTTAGTATCTGTGCGCCTCGACGACGCCTCTGTGCTGTTAGAAAAATCATAATTCCTTGACTACACGAGTTGAAGATACACACATATATATATATTATATATATATATATATATATATATATATATATATATATTCAATGGAATATGTATCTTCAACTCGTGTAGTCAAGGAATTATGATTTTACATCTTTGATAAGATACGTTTATCTTAGCATTTTAAGATATATTTTATTTCATTGACCTACTTTCGAAAATGAGGTAGTTCTATAAATATGATGAGTTTTTAATTGTTAATTTATGATTTGCATTTTTTATTGTTTAAAAGTGAATGATGCCAGGGGAATAAGACTTTAAATTAAATGGAAAACTTAAGTCCTATTCTGTATAAAGAAACCTTTTTATTTCTTTCCCGTAGTATTAAAGTATTATAAGGTTTCAATTGGAAGCCAAGTTACAGATTTAGACCTATATGTGGATTATTGACAGGTTCTATGAACATAGTCGCCTCTATGGTCTAGTGATGCCTGTGTCGGTGTTGACTTCATGAAGTCCACATGATTTTTGATTCCTGGGTCGGACAAATTAAAAAATTTGTTTTTTCAGTTTTCTGATAAAAACAACATTGCATGAGATTGGAGAAGTCCCCAGCTGACAATAGGCTTGTCACCTATCACATTGAGGGACTAAGTATTATCGGCTAATCGTGGGTGCACTGGTTGTACCTCCGCCTACCTCTTCGGAGATATGGGCGAGAAGATATTTTACTTTTATATTTTTCTATTTATATAAGCACTTTCCTTTTGACATTGCTAAATTTGAACCAGCTACCTTTCTAAATACGGAAAACATCTTCCCTCTAGACCACAATCACATCCACGGATGTATATACATATATGTTTTTACTTATGGCTTATGTTTACCTAAAATAATTTATAAGAAACCCCTCAAGGGATTGATAAAAGAATATTTTTATATATTTTCAGCATTACCGACGATTATAGTTATGGGTTGGTAAAGTAGATCATATTAACACAACAACCTGTACATAAACATCCAAAATGGCGTTAAAACACTAACACTTTCAATAAGATGATTTGACTTTTCCCTCAAACACTAGAATTGTAAATTGTATTTTAAATATAACGACGCCAGCTGCGCACGCGCCGCGAGTGTAGAACCGAGACTGAAGATCTAAAATTATATTGAGTGGGTTTAATAAACATCGCTGATATTTCCCATTTTCTTTCTGCGATGACATCCGCAATGAATCAGCCATTCATGCTTTTTATCTCGATAGGAAAATCGTCTGGTTTCCGTGACGTTTATTATGGTTTTTATTAGGGCAAAACTACTAGTATAGTCGACGTAAAAATAAACTTGATTTTCTATGTACACTCAAATATAATTGCAGCTTCCATTCGTTAAGTTTTAAAACTTTAATCCACCTTTTTTCAATGTTATGTGGCAATTTAAATTTTTTTATCGGTTTAAAACGAAAAGTCGAATGAAACAAATAATTGGTTAGCCTATCCAGAAGCGAATCACTTACGGCCGGTCTCAATATGCTACTGACAGTTAAGAGCAGATAGCTATCCCGGATAACAAGTTAAGTTTAAACTATCAGCTGTGGCTGCCGTTTCAATATTATTTTTTGGTCAACCTAACTAAGGTCAAAGATAGATAGAATTCCCTATCATTTGTCAGCGTGGACCTTCGTATTTTTTTGGTTATTTCAGGTATAAATTTCATTGTTTTGTTGCAAAATAAACCATATGTCAATTTTAGTGAGCTTATTTTCGGTAATTAACATTTTTATTCGTTCATAATGGCAATGCTACTACCGAACATGAATAAAATAAACGTTATTTTACGGGTTATATATATTCATATGTAATAATAAATTCATACATATTATAAATGTAAAAGTTTGTATGTTTTAATGTTTAGAAGTTTGGATGTTTATTACTCAATCACGAACAAACGGCTAGTCCCATTTGGATGAAATTTGGCACACAAATAGATAATGATCTCAAATACCACAAAGTTATGATACTTCTTAACACGGAAAAATAAGTTGTTCCTGTGAAAATACACCAAATACTTTTATAATACAACTGGCTGCCGGGTACAAAAATCGGTCCCGGTTAGCGCTAGAAATAGTCGATAATCGTTATCAGGTCGATAAAATGTCGCGATGGCGATCACCACTCATCTCGGCAACCGACAAACCGGTGAGTCGTGGTGAACCGGAAAGCCAATAGACGTGGGTTTACTCTGCCTACCTCGCAAGGGAACGGGGCGTGGGTATACTTTAACATTTTGGTAAGTCTAAATCTATATACGAATTCTGCTTCAAATAATTTAGTAAAATAGTTTATACGAGCATATATTTGAAAATCGTAAGCTGCAAAAATCTCTTCATAATTCAATACGCCATCTCCATACATTTCATTATCAGTATCGTAACTAAATTATGTTTTCTATGTTTTTTTATGTAAAAAAACATAAATTGAGAAATGCGGTAAAACTATCTCTCAATTATCCATCAAAATCGGGCGATAGGCAATGCCGTTACAGCTGGTAAGCTAAACTAACTCCAGTAACCTGTTACAGTGTTATTGAAACACTCGACCCTTTTTTTTCTATAAAAGCACTTATCTCTGGCAATCGAAGGGTCCTTTTAACTCCAGTTAAAGATTGCGGATAGATATTTCTATCTATCTGTGTTTATTGAAACGTAAAAATGCGCAGATAGATACTGTTTGTTACTATTTTAAACTCTGGTAAGGGATAGATCGATTATTGAGATCGGCCGTTAGTCGACAGGTTAAATTTCGGTCCATAGCAATACAAAAATATTTAGATTTTTTTGAAGTACTATCTCGTTTCACCTGGGTTATCTCTGTCCCACCGTCGTGTTATTTATTCTGACAGCAATAGGTGATATTGGTGTTAAAACGGTTTAGAGGGTTAAGGTAGTTATTCTAAAGCACCTTAAGGTAGCCTAGTTATTCTAAAGCACCTTAAGGTAGACTTATTTCATTCTATTATAACAATTATGACTAATCTCGCTAGCCGTAGATTAGGAATTTATGATGAACCTGAGAAGAAACAACTAAATGACATTTATTTTGAACTCCATAACTATATATAAGATTTTGACTCCCTATTACAACCGAGTGTTAAGTTTATTTTGAAAACCCTAAATAAATGTCAAACACGATGCAAACTACTGAATATTCCAAAAAGGAGGTGTCTGCTTCAAACTGATTTTATTACATTCACGTCGACCTTGTCTGTCTCACCACGGGAGCTGGCGAATTGGTTTTATGCCAACATCTTTGCACTCAATAAAATGCTGAATATTCCAAAAAACTTATACTATAACATTGCAAACAGTGTTATTTATTTATACTATCAATCACGCTCTGGTCGAAATTCAACCGTAATTCAATTAATATTTAAGTACAAATATCTATTAGACAGATTATAGGATAAACAAACTGTGACTCAATTTGACTATAGACTAAACAAATCTGTTTTAAGTTTGACAACACCCTTTAACTAATTACTTTAAAAACAACAAAGAAAAAATTTCGACACGCAGGAATTGAACCTGCGACCGTCTCCTAAAGCCGGGACGCTCTACTACTGAGCTAGTGTCGACAGGCTCGGCGTGGCGAAATTCTTCTTTCCTATATGACCGATTACGTCAATTGTACTGATAGCTAGATATAGATACATATAACTAGTTAAATGAGTTCATCGTTACAGATAAAATTCACATTTATAATTTTGATTAGTACTTTCGTATTTCTAGTTTGCTTTAGGGAGACGGTCGCAGGTTCAATCCCTGCGTGTCGATATTTTTCTTTGTTGATTTTAAACACCCTTTAACCATAAACAAACCATAACCAAAAACATATACCTATATTATACGTGTGTGTATCAAACAGTTGATAGTGTCTTTTTGATATTTTTTTCTAATACATATATTTTAATAAGTTTTCGCTTCACGAATACACACTACACAGACACAGACAGACAGACTTTCGCATTTATAATATAAATGCGAAAGTCTGTCTGTCTGTGTATTATGCTTTCACGGCTGAAACTTTCAGAGCTAAATCTAAACGGTTAAATCTTGGCATAGGAATAGTAGAAAAACCGGGGTCAACACATATGCTATATTTAACTTCCCACTATGTATATAACGAAGTTACTGATTTTGCCCCGCTTTTCGAAAATCGAGTTTTCACCAGATCTCTATGTTTTGAGTAGGAACATTTTACGACTATTTTCACGATTATGCAGTATGTCTGTATGTATGTCTGTTTATAGGTGTATATAAACATCTCATAACTTTTGAACGGCTTGATCGATCGAAACGTGGTTGATGGCATTTGATTGGATTCCGCTCAATTTAGACTTCTTGAACATTCGAATCCATTCGGTACAGGAGATTGAACGAAATTAAAAAACCTCATAAACATTGTTGGTGGAACTGTATTTTTTTAATATAACTTTCAGATTAATGTACCAATGAAGTACAAAATCTAATTAGCTCTTTTCCTCATAAAACTGCATCCAATGCATAAATTGCATTAAAATCAAACCGATATCCGTCCGAGAGCTATCGTTAACAAAAAAATATTTGAATAAAGTGTTTTTGACATAAATAACATAAACAAATTTAACTACAATATTTTAGTACTTAAAAACTACGTCAAATGCAGTTCCAAACATTAAAATCGAATGAAGTTTTCAAAAGTTACAGCTTTATAAATATCATTATTTTTTTCTTTACAGAAAACTTACTTAATATTTTTAAAATAACTTTCAGGATAAATAGGAGAATATACCGATTTATTTAGAAACCTAATTAGCTTTTCCCTCTAAAAATTGCGTCAAATACCATAAATTTGATTAAAATCGGTTGATTCATTTGAATTTGGAAAAAAAATGTAGCAAAGAAAACAATTAAGAGCTAGAGTCTAATCTAGTGTAGAGAATACTTTGAACACCTTTTTACGACAATCACACGAACGGATAAGTTTGAAATTTTGCACAATTAAATTTTACATTACAGAAAGTTTTGTAATCAAACTTAAAAAAGATTTTATTATTTGGCCTATGATCAAATATCGATCAAAGGGCCATCGCTAGTTAATGACTGCTAAGTTCAGTTGTTATAATAATCTATTTGGTTCATACCACGAAGAGTGAAGACTTACATTCGATCTCTGGGGAAGATAAAAAAATGTTACGATTTAACCCTATCGCATACAATCCTGGCAGATGAATAGCAACATACCATTAACATATTTAGTATTCATAGGCGAAGGTTATCTTTTCGCAATAGGAGAGCCATCTACTACTTCTCTAAGTTCTATTAATCTACGCTATTGCAGCAGTAATATTGTCGATTGCAGAATACACAATGAATCAGAAGAGTAGTGACATGTTTAGCTTTCTCTCGCATTTCACGAGATGCTTGGCGGGTTAATAGATCTATTCAAAAAAAGCCCGGATCAAACGGGAAAAACGGCTGACCAGATTTGGACGAAATATCTTTAGTTTTTATCTCAGAAACATATATTTGCGATCCACCACAAATATTAACCTGCAGCGGGATGCAAAAAGCAGAAAATGTCTAAAAAATCTACTTCATTTCCTAATATGTCTTAAGTTTATTAGGAAGAACATCACAATATAAAGCAATCTTAATTTGAAGTACATATAATACAGCTATAAGATGCTCGGCAGGTCACAGGAAGTCGCTATTAAGTTGACGTCCTGTGCTCAGACAAAGAATTTCCTTCTTTTTATAATCCGCTCAAGATTGGAATCTGGAATTCTTTATCGAGGTCAAGGAGTTCTGGACAATGGATTAATTAACTACTTTTAAAAGTAAGCCCCCAAAAAGTCACTACGCCTAAGAACATAAAGAAAAGTTAATTAAACCTAATATGTTGGCTAGACATATTATATCGATGAAAATTGGAAATTGGGGTTTTTAGATCAGTATAAATAAATTATTTATTTAAACTAATCTAATATCATCATGCTGGTTCTCTCACGTGGAAGCGTGAATAAGGCAGTCACAGACGTTCGTTAGTGAAGTGAGTCGGCGGGCGAGATAGATGGTGATCCCCAAATAAAACTAATTAATAAACATCATCATCTTCACTGGTGTGAACTTAGCCAGTGAGATTTAAACTAGAGCAAAGCAAGCATGAGGAAACAACAGCTGACACAAGACGTTTGGAATGTGACAAGTAATGGTGGTTACTATAACGCATAGCGTTATATTATAGCGCGCTATGTACACTCAACGTAAAGCGTATGCTATTTAGATTTGCATTCTGCGCTATAACATAAAGCCACGCTATATGTCTAGCGACTAGCGTAGGTCGTAGTTATAACTTTATAACATACTAAGTTACGAACTAAGCGATCTAACGTGCTAGACTGTAGACACTTAGACATTATAACAGTTCATAGCTTTATACGCTGTCACCGCATGCTAGCGCTCACTGTTTCACGTTGTGATGAGTCACGCGCTATCTCGGCCGGCTGACACGATCAGGTTCCAGTTACACGTTATAATAATATAGTCTATAACGCAGCGCGCTAGAAAAATATAGTTTATAGTCTACATATAACACGCTATCATAAATTAGTTTATTTGAACAACAGTGAGAAGTTAGTGAGAAGTAATATAGAGGAGCTGTTTGTTTTCTGCATGGCTGGGATGTTATGCAGTTATGCACAATACAGATTGACTGATAAAAGACTACATATTGAAAAACACGATAGTTGATGGTCATATGTTACCACATATGAGCATCGCGCGAGCGATAGTGGTATACTATGAATTTGGGAAATCACTGTTAGTAAAAAATGAATTTCGATATCTATGAACCACTTGTCCATACAAACATTCCAAACATTTTATTGGATATTTAGTACAAAATTTAAGTACCTATTTTTACATGTTAGAATCGAGAACTAAATACCTTACTGCAGTAAGACGTACCTTCTTTTTCCTGTCTCCCTGCATAAATGTCCCTTGTACATTTCAGTCTCCACCCGTACTATAAGAAACACACCAGACGAGACGTGATGGCAGTTGACACTATATGTTTTTGCATGCCATGCCGTTCTACTGGTAATGAAGTCTACCACTTTAAAAGTGATTGGTTTAATAGCATAATTTGAACAAGAGAATTTGATTGAAAAAGTTGAGTACAGAAAAAAAATTCTTGTTATAATTTTGTTACATTGATAATTATGATCAATGAATTTAAGTGAATGAATCTAAAAATTTAAAAAAGTAAATAATTGAATGAATCTAGAAAGTCGTAGCAAGTACAGTTAATTAACGGTCAATGTCACATATAACCCTACAATATTTTTCTAAAAACCAACTAACTATTTTTTATTACTTTAGACTTCATTACTTGCATTCGAAGCGCAAATAGTGTTTTTATCTTCTCTCACTGAGCAAATGTTTGCTTTGGAAGCGCTAACAAATCTCCTCGGTACAATAACATGACACAAGGAAAGATAAACAAACCCCGGTTTATGTTTGCGTAATAATAACTTGCACGATGATTCGAATAATTCTTTTAAATCTTATAATTAATTGGGAATGTTAAGAAGTTAACATTCCGACTTTATTATGGGGTTGAAAAGACGTAAAAGCCATTGTTAATATCCTGCTTGACTATGCCTACAATGTTATTGAAGGCATTCTCTACCACCACCAGTTTCCGTGTGTAAAATAGGTATTAGATATTGCAAATAGCGCCTAAGAATTGGTACTATTTTCCATATTTTCGTCTGTGTACTGTAAGAATCTCAGTATTGACTAATACTTTAGTCTAAATGTCTATTTTTAAATGCCGGTTATCTCTATCCACCAAAAGAGCCGCCTGATTATTTGCTAATAAAATGAAAATCAAACTTCATCCGAAAAAATACGACGAGAAAAATTTAATGAAAAACTCTTTAAAATAATCAGTAAGTAATACAAGGAGCAGGCTGGATTTAATAGCAAAAACTTCAAGGATGTTATTGTAATTATGTATTTTACACTAATATCCAAATCAAGTAGTTGTCTTAGCATAAACGTTTAACGTGTTTTCCTGTATGTTTGATTGTTACATGTGAATTCCTGGAAGGGTAATTTGAATGGAAGTTCCAGTTTGCTCATGATTTTTCATAGGTTGACCAAATGTCTATTAATAATGCACCACATTTGCACCTCTGTCTATACCTTCGAGGATATAGGCATGACTTTATTTATTTAATACTTTTTTGTACATTTGTTTAACGACAAAAAAATTAAATAATATGCATATTTATTTATTTAAATAAATCTCTGCAGCGATTGTTCTCTTTCTGTTACGGTAATTACTAATTTTACTTGGTTATTGACATGGAAATGATTTAAATGATTGTTGCGTGTTGTCTGAAATGGCAATCATCCAATTTAAATACCTTTGCATTAACTTCCAGACAGTAGCGGCTCAAAATTAGGTCGACTGGTTACCAAAATTCATCTGATCACGCAAATTGGCGCTACACGCATTTGAACACCAAATTATGAAGCCTTGGAATTAAATTATGTTAAATTACGATTTAATGCTTGTTCGATGGTTACTTGTTTATATTTATTGGATGAATTACTTTAGTTCCTGTTAACCCATTGGCAGAAGTTCTCCCATAATCACTATTAATCTTTTTACTTTTAACATTAAAGCTAAGCTAAGAAAAAAAAGTCGAAAAAGTAGAACTAACCACTTTGTCACACACATATATATGTACATATTTATGAAGTTTTCTTAATGTGCAATGAATGAACTGTTCATTCATTAGACGTCTCATTACCTCATTATTATAAACCCTCAGCGTGCGGTTAGCGTGACAGTAAAACCAGCCTAATTTCTTTTGTATATCATAAGATAGCAAACAAGCAGATGGGTCTCCTGATGTAAAGAATCAACCATCGCCTATAGACACCAAAGACGTTAATGGTGCGTTGCTATCTTATGGCGAGGTCTAATGCCACATGCATAAGTTTATCGGCTACCTTACCCTCCAAACCGGAACACGACAGTGACAAGCACTGACGTTATTGCGACAGGAATAAGTTAAGCGGTGGTGTGACAATGCAGAACACTACCACCTAGTAGTCACGATGATAGTTACTCGTGTAGCCAATCGGTCGCATTTCACGACCGCCTGGCAGAGCGGCAGTTGGCCTATTTTTCAAAGGAGCCCGGAACTAACACGGGAAAAAAATACCTCGAAACAGTTGGTGGTCCATGGTAAAACAGACATTTTGTAAAGTGGTCTACCGTCACTAAAAGTATAAGAATCAATGGTGTAGATAAACAATTTTACGAACTTACAATCAAATCTTTCTTTCCTCTTTATGATATTAGTGTAGAAGTTGACGTCAAACGTACGAAAACCTTTTCAATTATATCATCTGATAAGTGTTACGTGATTTATGTTTTCAGTAAACACTCGTTCACGCAGTTACGCACTCGAATAAAGTAAACCAGACCGGATTATCATCATCAATCAAACACGAGGGGACATTTAGCCAATAAAAACCCGGACCACAATGTCATGTACATATTTATGAGGTCCCTTGATGTGCAATTGATGAACTGCTCATTCATCAGACACTGTCCGTTACACGACTTTCGACGATCATGTTCATAATAATAATTGGCAATTCAATAGCGTTCATTCAAGACTTAGAAAAATTGACTTTAGGTGCAATAAATAAGTGTTAAACTTCGATGCATTTTATGTTTCGCATTCGATTTTTTTATGAAATGGCTATTGCTATTAAACTCATTGGCTTTCTTTGCCATGGCAAGTTATGAATTCGATTCGGAAAATTTTACGTCATTTTTTCAGAATAAGCTTTTTTTACCACGCGCTAACTATGTAGATAAGGAAGTTACTGATTCTGCCTCAATTATCGTAAAATCAAGTTTCCACGTTTTCACCAGGCCTCCACGTTTTGAGGTCCTGGGGACCATTTCCGATTACGATGACATCAGTATGTCTGTATGTGTGTGTGTTTGTGTGTGCATGTGTGTATGTGTGTGTAAACATCTCATAACTTTTGAATGACTGGACCAATCGAAACACTGTTGATGGCATTCGATTGGATCCCGCTTAGCATAAGCTTCATGAAAATCTGAACCGATCGACCAAGGAGATTTTGAGAAATTTTACAATGTATTTTTTAAATGACTTCCAGATAAATGTACCAATTGAGTACAAAATCTATTCAGCTCTATTCTTTGAAAAACTGCACCCAATGCTGTAAATTGCATTTAAATCGGTTTTTACAAGTAAACTTGTGAAAAAAATGATTTTTCAACATAATTTCGAAAAATTTCAACCAATAATTTTTTGATCTTCTACAATATTTTAGTAATTGAAAAACTACGTCGAATACCGTTTAAAAAATCAAAATCGATTCAAATATTCAAAGGGCTTGACCGATCGAATCTATATTTATTATTTTTTGGTTAACTTTAGTTTAGCTCAACTGTAAATAGAAATTCTCCTGTGTATTTCGTTGTGTGTTCAGAGTTTTTGCTCTTGTAAATTTTACACTACTTCGTTATCTACCAATCACTGGACTGTTTCCAGTTTCCAAAGCGAATACTAAAAGTTTCCCCTGTGTAAAACAAATAGGGGAGCAAATATACCGCTCGTTAGACTAAAACTTTGAAATAAGTTGGTAAATGAATGAAGGAAAATATTTGAATCATTTTTTATCATTTGCTATTTTTGATGGTCGAGTTCAGCAAAGTATCTACGGGATTTGTACCTTCGCCTTACATATTCTTGCCGCAATAATGTCAGTGGTTGTCACTGCCATATTCCAGCTTGGAGGATAAGTTAGCCGGTATACTTAAGTCTTTCACAGTTAAACCGCAGCAATAATTGTGTCAGGCAAGGAGATAGTTAGAAACCCCGTGGTCAAAGAAAAGCTATTCTTTTTTCAAAAACCAATCTATAAGGAGCTGAAAATTTGTATAAAACGTTAGAAAGAAAAAAAATATATTTATTTGCAAGAATTTGGGTGTTACAAGTTGTTAAATATTATTCAAGTTACCAACGTATTCTACTATTATATGATGTGCAAATATTTAAAAATTATCGTTAGATAACATTACGCTTAAAATTTTGTATCGATTTTTTAGAATTACTACCGGATCGGAATGCGGACACACACTGAGAAGATCCGACGGAAGAAACTAAGCGGGCTTGTTTTTTTTCTCTATTTTATGTACTTATTACTAATGTACAAGAATGATTTCATATCACAAAAGTTATTTTTATAATTACCAGTTTCATTTTTTAGACAAGTTGCACGCTAATTCAACAAACTTATATTTCTATCTATTAACATTTAATTTTACCGGCTAAAATTTGTTTAATATCATAATAAATTGAATCTAACAGCAAATTAATAACTTTTTGCGAAAATTATTAATAGGCAATGATTTAAGACAATCAGGAATATGATTGTTAATATTAATAGACATACAATAAACATTATTTGTAAAAATATTTATTTTTTGGTTAGGCACATATAATTTCTTACTATTCCTAAAGTATGAGTTACCAGTGACTTCAGCATTTGTTTTAAATAAATTTTGTTTTTTTTTTTTACAAATACGCAGGTATGCGTAATTCAAGAGAATTTCCCCAAATAGGAATTCCATATTGTAAATTAGAAGAGACATATCCCTGGTATGTTAATAGGGAGGCTTTTACATTTCCTACTTCTCTTAGTCTTATCAAGACATAAACAAATATATCAGTCTTATTACAAAGAGATTCAATGTGTGCTTTTCAATTACAATATTTATCAATAACTATTCCTGAAAAGTTTATATAACCTACATTTATATTATTTAAAATATATTTGTGGTGTTAGTAATATTACTGTGGTAGTTCTGAAATTCAAATAATTTTGTTTTGAGTTACATTAACTTTCAAATCGTTATTAATTAACCAGTCTGAAACTTGGAGTAAGGTTTTTTACCAAGCCATTTTTATTTTCACATTTAATAAGTAGGATAGTATCAGCAGCAAATGAAAAGCGATCATGTTTTGTACTATCAGGAAGATCATTAATACAAATTAAAAACAGCAAGGGTCTTAAAACACTTCCCTGTGGTGAGTACCACAGTTTTTAACAAGGTAGTTTGAAGTACATACATTTAAAATATTTCAACGCAATGTTTCCTGTTCTCCAAATAACTCTTTATTATAAATTGTCTTACTCATATTCAAAAATACACAAAGTGGATACATTTTCCTATTAAGACATTCAGTTATGCTCTTTACTAAATCAAAACATGCTAAAGAAGTAGATCTACCTTTCCTAAATCCATATTGATTTTTTTAGTACGTCAAAATCAAGTTTTCAAAGAGATTTTCATACATAATTTTTTCACAGATTTTTGAAATGACTGGAATTAAAGTCAATAATTGTTTATATCGCACATATCTCCTTTTTTTAACAATGGTCTGACAATACACTTTTTTAATCGTTCCGGAAATTTACCTTCCAAAAAAGACGTTTTAATTATATGGCTAAGAGGTCTTGATATTATTACACTAGCAATATTTTTCAATGATCCTGTGCTAATATTATCATAGCCAGTAGTATAAGCATTTTTCAATGAACGAATAATCTTATTCACGTCATGCTTATTTATCTACTGGTGTCAAAAACATGGTTTTACTACAATTTGGTAAAAAATATGATTTTGCAATTTGAATCGTTTATTTGAGAAACCCCATAAGTCACATTTTTTTCGAAATTGGGTTTATTGCATTTTTCGGTTCTTTGAATATCCTCTCACGTTTACCAGTACCAAAAATTATCAAATCCGTGTTCAAAACCTAACCAATCAGTCGATACAAATCTCGTTTAGTTGAGAAACCCCATAAGTCCAAAATTAAAAAAATAAGTTTCTTTTGTTTTGTTTATATTATTATTGTCAAGTATGTATGTTTTGTTTTGTTTATATTATTATTGTCAAGAGCCATTTAATCAATAATATAATAATTATTGGTGATTAAATAAAAAAAAAAATTGTGTTGGACTATAGCTTAAAATAAAAGACAGAATGGAAGATATTGATGAAAATGAAAATAATTTAGAAAAAAGAAGAAAAATAAATTAATAAAAAGAAAATGGAAGATTTAAAAAAATTGAAGGTTTATCTTCCTCAAAAAAAAAAAAAGTTGTTTTACGACGAGATTTACGCTTGGCCGGTTGAAGACCGTGAAACTCTTGAAGAGTAACGAGTGATAACCATGAATTTGTACATTGGTATTAATAATTAGACAAATTTAATTCAGTTCAATGTTTAATTCAATTAAATTTTAATAATTTTTGCTGTTATTAGTTTGATAAAATTTAATTAAATTATTGTTTTATTCTTTACTGTGATTTCACTGACTTTAATTTAAAAATAAATGATTATTTGTTATAATTTCCGTTAATTGTAGTTCTACTCCATATTTTGTAGTTTATTTTATAAATTTAATAAATTATTGAGGAAGAAAAATTGATAAATTAATGATTTTTTAACTATTTTCTTCGTTTGTTTGAGAAACCCCATAAGTCCACCTACTTTAAATCATTATTGTTAATTGTAGTAATTAACAATTAAAATTTTTTATGCTGGAATCTTTTTTAGAGATGCTAACATTATTATTATTTATCATTGGTTCACGATGTTAATGCTAACTTAACCTGGAAAAATGTTTTTTGCTTCTCCTGAAAAATTTAGTATTTTGGACTTATGGGGTTTCTCAAATAAACGATTCATTTATGGATGCAATTTATGAATTTAACTTTCACACTACTTGATTTTGTCTGGTTTATAAAAATTACATAGTTCACAGATTGTTTGAGTCTTGTGTGCTTTAAATTGTTTACACGTTTCACTGATGAGTGATACTCTACTCGCGAACGAAACTGCGCGGGTTGGTTATAAAAATATGTAAGTCTACAAAACTTGTAATAAATTTTACATGTGATACGCATGCACAGTCGTAAAAGTGTTAAAGTTTGAACAGTAAGACAAACAACTTTGTCCCATTTCCAAGATCACCTTGTACTAGCACCTCCTTGAGAACCAGCTTGAAAAAAGTAGGTCTAATGCCCTCAGGTGTGTCAACATCTAGGTTTTTGCTCGTAGAACGTTATCGGGGTCGGATTGACCGTTATGATGTTACAAACCTACAAATGTCGTACACAAACGGGTTAAGTTTACCATGAACGTCCCTCGTAGAAGTTATTTTTCCAATTAACTTCCCAGTTAGCGTACTTACCCTTGTTTTTTGTGTTTCAATAAGCTTGTTGGGTTACATTTTCCGTTTAACTTGGAAATTCTTTTGTAACTTACAATTTTTGTGGCTTGTTAGTAAACAAAAAGAAAAGTTAAATGTTTTCCCTACATTAATTGAGGATCCTCATAAATTATTAATCTGTTATACAGAAAAAGAAAGAATGAAAGTTTATACATGCCTTTTTTTTCTTTGTGCTTGCTTGAGGTGAACGAAAACTATATGTGTCACAATAATTGCTACCACAAGGTTATAGCATTTCACGCGCCCAGTCATCTGGAAAGCTCCACTACCATATTTCTACCACCACGATTTTTTCGATATGGAAGTTTTTTTATGTATTATAGAATAACAAACAAGCAGATGACTCTTCTGATGGAAAGAAAAACCATCGCATATGAGATACTAAAGAAGTTAGTGGTGCGTTGCTATCATATATATTATTACGTACACACATGTCAAACTGATAATTTCAGTCTTTTTCATCGGTTGAAACTAGATAATTTTAAAAGGATTCTTAGGATCGGACAAAATAAAGTAAGAAACAACCAATCGCCAATTATCAAAGAATCAAATGGATTCTTTGCCTGAACACGCCAAATATACGTTTTTATTTATTACCAGTCATTTTGTTTCAATAAAATGGATTTCATTTGAATAATTCCATCGTTAAAAATCAGGTAATATAACGAGTTCTCAATGACAATAATGAAACAAATATATATGTATTCATGCAATTAAACTGACATCTTTTTTCTTTCTTTAAACTTTGTAAATATTTTAAATAAACAAAAAAGGACATTTCGTAAATTATATTATAATATTGTGATGTGAAGGATTTCTTGTAATAAGCACGTAAAATAGAAAAAAAAAACAAGAATTTCTTCTGACGAATCTTATCAGTGTGTATTTCGATCCGGTAGTAATTGTAAAAAAATCGTCTTTCAATATTTTTAATTTCCTAGATTATTATTATAATTATTTGCACGCCATATCATAGTAGAATATATTGGTAACTAAATTAAATTTTAATAATTTACTAAATCCTAACTAAATTGTTTTATTTAATTTCATTTCATTCCACCGGTTTCCATGTAGGGTGGGCGGAAAAGAATTTCTATGGACTTTCGTCGGTTGACGAAATGAGTGGTGCCTCATCATCGCATTTTACCAACCTGATAATGATTACTGCTGATTTTTAGCTTTTACGTGTTCAGTCAAGACACAATGGTGTTAACTAAGCATGAAAATGACTGCTACTTTTATTACATTTTCCTTAGTTAAAAAGAAACAAAAAAAAACACTATGATTTAACATGTGTAACTTCAGTGGCAATGATTTTTACTCATAAAATATCCCGTACATCAAAATACGGTAAGCTATTGAAAATAATGTATGAATTATAACCACTGCCGCTCCTATATGAATTAGATGAGCTTTTTTGTTTCACGCAATGAGTGTGACATTCACAGACCAAATGAAGAGAGGTAGCTAATGCGATGTATAAAAATGCATTTAATATAAAATTTCATATGCTATTTGTAAAACGCTCCATACTTTTATGTTAACACACCACCACTAGACTCGAAGCTGCTACTAATATGTGGATTTTCGAAAAAACTGCAAAACAACAGTAAAAACACTTAAAAAAAGTTAATCTACAAAGGGTAATTCGAACATCATCAAATATTGAAGCACTTAAACTTCATATCGTATTAAGAGCTTGTAAAAGAGCGAATTTTTGAGATGCTCCCTAATTAACCCTTTAATAGCGGCGTGGATTACGCTGATTCACAACAGATCATTTGTCTCTTTTATCGAGATATTATGTTAATAAAATAATCTCTCGTTAATATACAACATAAGATGCATTTGCTGGTTTTAAAGAGAAAATAATACACTATTTCATTGATACTATAAGCAACATTAAAAGCCATATTAACGAGAAAGATCATGTATTTGTGTGTGTGTGTGTGTATGTGTGTGTGCGGTCGTGGGTGTGTCCCGATATTAATACCTTAAAATATTAAGTACAGTTGGTTACAAGACTTTGAGAAATGAAATTGCAATATATTGAATCAAAATAAAGTTTGATTTATATTTTATGTAAAAATCCACGCAAAATATTAGCATGTATATATATTAAATGTTTTTTGATAAAAAAAACCCTACACAAAAAAGAGTGCCACGTAATTTAATTAATTACGCAGTTACGTAAAATAATTCATAGTAATCACAGATTGCAGAGTGCTAAGTGTGAGTTTTTCTTTTCGCATTCGACCGTGAGCGCGTTTGGAGTTTACTAGGAATTTGTATGTGATTTGTACAGCGCCACCTAGTGGTAAACGTGAGAAACCAGTTTATCACTAGGTGGTGCTGTACAAATCACATACAAATTCCCAGTAAACTCGAAACGCGTTCACGATCGATTGCAAAAAGAAAAACTCACACTTAGCACTCTGAATACACGGGCGCATACAAGAGTTCGGTGAAATTCAACAACAAAAGTTTAGTATATTTATTTCCGTTGCTACCTGATTGTTATTTTACCAACCATATTGTACCTATAATATGGTTGGTAAAAAAGCAATACATCTAAAGCTGCCGCATACGAGATCGCATGACACTTAAGTGACAAAATGAGACAACTAATACGAAACTTCTTTCAATTAACATTTAATGCCACAGTAATCCTAATAAGAAGTACCTTTGATTTACTCTATCTTTCATTATCCGGGCAGGAATTCTTTGTCCGAATTAGTTTCCCCAAGCGACGTAATTTATCGTCAAAGTGAAGTAAATAACGTTTTATTTGTGGAATAATTCAGTGATAAGCTAACCAATAGTCTGGGGACTGAATACCTATTGTTTGGAAAAAAGAAAAAAGTTGTTATTGCAGACACATAGACAAATAGCACATTTGTAGCTTTCATGCAATATTCAACGCTAAACCTAAATACTATTAAAAGACAATTAAACCACACTATGCGATGTCTAGTTGGCATTATTAATATATTTAACTAAATTTATTAATATCATAAATAAATATATTTAATTTTATTTTTACAGCTTTTAGTAATTCTATTAAAAACTTCGTCGTAAAATAATTGTTCTTACTTAAAAATAAAAAATCGAACAGATTAACTCCCTTTTGTATCATATATATAAAAACACTTTGCAATATTTGGTTACTAAGTGGTTATTAACCTTAAGGCTGGTTTTACTGTCACGCTGACCGCACGCTGACGGTCGACGCTGATGCATGTAGCCTACGGCCGTCAGCGCTGAGTGGTCAGCGTGACTCAAAAACGCTACCTATTGCTACATACATATTGACCCATCAGTGCCGACCGTCAGTGTGCGGTCAGCATGACACTAAAATCAGCCTTAAAGTGTAGCGACATCGCTAAAAATACGTTATCAATTACTATTATTTACGATATCAGCATTTATGCCAGCTTAGTACTAGATTGTAGGCTACCTGATCCTCCAAAACCGGAACCTGACAGTGACTAGCAATGAGGCTATTGCGGCAGGAATAACAGACCCGGGCGAGACAATGCAGAACTCTACCACATAGTAGCCATGATAATAGTGACTCGCATACCCAATCGGTCGCTTTTACAACCTGCCTGGCAAAACGGCAGTTAGTCATTTTTCAAAGGACCCGGAACCAACACGGGGAAAACTGGGGATTGATTTTGATTGGATGAGCCAGCGTGATAACAAATTTTTAATGAATGAGTTACAACGAAATGGCAACGTTTGGTAAACAGACTAAGCCGCAGAAATGTAATAAATATAAAATCGAAAAAATGATGTTATGTCTAAGCTATTGAATATCTTGGACTGATTTTTCGGGTACGATCTAAGAACATTATTCTCAAAATGATGTATCAATTAAGTGAACACCATTTTTGGCATACGTGTGTTTGTCCGGGCCCCTCTTATTCGTTCCCGATTATCCCATCACATCATACTCTCCTCAATTTACCACAATCATCATCTTGACTACTAGCTGATAGAGTAATTCAAGTTGTAACGTCTCACCAGGGCTTGATACTATCGCCTTAACTTTTCTTGCCACAATAGCGTCAGTAAGTACCTGTCATGTCTACGCCACGTAAAAACGTCGGCGTCTTTAGGCCATGGTTATTTCTAAGCATTGATATAAAAATCCAAGATGCACAGTCCCGAACAAAACTGACACTCAAAACTGTCGCTAATTTCACACAAGTAGTTATGAATACGGCAAAAATATATGTTTTTGCATATCCAACCTTAAGTGCATGTTTTATAGTTGATTTTACAAAGCAATGTAAGAATAGTAATAAAATTGACAGTAACGCGGCCGACGCGATTCTATTTTAAAATGAGCGCACAATTTAAAATATTGCGCTCATTTTTAGAGGACTTTTTGAGACACTGATTGTGTATCTTGGGTTTTTTATATCAATGTATCTAAGGGACAGGAAAGTTTATGAAAGCACGTTTACCCTATAATATAAAATGCATTGTTTTTATAGACTAGTAGGGCACGGCTAAATTATCCATTAAAATCCATATATTTATACAAAAAGAAAAGTCGTGAGTCGTGACTCACTGACTGACATATTAAGGCCTGTCCTAAACCCTTGAACCAAGAACACTGAAAATTTTCACAGGGATTGTTCTTGCGATGTAGATGATGAATAAAAAAGGATTTTTCAAAATTCATCCCCTAAGATGGTGAAATATTATAAGTTTCTTATATTGACGACATGTTAAGTTACCCGGGGACGAAACTTCGCTAGTGAAAACATAAATAGATACAATATTCAAAGGGTTTTATACTAATTAAACGATATTTATTTATCATTTATATGATAGAAGATTATCGGCAACATAGATCACGATTTGGCGGATGCGAGGATATAACTTCGGAATGACCTGTCAAACCTGATCGATGGCCGACTTGCCCTCTGCTCCGTTATATACGAATTTAATTGGCCCCGCTGATTGCTCTTTTCACGAGGCGGAAACTTTGACACAAAAACATTAATGGCATTATGTGTTATATTTCGGTATATATTTAAAACTAGTTGTCACCCGAGACTTTGAGCGGGTGACCCTAAAACATTACTTCATTTTGGATAGTCTATTCATAACTGAAAGCATTTTAAAAAACGGTGCAGTAATTTTGAATATAAACTCCATGGATAACTATTACAAACAGACAAATCTTTCCTCTTCATAATATCTACTATATACGAATATGTATATTATTACATGAAGCAAAAACATTGTACCTCTTTTCACAACAATTACGTGAACGGAGAAGTACGAAATTTGGTACAAATAAAGTTTAAGGAAGAAGTGCAAAATTGATGGATGAAATGGATGGATGGATGGATGGATGAATGGTTGGATGAATGGTTGGATGAATGGATGGATGGATGGATGTTTGTTACGCAAAATCTACTGAACGGCTTAGGATGAAATTTTGTCACACAGGTAATGACCTGGAATAGCACATAGGCTACTTTTGATTCCGAGAAAATAAGTTGTTCCAGCGGTATTCACCAAAAACTTTTTCAATGCTGCGGGCTGCGCGATACAATTAGTATTTTTATATAAAACGTATTAGAAACACATTAAATTAATAAAAAGCATTACACACACTTCCAATAATTTGATATACATGTACACTATTTTGTTCACGTTTAAAGTCTGTTGTCAAACTGAGATTTTATTGTACACTCTATGGTCAGAGTCATGGAATAATGGTCGAAGAAGGCGATCGCTAATTTAGTGTAGAACTGTCGATTACACGTCTTTTGAGCCTCTTTCTGATTAGGCTAGTATTTTAGTCGAGTAGCTAGTAACTTAGTAGCTAAACACGTCTGAACTCCAAATATTTCGTCAGGTAAATTTTCATAGTTTAGTCAAGCCGTCTACTTTTTCTCGGGCGAGTAGCGCCCCCACTTCGCGCCTCGCTTACTAGCTTACCGACTAAACAAGCGTGAACCTCTCGTTTTAGTCGAGCTTATTAATTGAATTTGGCTGTGTTTTGTAGGATGTTCATCTTGCAAAACACAGCTCACTCGTGAACTTAGTCGGCCAAAGTGCGAACGATTTTTCACCAGTACGAATGTTTTAGCTACTAAAATACTCTCCACTTGACTATAATACTAACGTAGTGTAAACTAGGCTTAAAACACAATAACATCCTATTCTACCGATATTAAGAAAGTATAGATACATACAAGATTACTAAGCTACTTTATTTTTGGCCAACTCTGGAAAAAAGAAAATCCATTTAATTCTTTGGAAACTTTATTCTTTGAAGAAAATATTTTACAATGTGACACTTTTTCGCGTTTTCTCTAAAGAAGAATACTTTCGAAGTAGTTCTATCAAAACTTGATCCAGATATGATTACTGGAAAGAATTGCATACAGGGTTTCAAAATAATTTATATATATATTTTATTTTATTTATAATTTACTTACTTTACTTACTTGGTATTCTGACCAAGGTGAGACAGTATTTCATCCCGGGACAGTTGGTCAATCTTTACCAAGCATAAGTCCGGTCGTGCATGGAATACTGCTCTCACCTCTGGGACGGATCTGCCAAATACCAGGTGGAGGCGTTTAAGGCGATAGAGAGGCGTGCCAAGAGGCTCATAAAGGACGATGATCTGAAAAACTCCAGAGCCTCGCTCATCGCCGCAGAGTAGCTAATTTTTATCGGATACACTTTGAAGAGTGCGCTGCGGAATTGTACGACTTAATTCCACCATCCCCGTTTTTCTATCGATCGTTGAGGCGCATAGATACTAGGCATTGCTATATGGTGGACGAGGGAAGGAAACTGGATGTATTTTCCTACTCCTCCTATACTCTTCATGTATGATTAAATTCGATGCGGGTTCCAAGACAGCTTAGCTTTTCCCCAGGGCACCCTGACCTCGCAACTCAAAGGTTATCAGGTCGGTTGCCGCTGTTGATTCTGGTTTACAGAAGTTACAGTGGTGGGAACGAGAGGTGGGCCCATTGCCCTTAAAAAAAATATGGTGGACGTTCCACGTACCCGGACAAAGCGGTTCGACTCGACATTCTTGATCCAAACCGCAAGGGACTGGAACATGTTTCCTGAGTTGGTGTTCCCCGACGGGTACAACCTGGAGATTTTCAAGAGAAGAGTGAATAGGTACATTCTAGGGAAGTGCGTTCCATCTTAGGCCGCATCTTAGCTTACCATCAGGCGAGATCGTGGTCAACTGCTTCCCTATCGATAATAAAAAAATAAAAATAAACGCAGTAACACTCAACAACCAAGTTTCAGTCTCTCGTATTTCAGAAACCATAAATTAGATTTTCACCAAACTTATATGATATATCCAATGAAAAGCGAACTTCTCCCAAACAAAAGAAGAATTTTCCAAATCAATCAAGGCGTCTTAGAATGAAATGAAAAAGTTTATCCTATTTGAAATAGACTAAAAAGACTAATAAAAGTATTTTAAAACAAAAAACCGACTTTAATATCCGCCGACTGTACCCATGTTTCAAGAACTAGAACTACTGAACTGATTTTGATTAAACTTTATAGCGTTCCCTAAGTTGAAATATATACCTGATACTAATTTAAATTTATCATCTTGCTGTCTTTTAGTTTCAGAGAAATTCGTTGACAATCATATAAACAAATGGACAATCATATAACAAAATGGAAGCCTAAATAGATCATCTCATCCTCAAATATTATCTTATTCTAAAATTATTATATTACATTACATATAGGTCAAAGTGATATTACCTCCTTTTTTAAAGATGGTTGAAAATTACGCATTTGTACCTAAAGCCACTTCAAAAACCCAAACAGTTGATTATGTTTAACTAGAAATTGTAGCAATAATCGCCTCTGCTCGGCGTTGGCGTTGATCACGTGAGGTGAGGGTTCGATTCCAGGTCGGGCAATTTAAAAAAAAGTGCTTTTTTTAAATTTTCTGATAAACAAAAAGTTGCCCGGGATTGGAAAGTGCCCGGTTGGCGATAGGCTTGCCACCTATCACATTTGTAGGACCAAGTATCTTCGGCTAATCGTAGGTGCACTTCTGGTAACTCTGCTTACCCCTTCGCGGATACAGGCGTGAAGATACTTTTTTTAGTAATGGTAGCAATTGATAAATTATTGAGGCGTTCCAGTGATGAGCATTGATGTTACGGGTGTTGCATATACAGATTGGCTGGTAAAAGACTGTACATATTAAAGGGCACGATAATTAATGATCGTAAATAATAACTATACAATAAAATATAATAAAAAAGTATCTTCAGACCTGTATCCCCGATGAGGTAGGCATAGGTACAACTGCCACCATTAGTCTAAGATACGGCCGGTTTCCGAAACGCAAATGAATTTTAAAAAGCAATTAATCTGTGTTTAACAAATCATTTGCTTAAAAAAATTATGTTAAATACAGATTAATTGCTTATTAAAATTAATTAGCGTTTCGGAAACCCGCCGTTAGTCTCACAACGAATCGGATGCAATTTCTAATTATCAATTAGGATAAGGAGGTAACAAAAAAAACTAAAATATTTATTTTAAAATATAAGGATTAATAATATTTTTAGGATATAATTTCGGCCAAAATAGACATAAAGTCACGTGACAGTAAACGCAAATCTGGAAGCGTTACGTCACGCCATGGTAAAATGTTCATCATAAAGTTGTCATTTTCATAAAAACCACAGAGTGTGTAATGTATGTATGACCACGGCGTGATGCCTGCATTTAGACGCCATGACAGTCCAGAGCGTTTTCGGGGCAAATTTAAATTTTTCGCGTAATTTTTATTATAAATGTACGACACTAAAATAATAGTTTTTTGGTTAAAATAGGTATATTATAAGGTAAAGTATTGAACAGTTTTTTTTTAATTAATCAATTAGCCTATTGTGAAATCTGTTTATAAGTGATAACATTTGTTTCACGTTACCATTATCAGCAAATCTGTTAGCGAATCGTACTAATTACTTGAAATTAATTCGTTAAATTTAAATTAAATTTATGTGAAAACGGAGTACGATTTATTGTGCATCAATTGCAGCGTATACACACGAGGGAGCAAATTCGCTTTACGCAGAAATACGGTTTATTGACTACAATAATTAGTGATGCTCAAAATTGTTAGTTGAAAGTATATTAATTTATTTCAGCTGCATCTACCAATTTCTTCCTTAAGTAATGATTTTGATTTTAGTACGATAATGTTTACCTTTATAGACCGTGATCCCAGGAACAAACGTTTTTTGATTAATAACAAGCTGATTTTTTGTGAACAGCTTCGTTTTAGCGAGACGCAAATCTTTTCTGCCTTCAAAAATCTCGAATCGGATAACTAATAAAGTTAGGGGGCTTCAAACATTTTAATTCGGTGAAGGAAAAATATTTTATTAATAACAATAATTATTTTTTGGCTTTATAATCACTTGATTATTTTATGAAAAACACGAAAAAACTTTTGTCCTACACATTCCATGTTTTTTTTGACAAGTCCTCCTCACTAAAAATTCGGTATTATGAGATTTTTTAAATGGATATTAATCAATTTAAAAACAACCTAATTTTCTCACAACAGCTTGTTAATTATTATCAGAATTCAAGGGTTCTTTGTCCTACACGTAAAGTGGAAACTTTTCTTATACCGCAGTAGCTTTCTATTTGTAAATTCTTTCACAAATAGAAAGCTATTTATTCCTGAGTGACGTGGGCTTTATCCCAATTTTCAGCGGCATCAGGACCATGCCACATGCAATGGTAGATTTAGAATTTTTGTTTGGGGGAAGGCTTGAATCAGCGAATTTTTGTTTGGAGGGGCTTGATTCGACGCATTTTTATTGGGGGGGAGAGTCAAGGTAATTTATCAAATTTAATAAGGTTTGGGAGTTATTATGTCCAATAGACCCCCCCCCCCCCCCCTCTGTATCTGCTTCTAACCGCGAGAAACAGTAAGTTAATTATATTTGCGATGGTAATATAAACATATTGTTTTTCTCGACTTCGTTCGTATAACCAATATTATTTATTTCCATTAGTCAGGTAAAAAGTAGCTTATTGCAGCCTTTCTAAAGGTTAATGACTTTTTATAATCGGTCGAGTAGTTTTTGAGAAAATCGTAACAAACAAACAAAAAAACAATTTTTTTTCTTTACGACATTAGTTTACATAAAGTCCTTGCTATTTTTAATTGCAATAATTGTATTACAACAAATACATTTTCTAATTACTTTCTATTTATTAATATCTTTAAAGCCATAAAAATATAAGATACGACAAAGATAGAATTGGCACATAATATTACTAGACAAATTATACAAATCAATCTAACCCCAAAAATAAGCTAATAATTTGCTTATGATATAGGCATCCATGGAAAACTGACCGCTCTTCATCAGGTGGTCTACTTGCTGATATGCCTGCAGATATTAAGTATAACTAAAAAACATAAGAATACATAATATACTGACATACGTTTTTAATAAATACCAAAAGCAAAAATACAAATACCTATGCTTATCACATTTAAATGCCTGTCCCTGTAGGAAATCGAACTCGAGCCCCACTGTTGCGTAGTCTAGGTCTCTAACCACTCGACCAACGTAACGGTCAAGTATATAGGTGCCTATTTTATTACATGTACTAATATAAATCATATCGATATGGCGGACGTACCTATCCAAATGGATGTTTATATGAATAAAGTTATGAATATGGAAATCCATATTCATAACTTTATTCATATAAACATGCAAGTTTCGGGAACTTTTTACTAACTTTAACTAATATCCCGTAGCGTTGTATCGATATTAGATAATACCGATACGTACCGCTCATCTATATCAATAGAGCTTTAATAGGACCATACATAAAAATAAAATAAAAATAAAGCTGAGTTATTCCTGAGTAGCATAGATTACTTTTTACCCGTCCGAGTAAAAGAAAATAACGAGTGTAGGCCACGCAAACAAACTGCAAGTTGCAGCAAACGGCTAGTATATGTTCTAAAGATCCATATAGCAAGATGTAATGCCACATACATAGGTTAAACGGCTACTTTAGCCTTCAAACCGAAGCACTGTCGCTGTTACGGTCGGAAAAGCTTAAACTCGGTCGACGTTGTAACTTGCAGTGCTTTAAGTTACCTAATTCTAACGGCATAGTATTCGCCGTGCCCATCTCGTAAAGTAGGTACAAAACCATATTTATTTTAACAAAATGTTAACGTTACTTTTGACATTTAAGTAATAAAATTTTATTCATATTATAATTTACAATCGATCGAAGTTAATGTTTATAAACTTCGACCTTTCAGAATCAAATTTTACGAAGAAGAAATCGAAAAGTTTTCAAGATTACCATATTTATATTTTAACTTAAAAGAGAAGGGGCTTGTTCAGAAGGTTTTATTGAATAACCAATAAGAGGATCAAGGTTAACAGCCGCGTAGTTTTGTGGTTGTGAGCGAAGGCTACTTGAAGATAATTGAATATCACATGTCGTGATGTTCATAAAAACCGCATGTTCGAACATTGAAACCAGATTAAAGATCTTTGTAAAAAAGAGTTCGATACTTATTTAGCCCTGAGGATTTTAATATCAACCTATGTTGGTCCGGAACCCCTTTGAAGAATTAACCATCGGTCATTCTTTGTAGTTTGTAAAGAGCGAGCGATTGGCTACGCGTGTTGCCACTGTCGTGACTACTAGGTGGTAAAGTTCCGCAAATTCTCGCCCGGATACGTGGTAACACGGCCGGTGTTGACAGACATACAATATTTATTGTACATGTACCATAATTTCATGATTTTTCAATCTTTAATCCTTACTTTTTGAAAAATATTTTTAATAACAATAATTTTTAATAACAGCATAATAAAAATAAAATAAATTTTTAAAAAACATTTTGTGATTTGTGAAGTGATATGTTTTTCATGCAATAATTAGTTTATAATAATTGCTTGGCAAAAATTTCAAAAGTTGAACAATTTCAATAAATAATGTTTAAAATAAAAATAAGATAAATATTGTATAAATGTAAAATAATTTTATTAGAAGTACAATCATTTTACGACCCTGTTCCAATGGGGTCTACCAAGTAGCAACACTGCGATGGCCTTACTTTATTCCCGCCTTATTCCCGTCGTTGTTAGTCGCAGTCATGTTCTGGTTTGAAGGATAAGACGAGACGCAAATCTTTTCTATCTTCGAAAAATCTCGAATCGGGTACCTAATAAAATTACGGGGCTTCGAACATTTAGATTCGGTGAAGGTAATATATTTTTTTTAATAACAATAACTATTTTTTGGTTTAATCGCTTGATTATTTTATAAAAAACACGCAAAAACTTTTTTCCTACAAATTCGATAGTTTTTCTGACGAGTCCTCCACTCTAAAGATTCGGTGTTATGAGATTTTTAAATTGGTATTAATCAATTTAAAAACGGTCTGTAAAAGCTGTCGGTTTCACAACCGCTTGTATATTATTACTATAATTCAAGGGTTATTTTGTCCTACACGTAAAGTGGAAACTTTTCTTAATCCAACACGCTAAAGTTTTTTTTTTATCTATTTTTATTAGTATCCCGATTCGAGATTTTTCGAATCAGCAGGCTTAGGATAAGCACCACGAGATATATATCGATCGAGAAAGTGACGTTTGCTTGACATTTATTAATATCTCGATGGACGTTATTAAGCATGCCACGATAAACATTTAAAACGTCATAGATAAATTAAACAAAAAGTTTACTCGAATAGAGAAATAAATGTTGTCACTAGAAGACATAGATATTATACTAATTCTGATTTTTAAGATACACCTTTGGTGCATTTAACTTGTGTTAATCATTATGAGCTTTTGTTTACATTTATAACTTCCTGTCATCATTTCTCTTCTTTGTCAGAGTCGAATGAAATATAACCAAAGCCTAGTGTAGCCGTACCTATTTACAATTGTAATTAAAGATATTTTACAGGTTTTTGAATTATTCTCTCTTTTTAGTTTTGACCATCAAAACTAGTTTTTTATTCTATAAAACTGAAACAATGAATTATGATTCATAACATGTTTTAATGTAAAGGGCAATTAAGATGCCAGCGTGTATTTATTTCTGGGTGTATAACTGCGTAACTAATTATGCGTAAAAGTGCGTAACAATTATTATTAACAAGCTATTTTTTTCCACTATAATTATTCTTTTCAATTATAAATCTAATATTATTGAGTAAATTAACATCTTCTTTTAGACTAATCAATCAACATTTTTGATTAATTTTTTTGATGAGAAACTTCCATAGAATTGTTGTGATTTGACAATGACACGAAAATGCATTACGATAAACAAACATAAATGTATAGTATTATGCCAACTAGAAAATAAGATAGAACAGAATACAATTCACAGTATTTTATGTTACAAATAATGTTATCTATTAATAGCTCCAAAAATCAGCCAGATGCAAGCAATCCAACCTAAGACTTACTGTTAGACCGTGGTCTCCATTCTTGGAAACTGAATTTTTGTGAACAGCTTCGTTTTGACGAGACAACCATATTTTCTATCTTTGAAAAATCTCGAATCGGGTAACTAATAAAGATAGATAAAATAGGGAAACTTTAGAGTGTCAGACTAAGAAAAGTTTCCACTTTACGTGTATGACAAAGTTACCGTTGAATTACAATAATAATTAACAAGCTGTTGTGAGAAAATTAGGTTATTTTTTAAATTGATTAATATCAATTTAAAAATCTCATAAGTGGGATTCTCAGAAAAATAATCAAATATGTAGGACAAAAGTTTCATCGTAGTTTTCATAATATAATCAAGCGATTAAAGTCGAAAAATAATTATTGTTATTAATAAATATTTATTATTTACCGAACCCAATATCTTCGCAGCATTAACTTTATTAGTTACCCGATTCGAGATTTTTCGAAAATAGAAAAGACGGTTGTCTCGTCAAAATGAAGCTTTTCACAAATATTCAGCTTGTTGTTAATCAAAAAAAAGTTAGTTTGTGGGACCACGGTCTGTGATTTACATCTCAAGAACGAAAAACATTTTTCTTCGACTTTTCAGTTTATCTCTCTTTGATTCAAAGACTTACTCAAAGAGTATATAAATTTTATTTTATTTTGTCTTCTTACATTTACTTCTAACGAAAAAACGAGTGTGAGCTACACTCGATTTTTTTGTTATTTTTGATTGATTAATTAATATTTTGATTATTATAATATGTTTTTATGTATTATTTTTCCTGAGTATATGTTATTAATAGTAACATTAAATAATACAAAATAAGCACCAGCTTTAAATTAACCTTTTATTTTACATTTAGTTTTCTACTGAATTTTGTAGAAAACCTTGTAAGTAGTTGTAATTTTGAATAGAGTTGGTAACACTGAGTAGCACGAGAATTCGTAGAATTATTTTCTCTATACGAAAAATTAAAAGTTTATTTACATTACGTCAAAAAGTATTGTACTTTAACTAATTTGTATTTTGTAATTAATTATAAATTAATTAATTATCTAACCATTACGTACAAGGAATTATTGATTTATACTGTTTGGTTCTCACATCTCTAAAATCATCATCATTCTTCCGATTCTAGTACAAAATTAAATTGTGTTAGGTATATGAAATGGGAACACAAAATAAAACGTAAGTAGTGTACTTCTTTATACTTATATTTTTTAAAAGCCTATATAGGTTATTAAAAATAATTATGATTTTCTTTTCAGGATAAGAAGTAATAAACATAAATTAACTTTGTCACCATGGTGGATTCATGGACTAGACTTGTAGCACCGAAGATTAAAGTCTTTAATATTGGGAAAGCATAATATAACACCATATATTCTACAAATACTTCATACATTATAGTTTCTAGAGGAAGAAAGGAAAACAATGGAACACTGTGTAAGTATTTATTTACATACATATCTCCATGACAAATCATCTAACAAGGTAGACTGAAAGAATCAAATTTTAAACATATTTTAATATATTTCTTTCATTGTAAAAGTTGTGGTTTTTTACAAAATTAATATCATAAATTCAAGATTATATCAAAAACTTGATTCTTGTAAAAAAATCCTGAATAATATGAGAAGCTTTCTCTGGAGAATAGTGTAGGCTTCTTTCACTCCCTTTTATAAATGTAACCAATTGTTTTTTCGACCCCATTATATAATTTACAATGCAAATCTATATAACACTACACAAAATGCAACATGCAAGACTGGAGTCATAAGTCCTGAGTTAACTGACAAAAAAATATATTAAGTAAACATATATAACAACATTTTGATAAGATATATTTGTTTACAGGTTGACTAAACAGCGAGTAATGGAAAAAGAATAAAGAAACCTTTCTATTTATTACATTTTTTGAAATTGTTGATTAAGAAGATTTATAAGTTAATGCTGAATATTATATTTTTCTTGCTGTTTTTAATGGTTGTGCAAGATTGAAAAATAAATTTTAATTTGTAGAAAACAATTAAGTTTATAACATGATAGTCTTAATGTACCTAATATGTGTAATTTTTAAAATTTAAATTAATAGAAAGTTAATGTTACCTTATGAAAAATTATTTTACTTGTTGATTTTTTATTTTCAAGTGAAATTCCATACTACTCATACTATATAGTAAACTAATTTTTGATATTGAATTTTCATTACTAATTAATTATGCGAGATAACAAGAGATATTTAAATTGGAGAAAACATTTAAATTTAAAATATAATAGCTTTAATATAGTGCGTGTAATCTTCTATAAGTTTGTTACATTAGTGAAAATTCAAAGATACATGTTAATAAATTTAAGTCATAAGGTGATAAATTGTGAAAATTATTTATCTATTCTGAGAAGTACAAACATTAATAATAATTGTTAGTTTAGTAAAGTAGATGTGTTTGTATATTTTTTAAAACTCAAATTTAATTTTCTTTACAAGACTGCTTCATATTACACACTTTTTATAATTATTCATTTTGTATTTTGTGTGATTTATTCATTTTGTAACTTTATTAAAGAAAATAAAAATTATTTCTCAAGACTTTTCCATATAGTTAAATCTATGTTTGGCATTAAAACATTAAATACTATGAATAGTGTGTCATTAAACTTATACTTAAAATTAGCCATTGATGACTACAAGTTTCATTTTTATTATATAAAATTATTTAATACTTAGATAGAAGGTTTGCCTAGAGTATATATTTTTTTAAATAAATCTTATACAACACTAAAGTATTTTATTATACCAATATTCCACTAAGTATTGTTACTACCAAAATCACTTCGATTAAAAAACAACAACAAAAGTAACAAAGTTAACACTTCTAAAAGAAAATACTTGTAATTATCATATCGAAGGGTCCTACGTATACTTGTGCAAGTGCAATGACACAACTTTACTGGAGGCCGGATTAAATGTTCTGTAGCTTGTAATCTATACCTTCATATAATAAAATCGTAGGAAAGTCAATGTATGTCCGGGGTAAACTCAAAAAGTACTGTTATTAAACATTGTTATTAATCTATACATATAATAAAATCGTAAAATCGTAGGAAAGTCCTATGTATGTCCGGGATATACTCAAAAAGTACTGCATGGATTTACTTCAAATTTTGAATGAATATTACTAACAGGTCGGGTCAACATATAGGCTACATATTATCACGTTATCACCTACGGGGGAGGAGCTGTGCGGAGTAAACAAAGTCTGCGCAAACAAAGTCACGGGCAACAGCTAGTTTTGACATAAATCAATAGAAGTATTTGAAAATTTGTACAAATTTTCAAATACTTTATTACATTAGGACAAATATAAGGTAATTTTAAGGCTTTTGAGGCAAGAAAATGGTTTCTGTTGTTTTGCAAGTTGCACCAGTATACATAGGATCCATCAATATCTTCTATTGTGTAGTCTTCGCATTTCATCCATTTCAATTATGCCATATGAGGGCATCATTTGTTCTTCTAGGATATTTGTCAGTTATATTAAAAATTCTGCAGTTGAAGTCTTATCTGCAAATAATAATTATATTTTTTATTGACATATATTATTGTAATAAACAATAATAACAAGAACTGACTGCCTTTCTGTATGGTAAATTATCTTTAAATGTAGACAAATATAAAATAATAATGTTTACAAATGTAGGTACCTAGGTAATTGAGAACTACATGTGTCATATTGGATATTTTAAGTTATGAATATTACAGAAAATAATACATCATAGTAGTATGTTAATCATACATGGAACTTGGTCTGAAAACAACTGATTAAAACAAATACTTTTTTTGACTAAATATAACTTGAATGGGTAGTAAAAACTCCTTAAATACATAATCAATGCAAGCCTTAGAGGAATAACACATTTGCATCATTATTCTATGATGTAAGCATTGTTGTTGTTTGTTGGTATGTGGCTGTAAGTATTGTGAAAAGTTGACCACCAAGAAAAGGATTATTACTTGTATCCAGCTGAAATTTAACATACACTTGACATGTATATGTAACATATTAACTGTTTAAAAAAGAAACTCGAAAAACTACAGATAACTTTTGAAAAAATATAACTTTATTGAGTTCACCTAAGTCAAATTAGTATTTACTACAAAGATATTCTGTTATTACAGTTAATGAAGTTGGATGGCTGTCATATCTACTATAAACTGAATTACAAGTCTCTTATGTTCACTTACCTTTAACTAAAGAGGCATGCCTTGATCGGTGTGTGGCTCTAAACCTCAAAATTCACAAGGGTCTATATTATTTAGAGAACCATGGTTATTGGGTTTATTGAAGCGCTATAGTGATTGGAATGTTCCGTCCGTTGTGTAAAAAGATCACACAAATTTCCTATGTGCCTTCTTTGTATTTTGCAGGCTTGCCGTTAACCGTAGATATTTAGCACATAATAGGTATAATATGGAACTGCCACCACTATTAAATACATATATGCCATACTGCCTGCCTGCCTGCCTGCCTGCCATACATACTACTGCCAACACTGGACCGAAATCTATATTTAATAAAATGAATAGAAATCAAAAAGTTTTGTAATTATTGTATAATTAAAGTATAATAATATGAAATAGTGGATAAGGTTATCAACATTTTAATCAAATTTTAACGAAGTGTCAAATGACAAATCGATAAAATGACAGCAAGACGTTTCGATCGATAGAGAAAATAACTACCGTCGAGTAAAATTGATAATTTTCTCTTCCTTTGAAGTATCATGTCGAATCAAGTGTCAAATGCGTTAGCGAATCGAGAAAGTGACATAAAAGTCGAGAAAACGAGGTCGATAAAATTTTATCGTGTTGCTTATCCTAAGCCTGCAGGAAAAGATGGGCGTCTCGTCAAAACGCAGCTGTTCACAAAAATTCAGCTTGTTATTAATCAAAAAAGAAGTTTGTTCCTGGGACCACTGTCTATAATTACTAAATATAAGCACAATTAAGATGGTTACGTTTCAAACCCGTAGCTATAACATCTAAATCACTCACCAATTCCTCAGGTGATCCCGGTTCCTTCATAACATTGCTCTTATCCGTGCTCCCCGTCTCTGTAAAGAAACACGTGAAGTCAAAATATTAGCCTTTTACACTCCTAAAAGACAAATGGTCTAATTTACGTGGATAGCCTGGCTAAATCGGGGTAAATCATCATGAGTTTGTTGATATATTTAAGCTTTTTGCTTGATAGATTAACTTTCCCACCGAAATTATGTAGATGTATTCTATTATCTATGATAAAATGTCAGAAGATAATATTTTCAATCCTATTACGATTGTAGTCATAAGTTTCTTAGACTCAGCTTCCTGAATCTCATTTGTATGAAGCATTAGCTGTTCCACGCAGCTGTGAAATATAAAAATTTTTTTGTTATACATCATAACATAGCAAACAAGGAGATGGGTCTCCTGATGGAAAGAGTCAACCATCGCCTATAGACACCAAAGATGTTAATGGTGCGTGGTGAGGTCTAATGCCACATGCATAAGTTTAACGGCTATATAGACACCAAAGATGTTAATGGTGCGTGGTGAGGTCTAATGCCACATGCATAAGTTTAACGGCTACCTTACCCTCCAAACCGGAACACGACAGCGACAAGCACTGACGCTACTACGGCAGAAATAGGTAAGGCGATGGTACCTGACCCGGGCGAGACAATGCAGAACTCTACCACCTAGTAGCCACGATGGTAGTGACTCGCATAGCCAATCGGTCGCCTTTTACGACCTGCCTAGCAGAATGGCAGTTGGTCTATTCTTCAAAGGAGCCCGGAACCAACACGGGGAAAACCTTAATAAACTCCATGGAAATCAAATTCCATTCATTATGTGTTTCTGTAATTATTGCAAACCCTGGTTTTGTAACCCTCCCTTACTTTTCCTACACCAATAGCGTCAGTGCTTCAGTGATTAACATTATCGAGTTTCGACATTTACCATAACCTGTTTACCGTCTACCATACCCTCAATGTATACAATACTGTTTACCGTCTACCATACCCTCGTATGGTAAACGGTAAACAGTATGTGGCATTGGTATGTCGCATTCTATCACAATTATATCAACGCACCATTAACATCTTTGTTGTGTATAGATGGTTAACCTCTTCCATAATAAAAATTTGTTAACTCCTTGCATAATATAAATTAGTTTATTTGAATCTTTTCAATCCCCATATCACTATCAAATAGACTTACCGGGCAGATATGAGTTAAACCAATTTATCAAAAATAAACCTTTTGGTTTGTAGTTACTATGAATGGCGACAAAGCGTTCATAAAGGCGCTGATTGAATCGCTGTCGCAATCAATGGCGCTTCAGAGGCAATGAATCGCAACAAATTAATAATCCCGCTTGTTAGCGACATTTAACTGTGGCATGGGACTTTCTCTTTATGAAGTTTTCTAATTCTTTGTTTTTTTTTTACTTGTGTTTATGATTACATTTTACTAACTTTCCGCTAAGTAAATTGTCGAAGATCTGCATTGTTGATTTTACTTCGATTTTCAAAAATCGAGTTTTCATCAGAAATCAACATTTTGCGGTCCTAGTAAAGTGTTCCGGCTATTTGTACGATAACGTCAGTATAATATGTATGTATGTATGTATGTATGTATGTATATATATATATATATATATATATATATATATATATATATATATATATATATATATATATATATATATATATATATTATAAGATAGCGAACAAGCAGATGAAAAAAATAACCATGACCAATGATGTTTCTTTTTTTTCATCTGCTTGTTTTATTACATAGGATAGCAAAACTAGTTCTCCTAATGAAAAAGATAACCATCGCATATTAGCACTGAAAATGTTAATGATGCATTGCTATTCGTGTTACGGAATGTTAATGCCACATGCATAAGTTAAATTTCTCGTAAGAATTGAACGTCTTAACCTAAATCTAAATGCGGTTGGTGTCATTAGATTGGGTTCTACAAAAGCTAGATTTTTTGAAAATTTGAACCCATTCGGCTCCTTTAAAAATTATGATATCTGTCTATCTGGCTTCGCATTAGTCACATAATACTGAATAAAAAACCATAAAAATAATATCAAGCCGATTTCCTTCCTGAGCAGGCAGATTGAACTGAACTTCAATCGTCTGATCAAGTTCACCACGATTTTGTCACCGTTTTCATAAACCACTCTTATTACAGTTTATCAAACGCAAAATTTGTTTATCAGAAGAGGTTTTCATAACCGTTGCAAAGTACTATGGAAGTTTTCTGAACCAATACTACTCCGTAAGGTATTTTTTAGCAAAAGCCCTAAAACAATGTTTTGTCTGATCCAAAAATCAAACATGAGACCTAATGATATTACCTAAACAAGATAACCATCAGACAAACGTAAAAAACTAAATAAAAACTAATAACTATTTCCGTTACAACGTAAATCCATTCACTCGAGACATTTACACATTCCGTAAATATATTTTGACAACCCACACACAAACACATAATTTGTATTACTTATATTTCACTTTCATCTATCTTCGGTTTAATTAAGTATTTGAATATAAATTTTAAACCAAACGTTTGCTGACGAATTTATTGCTAAGCGGTTAGTGATTAATGTATTTATTTTGTCAAGATTTGAGCGTGCTTTATAGAAATAGGATTAAATAAACTAACCGTTTATTTATTTACTTATTATTACGCTTCACGTAATAACATGTTTTTTTTTTTTATGTCATAAGATAGCAAACAAGCAGATGGGTCTCCTGATGGAAAGAGTCAACCATCGCCTATAGACACCAAAGATGTTAATGGTGCGTTGCTATCTTGTGGCGAGGTATAATGCCACATGCATAAGTTTACCGGCTACCTTACCCTCCAAACCGGAACACGACAGCAACAAGCACTGACGCTATTGCGGCAGGAATAGGTAAGGCGGTGGTACCAGACCCGGGCGAGACAATGCAGAACTCTACCACCTAATAGTACATGTAAAAAAGTAATTTAAAAAATTAAACCGACTTTAAATATCTGCCAACTATACCCATATCTCCAAAACAAATAAACCAATTTTGATAATATTTGAGATTAGTTCAAGTTATTAAGATGGAATATAATATATTATGTACATGAATTAAATCAAGAAGGATTATCTCGATATAGCTTATTGTTCCCGAGAAATTCGTGGACAAACATACAAACATACAAACATACATGCACTTACAAAATTTAGTACAAGTGCTTGGACGTTTAAATAGATCATTATATCCAAATATCATCAAATTTACCTTTTTTTCGCCGGACGAAAATAATCTTCAAATCTGTTCAAACAGTAACAAAACATACCCTACAATGTATTTAATTAAATACATAATATATAACTTATACGACAACTGCGACAATTGTAAACCGGTTGACCCTGCAGCCCGTTCCTACCCGCTAAATTACCTCAATTTTTTTATACCTCATCACTCAAATTGTATGCTCAAAGGTGTAAAAAACATGTCGAAGCATAGATTTTTGAGCTCAAACAGTTCAAAATGTAAGGTTTGTTAAAATTACAAAAATATTTTAATTCTTGAAAATATGTATCAGACATGACGATCGATTTCGATTTTATTCAGGAAGTAAAAGCAAAGAATTTCGCCAGGTTGAACCACCGACACGTAGCTCAGTTGGTCAGAACGATACCCGGCTTAAGGCAAGGTCACCGGTTCAAATCCAGTCGTGTAAATTTTTTTTGTAAAAATTGTTTTTTTGTTAAATTTGCTTAATTTGGGGCTTATTACACAGCGGTGTCTGCGCAAACTATAGGAATCGATCTATTCGTGTAATTTGTCCAGATACCGCGGTGACTGTAACAGGATAGTTAATTAAATTTGAAAAACTGTTTAATTTTGCCTTATTAGGTATATTAACCAAAAAACTATTTTTAACCGTACATTATGATAAAAATTACGCGTTTTAAAATTTGAATTTAAGTACGGCGAAAACGCTCTAGACTTTCACGGCCTCTAAATGACAAAACATAACATAGATACTCGGTGGCTTCTAAGAAAATATCAAAAACAATTATTGACGTTTTACCGGGGTGTGACGCAACACTTCCAGATTTGCGTTTACTGTCACGTCACACGTGACAATGCCTATTTTTGACGAAATGACATCTAAATGAAAAAAAATGAATTAAATAATATACTAAAAATATATGTATGTTGTGAAGTGAAATTAAATTACAAGTGCATTATTAATTGTGTCTAACAATAATTATAATCGAGCTATTTGTATTGAATATCGCTTGTTACAGACAGATACACATATACATAAAATGTATTACATCTCTCTGCAACATCGGGAGTTGATAAACAGCACCAAAGCCAAGCGAGCTTTATGTCTCGAGTTACTCCCTCTAAATTTGCCGCTTCACGGCTCTAACCGCAAAAACAACACGCGGTTACGTGCATCCACGCAAATTATACCACTTTAACGGGGCTTAAATCATTTGCGCCAAAACGCACCATAACGGAAAGCGATAATACTAATTTTCCTTTAAATTATGCTATTACATGCATTGCATTTTATACAGTTAACCACAGACGGTAACTTCGCAAGAGTAGTCGTCGTTCACGTTATGTCACGAGGGAAATCGGAATATTGTCACGTATCTATGATCTAATATCTGACCTACTTCTAACGAATTCTAATATTGTGGCTTAGAATTAAAAAAAATAAAAAAACTTATATATTTTTTTCCTAAAATATGTTAGAATAATTGTCTCCATAATAAAAATTGTATATGTCCTTGGTTTAGTGCAGCGATCGACAACCTTTAACAAGGACCACGTAGTTAGGAAAATAAATGAAGGAGTTATTAATTTCCCTTAGAAATTTTTAAAACTGACGCAAAAAGGAGGCATGTTATCATATTAAACCGTGTATTTGAGTTTGTGATTTGTGTGTCTGTTTGTAGCATCATAGCTTCCAAAAGAAAGGACCAATTTCAGTGCGGTATTTTTAACAAAGCTTATGGAATGATTCTAAGGGAAGATCTGTAGATGCACTGATAAGCTGTCAACACCCCGAGAACTCAATCACTTACAGTAAATTTATCAATCGATGGCTTTTCAATTTTCGGCCGATGGCTTCGTTTGCAAATCAATTGATTTGCAAATGATGCCTTCAAGTAGGAAAGTGATGTGATGATGAAAGAATATTCAGGGATTTTTCCAATTATCAATTCAGAATCACTTTATTTATTTAGGAATAAGTCCATTTAGCGCGGTTCAGCAAGCGTAGGTACTAGTTACGCGTACGCGTACTTTTTAGTTCCATCCATACCAAATGTATGTTACCAACTCATCCAATAGTTAAACCATATTTATTTGAATAGTTAGTTATATAATTATGTATACAGTATACACTAATGCCCGGTTCCTATATCAATAAAACGACACGTTTTAGTTACAAGTAGTAACATTTTCTACGAGATGATAGCCAAAACTTTTCTTATAAATGTCAAATTAACAAATTGTTCAAAAATTTGTGGAACACATCGTTATTATTAAAATAATTGCTGATGGTTACTGCTACGAAAGACGGATCTTTAATTATTATTATAGGAACCCTGCATAAATCTTCGTAGTTAGTACAAATATAGATATTAATTTTGGAACAACCTTGACTTAAAAACCTAATACGGTCGGAAGGATATTCCCGCGCCGCGGGTTGCCAACCACTGACTGGCATATTCGGCTCAGATCATTAGATTCCGGGTTTGATTCTTGGAACAAGCCAAGTACATTTTTCTACTGATAAAAACCCCAATAGTCTTATCAGCTCCGAGCTTGGGGGTGTAATAATTTCCCCCCGTGCTAGTCCGGCCCCCTTTGACGAATAAACCAACTGCTTTTCTGCCAGGCAGTTCATAAGAGGCGAAAGATTGACTATGCGAGTCACTACCATCGTGGCAATTAGGTGGTAGAGTTCTGCATTGTCTCGCCCGGGTCTGGTACCACCGCCTAACCTATTCCTGCCGCAATAGCGTCAGTGCTTGTCACTGTCGTGTCCCGTTTTGGAGAGTAAGGTAGCCCGTAAACTTATGCATGTGGCATTACCATCCCACCACACGGGCACCATTTAAATCTTGATGCCTATATGCGATGGTTATCTCTCCACCACCAATGTTTGGACATAATGTGAGATTTCTATTTTCTAGGAAAACATGGAAAAAATTTACTTGACCAGGGAATCGAATCTAAGATTATCTGAACTGAGCCGAATAGTTGTAACCAATGGACCACAAGACAGCTACTTTTATTAAGCAAAAACAAAGTATTATGTAAAACCAACCTCTACCCCCATAAGAAAACCACAAAAAATAGAAAAAAACAAACATATATGCTTATCACACAAATGTTTTTTACTCTACCGGGAATCGAAATCGAGTGCTATCGTAGTAGTCGCGTAGCAAGGTCACTTACCACTCAACCAAAGGACAATTTTAATATATGCACTGACTTTAATACAGCTAAAGCAAAATCATAAAACAAAAAATAATTAAAAAGGTTCTTCACACAAAGGCAGAATAACTTTCCTTTTGTCCATTCAGGTGAAGCCGAAAAATGTTCCCTGTGGAATAGGGAACAAATGTAAAATATGACTCAAGACTAGGTAATAAAAGCTATTTTTCTTTGAATTATATTCCATTTCATACATTTAACCATAGATAGTAAAACCGCGA
Source organism: Apodemia mormo (assembly GCA_036924255.1). NCBI lineage: Eukaryota > Metazoa > Arthropoda > Insecta > Lepidoptera > Riodinidae > Apodemia > Apodemia mormo. Next base: position 23,015,958 of record JAUPFN010000016.1, read on the forward strand.
ACGCGTTCGCGTTAAATCACTAAAAGTATACAATATAGAACGAGGATCATTTTTTATTTTTGACTAGCTGTTGCCTTCGACTTCGTCCGCGCGGACTTCGTTTACTCCGCACTGCCGCTCCCCTGTAGGTGACAGCGTGATAATATGTAGCCTATATGTTGACCCGACCTGTTAGTAATATTCATGCAAAATTTGAAGTAAATCCATGCAGTACTTTTTGAGTATATCCCGGACATACATAGGACTTTCCTACGATTTTACGATTTTATTATATGTATAGATTAATAACAAGCTGAATTTTTGTAACGACGAACGACGAGGGTTTTTTAGACTTAGTTTTATAGACGTAAGGCTTACTCTGCCTACCTTGCAAGAAAACCGACGTGATGTTAATTTTCTTCTAAGAAAGAAAAACAAGCGGTGTCAATTTGCAAAGTCATCATTGTTTAATTTTTTTTTTCAGTTTAATTAGCTTCCTCAAATATTATTCTTTTCGGAGAATTCTTTAAACATTGCTCCTTTTACTGTCTTAGAAGACAATTTTATAAAATCAACATTTAATTTGAGTTATAAAAAATCCTCGAAATTTCTATTGTTTTGGAGAATTTTTTATTAGAGTAAAAACTAAGAAAAATGACATTTTATATAGATAAAAAAGCACACGGTAGATATCTTTGCCTGAAGGAAAGGGAAAGCCATCCTTAGAAACATATAAAAATGTTCATAGTGCTTGCCATCGCTGTGGCGGTCAAAAAAGTCAAAAGTCAAAACTTTTTTATTCAAAATAGGATTAATATTAACCTCTTTTTGAACGTCAGATATTAAATAATAGATAACATTCAAATTATATGAAGACAATTTGTACATCGTAATATATATATAATATAATACTAGTTCATTATACATATACAAACATTAATCCAAGTAATAAAACTTACAACAATAAAAATAACAAATAATTTTGTACTTACTTGGTCCAGTCGTCTTCTAAATAATCATTCAACTTGTAATAAGCCTTAGCCATTAATTTTTGTTTAATGACAGTCTTGAACATTTTGTCAGGTAATTCGAGCATGTGATTTGGAATTTTATTATAAAATTGTATACTGTCCCCCAGAAATGACTTTTTGTTTCTGTCAATCTAAATTTAGGAACTGCAAGTTTATCTCTTTGACGCGTGTTATAACTATGGTTATCAGAATTTTTATAAAATTTAGTGAAATTTTTACGAACATACAATATATTTTCATGGATATATTGACTGTAAACCGTCATTACATTTATATTTTTAAATACGTCCCTCAAGGAATCTCGGGTACGTAAATTATAAATAGCTCGAATAGTTCTCTTCTGCAAAATAAATATACTTTCTATGGCTGCGGCTCTACCCCATAATATAATGCCATATGCCATGATGCTATGAAAATATGCAAAATATACAATTCTAGCCGTATCTACATCTGTCAACTGACGTATTTTCCTAATTGCATAGGCAGCTGAGCTTAGTTTATTTGATATAATATTGATATGATTAGTCCATTGAAACGAAGAATCCATTGTGATGCCCAAAAATAGAGCTTTGTCTGTAATTTCTAGCTGTTCTTTCCCTAAAAAGATTTTCGTTGGGACTGAAATAACGTTAGGAAGAGAAAATTTCATGCATTTTGTTTTTTTTGCATTTAATACCAAATTGTTAGCAGTAAACCAATTCTTCAACTCCATGAGCGTATTGTTTACTTCGTCATAGCACTGTGTCTGTCGCTTTAAATATTAATGATGTATCATCAGCAAAAAGAACAACATTAGAATTTTTAGGAATCACAAATGGTAAATCATTTATATAGACTAAAATAAGAATGGCCCCAATATCGATCCCTGTGGCACACCCATTGATACTCGAGCTCCTGCTGAATATACTTTATTAATTTGCACTTTTTGAGTTCGGCCCTCTAAACAAGATGACATTAGTTTTAACGAATTTCCTGTTAAGCCATAATGTTTTAGTTTTAACAGCAATGTTTTATGGTCAACACAATCAAACGCTTTTGTAAGATCACAGAATACCCCAATAGCGTCGTGCGAATCTTCCCAAGCTTCAAAAACATATTTCATAAATGTTATGCCTGCATCAGTGGTTGAGAGCCCCTTTGTAAATCCAAACTGATTAACATTAAAAATATTGTTTATATTAAAGTAAAGAAGCAGTTGATTAAGCATAATTTTTTCAAAAATTTTGCTAAAGACTGGCAGAACACTTACTGGCCTAAAATTATTAGGATCCTTGCTATCACCGGATTTAAACAATGGCACTACTTTGCTGTATTTAAGTAGGCTTGGAAATACTCCTTGGTCTATGCATTGATTAAAAATGTTTGCTAAAGTTGATGCTACTGTACATATTATATTTGTAACTAGTTTCATTGACATACCCCAAAGATCCTCAGTTTGTTTTATTTTAATACTTTTAAAAGCTTTTACAATTTTCTGAGGTAGAACATGTCTAAAGTGAAATTTTGCACTAATTTTTTTAAGTTTTTTCGTTATCATAATTTCAGCAACTTCAGGAGATGATTTTATTGATGCTGTAGTTTTTAAAGGTATGTCTGTGAAAAAAGTTTCAAATTCATTAGCTACTTCATCGTTAGACTTTACTAATCATTTCTTTGAATACATTTCAAATTTTTTGTCATTAAATTGTCTTTTATTACCTGTCTCAGCATTAATTATGTTCCAAGTTCTTTAAATTTTATTTTTAGAATTTGTAATTTTTTTTGCTAATAAATAATGCTTTTGCCGTTTTGCAAACCTTTTTAAAAATTTTTGAGTATTGTTTCACGTAATTAACAAATTCTTCATTATGAATATAAGTTTTCATGTCATATAAGGTAAACATTCTATCTCTGCTTTTATAAATTCCTGAATACATCCATATACAATATGTCGAGTTCTGTTAATTCATGTTTAAGCTTCGTGTTTGTAGAAATAATTTTTTCTAGTTCCTTTTCATAGTCTTCTCGTTCTGCCATTAGCTGATCAATAGTATTCTGCTTTTGCTTAAGTTGTCCAAGTGTAACCTGGAGCTTTTTTTCCAAGTCCAAGGATTTGCTCATGCTACGGGTTACGGTGCGTGTCGTCATTTTTATTCTTATTTATATACAATTCGAATACAAAAAATACAATATTCACTTTGTATAATTGATAATTATCGTTTTGGTTACTTATTCTTTACATAGACATATTATTTAGTAGAAATACCAAATATTGTACTGGTATCCCCAAACTTCAAATAGGTAATGTCAATTTCTTTTTGACAGTTGTCAATTGTTATAATACGTACTTGTCAAATGTCATGTTAAAAACGAACACTTATGATTTGTGGTGTAAAAATATACGTTGTAAATTTAATTTTTTATAGTTCGTGTAAATTTTAAAATTTCAAAATAATAACGTAATTTTTTCTCACCTCGCATTAATAAATTATGTGTGTCTTCTTTAATACTGTAATAATTGTAACTTGAGTGACACTGTAGCACCGTATACTTCTCGGAATTCAATAATTTAATCAATTTATATTTGTATTTTTGGTAAGTTAAAGTCAATGTATTACTTTTCCTGTGTTATTTATATTTCTTTATTATTTCACTTGAAAACACTATCACTAATGTACTGAATGATATGTTTTAATTTATGCATGTTTTCGTTTTATTTTAATTATTATTTAAATAATTATTACTTAATTTATACGGAGCCCTTGTTTCCGGTGTTTTGACAGCTGTCAATTGCGGCGATGTCAGATGTCAAGGCAAAGCAGCGATGTAAAATTAATTTAATGATAAATTCATATTATATCGCTTCGGTGGTCTAGTAATCCGGTGTTAGAGTTGACCGCATTAGGTCCCGGGTTCGATTCCCGGGTCGGGCAAATCAAAAATGTGTTTTTTTCAGTTTCTGACAAAAACAACCACGCCGGGATTGGAAAAAGTGCCCGGTTGGCGATAGGCTAGCCACCTATGACATTGTGGGACTAAGTATCTTCAGCTAATCATGGGTGCACTTGTTGTGCCCCTGCTTACCTCTTCGGGGATACGGGCGTAAAGATACTTTACTTTTACTTCATACAACCGACAATATATGGAAAATACTTGCAACTGAATTTGATGTTGTACGACATTATGAGAAAATAAGAAACCCAGTTGCCGCCACGCTTCTAGGACTAAGAGTAAGGAAAGGCATTATCAACCAAAGTCCGTTACTTAGTTACCAGTCACGTGAAATCCCAATATTAATTTTTTTGCAGTTATGTTAAACTAGCTGCACCATGCAGCCCACTGGATTATAAAAGTGTTTGGTGAATCCCTCGGGAATATGTTTCCCGAAAAAAAAGCCTATGTACTATTCCAGGTCATCATCTACCCTTGTGCAATATTTCATCTAAATCCTTAGTGTTTTTTGCGTGATTGGTAACAAACATCCATCCATCAAAACATCCAAACTTCCGCATTTATAATATTAATATAGATATAGATAACCCTTTAATAATAATGAAGGGTAACGTCGCGTTGACAATACACTTATAAATTACGTGAGTCAATTTTGGCGTCTTTTTAACACCCCTCCCATCCTTGGTGAGATGTCGTAAGATTTTCATTAACTCCTTCCGCCCTCTAATCTCACATGAAGTTTTTCGAAATGCGTATTTTTAGTGTTTATACGTTAATTTGAAAAAAAATAATTATTTGTTTACAAGATTTTAGGCCCTTAAAACCAATTGAGACCAGTATTTAAATCTTCAATCAAAATTCAGGTTACTTAAATACTTCAATCATAGTAAGAATATTTAGTGGACATACACGTTTCACTTAATTTAATCAAGTTTTCCTTCAGTTTTATAAACGTTTTTTTTTTGCGTAAAAAGTTACGTGATATTTGCCGAGTGATCCCCTTTACGTGAGATTTGATGAGATTTTGCTCCACCCTTATATTTCTCATGTAATTTATGGACGCCCCCTAGCTCGCAAAATACATTTTTATGTAAAATGTTGCCAAGACAAGACTATATGACTCGCACTGTCAAAAAGTTTCAGATCTCATGTAGAGCCAAGCTTCTAATTCTAAACGCCTTAACTCTACAAACCCTGACTTTACAAACTTTACACCTTAGCCAAATCATATGGCTTGGTCGCTCCGTTATTACAGAAAAGTAATGTGTAACAGAAAAGTATTGATTTGTGAATAGATATTTCACCTTATGTCCATGTGAAGGTAGCGTCATCAGATACAGTCGCTAATGTTAATTTAATGGTGCTAACCTCAGATCTTATTTTGGGTGATTCGTTTCGTGAGTTTAACATTCGTTAAGTGAGTTTATACGTGTATACAAATATCTTTAATTAATCACCCTGATAGATTATTAAGTAATGGGAAACGAGCGCCACTCAGCATCCAAAAAACATGCCTTGCTTCTTTTACATTTATTATCATACTAGCTGATGCGCAGTTTCGCCAGTGCGTATACTATCAGTCTTTTTCCCCGTGTTGGTCCCGGGCTCCTTTGAAGAATAGGCCAACAGGCATTCTGCCAGGCAAGTCGTAAAAGGCGACCGATTGGCTATACGAGTCATTAACACCATGGCTTCTAGGTGGTAGAGTTCTGCATTGTCTCGCCCGGGTCTGGTACCACCGCCTTACCTATTCCTGCCGCAATTGCGTCAGTGCTTGTTATTGTCGTGTTCCGGTTTGGAATGTAAAGTAGCCGGTAAACTTAGCACGTGGCATTACATCTCGCCACAAGATAGCAACGCATCAATTAACATCTTTGGTGTCTATAGGCGATGATTGACTCTTTCCATCAGGAGACCCATCTGCTTATTTGCTATCTCATGATATAAAAAAATCTATATACTAAATGTTACTCGCGACTTCGATCGAGTGACAAAAATCATTACTTCCTTTTGATGAGTCGGGTAAAAAATTTGCCTACATTACTCTAGAATAGTGTAGCTTTTCAATGGTAAAAGAATTTTTAAGATCGATCTAGTGGTTTTTGAGTTTGTTCGTTATAAACATACAAAAATACGAATGTTTTCTCTTTATATAAATTGTTGAATTGAATAAATATCATACAATCTTAAATCTCATATTTCGACCTCTTTGGGGATTGAGTTTTGAAAAAAAAGCCTGTATTTGCCCCGGTATCTTCAACTGTCTCCTTGATTAAATTCATCAAAATCGGCTCAAGGGTTTAACCGCGAAGCGTAACTGACAGACGGACTTTCGAATTTAAAATATTACTGTGGATATCATACGATTTATATATTTCGTGTACCTCGGAAATGGATTTATTGGTTAGGGTTAGAATTGTGTTAATAAAAATGGTTTTCCGTTACTTTTATCTATACAAAAGTTTTTGTATAGACAAAAGAAAAAAATATTGCAAAAAATACTTGCAATAACGTTTAATAATTCTTGTCGAAAGTAAAAACGTCGTTGAGGTAATCTATCCACTAAAATTAATAATATGAAATGACGGTTTTTCCGTTTTTTTTTGTTATATATGAACCTGTATAGTAATCAACATGTATATGGATTGTTACTCAACTTTTTCACTTAACGGTTCAAATGAATGTACAATCAAGGTGTAATCTTGCCCTTCCTTAAATGTAAGAACTTACATTCACTTGATATAAAAAGAAACAGTATAGCACTTTACTCCTTTATAAAAGCAGTGCCAGTGCGGGTAGCCTAGTGCAACTTTAATGACGACATTTTGAACCGCTATACATGATAGCGGTATTTCTATGTACGGTAAAGTTTTTCAAAGGGACTGAGTTACTGCATTACCTTTATACTTTCCTCCCCAAGGCAAGATAAAACGAAGAGACCAGACTTTATTGACACCCTTTTTGACGTACGTGTATGTTGTGAAACATGTTATAAATAAGTCTTAAGTCAGAATATTTAGGCAGTTACAAAAAAATCGAAATGAAATAAAGCAGTTATTTCTTTAAAAAGTTACATTTATTTGACTGCGCTGCATTCTTGTTCAAAAATTTTTTTGTTTTATGCTTATTGGAAAAAATGCTCAAATATGATGTTATTAAATTAAGTCTGATTAAGACAATTCTATGCCACAATCCATTCTCTAATGCTCTTTTTAGTCAATATAGAGACAAAGCAGTCACATCACCCATCCAAAAATTAAAAAGCAATGCAAAATCAATTCAAAATCGGTGAACAAATGATAAATAAATCAATAAATTAATACGTAAATATGGGCAATTTAAATGATAAATAAATCTATACATTATTATGTAAAGCAAAAACTTTGTACCTATTTTTAAAGCTATTACGCGAACGATGGAGTATGAAATTTGGCACCGTTAGAGTTTACATTACAAAGGACTATAGAAATCTAATATTTTTAAATAATATGTTTTAGAAATACATTAATTTAATAAAAATATTACATACATGATAATATACACACATATATACTATTTTCTTTACGGCTGGAGTTTGGTGTCAAATTTAAAAGAGATTTTATTGTTTTGTCTGTGGTCGAATTTCGACCACAGGGCTAGTTGCTATTTATGGCTAATATTTTCTCCGTGTTGGTCCCGGGCTCCTTTGACGAATAGGCCAACTACTGTTCAGCCAGGCAGGTCGTTAGAGGCGACCAACTGGCTATACGAGTCATTAACATCGTGGCTACTAGGTGGTAGAGTTCTGCGTTGTCTCGCCCGGGTCGGTTCCACCGCCTTACCTATTCCTGCCGCAATAGCGTCAGTGCTTGTCACTGTCCTGTTCCGGTTTGGAGGGTAAGGTAGCCGGTAAACTTATGCATGTGGCATAAGACCTCGCCACAAGATAGCAACGCACCATTAACACCTTTGGTGTCTATAGGCGATGGTTTAGTCTTTCCATCAGGAGAACCATCTGCTTGTTTGCTAACTTATACTATGGAAAAATAGTATAAATAGTTTAACTTCCATAAGGATCTCTTTCAATTCCTTTGATAGATAAAAACGTTTCTAGGACCGCCCCGTTGTTCGAGTAATTAGCGACCCTGACTACGCAATCGACGGGATCCGGGTTCGATCCCCGACGGGGACAAGCATTTGTGTAATGAGCATAAATGTTTGTATTTCCAGGTTTGCGTGATTATTAAATATATTCCAGTATTTATATATGTCTTTATATGTTTTAGTATCGTTGACTAACACCCATAACACAAGCAAATAGTTTGCTTATTTTGGGACTAGATCAGTAAGTGTAATTTGTACCGTAAATATTTATATATTTATATTTACTTAGTAGGTACGTAAGGCATAGACTATAGTGATTTAAAAGACAGTGTCACTTTTAAAGAATCAAGTATATCATAAACTATGTTCAGTTGATTGAAACTATAAAATAGCTTTCAACACAGACATTCTTACAGAGAATATAAAGCAACAAAATTGAAAGAAGCTTCTAAGAGAATAAGGTCAACAGCATTGTCGACACTACCTCATTACTCAATGCAAAACCCATTAAGATGTTTACGATATTGTTTTTAGGGCAACGGCATTATAACCAGACAAAAGTAATTGCAATGAATTGACAAACAAACCATCATTTCCGCTTTTGTGTACTCTGTGATATTTTTATATTGCATAAGTTAGTAAACACGCATTTTTTGCATGTTGCATACGTAAGCAAACAGTCAATACCTGGTATTGATTATAGTAATTAGCCTTGGTATTTTTTTTCCATTTTTTCGAATTATTACATAGCAAACTAGCAGTGAATTTTCCTGATAGAAGGAGAAACCATTAGTGATGGGCCGAATGTGCTTTGAACCGAATTCGAACTTCGGCCGAACATTCGGTGAAAATGAAAGATTCGGCCGAATTTCGGCCGAACTTCGGTTCAATTTTAGCGCGCTTTCTTGAGAGCGACACATCGTGACTTGTTTACGCATTTACTTAAATTATTTTATATATCGTTAATGGTTTTCGGAAAATAATGACATAGATAAAATTTTGATACCATGGGTTAGGTAGGGATCTCTAATTTTTTGAAAGTATAATATAGCCTATTTTACTCGGGGATGATGTACCTTGTAGTGGTAAAAAATTTTTCAAATCGGTCCAGTAGTTTTTTATTCGATACATATAAAAAAATAAAAATCTTTGCTCTTTATAATATTAGTGTAGATTTCAATAAAATAGTACAAGTAGGTACTTTTTTCTAGCACCGAATGTCCGGCATTGAAACCGAATTTCGGCCGAATGTCGAAGTTCGGCTCAAGCTGCCGAAATTCGGTTAAACCGAATGTAAAACGAATTTCGGCCCATCCCTAGAAACCATCCTTTGAAGGAACGGCTGATGGTCTATTCCTTGGAGGGGGGCTGGTGTTGATGAGTATATAATTGAAAAGCAGTTACCCACTCGAGACGCTACTACACCACCGCAGTTTAAATTATAAGAAAAGCACACAGCTAGAGTTTAGATAGGACTTTGATTAAGAGTCCGTTTTAAAGGTCTCTATTGTAAAGCTAAACCTCGGTTTAAGGCAGGCAGTGTACTGAGTATTAACGGGTTAATAAATGGCATCATACTTCCAAGTAGCCTTCTAATCCAAACAGCTAAAAGTGTGAGAGGCGTAATAGACTACAGTCTCTACAAAGGATTGGAATGTCTCATAGTTTTGTTTAAGAAATCTGATAGCACCCAATGAGTTGATTAGTAACATGTAATATCATTGATAGCACCCGGCACTACAGGGTATCTTCACGCACGTATCCCCGAAGAGGTAGGAAGAGGTACAACAAGTGCACCCACGCTTAGCCGAAGATACTTGGTCCCACAAATGTGATAGGTGGCTAGCCCATCGCTAACCGGGCACTTTCCAATCCCGGGCAACTTTGTTTTTATCAGAAAACTGAAAAACACATTTTTGTAATTGCCCGACCCGGGAATCGAACCCGGTACCTCATGTGGTCAACGCCAGCACCGGTCCACTAAACCACAGAGGCGATATAGGGCACTATAGGGTACGCAAGAAAAAAGACATCACCACTTTATCTGTAAAAGTACCCTAAAAATTATTACTTTATCGGCGTGTAAATTTTTTAGGGTACTTCTTTTACTAATCTACTACTAACATGTATACTCACGCGAAATTATAGCTTTCTAGCACTAGGAGTCTCTCAGCTAAACTGCGTACAGATGGACAGACATGGCATCATTATATGTTCCTTTTAGAATACGGAACTCTAAAACGGTCTGAACGTGTTAGAGCTTATCTTTTAAAAGCAATGAATAAACTAATCCTCTTCTAAAATTATATACTAAATAACTATGCAAGTTTAGATTAATATAGACAAATTCTATAAATTATAATTACCTATTGTCAATTGTGTTCGCTAGATACCCGATTATTCACAGAAACCACACCTAAAGCTAATAACATTTACAATGTTAATTCACACAATAACCACAATATTATAATACCATAATCAAAACTTTCTACATGATAAAATGCTAATGTATTAGGAACTTTTTTCATTAATAAAAGTGTTGCCATTGTGTTTTTGTAGATTGAATCGAGATTGAACAAAGTTGTTTAATATTTTCACAAAGTTTGTTGGATGAATATGTATTTATAATATTAAAACATTTGTAGTGTTTCATTTAGTGTATTTTCTCACACCAATTGGTCCGCAAGGCTGGAAACTAATAATGTTTCAAACACTGAAAACAGAAAAATAGTTTTGACGTGTCTGACGATGCTTAGTAAAATAACAGTTTTTAAATAATATAAATATAATTTAAACGCAGCAAAACTGCAACAACCGACTTCCAATTTTTCATACCTCTGAAACCTTGCATCAGATCAATTAGATTCATCAAATTTACCGGTGGGAGGGATGCGCTGTGCCGCGTTCCCGACTGCATGGGAACCAGCATTTTGCTTGTTCTTCCCGTGAAACAGCTTTGCTGTATTTCGGAGAGAAGGGCAAGACAGGCAGTATAATTACTGGCACCGAGACTTAACATCTTATGTCTCAGGATAGGCAACACATAAATGAGTTACTTGGGCTAACTAGTTTATGTTCATTGGCGACGTCGACCACTTACCATCAAGTGGTACGTCTGCCACTTTGCCTATCCAACTAACATAAAAAAAATTAATGGGATCAGACGTTTACTTCTCCCAAAAAAAATCCATATCGGTTCATAAATAACCGAGTTCTGCGGTAACAACATAACATACAACCGAATATGTATACAAACCGAACCGAAAAGCTCCTTCTTTTTGGAAAGTCACTAGAAAATGGAATAATGGACAGTATAATATTAAAAGTTTGTTAGATATGTACTATATTGTTTCTAGGTAGATATGCCTCATTCTGTAGTAATTAATCTACACAATATATACCTATAAAGAGAAAACATTTCTATTTTTGATTTTTAGTATTTATACGTTTGTAACGAATAAACTCAAATATTACTGTAGAACGCTCTTTTGAGGAATGAAACAAAAAGAGATTTTAATGCGCGTTGCTATTTGTATCGCAGTGACATAACGCTACATGCATAAGTTTAGGGGCTGCTTTATCCATGAAGACAACACAAATAACGATAAACATCGATGCTTTTACAGCAGGAATAGTAGAAAAGTTTCAAAAACCCGAGCTAGACGTTAAACTTCACCACCTGGTCCTGATGGCAGAAACTCTTTTTTTCTTTCTTACTTTTAAGAGTTATGAGTAGTAAATACGATCATTTATTCTTCAAAAGGATTTGGACCAACACGGGTAGAAACATAAGGGTGATGATGTCCATAGTTTTAATAATGTAAAATGTTAAAACTTATTTTACTAAGTAACAGGTCTGAAAATGGCTTGCAATTTTTTACAAATCGTTCCCCGAATAGATGAATAGATCTTTTTACAAAAATTAATGCAATTATCATAAAAAAAGGATACAGATATACAATACGAATGTGGCGGGATGTAGATACCAAAGGAGACCAAAACCAATTGGTCGACGACCGTGACCCATTGATTTATATATTTATTTAAAGTATTGCCAACAAAGCATACATTATAAACATTAAAATATGATTATAACTAGTAAAAAACGCAAGTTCAATGCTGCCTCAATTAAAGGCAATAACGAATACTTGAATTTAAAAAAATGGTAGTCAATTAGGATATAATACATTAATAAAATTAGTAATTGATCGATAGTTGTCAGCAAATAGCAAGATAAGTATTCTTGAATAATAATGATTAATGAATGTGTGACTTCGGCTGTCTATTTCGTAGGGGGCATAGCGTGAAGATATAAGTATGTAAGCACGTATTAGAAGCTAAGAAAAACAACGACGCATAACTAAAGCAACAAGTTTGCAAACGAGCAAACACGTTCAAGTTCTTCTAAAGTTTCTAAATGGTTATAGAACTTCGTTGAGAAACACTTAGCAAAGTCTATTCCACACTATTCCTTATTTAACTATCTATACTTATTAGCTCACAGTATAAACCACAGACCACATGAATGTTTAAACAATATGAATTTGGCAAATATTCAGCATACTTTTAATATCTTTAGTGTCTATAAGCGATGATTGACTCTTTCCATCAGTAGACCCATCTGCTGGTTTGCTATTTTATAATATATAAAAAAAAATCTACTATGATATGATGTGCAAATATTTAGTATAACCAATCGGTCGGGGGAAAGATACATTGCTTTTACAGTATTTTGAAGATTAAACCCAAAATGAAGAAGAATAAATTCACGGAAAGCGAAGCCAAAAGAAACAGCTACTCATTTTGACGGTAAAATTGCCCCATATTGGTTCGGACCCCCTTTCAAAAATAGACCAAATAGACTCTTTTACAAAAAAACAACGCTCTGTGCCAAACATGGCTATCCATATCATTACATAGTATAAAACAAAGTCGCTTTCTCTGTCTGTCCCTATGTCCCTATGTATGCTTAAATCTTTAAAACTACGCAACGGATTATGATGCGGTTTTTTTTAATAGATAGAGTGTTTAAAGAGGAAGGTTTATATGTATAATAACATTCAATATATTGTAGAGAAATACTGCAATTTTTGAGTTTTCTGATGTCATGTCGTAAATAATTATATTTTTTTCCGCTTACATTGTAAACGCAGGCTAAACCCTACGAGATTTATCAAAATAATGTACTAAGTATTTGTACACCTTAAAAAGGTCTACAGAAAACTCCGCGATGGTATATGTCTATCTCTTATGGATAACCCACAATAGCATTTTTTTGTCATGTACTTTTTACGAGAATTAATGGCTTTTTTTCGAAGCAATGTGGCACTAATCCTTATCCAATTAAATACCTTAAATATATTGTTGATTTAATATAGATCAATATGACTATTTACAGTATGTAATTTAAATTAATATTTTCGAAGATATTACAGATTTAAAATGCAGGGGCATAGCGGTTGCGGGGTTACCGGCCGGTCGGCGGGGCGCTTGGTATGTTCTGTTAAACCGCCGCGCTGGGAAACGTGTTAATTTTCGGATAAATAAACATAGGACTGCAGCTGAAAACCAAAATTTAGTTTTTTTTTTTTTTATGTCATAAGATAGCAAACAAGCAGATGGGTTTCCTGATGGAAAGAGTCAACCATCGCCTATAGACACCAAAGATGTTAATGGTGCGTTGCTATCTTGTGGCGAGGTCTAATGCCACATGCATAAGTTTACCGGCTACCTTACCCTCCAAACCGGAACACGACAGCGACAAGCACTGACGCTATTGCGGCAGGAATAGGTAAGGCGGTGGTACCAGAGGTTAGTACATTTTTTTAAACTAAATATCACCATATAATAATCATGTCGAAGATTAGAAATAGTATTAACAAATTATTTGTTTTAAAGATTTTTTTAGCCTGTTTTCGAAATTTTATTTGATCAACATTCCTTAGATATCTTAAAAAAAATTTTGAAAAAAGTGTTTTTTCGACGTAGCTTCGAAATTTTTCAACCAATCATTTTTTGGTGTTCTACGATATCTTAATACTAAAAAAACTACGTCAAATGCCGTTTAAAAAATCAAAATCGGATCTAATTCTCAAAAGTTATAGCTTTTCAAATATAAAAATTACATTGTTTTTAGCAAACTTATTTAATTTTTTTAAATAAGTTTCAAATTAATTTACCGATTGACTTTAAAATACTATCAGCTTTTGTTCTTTAAAAATTGCGCTAAATACCGTTAATTTAATCAAAATTGGTCTATTTGTTTGGGCTTTATCAATGAAGAAAATTAAAAATAAAATGTTTTTTGACATAGCATCGAAATTTTTCAACCTATCGATTATTTAGCTAAAACAATATTTTAGATCTCAAAAAATTGAGTTGAATGCCATCATCGTTTTCAAATATACAGCAAAAATTAAACAATACTGCTTTTTTCAACAAAATAGATGTTTGAACTGAAAAATCTATCTTTATATTTTTTACTCTTTTGAGCTTAAAATACCTTAATTTAGTGAGAAGTTTCAGGGATGGCACGTAGGGTCAACCATTTACACATTTTTTCCCGTTTGCTCCGATGCCTCGCCTTAATAAATCGCAGGGTCAAACCTTCAACGTTGCAGGCTTAGATTTGAGCGTTGACTGTTTTTCACATGGCCAACTATATATCGCTCTTTCAAGAGTAACCTCTAAAGAAAACATGTTTGTATTGTCTAATGGCAAGAAAGCTGTGAACGTTGTATATAAAGACATTCTGTAATATATTAATTGTAAAAAAAAGAGTAGAGTATCTTCACGCCCGTATCCCCGAAGGGGTAGGCAGAGGTACAACAAGTGCACCCACGATTAGCCGAAGATACTTAGTCCCACAAATATGGTAGGTGGCAAGCCTATCGCCAACCGGGCACTTTCCAATCCCGGGCAACTTTGTGTTGTATCAGAAAACTGAAAAACACTTTTTTTTCCCCGACTTTCGGGAATCGAACCCGGGACCTCATGTGGTCGACGCCAACGCTGGACCACTAGACCACAGAGGCGAAAAAAAAGAAATAGGTAAAAATGTAAAAACTAAAAATGTAGTACCTATATGAATTTAGATGTTTCAAAGATAGTAGGAAATCTTCATGGTATAGGGAAAGGGGTATTTTTTTACTCCAAATTTAACGCGTGCGGGCCACTTGCAGTAATGAATAAAACAAAACTACTGGATCGATTTTAATAATTTCCTTCCTGTGCGAAGCCGGGGCGGGCCGCTAGTTAATAATAATATAAATACTATAGTTTTGATGTTTGGACGGATGGATGTTTGTTACTCAATCACGCAAAAACTACGGAACGGATGCGAATGAAATTTGGCACACATATAGATGATGACCTGCAATTGCACATAGGCTACTTTTTATCCCGGAAAAATTAGGTGATCCCGCGGGATTAGCCAAGAACTTGAAGAAGAATGCAGCGGGCTGCATTTTATAAATTTGATTTTGTTAAATTGGATTTTGTTAAATTTGATTTTGTTAAATGTCTTTATAATAACTAAAAATCGCGATATGGTCAAAATTCGACCTTAGAATAAACTTAAGCATTAAAGATAATAGTGGGTATATTTGTGTATATATTATCTTGTTTTTTTTTAAATTATTATCTTATATGTCACATGAATGTAGTGTATGTAATGTTTTTTATCATTTTAATGTATTTCTAATGCAATTTATTTGAAAATATTAGATTTCTGCAGTTCTCAACGTAAACTTCAACTATGCCAATTTTATACTCCACTGTTGACGCAATAGTCTTAAAAGGGGTATAAAGTTTTCCTTCCCGTATAATATACTAGCTGTGCCCGCGACTTCGTTCGCGTGGAAAAAATTCTAAAATAAAAACCCGCATAGTTCCCGTTCCCGTGGGATTTCCGGGATAAGAACTATCCTATGTCCTTTCTTGGGTCTCAAACTATATCTGTACCAAATTTTATCCAAATCGGTTCAGTGGTTTGGCCGTGAAAGCGTAACAGACAGACAGACAGACAGACAGACAGACAGAGTTACTTTCGCATTTATAATATTAGTATTGATAGTATTGATAGTATTGATAGTTGATGAAGTTGATATTTATATACCATGCGTAATTGGAACGTTAAGTTATCGCATCTATCATAATATTTCGTGTAATATGTTGCATACTGGATATAAAATTCCCAAGTGTTATTGTTGCGACACAATAGCGTATTGTGCAAGTATTGTATTAGCCCTAGAAGCGCACATACGATTTAATATTTAATCGGACTGCGCTATATTCAGTCCATTCAAGTACGGTAACTTTGCTGCTAGACACGAAACTGCTCAATATTTCCTATTTATGACAAAATGTATAGTTTATATTTAAACATTTTTTTTATTTTTAGATTTTATATATTTATCATACTCGTATCACCGACCACGTGTTGGTCCGGGCTTTCCTGAAGAATTTACCATTCTGCCAGGCAGTTCGTAAACGGCGAACGATTGGGTATACGTTTTTTTATATATAGAAGTGGGGCAAACGAGCAAGGGGTGCACCTGATGGTAAGCGATCACCGCCGCCCATGGACATCCGCAATACCAGAGGTCTTGCAGTTGCGTTGCCAGCCTTGTCACAAACATCGTGACTACTGGGTGGTAGAGTTCCGCAACGTGTAGTCTGAGTTACGTTCCACCCCTTATTCCCGCCGCAATAACGTCAATGCTTGTGATTGTCGTTTTACGGTTTGGTGGCTAAAGTAGTCGATAGACTTATGCATGTGGTATTGCAAACCCGCCATAGGGATGGAAAAGCACCATATACATCTTTGGTGTCTATAGGCGATGGTTTCTTATTCCGTCATGAAAGACACCAAGTAAACGTTTTTGCTATCCTATGATATAAAAAATCTATACCGTCAATGGACAAACTGGTGAATCGTAGTGAACAGGAACCAGTATAATGATATTTAATAATACGATCTGCCTACTTGCCATGTGATGTATGTGAATTGTAATTCATATATATACATCTATACAAATAAATAAAATTTGAGTGTCTGTTTGTAATATTAAAATAACCGCTTTATGTTAACGATATGAAACGATACCCGGTACACATACCTAAATAACATGTTTTACAATTTTTGTCTGTCTGTCCTTCCGCCTTATCTCGGAAACGGCTGGACCGATTTTGGCGGGAGTTTCACTGGCAGATAACTGATGTAATAAGGCAATTTTTATATTATTTTTATTTTATTTTCCACGCGGACGAAATCGCGGGCACAGCTAGTCATAAATAAAATATTAGAGAACCGGTTTTCATACATCGCGGTCCCTGCAGATATTCATCTTGCTTTCCTCACATACATAATTTTCTTCGTAAAAAACGCACCAGTTGTGGAGACTTGACATCAACTTCAAACAGCACCTAATCAATATGATTGAGGTATGTCAGCCTTAGTGTTTACCTAAATCCTTCCATCACATAATCGTATTATGTATTTGTTTTATTAACCTTCCTGCAATTTTTTCTCCATGTCTGAACCATCGGAGCATATCGTCTCTCGCTCTCTCTCTTTCTGCGCTACAAATGCAACGCCACATAATTTTCGTAACGTTGATCTAAGCCCAACAGTCATTTGCATACATTGAATTTAAATAAGTAAATATTCACGGGACACATTATACTTACTGAACTAACCCCAAAGTAAGCAAATTATTTGCTTGTGTTATGGGTGTTATTTAACGATACTAATACATAGAAATTATAAATAAATACTTTTACATACATAATAAACACCCGAAACCGGAAATACAAACATTTATGCTCATTACACAAATACTTGTCCCCGTCGGGGATCAAACCCGAGCCCCGTCGATTGCGTAGTCAGGGTCGCTAACCACTCGACCAACGGGGCGGTACAATAGCGTTGCGGTAAGCACATAATGATGTAGGGAAAGACCAGCACCCTGATTTAACAATATCCATAACGCTCCATTCATTTTGTTCCCTGTGCGCACATTTTTCTTTCGATACAAGGGATACTACAAAATTAAACAAAATGTACAGTGATAAAATGAATTTATGCGTGGAAATGTCCATTTGGCGTCGGGTCTGTCAAATAAATCACTATAGGACTAGACATAGGCCACATGTGGGTGTGAAAGCAGCGGGCCGGCTCCTTCCACGTGGTTAGATAATTTTGTTTCGCCTCTAATATATCACTATTGACCACCCACGCTATGTTTATTACTTTAATTGACGATTGAAGGTTATCGCGCACATATTAGCTTGGCACTAGATTGATATTAAAAGTATCACACCAGCGGAAGTTTGCAAATCGAATCATTTTTTCTTTGAGTTTTGAATTTCCGTTAAGTAACGCCTTAATTTATAAAATACAAAAACACAAACTTAACAGAAACCCAATCTGAATAAATTATATTATAACCTTTTTCCCCGCGTTGGTTCCGGGCTCCTTTGAAGAATAGACCAACTGTCGTTCTGCCAGGCATGTCGTAAATGGCGACCGATTGGCTACGCGAGTCACTATTATCGTGACTACTAGATAGATGGGAGAGTTCTACATTGTCTCGGGGTCTGATACCACCGCCTTATCTATTCCTGCCGTAATAGCGTCAGTGAAAGTCACTGTCGTGTTCCGGTTTAGAGGGTAAGGTAGCCGATAAACTTATGCATGTGGCATTAGACCTCGCCACAAGATAGCAACGCACCATTAACATCTTTAGTGTCTATAGCCGATGGTTGACTCTTTCCATCAGGAGACCCATCTGCTTGTTTGCTATCTTATGATATATAAAAAAATCTATGCCACTCTCTCAATGAAGACGAATCTAAGAAATACACATTCTCACAAAAGACAAAAAACATAAAACAATATTTAAAATAGCAAAAAATATTAATTATAGCAAACAATAAAAATACAGATGGAGAAGATGGAAACGCGCCAAGTAAAATATGTGTATTTTACTTGGCACGTACATAAATACACTCAAAAAACGGAAAAAACCATAAAACTGCATTTTGTATCACACAATAGTTAACATCGAAACAACAAATACAGATGAAGAAGAGTTAAACGTGCCAAAAACGTACACACTACATACATACACTCGGAAAACGAAAAAAAACATTTAACTGCGTTTTGTAACTCATAATAATTAACATCGCTAAAACAAATATAGATGGAGATAATGGAACATACGGGATAACATACGTATATATATCATGTCGTAACATTTCAATTCGGAAATCCGGACAATCCCATCAATAGCGACGCATTAAAGATATGTTACTGACAAAACCATACACATTCAAGGCCATAGGATATTCGTGATAGTAGGGTTTAGGAAACGAGAAACAATTTTGTTGTGTCATCGAAGTAAATTAAACATTAAGAAAAACTTTATAACTTTTTGTTTCATCCAGCGATTATTGTAACGCCGATGCTCCCTAAGAAGTAGAAGGCAGAGGTGCAACTAATGTACACACGATTAGCCAAGTCTCATGATGATGCAGGTGGCCATTCTATCGACTAATTGAGCACATAGCTCGATTCGGGCTAGTTAAGTTTTCAAACAAAAAAAAATATTTTTGTGTAATAGCACTCACCCCGTGCTTGGGAAACTGGAAAAACCTTAAAAACAACAAAGAAAAATATCGACACGCGGGATTTGAACCTGCGACCATCTCCCTAAAGCGTCCCGGCTTTAGGGAGATGGTCGCAGGTTCAAATCCCGCGTGTCGATATTTTTCTTTGTTGTTTTTAAAAAAGAAATAGAATATTAAGAACACGATCTTTAATTCAAACTCAAGACTTCATACCGACATATACCGAAGCCGGTACCGCTGAACTATTGATTGTAAAAACGAAATGTGAGCGATAGCCCTATTAGACGTAATAGTAACAGCCTTTCATATATTGCCGGGTCGTTACTCTCGTATCCGGACGCCCATTCAACGATTAGTCATCACTATGTCAATTACGATAAAATTAATTTTGGAATGAATCGAGATGGGTTGATTAAAGGTCGGAATGGAGAGGAAGGGCACTGGTGACTCCGCAGACCTGAGGGCCGAGACTACATAATTGTAGATGGGGTACTGTTACCCAATCTTTCTTTTTTTATAGCATAATATAGCAAAAAAGCGGATGGCTCTCTTGATGGAAAGAGAAAGCATCGTCTATATACGAAACGTTGCGGAACTCTACCACCTAGTGAGTGCCTGCCTGGCAAAACGGCACTTGAACTTTTCTTCAAAGAAGCCGGACCAACACGCGGAGACACTTTCTTTTTCTTTACTGTCGATAAGTAAGCGCTTGACCACGATCTCGCCTGATGGTAAGCTAAGATGCGGCCTAAGATGGAACGAGGTTCTCTAGAAGGTACCTGTTCACTCTTCTCTAGAAGATCCTCAGGTTGTACCCGTCGGGGAACACAGACTCAGGTAGCATTTTCCAGTCCCTTGCGGTTCGGATCAAAAATGTCGAGTCGAACCGCTTTGTTCGGGTACGTGGCTATGCGAGTCACTACCATCGTGACTACTAGGTGGTAGAGTTCTGCATTGTCTCGCCCGGGTCTGGTACCACCGCCTTACCTATTCCTGTCGCAATAGCGTCAGAGCTTATCACCTTCGTGTTCCGATTTGGAGGGTAAGGTAGCCGGTAAACTTATGCATGTGGCATTAGACCTCGCCGCAAGATAGCAACGCACCATTAACATCTTTGGTGTCTATAGGCGATGGTTGACTCTTTCCATCAGGAGACCCATCTGCTTGTTTGCTATCTTATGATATAAAAAAAATGTGGAACGTCCACCATATGGCGATGCCTAGTATCTGTGCGCCTCGACGATCGATAGAAAAAAGGGGATTCCGGAATTACTTTTATTTTTAGATGTTGTTTTTAGTTTAAACTTGTAATTGCCCTGATGATGATGCTTATATAAGCGAAACCGGTCGGATAATATATATAAAAGTTTATTGTGAAACAGTACAAGTGTTATCGATATAAAATATTGTATGAATATGAAGTTTCACCAAGTGCGGACGATAAAGAGTGTTGAATATATAGATCTACTTTACATTTAGGTCGCAAGAGCTAGCCTTCGCGGGCCCCTTATCCCACCTACCGTCTAGCTATGCCTGGCCTGGGACAGTAGAAATTATTTAACTTAATATCCACGATATTGAGTGGTTGATTTTTTATTGAAGTGAAAACTAGCCGCGTAAGACGATTTTAGGGGTAAATCTGTGTGTGCTGTGTTCGTAAAATATTGTATTATAAATCCAGTTGTTGTCATGATAGTAAATCTAGGCTTGTAAATACAATTTTAAGCTTTACTTCTGTTGGCAGCTTCATTACTCTGACACGAACCGTGCCGGGAACTGTATTTCAAATAAATATACTTAGGACGATTCATCCGACTCAGGATTTAAAAATATTTATACCGAATCTGGTATAACTACACCAATGTAGCGACGACGTTAACAATGTTATTACGAAGTTTCAACTTATTTCCTGAAAAGGAGGAGGTTCTCAGTTCGGATTTTCTTATATTTTTTATGTATTCCGGGGCTAATATACCTACAGACGGATTTGCAAAAATTCTTTGTTTTTAGGAGAGTATTTTTAGTACAATTCCTTTTTCTTTGATAAATATTCGATTTTATTTAATAAATAAAGTTTTGGGGGTGAAAAAATAATCTACCTAGAATGACCTCCGTAACAACTGATAGTGTATTTAACCTAGATTTTCGTTCACCGATTTAACCTCTTTAGAAAGCATGTAGAGCTGTCAATTGAGATGTCACAGGCAGAGAGATAATATATAGATAGAGTAGGCAAGCAATTAGCGCGTACCTGTGTAAGTGAAAATATCCCGTTGATAGAAAAAGAAAAACGTTTCTCGTTAATGACGCATGCACATTACATAATTACATCTGATTGACTTCTCATGTAACTAAACTTCCAAATTTGTCATGATTTTTAGTATGTTTTTCTGCTGCGCATGCGTTTAAAAAAACGAGTGCCAAATTGATTTTCTTACCCCCTCTATGAATGGGACGAGTTTGCTTTTTGCTTGGCTCTAGGTATAATACCTCCATAGTCACAAGTAACAAATGGTGGACGTTCCACGTACCCGAACAAAGCGGTTCGACTTGACATTCTTGACTAGAAATTCTTCAACCACAAGGGACTGGAATATGCTACCTGAGTCTCTGTTCCCCGACGGGTACAACCTGGGTATCTTCAAAAGAAGAGTGGACAGGTATCTAGGGTACTCTAGGGAAGCGCGTTCCATCTTAGGCCGCATCTTAGCTTACCATCAGTCGAGATCGTGGTCAAGCGCTTCCCTATCGACAGTAAAAAAGATATAAATGGTATTGTACTAATTAGTTGTTGTAGTAGTAATGGGGATCACCATCCATTTCACCAGACGACAAACCAATGAATCATGGTAAACAATAATGTCGAATGATGTTCGATTCACTATTCACTCAGAATAGGATATTGGAACTTGGAACACAATTTATAATATTTCAGCAGTTTTCCACTATTTAAAAACTAATCTAAATTGTCACAACATATAAAATGTTCAATAAAATTATATTGCGTGAAGTGGAAATTTAATAATCCAATGAACTAAATGTGAACACGTTTCAAATATTCGGTTGAATGATTCATAATCATTTAATGTCCGCCTGCATTTTCAGACTTGTAATTGTTACGCAATAATGTTTTCATATTGTCATAACTAGGTTTCTGTTCCTTTCCATGTTGGTCTTGAGCTCTAATGAAAAATATATCATCCCTCCTTCAGGCAGTATGTTAAAATATGACTGCCGCCTTTAAATACAAACGATGCAATTACAATAATATAAACACACAACAGGCTAGTGACAAAATTTGAAAAACTGTTTAATATTTAAACCTATTAGGTATATCAAACAAAAAACTATTTTTTTTCAATATCGTACTAAAAATTCACGTTTTAAAATTTAAATTTACCTCAAAATGCTCGGGACTGTCAAGGCGTCTAGAAAGGGATCATATCGTGGCCTTACATCATATATTACATGCTTTGTGCTTTCTGTGAACATGCAAAAACAATATGACGTTATACCACGGTGTGACGTAACACTTTCAGACTTGCGCTCAATGTCACGGGACGTAATGTCAATCTTTTAAAATAAATATTTTAGTTTTTTATCTCCATATCATAATTCATATCTCCATATCATCTCTATATCATATTCATTCTTAGTGGAAACGAAACAAGCCTATTAGGACATAATCCTTTCTTTGAGTAACGTGTTATATCATAGAATAACAAACAAATAGATGTAGCCTAAACAACTTAAAGGATTTTAGCTGTCCTAAGATTTGTCCTAATTGTGATGTCCTCCAGTTGGTCCGGGCCACCTTTGAAGAACAGACCATCTGCCATTCTGCCAGACAGTTCGTAGAAGGCGAACGATTGGCTATTACGAGTCACTACCATCGTTACTAGTACGTGGTAGAGTTCCGGAACGAGTCAGATGACAGACGCTGACCTGTCTTAGCTTCGAATATTCAACTGTAACTAGAAGAAATGAAAAGAGAAAATCACAGCACACAAATTTTAAGACGCGCAAATATTAATTAATAGTCGTTAAGTTCCGATTTTTACAATTTTCCGTGCCATTTTCCTAATTTTTCATTCCCTTACAACTTTCTACAAAGTAATACTTTGTTAAAGTAAAACTTAAACAAAATGAATAATTTTAGTACAATCGTTCTTAAGTTATGGCGTGACCAAGAAAAACAGAGATTTGTACATTAAGTATGTGACAGCCCTAGTCGCAGCACACCTATATTATACGTCTGTTAATTAACATCACACACGGCCGACAGCGTATTTTTCATCAACTGCTGAAAATAAAACTCAACATTCCAGCACATTTTGCGCTGCCCTGCCACAAAGTTCAAAATACGGATGGGTTACAGCGCTGCAGTGCTATAAATGGTCTCGCGAGATGAATTGGTCTGTCCAATTTTTCACTTTTATACACTGGTCAAGGCAACAAAGGCGTTTCGATAACGTTACCTATAATGAGTGTCGCCATTCACAGGCTATGTACGATGTAATATATATTTTACTTTTTCGCCATACATCAATTTTACATATTGACAATGGTTGTCTCTTATCATTAAATTTGATCCCTTATGCAGTAGAGAAAGAAATACGTCAATATACCCTTCCGGGTTACCATGTACCAAATATTTTGTTGGCGAGATGAGAGTCACCCGAAATCTCATCGCCGTCTTTTAGCAATCTAATTAAAACTAGGGCTTGCTTCTTGTGATAACCGAAACCGATTCCTTCAGAGCACAGATTATGTAACACAACACCACTAGACTCCGAGTCGCCACAGAGCTGTCAATTATCAAGCATAACCCCAAAAAATACTAATAACACTTTTGCCCGACTAGGGAAACCTAGGACCTTATAATAAACCGAATAGTTTAAGCTTGAAACTACACGTATAAGGTTATAGTTTAGTGAAGAAACATATTTTATTACGAAATCTCAAAACGAGTAATAAAGCTATATTGAAAGCTTCAACGGAAAACACAAAAAAGTTAAAACTGCAGCAGGCACGCTCGCACTCTGAAGTATTTAATAACTTTCCTTACAAATCACAACATGTCTGCCGAAGAGTTTTTCTGACTCATTTTTCAATGTAATTATGACTTTTCCACGGCCCACATAGTCATGCGCGGGCAGTACGTCTAAGAATGTCGCTAAGCGAGCCCCACTGCTTCATAAATATGGAGCTGTTGATTAAAGAGTCCTGAGACCTTTTTATCTTTATACCCGTTCAGTAAAGCAGTTTTAAAACGCGTGCTTGTCTATATTAAAGCAGCAAAAAGTTTGATTTTTTTAACCATCCACGACTGGCAGGTACCTACTAAAATATTTATTTATCTCTATCAGGTTTCCCTACCTGATAGAGATAAATAAATATTTTAGGAAAATTAGGAGGAAATAATCGATTTCTAAACAATTTATTGTTATTTTTAATTTATACTTATTTAAAGAGATAAAATTAGGAGATACAGTGAGCTGAAAACAAGTACGACAAAACATCGATTTTGAAAGACACAATTCGAACACCGTGTTCCTTTTCCCCGCGTTTCAGATTATTGACGGAATAATTTTTTGTGCCAGAAATAAACCATTAGTATAGTGTAGGTTGTCAATGGTGTCAAGTGAATGCTTTGAGTATATAGTGAATCTATGCCTGCGCTATACCCGAGTTTACAGCATGAAATTAGTCGATAGATTAAAGATTTCCGTTAAGTTTAGTATAAAATGATATCTATATTTAACATATTTATATAAGAACGTCTATATATTATGTAAAAAAACCCTGCCCGATCGTCAATAGGCATTATTTGGTAGCCTAATCTATATTATCTATATTAATTTATAATCTATTTTTTTTTGTTTGGATGTTTGGATGGATGGATTTTTGTTACTCAATTATGCAATAACTACAGAACGGATTTGAATGAAATTTGGTACACATGTAGATGATGACCTGGAATAGCATATAGGCTACATTTTATCCTGGAAAAATTAGGTGATCCCGCGGGATTCGTCAAAAACTTTTATAATGCAGCGGGCTTCACGCTGCAACAAGTGAGTTTGATTTTTGAATAGATGGACATTTGTTACTCAATCATGCAAAAACTACTGAACAGCTATTGATGAAATTTGACACGAAGGTAGATGAGAATCTGGAATAGTATAAAGATTACTTTTTATACCGGAAAAGTTTGTCGTTTCCGTGTGCTTCACAAAAACCTTTTAAAATGCAGCGGGCTGCACAGTGCAGCTAGTACAGTCATATGTTTTTGATATGTCAAATATTATAATGGCCACACAAATTGCCGAAGAAAAAATATTCACAGACACAAATATTACGACTTCAAAGAGGCCGCGCCTGCTGACTCGACGTACTTACTTTTTTTTAATATATCGTCGAACTTGATTTATGCCCTTATTGAGTCAGGTCGGTTTTTTGTTACCCATCGTATACAAAACATGTATTTTATACAGATCATTAAAAACTACTAATCGTTTTTTAGTTTTGATACTGAAAATCGTCGGTTCTTGGTAAAACTCCAACTCAATGTGTATTTATATCTATGCCGCAGTGAAATTGTCAATAGTCGTTAGATTATAATCTACCTAGTGAGTTTATAATTTGGTTAGGTTAGGTTAGCAGTTAAATTATAATATTACTTAGTTAGATTATAATCTAACGGTATTGACAATTTCACTGCGACATCTACATAAATATATTATATCTACTAACACTAACCTGTTTAGCAGTTTAAAGTATCATCAGGGCTAAAAATCGATGCATGTAGCCCTGACATGGTATGTTAGGTATGTCAGGGCTACAAATCACAGTAGTAATCAACAGTGTTTTTTATTTCTTTATATTTCGACGCTGTTGCAAGGCTCATCGATTACGAGTCAAACGATCGATTTAAAAAATAGCGAGATTGAATGAACACCGAAATATTGAAGAAATATTTTTTTTAAATTTTATATATATATTTTTGTAAGAACTAATGTCTTGATATATTCTGGATTCTAGTCTATCTATCTTGATAGATTCTAGACCTGTAGGGGCCCAATTCACTTAACA
Source organism: Apodemia mormo (assembly GCA_036924255.1). Lineage (NCBI taxonomy): Eukaryota > Metazoa > Arthropoda > Insecta > Lepidoptera > Riodinidae > Apodemia > Apodemia mormo. The sequence goes on from JAUPFN010000016.1 coordinate 23,042,708, forward strand.
AAACGTCAATCGAGTCGAAACATCTAAATGATTCGACTCGACTCGAAATGCCCTAAGGCTCCTATATATTTTCTTACAAATTATGTCACGTCGTTTGAGCACGACGCGACGTTGTATCGTGTTTATGAGTCCTAAGCGCTTTGACATGATTGACGTTTTGGTATGACGCCGTGTTGGTCCCGGCCTCCTTTTAAGAATAGGCCAACTGCCGTTCTGCCAGGCAGGTCGTAAAAGGCGACCGATTGGCTATCGAGTCACTACCATTGTGGCTACTGGGTGGTAGAGTTCTGCATTGTCTAGCCCGGGTCTGGTACCACCGCCTTACCTATTCCTGCCGCAATAGCGTCAGTGCTTGTCGCTGTCGTGTTCCAGTTTGGAGAGTAAGGTAGTTGGTAAACTTATGCATGTGGCATTAGACCTCGCCACAAGATAGCAACGCACCATTAACATCTTTGGTGTCTATAGGCGATGGTTGACTTTTTCCATCAGGAGACCCATCTGCTTGTTTGCTATCTTATGATATAAAAAAAATGACACACCAATAGAAGGGAATGACGCGACCAAGCGAATGTGGGTCGATAAAAAGGAGCATCGAATTAAAGCGAGGTCTACTGATAATGTGATCGTGTTATACAAGGCTACACTTGTATAATAATACAATAGAATTGAGCAACATGTATCTACGTGCTACTGATCTTTGTTTGAACTAGATAAGGGGGCGTTCATAAATTACGTGAAAGATTTAAGGGGGGAATGGGTAGAGCAAAATCTCGCCAAATCTCACGTAGAGGAGTGGGATGACTCGGCAAATATTACGTAATTTTTTCCACAAAAAATAGTTTATAAATTGATGAAAAACTTTGTTAAATTAAATAAAACATGTATTTCTACTAAAATATGATTAAATCGTATTTTACTATGAATTTTAAGTGTTTGATTCTCTCATTATATATTTAATTAACCTCACTTCTAATTAAAGATTATTAGTCTCAATTGGTTTTAAAGACATGTAAGCAAATTATTATTTTTTTCAAATTAACGTATTAGAAATACGCTTTTTGAAAAGTCGCACGTGGGAGTAGAGGAGGAGGAAGGGGGGTTAATGAAAATCTCACGATATTTCACCTAGGTGGGGGTCAAAAAAAATGCCAAAACTCTCTCATGTAATTTATGGACGTGCTCTAATATTTTTTATTGGTTTATTTGTAAGTAAGTAGCAGCGTCGATATCCGGCGTAAAAATTGGGTTGAAAACAAGAATAACGTATCTTTCTTCTGGTAAAAGAATTTTCAAAATCGCTTCAGAAGTTCTAGAGATTATTTTCCACAATTTAACTCACAAATTTGCCTCGATAAAAAAGATATATCGAAATTTAATCTTATTCGTGCAATTTATTTCTTGTATTCCGGTAACGGTTTTTTGATTTACATAAAGTTTCATATTTATGGTTTTAATTTTTTTTATTTTAACTATACCATATTTCTTGTAAAAACATAATTTTTCTTTAATAATTATAATGTTAACGCTGGACAACAGCTAACATAAACTTGTGTTGCGGGTGTTAGTCAACGATACTTATATATAGAAATACGTAAATACGTACTGTTAGATACATAATAAACACCCCAACCCAGAAATAGAAACATCTTAGATACTCATCACACGAACGCTTGTTCCAGTCTTGGAATCCAACCAGAGCCCCCAGCAATTTGTGGTCAGGGTCCCTAACCACTCGACCAAACTGGCGGCCAAAAAACATTTAAAAAGAATAGCAGATAAATAATTATCTGCTCTGATATTGTTAATTTTGTCATCGTATCATCTCGAAAACTTTAATGATACTGGTTGCTAATAGACGATAACTAATAACTAACTGTAGCGCCATCTCACAAGACATTATGATTTGTCGCTATATATCATATTCATATTTAATCAGTATAATATGGTTCGTATTTAAATATATTCATATTGAATTAGTATGAGATTCTTATCTAACTATATTCGTATGTAGACAGTAAACATTAAATCTCTACATACACATATTTAATTGGCATGTAATTAGTATCTAAATATATTCACATTTAATCAGCATGTGATTTGTATCTAAATATATTTATAATTAGTCAGTATGTGATTCGTATCTAAATATATTTATAATTATATCAGTATGTAATTCGTATCAAAATATATTCATATTCAATCAGTATGAGATCCTTACCTGAATATATTCATTTGTAAACAGTACGTAACTTATACTTTTATGTAAATTATATATGAATATACCTACGCATATTCGTTACGTAATTTGTATCAAAATATTTAATTGGTAAAAATGCGATTCGTGTATAAACATGTGTTGCAAAAAACACTTTTACAAAATAATATTGGCTGCTACTCGGTCTCATTACAAATAACTACTATTACTAATAAATTGTTCGATGATAATTATAGATTTAACTAAAATATCACTGATTTGAATAATAAATCTCATCAAGACAAAAGCTCATGCTCTTGTGGGTCTAGAAATGATATCAAATATTGGGAGAACAAATATATCCAGATGTCTCGTAATCACTTAAGCAGAAACCGTATCTACATTTAATAATAATAGTTCTACAATTGCCTTTCTGCATCTATGAAAAATAAGTTAAAATTACTAATGAATACTAATTTATTATCTGTAGTTGCGTATTCAAATCGGCACGTAAAGGAATAAATAAAGTTTATTTGACTTCTACAGACAGCAATTTATAGCGAGCGCGGGCGGGTTACGCACAACTAATCGCTGAAAACTGAGTGCGAAGCCGCAGGCAAAAGGCAATATTAGATAAATCAATGCAACCACTATTCAATTTATAACGAGCGTAACGAATAAGCTTATGTTAATATTTTATGGTTCGATGTCGCGAGCAAATAGATACAAGCTCTCTCGTTGATGGAATAAATAATGTGATGCACACACAAACTGGTAAACAGCTTAGGAAATAAAACATTTGAAAGAAACAAGCTGATATTTAAATAGGTTAATGTTTAACAACATAACTCGGATATCATAACCTCTATACCTATATATATATATATATATATATATATATATATATATATATATATATATATATATATATATATATATATATATATATATATATATATATATATATATATATATATATTAACGTCTAAGCATCAAATGGTGTATATTATCCATTGATATAAAACATAATGAGAATCTCGAGTTTTGCAGTATTATTATTTTCGAAACCATCGCCTATAGACACCAAAAATGTTAAAGGTGCGTTGCTATCCGTGTGACGGGATGGAAATGCCACATGCATAAGTCTCTGAAGTCATCTAAAGTAGTCCTAAACGTGAAAATCGGAAAGAGAATCTATTTAGAAACAGGAGCTATTCATACGTGTAATCAGCCATGAAAATAACAAAAGATACCCCTTATAGTTTTTCTCAGAGAATACAGCAGTGCATCAAGCAAGCCACTTAATGTTAAATTATACCAAGTAATATGTCTTACTAGATGGAAGTTAATTTTTTCTCGTCCGGTTTTGCTGCTATTTCCTTAACTATTCCTATCGCATAAAATCAAAGCTTGTCACTGTCGTATTCCGGTTTGGAAAGTAAAATAAGCTAAGATGTATGTTTATGACATTACATCCCTACGGCACATATAACAGGCCACAATTACATATTTCGCATCTTTTCAGGCGATTTTATCTTATCTATTACAATAAAACCATTTGCCTGCTGGCTATCATGAAGCGTAAATAAAAGTAATTTAAAAAATTAAACTGACTTTAAATGTCAACTATACTCATATCTCAAAAACGACTAAACCGATTTTGATAAAACTGGGACTATATTAAAAAGAATTATCTCGATATGGCTTTCAGTTCGCGAGAAATTCTTGGACAAATATACATACACTTACGAAATTGAGCTTGGATGCCTGTATAGATGATCATACTCAAATTTTATCCAATTCCAACAAATAAAACGTAAAAACATTACTGTTAAATATGACTTCAGATAAACACAAAACGCAATAAATATCACCAATCGTAAAAACGTCCGCAGCATGTTCCCAATGATATAAAAATCTGTATCAGGGTAAGCACAACAAATTCTATATTTTGCTAACATTTTTTTGTTACAACACCTGTCATGTGCAACGTCGACTATCACAGATTTCTTCGCTCCGTTTGAATATTTTATTTGCTGGGAAATTCATATACGTTAAATAAAAACATGATAAAAATCCTAGTTGTGAATAAATTATGATAGAGTTCCCGGAGGTTTTGAATAAAATTCACCAGCTTTGAGTAACTTTAAAATTCTTCAAAGTTCATTTTATATTTTTGATAAACATACGTACAATTGCAGTATGATATTAAGATTCGAGCACCAAAAAACGACAAAGATTGGCTCGAGAAACTGAAGTAGAAAAGCCTTTGTCGTAATCTACCATCTCCTTCAGATTCACGATTTATCTGCAATTGCTGTGGTAAAAAATGTCGCACTGCATATAGGGCTCTACAGTCTCCAGTCATCAGCGACGATGCGAGAACCCGTAAACCCACAAGTGCTGGAACAATCATCTGTGATAGATGTGGTGGCCAATGATAATGATGACGTACAATAAATAACTGCCATCAAGACAGTAGTTGTGGAGAATAAACGTAAGTCAAGACACTCCGATTCACTACATCTATCTGAGTGGTGATCGCCATCGCCACATTTTAAAGATCTATAACCACTATCGCTTATCTCTTGTAATAACCGTAACTTTTACGTGATTAGGATTACATACCACCACCAGATTCTGACGTGCTACTAAGATTTTTCCTACGAAAAATCTATAAAAAAGTTTTCGTTTGATCCGGGGATTGTAGCGCCAGGGGCTGATGATCTAAGCTGAATAGATTTATTCCTAAGTCACGAGGCATATTTGCCTTCACTCTAAATTTCTTACCGAGTAAACAAAGACAATACCATGACATAAATCGGGATCCAGTAACACCTAGCTTGACGGTAGCTAACGCTTGACCACGATCTCGCCTGATGGTAAGATAAATTGTTCTGTTCACTCTTCTCTAGAAGATCCCCAGGTTGTACCCGTGGGAGAACACAGACTCAAGAAGCATATTCCAGTCCCTTGCGGTTCGGATCAAGAATGTCGAGTAGAACCACTTTGTCCAACATTTTACCTTTTCTAGATACACAGGCCGGTTTTGGAGAATCTTGACACCTCAGGACAACTGATCGACTCGTAGTCTCTCTCTCTCTCTCTCTCTCTCTCTCTTACTCTCCATCTTTCCTAGAGTTTTGATTCCCGCCGATGCCCTACACGTCTATCCGCTGTCGCATTGTGTCTATTTTATTATACTTATCAAGTAAAAATGAAGGTCACAGAAGTTCTAAGGGACTAAAAAAGCACAAATTCTACGAGAAGTAAACAGAAATTGGACGGTATAATTTTTTCCACTTTTCTGTGGGAGGCGATTTTTGGTCACAAGGCAGCAACTAGCTAATTTTAAATGGTCAATCGGTCACAAAATAATGAATATGAAAAGAGTCTCTTTTGAAACATGAGTCCAGACTTTGTCTATTGCTAGATGATGGAAGGACTACAGTAGAGATGCGCCGAGATGTGTGTTCAATATTAGATCAATAGAAAAAAGGTGTATCGTGAAGAATGTGAAACAGTGCGAAACTTTTATCTCGTATGGGAATTAACTCGTATAAAATTATTATATTTATATTCCCATACGAAAATAGAAATTTATATCGTATGGGAGCACGTATGCGCGCGTGTTATGCGCGTTAAAAATTGGCTACAATATGTCACTAAGATTTTGGAAGAAATCGTACTGTAATTTGCACTTTTCATAGGAGATAGATTTGTTTTTATGCATGATAACGTCCAAATAACGGCCGTAGTTGTTTAATAACATTGAGATGTGGAAATCAACGCTATGTGTCGGCCAGCGCATTTGCCCGGTTTAAAGCTCATTAAGCATGTGTGGGGTAATACACGAAAACAAATTAAGAAAACGGTGCTTTCTACGTTGATTTCAGACATTTTAAAAACGCATTAAAGCAAAAACAAAACGTAAATCCTCGTGATTTTATAGGTCACTTGGAGATATGCCAAAGAGACTTTCTTATGCGTTGTAAAAAAGAATAAAATGTTGGGTACAAAAATGATTTTCCTGTAATTTTTTTTTCTTTGTTTTGTTAAATTTGTCATTTGATCGTACGTTTTTACGACGATTTTAATTTTATTTTAAAGTATAATAATAAACAAAATCGAAATTAATACATTTTATTTTTCAAACATCCTTTTGATTTTACATATACTTAGTTTCATAGTATTTTTGAGTTCTTATAAATTATAAATTTGTTCACTAGAATATTACGTGAATTAGAAGAAATGAAGAAGAATAATAAAGAAAAGGTCACGACATATTGTAACACCTAAATGTGTCGCCTAACAATTGCGCCATATCCCTAATCACCAACTATACTGGATCATTGGTCTCACAGAGATGCAGTGAGGTAAAGCCACTAATCGCGCAACAATTTCGCACTGGTATTACTAGATTATAACGCAGACATCGACTAAAGCTGCCGTCGTTAACTTAATCACATGTATGGGAACGATGACTGGCGCACTTTGGTAATCTTAAACGGTTTACGCTCCCTGTATAATTATGTTGTGAAGTTAATGGCTGTAATAAATGATGAGTGTCTTGTTTACCTACGTAATCTGCATCTCTTGTAAGGCAAATACCAACCTTACGTATATGCATTTAAAATATTTTTCATATCCTTCTACTTTGACTGTATCCATAGTCTCTATTTACAAGCTTTCTTTTACAAAATTTAGAAAAATATGTAAATATAAGTTTTTTTTTCTACGTACATAATTTTAATTATTTATGAATCGTATTATCGTGTAGACGTATAGTAAAATTCTGCCTACAACATCTCTTCTGATGCTTGGGAGGAGCTGGCTCGTCTTAGGCTGGAATGCCGTCATACCGTCTACACTGCTGTGGACACTTATGAAGAAAAGCGCCAAGAAGACCTGGACACAAAACGCCAAGTACGGAAGACTCGACCAAAACCCTCTTATCTTTATACGTATAATTCTTCAGGCCAGTTATATTGCAATCGTATCATTAAGTCGAATTTTGGCTTCGCAAGTCACATTAAGGCCCATCACACTAACCAACTAAACATTTAGGAGTCGCCGTCACCGGATACGGTGCGGAACATCATCATCATTATAGTAAAATCGGTTAAACTAGTGTCTAAGAAGTGTTCAAGTGTTTACTGATGTCCAGTACACTCTGTCTAGGATGTGAAGTATATTTATTATTTTCTTAATTGTTATTGGTCCGGGAACTCTTTGTAGTATGGACTATCTGCGATTCTGCGAAGCAGTTCGTAAAAGGCGAATGATCGGCTATACGCGTCACTACCATCGTGACTACTAGGTGTTAGAACTCTGTAACGTCTCACCTGGGTTGTGATATCACCGCCGTACCTATTCCTGCTGCAATAGCGTCAATGATTGTCATTGTCGAGTTCGGTGTCGGTCTGGAGCGCTTACCGGTAGGGTAGACGGTAGACTTATGCAAGTGGCATTGCCATCACCACACAGGGATAGCAACGCACCATTAACATCTTTAGTGTCTATAGGCGATGGTTTCTCTTTCTACAACCGCCTTAACTATTCCTGCCGCGATAGCATCAATCGCAATTTAATTTTCGTATTCCGGTATGGAAATCAGGGTAGACAGTACACTTACATATTGGAGTTGCCTGCCACGCGATTAGCAACGCACCATTAACATCTGTTATGTCTATATGTGATGGTTTCTCATTCCTCAGGAGAGCCATCCGTTTGTTTGGCTACCTAAATAAGTAGTGTAAAAATATATATCAAAAATACATGAATACCACGTGGGTGACAAGGAAATTCATCCTAAGACGTATATTGTGACAAAATTCGCCAATCGACGCATAGCTGACCCATATTTCTTTCTATGTATAGCAAACAAACAGACGGGTTTCCTAATGGAAAGCGATACCCATCGCCAATTGACAAAAATTCGTAAAACGCGCGTTGTTGGTGCCTATAAAATACATCGTGTGAATACATCTTTATTTATACAATATGTTTTATTTAGAATAAGTAACTATGTTACTTAATACACATACGTCAAAAGATAGGATATAAGAGCCCTAGTTTAGTAACCAAATAACCTATTATAAAAGAAATAAGATAAAAGTCAACAGTGAATATACAGCAGAAACTAGAATCTTAATATCCGGTACGTCACATTTTTTGACAAAGATAAAGCTGTAATAGCGTCAGTTTGCGTCACGCAGATAAAAACGGAACATTCCGATTCATCACATCAATTGAGAGCCTCCAGGCCGAGCAAATAACAATCACAAAACGCTGTTTGCCCTTTCGCATCCACATCTATTATGACCTATACAATATGTTCGGCATAGAACAAGTGTTAAAAAGGAGTGATTGATAAGCCTGCCCGGTCAGAGAATAACGTCGTCATCGTTTCGAATAGGAATGGAAAATCTTTATTTATTTAAACCCATTTATCTTTTCTTTTTATTATGAACAGATCAAACCTTGCGGATATATGATATTAAACACTTCTTTACTTTTTGATATGGCGTAGTTTAGCGCTTTTAATATTATACTAGCTACAGCGTGCAATCCGCTGAATTATAAAAGTTTTTGGCGAATCCCGCGGGATCACTTATTTTTCCGGGATAAAAAGTAGCCTATGTGTTATTTCACGTCATCATCTACACGTGTGCAAAATTTCATCAAAACCAGTCCACTTCAACAAACATCCAACCGTCCATTTATCCAAACATCCAAATTTTCCCATTTACATATATATTTTGGTTAGGAAAAGCAACTTTTATAATGCAGCGGGCTGCACGCTGCAGCTAGTATTATAAATATGAAAGTGAATTTATTTATTTGCTACGTTTCATGGCTAAATTACTCGACAGATTTTGATAAAATTTGGCATGGTGATAGTTGAAGATCTGGTGTAAAATATAAGCTAAATTTTTTTAAGAAAAAATTAGACCCAAATGAAGCTGCGCGGGTCAGTAAGTCTTATCAAGTCATGTAGCATTACCAACCTGCCACATTAATAGCACTGCGCCATTAATATTTTTGATGTCTATAGGCGATGGTTGTCTTATGATTTGCTATCTTACGATTTAAAAAAATTGGAAAAAGAGTCAATCATTTCCTCATTATAAAAATATACAATACACAGCTTTTCCTTCAATTAAACATTAAATTAAACACAAATACGACAAGTTCTAGCACTCGAAACATAATGAAATTGCGAACACGCTATTGGAATATTAACTGCACGTTTTAAATAGCGACCGACTATTACCATTTATGAAGGTTAAGCGCACTTTAGTCTGCTTTAATATTGAAATATATTGATTCCATTTTCAATAACTAGCTAAAGGTTTGCTAGAAGTATTCAATATAATATATTTAGACTAATATACCGTGAAGCCCGCTACATTATAAAAGTTTTTGGTGATTCCCGCGAGAAGATCTCGTTTTTTCCAAGATTAAAAGTAGCTTATGTACTATTCTAAGTCATTATCTACCTATATGCCAAATTTCACACAAATCCGTAGAGTGGTTTTGACGTGATTGAGTAACAAACATCCAAACATCCAACCATTCGCGTTTATAATACTAGCTGCACCGAGCAGCTGATAGAACCCGGGACCTCGTGATGTGAACTGAATAAGCTATCTCAAACCGCGAGGCAGTCGAATTATAATATTAATATGGATAAATTTTGCCTCGCACTAAACGGATCTGACTTAGGGCCCTTCATGAAAAGAGCTTACTCATTCCCAAAGGCCAGCAACGCAACTGCAAGCCCTCTGGTATTGCGGATGTCCATGAGCGGCGGTGATCACTTACCATTAGGTGTACCTCCTGCTCGTTTGCCACCTCTTCTGTAAAAAAATATATGACAGTGACTACCACTGACTCAATTGCGGCAGGAATAGGTGGGCGGTGATACTAAACCAGGGCGTGACTTTGTCGAACTCTACCTAGTAGCCACGATGTTTGTGGCACATTTAATCAATTGGTCGCTTTTTAAGAACAATCTGAAAGAAAGGCAGACAATCTATTCTTCAAATAATAATACGACCCGTACTAATACGGGGTAAAAACATATGACTCATTAAATAGGGTGCATGTAGGGTATCTCGTGGTCTAGGGGTTGGCCTACTCGGCTCAGATTGAGGTCTCGGATTCGAGCCCAGGTTCGGGCAAATTGAGGTTTTTTCGAAGTTTTTATCAAACATCCAAAATCTCCATAGCATCTCGAAGGGTGGCGGGTAGGCACTCCCGTGCCTCAGATGAGCCTGTCATCCCGGTTATTGCTAGAAGTATTCGATAATCGTTATCAGATCGATAAATGGGGTTCACCACTTACCTCGCCAAACCGAAAAACCGGTGAGTCATAGTGAACCGGAGAGTCTATAGACGTTCGGTTTACTCTGCTACCTTGCAAGGGAACCGGCTGTGATGATACCTTACACATATATTAAATCTAAAATATAGTATCAGATTCACACAGTAGTTCTGAAGATGAGGATGGCGAAAAACGTAAGATACTTTTGATTATAATCACTACATTTTTCCCCGTGTCGGTTCTGGGCTCCTTTGAACAATACGCCAGCTGCCGTTCTGCCAGGCAGAATGTAAAATGCGACCAATTGGCTATGCGAGTCACTACCATTGTGGCTGCTTGGTGGTAGAATTCTACATTGTTTTGCCTGGGTCTGAAACCACCGCCTTACCTATTCCTGCCGCAATAGCGTCAGTGCTTAGTCGCTGTCGTGTTCCAGTTCGGACAGTAAGGTAGCCGGTAAACTTATGCATGTGGCATTAGACCTCGCTACAAGATTGCAACGCACCATTAACATCTTTGGTGTCTTTAGGCGATGGTTGACTCTTTCCATCAGAAGACCCATCTGCTTGTTTAATATCTTATGATATAAAAAACAAAATCTACTACACGATAACATTACAAGTGAGCTCGAAGCCATAAATCAATCTACCTACCCTAGGTCTGGAGTTTCATTTACATTAGTAGCGCTTCGATCGAGTAACTGTTCAATCAATGCCTTGAGAACGGCAATAGTTTACTTAGACATCTCATCTCAGCTGATTTAAAGCACTATACCTATTGCATTTGTGTTGGTTTAGCGTTGATTGTCTTAAACTAGTTTCAGGTCTTGTAATTCAGTTACAAATATCGAGGCCCGTAATAATAAAACTTCCATGCCTATTTGTATGCGAGCCTCGATAAAGAATATCTACTAATAAAATTATATTTTTTGAAAATATTAACAATTTATTGAGTGAGTAATTGCACAAGATGAACCCAAAAAATCATGAAATGAAAATTGTACATCTCTTTTGGCGAAAATCAAGTTGACGGAGGAGGAATTCGGCATAGTTACAATTTCTATATAATTAATATTATAAATGCGAAAGTTTGGATGTTTGGATGTCTGTTACTCAATCACGCAAACACTACTGAACGGATTTGAATGAAATTTGGTACACAGGTAGATGATGACCAGGAATAGCACATAGGCTTCTTTTTATCTCGCGACAATCCCGCAGGATTCGCCAACAACTTTTATAATGCAGCAGAAGGTAAGCTGTAGCTAGTTAAATTATAAAGGAAGTGCAGAAACCTAATATTGTTGAATAATATGCATTAGAAATTAATTAAAAACGTGACTGAAATTCGCATTTTTTTATGATGGTTTGGAATAGAGAAAAGCAATCAACGCAATATACAGTATTTTTACGAATTTAAGAGGCGTTTCTCGTCGGCGCGGCGCGGCGCCTTGTTCCCACATACCTGTAACAATATAATAGGTTTGTTTTTATATTTATATTCGTGACAATTTATAGAAATACATAATATGTAAATTTTATGATGTCGGTTCCCTTGTAGGGTATTTTTATATTATAGGATTGCAAACAAGCAGATAGCTTTCCTGATAAAAAGTGATGTTAATGTTGCGTTGCTATTCGTGTGGCGGGTTAGCAATGCCACAAGCATAAGTTAGCATCTACATAATCTTCCGAACCAGAAAACGGTAACGAGCTCTGATGCAGGAATAGAAAAAACGAATAAACCAAATTCGGACGAGACGTTTCAGGACTCTGTATGGGTATATACCAGTGTTGGGCATTAATCAATTAATTTGTCATTTATCTTGTTAATTGAATAAAAAAGTAATTGCAATTCAATTAATCGTAATTAAACTTATTAAATTAACTAGCTTTTGTACGCACGTTATAGTGACTTTCGAATTAGGATTTTAAGAACTTGCTGAACTAACACTAATTGTATTTTCCTGTGGGAACGAAAGATTTTCTCGCAGTAAAAAGTATCCTAAATGTTAACCCAGGTAATTAGCTATTACATACTATACAAAATTGAGTAAAAATCCGTTCAGTAGTTTTTGCGTGAAAAGCGAACAGACAGACAAACAGACAAAAAATTCAATTTCGATCGTTTTGGGGTTTACCTATGTCCTGTACAAAATACGCAGCAATATTTTTTTTAAAGAAATAGGTATTTCATGTACAGATTTGGTTTCGTTACTGGATTATTATATGTATAGATATTAATTTGATTACCGTATGTCAATTGTAACTCACAATTAAAATAATCGCAATTAACTTTTTAGTTGTTTTACGAATCAATAAAACTAACAATTAACTAAAAAAATGTTCAAGAATTGCATTAAAATATAATTTAAATTATTACAAGAAATTTTAAATTATCATTGTCTGTCTAATCATGTTGAATTAAAAATATTAATGATTATTTGAATCGTTCTTTTATTTGTTGCCAACATGTGTATTAAACTACAGGAAAAGATGGGGGGGCACTATTCTTCTACCCGGAGCCACACAGGTATATATTTATATATACCGTCTGTATATTATACAGCAGTCTTTTTTTATTGTTAGTTTTAATTAAAACTCACAAAACAATTGTAAATTAATTAATTGATAATTGTAATAAATCAAAATTAACAATTAATTAATTGTTAATTGTTACAAATACAGTTAACAATTAAATAATTGTTAATTGTAATTTTCCACAATTACAATTGATTAATTGTTGGTTGTTGCGGTTACATTTACCAATTAATCATTTGTTATTCTTTAATTGTTCTTGCAATTAAAATTTTCCCAACATTGGTATATACTATATTATAGCATCTTTTGTAAATTATAACGGCTTATTTTTGATCACATCACACACATCTTATTTTTGATTTCCGGGACCAACTACTTTATGTTGTTGTTCTGATCACGGCACGGATATTAATATACCAGTAATAAAGTTCAATACGGCTAGACCAGGGATCGACAACCTTTTGAGTCGGAAGAGTCAAAAATTACAATTTACAAAATTGCAAAGCTGTTAAGAGCTACAAAAAATTTCCTGCCGAAAATAAACAGTACTTGTGTAAATAAAGGTTTTTGATAAAAAAAATCTATTTATTCATAAGAAAACCATCTATTTATTAATATATTAGTAGTGTATTATAAGATAATCACTTACTATTACTATTTAAGTAAAAATTTAAACAATTAAACATTTACTTACAACACTGACTTGCACTTCAATACAATTGAGCATACAAATTCAATGGGAGCGATGGCTTATTATAATAGAAAAAAAATTAAATTGTTTTTTAAGTAAATAATATTTGCTATGGAACTAAAGAGTCGCAGCTTCACATCCAAAGAGCCACATGTGACTCGCAAGCCGCAGGTTGCCGAACCCTGGGCTAGGCAGAATTTAAAAAAAAGAAAATAATCAATAACACTACAGAATCTGGGAATCAAACCCGCGTTCTCGTGAGACGAACAGGCTATTAAATTTACAGTTCAAATTTGTTTTTTAATTTATAATTTTAACACAAAGTAATGTTATAATTAAAAGCGTATGGAATCTCCAGGGATGTCTGATGGGTGCCTAAGGCACCTGAGGGTCTAAACAAAGACAAATCCTAGTAAAATAGAAAGATAAATGTACGGATATTTTTTTATCTTAGAATAACAAATAAGTAGATGCCTCTTCTGATGGAAAGAACCATTGCCCATAGATGCCTAAGATGTCAATGGTGCGTTGGTATCAGTGTGGCGGGGTGGTAATACCCCTTTGATTTGACACACAGATAAAATAAAATAAAGATGAAGCACTGCCATATTATGTCATAGTGACGCCGCTACTTGATATTTGTCTGAGTCTGTGGTATGATGCCTCGATATGCACTGACAGACATCAGCTTAGTTTGGAGTACAAGTGGGTGCTTTAGCGTTGTACTCATTTACAAGGATCAGCTTGGTTTTAAGACTGCAATAAAATGTTCGTAGCGCTCAGTCCTTATATTTTTTTGTTTTGAGATTTTTTCTTTTTTGTAGAAAAAGGGGACAAACGGACAGGGGGCTCACCTGATGGCAAGTGATCATCGCTGCCCATGGACAACTACACTATCAGAAGACTTGCAGTTGTGTTGCCGGCCTTTTAAGAAAGAGTAGGTTCTTTTCTTGAGGGTCCCTAAGTAATACCCGTTCGGAAAAAACCCTGCCGCTAATTGGTTCTACAGAGGAGGAGGAGAGATTTGACATAAACACAATCAAACGCACATTATCTAATACCTTTAAACGAGCAATCTATATATATAAAAGAAACTCGTGTTAGTTACTCCACTTATAACTCAAGAACGGCTGAACCGATTTAGCTGAAAATTGGCAGGGAGGTAGTTTAGAGCCAGGAGAAGGACATAGGATATTTTAGAATTTTTTCCACGCGAACGAAGTCGCGGGCACAGCTAGTCCTTGTATATATATAAGTATATATCCTGAGTCTCAGAAACGGCTTCAACGATTTTCGTTTAATATGCAGAGGGTTTTGGGGTTGATAAATCTATCTAGCTAGGTTTTATTTTAGAAAACGTTTTTACGAAAAAAAAATACCGAGCAAAGCTCAGCCCTCCAGGTACTTAACGTTTATACTGTTAATGTAAACACGCTGGTCTGTCTGATGAGTGATGATATTTAAGATTCGTTTTTTTGGTGAAAGGATCAATACAATTAATATTTAAATAACTTAAACTAATAAACCTAAATACGATTAAACTACATTCGTTCAAAAATCAGGTCAATGAAAGAATTACCATAATTGCCGTTTGAATAAATTGATAAGAGTTATTTCATAGATAGTTATTTATTTTTAAGTGTATTTATTCACATTATTCCGTTGTTATCAATTTTTTTTACTAGCCATTTACATAACTAATTAATAGTACTTTTATACGATACTATTTAGCTGTGCCCGCGACTTCGTCAACGTGGATATTTTTAAAATAAATTTAGCCCAAGTTACTCCTTATTACATCAGCCATCTACGAGTGAAAGTCCTGTCAAAATCGGTCCAGCGGTTTCAGAGATTAGCCGGAACGAACAAACAGAGAGTCAGACAAAAAATTAAAAAAAAATGTTATTTTGGTATACGTACCGTGTATACATCCATATGCATTTAATAAAAGTTGGTTATCTTAATATTACAAATAGACACTCCAATTTTATTTAGTTCTATAGAAATGATACTTTTAGACCATGCTCAATGAGCAAACTTTTTTTGATTAATATCAAGCTGATTTTTTGTGAACAGCTTCGTTTTGGCGAGACAACCTTCTTTTCTATTTTCGAAATATCTCGACTCAGTTAATTAATAAAGACAGATACCTACAAAAGAAAAGTTTTGAGTGTCGGACTAAATAATGTTTCCACTTTACATGTAGGACAAAGTTACTCTTGAATTACAATAATAATTAACAAGCTGTTGTGAGAAAATTAGATTGTTTTTAAATTGATTAATATCAATTTAAAAATCTCATAATTCCGAAACTTAAGAGTGGAGGACTCATCAGAAAAACCATCCAATATGCAGGACAAAAGTTTCACTGTGTTTTTCATAATATCAAGCGATTTAAGTCTAAAAATAATTATTGTCATTAATAAATATTTTTCCTTCGCGCAATAAAAATTTTCAAAGCCTCATAATTTTATCAGTTACCTGATTCCAGATTTTTCGAAGAGAAAAATTTGATTGCTTCGTCAAAACAAAGCAGTTCACAAATATTCAGCTTGTTATTAACCAAAAAAATGTTTAATTGTGGGACCACGGTCTATGTATTATTATTTAATTAAATGAAATAAAAAATCTATTATATCCATTAACCGGGTGACATTTTGAAATTATAGTATACTCGCTGTGCCCGCGACTACATCCGCGTGGAAAACATTCTAAAACAAAGGTATCCTTATTATCGTGGTTTAAGATAAATATTCTCGGACTTTTCCCTGTATATTTCCTTTTTCCGTGGGATCCAGGATAAAGCTATCCTACGTCCTGTCCCGGGTCTCAAACTATCTTTGTACCATATTTCATTCAAATCGGTTCAGTGGTTTAAGTGTGAAGATGAGACAGACAGACAGACACATAGATTGACAGACAGAGTTACTTTCGCATTTATAATATAAATATGGATTATTTTTCTTCGTCTTCCAAAAATTACTGTACGTCGATGTGATTTCAAATAGATTCCTAGAAAATAATATCTATTAAAATATTTTTAAGTCGAAATATGTAAATGTTGCTCCTTTTAAGAATAGACCAGCAGCCGTTCTGCTAGGCATTTCGTAAAACGCGAACGATTAGCTATGCAAGCCACTACCATCGTGGCTACTAGGTGGTAGAGTTCTGCATTGTCACGCCCAAGTCTGGTACCAGCGTCTTACCTCTTTGTGCTGCCGTAGCGTCAGTGCTTGTCACTGTCGTGTTCGGTTAGTAGGGTAAGATAGCCGGCAAACTTATGCATGTGGCGCTAAGACCGCGACACAAGGATAGCAACGCGCCAATAACATTTTTTAAACGTTTCGTTTTAATTACCGTCAAATAAAACAAAAAAAATAGATACACTAGCTGCAGCTTGCACGCTGCAATGGGTTATTGGTGAATCCCCGAAAAATCACTTAATTTTTCCGGGATAAAAAATAGCTTATATGCTATTGCAGGTAATCATCTACTTGTGTGCAAAATTTCATTCGAAACCGTTCAGTAGTTTTTCGTGATTGTGTAACAAACATCCATCCATACAAACATCCAAATATCCAAACTTTCGCAGTTATAATATTAACATATACATTCTATTCTATATGTCAAATACCAGACGAACACGTTCACACAGTTATACACGAGGCCAACGACTCGTGAAAGGCTTTTACTTTTCACTATGATAGTTGCCCAGGTATAAAACATACTACATGGGTAATTACAGCGAAAATTACTTCAAATTCATGTAAATTTCGCGTGAGAAAGTGAATTTAGTTATGCTCGAAATTAACTGTACGTACTTTTAATTATTATCACACGTCTCGTTCGAGTTTTATGTTAATAAAGTCTGTGATTCTAATTTCTTGTACTACTTTTTTATTAATTTCAGGCCAAACAAGCTAATTCTGAACTTTTACTTTCAAGTGGTAGCTAAGCATAACCATTAACTCAAGATGAAAAATAATAAAGGTGAAAGAAAAACATGAAATATTTTAATTTTTATGAGGCGTACTAATCGTCACCTTTACGTATTTGTAACTAGTACGTAACTTTATACGTACGTAAGGAGCGTTTTGTAAAAGTTTAGCTCTACCTTAACCTCAAAAAACCGGTTTTCTTACGGAGAATAATAAGGGTTTTGAATCAATAAACCGGTTTATAGAGGTTTTTTAAAAATATTTCTTTCAAGTTCACCCGCTCCGAATGTTTGTCCGTACTGTGCCTGACGTACAATTCTACAGTTTTAGCTGAAACCGATTTATATAGGTTTATGCAGCATTCTCCATGCGAAACCTTTTATAAAAACTGCTAAATACTTCTACTAATCAGTATTTTTTAAACTGGTTTTAAGCCCGTTCTGCACTCCTCCGCAGTATACATTTTTTCACTCCACTATTCGTGTAACTGTCGTAAAAAGGGTACAAAATTTTTGCTTCACGTATCAATATATTGATCATATAATTACCACTACCAATGCCGCAACCGCAATGTCACTATTGTATTTGCGTGGGTAATTTTCTGTAAAAAGATTAACTAGAAGTCCATTAACGTTTCCTTTATCGTAATCCAGATCACACCCTCTGATCGTCTATGAGAATCATAATTAGGGATGAAAAAGAAACATCGATTTTTTTCAAACATCAATATATCGTTCATAAACATCGATGTTCTAACACCGCTATTAATAAGTGATGTTTTATGAACGATGTTTTATCATAGCAACATCTTCCATCCCATCCGTGGTAACAGCTGCTCACAAACATACATAATTATATCTCTCAGACACTAGCGTAGATTTTTCTATATTGCGTCTCCTTCGGTCTGCAATACTAAGACGCCATTGTTTTATTGGTTGTTTGCAGTTCACGGACCACCATATCATAGAAGTAAATAGAAATACCTATAATTTAAAGCAATCGAAAACAGTCGAAATCATCACAAACTTCAATCATCAATGTTTTAACATAGATGTTTGTTTCACTTTAGATAAAAACGTTGTCTTAATATCGATGTTTTTTATGAGTGATGTTTCATCCCTAATCACAATTACTGTAATTAGCGGTAAAGTTTTCTTTACTGATTCTTTGTACATGTTAGTTGTTGACTTACTAAATGTTGGTGGTAGTTCACTTGGTATATTCACATTTCACAGAGCATATAATTTAAGTAAGGACGGTAATAAAAAAAAGGTAATGATATCAATTCCCTGCGCACAATTATCTTGATATACATAGGTTGTAGAAAATCGATAAACAGATAATTTTGCGAAATCTTTGTAAAAATAGCTTTGTTGCTTTCTATTCGACATATTACACCTATTTCAGCCTCCATTTCGTCAGCGCTTGTCACCGTTACGTTCGGGCTTGATGGTAGAGTAGCCGGTAAACTTGACACTAACATTCCTGCAACATTGATGTGGTGTTGCTATCCGTTTATATTTATAAGTTAAGGTTATTTATAAATAATGGAGCATCCTCTATATTCGTTCTTCTTATTCGTCAAATCTCTCTTTTATCACGCGCTACATATCACAAGCTATCATAACTGGGCTGGTAAGTCAAGATACAGAAAGTTTTTTATGTCATGGGATAACAAAAGGGTAAATGGCTATTCTAATTGAAAGAGATAAGCGTCACCTATGGACCAAAGATTTTAATGATGCGTTGCTATCCATATGGCCGGTTGAAATGAACAACATAAGCTTACCGTTTACTTATTCTAACCGAAACACGACAATGACACGCTCTAACGCTATTGCGACTAGAATAGGTAAGATGGCGGTACCAAGCTCAAACGAGAGGAGAGTTGGGTGTATTATGTAATGAAAATATTTGTCATAGGATTAAATAAAGTAGTATTTACTTAATTAAAAATATGAAAAACTTCAACTACGAGATGTTTGTCATCGGTATCTTAATTAATATTTCGAGCGTCGGTAACATAATTACTTCGACGATTTATAAACGCGTAATAAAACCACGAAGCCGGTTGGTGTTAATAAATAAAACATAGTAAAACAGTACAAAAGCTTTGAATATTATATATAAATACATATATTAAAATAAATATATTAAAAGTTTATATGGATGAAAAAAACTCTTTTTTAAATTTTTAAAAAGTTATACTTCCTTGGCGTCATTAAAAAATAGATTTAAATTGCACGCAAATAATTAATTACAATAAAATATAAAAAGGACTGGAAAATGATAGTCAAGGATTTTGAGACGTAATGAGTAATTCTGTGTAATGAGCGACTTAGATTTTAGAGGACAACTTCAACTTGTAACTTTTGCGTTACAGTGATGCGCACACATCTTAAAATTTCACTATCATTTTTACAAAACGCGCCTAAAAAGTATAACTTAAAAAAAAACTTAAAATAATAAATATTTTTTAATAAAAATATAGCAAACAAGCAGATGGCTCTCCTGATGGAAAGAGAAACTATCGCCATAAACTTTTTTTTTATTACACATCATTAACACTAAAGTTGTTAATGATGCTTTGCTATCCGTATGGAGGGATGGCAATGCCTTATGCATAAGTCTGCTGGCTGCCTTACCCTCCAAACCCAAACACGACAATGATTAAAATTGACGCTATTGCGGCAGGAATAGTTAAGGCAATGGTAACATACCCGAACGAGATGTTGCGGAACTCTACTACCTAGTAAATATGCCATAAGAATATAATAGTACTTGAAATCTACATAATTGAAATTTTTGAATACATCACATTCAATAAAAAACGTTACTGACGGCAAAAAAAAGTGAACAATGAGTGCAATCAGTTCGCAAAATACAAGTTAGAAAATACTTTCTTGTGGAAGTCAAAATATTCTTACTGTATGGGTGGTGAAACACTCGTAAGTCTCTGTCCATATAATAAAGAGTCGCTCATGTCGGTTTACGTTATAGAGCGAAGATACTGGCAGAGTTGTCCTGATATAATCGGTTAATATTCATTATTAATTAAGGTAATAATATTTCAGTGTACATATTACACTGTGAAGAAACTAGGGGTCCGATCCACGTAACAAAACATCAATCGAGTCTAAACGTTTAGAGCTCTTACATATTATGCCGAGCCGTAGCACGACGCAACGTTTAGTAATGTTTATGTGTGTAAAAGCGTGAATTGGGGGGGAGGGGATTGTACTCTTCATCTCGGTTCGACCAATGCTCCCCGCTTTCAGCAATATCCAAATAATTTATTCGCTAAAACCTTATAGTTTACTATTATATTGGTCAAATCGATCGACTTACTACCCCTGCTATTATTGACGTCATTATATCATTGACGTCAGTTGTAATGCAGAGGAATTGCATTGCAATAATATATATATATATATATATATATATATATAATTGCGACCCCAGCATTGGGACATCCATACTCTCCGGACTCTGTGGTTTGCATAAAAATACCCTGATTTATCTTTTCGTTTTAACCTGAAAATACGCGGATGTAAGCTATTTGAATAAGAATGCTTTGATTATTTATTAAATCTGCATGTTTTTGTCACTTTTCCTTCGCGGGAACATTTTAATTTTATTTGGAGCTTATAATACTATTTGACGGAAAGACGAGCTACACGCACTTATAATGTGACAAAGAGCTGGTCAAAGCAACAGCAGCAGCAATAGAAGCAGCTGGTGGATGCAGAATAGCATAGGATATAGAGTCGTGTGAGTTTAAGGGAAGTCTATGTCCTGCAACAGAATTCATAGCATTTGGTTGGAACAATGCACATATTAACAAAAGCAATATATGTATATTGTAGGCATCACGATTCATGTGGGCTGTGGTAGGCATCATAGACGATGTACCTTTCTTACAGTTTCCAAAAGCCTGGATAATTTCTCAGCGTCGGTAATAGACTAAGACCTAATATATATATATATATATATATATATATATATATATATATATATATATATATATATATATATATATATATATATATATATATATGATGGACGATTTAATATATATATTAAATCGTCCATCATAGCCCTGTACTCTGTACCTAGCAGGCTATTGAATAAAACAGAGAAAAATATAAATACTCGTATTACAGAAAAATTGTACAGTCTATAGGTCAACGGCTTAGGTTATTATAGTAACAAAGGAAATATAAATCCCGCCTACAGGTATTCATTAGCCGTTTGTTTGAAGGTTTTTTATATATAATAGGATTACAAATACATAGATAGCTCTCCCAATGACAAAATGATACATCCATCGCCAGGGCCGGATTTAAACTCAATGTCGCTCCTGGGCACCGGAAAAAAGTCCGCCCTATTACTAGAATTTTACTTAAGGGGGAAAATACGTGTAGAATAACGTTTTCATGCTGATTTTTTATTAATTTTTTAAGATATGAAAACTAATGTTATATATTGAAACTATCAAGTTATTTCATACATATATTTACATATAGTTATTATCATTTTGATAATATCTTAAAAAGCACCCCACGCTTTTTTTAAATAAAATATTTTTTTTATTCACATTATTATTAATTTATATTTATTGAAATTTTTAACACTATTCTTAATTAAATTTATTAAAATTTATGATCTATTTTTTAGTTTGATTTTCTATAAAAAGCGTGTTTTGAGTTTTTTTAAACTATTATTTATTTTTTACTTTTTAGTTTGGTTTATTTATAGAAGCGTGATTTTTTAGTTTTTTTAAACTATTATTTGTTTTGTAGAATTTAATGTTAAAATTAACATCAAGTCCTGTCTTATCGACTGTAGAGAAAAATTATAAAAAATAAGATTAAGTTTCTTACCTTATCGACTATATAGATGAAAATTATATAAATTAACAAAAATCATATTTTGCAAATTGGAAAATGGAATATTTTATTAAATTAGTGTATTGTCATCGGTCCTCGATAAATCTACAAAGTTTGAACGAAATCAGCCGTTTAAAGTAGGTCAAAATCGCGCCCAAAGAAGTCGGTTACAAACATACATACAAGTGAAACTAGTATAAAGCGTGTAAAAAATATACGTTTAAATTAAAATTAATTGGTGAAATCGATAAATTATAACATTTTTTTTAATTAATGGATTGTTAAAGTTGATGTTTTAAGAAATGCAAAAAATAATTCCGAAATTTTTTCAATTTTTCAATAATAAATACTAATTATATTTCTTTAATTCCAGAAAATAGAAAAATCGATTATTGTTAGAAATCTCCAAGGAAACAAATTGATTAAATCATTTTGATTATTAATTTTTACTAAAAAAGTGCCAAAATTATAATTCATAAATAATGAATGCATTGAATTTCTTGAATTATCAATTAAACAAAAAATTATAAATTAATAGAATTAATTAATTATATTGGCGAATCTCGATAAGACTAAAAAAATTTTTTTATCACTTTCAAAATTTTGCCGCCCTAAAACATTTGCCGCCCTGGGCACTTGCCCCGACTGCCCCTAGTGTAAATCCACCGCTGTCCATCGCCTCTATAGGCGATACATACACCAAATATGTTTACGGCGAGTTGCTGTCCAGGAAGCAGGGATTGTCACATGCATAGATATATTTAGCAGTTACCTTACCTTACTAAATAGGTCCAAGTAAGGGCATGACAGTGTGAAACACAGTAACGTTAAAATTGAAGAATTAGTAATACAGGTCAAAGTTAGGGGAAACGTAGAACTTTACAGATATACTCTATTAGGCACGACGATAGTTATTCGATAGACCTTTTCTCACCTTTACGAGTTACTTTGCAGGGCGACAGATATACTTCCGGCTATAAAAGGAACTCGAAACAATTCACGGGCACATATTTAAAATAAAACCTATTAAAAATACTAACATAAGTAATTTCAAAATCCGTTAACTTTTGACCGCCTGGTTGGTCGAGTGGTTAGCGACCCTGACTCTGCAATCAATGGGACTCGGGTTCGATTCCCGCCGGGGGCAGGCATTTATGTGATGAGCATAGATGTTTGTATTTCTGGGTTTGGGTGTTTAGTAAATATATTTGATTATTTATATATGTATTTCTAAATATCGTTGACTAACACCCATACTACAAGCAAATAATTTGCTTACTTTGGGATTAGATCAATTCGTGTAAAATTGTCCAGAGATATTTATTTATTTTATAGTTCGTTCACAAATACATATAAAAACACACAAATACCGAATAAAACGTATCCCTTCTTCTGACATTCAAATTGTTTACTATTTTCATATAAGTAGTCCACCGCTTTATTAATGGTAACTGGCGGGCGACGTCACAGTGACGGTGGCTGCCACTGTCTTCCGGTTTAAGGAGGCCAGCGTAATTAATGACACAATAGATCATTCTTCACTAGTATGAATTCTATGTCATTTTTAAATAGAAACCATACTTGTTATGTTAATTACATTGCGATGTAATTAGACCATAATGTTATTGTCAGAGTATCTTCTAGATATTATTCGTGAAGGAAAATCTTTGTACCCCTTTTTAAGACAGTTATGCGAATGAAGAAGTTTAAAATTTGGCACAATTGTCGTTAAACGAAAAGGATACAATCCACAATATGGCCAAAAATGAGTTAAGCGCAACAAACTGATGCTAAACATCAATACTATCGGTCAGTAAAAACATTTAAACAAAAATAGCTCTCTATTACTTTATTCAACGTCAGAACTAGACCCCATGTACGGCACGTTAAAAAATAAAAAAATATCCAACTTCAAACTTCAATATTTCTAAAGCGATTTTGTGTGGATTGGATCCTTTTCGTGTAACTATGTCCAATTAAGTTCACATTTCGAAGGCCAGCAGAAACCTAATATTTTTAAATAAGATGCACTAGAAGTACATTAAATTAATAAAAATAAAAATTACACATATATTTTTTTTATAGTAGAGGGGGCAAACGAGCACATGGTGCACCTGATGGTAAGTGATCACCGCCGCCCATGGACATCCGCAATACCGGGGGTATTGCAGCTGCGTTGCCGGCCTTTTAAGAATGAATAAGCTCGTTTCCGAATTCCGAATGGATACGACTTAGGGACCTTCAAGGTCCCTAAGTCGTATCCATTCGGAAACACACCCGAGGGTAATTGATTCCACAAAAGAGTAGTGCGAGGCAAAAAGTGTCGACAAAAACGCACGGTTGTGGATTTCCAGACATCGAGGTGGTGAGGATGGAACTTTAAATTTTGACGCGATGTCTGATGGTGGAATTTAGCGGCAGGCATTAGTTCGAACAACTCGTCGGAACACTCCCCATGATAAATTTGGTAAAAGATGCAGAGCGAACCTACATCTCTGCGTAACGCCAAAGAGTCAAGCCGATTAGAAATAGCCTGGTCGTCGACGATTCGAACCGCCCTACGATGAATGCGATCAAGAGGAAGAAGCTGGTACAGAGGAGCTTCGGCCCAGAGGTGAGAACAGTACTCCATGTGAGGTCGAATTTGGGCCTTGTAAAGTTGGAGGCGATGGGCTGGCATGAAGTACTGCTTTGCTCTACTGAGTACACCAAGCTTTTTGGAAGCTAGTTTAGCCTTCCATTCCAAATGACCGCGGAACTGAACGTTGTTCGATATGTCGACTGCCAGAATTCCAAAACTGGCTGAAGCTGTCAGGAGAGTGTTTTCGAACCAGTGATACGACATAGGGTGTTTTTTTTTTTGCGGTGAACGCACAAAGCTGCGTCTTTTTGGGGTTAAATGTAATAAGGTTTTGACGACCCCATTCTGAGACATCAGTTAGTTGATTCTCGAGTTCAGACACGAGCTTGTTCCGGCCCTCTTCGACGTGTTCCCGAGAAATACCGCTACGGCCGGAGTATGTAGCATCACCAGTACTGTCGTCCGCATAGCAATGTATGTTACTAATTCGCAACATATCATTGATATGCAGAAGAAACAGTGTCGGTGATAGCACGCAACTTTGGAGAACACCAGCATTGACAGGTTTGAGGTCGGAGCATGCACCGTCGACTACGACCTTAATGCTCCGATCAGCCAAAAAACTGGTGGTCCGCTTGCATAATTTCTCGGGAAGCCCATAGGAAGGCAGCTTTGAGAGAAGCACTTTATGCCACACCCGATCGAAGGCCTTCGCTATGTCTAAACTAACTGCCAATGCCTCCCCATTGGACTAAACTGCCTCGGCCCAACGATGTGTCAGGTATACTTAAAGATCACCAGCTGAGCGTCCACGACGGAAACCGTACATATACTACATTCATGTGACATACATGATAATATACGTACGTATAATATATTGCATACTATTTCCTTTACGGCTAGTTTGTTGTTAAATTAAAGGCGATTTTATTGTTTGTCTATAGTCGAGTTTTGGCCACAGGGCATTGGCTAGTAATTTTTTAATCTGTATGATACACGATAACAAACAAAATAACAAGCTTTACTATTGGAATATTAGTATCCATATTAACATTAAAAATGCGAAAGTATGTCTGTCTGTTACGCTTTCACGGCTAAACCGATTACAATTAAATTTTCAAAAACAGGCTACTATTAAAAACCGCAGTCTCATCGGACGAGTGGTTAGCGAATCTAATCACGAATGTTAGGGCTCATGTTTGATGCCCGATAGGGACAAATATTTGTGGAATGAGCATAGAAGTTTGTATTTCTGGATTTAGGTGTTTCTTATGTATGTTACAGTATTTATCTATGTATTTCTACGTATTGGTATAATTGAACACCCATAACACAAGCAAAAATTTGTTTTTCCTTTGGGGGTTATGCGAGTCACTGCCACCGTGGCTACTAGGTGGTAGAGTTCTGCACTGTCTCGCCCGGGTCTGGTGCCACCGCCTTACCTATTTCTACCGTCATAGCATCAGCGTCACAGTCGTGTTATAGGGTAAGGTACCTGATAAACTTATGCATGTGGCACTAAGACCCACTCGAATAGCAACGCACCATTAACATCTTTAGTGTATGTAGGCGGTGGTTACTCTTTCCATCATGAAAGCTATCTGCTTGTTTGCAATCTTATGATAAAACAGAACAAGATAGCAACGCATCATTAACATCTTTGGTGTCTATAGGCGATGGTTATGTCTTTCCATCAGGAGAAACATCTGCTTGATTGCTATCTTATGATATAAAAAGTTGGATATATGCATTTTAACCTGACTACACAACGTGATGACAAGAAGTACCTAATTATACAAGAGATCGGAATGTTCCATGTTGGTTGCCAGGCAATTTGTAAAAGGAGAACGAAGGCCAAACATGTCACTACCATCATGATTGATAGGCGGTTGAGTTCAGAAAAATAGCTTTTAATGTCAAGTTGGAGGGAAAGGTTGGCGATTTTTTTATAAGATACCAAAGAGCTACCTTATAAAAAATCGACAACCTTTCCCTCCAATCTAGAATAAGACAGTGGCAAGTATTCACCCTGTTGCGGAACGAATAGGTAAAGTGGTGGAACTTAACTCGGGCGATCTATTCACCAAAGAGGACCCGGACCAATACGATGTAATATCAAAAATTTGTGGTTAAAACTCTTGTATCTGAACGATATTATCGAACTTAAAAAAACCGGCCAAGTGCGAATGGGACTCGCGCACGAAGGGTTCCGTACCATCATAGCAAAAAAAAAATACGAAAATAATACGCTTATTGTATTAGGACCCTTCTTGCTAATTTCATTTTTATTATGTTTGGTATATGTGTAATAGTGGCAACGGAAATATTACTGAAAATATCAGCTTTCTAGCTATCACGGTTTAAGAGATACAGCTGGTGACAGACAGACAGACAGCGGACGCTTAGTAATAGAGTTCCGTTTTACCTTTTAGCTACGGAACCCTAAAAAATCGATAATCGGGTTTTAATTTTCGAATCATTGACCACATGAATAGTAACAGACACGCCATTGGGAAGAAAACATGCCGCCGCGCATATGTTCAAATGCTCCTTTCACTGTCAAAAACGTCATACATTTGTAGATATAACGTGAAAAAAATAGAAATAAACCGTGTTGGCTGTTGTACTGTTTTATCGTGCCGAATGAGATGAAAAGATTAAAAAATTACCCTTGAAGTGCTTTTATTTCATCGGTAAGTAGTAAGTCTGTATTTCTGTGTGTAATTGCAAGCTACACTGACAAACTTAGAATTTGTCTTGAAAGGTGTATCCATTAAATCCGTGGTTCGAACTATACGGCTTTAATGAACATCACGACATGTGATATTCAATTATGTTCAACTAGCCTTCGCTCACAACCACAAAACTACGCTGCTGTTGACCTTGCTCCTCTTATTGGGTATTCAATAAAACCCTCTGAACAAGCCCCTTCGTTTAAATATAAATATGGTAATCTTGAAAACTTTTCGATTTCTTCTTCGTAAAATTTGACTCCGAAAGGTCGAAGTTCATGTTACATATAGATAATAAATTATAATATGGATGAAGGTGAATCTAAATGTTAAAGGTTTTCCTAAAACAATTAAAGTCTGGTACAGCAGGATAGGAGCCGTGAATCTCGTAAATCGTCAGAATTAGATGGGAGAGTAGATATTGCAACGTCTTGCTTGGGCTTATTACCACAGACCACTGCTTAACCCTTTCCGACCGCAACAGCGTCGGTACTTGTCACTATAATCGGAAATGTAATTCGTGATTAAAGATGTAAACAATGGTGTAGCCAATTTAAAGTAACAGCTCTGTTTTTGAGGTTTGTGAATATGTATTAAAATATCTTGAAAAATTATATGTATACCTTACATTCGTAAAATTAATTATTGCACATAGATTTTTTTGTATAAAATAACTAAAAATACGAACGAATAATAAAAACTGTTTGAAATATAATTGTACAATTTCTTTTATGATACAAGCAATAAAAAGCTCTAAACATTTGGCTCTAAGTTTATAATTCGATGGACGTCTATATAGAGGACGTGTAGACTAGTCGCCATTTTATTTGTTCATTACCGAACCCGCGGCGTCATCACGTAACTCACAATGGGAAATTATTGTAATTGTTTAGTTATTGTAAGACAACATAACAGCCGTGTATGCTAGTGACAGTCGTTGCCGCTTGATTAGTTTTGGTGGCGTGACATTGCTAAAAGTGCATCTAGTGACCAGTAAGCAATTGGCGACGTTTTTGATGAGTTTTTCGTTACGTTAAAAAATCATCGCTGATCGCTGGCGGATTGCAAACGTTAGGTGATACGCCTACCAATATACTATAAAATGGTTGTCGAATTGTCACTTTTATTTTTATTATAAATCAAAACATGATGACGATTGGACTACCTAGAAAAATGTTGAGAGATTTGGCGGCAATTGGAAGTGACATTGACATACTTACATTTTTGATCTCGAATTCCATTTCAATTTTCAAACTATAGGCATGGAAATGATTGCTATGAAATAGAATGAAATGAAAATTATTTATTTGCAACAATATTGATGTTAGAAGTTATTAAAATTAAACAAAAGTACCAGCGTATTCTAATACGATATGGTGTGCATGGTTACAAAATTATTATGTACGGTAAGTATTTAACTCTACATAGAAAAGTCGATTTCTTTATAATTTACTACCAGATCGGAATGCGGCCACTTTTAATTCATTTTCATTGAATGAAATGAAACAAAAATCACAACGTTTTCTCATTTGAAATTTCACTGGCAATAATTCTAAATTTAACTTCTAAATTTACCCGAACGCCAATTGACCATAAGCTACTAAAAGTGAAGTACTTAACTATGAATTATAACCACTGCCGCTCCTATATGAATTGGATGATTTCATTGGATGTGACATTTCACAGACCAAATAAAGATAGGTAGCTAATGATATATAAAAATGCATTTCATATGAAATTTCACATGCTACTCATGAAATATGGAACATTTCATACCTACTAGTTACAGTCGTGTTTCAGTTTGAAAAGTAAGATAGCGGGTTAACTTACGTATGTGGCATTGCATCTCTGCTGCACGAATGGCAACGCAGCATCTATATTTAATTGACTTTCAAAAAGTTATTGTATTGGCATAAACATCTTTAGTATACAGTCAAAACACATATAACTAAACAAATGAATTATCAGTAAATAACATATTTTGGAAATTCCAGGTACGTAACAACGTCGACACTAATTATGTAAGTAAAATTGACTTGTAGAATATTCATTTTGGACACAATATTAGAAAATGGAAGTATTATATTCAACTTTTGCTTTCAATTACAGATTATATGAAAGTAATTGCTATTATTTTAGGTTAAAACAATTTATATCAGCAACGTAAACGTCGCCTAACATTTTTATTAATCCACCCATTGATCAATCCTGACAATTAAGT
Source organism: Apodemia mormo (assembly GCA_036924255.1). Taxonomy (NCBI): domain Eukaryota; kingdom Metazoa; phylum Arthropoda; class Insecta; order Lepidoptera; family Riodinidae; genus Apodemia; species Apodemia mormo. Next base: position 23,072,823 of record JAUPFN010000016.1, read on the forward strand.
CGGTGTTATATCCTAATATCACTTTCGCACGTTACATTATTGTGCATTTGAGAGGATGCCATATTAACTGATTTCATTGGACAAGCTGTAGTCTCAAAAAAACGAAGTCTTATTTACTCCTAATTTGTCAGTGAAAGTCCCGTCAAAATCAGTCTACTCGTTTTGAAGATTAGCTGGAATAAAAAACACTTTTTGCTACCTATAAGCAACATTACAAACAAAAACTTCAATTTTATTTGTGTATAGATAAAGCTCCGTAAATTCAAAATAGGTACAATACTCTATTTAATTGGTAAGCAGACAAACCAAAGAAATCTATTTAATATCTGCCGCACCCTATATAATTTCGCAGGGCCCTAACAGAACGGAATTCACAAACCAGTTCCAAAGAAACGCCGGAAGCCTTTCTCTTACGATAGGTATGTAGCAACACTCCTACTAATATGTAAAAGTGAAACGCCATGTGCGGGCGAGGTGATTATACAATTGTACCTTGGATTAAGCCTCGCGTAACTATAATTAATTGTACTATATAACTGTTATGAATAGAACTATTATTAATTGTCATAGAGATTAATAAAACCTATACAAAAATCCGCAACGACCACAGCAACGACATAAATATCATACATATCTTTTTGTTAATGTTAATCCATATATTACAATTGAAACTTTTAATAAAACTGCATATCTGTCTAAATACGTACGCATACTTTATAAGAGATATATTTGCGAATAATCTAGAAAAGTGTGAAAACACTGGAAATATCTAGAAATAAAATAAAGAGATGCTTCTATCGACAAAGAATAGCTGCTGTTACCCAAACAGCTATGCCATAATTGACCTTTTCGCATAAAGCATAAGGGTGGGTGAAAATAGCGTGCACTATGACTTGTTTACATCTAAGTTGTTTACGAGTTATTTTCGGAATTTTTGAGAACATGGACAAACTTTACCTTGTGTATAAATAGGTACGTGTTGGCGAATAGCGTGTTAGTTTTATAATACGATTCGGAAGCGATAGTTCGGACGATCAGTGTGAAGCGATATATAACAGAAAAAGTCATACGGAAAGTGTGTTAGTTTAGTGATTCGGTTTAGTCGGTTAGTTTTAGTGGAATATAGTGACGGTGTTATTAGTGTTTTCAGTGTGTATTGTGGTGTATGGTACGTTTTATTTATTTTTAGTATTATTAGTAGTTTGTTACTGAGGTATCGCTACAGCACTAATCATAAAATAAGTTCTGTTACCTGACAAACTTTTAAATCCTTGGTTAAAATTGCCACATCGATCTTACGTGGCGATCATAGCCAGTCATCTCGTACACCGACAGATCGTTAAACCGTGGGAACCGGAAAGTTTGAAGACGTTTAGTCAACTCTACCTACGCCTCAAGGGAACTTGCGTGATTATATTTTTATTGATACTGGCATGATAATTATTTTAAACATCACATCATCTTAATGTTCAAAGTAAAATGACAAGATTTTTTATAACTTAAAAATAGTAATATCACGCCCGGTTCCCTCGCGGGGTAGGCAGAGTAAATCACACGTCTATAGATTTAGTTCATTGCGATTCACTGGTTGGCGGGATGAATGGTGATCCCCACTTTACCAAACTCATAACGATTATCGACTATTTTTCGCGATAATCGGGACCGACGGCTTTACGTACTCATCCGGGGCACGGGAATGGTAATACACCACCCACCAGACTCCGAGCTTCTACGGAGATTTTGGATCCCCGGGGACGAACCCGGCACCTCATGATCTGAGTCGAATAGGCATTCCCCTTGACCACGAGGCAGTGTACTTAGTAAAGACTGCGTATCTCTAATTATAATCGACATGAATACTGTTAAAATAACAAGATAGAATTCTGCGTAGTCAAGAAACCGCAACGCCGATTAGTTACAAGGCGTACCCCCATTTGAATATTTAACTAACACCCTATGAGTCACAAGCTAAAGTTTATTGCACCCTACCTCACCTATATAGCTTAGTCTACATCGGTTTATAATGGCAACCGTGTTGCAAGCGCCCACGTACTCAAATAAATATGCGGGGCAATAACTTTCCTATTGAAACTAAATCGTCGAGTCACGATCAAACAAATCATTCCTGGGTACGTCGTTACAAGATATCAGCATGATGTCATTAAAGTTCTGCACTATTTGCTGTCTTAACATCTACTTCTGGGTCGAAATTGTTTGGATAAATGTTCTTGGATTGCTTACAGTTTAAATTTGAGTTCATTGTCAATGAAATTTACGAGAGTTAGTAATTAGAATGCTTAGCAGCAAAATGAAGTTTATTGTCAGTTTCAACTAGGCTTGCTTGCTCACGGTCACGCAAATCGACATGATTTAGTACTTAAGATTTGAATGAATTAAGACACGTGTATTGAGTTTTTTACTTTTAACGCTTAAGCCGTCTTTACAAGGTCAAACATCAGAAGTACTTTATTTTGACGCATCAACGGTTTTACATTTACTATCGGATGGGAAACACGGACACACATTGCGAAGATCTAGCGGAATCAAAATTAAATCAAAATTATTTACTCAGTTAACTTGCCTCATTACTTGGTTGTACACATCTTTAAAATGCATATTGGAATTTATATCAAAAATGGCGTTTTTCCAATATGTATGTTACAAAACATAAAAGGGTTACAGAGGCTAGGCTTAAGAAGCCCTATAGCTTATGGTCCCTGTCAGACCCAGTACTAATGCGCCTTATAAAACCTTAAAATCAATATTATTTTTGAAATTCAATTATTATCATAATTTATTTTAAAAACGTTAACCGAGCAAAGTAGGGCAAATAATAAATATTATATGCACTATCTCAAGAATTTATTTTTTTAAATACGCTTTTTTATATTAAAAATACTAGCTGCAGCGTGCAGCCCGCTCCATTATAAGTTTTTGACGAATCCCGCAGGTTCACCTAATTTTTCCGGGCTAAAAAGTAGCCTATGTGCCATTCCAGGTCTAAATTTCATTCAAATCCGTTCAGTAGTATTTGCGTGATTGAGTAACAAACATCCAAACTGTCACATTTATAATATTAATATAGATTAAAGTATAACAAATTTTCATTCGTTTCCGTGTGAAATAAAGTCTCTATCTCTTGAGCTTAACTGTTTAAAATAAGCCATTTTTTAACAATATCAAAATATCAACAAAGATATAAAAAAACACAAGCAAATGAAGCAGAGTCGGTTAGAAGCATTTTTTCATCATAGGATAGCAAACAACTACTTCTGATAGAAACAAATATAGTAGTACCAACTTATCTATTCAGTAAACAAAATTCAGAACTTCAGTTGGCTATTTTGTTAAATGTCATTCCGCTGTCAGATTTTAACATCGTTATAATAAATATATTATGTATGCTAGAAGCTCCTTTAATATTTCCAATACTAAGGTTTTCTGTATAGAATTATTCTTTAGATTCTACTTATATCGCCGGTAGTAGCTAAGATGGATATACTTGTCATTAAAATTCTTCACAGGTTCGATATTGTGGTATATTACTAGATATTTACCCCGTGTTATTTCGGGCTCCATTACTAGAATAGACCATCCATCGTTCTGCCAGGCAGTTCGTAATAAGCTATAGATTGGCTATGCGAGTCAATGCCATCGTGGCTACTAGGTGGTTGGTTTCTGCACTGTCTTTCCCGGGTCTGGTACCACCGCCTTACCTATTCCTGTCGCAATAGCGTCAGTGCTTGTCACTGTCGTGCTTCGGTTACCGGCTATTTATATAAAGAGCCGATAAACTTATGCGTGTGGCATTAAAACCCCGTCACAAGGTTAGCAACTCTCCATTAACATATTTGATGTCTATAGGCGATAAGTGTCTCTTTTCATCATGACAGCAAAAAATCTGAATTACCCGGGAATAAGTTATGTACTTAATGTGACATTTCAGACTTATTTTTGTTGGCTAATTATCAATGGTTTCTTCGCGAAAAAAGTTGTTTCGTTATAATTTTTAAAGTAACAATAAACAATTTATAATGTGAAAGAACGTTTGCCATAGAAATTACACCGACGAGTGTAATATTTCTTAATAACAAGTCCAAGTAAGTTTTTCCGTGCTAAATTGTTACTAATTTAAGTTAAGATGTGGATGTTCACATGTGTAAAAACAAGCTGCAGGCTGGACTAATGAGCACTTGCTTTTTTATAATATTAACATCTAGCGCAGAATGCTTGATTTTCAGAGAGCGGTGTTTTTAACCACGTTAATGATATATATTTAAGTAGAAAATGTTTCCTTAATTTCTAATATAACGGCGCCATTTTACAAAAAACTTGAGAGGTGTCAAGGGACACCAGGATGGAACGAAGTTTCTTTCGATTAATTTACAAAAAACCTGTATACACTCAACAAAAATAATCGTAGCGACACCACACTGTTCAATGCGAAATAGAAATGAAAATATCTGGCTTGCTTTCTATAAGAGAGAGAGAGAGAGAGAGAGAGAAACATGCACACGCCGCACAGCTTACAATAGCTTACTATAGCAAAAAGTGTCGTGACAACTTTTCGTAAGAATTTTTTCCGTCTAGCCGCCTTTCACAACGCGCGATAAGGAACATCGTCCCAATTATAAAGTAATAGTTGTAATTTGGACATTTGGTAATTTGACATTTATGGGAACAATTTCCGCCTTATTCCAAAACGAGGTCTAAATATAGTACCGACTTAATACCAGGTTTATTACTAGTACTAGATGAAACGTTATTATAAAACCGAGTTTAGCGCTAGTCCGAGTATCTTCTATGGTTCTAAAGATAAACCTCCGCGACCCCTAGTTTAACTTTAATACTAAGCTCAAAACGTCAAACTTAAAGTTGACATAAGCGTCGTATTTGCTGTGAAATCATTGTTTGTAATTAAAATAATTAAATTTGGACATAAACGTAATTGATATAATAGATTTGGAAGATTTGGATGTATTGGAAATATACCAGAGGCTTAATAGACCCCAAAGTCGAGTGAATCCGTTTAACTTAAATGACGGAGACTTTCGACAAAAATATAGATTCACGAAAAGGTTTGCCAGCAAAATTGTGGATTTCGGGGACAGGCTCTTAGTCCTGAGTTGCAAGTGGTTTGCGCATTACGCAACTGGGCTCGTCATGAGGTAAGTGTATAAACTTGATAACCTCATTACAAGCAATGCCAGGATATTTCAACTGTTGGAGAACTTACTGAAATATTATTATTGTTTCTATAGATTCAAGACAATACTGGCTACTTACATGGTGTATCCCAACTGACCATAAGCAAAACTTGTAAGAAAATAGCAGGGCTTTTAGCTGGATTGTCTCATAGATTTATAAAGATGCCAGCTACATTAAATCAGCAAGAAGAAGCAATGAGGAAGTTTCGCCGTATAGCTAATTTTTGAAAGTTATAGGTGCTATAGACTGCACTGACTGATTGACTTACCTTTTCTTCAAATGTCTAATTTTCGCCTATTTTTTTCTTAGTTTGATCCATTTTAGATTCGTAGAACTATCTGATTACGGCAAAAAAAGTAATGCTAGATTTTATAACAAAATCTAATCGTACCTTCTTGAGGCACTCAGGTTTTTGTGCTTCTATAATAAATAAAAACAGACTAGCTATGGAAATACAGAAATAAGTAACTTGAAGTGCTGTTGTATATATATTATTGAAATATTTACTTTCGCATATAGTATTTATTACAAATATTCGAATTAAATTACGCGTGTCGCACACTTTTATTTTGTTTTTTTTAGTTTATTTCGTTGTACGCTAACTCGACATGTGTACACATGTAGGTATATAGTGGAAATAAAAACAAAATTCAAATAATTTCAACGTTTCCAGATTTAAGATATTTTTCATAGCAAAATTTTACTTATATTTTATTTTATTATCACTTTTGAACTCATAAATCACTTTTTAATAAACAATTTGCTTTCTTTTCATATAAGTATGTTTGTTGTAACGGAACGTTGCATGTTACGCCGAGTGAATGAATGAATGGTTTAGAGTCATTTTAGCTTATAATCTGTGGATACATTTTCATCCAAGGTCTATCTTCGGTATTAGCTAGTCCCTGTTTTTGTAATAAGGCGGTTTAAGTTTAAGCCTCGCAGAAAATGTTACTACTTGTAACTAAAACAAGCCGACTAACTGTCAGAATAAGGAATTGAGAATATATAATATGTTGATCACACCGCGTCATTTCACAAGTACCTAACAGTTTATTAACAATACAAAAGCCACAAATATTTAAGACTAGGCGCTATATTTAGGACTAGGCCTACAAATACCTACATAAGAGACTTTTTTGTTAAAAATTGCGCTTTTGAATGAAATCCAACTGTTTAAGTAAACAATAAACATAATTATCATTTGATAATTTGAATAAAGCAACTGTTTTGATCACGAATTTATATTATACGCTGCAGCGCTGCCTAATTTTGACTTTAGTTGGACGATTATATTTTTTCAGTGCTGCAGCGAGTGTTAACCAAATGGGACACGACTTATACTTAGCATAGCTTCTCTAGTACGTAGTACATTAAACTCTGCTAAAAACATTATTTTTATAAATATGAAAAAATTTAGACACAACGGATTGGAACCAGCGACCGTCTTGCCTTAAAGTCTAGTTACACCTCCTCAATTTTTTTTTCGGAGCTAACCGTTTCTGTTTTATATAAACATATACAAGACCACTAATTTAAACTTATTTAAAGGCTTTTATCTCAAGTAATTTATATCATAAAACAAAGTTATTGACAAAAAGGAAACTTTGTTATTATAAAACTCATGTGAGAATTTCCAGTAAAAAGCTTTCAATGGACCCTTGGCATAAGTTAAGACTCTGGGCGCTTTAGCACATTCAATTTATGCCTCATGGCCATTTAAGACTATTGCCCCATCATGCGTTAAGACACAAGAATATCATTCTCACAATTAAACCCAGCGCTCGCAGCGCTATTTGAGTGAATATTACCTATCCCCACAGTCGCGCATAGTCCAGAACGGTTCTACTTTTGATGGGTGACCGCCAATAATTTTGCATCTGAATCTTCCTTATTCATGTTAAACCGCCGCTTCGACTGTCACTTCTATTATATTCATACTAATATTGCTATATTACTAATGTGGGACTAACGGCCAGTTTCCGAAACGCAAATTAATTTTAACAAGCAATTAACATATTTTTTACAAGCAAGTGATCTGCTAAACACAGATTAATTGCTTGTTAAAATTAATTTGTGTTTCGGAAACCGGCCGTAAGTACCTTAGGACTGTCTCGGGTGCACTGGTTGTACCTCTGCCTACCCGTTCAGGGATACCACCGTGAAGCTACTTTTTAAAGATACTACTTAATGTTATAAATGCAAAAGTCTGTCCGTCTGTTACGTTTTCACAGCTAAACCTCTGAATCGATTTTAATGAAATTTGGCATGAAGGCAGTTAAAGATCCGGGGTTAAACATAGATTAAGTTTCAAAAAACAACCCTATAAAGGGCTGGAATAGGAGATGAAAGTTTTTAAGAAAAACTATATGGAAGACATGTTATTTCAGCATGCCGTATACCTAAATTACATAGGGCGATCTTGGGGGCGAAGCTGCGTTAAGTTATTAGTAATAATCATTAGGCCGTTAGAAGATTAGAATTAAGGTTTTAATCAACAGGATTGTTTTTCGTCTAAAGATAAAAAATATATGGTAGTATATATCAACCACAGCTATCTTGGCGAAATGTCTTCAAGATAACTGTTGCAAAAATATATTGTGATGAATATTCCAAGTGTTACTAGGATCAAGAGATTTCGTTTCGGGTAAACTTCAAACTTCATCTAATCGATGGACCATAAGATTTCATAGCAATGGCATTCATTACTCGCTTTACTTTTCGTAACCGAAAATCCTTTACTTCCTTACTTCCTTTTAGTCAGTCGGGGTAAATTCAGTGGAGATTAACAGTAGTCAATCTACATACATGTAATATTCGAATAACGCACATATAGACACCTCTCACGGACGCGATATCTCGGAATGGTTCGAAACAGTTTGTTTCGCACCATTCCAAGATATGCGTATGTAAGAGGTGTCTATGTGTGCTATGCTCGAATATTACTTGTATGTAGATTGACTACTGTTAATCTCCAGTATACTGTGCTTTTACCCCTGTTTTTTAACATTGACTTCTGTTAGTCTCTAAAGTATTCTGTGGTAAAAGGTAGCGTAGGTTACTCCTGGACAGTGTAGATTTTTAATAGTATTTTAAAATATTTTTTAGTCCAGTAGTTGAATTTACTCCTTAAAAACATACAAAAATAAAAAAGTTTTCTTTTAATATATCACGTTTTCTCCTTTTATTTATACAAATTCTATGATAAAATGAGCTAAGCCAACAATAAAATATTTTTAACACAATCTAAATGTTTAAAATTATAAATCTGAAATAGGCTTCGAAATAGGCTTACATTAGATAATAAATCTTGGAACATATATTCCGGGAAAATAAAGAAATTTAATTTAAAAAGTGTGAGTTTATACTTATGTACGCACGCTGGTAATAAGTTATACTTATGCGGCGTAACAAAATATAATAGTAATTTAAAAATTTAAGTTGACTTCAAATATCAACTATACCTACTCATATCTAAAAACAACTTAACTGATTTTGTTAAAAAAAATATTTACGGGACAAATTAAACTGACTGATCTAACCCCAAAGTAAGCAAATTATTTGCTTGTGTTATGGGTGTTAGTCAACGATACTAATACATAGAAATACATAAATAAATACTGGAATAGATTTAATAAGCACCCAAACTCGGAAATACAAACATTTATGCTCATCACACAAATGCTTGTCACCGACGGGGATCGAACACGAGCCCCGTCGATTGCGTAGTCACTAACTGCAGAGTCACTAACCACTCGACCAATCGGGCGGTTATTACACTTTTCCCTAAGTTGGAATATACCTGATTTAAGTCAAAAAGAATTATCTCGATATAGCTTTTACTTGCCGATTCGTGAATAAACATACAAAAACCAAACATACACACACTTACGAAATTTAGTACACGGACTTGGACGTCATTATAATCAATTATTATTATCCAATTTCAACGACATAACATACATACATGTCAAACTGATGACTACAGTTTTTTCCTCGGTTGCAAAATAGCTATCAATATGTCACAACTTTTTGTTTGTAAAAATCTATACATACATATAAAAATCGTAGGAAAGTCAAAACTGTACATTGAATATTTTTGAAAAAGAATACTTGGAGCGTGATCTACAATCGATATCGAAGCAAAAAATATAGTTTTTAGAAATTTTGCCTGTTTGTCTGTATGTCTGTATGTATGGCCGGGGTAAACTCAAAAAGTACTGGATGGATTTACTTCAAATTTTGCATGAATGTTACTAACAGATCGGGTCAACATAAAGGCTACATATTATCACACTATCACCTACGGGGGAGGTGCTGTGCGGAGTAAACGAAATCCGCGTGGACGAAGTCGCGGGCAACAGCTAGTAATAAAATATTTGAGAAACTGCTATGAATATAATTATGAGTTTTCACGGACATTTGTGAGTCATATCAGCTAACTTCATCATGTCCCTTTTTGGTTTTCGATGTGCGCACGGATCGTTAAAATTTTACTCTCACATATTTTTTCAAACGTAGCAATTGAAATATAACTTCAATAATATTATTATAGATAGTATAGAAAAAATATTCAGTTTATAGCACAAAGAGTATCTTATAATGAATATTATTTTAACGAATTTCTTAATACTCGTACATTATTATAATACATTTTTAATACACTTTATAAGTCGTTGAAGTAAATTCGCAAAACGTTAACAAACACCGGCGCCTCATCAAAAGTCGATCGCCTATAAACTCTACAAGATAAGAAAAACTAAACTAGCGTGAAAATGTTGGAGATAATCAATCAAGTCGCTACAAAACGGGGCGTTGTTAAAACAAAATCCTTTCCCAAGGCCCCTACAATACTTTATCCCAAGCAAACATGGATGAGAACTGGCCGATCCCATTTACTAACACTTAATAAACAAAGGCGCTTTTGTAATCCGATAGCGATATGCAATTAACATTCTGAACGTTACGTTTACTGCGTTCCAAACACTGAACATACAATGCCAAGACCGACTACGGGGAAACGTACTCGTATGTAACGTTTACATCATACTAAGGTCGATATCGCAGTATTAGTAGTTTTTATGAAGAACATGCATAACGTGAGCATACGGCTCGTTTTGAATGGGACTGTCCCGACTTACATCTTACTAAGGTCGATATCGCAATATTAGTAGTTTTAATGAGGAACATGCATAACGTGACCATACGGCTCGTTTTGAATGGGACTGTCCCGATTTACATCATACTAAGGTCGATATCGCAGTATTAGTAGTTTTTATGAAGACCATGCATAACGTGACCATACGGCTCGTTTTGAATGGGGCTGTCCCGATTACGAGTTGTCCCGAGTACGCTATTCCGGTATCTCTCAGGATATTTCAGGGAAGTGAAAATGTCGGATATTCCGAAAAATATATAGTCACATTTGTCCGGCATGGAAAGTTTTAAATTGTATTGGCCTTCCCGTTGGTCAAATGGTTAGCGAATCTAGCTACGAAGCGATGAGGCTCGGGTTTGATTCCCGACAAGAAAAACCTTTGTCTGGTGAGCATAAACGTTTGTATTTCTAGCATTGGGTGTTTATTATGTATGTAACAGTATTCATATATGTATTTTTGTGTACTAGCATCGTCGACTAACACCCATAACACAAGCAAATAATTTGCTTACCTTTGTGTTAGATCGATTTGTGTAATTTGTCCAGCGATATTATTATTTTTATAATACTTTTGTCAACAGCTTCTACTAACTTGACGAATATTTTTTTTGGAAATGAGCTTACGCAACACAAATATCGTACTAAATAAGATTTTCACCGTGTTGGTCCGGGCTCCTTTGAAGAATAGCCAAACTGCTGTTCTGCCAGGCAGGTAGCAAAAGATGACCGATTGAATATACGTGTCACTACCATCGTGACTAGTTACTAGGTGGTAGAGTTCCGCAACATCTCATCCAGGTATGTTACCATTGCCTTAACTATTCCTGCCACAGTAGCGTCAGTGCTAGTCATTGCCGTATTCCTGTTTGGAGGGTAAGGTCTCACTGATGTGACATGGCCACCCCGTCACACGGATAGCAACGCACCATTAACACCTTTGGTGTCTATAGGCGATGGTTTCTCTTTCCATCAAGAGAGCCATCAGCTTGTTTGCTATCTAATGATATATAAAAACGGTAATTTCAAAATTTTCAACACTTTGGTAGATGTAACTTGATATCCCATTTCGATTCTCTATGGAAATAGATAACTATTACCACAGAATATTGGAGAGTCAATCTACATGCAATTAATATTCAATCAACGCAACATAGACACTTCTCGCGAACGCGATATCTCGGAATGGTTCGGGACCACTCCGATATATCGCAACCGTGAGGTGTCTATGTGTGCTATACTCGAATATTACTTGTATGTACATTGACTTCTGTCAGTCTCCAGACAATATGTTTGTGTATTTTGTATCAAAACAATATCCCGTTTTAAGATAAAAACAATATGGTTAGTTTAAGCATGCATCATTTTTATTGCCTTACGTCAGATTGTAACCTCACATATTAATATTTTTTAATATCCTCTCTATAGACATCCGTCAGTTACGCCTTTATGTATGTTCATATAGACTTTTCATATCGTAGGATAGCAAATAAGTATATGGTTCTTCTGATAGAACGAGATAAGTATCCTCTATAGACACCAAAGTTGTTAATATTCTGGTGGGCTCGGATCGCAGTCCGTGTGGTAGGGGTGGTATATCACACGCATATTTTCAATTTAATATGCATATGTTCAACCTACTTCATAAAAGGAGGAGGTTCCAAAGTAGGATATTTACAAGTATATTTTTCCTAGCTATACCGCTGCATTATAAAAGTTTTGGGTAAATTCCACGGAAAACCCTACGTTTCCGGGATAAAAAGTAGCCTGAATACAATTCCAGGTCATCTTCTATCTGTGTGCCAAGTTTCATCCAAATCCGTTCAGCAATTTTTGCATGATTGATTAACAAACATCCATCCATCCAAACTTTCGCTTTCACTCCAGTTAAGTTCAACTTAAAAAATGGGATAGTTTTTATTTCAATAACCCCCCCTCAAGTACCACACCAACATATTCAATACAAGTAAATTGTATGGCAAACAACGTTTGCCGGAACAGCTAGTATTAATATAGATAATACTCGTATATATGTATATTTCATTGGAGGTATAACTCCGTGCTAAGTAAACGGATTTGCAAAATTCGTCTTGTATTAAGGAGAGTATACCTACTTCCCGTTTGGTTCCATATAAATTTTGTGCAGATCTGATTCAGGATTCCAGATATACAGGAGGTTAGAAGTCGGTAAGTGCAGCTTGTCTGTTTTCATATCCTTTGGGGTGTTTTTTTTTATTATATGGGACAATCCTTGAGGTATATTCTATCCCTATACAATACAAGACGAATTCTTAAAACCAGATCACTCTGTATAAACTTAGGCGTGGTTTAATGGTCATACATTAAAATCAGTAAGTAAATTATCAATCATCCCTTGTTTACGTACCCTTATGTTTAGAATTTAAACAAAAAATGAGGGAACCCTTAGAGTATACCCAGTCCAACAAAAAAAGAAAAAAGAATTATCAAAATCGGCCTGCTCTGTAAAAAGTTATGCATGGTCTAGCTTAAAAAATATACGCCTCTAATTGAAAACCTCCTCCGTTTTTTCGTCGGTTCAAAATAATAATTTAAATATAAAACCTAATTTATAAATAATTATCACAAAATAATAAGCTGTTTATTAATTGAAATGTCAAAAATGTTTAACCAATTTTCTGCATAATAGCTGCGTTTGATAGATTTTAATAAAGATAATTGGAAACCGTGCATCAAAGTTGAACAAAGCCTTCATACACATATGATTCGGACTGCAGCGAACTCCACGTTGAACTAATTACAAAATTGCTTCAGACTTTGGACTCGTGACTATACCGACCGGATAACTCAACCTTCCCCGCGACTTAAGAGGCAGTTTACATTTTAGACCAACTTTTGACGAGAAATCAAAATTTTCCAACTCCTAATTTTTCATATTATAAGATAGTTTTATTTAATTTAATGGTACCATTAGATAGATTCATCTTTTAAATATTTCTTCAATGAAACAGATTTTTTAATCATCAGTTGTATTTCTCATAATAAATGTTCTCCGAAATCAAGTTTCAACAAATACGCAAAGAATCTATTTTTCCAAAAGGTATTGCTACTGCTAGAATCAACAAACATAATTAGAAAAATACTAAATAACCAAAAACATTCAACAATTGCGCCTGAATGGATTACTTTTTCCTAAAAGATCTATAACTATATCTAATTAATTAAGCAAATAGGCCTGTTTCAACGAAAATTAACAAAATATTACTGTTTTTTTTTTGTTATAAAAAAAATGAAATTTTCCATTAGAAATTGGTATAGAATAAAACTATATTCTATTCTTATGCAAAAATAAGTCAATTATATAATATTTATTTATTTTTTATTTCCAAAAGAAATAAAAGAGAATAAATACTATAAAATCCGTTACGTCCGTGTGCCAAAATTAGTATCGCGTAGTAATAATTAAAATATTAAAATTATCAATACTAATCTCATTTTACTAGCACTAGGTACACTATATGGATGACGACGTCCAGCTCTCGCATCGATTAGAAAATATCTAAATTTCAGTTGGGCGATTTTGTGAAATGCCTCTTAAGAAGGACGGGGAAGATGCGTTCACAGCTCGGTTGACTAGCCACAAGGTTTTTAATTTTTTATAATGTTGTCTTATAGCAACTTTATACATATAATACGAAATAGTGGAATTATATTTATAGTTAAACATTATACACTCGTATTTATCAAATCTTGTATTTTCTTTTTATTATTTTAAATATAATCTATATTATCTATATTACTATTATAAATACGGAAGTTTGGATGTGTGGATGGATGTTTGTTACTCAATCACGCAAAAACTATTGAACGGATTTGAATAAAATTTGGTACACAAATAGATGATAACCTGGAATAGCACATAGGCTACTTTTTATCCCGGAAAAAATAGGTAATCCCCGGGATTTGCCAAAAACTTTTATAATGCAGCGGGCTGCACGCTGTTGCTAGTTAAATAATATTTGAAAACTCGTTTGTGTGATATATTCGAGCATAGTAATATATCTGTGTATTAAAAAAATTGATGTTTTTTTTATTTGTTACGTTATTTTGTGTCGAAATATTGATTAATAAAATATAATACGATATATCGAAATAGTTTCTCTGATATTTATAACATTGAAAGATAATATACAAGTTAAGAGCTTTTTTGATGTAATAAATATCGCCTGAAGACAACAAAGATGTTTTCAGTGTTGTCACTTGTCATCCGCTTTGAGAGGATTTAATGTCATATGCGTAGGTTTACCGGAGACTTTATCCTACAAACCAGCTATTCTTTTTAACGAATATAAGGTGACATTCACCTAAGTAATAAACGTTAAGATGCTGGTTCCAAGCTCAGGAAAGTCATTCTAAAGTCTACCACTTAGTAGTTACGATGGTAGTGACAAGTTTGGCGAATCTTTCGCCCTTTGCGAACTGCCTGGCAGAAAAGCAGACAGCGTACTCGTTAAAAGTGGCCCGAACTAACAATATATGGCAATAAAAATAATAAACTACAGTATCAAGAGAAAAATAAATTTAAATTAGAACAAAATTATTTAAAGTAAAACACATATTTTTTTAATGCAGTAAAACTGCAACAACCAACTGCATATTTCCTATATGTCCGAAACCCCGCATCAGATCTCCACCAAATTAAAATAACACCACCCGAGAAGTATACGCTCTCAAACAATAACAGAATATTTAAAATCGGTTCATAAATGACCGAGTTTGAGGCAACAAACAAACAACAAAATAATAGCTGTCACGGCAAACGTTGTTTTGCCGTTTTAACAACTCTCATTTTTTTCTCTATATTTTCTCACATTTTAAACCTTCTCTGGACTTCAACAATTCAAAACCAAAATTAGCCAAATCGGTTCAGCCGTTCTCGAGTTTTAGCGAGACTAACGAACAGCAATCGATTTATATATATATATATATATAAGATTACCGAAAATTTATATGAATACATATTTTTTTGAAAATTTTCTAATTTTTATCTATCCTTTGCCCATCCCTACGTGTCATCCAGGCGCCGTCCGTGCATGCGACATGAAAAGCCTCACTAACTCCGTCCATGACGTTACTAATGTCCACTTTGAACTACAGTTTGGAATTATTGAAGAGCTACGCGAAAATTGCTATTTCTTTAATTACGTAGATTGTTTGTTGAAACAACAATTTGGAAATATTATTATAGGGAATTGCTCCTGCTCGGTTTCATGTCAAAATAAAGCCGCAGGTTATTTTGGCAAGCTTTAATTTAAATTGAATTTTATACGTTACGCGGGGATAGCGGCTCGAGGAAAGGGTATTGCATCATCCGATCTGGCGATCGCGCTACCAATTGGCACTTCCGTACGAATTGCAGTTCCAGAGGTCGATAGAAAACGTGGTGATGCCCGAAATATCATAGGTGTAGTTTTGGCTAAGAACAATGATGAGCAGTATCAAATTGGTACCAAGAACGGAATCTTAAAACAATTATATTCTCGATCTCAGATTAATGTATGTCCAAGAGTTCTTCTTGATGCAGAGGATGTACCGGATGTATTGTTACCTGATTGTCAAGTGCCTTAATAAAAATTATTATTCTCATTTTAACAACGTGTTTTTTTAAATAAAGCAATCTTTTTATACATTTCCTAATACGATATGGGAATTATATACTATTCCTAGGATATGTTTACGTTTCCTAGGATATGTATGTATTAAATAATTTTACGTTTCTCCTTAATACATATTAAGGCTAGTTGATTCGCCTAGCTTCGCCCGCGAGTAGATTAACATGTCGTCGAAATAGTTTTACATACAAATTTTTTATCCAATATTTCATTCAACGGCTGCTAGGCGGCTTAGTGGTTATTTAAAAAAAATGTTAGCCTATGTTTAGTTAGCGGATTCAGAAGTTTAGCCATGATAGTGTAGCAGACAGAAAGATAAATTTCCGCATTTATAAGTATTAATAACAAGCAAGGTGGTTTTTCCCTGTTGGAAAGAGATAAGCCTATGGACACCAAAGACGGAAATGACGAGTAGCTTTCCGTGTGATGGGAGTTGAAATGCCACATGCATTAATTTACCGGCTATCTTGCCATCAAAACCGAACCACGTCATTAACAAGCACAAACTATTGCGACATTAATAAGGAAAGCGGTGGTACCAAATCCAGATTAAACGTTGCAGAATTACAGGGCTACCTCCTGTAGTTCTGCAAGGTTTAATCTGGTTGGTACTGCCATGTTTGGTCAATCGTTCGCTTAACCTTCAATTCCATACTCTACAGCCCGCACACTTTCGTAAAAGTGGTACAAAGTTAATTACGTATAAATATGTAAATAGAAGTTAAAATAAAACAAATAAACGAAGTTGAGAGCAATAGCAAATAACATTAATACAGACAAATATGATAATCAATATTTGGTTTGCAGCAGTCATTAGCTAAAGTTCAGGAATAATGAAGATACCGGAAGAGAACCATAGAATGAAAGACACCATTTGCATATTGCACTTTAACTCGAAACGATGGCTTCGTTGGCCTCAATACAGTTTTTGTATGCATGCGATGATACTTCCTCGGTAATTACAAGAAGTGACTTAGCTTAGGACTATTAAAAAGATAGCATAGAAACATTTGCCCTTATAAAAAGAGACTAATGTTTTAACTTTTAATTAATGTTATTTGAATGCTATTTGAATAGTAAGTATGTGACACAATGAATTTTTGCTATATCATCTCATCCAACTGCTGTACCTACAAAGATAAACGGAAGCCTTCAAAAATTTCATTAAGACAAAACTTATTGAAATTTTTTGATGTTGTTCTTTAATAATTTTTTAAGAAGTTTCTTGTCCTCCATTTGTTCTTTAATAATTATTATCTGTCTGTTAATTTATTTACAAGTTAAAATCTGAAATTTCAAATCATGAATTCTGTGTTTGTTATATAAAAGTATCAGGAATTAGACATAGTAGAATCACTTAAGTAGAATCACTTAAGGAATTCCAGTTAATGTTCAATGACTTGATTTTAGTGGCAAATTATAAATCTTGCCAAATAAGCATTTTAGCGGACTAATAAACTAACTATATCCCGTAGGCCGTAATACACGGGTGCCTCGCGAATGAATACCATTGAGGGCAGAGATCATAGTAGGTGATGTTTTAATTTTACAATCTGAATCGATATTATGTTAAAACATTACTTTGTATATATGCATATATTATATGTTAATCCATACCGAAATAATATAAATATTATATATATATATATATATATATATATATATATATATATATATATATATATATATATATATATATATATATATATATATATATATATATATATATATATATATATATATGTAGGAAGTGGGTCAGATACGATAAATAAAATGAGGATATGGTGATATAACAACTCTTTATATTTTGTTCAGCTTGTATCAAAAAGATCAAAAATAACATAAGATCACTATTAAAGCTTTCCATTATTTAATGACTAGTTCTCGTTTAACAATTCCAAGCAACTTAATTATTCCTTATTACAAATAAGTCATAATTTAAGCAATAGATAGTCCATTATAAATTGTACTGCGACTAATTTATAGTTGACAATAATAATTAACTTGTTTGCACAAATTAATTATCCAAGAGTCAAGGATAAGCTACTAGCAAGATACAACAAGTGTACCGAGCCACGCCAGAGCCACTATTCTACTAATAACACACAGCTTAAAGTGCCGCATGGATCGAGCTGAAAATGACGTAAAGGCATTTTACTAACGAAGATTTGGTTACAACGGGTTTTTAATAACTCAATTCCTAAATAAAAGCCCCGGTTATTAACGTAACATACGAACAATAATATTAGCAGTATATTCTGTCTATTCGCAGCAAAATAAAAATACCTATTTGACTATTGTTAATTTAAAGTTTGGCTTATTTTCTCGTCATAAGTAATTCTTGTTTTGTGAGTGAATCATCTAATCAAACATGCAAATACTCGAATTTACGATTCGTATTTTTTTAATCTTTTGTTTTAGGCGCTCATTGACCTTAGATTTTACCGAACTCTCATGTTTTCGTCGCAAAAACCTTTGTCTATTGAGTTGTTGTTCCCTTTTATTATCTTACAGTGATATTAGATTGTACTTCCACATAATAATAGATACTTTGGATAAAAACATTTCCTATTTCATTCATGACATTTCGAATTCCAAAATACAATTATTTTTATTTCAGTTATATGTATTAATTTTTATAATATTAACATTTTATTCTTCTCATATAAATAATAGTATCTGAATAAACGAACTTTGCTCATTTTTTTTGTTAAAACGACGTTTTCTAAAAATTAAACCTAGCTTGATCGATTTATCGCCCCCGAAAGCCAGCCTCGAAACATACTAAATTTCATAAAAATCGTTGGAGCCGTTTCCGAGATGCACACATATACATAAAGGATACTAGCTGACCCGGCAAACGTTGTTTTACCATACAAATTACTTATATTGAATATTTTGGTGGGATACTTAAGAGTGGAAGGGGGGGGGATTGAGATTAAAAACTATCCTAGATCTTTTAGCTAAACAGTGCTTAAAATTCGTATTCGCGTTACATTTCTTTTCACATGTAAGTTTATAGTTGTAATTATTCGTTTTTGAGCAATTAATAATTTGAGTTTTACTATCGTAAGAGTACGTAAAGCTATTATTACCGTTTAATGGAAATAATTAGCAGGTCGCTAAATGCGGTAATTATTTTTGCATATTTAATAACATCCAACATAACAGCAAGATAATCACTTGACAAATAGAGCGCAAGGTCTCATGTAAATATTTTTCAAATAAACAATAACTTTATATTCCTAATTGAAGAAATTTATAAATGGAAAACATGACTTGAATTCTCAAAACTGAATGAAATCCTATAGATACATGCACAATTTAATATTGCCATATTAAATTGTGCATGTATTTATAGGATTTCATTTTGAAAATATTTAACACAATATAATTGAGGAAGCCGGAAACCGTCGGTGGCATTAACGGTAGTTATATTATGACGTCACAGGAACCCCGAGTCCACAAAGCGAAGTTCCTGTAGAACAATACATTCACTGGGAGCTTTATGAATCAACAGCCGTTCAACTACAATATTATTTATTGTTTGAACACAATTTTCCATCTCAATAATTTTCACACAATTTTTTGGTTTCAATGAGAGAGAATTCAGAATTGAAATTACTTCGTCTCGTAGAAATTATATCTAATATATTTAAATTAACCGTTGCCCGGGATTGGAAAAAGTGCCGGTTGGCGATAGGCTTGTCACCTATCACATTGTGGGACGTAGCATCTTCAGCAAATCGTGGATGCACTTGTTGTACCTCTGCCTACCTCTTCGGGGATACGGGCGTGAAGATACTTAACTATATTTAAATTAGCAATTCTAGTCATCAATATTTAAAAAATGTTTTATTCAAATAAACCTTAGGCACTTTTGAGGAGTTAACATTTTAAATCTACAAACGGATCGGAACGCGGCCATATACTGAGGAGATCCGGCGAAAGAAACTTAGCAGGCTTTTCTTTTCTGTCTATTTTTTATAATAAATGTGTAACAATATTATAAGAATTCATATTACAAAAAAAATATAAGAGATTGGTGTGAGGAGCAATCAATCCCGGGCTTGTTTATCTGCTAAATATCCTCTTTTATAACACTTTTTTTAACATATTTTTTAATTTGTTTATTGGTAGATCTTTTGCACCATTAGGATGTTTATTGTAAAATCGTAAACACTGCCCCATAAAAGCGTTATTTATTCAATGGATACGAGATGTATGCATAAAGATAAAAAATTGTTTTTTCCCCTTGTGTTTTTATGTATTTACTAGCTGACCCTACAGCTTCTCCCGTGTGTACAGTAACATGCCATCAATATAATCTCTCATTCCCTATTTCAGCCCATGGTAAATTTTAGTTTTCTGTCCTCCTCCGTAATGTAAACTTAAACTGCCATATTTCATACAAAAATAATAAAGATCCCGATGAACTGAAAACTAAAAAGCATGTGAAGATGTTCTTATTAGCCCAAAAACCAAGTTATAATCGTTAAAATTAGCAAATACGAGGATATTCACTTTTGAATTTGTCAGGTAGACCCATACTTGACAAAATCGTAGCCAGGTGACGAATTTATTTATTTTTTATCATGGGGTTGAAAACACGCAAATGTATCTCCCGATAAAAAGAGTTATACCAACGCCTATGAACGCCAAAGATGTTAATGGTGCATTGCTTCGTATGGCGGGATGGCTATATACAACGGCTACCTTACCCTTCAAACAGAAACACAACAGTGACAAGCACTGATACTAATGCGGCAGGAATATGCACTAAATCAGGGTGAGACGTTGCAGGACGTAGACGGGAGTGACAAACTCTGTCAATCGTTTGCCTGTTACTTTGTGTACTTTTTTTGGCTACTAGGTGGTAGAGTTCTGCATTGTCTCGCCCGGGTATGGTACCACCGCCTTACCTATTCCTGCCGCAATAGCGTCAGTGCTTGTAGCTGTCGTGTTCCGGTTTGAAGGGTAAGGTAGGCGGTATACTTATGCATGTTACATAAGACCTCGCCACAAGATAGCAACGCACAATTAACACCTTTGGTGACTATAGACGATGGTAGACACTTTCCATCAGGAGACCCATCTGCTTGTTTGCTTTAGAATATTAAAAGAACTGCCTGACAAAACGGAAGATAATCTATACCGAGAGACCCGGACCAACACATAAATTTTTAATTTAATTGATTATATATATATATATATATATATATATATATATATATATATATATATATATATATATATTTATTTATTTATTTCAAATGTATCTCCTGAAAAATTTTAATTACGTTACTTTTTTCATAGCGGTCATCCATAAATTAAGTCTCACGTTAAGGGGGAAGGGGGGTAACAAAGTGTGACATTAGTTGACAAGGGACAGGGGGAGACGAAAGCGTTTTGACGTCACATGTTGAAACCTAAATTACTAAAACACGATATGTAAATTTAATCATAATTTTTCTCGTAAATATTACTAACTCGATCTATATGTATCTATATTAATTATTAATATTATGTTATTATCCTACTAATATTATAAATGCGAAAGTTTGTGAATATGTATGTATGGATGTTTGTTACTTTTTCATGCAAATACTACTGAACTGATTACGATGAAATTTGGTATGTAGGTAGCTAAAGACCCAGAATATCTTATAGGCTACTTATTACTTACTATTATAAAATATGTGGTGTGACACTCGCGGGCGGGGTTCGTAATGTCGAAGTGAGAGAGAGATTAGGTTTGAAACAAAGTGTCGGTGTAAAGATGAGAAAAGGCATGCTCCATTGGTTCGGACATGTAGAAAGAATGGTAGATGAAAGGTTAACAAAACAGATATACAATGCGAATGTGGAAGGATGTAGGTACCGGGAAAGACCAAGACTGACATACCACGATCAGATTGATCGAGTACTGTCCGAAGGTGGTGTCAAGAGTCTTCGCAAGCGCACTCCAAGTGCAAAATTATATGTGCCTAATCAAAAATTAAATATTTAAAAAAAAATGTGTATTGTATGTCTATTATTATATACAATCATATTTCTGATAGTCTTAAATCGTTACCCATAAATAAATTTCGCAAAAAGTTGTTTGATTTGCTGTTCGATAAAACTTATTATAATATTAAAGAATTTTTAGCCGATAAAATTAAATATTAATGGATAGAAATATAAGTTTGTTGAATTGTCCTTAAAAAATTTCAATGTACCTAGTAAAATTTTGTAAATAGTGAACATTTTGTAAATTATAAAAAATTTAATTGCACAAAATATGAAACTTGTAATTATAAAAATAACTTTTGTAATATGAAATCATCATTGTACATTTATAACAAGTACATAAAATAGAGAAAAAAGACCAGCCCGCTGAGTTTCTTCCGCCGGATCTTCTCAGTGTGTGGCCGCGTTCCGATCCGGTAGTAATTCTAAATAATCGAAAGAATGTTTTAAATGTAATATTATATAAAGATATTTTTTTTTAAATATTTGCATACCGTATAATGGTAGAATATGTTGGTAACTTAATTTATTTTTAACAACTTGTAACACCCATATTCTTGCAAATAAATATTTTCTTTCTTTCTTTCTTTTAAGTGATAAGAATCTAGTTTTTATCATTCACGTGTGGCATTTCCCAGATTAATAAAGTGAAAATCATACAAACCTGGCTTAGAACACAAATCTATGAGAACTGTATGCAAAGTAAACTGCCACGACAAGCTGTATAACAGGCTTTAAAGCTGTTATCAACCACAAAATCTATAGATATACGTATAAACTTTACGCTGTTTGCTTATGACGGGACAATAAAATTAGCAGCGTGGTGAGAGTAACGTCTCGACACTTTAAAACTCATTATGTAGGTACACTCAATTGCGTATATGTGTGTATGTACGTTTAGCATGTTTAATTTTATGAAAAACCAATTTTTATCAAATCCTTAGATTTGCAGTAAAAGTCCGATCCCCAATACTAGTAGATTTATCAGAACAATATAAATAATGTCGAAATTTTTAAGTTGTTAATTAACTTAGTTAAGTATAATGCATATACAAAGTTAGTGTCTCTGTCTTGAGAATCTTATGCATTTTTTGGTATTACGGATGATAGGTACGCGACGATTTTCTTTTCCCTTATATTATTTATATTAGTAAGTAATAAACAGTAGCTTTTTTCAACATTAGGTGATTAGTTTATAAATTTAGTGATCATTCAAAAATTAATGCTAGTATATTTATTAAAGCTTTCTGCTATTTTTATTTATATGTCGGTAGTCGTAAGAATTCGATTTTATTTTTTAACAATATTATAAAAAGGTAATATTTGTTTGTTTAATGGATCAACTCTCAAACTACTGGACCAATTTAAAAAAGTCTTCTACCAATACAAAACTTCATTATTACTGAGTTATGAAAGCTATTTTTATACCAGACTGAGTATAAGGAAATAATTTGTGTGGGTCACGCGAACGAAATCGCGGGGAACGGCTAGTATTTTATAAACAAACAATACAAATCACGGAGTAAATGTGATATTACTCTTCATGTGGTCTCTGCTTAGTCTTTGATACAAAAATCGAGATCCGAATGATTAATTCTACACTTCGAAAAGTGTAGAATTAATCATTCAGATCTCGATTTTTGAATCGTTGGCTCTACGTGAAATTCCATTGTTATTATACGCTATTACTATTGCACTTTTACTTAAATCTCACTTTTAACATATATTATTAATATATTACTCGACCGGTTTAACTTTTTCAAGCATCTTCAAAATGTAATATACTTACTTAACCAGTACGTAACTTGATGTAATAACTTAAGGAGTTAAATATATTGCATCCTGAAGATGCTTTAAAAAGTGAAACCAGGCGAGTAATATATTAAAAATATATGTTTAGGAGTGAAATTTAATTAAGTAGTGCTAAGCTTATTTAGCGTGAAATAAATAGTTATAGTGTGTAATCCAAATGATTATAATTTCTGATTTTTGTATTGTTTGTATTATTACGGCGGAGTGTACATATTATAAAGTTGCCTCTTCAGTAATGTAACCGAGCGAGTATGACTACTTTTATAAAGGGCCGTGCTATCGCAACGGACGTGCAGGCATCCGGCATCGAGTTATTATTGTTTCCAAGAGGATTTATGTGATGGTGGTCGGAACCATTCAGAGTTCTTTCCAATCGCATCTTATGTCATGGCTTATTGGTAAATAGAAATCCTATATGTTTTTTATTATTATCGGGAAGAAAACAAGTTCTTATTATCGGGACCGTAGTATTATTGGTGTTGCATATACATATGTACTGCATACCACAACGACCAACGTTAAATTGTATACTGGACACATCGAGCCCGATTAGAATTAGGCATGGAAATTATTGTTAAATTAGATTAACTGTTATGTGGTTAAAGTTAATTAATACTTAACAGTTATTTATTTATGTTATATTATATTAGTAGCCTATATAATATAATAAGTATTAGAAGCAGCAAAAACGCAAAGCTATCGAGTTAGCGACAAAAAGGTCCTCTGGATTAGTTTTATAATTTTTAGCAGTTATTATTAACATAAATCAAGGTAGCGAGCAAAGAAAAAAAAGCTAGGTAATTTTAGTGATGCATAAAATTTTAACAATGGTTGCTAATATAAATAACAGTTGTTAATTGATAAAAAAAATTAGTACGAAATTTAATATGTTAACTGTTAAATGATTCATGCCTAATTAGAATTTACAACTTCAAAAAATGTACACGCAAAATCATACTTTATTTAAAGAAGAGGGGGCAAACGGACAAGAGGCTCACCTGATGGTAAGTGATTACCGCCGCCCATAGATAACTACACTGCAAGGAGTCTTACAGTTGAGTTGCCGGCTTTTTAAGAATGAGTAAGCTCTTTTCTTGAAGGTCCATAAGTCGTATCCGTTTGGAAAATTTTCTGCCGATAGCTGGTTCCATATAGGAGTAATGCGGGCAAAAACTTGCCTCCAGAATCGCACGGTTGTGGATTTCCAGACATCGACATGGTGATGTTGAAACTGCGAATTTTTTCGCGATGTCCGATGGTGAAATTCGACGGCAGGAATTAGTCCAAACAGTTCCTCGGAAAATTTCTCATGATGGAGCCGATAAAAGATGCAGAACGATGCCACATCTTTACGTAATGCCAAAGAATCAAGCCGATTTGAAATAATCCCGTCATCGACGATTCGAGCCGCTCTTCGTTGAATGCGATCAAAAGGCAGGAACTGGTGCCGAGGAGCCCTCGCCCATAAATGAGAGCAGTACTCCGTAAGAGGCCGGATTTGCGCCTTATAAAGCAGTAAGCAATGGGCCGGTGTGAAGTACTACCTGGCCCTGCTGAGAACTCCCAGCGTTTTAGAGGCTAATTCAGCCTTGCCTTCTAAGTAACCGCGTAACTGAACATCGCTCGATATGTCGACTCCAAGTATTCCAATACTGGCTTTGGCTTTCTCGTAAGTATCTTCAAAACGAGGTGATACGACAAGGGGTAGTTTTAGCGGTAAACGCGCTAACTTGTGTCTTAATGGGGTTAAACTGGACCAAATTTAATCGACACCACTCCGAAGCCACGGAAAGTTGTGCTTAAATTTCTGACACACGTTTATTCCGGCACTCGTTGACGTGTTTCCGAGAAATTCCGTTGCGGCCAGAGTATAAAGTATCGCCTGTACTGTGAATGCTACTTTATCGCAACATGTCATTAATGTGCAGAAGAAACAGCGTAGGCGTACACAGCCTTGAGGAACACCAGCATTGACGAGTTTAAGGTCAGAGCATGCGCCATCAACAACGACCTTGATACTCCGATCCATCAGAAAACTGGTGATCCATTTGCACAATTTCCCAGAAGTCCATAGGATGGAGGCTTGGAAGGAAGTGCCTTGCGCCATACCTGATCGAAGGCCTTTGCTATATCAAAACTAACTGCCAATGACTCTCCCTTATACTCCACTGCCTCAGCTTATCGACGTGTTAAGTAAACAAGAAGATCACCAGATGAGCGTCGGCGACGAAAACCATACTAACGGTCACTAATAAGCTGGCGATCCTCTAGATACCTCGGAAGTTGGCAGTTAATAATGGACTCTATTATTTTGGAGAATAAGCAGGTTATTGATATAGGCCGATAGTTGGACGGGACCGACCGATGGCCTTTTTTTAGGGACTGGGTGCACTAAAGCGGTCTTCGAAGTCGTCAACCTTAAAATTATTTATTTAAGATACTTTTTAGGGTTCCGTATTTTTTAAGGGCAATGTACACACCTCTCGTTCCCACCACTGTAACTTCTGTAAGCCAGAATCAACAGCGGCAACCGTCCTGATAACTTCTGAGTTGAGAGCTCAGGGTACCCTCGGGAAAAGCTAAGCTATCTTGGAACCCGCATCGAAATTAATCAGAAGCGTATAGGAGGAGTAGGAAAATACATCCAGTTCCCTCCCTTTACAGCAGGAGACAGCGTAAAGATAAGACAAAAAAAAGCCTGATTGCTATTGCACTCTGAAAAAATTTTGCGCATGTCTACAGGAAAGCCAGCTGCTTGCTGATCCTCCTATGATATCGTACTCATAGTATAATCGTATAATTTGGTTAGTATGATACAATTAATATGTCATTTGAGCCAATGGTTTTTAGTATGTAAAACATGTTTTGAAATGGTAGACTGTACAAATTATATAAAAACAACATAGGGTCAACGTCTTAATTAAATTTCAACTAAGTAAAAATATTCGTTTTTAAAAGTAAAGTTGTAAATCAAAGGATTCTATTAACAAAAATTTCAAGATGTTCAATAATATCTTAAAAGGTATGAGCGATACGACGGGAGATCCTAGCGATATCTTTTGAATCTCATATTAAAAAAGGTTAAAGCTTTTAATTTTACATAATGCCTTCAAACTAAATACAGTTCCATATTAATTCAATAATCTGCAGAAAATGAGCTTTATAATTACATGGCGTCTGTTTTATAATAAAACGAGCTGACATTAACGTGTCAATGGAACAATTTTCATACAATATTTCATATCTGCTTGCTTGCTATCCAATGAAAATCTGCTATCTTGCCATTCTGTTAGGCAATTCGTAAACCGCGAACGACTACACGTAACATTTGCCTGGTCTCGTCTCGTCTTGCCCCGTACCAAATACCCAGGGTATTTGGTACTACTGCCTTACCTATTCCCGTCGCAATAGCGTTAATGCTTGTAATTGTCGTGTTCCGATTTGTAAGATAGCCGGTATACTTATGCATGTGGCATCAAAACTACACCACAAGGATATCAACGCACCATTTTTTTCGAAATGACTATTACAGTTGACCTTATGGGCGTCGTCACTGCGTCACCGGAATTTTTTGCGAGCAGAGTGCTCAGCCAGAGCTTAAATAAAATTTGGGTCTATAAACGCCCGCGCTAAGGGCTATCTCCTGTGAGACCAGACCTCGGCGTAGTGCGGTGTTCGGACTAAATGTCGTGGGCGGGGTTGTGGTATTGCGCCCCGTGGTATGCGCGGGGCGACAGAGAAGTCGTCTTCGTCGTCAAGACCGGCGACGACGGTATAGTGTCGTGTGTGTATTTGTGCCTAAATTTGAATTGTTTATGGTGATAGGATAAGAAAGTACGTGGCGAGGCCTCCTAAACCTAGATAAGAAAGGCGCGTCGGGCACTTAGTCCGTCGCGGCTTTTAATAGAAAATTTGCAACGCACCATTAACGTCTTCGATGTCTAAAAGCGACAGTTGTCTCTTTCTATCACGAGACATTTGCTTGTTTGTTGTCATATAAAACATTATGTCAAGCTGATTCTGACTAGCACCGCACCAATAACATATTTCGTGTCTATAGGCGATGGTTACCTTTTTAAAGCCGATAGTGTGGCACGCAATCCAAACATAATTTCTTTTGTCAGCAGCAGCTAATAGCTATGAAAATATGCAGACCAGACAGCGTGTAAACTCATATTATTTAATGGTCACCGATCGAATAGTCAACTCGAGCCCAAGGCATTCGTGCTAGGCCCTCGTCAGTTCGTGACTCGCACGAACGATGACAACATTACTCCGTGACCGCTCTCTCCGTTCAGTAATAACTCTCCGCACAACTTAACCGTAATTGCATAAAATCGCTTTTGTTGGAATTTCGCTTGCTCAACCCGCGGTGGGCCCTATTGGTGTTTCCGGGAAAAAAGGTCTCAATTGATGGAGAAACGATTGTTAACGCAATTCTAGTTAAGTAGACTTCGTAATTCTCACAGATTTAGGTCCTGGACGCGGGGTATACCTAGGGCTAACATACTCGTATAGAAATAGGAAAATTATGTGCATGAATTATAAATTTTTATTTCAGGTATACCATGCCCATAGATTTCATATTACAAAATAAAAATGAAAATATATAAAGTATAAAATTTTTATTTTAAATTTCATTTAATAAAAAAATTACTTACATATATTTAACACTAAACTAAATTTTACGGTGCCATGTGATCTGAACAGAATGGAATAAAATGGTTCCATCATTTTCGTAATGTCGTAAGATAGCTAACAAGCAGATAACTCTCCTGGTGGAAAGAGACATCCACTGACTATAGACACCACTAAGATAACGGTTCGTTGCTATCTTGTGGCAAGGTCTAATCCACATGTATAAGTTTACTAGCTACCTTACCCTGTAAATTGAAACATGACAGTGATAATCATTGACGTTATTACGGCAGGAAAAAATAAGGCGATGGTACAAGACCCGAGCGTTATGAAAATGTTCCATCTAGTAATCACAATGGTGGTGACACGTATAGCCAATTGTTCGCCTTTTACAAACTGCCTGGTAGTATTACAAATCAGATCGATCCACTCCCTTATATTATTAAAGAAGCTATTAACTTCACAATTTACACACACTCGTAAACGTTGTCATCGGCGACGGTGTGACCTGTTTCTGCCCGCAAACTCGCTAACCCACGTCAGGAGTCAATAACGAACCGAAATCCTGATGCCACTTGTCTTCCCACCCAAGAGACTGGCATAAGTCAATTGTCAATTTTACAAGATACATCGTTAAACTCAAACAAGCAGCATTTAAGCAAATTAAGCTGAGCACTTAGCTCCTCCATTTTCCGTTGGGTTTCGCAGTAACAGTTGCACGCACCAACTTCTTTAAAGTCGTTTCGAGAAAAAAAAAAGGAAGGAGGCAGTGGCAGAGGAGGCAATCTGCCTTCCCGATATGCGAATGCCATTTTGTTCTTTTCCACTAAAATACATTTTACAAGCGCAACAATTTGAATTTATTTATTGATTAAAATTTACAAGAAGCTGTCTGTCGGCATATATTGTTCTTAGTCGGAAAGCTTGACATCGTGTGATATATTGGGAGAAACGAGACGAATCTCGATCATCTGGCAACCCTAGGTACCATCTTATATTCTCAGACAATGAATCTCCATTGCTAATTTTAAATGCCAAAAACAATGTATTATTTATATTAAAGAATAATATTGCTGGACAAATTACAAAAATTGATCTAGCCCCAAAGTATGCAAATTATTTGCTTGTGTTATGGGTGCTAGTCAACTATACTAATACATAAAAATACATAATACTTTGAAGCACATAATAAACACATAAACCCAGAAATACAAACAAACTCATCACACAAATGTTTATCCCTGTAGGGAATCGAACCAGAGCCCAATCGATTCGTAGTAAGATTCGCTAACCACTCAACCAATGGTGCGGTCACCCCTATCATCACGCCGGTTCCCTTAGCGGGTAGACAGAGTAAACCTAAAATAGCTATCCATGTTCTGTTTACTCTTTTAATATTAGATATTCTGGCTCAATACGATTCACGAATTCACTATTCACAATAGGTGGTGATACTGTTGCCACATTTTGTCGCCCTAATAACTTATTTGTTGTCGTTTCTTGTGATAACCGGAAAAGAACAAAGGACTTCTTGATCTTAGCCAAATAGGCTAGCCGCTTTAGTACGAGGGATTCCTTCTCCATAGCAAATAAAATATATTTCAAAACACGACTTCTGTTTAGGCGGATCCATGTTATGTCGGTTTCTAAATACTTCAACGTTTTTTTCAGAAATTCTTTGGACAATGTAAACAAAGGGATTTTTAGAAATCCGATCCCCAATAGTGTAAAAAGCTCGCATAAGAAAAACGTATGTAGTTGTTCTTTACGAATGTATAGGCTCGCGTAATCTAATAGATTAAATTTTTGTTATCCTATGGAAATATCACTTAGTGTCACGAGTTTTGTTTTTGTACGAGTGACAAAATAAATCTTAGGTATGAGACAATTTCCAACACGCAAGTTTGTGAGGTTGGGTGGATGTATGGAAGTTAACAAGTTCTTCACGAAATGCCAATAAAACAATGCCGCACTATAGTCAAACGAATTTAATGCACGATTCGTCAGAGCTGTCGCTAGAGTCATGTACTGACATTTTGAATCAATCGTTCCCCTTTTACAAACAGCTTGGAAGGAAAGCAAATCGTCTATTCTTCAAAAGCGCCCCAGAACATCGTAAAGAAAACTAACACAGAGATATAACTTATATATAAAAATAGCTCAAGGGCTCAATCATATCAAATGCTCATATAGCAAGATAATACAGCAGGTTGTTAAAATTATTTGCTTACATCAAAATGATACAGCGGATGTTAAAATTATTTGCTTACATCAAAATTAACAGCAGGCTGTTGAAATTATTTGCATACATCAAAATGATACATACATCAGGCTGTGAAATTTCTATTTGTTTAAATCAAAATTGTACAGCAGGCTGTTAAAATTATTTGCTCACATCGAAACGATACAGCAGGCTGTTAAATTATTATTTGCTTACACCAAAACAATACAGCAGGTTGTTAAAATTATTTGCTTACATCAAAATGACACTGCAGGCCGTTAAATTATTATATGTTTACATCAAAATGATACAGCACGACGCTGTTAAACTATTATTTACCTTTAACAGCTTGTATTAAATGAAGACACAAATAGATTTTGTGTAACAAGTGTATTTTTAACCTAACACCAATTTCCTAAATGACGATAACTTAGCAACATTAACATTCCTATTCCGTTCGGACTCCCGAAATCTATTGGTCAGAATAATCTCGTGTTCTCAGCTGTCGAAACAGACCAACGAAATTGCAACCGCATGAATTACGCTCACGTCATGTTCGAAAGTATTTTTCCCTGAAGCCTATTTTGTTTTAACGAATAGAATGAAAAAAGTAACTAGCTGACCCGGCAAACGTTGTTTTGCCATATAAATTATTGAATTAAAAAATAAGGGTTGGTAATAGAAGGGTAAAAATTTACAGTTGTATGTATTTTTCAATGCTGAATCATCAAAAAATAAAAATAAAAAATTTGTCCATAAAATAAAACAATATTTTTAGGGGTGGACAACCCTTATCACTTAGGGGCATTGATATATAAAAACCCAAGATACACAATCAGTGTCTCAAAAACGTCCTCTAAGAATGAGTGCACAATTTAAAATTGTGCACTCACTCACGTCATTTCCCGCGCGTCAAAAATACAGAATTATTCTCTGATAAATTGTAAAATACAACATCATGAACGTTAAAAAAATATAAGATATTGTATTTTCGGTAAGTATAAGAGTTTATCGATTTATTTTTGTCGTTTATATTACTAAATATAGGGTGTAATGTATGATTTTCATTTTATTTGTCTTAAAAATGTAGTCGACGCTCCAAATATAATACGAAAAAATTTCAATGGTCACTTTTTCAGTAAAAGGACAGTGCATTACAACCTCCTTTTAATTTAGTCGAATAATACAAATTGATCCTGTTATTATTAGTGGAGTCGATTTTTTTTTCATTAATAAGTTAATTTATTTTAATAAGATTAATTTTTTTCATTAATAATTTTGAATACCTTTTATAGTTGTTAATTAACTGCCAAAAAAGAAGAGGACAACAATTTGACGATTTTAAAATGTTTGATTATATTGATTACTTATTTTGAGGACCAAGTTAGGTGATTCTTTTTATTCTATTCTATTTGTACGAATATAAAATAACAATATATAATTGTGATTCTCACGATGAACTTTGGAGATATATTACGAAACTTTTAATATAACAATAGGAAATTATAAGTAGCATCGAATTTTGTTCTGTTTGCACGTGTTGTTGATAACGATTTCTTAAGTGGAAAGCACAGGTTGCATTAAGAATGTTTATTTTTTGATTTAATAATTTATTTTTAATAAAATGTTGTTTTTGATTGCGGATATCTTATACTATACATATTATAAATGTTAAAGTTTGTATGTTTGGATGTTTGATAATCAATCACGTAAAAAATAGCTGTACCAATTTGGATTTGGACTCGGATATAAGATGACCTGGAATAGCACATAGAATACTTTTATCCTAATGCAGAGATCTGCAGCTAGTCTCGTATAAATTTTAAGTGACTGTTTATATGTACGAGTTGTTTTATTTGCATACTAGCTGTTACCCGCGGCTTTGCTCGCGCATATTTACTTTAGAACTTATTTAACCTTTCTTTATTTTATCAAAATTCTCTATATTGCCGGGTGGGCCGCTAGTACGTTAAAAATAATATTTAGATATTTATACTACTGTATTATAAAACTGTATCGTCTGCCTGTACATTCATTTTTTGTATCAAATTTCGTAATAAGTATTTGTTTTACGACTCACTGACTTCAATTTTACCATTATAAAAATTTTTGTTTGTTATAACTCGAGAACCCGTTATAACTCGAGAACAGCTAGACCGATCTTTGGTTTGTACACAATTGATACAGAACGTTGGTATACAACAAGAACGTGATGTTTTTTGCAAATGATAAGCAATATAATTTTCGTCTGTATGTAGGTATGTCCTTATGTTTCGCTATAACTCAAGAACGGCTTAACCGATTTTGATGTAAATTGGTATACTGTGAAAACACGTGATAGCACCTTGCAGTAACAATGGGAATAAATGGCGAAATATTGACACCTATAGTCAATATTTTGCCATTTATTCACTGCCTGATAAATTGGCAGAGGATCTATTTCTCGAAGGGAACACTCCAACCGTTCCATATAAATTGCGCAACTTTCATATTTAAACAGTGTTTACATATGAAATTGGCTCAAATATAATTATAATTATTAGGTTTTTACTAAAGACTTCATAATAAAACTCTCATTAGCGTCAGGTAATTGAGTAAAAATAGCATCAGATTAACCCTGAATCGACCTAAAGCCTGAGCAAAATGTAAGTATACGCATTATGCCTTCAAATATGTTTTCTTTAGACATGTAAAACTTTATTCTCATGAATAGCATAAAGTCTTGATTGCACTATCGCGTGATCCAACCGCACGACGTCGATACTATAATGTGTGCACGTCGAAAAGGTATTCACATGTCCCGCCGCAGCCCTACAATTTGTGATCGATTGGAAACGAGTGCATCGCACGATACGCAATTTTTATGTCCATTCCATATTTACAACGGCAGACAGTTATAGTGGCATTAGGACAACGTTCAATGTAATATCAACAGAACAGGAAATGCTCATAAGTAGTTTTTGATTGTTGATGGTAGTGCAGAGGGAAACCTCACGGTAGGACATGACTCACGTATTGCCGACACGCGACGCAGGCAATAACGCCGATATTGAAGGTAAAAACTTTAAATTACAGGGAATGCTATTACGAGTTATGTGGTTATATTTTAAAATATGGCAAATATTAGGGTTATATTAAAGTATGACTAATGAAAACGATACCAAAAGAAAAAAAAATGTGAAAAACATAAAACGGATCCTAATAACCAGTCAATCTCTGCAGCCTGATGCGTTACTATTTTTTTGGTATTATCTATACATATAATAAAATCGTAGGAAAGTCAAAACTGTACATTGAATATTTTTTTAAAAGAATACTTTGGGCGTGATGTACAATCGATATCGAAGCCAAGAATATAGTTTTTAAATTTTTTGTCTGTTTGTCTGTTTATCTGTTTGTCTGTTTGTCTGTATGTATGTCCGGGGTAAACTCAAAAAGTACTGGATGGATTTACTTCAAATTTTGCATGAACATTAACGTAACGTCTAACGTATTTCGGTCGCGATTCGGGAAAAAATACATAAATGTTTAAAACGTAATAATATCAATGTAGCATTTAAAACACATAATTCCCTACGAAACATATTGTGTAATGGAAAGGACAAAACACATAATAATAAATCTGGAGTTTATAAATTACGTTGTTCCGAATGTAGTAGCGTATATATCGGTCAAACCGGTCGAAATTTCGAGTCACGTTATAAAGAACACATATCCGCCTTTAAAAATAAACATCCCGATAAGTCTCATTTTGCTAAACACCTTTTAGAAACCGGTCATAGTTTAACAGCGAATCATACTTTTGAAGTATTACATACGTGTGATAAGGGTTTAAAATTAAATATATTAGAGCAGTTAGAGATCATAAAACATAATAACGGTTCAATCAAATTGTTAAATGAACAAATAAATCTTTCAAATTCACCCCTGTTACAAAAGAGCGTTTGGGCTGGCCACACTTTGCGAATAGAATAAAAAGCGCGTCAAACACCGGCGCGAATCAGTATTACTTACACTCGCGTAGAGTGAGGTAGTGTTCGTTTCTCCTGAAGATGCTTCGGTTTCGAAGCGAAACGTGCGTTGAGTACGTACATGAATTGTGTGCTTTTGTGATTGGTGCCGGCGTGGTCGTGGTTGTAAAAGTGTGGTGGATGTGGGCGGATAAGTGTGCCGCTGGGGTCTTCGTTTGATCGGAACCATCGGTGAGTCCAATCCATTTATTAAACCGACGTCTCTCTTTTCGGTACCATCACGGAGGATACATAGAATAATAGTTCGCGGATAATAGCAAATTTAATTAATTTCACCTTTTAATAATGGATTTCCGCAAAGTAACGCCTGAATCAATAAAATATTAAAACTTGTTTTATGTCAAGTAAAATATGTATAAGTCACTTAAATATCAGTGTCCTAAGACCAAAGGTGCAACTACCGTAATAGTACGTGCTAGAACACCTGCAAGAAATGAGTTTTTGTACAGCCTATCAATAGATTACAAAATTCTAGTTTTTGTTATGTCAGATGTAACCTAGTGTCTTTACTCTTACATCATATTGGCTCGTGTGTATTATTCCTATTTCTTTAATTTATATGTGGGTACAATCTTTTTTTATACTAACTGACCAGCACAGCGACTCGCGAGTAAATTAACCTGTCATTAATATATATATATATATATATATATATATATATATATATATATATATATATAATACTTATATATTTCACCGGGTCTTTAACTATCTCCTTTTTTATCGGAAGAGAGGAAACAAGCAGATTGATCTCCTGATGGAAAGAGACAACCATCGTCTATAGATAACAAAGATTATTAATGGTGCGTTGCTATCCTTTTGGCATGGTTTTAATGCCACATGCATAAGCTTACCCTCTAAACCGGAATACAACATCACTTACATTATTGTGGCACAAATAAGTAAGGCAATGGAACCTGCGGACCCGGACAAGACAATGAAGAACTCTACCATCTAGTAGCCACGATGGTTGCGACCAGTATAGCCAAATTTCATCAAAGTCGGATCATTGCTTTAGCCGTAAAATCGTAACAGAGAAACAGACAGATTTTCGCATTTATAATATTGTTATAATTTACAATGTGAATTTATTACTTCACTTCATTTGCAGTTGTTCAGTTAAATAAAATTTCAAACTTAGATCCGCTTGCACCAAAGTATTCAAATAATTTCTAGATGAATTACGGTTAATAAAATTAAAAAGTATTTGAATACTGTGGTTGAAATGGACCTCAGTATCAAAACGAAAATGTTCAAACTTGCTATCTAACAAAATAAACAAAGGATTATGTAACGTTTCGACATAACAGCCGTCTCCTGCCATTTACCACCCATTTTATTAACTCATAAATAGAACGTAAAAATAACACCTTCATTCGAGAAGCGATTGATTCCGAGTATAATGGATACGGAAAGATTTAGTAGAAGGCCACACGACCTTATTAATGTTATGGGACCACATTGGCCGCTCGAGGAACTAGTTTGTTAGTAGAGTTGCACTGAGTTACAATTTACATTCGGTTTTACCGAATTTGGGTGGTTTGCCAAATTAAAAAAAAAATGGAAAATGTGAATTATTGCCGATTAAAATTTTATTTAAAAAAAATTATTAGAAACCAAAATATAAAAAAATAAAAAACCTGATTGTCGAAAAGATTTCCAGGCTGTAAAACGCAGATTTTAACTAAGAATACATAATAATACATCGCATTTCAAAATGTGTTCTGGAGTTCAAGCAATAGAATATTACAAATAAATACACAGTGTATATGACGGCGTCCGCGTCATCAAATGCAAGAATATTGTAAACAACAGGTGTACGCCTGAGCCACCGAGCGCATCGTTCGATATCCCTACTACTCAAATTGTTTTGCTACCTGTATAAAAGGCTCTGAGCGCCCTCCGTTCGGGCAGTCTAGGCTCTGGCGTGGCTCGGTACACTTGTTGTATCTTGCTAGTAGCTTATCCTTGACTCTTGGATAATTAATTTGTGCAAACAAGTTAATTATTATTGTCAACTATAAATTAGTCGCAGTACAATTTATAATTGACTATCTATTGCTTAAATTATGACTTATTTGTAGTAAGGAATAATTATGATTTACTTTGTTAATGAGAACTAGTAATTAATAATGGAAAGTTGATCAAAATATAAAGAGTTGTTATATCACCACATCCTCATTTTATTTATCGTATCTGACCCACTTCCTACATCAGAAGTGGGATCGGATTCACTCCCACTTCAGCATCAAACTATTTCGGTTAATTATGTAGAGCAGTAAATGTCTCTTTTCACTTGTGGTACTTGTGGAAATTATTCTTTGAAAAATAGCAGAAAATATTAATTCACGTTCTGTAAATACATCTACTCCCCTTAAGTTGATATACTTTGATTCTGATGAAGCAGACGATATGACTAACTGGTGTCCTCCTCCTAGCTTCGTATTCTTCATTACTGAGGGTCGTAACCTCCTCATTAGATTGTTCTTGATAGCACAATATTATGCCATTGGACTCTATCTTCAGCGACGTGCAGAGCATCATAAAACATTTTAGACATAAGATTGGTGCAAACCTGGTCTGACCATCGCATAGGAGTACGACCACGTGGTCTTTTGTCTTCTACTTTTCCGGTCACTATTAGCTTTTCGAGATTGTCTCCTTGCTTTCTATAGAGATGTGGCCGAAGTATTATAGAATTCTTTGAAGGCACGTAGCAGACAGTCTGGTCTTTACTCCAAGTTGTTTTAGTATGAAGGTGTTGGTCCTGTGTGTTGTCCAAGGGATACGTAACATTTTCTCCAGCACCACATTTCAAACGCATCAATGCGACGTCTGTCTGCAGCTCTTAGTGTCTATGACTCTGCGCCGTACGTAAATATGGAGAACACCAGCGTACAAACCAGCCTCTGCTTTGTTTTTAATGAGATGCTTCTGTCGTTCCAAAGACCCTTCATCTGACTCGTAGGATTTTTGTCGTGTAACTTACTAGCTGGTGTACCTCAAGTAAAATAAATATAGAAAAGAAAAAATTAGACGGGGTTGATCTGATCATTGTAGCTACTCACTCACTTAAGAGTCATGCCGTCACCTACTTCACAAGCTGCTGTCTTGGCAAGCTATATTAGGACTTGAAGATCTCTTCCTTTTAGACTTAAATATGAACCGATTTAAGAGCACCACTGTATTTCGAGGAAGTTACAATTTTGTGATAGAATCGAACATCGTAACAACTATTGCCGTGATAAACAGAAACTTATCTCAAATAATTTTTGCTTGCAGCGAAAGCAGGTCATCTACCACTATCTCTGGTGACGTGTCCAGTGGCCGACCACCAGTGGTCTGCTATGTATGTTGTGACCCCGGCCCAGCCACAAAGCTTCAATTTTTCCGATGAGCTACAAGAAGAAAGAAGTTGCCACTTCGAGTTCCGAAAAACAGAAAACCAGTCAACATCTGTTCCAGAGCGTTACATGGTGTATTACACTAAGTAGAATTTAATTATCTTTTATATTTGAGTCTGGCTTAGAATGTAGCCATATCAAACAAATCTGTTGTGATTCCTTTGTAAGAGAACGGTTTTATGAACAAGAATCTATAAATAGTCGCTTTTTTTGATGTAGTTTCCACTGAACAAATCAAATGCTTAACCACAAGGCAAAATTTAAATTTGGAGGTAGTTTCACGTTTGACCTGATAAGTCTTAATGTTTCGTTAGGCCGCAAAATTTGGACCAATGTAGAATAGGAAGTAAGCGAAAACAGATTAATGCTTAGCAATACTTAAACACAATCTTGATAGCAAGATAGCAACGCACCATTAACATCTTTGGTGTCTATAGGCGATGGTTGACTCTTTCCATCAGGAGACCCATCTGCTTGTTTGCTATCTTATGATATAAAAAAAAAAAAAACAATCCTGCTCAGTTTCAAAATCTGCTAGCGAGAGTATGGTAAATACTGACTTTGTAGGTAAAGATAGAGAGCGCTTGGTAGATATTTTTAAAAAAAAACAATTGACAACCAATTGAATTAAAACCGTCGGGCTTAAATTCGTCGAGCTGAAATCGAATTAGTTGACCCTTTGAAGATCGTTAATAAGCAATCTTAAAGTTTATTACCAACTAAACTCAAACTAATTTAAAAAAAAAAAAAAAAAAAAAGAGAAAACAATACAGATTTACATCTTCTTGCGACAGGCACATATAGAGCTAACAGTCGGTCCGAATATGTAATGCGATTCCTGTAGGGTTTAATAATGATAGCGCAGTATAATTCTCTGACAAATCATGGCAAAAGCGGTTAGGTAATATTTAACACGCGCTCAGCAGCATTAGGTTTGACATTCAGCAACTAACAAAAACTCGCGAAAGTATCTACAAGCTTTGAAAAAAAAAATCAGCCCAATCGGACATTTTATGGTTGAGTAGAGGTAATGAAAGGTTAAACCTTTTAGTGTAGGTGACTTTGTCTTTGTTAGGAATGTAGAACGACACTAAACGAGACTTGACTCAAAATATAAGGGCTCCTTAAAAGTTACCGCAATTTTAGAAAACAAGTGCGCCCATGATAGCCTCTGCGAAGTTCCCCATATTCCTGTAGGGTTTCTTGAGGTACCTATATGAAAATTATAACAAGGATGACGTGACGGCGTATACTCATGATAATGATCTTGTTCATAAAACTGGTCCAAACAATATTGATAGAAATGCAGTGTATATTGTAAATAGTTAAACAGTCAGAGTTTTTAATATCTTCGAACTACCTGCGAAGGAGATTCTCTAATCTTGTAATAACTAATGCCACTGTTCATAAGGCTGCATCATCAGCAAAAAACACGATATAAAATAAACGAAAAAAAAAAATGTAGTAAAATGATAATAAAAAAAATATCACTAAAAATGTAAGTAAAAAAAAAAAAAGCAAAAAAAATTTTAAGGAAATGGGAGTCTTATAAGAAAAGAAATCGATGTAAAAAAAAGTAAAAGAAATAATTTAACAAAAAAATTTAGGATTGACAAAAGATGCAGGATTGACAAAAAATGTAGGGAGATGACGGCACACTCCAGTCTCCGGTTTTGAACTGATGAGAGGGAGCTTAGTAAACTCCAGTCTCCGGTTCTAACTGATGAGAGGGAGCTTAGTGCACTCCAGTCTCCGGTTATTAACTGATGAGAGGGAGCTTAATACACTCCAGTCTCCGGTTTTTAACTGATGAGAGGGAGCTTAGTACAATCCAGTCTCTGGTTTTTTTTAATTGACGAGAGAGATTCCTAGCTTAGTAGAATGCAGTTTCAAAACTGACGAGAGTTTAATAGTTGTAGTTGCTGAAGGGGTTGCCGGACCAGCACACTATTGTACCATTTCGCTAAAGGTCACGCTAATTATAGAGTTGTAAAAAAAAAAAGATTATGTTTAGTTTTCTAAAAGATATGTCAGGATGAACGAGGCGTTCATTGTCCTCAGATGTATAAAGATGCGCACACGAGGACGTGTGCATGTCAGTATGGCCGTGACGGCGTCCGCGTCATCAAATGCAAGAATATTGTAAACAACAGGTGTACGCCTGAGCCACCGAGCGCATCGTTCGATATCCCTACTACTCAAATTGTTTTGCTACCTGTATAAAAGGCTCTGAGCGCCCTCCGTTCGGGCAGTCTAGGCTCTGGCGTGGCTCGGTACACTTGTTGTATCTTGCTAGTAGCTTATCCTTGACTCTTGGATAATTAATTTGTGCAAACAAGTTAATTATTATTGTCAACTATAAATTAGTCGCAGTACAATTTATAATTGACTATCTATTGCTTAAATTATGACTTATTTGTAGTAAGGAATAATTATGATTTACTTTGTTAATGAGAACTAGTAATTAATAATGGAAAGTTGATCAAAATATAAAGAGTTGTTATATCACCACATCCTCATTTTATTTATCGTATCTGACCCACTTCCTACATATACATATCCATATCAAAAAAAATATTATAATTTTTATACATAACTAATAACATAACTAACAAGTTTCTATCATTTTTTTTATAACACATACCAGAAAAAAACCTTTTAAATGGTATTTCTTACTTCATATTATATATATATATATATATATATATATATATATATATATATATATATATATATATATATATATATATATATATATATATATATATATATATATATATATATATATATATATTGAACATATGTATGTTTTGTATTTGACGGTTCACGGCCTTTTATACGTTTCCCAACCTTTCTAAGAGCTTCTCCTAAATATTACAGAATTTTTTTTTTTTTAATATTCATAAAACTACGAAATCGATATTCGGAAAAGCCTTTATTTATACATCACTAATTGTACGTGAATATCGATAGTATGCACACACCAATGCATATTTTACGTAACATGACCTCAAAATAAGACCCTAACAGTTTCCGCTCACAGCCCAATACGGGCTAATTGGAGATAATCTAATGTTTAGTTAGTATGTTTACTTAACAAACTTAGCTTGGTACACGAAACTTATCTACCGTTTCTAAAATGAATAGAAAGTGAGCAAGAGCGATTGTAGCCGATAAATACCTTGAATTGTTTATGTAATTCTTTTAAAATTCTAGATGGATGCGGGGGGAAATGCGGAATTCCATTAGGTTTACATTTATAGTTACAAGTTGTAATTAACACGTATGTAACATATTTTTAAATATATATTAATCAATTATTACCTATATTTCTATTAAGCGATTGGGGGCGTTACTAAAAACTATATTAATTCCTAAATTTCATTCTTTCAACAGGTTCAAATTCGGCGATGCGACGTATGACAAAAAATTACAATAAAAATGGATTAAATGAATGAAATATTTCGTCCTAAGGTTTGTTTAAAGATGAAAAACAAGCAGATAGCGCTCTTAATAAAGTGTCAGTAAGATATGGCAAACATAAACAAATTAGATATTTAATAGCAAGATGTTTTTAATAAGTGGAGTTACCCAATATTTAAGACTTAAATGAATTTGCAAATGGCGTTAGTGAAAATCTTATTTTTTATTGTCATCACATCTATGAATAAACAGGCAGAGTATAATGAGCACCCACGATGGCTAAGGTATAAATTCTGCAATCAATTCTGCAATGCAAACTGAAAAACCACGTTCATACATAGTCTTGGGAAGAATGAAATTGAAGAAATCATATAGAACGCGCCATATATTCGAACGCCCTACGCTCTCTACCGACGTCGGTAGCGCTAAACCAATGGAATTAAACGATTTAAAAACATAATTCCCATGGCATA
Source organism: Apodemia mormo (assembly GCA_036924255.1). NCBI lineage: Eukaryota > Metazoa > Arthropoda > Insecta > Lepidoptera > Riodinidae > Apodemia > Apodemia mormo. The sequence goes on from JAUPFN010000016.1 coordinate 23,114,851, forward strand.
TCTAAATACCATTGAGGATTGTTACAGTCTATAGCGAGGCTTAATTATCGCTGCCTTATTGTCATCGCTATCTTGATCTCATAGTCCAAACAACAATGGGCGCTGCCTCTAAATAAATCCTAAGAGGACGCATTGCGAGATTAGAAATATGGACGCAATGCTTCAGGGAGCACAGCGAGATATGAATAGCAATGAAGGTTTTAGAAAATATAAGGAAACTATTTGGTTTTCGAATCACAAATGAAACAATCTTAAATGTTTTATTTGCGACTAGCACTGACATATTGTCGTGTTTGAAAATTTATTGATAAGTCATGAATCATCATCATCATCATCAATCATTCACTGTCATTTTTTTACCAAAATTGTAATTTCCGCTATTTGGCCTATTTCTTCTAATTTTTGAACTGAATAAAGATAAAAAAAAGTATCTTCACGCCCGTATCCCCGAAGAGGTAGGCAGAGGTACAACAAGTGCACCCACGATTAGCCGAAGATACTTTGGTCCCACAATGTGATAAGTGGCCAGCGTATCGTCAACCGGGCACTTTACAATCTCGAGCAACGTTGTTTTTATCAGAAAATTGAAAAAACATATTTTTGAATTGCCCGACCCAGGAATTGAACCCGGGACCTCATGTGGTCAACTCCGATACCGGGCCACTAAACCACAGAGGCGATGAATAAAGATATCAATATTTTTTATATCAAACAAGCAAATAGAAAGACAAACTATCGAATATAAGTACCAAAGATGTTAATTGTGCCTTGTTATCCGAGTGGCGAGATGGCAATGCCACAGTCATAAGTTTACTGGCTACCTTACCCTCCAAACCAAAACACGACAAAGACAAGCATTGAAGTTATTGCAGCCGGAATATATTAGACAGTGGTACCAAACACCCGTATCAGAATTTGCGGAACTCTACCAACTAGTAGTCACGATAGTAGTGACACATATAGCCAATTAGTCGCCTTTTACAACCTGCCTAGCAGAACGGCAATAGTCTATTCTTCAAAGGAGCCCGGACTAACACGGAACAAAAATACAAGAAATGTTAAAACTATGCTTCTACGAATAAGCATTGATTTGCACGGAATTAAATCTATTGTGTATAAATGTCTTCGGTTTAATCAATGGTTATTGAATCATAAATTATACTTTCAGAGTTCTCAATAACAACATTTCACACTAAACACGTCATACGACTACGAATTGCGTTGTCAATCACTTAATACATGGTATTCTCACAAATATATTACCGTTTCTCACACCTACGACGATAATAAAACGTTATACAAAATAACACAATTAAATTTTATCTCAATAACATCAACCCACTTTTAATGTAAGAAGTTGATGAGAACAATGGAATAGAAACAGACAACAATATATTATAAAAAGCTGTTTTATTACATAGGATAGCAAATAAGTAGAAAGAAATGAGATTCAAATGGACCTTTGCAAGTGCTTTTGACAGGTCTGTAATACTTATTGTTTGTTACTGGATTAAAAATATCCATTATAAGTAAGACTCGACAAACAAACTTAATAACAAATGTTGATGGACGTATTATATCATACTAGCGATATATCATAACTTAGTAAATAAATATCGCAAATAACATGTTTGGCTGGATGATTTAGGTTTTCGAATTCCGTAAGAACATTTGTAATGTTCAAAATAGTAGAACACTAGAATAAGAAATTGTAATTGGCAGGACATATATCTATTTGCGAAAAGTTCAATAACTGAAAAAGCTCTTAAAGTATTTTTAACTCCAGTCTCTACACCCCTATTTAATATAGAAGATTCCAAGCGGTACCTACATCGGAGTCGTGACATTAGGTACCATCGGTAGGTAAGGTAAGGTATGGAAATTTAAATTTTTATTTTTTTACAAAATTTATAATATTTACTTAAGGATCTAAAGAACCGCAGTTTCACGTTCAAATAGCCGCATGTGGCTCGCGAGCCGCAGGTTGCCGATCCCTATATTATACCAAACCCAGACGAGACGTTACAGAACTGTACCACCTAGCAGTCACAACAGTAGTGACATGTTAGGACAATCGTTCGCTTTTTACTAACTACCTGGTAGAAGCAGTCTGTCCATTCTACAAAGGCAGCCCAGACCTACACGATAAACATTTAATTAAACTAGGAATCGCCTGTCACCGAAATTCGACCATAGACTAATTAACAATAACATCTCTTTTAAGTTTCACAACTGACTTTAGCCCTAAAGAATATATTATAGTATGCATGTGTGTATATTACCATGTATATCACATTAATGTAGTGGGTGTAATGTTTATTTATATTAATTTAATGTATTTCTTATGCACTTTATTTAATAATATTAGGTTTCTGCACTTCCCCGCACTGTAAACTTTAACTGTGCCAAGTTTCATACTCCACCGTTTGCGCAATTGTCTTAAAAAGGGATCCAAAGTTTTTTCTTCACGTATTAATATATCAATATCTGGTTGACCGAGCTTTACACGGTTTTTCACATATTTTTGAAACCGATCTTTTCTTGGACCTTGAAACTTGATAAATCGATTCCTATAGAATATATATAAATTTTTTGTTCTGTACCTGGTTGACCGAGCTTTGCTCGGTTTTTCACATACCCATATCTTGGGATGTAAAATATACATTAAGGGAGACGAAAACTGACGTACATTGTTAAAAAAAAAGTCAATTGATAAAAGGTGCTGTCAAAATTCTCTATTACCCCACATCCAATATCTGCCAACCGTGTAAGGCAATCGAGAAAAAAATGTGTATAATTTTCACTAGTTTTTTATTTTATAAAGTAATAATTTACAAATGCATCGTTGTATCTGAGTATCCATCAGTGTCATCGTAGCTCCCTTTCTAGCCTTATATATTTTTTCAAAAAGTTCATTTGAAAGATCATTTTTTCCCTTTTTCAAGTTTCGGAAGGATGTTAACTACCTACATTTTGATTTTGATCGATTTCAATATTTGAATTTAACTTGTCCCAGATAAAAGGAGCATTGCCGAGAAACAATGAAAAATAGCTTTTAAAAAGGCGTTTGTAGAAACCTGGCAACTTATCAGTAATTCAAAGATGCTAATCAGTGTACCATGTTACAAATTATCCACTACAGTACGTACTATGAATTATAAGATTTTTTATTATAATATTTATAAATATATTTTTTATATATTATAAGACAGCAAACAAGTAGATGACTCTCCTGATCGAAAGAGACAACTATCGCCTATTGACTCTAAAGATGTTAATGGTGCATTGCTATCGAAGTGACGAGGGTAGGGTAACCGGTAAACTTATACAATTGGTACCCTACCCTCAAAACCAGAACATAACAATGACAAGCATAGACGCTATTGCGTCAGGAATAGGTACGGCGATGGTGCCAAATTTCCGAACAAGACGTTCCGTAACTCTACCACCTAGTAGTCGCGATGGTGGTGACACGTATCGTTTGTTTTACGAACTGCCTGGCAGAATGGCAGATGGTCTATTTCTCAAAGGGGGCGCAGAACAACACGGGAAAAAAGTTATAATTGTATAATATTATCTAATGAAAGCCTAAACTTAATAATTGAATAGGCACTTGATCAATAAATAGATTTCTCGATATCAGCAAACAACAAGCTCATACCGACTATTCGAATCCTGTATCTTAACGACTTACAGCTCTAAGTGATGTTATAGTTAATGTTTATCTTAGCAATAATTAAATTGTTTTGTTTTCCAAGTGGTTTAGGAATTCCAGAAATTCGTCGGCAAGAACATCAAATTAATAAATGTTAAAACTTAATCGATATAACGGTGCTCGTTTAATCAGGTAAGATCTCGATTTTGATTACTTTTATATAACACGAGGATAATAAATTCAGATTACGAGTTCGTATTTCTTACAACAGCTTCTGTATAAAGTCGTAATATCTTTGATGCCAAACCGTTTACTTCATTTTATATCAGGAGAAAACGAAGTTAACACATGATGCTATGTGTGATATCACATAATAGTTACTAAAAATATTAATATATGAAATTTGCTTCGTGATCTATTGGTTATGGTATTCAGCTAAAAATTCAAGGTTCTGGATGCAATTCCCGTGTCGGATATAATGTGTAATTAAAGTATATTTTAATAAAAATTTAACCAAGCATTTGGTTGGCAAGAGATGATTTGCACTTAAACAGCTTTAGGTACGTGCAAATCATCGCGGATTTGCACTTAAAGCTGTTGATTCGTCTTATAGCAATGGTAATAAATCACAGATCACGTAAAACACAGACCACACAAATACTAATAGGCACGGTGTTGGCCGAAAAAGTATAGCCGCTCATATGAGCAAATACTTCTAAATGTCAAACGCTGGTAGATATATCGTGAAATAATAGAAATATGCCGTATTGTGTTATTTTTTAGAATAAAAAACCAATGCTTAAAGAATACTACTGAATTAAATTCATTTTGTCGGAATGAATTATAATTCTGTAATTCTGGGTATAAATGAAAGCGACACTGACAGCCTAAGAAATTTTCATTAAAGGCGTATTCAGTTAATTTCGTGACGTAAAACAATAGTTACTAAAGTAAACAAATGCAGCTATTAATATTACCATTCATTTTACTCATCATCATATTTAAGAGCTAGGCTCTTGTTTGTGAAGCGATCTCCACTTTTCTCTATCAAGGGCGAGCTCCTTCACCGCTTAATAGGAGGCTGCGTTGGTTTAGTGTCTGACATGGCTTATGAATTCTATCCTTGGTCTTCCTCTACCTCGTCTTCCTTCCAACTTAACTTCTATCACTGTTTTGAATAGTTCATCGTATCGCAAAAGATGGCCTATCATTTTCCGTCGTCTGTTTGTCTTTTCTGTTTCATTTTACAAGTCAACAAATTATTAAATGGTGGTTAACTTGAGCGTCTTTTCTCACTATAATAATAATAAATATTTTTTTTTTGTTTCAGGTATCAGGCCCATACATTTAATTATTACATTACATGTTTATAAATTATAATATCAACAACAAGATTGTATTACATTATATCAAATCGATAGCTCCACGCGTTCCCGAGATAAAAGGTCTTAAATGACGGACAGACGGACAGATAGGCGGACAACAAAGTGATCCTATAAAGGTTCCGTTTTTCCTTTTAAGTTATGGAACTTTGCGTTTACGTTATGGAACTAAAAATAGCCATAAACGTGAAACCGCGGGCAAAAGCTTACTTACAATTTATTTTAGCATTTTGCTGTTGAAAGGATGAGCAGCTGATAGTTAATTTCTACTTCATATTTGTATTTAACAGATATATTAGTACCGGGGCCTCTGACTTTAATATTTGTGTGAAATACCTGAGGCGCTCTTTCGAAATACCGTTTTAGCAATGCTAGTGGAATAGACATATTTTATCGTTATTTTTATCGCATCTGAATCTTGCCAATCCACCAAACAAACTGGTTATTCACATCCACTTGATCTTGCATGTTGGCCAACTTTCACGAGATTCCAACATTCGTATTGTTAAAACCATCTTAAGGTCAGCACACATGCGAGGCGAATTCGCAATCTGTGTGAATACTGAATTGTGATGATACGTTGTTATGTCGCGGCGGTCTCATGTACGTGATAAGATAGGCAAATTGCTAGAGGGTTCAATGTTAATCCGGCTGTGAAGTTAGTACTTGTTTTTCGAAGAATAAAGGAATATTTGGGTTGTTTTTCCTTAAGTTATTTCCAATGTATCCTTAAAGAAGGTCTAGGTACAAGTGAAACTTCTGTAAGCATTCAAAGTGAGAAAAACGGCCTAGTACGTGTCTAGCTCTTAATTGAGAAAATATTATCAGCAGACTTTAAAAAAATTATTTAAGTGAATGTTTTTACGTATATATATTATAATAATAATAAATATTCACGGGACAAGTGACACTTACTGATCTAACCCCAAAGTAAGCAAATTATTTGCTTGTGTTATGTGTGTTAGTCAACGATACTAATACATATAAATACATATATAAGTACTGGGATATATTTAATAAACACCCAAACCCGGAAATACAAACTAACCTAAAAATTCGACCAACGGGGCGGTAATTATATTACACCGTAATAGATCATTTATAAACCGATTTTACTTTTATTGGAATACATGGTAAAGTTAATTCCAGTTAATTTGGGAAGATTTGATTGAGAGCTACAGAGGTACAGAGGATTGGAAGTCTGTGGTTGCTGAGTATCATAGAAGAAAACTGTTGTGGAATACCTCCTAAAATTAAAACATTTTACAATCAAACGGTTTTCACGTGGTCTGTGGTTGTCACAATTAAGAAAGAAGATGGGTTTACAGATATAATTGTAGGTAAAGTGGTATGAATTGGGTGGTTAAAATACATATTTAGAAGTTAAAAGATATACCCAACCCGAAAACAGTGCACGAATGTTGTATACCGCTCAATTCATATTTTTAGGTCCTGCCGATGCATATCAATTATCAAGTACTAATAAACAAAGAAAAGGCAATTTAAAATGGTTTACAAATAGTATTGAGAAATTCCGGCATAGACAAACGATGACAATTTTGATTAACATGTCATCATAACAATATTTATATTAAATATCGACTAGAAATCACATTTCTTATCAAAAATATCATTTTTGATAAGGTATATATACTTTGTTAGTTTGTTAAACTTGACAGAAACACAATTTACACGAAAAGAAAAACATATAAATTTTATTATGTAATTTATATGACACTAGCGACCTGCCCGCGGTTTCACCCGCGTAGCTTTTGTTCCCGTGGGAATATCGAAAAGGTTTATATACTAATATCTACCTTCCACAAGAATCAATCTAATAAAAAAAACCGCATCAAAATCCGTTGCGTATTTTTAAAGATTTAAGCATACATAAGGACATAGGGACATAGGGACAGACAGAGAAAACGAATTTGTTTTATACTATGTAGTGAAGAACATAGGCATGTATTTATAGGTACTCGTTTCTTTTTGAAACATCGAGATAGTTTGAAATTACTGGAAATTACGAACACATTATTTTTTTTTAAATCACGGCTCACCGATAAACACCATGCGTGTTAATGGTGGCACTTTATACGCCATAGCTAATTTAATTGAAATAGCAAGTGGAAACATTTTTATAGTGATGTCATTTATCACTGTATACAAAGAACACAGGCGATTTTGGTTTTGTACATCCCTTACGTGTCTTTCGGAGTGACGAATATTACATAAACTAGAATAATTTTCTACGTTTTTTAAATTAATTAAATAAAATATATCGCTAGGAACAATCATATAAAAAATATTGAGACTTTAATTTGATTGATTTCTATCATCACATTTTGCCATTGTATAAAACATTAATTATATTTGCATTAAAACCGCAAAAGGTTTATATATCATAATTTTCATTATAAGTATCAAATAAAAATTCTCCCTGTTTTTGTATTAAAGAATAATTTAATGCTAATTTATTTTTTGTTCTTTTAAGTATATATAAAGTGTCTTCACAAAACCTTAACTCAGAACTCCGTCAATCTAACTTAGATTTCTGAGGTTAGCAGCTGTTGTACTGAAGACACAAGTGACAAAAAAATCCTAACCACAGACTACTAAGGAAAGAACTGATTGATTACGTTAACCTCACTTAAATTCCAACTTTATTTTGCTACTATTCCCCAAGTTTATAAAATATTTATTAAATACGGATAAATAAAATAGTTGATTCAGAATCTAACAGAATTTATTAAACGTTAAGGTAATAACAAAAAAAACGATGTATGAAGTCTTGCCCGTGTTCTTTTAATCAAGGTCTTTTAAGGCGTTCTTGAGTTAAAACGGGAAATACAGTTATAGTCAGACAAAATTTTTCAAACTTGTGAATTCATTTTAGTTAGTCGCAAAACGAAAATTTATTACGAAATTTTTATAGCAATATAGATAGATGAAGCAAATATTAGTATGGACCTCGACAACCCTATTTCGAAACACCGACTCAAACATTTGTGACATTGAATTAGCCGAGATCAAGGCTAAGATTTCCGAGATACACTCACAGCACATTCCAATATGAAATAAGTCTCATGAGCCTCATTAGAACGACCGCCGGATATCCGAAAATGCGATTGATATAAAATAATCTTTATGACTATGTAATTAGAGTACGAAATACGTTTCTAGTGAAATAAAACAAGTTTTGCTAACAAAACGTTGAACTTCAGTCATCTGACACAGTTTTGATAAATTTTGATACAATAATATGATTTTTTTTTATATCATAACTTAGTAAATATTATTTTTCAACCCCAGTCTCTATACCCCTATTTAATATAGAAGATTCCAAGCGGTACCTACACCAGAGCCGCGACATTAGGTACCATCGGCAGGTAAGGTAAGGTAAGGTATGTTATTGAAGTTGAAAATTTTTAATTTTTTTAACAAAATTTATAATATTTACTCAAGGAACTAAAGAACCGCAGTTTCACATTCAAATAGCCGCATGTTGCCGATCCCTGGGTTATACCAAACCCAGGCGAGACGTTGCAGAACTGTACCACCTATCAGTCACAACAGTAGTGACATGTTTGGACAATCGTTCACTTTTTACTAACTACCTGGTAGAAGCAGTCTGTCCATTCTACAAAGGCAGCCCACACGCAGCCCAGACCTACACGATAAACATTTAATTAAACTAGAAATCGCCTGTCACCGAAATTCGACCATAGACTAATTAACAATAACACCTCTTTTAAGTTTCACAACTGACTTTAGACCTAAAGAATATATTATAGTATGCATGTGTGTATATTACCATGTATGTCACATGAATGTAGTGTATGTAATGTTTATTTATATTAATTTAATGTATTTCTATAATAATATTAGGTTTCTGCACTCCCCGCAACGGAAACTTTAACTGTGCCAAGTTCCGTTTCGTACCGTTCGCGCAATTGTCTTAAAAGTGGGTCCAAAGTTTTTTCTTTACGTATTAATATATAGATTTAATAAAAATTAAATAAACAAAAATAAAATCAGATCCCTAATATATTTTTATACTATCTACCTGAGTTATAAGTCGTATATTTTAAGTGCTAAAATAACTCCAGCCATAAAAAATTGAGGATTAGAGGCTATTTTTGTTAAATATGGTAGCGATAATTATTTATTAATTCGTGCATAGGAAATGTTAACACGTATGATTATCTCAAATCTGCGCTCTCGTCACCTTCTTTTATATTTCACTGTTACAAAGAAAAAAGTGACAAGGCGAGCAGCAAGTTGTAATGCTGTTCGAACATTTTAAGAATCCTGTAAAATGTTATACGAGCAAGTGTCATACTTTTTCGTCCAAAATATATGTAAAAGCCTAATATATAACTACCGGCCCGCGCTACTCGTTAGTGAGTAGAATCCATCCATCCATCCAGGTCATCAATATAAAAAAATTCACCCACTCTTTCTTCTCTTATTTCAGCCCCATAGGAGCTAGTCCCCTATATCAGCTTTAAAAAAAGTAGCCTATATTTGCAAACTATTTTCTTGCCAAATTTCATCGAAACTGATCTAGCGGTAAAACCGTAAAAGCGCAACAGATAGTCGAGGCAGCTTATATGCCAGAATTGTATGCTGTGTGATTAACTGATTGGATTTATAATAATTTTCGACATACTAGCAAAAACCTATATTATGATTCAATTTCTGATTATTTTCATAATACTATATACTATATACACATATATAATAATATATACTATATACTGTTGCCCGCGACTTCGTTCGCATCTGAAAGAATTTTTTCGCTTAAGTAGTTCTTGAGGTCTACTAAGAGTTTGAAAGTTGGGCAAAGCTAGGCAAAACCCGATTCTCGGATCTTTTGATCTTGAAAAAAAATTATATATATATATATATATATATATATATATATATATATATATATATATATATTATTATTTAATTTATTATTTAATTTTATGATTTATTATATAATATTATTATTTAATTTTATGATTGTGATTTTAAATTAAGGTAATATTCACAAATACTAGTCTTTGCTAGTCTTCAATAAAATTATTAATAGAACAAGTTTTTTTCAATAATCTAACACGTTTACAGTCCAAATGAAAGTTTAAAGAATCTCACGTGAGATTATGGGAGGGGGAGGAAAATCTTATGATATCTCACCAAGGGGGGAGGGAGGGTCGAAAAATTCCCAAAAACCCCTCACGTAATTAATGGACGCCCCCAAAGTCAAAACTGTACATTGATTATTTTTTTAAAAGAATACTTGGGGCGTGATCTACAATCGATATCGAAGCCAAAAATATAGTTTTTAGAATTTTTGTCTGTCTGTCTGTTTGACTGTATGTATGTCCGGGGTAAACTCAAAAGGTACTGCATGGATTTACTTCAAATTTTGCATGAATATTACTAACAGGTCGGGTCAACATAATACCTACATATTATCACGCTATCACCTACGGGGGAGGAGCAGTGCGGAGTAAACGAAGTCCGCGCGGACAAAGTCGTGGGCAACAGCTAGTAGATAATAATTTTAAAATGGTAGCAATCAATACTATATATATATATATACATACATATATATATATATATATATATATATATATATATATATATATATATATATATATATACATATGTAAATCATTTGCTGTTCGTTAGTCTCGCTAAAACTCGAGAACGGCTGGACCGATTTGGGTAATTTTGGTTTTGAATTCATTGTTGAAGTCCAGGGAAGGTTTAAAAGGTGAGAAAATATAGAAAAAAAGTATTTAAAAAGGCAGAACAACGTTTGCCGGGTCAGCTAGTATTATAAAGATAGTTGTAAAATGGGAGAAATTAATACGAATTATTATTATTATAAGTACTAATATTCTATTCTCCTATTTCTCACAATTCTGCAGTATTTCCCGGGTTTGTTACCACCGTGTTCCGGTTTGGAGAGTATGATTACGCCTATGCCATAACACCTCTGCTACACAAATGGCAGCGCAACTTCCATATATCTGGTACTTGTAGGCGATGGCTATTTCATTCCATCAAGAGAGCCATCTACTTGTTTGGTATCCTATAATATTAAAAAATACTGCTTCCATATTTATTGAGTATTTTTAATTTTTATTAGTTTACTTTTTCGTCATTATCAGGTGTTCATCAGATAAATATGTAATTAACCGTTTTGAAACAATACCCAACTTTTATTAACTTCATAAGTATCGATAAACATATCCCACCCTTTAAACGAGCTATTGTAGATTTGTATGTAATTGATTTCTCCGAAACGGCTCTAACGATTTTGATAATTTTTTTATTTAGATAGTTTTTTACTATTAAGACTGATATTAATATGAAAGTAATCAATTTGACATTAAAAAATATACGCCCAAATAATGTAATCTCTGAAATCGGGTAAAATAAAATATTTTTAATGCTCTTGCAACATACATTTGACAAACAAAATTTTGCTTGCTAAGCAAGCAATATATTTGGTAGACGAATATACTGTTTGGCCACGTAATGTATCAATTTTGTAAATAAATATTACGCTGACTTGTCAAAGCGTGTGCAATTAAATTTCAAATGCTGGAGGTTGAAAAATTTTATATAGAAAAAACTTACTCCGTCACATCTGTATATTCGTATTTGAAGCAAAAACTTTGTACCACTTTTTACTACAATTACGCGAGCGGAGGAATAAGAGAATTGGCACATTAAAACTTAACCATGCAAAGTAGTGCAGAAAGCTAATATTTTTATATAAAATGCATTAAAAATAAATACATTAATAAACTTCACACACTACCATATATTTAAGACACATAATATACACACATACCTATATATACTATTTTATTTAAAATCTGTAGTCAAATTTAAAAGAGATTTTACTGTTTAGTGTATGGTCATACAGAGTCAGGATTGCGGTCAAATTTTGACAAGACCGCGATAGCTATTCAGAATAAGGCACCATCCAGTCACCAGTCGAAGGTATTTGGTTATTTCAATATATATAGGAAAACATTTATTTTTAATGCATATTATTAAAAAATATTAAGTTTCTGCATACCACCGCAATGTAAACTTCGGTGCCAAATTTCAAACACCTCCGTTCGCGTAATCGCCGCTAAAAGATGTACACAGTTTTCTATTGTTTATTAGTACAAGTATGATTTATTGTTTATTAGTACAAGTATGATCTATCATTAAATAAGAAATAAATGTGATAAAACAAATTAGTTCTGTGTTACAAAACAAGCTTGGTTATTCGGCTGATGGGTCACGGTCGCTATAGCAAAACATTCACTCGATAATGGCTAAAACGTCATACAAACAAAATTCTATTGCAAAATAGTAATTAATTACTTCTTGTAGCTGAGTCGTTGGTCGAGAGATTAGCGACCCTGACTACGCAATCGATAGGGTTCGGCTTCGATTCCCGACAGGGACAAACGTTTGTGTGATGAGCATAGATGTTTGTATTTATGTATTTTGATGTTTATTAAATATTTCAGTATTTATGTATGTATTTCTAGGTATTACTATTTACCCATATTACAAGCAAATAATTTGCTTATTTTGGGGTTAGATTAATTTTTGCTATGAGTCCAGGATATGTTAATTGATATATTATCACTCTTACAATAGAGATGAATCCAATAACTCTACTCTATTAATTCTACTCTACTCTCAAGTAACTCGACTCTACTTTCTAGGGCATGCTAGAACATTACAGACAAAGATAATATTATTTAAAAAAATCGATCGAAGCACGGTCCCACATATCTGTAAAACAGACTACGCAACAAAAGTGCATATTATTGAAATGTACTTGTAATTTTTTTAACTTTTAATGTATGGATTGCTGCAAATATCCTAAGGCAGACGTTTGCATTTCTAAACATTAAGATTGAATCCAAAAAATTTTAACTTACGCCAATATTGCGCTGGTAAGCTATTATTATAGACGTTTCAGGCTCATCAACCTGCTGGTTTAGCAAGATTTATCCGACATTTATTGCCTATTTTTGTTTAATGAATTGCTTTAATAGATTCGTTGCCATAAAATGTTTCGAATAATGCTTATACAAACTTTATTGCCCCGACCAAAATAATGTATTCAAGGAGAATATTCAATTGACAAGATCATACTGTGAATTAGCATTTTTTAAGACTGAAGACCTGTTTTTGATCAATTTTCAAAAAGGAATTGGATATAAATAAAAATAAGTACCCACTGCACATAAACTGCAACTTTCTTTATAGAAAAATTATCTTATTTATATTAATTAATCTATATCCCAGGTTCTGGGCCAGGGGAGGGGGCAACCGTACTTTTTATTAGACTATTTTTATCTTATTATCTACAACAGTAGGTAGCTATTAAAGAGGTAAGCAAATTCCGGGGGGGAGGGGCAGTTCTACCTGAAGTAAGTGTAAATATCTGAAGTATGAAGTCAACGTAATCTCTAGTCCAACTTGCGTGTTTCATTTTATTTTTGAATTTAAGTATACACTAGCTAGGAAGCCTCTTTGTTGTTTTTTTAATTTGATGATAATAGGCCATTCATACATAAATGTTAAAGTTAAACTTAAAAGATGACTTAAAATTATTTTATATTAGCCATTAAAGATTTTTTTATACTGAAACGATTTTTGCCATGGTTTTATTTCCATATTCATTTTATAATTAGAGCGTACTGGTGTACCGTGATATGTGTTTCGTTAAATGCAGTAAACATGTGAAACACACAAACACAAATGTTTACACGGATAGGTATATCCTTTCATTAAAAAAAAAACCTTTCATTGTATTTTTTAAAAACCACAAAAAATAAAAAATACCAAATAAATAGGTACTATAGAAAATAAGCCTCTTCGCATATTAACTTCAAAAAACGACATTGTTTTACAACATACTTTAATTAAAAATTTACTAAAAACTAAAAATCTTATCAAAACCATGAAAATTAAACGATTGCAGACTTTTAACTTTTTATTACAGTTGATTTAGAATAGATGGTAATTGATTATAATCGCTAAGGTTTACTAATAAAATGTTTTTTAAAAAGTTTGGCGGTAGTAAAAAGAGATTTGATACCTTTTAAACCTTACCAAATATTATATTTTTTGTTAACATTTAACGTGCCATTTAACGTAAACCTCCTTTAAAACCAAAATCACGACTATCTTTTATTAATACGAAATGTGAACACCAACTGGTTTAGCTACTCCAAAGTATCTTCACACCCGTATCCCCGAGAGGGTAGGCAGAGGCACAACAAGTGCACCCACGATTAGCCACAGATACTTGGTCCCACAATATGATAGGTGGCAAGCCTATCGCCAACCGGACACTTTCCAATCCCGGGCAACGTTGCTTTTAACAGAAAACTGAAAAAACACATTTTTTGTATTGCCCGACCCAGGAATCGAACCCAGGACCTCATGTGGTCAACTCCGACACCGGACCATTAGACCACAGAAGCGATACTCCGAGAGTAACTAAATCCTCGATTAACTTAAGTGTCAGACCCGTTGATGTTTGTTTCCGAAGAATTCTTATAGAATTGATACGCCTTGGTTACGCAACGCGTTGATGTCTTTAGATAAAAGTTTGCTGACATATTTTACATAAATCTATATTATTTATATTTTACGTGAAGGAAAAACTTTGGACCCCTTTTTAATATAACTGTGGTTGGTGGAGTATAAAATTTGGCACAGTTAAAGTTTACATTTCGAAAGATTGCAAAAAATTGATATTTTAAAATTTTATTTTTATTCTAGTCGCCTCTGTGATCTAGTGGTCCAGCGTTGTCGTTGACCATATGAGGTCCCGGGTTCGATTCCCGGGACGGGCGCATAAAAAATGTGTTCTTTCAGTTTTCTGATAAATTTCCCGGGATTAGAAAGTGCCCGGTTGGCGATAGGCTTGCCACCTATTTGTGGGTGTTGTGGGTGGTGGCCATTTGTGTGGGGCCAAGCATCTTCGGCTAGTCGTGGGTGCACTTATTGCACCTCTGCCTACCCTTTCGGGTAGACAAGCGTAAAGATACTTTTTTTTTAATTTAATGTATTACTAATGCATTTTGCATTACAAATATATTAAATTAATAAAAATAAACAGAACACATATTACATTCATGTGACACAATTCTTTACGGCTAACGTCAGTTCTCAAATTTAAAAGAGATTTTATTGTATAGTCTATGGTCGTATTTCGGCCACGATTGCTAATACATACCTATTAATTGTTATTTATATTAAGCAAGTATAGTTTCGATTCTTCGGTATTTATTTAAAAACCTGTTTGTTATATTTTTAAATATAGCAAAATAATTACTGTTGCTGATCCACGCAATATACAAGCTGACCCACGCAGCTTCGCCCGCGAGTAAATTATCATGTCGCCAATATAAGAATTTTTTATACAATATTTCATCCCCTTTTTCACTGTCATAGTGGATGAATTTAAAAAAATCCTTCCTTGCTCCTTGTCTACATAGTAATCAAAGGTCAAAGGGTTGAGGCAGGGCTTTGATGTCAGTCTGTGAGTCAGGATTGTGTTTTTATATATTATAGTGGTGGCTGAAAGAATGGCAGACGGTTTATTCTTGAACGGGGGCCTGGACTAACCTTTACCTTCTTTAATAAAATAAAGGTATATCGTTTTTTCAAAATTGCATTACAGTGAAATTTGAAAGTTCCACTGTAATTCAAATTTCAGTAGACAAACAAATACTATCACGTCTATATCTTCAGAGCGGTACTAAAAGGTGCAATGCATCAATGATCAGCCAAATAATATGAAGTCCCATGATGTAACAGGTAGCCAGCCTATCAATAAATCGGGCACAGTCTCAGGTACCTAAGGTATGTTTTCTAGAATAACTAAAATACTTATTCAAATATTCAGAACTGAGCCCGAGACAGGATTTGAACCAGGGACCTCGTGCATCTAAACCGAAGCCGATATTACTAGATCAGTGGAGCGACTTCAATTTTTATTTGTATACTTAGTTATGATAAATTCAGTAGTCATACATTCTCTTAAACGTAATTTGCTTATCGTTGCTTTACCTACTTATTTAAAACGCGTACCTTAACAACTTGTTTACCTACCTACGCTGGTCATTGAACTTTTAAAATAAAAAATTAAATAAGACACAAATTTTCCTAATTTGTATTTTAATATTTTAAATATAACAGTCATAGATTATGACGTCAAAGTATATAGGGACCTATCATACTATCTACCCACGGGTAGGTTATAGGAAATAAGAAATCGAGAAGCTTTTGATTTACCTTGTAGATTCCTCAATAGTGAAAATTCCTTAGTATATTTTAGTATTCCATAGAATCCCGCAAGATAAGAGAATATATGTAAAATTAAACATACCCGGCTTATTGGTTGAAGATCCGATAATCCTTAGAATAATCACATCCAAATCAGTTGTACAAAGCACGTTAAAGCCTTTGGCTTATACACAAATTCGAACACAGCACTAATAACGAACTTACGTCGCACTGAGGTACACGGCGTGATTGAACCAGCATTCACTGAGATGAAAGCCTTAAACACATACTTTTCCAACCGTTTTATGGAACACTTCGACTTGCCATTCGTCACCGTAACGTTATATGCGATGTCTAATTTAAAATTTAACGTGTTTAACTTATCACACAGATACACCGACCTTTGTATCGAATTAAACAATCACCATGCTACGGTGGTAACTTGAAACTAAGTTGTACTCAATATGTGCGAGGAAAAACCGTTGATCCAGTTGTATGGTCGGTAAAGCAGTTTCAACTGCTTTACCAATGGACGCGCTATGACGTACTCTACTATGGCCACCTCATTCTTACTATCTTGAATAAAAGAGACGGAACTATTCAGTTTTTAAAGGGTGGGAGAAGCTAACCTGCGCGTGAGCAGAGCCTCTCAATTCAATCGTAGCAACAGGTGAATCGCGCAACTGTGTGTGTAAATGTTACTAGTTTTTTCATAGATGTGTGTGGATGTATGGTTGATTGTACCTATGATTAAATAGTATTTTATCCGACAGTATTTTATCAGGTACCGGACACTTGACAGTAGCGTTCGAACTGGAATGCAATTAGGACTGTTCACTAATAGTAAACTGTAATTCTAACAACATAAAGATTTTTAAATTAGGTGGATATAATTCAATTTAAATTTAAATACCTATACATAGCTCGTAATATAATAGGTAGAATACGAAATAAATAAATTTCGCTGGAAAATTTTAGATTTTTTTAAATTTATTAACACTCAAAACATGTTTATCCCAAGAGAAACAAATTATTTGCTTGTGATATAGGTGTTAGTCAATGACACTTATACATTACACTGAAATTGACTTAATAAAGATCCTAAAATATAAATATTTATGCCTATCACTTAAACGCTTGTCTCTGTCGGGAATCGAATCCGAGCCATATCGACTGCGCAGTCAGGGTCAATAACCGCCGGACCAGTGGACCATAGATGGACCAATATAATTAGGTTTCGTGATAAAAGTACGAAAATAATTTTGACGAAAACATTACAAGCATAATATGTTTGTTTACATATTATACATATCTGTTATATACTCTGATTATATACTCAAAGGTATACTGTCACATTAATAAAAATTAAGCAAGGTACCCTCGGACACAGACTACTTGAGAGTCTCTAGTATTCTGTGCCTCTGATGTCAACGTTTTAAAAAACAATAAATTAAAGGGAAAACTGAAAATGATACAAAATTTAAGAAGGTACAATAATTTTTACAAGAAAATTTAGTCATAATATGTAACTATTTCTTAATTCATCCCAGGTCAATAATATACCATTTTAATTGACATATTTACAAAATGGAATTGTTTGTTACAAACCAGGTGTATTTAATATTTTTTTAAACTTTTTCATCAACTTTAGCAACTGATTTCCATTTCCTATATCTCTGCTGCATCAAACCTTAACTAAATTAAAATGAGACTACACGAGAAGTATACCCAAACAAAAACAAAATCAAAATCGTTTTCAAACGTAAAGAAAATACAGACGAAATAATACCCTCTTCCTTTCGGAAAGTCGGTTGAAAAAGCGTAAGGAACGCAATGTTTTTCTACATTATGAGGAGTTTCCTGCAAATCATTGGCATTGTCAATAACAAGTGTTTACTATGGCTCTTTGACGGATATTATGAAGTTACAAATGAAAACAAAATAGCACACAGATTTCCACAATCGGTAAAAAAGAAGTTAACATAAAACTATGTACATACGAACGCTTGATTATACTACATTTCTCGTGATTGAAGATTATAATATTTGTATAATATTTGTCATCGTAACTTACTTATAGGTACATATCAACACCACTTTGCTTATTTTTTTTATATAGAAAAGGGGACAAACGGACAGGAGGCTCACCTGAAGGAACGTGATCATCGCCGCCCGTGGGAAACTACACTATCACAAGATTTGCAGTTGCGTTTTCGGCCTTTTAGGAAAGAATAAGCTCTTTTTTTCAGGTCCTAAGTCGTATCCGTTCGGAAAAACCCCTGCCGGTAATTAGTTCCCCAGAGGAGAAGTGCAGGGGAAAAAAGTGCCTCGAGAATCGTACAGTTGTGGATTTCCAGACATCGAGATGGTGAGGATGAAATTTTGAATTTTGTCGCGATGTCCGATGGTGGAATTCTGCGACAGGAATTATTTTTAACAGTTCTTCGGAACACTCTTCATTATAGATCAGCGATGCCACATCTCTACATAATGCCAAAGAATCAAGCCATTCAACCGATTCGAGCCGCACTACGTTGAATGCGATCAAAGGAAAGGAGCTGGTACTGAGGAGCCCACTTAAACATTTCTACTGCACCTACATAGGTTTTATAACAGGCTAGCCTTTTCCCGTTCTCGATCCCGCGGGAAAATTGGGATAATATGTAGTTTGTGTTATTATTAACAATAATGTAACTTTCAAGATCGATTAAGTAATCCCACAGATTACTTCAAACAAACATACACAAACTTTACCTCTTAATCTTAGCACTTGGCTCGCTTGTACCAAATTTTAAAAATATATTTTCAATTACTTTTAATATAGTTAAATACATTTTATATATGTATATTTAAATAGTCTGGTGCGACGCAAATTCCCAAACCAGTTTTGGTGATGTGATTGAGAACTATCGAGGTGTATATATTCATACGTGAACATTGACTTAGTAAGTCAATGTACGTAAAGGAAAAACTTTGGACCCATTTTTAAGACAATTGCGCGAACGGTGTAGTATGAAATTTAGCACAGCTAATGTTTAAAAAGCGGAGGACTGCAGAAAGCTAATATTTTTAAATAAAATGCATTAGAAAAGTATTAAATTAAAAAAAATACATACACTACATTTATGTGACAGTTTATGTGACACTGTGACTTGACTGCGCAGAGAGTAAATTAACATGTCGTCAAGATAGCTTTTCATACAAATTCATCCCCTATTTCAACCCTTTAAGGGTTGATTTTTGAAAAAAAGAATTAGTCTATGTTTGACCCCGACTCGTCAACTACTTCCATGCCAAATTTCATAAAAATCAGTTGAGCGGTTTAACCGTAAAAGCGTAACATACAGACAGACAGACAGACTTTCGCATTTATAATATTAGTATGGAAGTATGGATACATAATAATATACGCACATGAATACTATATTTTCTTTACTGCTAAAGTCAGTTGTCAAACTTAAAAGATATGGTTGAATTTCGGCCACAAGCGATCGTTATTCAAAACACACTTGTAATTATCACTATAAAATTACGTCTGTTATTATAAAACCAGCTTTACTTAAATAAGTAATAACTATTAACTAAAAACAATCTACGATGGATTCACTTTGATCTGCTCAAATAGATTTTTAAGGGATGAATATTCAAGTTAAGCGTAACAATAAAAGTGTGTTTTGAATAAAAAATATTGCATGAAAATGCGCCATGTGTCGCCGAATGAATAGTAGACATTTTTTTGTTACTTACTAGAGTAGAGAAATACTATTTTTCCTTCTAGCCAATATAACATAGGAGCAAATATGTTAGGTTTAGGTCCCTCACCCACGGCGACTTTTTGTAGCGATGCCGCCGTGCGTTTACTAAACGCGCGACAGCATCGCTACTAACGCGTGTTAGTCGAATTTGCATCGCGCGACTGCATCGCGACTGTGTCGATGAAAACGCGCGACTGTGTTGGACGACATCGGGGAAAGAACGGAGGGAGGGTGGCGTGTGAGTGCAGAACTGAGTGCTAAGTGTGAGTTTGTCTTTTCGCATTCGATCGTGAGCGCGTTTGGAGTTTACTAGGAATTTGTATGTAATTTGTACAGCGCCACCTAGTGGTAAACGTGAGAAACCAGTTTACCACTAGGTGGCGCTGTACAAATCACACTTAGCACTCACACTTAGCACTCTGTTACTGAATCGCGCGTTTGCATCGCGACAGAAGTGCGACAGTATCGCGTTTGCATCGCGACTGAATATGGGCCCGTGAGCGAGGGCACACAGCTAGCGACCGCTTCGCGACTGTATCGATGCAGACGCGCGACAGCATCGCTATAAAAAGTCGCCATGAGCGATGGCCCTTATATAACTATCCGATAAAAAATGACACTTCTAGCATAATTTAAAATTTATTTTGTATATAATCAATTATTAGGAAAGTAAGGAAATCAGTGGCTCTCCCAAAAGAAAGAGACCACAGCTATATATTAAAACGCGCATACTTGATTATTGTGATGCCCCATGGACTGGCCCCAAGGCATCCTTGTAGTTTGTCAATGCAATTTGATTTTTATATAAATACCGCAACTTAAAATCGTAACTCATAATATAAGGTCCTAATATTATCTCCCTAAAATACTTCCGCCGTCAAGAATAAACGAATAAATGAAATCCTAATAATCTATTAGCAGTCACAATTGTCCAATCAGTGAAGAGCCTGATTTCATTAATCTTTATCCCTCTAATCAATCAATCTCCGATAAATAAGGCCAATTTTACTGTAAGTGTATGAACTAGATTTGAGTTCCAATTCCGTTAACAACAATTGCGTCGAAAATTGGGATATTTTTGGATTGAATAGCTTTTAGTAAATTCTTTACATACATAGGTATAGAGAATTGGTACAATATAATTCAAATTGGTCAATTTAATGGTACCAGTCAAGCGATATTTTTTTTTATTGTTTTATTTACCTTGTAATGAAAATGATTATAACTGACAATTATTTAAAGACATTAACGAATCCCATAATCGAAAAATTGATTCCGCAAACCTACAATATATTTTAAAAACCTATCCAACGATATCCCACACTGTGAGATACACAAGAAAAAAAATTAGTATCCCCACTTTACATGTATGGGAACTACCATTAAAAAATTTCAAGATTTATTTCACCACTTCGTTGCAGTAACTAAAATGTATCAGCTCAGAAATACTTAGTCCTAGAGAGATGTAATTTGGCATGAATAAATTATATCTCTCTAGGACTAAGTATTTCTGAGCTAGGCTGCGGACGGTCGGTCGAATGGACAAAGCGAATATATAAGGGTTCTTATTTACTTCGTACCCTTAGTAAAGTATCGTAAAACCGCTTCTATCTTCGGTGCCGTGATTCTCTCAGTACTTGGTTTTGTCACATTTGGAGGGTAAGTTAATCGATAACTTTATGCCGGTAACACAAACATTGGAGGATTCGATAGCTTTCTGTCACATGGATGGCGACGTTCTATTAACATTTTTAGTTTCTTTAAGTAAGTAACGGTTTTCACGTTCCATTGGAGGAGCTAAGTACTTGATTACTATCCAATGATGAAAAAAGTCGTTAAATAAATTAAAAATATATAAAAAAATAAACGAAAATAAACGTCAGTGATGTATTTCCAATTAGTACAAAAACTAAAGTCTCGTTTAAACTGAATTTCTATAAAGTAGGGCAAGCACCTCGTTGGCCGAAAAACCGGGATATAGGTATAAAAATTAAGCGTCGACGTGTCGCCACAGGCAACTGTTGCGTAAAAATAAATTACAACACAGTGCATACAAATCAGGCCTCACTTCGAATATAAAAGGTTACAGTCCAATTAGGTACGTTACTTTTCGGGATCCGGACTTCTTTTAGTTCGAATTACAAAAAATATAACAATAATACTAGCGGTAGACAAATTACACGAATAAATAAATGTAAAACCAAAGTAAACAAATTACTTGTTTGTGATATAAGTGTAGAAAACACGACAGACAGTTGCCAGATGACAGTTATTTTAATTTTGAAAAATGTATTTTAAAATTAAAATAGTGTGTTTAACAAACTTTAAATCGTCAAAACCAATATCATGCGCAGGTATGTTTAATAGATATATTGTGGTTTATATACTTAAATGTTTTTGACTTAAATTGAAATCTAATTTAGGTACTAGAATTTTGTGATATTTCACCCGGGTTTGAGAACACAGCAAATCTATATTTCTATATTAATCTATATTATAAATAAATAATAAATAAATATTATAAATGCGAAAGTTTGGATGTTTAGATGGATGTTTGTTACTCAATCACGCAAAAACTACTAAACGGATTTGTATGAAATTTGGCACACAGGTAGATGATGACCTGGAATAGCATATAGGCTATTTTTTATCCCGGAAAAGTTAGGCCATCCCGCGGGATTCACTAAAACTTATAATGCAGCGGGCTGCACGCTGCAGCTAGTATTATAAATTCGAAAGTTTGGATGTTTGGATGGATGTTTGTTACTCAATCACGCAAAAACTACTGAACGGATTTGAATGAAATTTGGTACACAGGTAGATCATGACCTGAAATAGCACATAGGCTACTTTTTATCCCGGAAAAATTAGGTGATCCCGCAAAATTCACCAAAAACTTTTATAATGCAGCTGGCAGCACGCTGCAGCTAGTATTTAATAAATTGGCAAAGTGCGTAACGGGCCACGCCAATGACATGTATATTGTATAATATTATATACGAGTCATTAGGCCACGCAAAGTAGGGTCAAGTTGTGGCCCATCAAAATAATGCGATCTAAAACTCTTCTTAGTATTTTTATTGTTTTATGCTGTGAAAATTTAACATATTTAAATACTATAGTATTATATACTAAAGTATTAAATATGGATATAGCAGCACCTCAGGTTCACCGCCTATAAAAAATTCATAAGTTGGTCGACTAATACTCATAAACTTATAAAGCCTACTCAGCCGCGACAGTTTTTCTTTTAAATATATAAAATACTAGCGTAGATTTTTCACACATTGAAAACCAACCATTTACCCGGAAGAGGGGAGTAGGGTGCCCCCCTACCCCCGACGGGCAATGGCGTCAGTGCTTGTCACTGTCGTGATGAAGTTCAGAGGATAAGGTAGCCGATAAAACTTATGCTATAACTACACAACAATTAGCAACACGCCAATAAAATATTTGGTGTTTATAGGCGATGGTTTTTTCTTTTCATCAGGAGAGCCCAGCGATAGATAAGCAAAAACACGAAATACTATTTTTAATTTTTGTCAATGTGTTTACTTGGTCGCGTTGTAAAGTGTAGAGTGTGTTACTCACTTGCAAAGTGGCTTTTTATTAGGCATGAAAATTATTGTTAAATTAACTGTTATGTTGTTAAAATTAATTAATATTTAACATTTATTTATTTATGTTATATTATATCAGTAGTATAATAAGTATTAGAATAGTAAGTTATATATTATATAATATATAGTATGTTATATATTATAGTATAGTATAATAAGTATTAGAAGCAGCAAAAACGCAAAGCTATCGAGTTAGCGACAAAAAAGGTCCTCTGGAATAGTTTTATAACTTTTAACAGTTGCTATTATCATAAATAAAGGTAGCGAGCAAAAAAGCTCTCTCAAATATTTTAAATAACATTATTATCCTGTATCAAGTTATCGATATTTTAATTTATTTTAATAATAATTAAGAAGGTATGTCAATAGTAAACGATTGTAATAAGTTTCACAGTGCACCCCATCGTAAACAATGTTTATATTTGTTTAAGGTCGACTGGTAGAGAATGTCATGTAGCATTAAGTCCACCTCTGTACATGTTTGTGCATAAATTTTAAATAAATAAAATAAAATAAAATAAATAAATAATTTTAGTGATGCATAAAATTTTAACAGTGTATAAACAGTGTTTAATATAAATAACAGTTGTTAATTGTTAAAAAAAATAGTACGAAATTTAATATTTTATATGTTAAATGATCCATTCCTACTTCTTATAAATGTACAAGCCACCCACCCCGGCAATGCAAGAGGCGATGTAAGTGCACAAAAATATGTTTTTACGACAAACCTTTGAAATTGTCGGCTGTTTCCTGCTATAATGCGCATGTTAATTCTAATCAAAGATGACTGGAGAGCGTGGAGCGGCGTGCGTACGGGCGAACCATTCGAGTGAATGGTGGTCAGCCTACGTGTCATTCATTCAACGCTCGTTACAAGTTTAAAGACGACACAAATTAGCCTCGCAAAAAATCTAAATGTATCTATATAATTAAACGGATAAATATCGAATATCTTTCAATTTATGTTCCAATACTGAACGATACATATAATCATTTCTCTTGAATTATTCTGTTTATTGATGAAAACCGCATTAAAATCCGTTGCGTAATTTGAAAGATAGAAGCGGAAATACAGCGGAAGCCAGCAGAAGCGTTTTGTTTTATGTATGTAAAGAAGAAAATTAAAAATCCATCTAGTTTAACCATTGACACATTTTTATTACAAACAAATATTTTTTTTCTTTTAATCTAGTACAGATTGAATAAAGATACTGCCAGTGTCGAGCAAGTCTTCAATAGACAAACAGCAAAGTAAGATCGCAGATTCAAGATTCCAGAATAACATTTCAAACGGTCCTACTTTGAGTAGTTTGTGTTAGTAGAGCGAGGAGTTTAAAGTGCTCAAGAAACCCGCTCTGGAATTATCTGAATATCACGCGATTATCGCCTTGTAAGTAATTCCCGATTGTAGATGAACGAAGAGAGTTGTATACTATGTTTACAACTCTACATCGTAGAAAATATAGATTGACTTAATTTCTGTCAGAGCTTATGAGCTATTTATTAATAGAACAAATAGGTTTTCAATTACACCTTTTAGTATTTAGTACTTAGTTCTTGTATATGTGGTCCATCTATCTGATATCTTCTATATTTATAAAAATAAATTCCCATTTGCCTTGGTCACGCTGTAACTTGAGAATGATTAGCGATTTCATTCATCTTTTTAACTTCCCACTAAGGAAAATTATCTTCAAGTGTTGAGATTATAGGAAACTTATGCGAATATTTTCATCATAATGTCGGCGTGTCTGTATGTTTTTATAAATCATTAGATAACAAACAAGCTGATGGTTCTTCTGATGGAAAGAGACAATCATCGCCTATAAAGACCAATGGTGTTATTGGTACATTGCTATCCATGTGGCGAGATGTTAATGACACTTGCATAAGTTTACCGGTTACCTTATCCTCCAAACCGGAACACGACTGTGACAAGCACTGACGCTATGACGACAGGAATAATAAAGCGGTGGTACCAGACCCAGCCGAGATATACGGAACTCTTCCATTTATTTTTTTAAGAATTTATTATGTAAGTGTTTGTGTAGTAAATGTCGGTCGGCTCACTATTTAATTAAGTATAGCAATATATAAATATAAATTTATCTACTTTCTAAAGATAATGATCGTGACTGACAGTTAATTTAACACATCAAGGCGAGCGAATCTGAGGGCAAAAGCTAGTAAATATATAAATACAAAAGTAAGTTTATTTGTTTGCTTGTTGTGCTTTTACGGTTTAGCCGCTCAACCTATGGTTGCGAACAAAGTGGAGAGTATTGGATATTTGTGTTGTTAATACACGGTTTTAATATAAATAAGTGGTATTTTATTGCACATTACGAACTCTAAGCCCATAACACTATTTTAATAATAATAATAATAATATTTATTTGCCAACAGAAAAATATACATTAAAAATGATAGCTACAAAAGTAAAATAACTGAGTCGCAGTCGTGGATGGCCCGTCTCCATAGAATAAACAAGTTAATTTTACTAGACATTACTTTTAAATAAAAAGCAATAGTTGAAGGAAAGATTATGTGAAGAGATGTAAGCATTTTTGTGTGTGGGTAAGTGGGTGTAATGTATGCGCGCATGTGTCTGTGTCTGTGTGTGTTTAAATAATAATGATAAAAACTATGATATAATGCTACATAATTAGATTTTCTATTTAATGATTTAAGAAAGTCGTCAACAATTTTTTAAGTTTTATACTAGTTTTTTTGTTATATTTTTATTAACTCTGTTATAAATTTTGGAACTGATGTGATCAAAGTGTCGACCAACTGTCTTTGTTCTACAATAATGGGTATGACATACCTTGTCACGACGGACTTTAGTTATATAAATACGTGGATCATATGTCAACTGCCTGTGTTTACGAAGTACTGATTGGAGAACAAATAAATAACTGTCTAATGGAAAGGACATTACAAATAGAAAAATTTAAATGAAACTTAGCATAGAGAAAGATCTAGGGAAAAATTAAGTTTGATTTTCTTTTCAAAGGTGCTGAATGAGGTAGGACAGATTTTCCCATTTGCCGGGTCGCGACCCGGTTGCGGCCATAAAAAAAATACCGGGTCGCAACTTTCCCACCTTGCTTTTAAAATATTACCTACTACAAATCGTCGCAACGCGACGCGACGCGACGAAAAATTCGCAAGCGTTGAGTGATGACAAAATAGGCGACATCAAAGTAATTAGCATCAATTAAACCTTTTTACGATTATTAAATATGTATTATTTCACCTAATAGAACTAGCTTGGGTTTAAAAGTATTAAGTGGATCACGAAGAGGCAGTGTGAAAATTACCGGGTCATATCAAAACAATGTTTGGAAAACACTGAGGTAGGAGATGACAGTTTGTACGAAAATCTATAGCGACGACGTGTTAATTTACACCCGGGTGATACTGTTTGCCCGTTACATTTTCACGGCTAAACCACTGAACTAATTTTTATAATATAGTAAGGCGATAATTGAAGACCCGGTGTCAAATTTAGGATATGTACTTTTTAAAAAGGCATCCCTTAGGGTCTGAAATAGAGGATTCAAGTGTGTATGTAAGATATATTGAGATATGTTTCTCTACTTGCGGGCGAAACTGCGCGGATTAGTTACTTAATAATAATGTAACAGAATTAGTACATTCAGAGTGTGTTATTGTGTAATAACTTATTAGGAAAGCAAAGTAAAATAAACAGTATGAGTAGTCTGTGATTGTGATATAACTAATTAAGAAACAAGTGCGTTTAGAAAAGTTGTAACAACAAAGTAACATGTAATTGAATCTACAAATATAATGTCAGAACAATATGTAATTAGTTTGATAATATCTTTGGTGGACAAGAAAAAAAGATTTTTGTAATTATTACGTAAGGTATTGCAGCTTTCTCCCTTGAATGTACTACTGCCTTTCTATTTTATATAACGTATTTTTGAAGTAATGATAGTATTATGGAAATGTGCTTCAGGGCATAATGCGATATCAACAGTTTGCCTTATAGTACAGGAGGAATCGGCGCATGAATACCGAAACCACCTCCATTTTTTATGCGATCCTCTTCAAACCCTACTGATGATGTAAAGGCATGTTGCCATGAGGCAACCTCGTGCCATATTGTAGAACTGTTATTTTTTCAACGAGACGATTTTTAATTTTTTTTAAATATTTTGTATTTAAATACAAATAAAAAAGGTTCTTTGACTATTTACCATAAAGTTAATATTTTTAGACACACACACACACACACACACACATATATATATATATATATATATATATATATATATATATATATATATATATATATATATATATATATATATATATATATATATATAATTAAAAATTAAAATTATAAATAAAAATTAATAAAAAAAGGTGAGGTAAGTTTCATACATATTTGGCCTATTATTTATACACTATTCATGAAAATCTATCCTATCCTATCTGCAAAAAAATGTACAAATAACAAAAATATTAATTATTTTATTAGTTCATCTAAATATTACTAATAAATAATAATACATATCATATTTTACAAATTTTAAACATAGTGCCCTCAATTTTTTTTAAAAGACGTTTACTTAAAATGTCTCCTGAACTATTTTAGCTCATATCCACATAATTGTAATTTGTGTTTGAGCCGCTATGGTTCTGGTGGCCTTATATATATATATATATATATATATATATATATATATATATATATATATATATATATATATATATATATATATATATATATATATATATATATATATAGTGCATTTGCATATTTGATAACGACTATGTCGGGAATGAAAATCGATATCGAAATTATCTTTTTGGTTTGAATCAGGTACCTATGTTCTAACTTATACTAAGCGTGTACTAAGCGTGTATATTAAGCAATAAATTATTGAGTATTGAGTATTAACTTAGGGAACAGTCCAAATTTTATCAATATCGGTTCATTAGTTTTTGAGATATAATTGATATATTGATGTCAGTTTATTATTTTTTTGTTTAGTGGTAAGAAAAATAATATTTTAAAAATATTACTTTATTTTTATTAGCATAAAAATAAAATTTTACTATTTCAGACTTCTTGTTTGTATTCAATTTATATGTGACAACAGGTTTCGCCTTTGACATTACTAAATATAATTTCAAGATAGCCATAAAATAAAAAGCCGTATGGAAAAGTAGAGCTATATTTCTAATCTATACTCTAGGGTTCCGTAGTCTATAAGAAAGTCTGTCTGACTGTCTCTGCAGCTTACCTCAGAGATTCTTAGTACTAGAAATCTGTAATATTTGTCATGCGGATAAAGTGAAAAATAATATAGATGTCTTTGTAGGGTACCGCCTTAACGTTGCCATTGTCGATACTTTTTTCTCTCGTACCTCATGGCGGAGGTGTCGTTGAATAGATATTTAAAAAAATATTGTGGGTTTATGACAACAACTTTCGATTAAGGGATAGCCGGTTTGTGAAATATTAAACTTTAAAGTGCTAATTTTTGGTAGAGGCAAATTCAAGTGCCCCCTGCTCGCTGCCAGCTAAATTGTTGTTTTTGTAAAAAAAATACGGTAGCAGTGTATATATCAGCAGTTTTCCTTTAAACTCCAAAAGGAAAATTAACACAGTTAAGTAGGCTTTACAAGTTTACGAGCAATACAAAAAACTTACAAAATGTACTTAGAGAAGTAAACGCGGATATATCCGTTATTGGATTTAAAAATGTCAAATGTTCACAGGATAAAACAATGGAAAAGCCCTCTTCTTAGTCCGCATTATTGTGATGAGCAACTACGGAATCCTAAATTGCGCGTGGTCCGATAAACACTTGGTCGGTGCAACGTGAAGTATTTTTAACATTTACCGATCTCCATAGCCATACACTTAAAAAAGTCTTCACATTGAAGAGCAATTTATCTATCATGAAGCTTTTGCTAATCGTTACAATGTTAATGTTATAGGTATATATTTCAAATTTCCCTAACTTTGAGATAAAGCCGACTAGACTGACCCCTAGAATGCCTCGCAATATAGGGGTTAGTCTATTTGACACAGACTAAGAGCTCCAGGGTTCCCCAATTGGGCAAAAGTACTATTGAAGATTTTTCAATGTTTTTCTCGAAAATCCAAAATCTCCGTAGCAGCTGAGTCTGGCCGGTGATGAATTACCACTCCCGTGCCTCGCATGAGCACGTAAAACCGTCCGTTTTACGTGCTCATGCTCATAATCCCTAGAAACAATTGATGATCATTATCAGGTTGATACAATCTGCGATGGGGATCACCTGCCTTGCGCCAACCGATAAACTGGTGAATCGTACTGAACCGGAGTCTATAGACGTTCGTTTACGTATCTCCAAGGGTAGCAGGGGTGGTGATACTTGATATTACTACTACACAGGAGCTACGTTAACTTTACTGTTAGTACGTTTTAGGTAATTTACTATTTGTTAAGTACAAAAAACTTATTTTTAACTAATAATTCCTATTAACGATGAATTGTTTTCAAAATATCGTCAATAAAAGGAACTAATAAAAAGAAACAATTACTTCGACAGCTGTGTTAATTCTAACAAAGACATGAACAAATAATATCCGCAATAACTCTCTAACAACTATCTCATAAAATAAAATGCCCTAATAAGATTTGATCATCACGATTCGCACAAGGGGAAATTGAGGTTTGAGGGAGAAAACATAGATGTTACAAAACAAATATCCCTTTTTTAAAATTATATTTGCTTTGGTAATGTTATCATTTTTAATATCGTTGGTCGGTTTAAGGTCATACGAATATTATATTATATAAAATCACATGTCAATAATCTTAAATTTTAAGTATTTGCTATATGATTTATTTTTCCCGACCTTATATTTTGTTGAGCGGAACAGAAATCGCGTGCTTAATGCTTATATAATATTTACCCTCTACACGATGATGTATAGTATGAGCACATATTTTCTATCATATGGCAGTTTATTAAATACTATATAAAAATAGTTAACAACACTCACCCGCGTCGATGTATTTCAAGACAAATTGTACATCAGGTCCCAGCGCCGACGCTAATTCTAATGGTAACTCGTTGTCGCGTATAACATGAACTGAAAAAAGAAAATGTACATTACAAAAATATATGGCCATAAACATAGCATACTGTCTCGTGAATCAGTGATTAGCGTAAATGGCTCGGATGATGGGGTTTCGGGTAAGATCCCTAAATATGGCAAAAGTGTTTTTCGGAATTGTTTTTCGGAAATTAAGAGTTTTCGGAATTATATTCTTATATCGAAATATCAGCCACAGCTCGAACACCAATCAAATTGGAAGAAAAATTAAGCAAAGTGTTATGCGTATAACGTTACGCCATAGACGTATTTGGTGATGGGATATACTGCTAAGATGTTTTCGATGTTGAAGTCGATGCTTTTATAATAAAAAACGTATATTGTGCGTAGTTCAGTTTTTACTGTTAAAAAGTCTATAATTATAGAAATTAAACAACAGAACATATATAATTTGCTTAAAATGTTGCTAAGAAAAAATATATTTTATTCGTCTTAATTCATATCAAAGTCAGTCAGTTATAGTATTTGCCAATGCAATTGAGTGCTAACTCGATAAATTTACCTCGTTGAGTTTCGGAATTTACTGTTTTTGTATCAATATACTAAATCAACAACATCTGGGTTCAGAACTATCTATCTATTTTTAGAGCCGCTTCCGAACTCCACTATCTTAGCACTTTCCATCTGTCAATTTCGGTGGTATTTTTTTAGCTCCATCTCCAAATTCTCGTCATCCTGAGTACTAATTATACTTGTTATGTACTTATAGCCACCATACCAATGAGTCAAGACTCGGTTGTCTGGTCAAAACTCTGTATTTGAGAGTTACATTCTACACCATGAGATCAGCTGGAAGGTACCTAGTATTGCATTATCGCTGAACTTGACAAGTTTGCCACTTTTACCAATTTTAACACTTATAGATATTAGGAAATCATTGAAAAATGGTTTGCAATATTTAGAAAATTTGTTGTTTACATATGAACATTGTCAGTTAAGTAAAAGCTGATGATCTGCGAATGAGGATCTACCAGCATCAGGTAAAGGTCACCGTGACATTGCAATGTCATTGAAGTAACAGAATACAATATTTATTATCGACAAAGCCTTTAAAAGTTGACTAACTTTCATCAATTTGAAAAGAACTGATGTTCTTGAAACGGCTAAACAGACTGAATCATAGCTAAGAACCATCTCGCAAAATACGGTTTTCATTTAAAAAACCGCAAACAAATTAGATCATCCACCTGGGCGCTACGATGCCACAGACAGACACACAGATACACAAATACACACCTGAAACACCCTTCGTTTTTCCGTCGGGGATTAAAAAATGTAATCACTTATGTAACCCAGATGTTCATTCTAAATGAACCGGGAGACAAGTAAACGCCAAAATTTCCTATGAAAAAATCTATACAAATAATAAAATTGTAGGAAAGTCAATGTATGTCCGGGCTAAACTCAAAAAGTACTGCATGGATTTACTTCAAATTTTGCATGAATATTACTAACAGGTCGGGTCAACATATAGGCTACATATTATCACGCTATCTCCTACGGGGGAGGAGCTGTGCGGAGTAAACTAAGTCCGCGCGAACGAAGTCGCAGGCAACAGCTAGTAGATCAATAAAGATCTAAAGTTTAATTAAAAGCATAACACAGTGATACGTAAAAAAGAAATATCATTGATCACACACAACACATATACATCGAACAATGCGTTATATGTATACATATACACAATACATACATAAATGCATATGGGTGATTCCGTTCTAACTGTGATATAATGTCAATACCGTGTCATGTCTATTTTTAGAATTTATTTATAAATTGTTAGTTTTTTTTGTCGTAAACATTAGAATTTATAAGGTAATTAGTTTAAATCATTTATTACGACAAAAAAACTAACAATTTATAAATAAATTCTAGAAATGGACATGACACGGTATTGACATTTAAGTGATATATTGTAAGTTTTCTGTAAGTGGCAAGTTATATTATATGAAAATAATGTTGAAATATGTTTATTATTTTCCAATAAGTACAAAAATTTCATAAATTAATTATTAATTAACGACCTGTGAGAACAAACAATACAGGACATTGAATATCACAGTTAGAACGGAATCACCCATATATACATACTATTAAAAAGACAACTACAAGCAATAAGATAAACGCTAACCGTATCTAAATTCACCTGACTATTTTTACGTATCGAAATGTAATTTTAATTGCCTTGTAAATGACTTTTGAAAAGTCTTTTATACTATCAGCAGGAAATGCATTCCACAAACGATTAATCGGTGAAAAAAAGGTTGAAAACTGTACTGTGCCGCAAAATGGGAACGTGAAGGGACAAATTTTCATCGGAGGGCAGGTTTCGGTTATGTGTCGCACAAGCAATGAGAGACTTAAGGTATGGAGAAACAGATGTATGGTAAACAGAGTGTCTGTTTGTAATATTAAAATAACCGCTTTTTACTAATTGCATATGGATGTATACACGGTACATATACCAAAACAACATTTGTTACAATTTTTGTCTGTCTGTCTGTTTGTCAGTCTATCTCTTTGTCTATCTGTCTGTTTGTTCCGGCTAATCTCTGAAACGGTTGGACTGATTTTGACGGGACTTTCACTAGCAGATAGCTGATGTAATAGAAGTAACTTAGGCTACTTTTATTTTAGAAATTTTTCAACGCGGACGAAGTCACGGGCACAGCTAATAATATATAAAACAGTGTCTATAATGCTGGGGCCGCATTTCGTCTCAAAGTTATGTGTATGGGCGCTAAGGCACTCACAGTCCGAAATATATGCGAAAATAGCCGATAATAGCCGTTCACATCTGCATTTGTAGTGTCATTGCATGAAGCTTTGTGACGATAAATGCAAGTGCGGCTGAGGCATTACGTTCTAAAGTCCCTACGCTATCGCGTAGGCAACCATTTAAGCTTAGACCTAATGGAAAACAATATCAAACTTGCACAGTCCGTAGATTGAATAATCTATTTAAACTTAATTAATATACATTTTAATTCCGTTAATTAATTATTGATAATATTTTGTGCATATTTGCGCACATTAAACATCATTAAATGAAGATTACATAACAACCATTACCACTTAATTTGCATGAATGCGAAATACAAGCTCTGAATTAGATCAGCCTGTTGAACATGTGATATATTGGAAGTTTCAGTTGATCCGAGACTGTTTTAAAGCACAGATAAACTAGCTTACTATCAGGCATATATCGGGAGAAAGATAGACGTGTTGTTTTACTTTTTTTTTGGTTATACGTTTTTGATTGGCTATACGTGTCACAACCATCGTCACGATGAGAGTGACCGGGCCTCAACCGGGTAAATAGTACCACCGCCTTACCTATGCCTATCACAATAGCGTCACAGCGTTTGAAGGGCAAGGCAGCTGTTAGACTTAGCATGTGACATTGCCATTCCGCCACACGGATAAAAACGGTACTATTAACATCTTTGGTGTATGGTTGTCCCTTTCCATCAGCTAGTTTGCTATTTAATGATATTAAATATTCGTCTGTAACTTCGCCTGTAGACGAAGACGTTATCGTGTGTTACTGTCTATATGGCGGCGATATTATGCCACGTGCATAATTTTACTGGTTAATTTACCGTCTAAATCGGTACACAACGATGACAAGCACTACGCTATTGCGCCTAGAAATAGCAAGGTTGGGAAGTAGGTATCATGTGTAGGTGAAGCATTGGGATACAGACCAACACGGATGTCAAGAAAAATTTCTATGTGTAACAGAAAAATCTGTAAGCCGGTTGACTCCGCAGGCCGTCCATGAAACTTTCCGGTAAATTGAGTCATTTTAAGTTCAAAAGAAGCATAAACTATAGTTTTTGTATAGGTATACCAAAGCATAGATTTTCGAATTCGAAGACTTCAAAAATCTTAAGCTTGTAAAAATGATACTAATTTAATGCTCGAAAATATTTCGACCTTTCTAATGGCTATAATTGCGTTGAACACTTATTGACCTCTAATTTCTTTATGAGCTATAAAATTGGTAGGTTAAAAATGTCAAAAAAATGTGTAAACGATTGACCCTTAAGGCCATCCCTGAAACTTCCCGCTAAATTAAGGTATTTTAAGCCCAAAAGAGTAAAAATTATAAGCATAGATGTTTCAGTTCAAACATCTATATTAAGATTTTTGAAAAGCTGTATATTTTGGAAACGCTGATTGAATTTTCAAGATCTTTTGAATAACATTAAACTCAATTTTTGAGATCTAAAATATTGCTTTAGCTAAATAATCGATAGGTTGAATAATTTTGAAGCAATGTTAAATGACAATTTTTTCAAAAATTTTCGTCATTAACAAGTCTCAAACAAATTGACCGATTCTTATCCAATTAACGATACTTAACGTAGTTTTTAAAGGAAAAAAGTTGATAAGATTTTAAGTCAATCAGTGTATTATCCTGAAAGTTATGTCAAAAATATTAAGTGTGCTAAAAACAACGTAATTTTAATATTTAAAAAGCTGTAACTTTCGAAAATTAGATTTAATTTTAATTTTAGAAAAGGCGTTCGACGTAGTTTTATGAGTACTAAAATATCGTAGAATACCAAATATTTTTGGTCAAAAAATTTCGAAGTTATGTCGAGAAAACACTTTTTTCAAAATTTTTCGTCGACGTTTACTGCCAAACGGATAAACCGATTTTGATGCAATTTATGCATTACACGTAGTCTTTTGAGGAATAAAGCTGATTAGTTTTTGTATTCAATCGGTACATTAATCTGGAAGTTATATTAAAAAAATACCGTTTATCCAAACTTTTTTTAGGTTTTTTCAAAATTTCTAAAAATCTCCTAGGCCGATTTGGTTTAAATTTTCAGGAAGTCTAAGTTGAGCGGAATCCAATCGAATGCTATCGACCGCGGTTCGATCGGTCTAGCCGTTCAAAAGTTATGATATGTTTACATACACACATACACACACATATACATACATACAGACATACTGACGTCATCGTGAAAATAGTCGGAAAAGATTGCTAGCACCTCAAAACGTGGAGATCTAGTGAAAACTCGATTTCCGAAAATCGGGGCAAAATCAGTAACTTACTTATCTACATACTGTACGTATACGTAGCGGGAAGTTAAAAAATATGTAATTTTTTAAAAAAAATGTTGGTCATTGATAAATCCCGACAGGTTAGACCAATAATTTTGTCTGTCACTGTTACATTAATTTATTTAGTTGATTTATGGGAAGTATTTTTTTATTTATTATTAACTACAGTAGTACAGTAGTCAGAACTATATGAAGTGACTTAGCTGTAAACAACGTAATTTTAATATCTGAACAGCTGTAACTTTTGAAAATTCGATTTGATTTTAATTGTGGAAACTGTATTCAGTATAGTTTTTTTAGTACTAAAATATCGTAGAAGATTAAAAAATGATTGGTTGAAAATCACTTTTTTCAAAATTATTCGTCAAGGATAACTCCCGAATGGATTAACCGATTTTGATGCAATTTATGCATTGGTCGCAGTTTTTTTTGAGGAAAAGAGCTGATTAGATTGTGCACTTAATCGGTACGTTTATCTGGAAGTTATATTTAAAAAATACTGTTTCACCAAAATCTTATGAGGTTTTTTCAAAATTTCTCAAATTCTTCAGGACCGAATTGGTTCATATTTTTAGGAAGTCTAAGTTGAGTGGAATCCAATTGAATGCCATCAACCGCGTTTTGATCGGTCAAGCCGTTCAAAAGTTATGAGATGTTTACATACACACACACACGCACGCACACACATACGAGTACATACACATACACACACGCATACATACCAACATCATGGTAAAAATAGTCGTAAAAGGTCCCTAGGACCTCAAAACGTGAAAATCTGGTGAAAACTCGATTTTCAAAAATTGAGGCAGTCAGTAACTTGCTTATCCACATAATATGTAGCAGGAAGTCAAAAATATAATGGAAGCAAAAACATTTTCACACTTGCCAGGTAATTATACTCTTTACTGAGAAGAAATATCTCAAAAACACATATTTTATTGTTACAAGTTTTATTTAATTTAATTTATTACTTAGCTGGATAAATTGTTAATTTATATTATATTACCGACTGATTACATAATACAAACGTAATAATATATGTAAATTAGGATACAAACAAAACATTAGTCGTAATGTGAATATTTATCATGTATCAAGCGCCTTTATTTGCGGTAACGTGAACTCGCTTTGAAGTGCTTTAATCAATTATTTTACAGGAACTTTACAATAATGTAATTTATAAGTATTTTATCACATTTTATTTTAATATTAATAATTAAATAAATATTAAATATTATAAAAAAACTTTAGTAAAGCTGAAACGCCTTTTTCAGACAATACAAAAAACGAGGTTTAGATATTTAGTTTTCTTGCAGTTCTTACGCTGCATAAAAACTACTGTAACTAATTTCAGTGAAAGATATCAGCCTGTAGGTCATCTCTGTGTATAGCTATTTTCCCTAATATACCGTAGTCCTAGGAACATTAAATTTTTTTTATTAACAAGCTGAATTTTTGTGAACAGCTTCGTGTTTGTTCAAGTTAAGTTTTTATTAACAAGGAATGTCTGTAATTTGTAGCAGTTAATAATAATCAAATGTGCTGTGTTTTAAAAATTGTTAAATGAAAGCGTGGTTCAGATCATGATCAATCAATCTCAATACTCGGATGGGTGTTATTAAATTGTTTTGGGGTTATTCTCGAAAAACAAATTTTCAATGGCAGATCAAGTCTAATGTTGGAAGTGTTGACACCCTCGTGCCTCGGATGAACACATAAAGTTGTCGGTTATTTTCTTTTATATTCTGGAAGAATATGAATCTGGAAATAATTAAAAAACAAACAAAAATTTATTTTACATGTGTCAAAACTCAAATCTAAACAAAGCGTCGAAACCCGTGTAACAAACACGCATACTTTTTTTATTATTTCGGGCAAGATTTTGCTTATGTGCAGCAATAGTTGCAAAAAAATCGTTTTTTACTATCGATAAACGACCCAAAAATTGTGTTTAACTAAATTGACATTTGAAGATACAAAACAATTTTAAATGTGTTTAAACTTAAAGGAAATTGGTTGGACCAAACTATTTAAATATGTACTTTTATTTCAGTTTAGAATGGTTAAATTCATTAAAGAATAATTCAAATAGATTGATTTTTCAAGATAAATAAAACAAATTCAAGATAAATTTTATCTTAAATTATTTGAATTTGAATATATGTGCCATTTTATTCGAAAACTTGTTCGCATTTTGTAGGTGGTGACATAATCACACTTCTGTAGAAATTTTATGACTTCTAATCAAAAAACTGCTACAAGTAATTCTCACAGACCTCTCTTGATGTTAATTTAAAAAAAAACTGAAGAGAGCGACACAGATGGAGATCTGAGTGTGCAAAATTAGTTATTAAGTAGTAAACAAAATTGTTGCACTATTGCATCCAATAACACTTCCCAACTAAGCTCTCTCAACATTTTCTAAGTGGCTTAAGATGAGTAGTCTAGGTTTATCATGATGTAAATCCTCTTTCTGTTGGTCAATTCTGGCGATTTTTGACGTGAATACGTCTTTAAATTTGCCTTTATAAGGGGGACAGTTCAAAAAATGGATGATAACAAAATTGGGGAATATAGTTTGGTGATATAGCTACGTAACTGTTATCAACATCCAAAATCTAATTATACGACTAGATACCTAAAGTATCAATGAATTTGATAAGCTGAACGCGCTGAACTTCCTACTCCTCCACTACCGGAGTAGGAAGAGCCGCCATTTTAAGGTAATTTCACAGCGATACATATTTTACATATGGTATAACATCTTTTGACTCAGAGCAACTACAAAATTCGATTAAGTTTTATTCGAAAGCTCTTGTAAATATTTATTGATTGTATAATTTCAAAAATAATTTTCAATGCTTATTGTAAATATATATGGCACTTAAGTGAAAAATTCAGAGAAAAATTGTAATAACAGAGCTAAAAGATGTATGGCTGTACTCCCTCTGCCCTAAGGGTGTCTCCTGTGAGACCGATCCTTGGCTTAGGGTGGGATCGTGATTTGCGATAAGAGGGTTAGTGAAATTGTTTTTTCCATCAGCTGGTTCTTGCCCTTGGGCTCGGTTCGCAGATGGACGAAACAGGTGTCCTCGTCGCCGTCCGTGGCGATGGTGTCCCGTGTGTAGGCGTGTAGTATTTTCGTATATTTCGTTGGAGTGAGTTATCGGGTCGTAGGGATCGGTGAGAACGTGACGGGGCTTACGTAATTTGGGACCGGGCTTAGGATCTAGTCTACCGCGGCTACCGCCAGTGGGTTAAGATATGAGTTGATACGATTGAAATATCTTTTGGAAATATGTTTGAAATGTCTAGCTAATATCGGCAATACAAGATCTTTATGAATGTCATAGTTGTGCATATACCACGGTACACCCGTGACAATACGCAAGTATTTGTTCTGTACTACTACAAACGGATGCAAATCTGGAAAAACCTTAAAAACAGCAAAGAAAAACATCGACACGCGGGATGCAAATCTGTACGAAGCAGATGGGCAAACGCTACGCAGGCGTATGATAGAACAGGTCTTACGCACATCTCATAAAGTGTCACCTTGTGTCATAAATAAAACGTGAAAAACAGAGCACTGATGGGAATCTGCAGCCGCGAGGCCGCATTTAAAAAGTTTAAAATGTACTATGTGAGTGAGAGCACTTAATGTGTGAAGAAATGAGCTGCTAGGAAACCAAACTGCTCATTTATTATGAGATTTTTCTCGTGAACAAATGCCTTAAGGCGAGATAGTATGATTTTTTCTTAGATTTTGCCTACCGTGTTGATTAGTCTAATGGGACGGTAACCACGGTAACTATTTCGGGGTTTTCCTGGTTTGTGTTCCTATGACGGTGGCTTTTTTTCATCGTCCGGAAACACGGCTAGGAGTACATTGAAGATGCACACTAGTGGGTATATAAGGGAGAGAGGGAGGGAGGTATTTAACTACCTCATTTGTGATTTTATCCAGCCCCAGGGTCTTTTTATTGCAAAGGTTTTTGATTATTTCACCTATTTCTTCGGTATCGGTGGGTAATCTTGCTTGCTATTAACCGCCCCGTTGGTCGAGTGGTTAGCGACCCTGATTACGCAATCAACGGGTTCGATCCCCGACGGAGACAAGTATTTGTGTAATGAGCATAAATGTTTGTATTTCCGGGTTTGGGTGTTTATTATGTATGTTAAAGTATTTATACATGTATTCCTACGTATTAGTATTGTTGATTAACACCCATAATATTAAATGTAAAATTAAAATAACATATTTTTTTAAATGTCAATATTAATATTTAATTATTCAAATATAATTATGATTTTGTATTGACATTAGTTTATTTGTTCCCTATGTTATTTTTATTTACCCCATTTTTAGGGAAAAAATCTGACGTTGGCAATACTGTATATGACGGTACTTAACAAATAATTATTGTTCAACCACCTGATGTACTCGCAATTTACTTGTGTTATAGTCTTTGTGTCTGTAAAATGTTTATGTTTTAAAATCTATACATATAATAAAATCGTAGGAAAGTCAAAACTGTAAATTGAATATTTTTTTAAAAGAATATTTGGGGGTGATCTACAATCGATATCGAAGCCAAAAATATAGTTTTTAGAATTTTTGTCTGTTTGTCTGTAGGTCCGGGGTAAACTCAAAAAGTATTGCATGGATTTACTTCAAATTTTACATGAATATTACTAACAGGTTGGGTCAACATATAGGCTACATATTATCACGCTATCACCTACGGATGAGGAGCAGTGCGGAGTAAACGAAGTCCGCGCGGACGAAGTCACTAACAACAGCTAGCAATAACATAGTAAGGTAAAATGTTTATGTGAAAGAAGCCCTGATGATGCTTTAATAAGCGAAACCGGTTGGCTGTAAAATTAAGCGATTGTGATATAAATAAAATTTAAATTACATTTGTGAAACAGTACAAGTGTTTATATCAAAGAATCAATATGATGCAGTTTCACCAAGTGCCGACCATGGAATGTGTAAACTATAGAAATACATACATATATAAATACTGGAATATATTTAATATACACCCAAACCCGGAAATACAAACATTTATGCTCATGACACAAATGCTTGTCCCCGTCGGGGATCGAACCCGAGCCCCGTTGCTTGCGTAGTCAGGGTCGGGCAAGCAAGTAACTACAGAATTGAAACATTTGAAAAGTGCGGGTGAAAGATTTAGTTTTTCTTTCGTCGAGTGAACTTCAACGTCCAATAAACGATACATGGCTGTCAACGTGCAGTCATATAAAAAAATTTGGATCTTAGGACTTGTTCCTATTTATAGAAGGGTGACAGCTGAATATTGTCTTCGTATATTGAAAGAGCGTCTAAGTAAATTTGATATTTCGCTGGAAACTTACATCGTGGCTATTGTAACCGATGGACCGAATGTTATGATAAAGGTGAGACGGCTTGTTTGCACTGAACAACAACTGTGTCTCGCACATGGTGTCAATTTGGCCGTCTGTGACGTGCTTTATGAAAAACATAATTATTTGCATATGAACACATACCTGAGTTAACAATAATGTTAGTTAACAATAATGAAATAGTATGTACTTCAAAAATATGTGAAAATTGAACGTGGAAAAGAGCTGTCAATTCTTTTGGACTGTAAAACTAGGTGGAATAGTCTTTTAGCAATGCTGGAGCGATTTAATCTTTTAAAAACCTACATTCAAAAAGCTCTTAGAGATCTCAATTATCCAACTCGTTTTGAAGAAGACGATTTTGAATTGGTTAATAAAATTGTTGATGTGCTGACCCTAATTAAATTGACAGTAGAAGCAATCTGTCGGCGAGATGCTAATTTATGCACAGCTGATGCCGCTTGGAAATTTCTTATAAAATAAATGTCTAGCAAAAACTCAGCACTTGCCAAAAAATGAAAACATCCTTAGTGGAACGTATAAAGCAACGACGAAGTGATGATTTAACTGATGTGTTGAATTATTTACAAAATCCACGAAAAGATGATGAAAATCAGTTACTATCGGATTTGGAATGGCAAGACTTATTTCCAGTTTCTATACAGCCTTTAGTGAGGAAGTAAATAAACAGTATTATTAAAAGACTTCGTAGTCGATATGACACGGAAGAAGAAATGTCAGGATCACAAATAGATGATGAGCTAAAGCAAAAAATCCCCGAACCCCAATTGACATTAAAGGAAAAGTTACAGCTAGAAATTGACAAGAGTATGAATTTACCAGATTCCAAAGTACAAATACAAAATGAATCGGGGTTGACAAATAGTATAAGACGTGAAATGAGCCTGTTCGAAAATGGAGT
The DNA here is from genome assembly GCA_036924255.1 of Apodemia mormo. NCBI lineage: Eukaryota > Metazoa > Arthropoda > Insecta > Lepidoptera > Riodinidae > Apodemia > Apodemia mormo. The sequence continues at coordinate 23,157,130 of JAUPFN010000016.1, forward strand.
AGTTCGTGGACATCACTTAGAAAGAGCAAATAAGTATCTAATGTCTATTCTTCCAACCAGCATAGAACCTGAGCAAGCGTTTTCAGCTGGTGCTGAAAACGTTTGCAATAAACTACGAAGCAGACTTGGAAGTGAAACATTGGATGCTTTGATATTTCTGCGATTGTATTTTCGAAGTTCTAATTAGTTCTGTTGTGTTGTCTTTTATATTTCTTGCAAAAGTATTTTGTTTGTTTTGTCAATTTTGTTTTCTTACTGTATTGTGTTGTGAACTTGTGATCATCTTTTTAAAAATAACTCAAGTTTTTTTTCATTTGAGCCCAATTAGAAATCACAAAGTTAAATCCCGTAATCTCGGGATTGAAAAACATGCTCGGGACTGTATTCTCTAGTTATGGATGTTAGTCAATGATACTAATACTTAAGTACATAAATTGATAACTCTTACATACACCCAAACCTAGCAATACAAACATCTATGCTCATCACACAAATGTTTGTCCCTGTCGGGAATCAAACCCGAGCCCGATCGATTCGTAGTTAGGTTCACTAACCACTCGTCCAACGGAACATTCAAATATTTTGATGTTACCATTGTACAAAACCTTAATTTCATTTACAAAAAAAATATCAATAAATTTACTTAACAATAAAAACTTATCATAATTTTCATTAAGTCTGAAATAAAAATTCCCCCTATTTTGTACTAAATAATAGTTCAAAGATAATATTTTTTTTTTGTTATTTTAAGTATATATAACGTGTCTTCGCAAATTATTCTCTCAGAATTCTGTCAAACTTTAATTATCAAAATAATTTAGCAATTCAGAATAGCGAAGATTTAGATTACCGAAGACACCCAATGACAAGATAAATTCTAAACACAGGCTTGCTACTTTATTTAACTATTATTCCCCAAGCTTAAAAAATATTTTTTAAATGCGGATAAGTTGAGAAGTTAATATCGAATCTTAAGGAGAATATTAAATTTAAAGGTAATAATACTAAAAGCAAACGACGCGATGTACTTATGGGGTCTCGCCCGTGTTCTAATGATAAATAACAAATGGCGAGAAACTGTTTATTACTTTTTGCAGCTAAAGCGTTTTTACTATAACTTTTTTAGACATAAAATATGAGAACCTTTTATATTCATTTAAAGTGTATTCAAATATAATTTAGTGCAAGCGGACATAAATGATTAAATTAAACAATCATAAATGTACTATGTATAAACCACAGGTATAAACGATCAGCTGAAACTACGTTTTTTGAGTAATTAAAAGTATTTTCGTAATCGGATTTGTCTGTCGAGTTTAACTAATAAGAATAGACAAATAAATTTACTTCATTGACAAATAACAAATATGAAGAAATTTAATCACATCTGTATGAAAACCCAGGTTTAAATGTATATGTCAAACATATTTAAGTCAATAAAAATCTTTACTATATTTATTTGATATCTTTTGAATATTCATTCTAGCAAATTTACCTATAACTGTGCTTACAATCGAAAAAGCTGAAACTATTTATACGCTAATAATGATCATAAATTCATTATCACTACAAAAGTAGGCAATAAATTAACATTCATAAAGTATTAAAACAAAAGTAGGTAATTATAATTAATTAATTATTCATTAAGTATAAAACAAAGATTAAGTGTGTGTGAAAGTAAAAGGGAAAGAGTGAGCCGTACACAAAATTGAAACGCGGTCGGGTTATATTGCTAGAACCACACTGGGCGAATAAAAATGATAATTTTAATTTAAATCTTTAAATAAATATAAATAAATATTCATGGGACAAATTACACTAACTGATCTAAACCCAAAGTATGCAAATTATTTGCTTGTGTTATGGGTGTTAGTCAACGATACTAATACATAGAAATACATGTATAAATACTTTTACATACATAATAAACACCCAAACCCGGAAATACAAACATTTATGCTCATCACACAAATACTTGTTCCCGTCGGGGATCGAACCCGAGTCCCGTTGATTGCGTAGTCAGGGTCGCTAACCACTCGACCAACGGGGCGGTCAAGTCAAGTCAATCTTTAATTCAATGATAACGATTTCGATATAGACGCATGGGGTTATGGATTCAAATTATAAGTGAGACAATTGGTCCTGAACGACTTTCAAGTTGTTCTGAATAACACTTGACTTTAACCAGATATGTGCCCGATTTACAGGTGCAGCCAACCTATTGTCATGTTCATAACATTGAGTGTACAACGCGGTCACATTAACTTGACGCATCTCTGGAATGGAAGGCGGGGCTTCCCTTAGCTCGCCCGGTTAATTATATAAGTGTCAGTATGGTCATGGTCAGCATTTTTGTTACCGATACGCAAGTACATAATTTGGTAAATTTTCTGTTATTGTTATATTGTTTTTGGACATTATTGTTACGTTTTGCGCCAAATTACGTCATCAACGGCACGCGTCAAGTTAATCTGACCGCGATGTAATTATTGCAACTCTTGCTACCATTTTTAAGGTGTGACGTGATGGTGTTTCTTTTATAATGTATATATAAACCGGTTAAAAATTAAAAATCCACTTGTGATATTTTGCTTTGGCTTATTTTTTTATAAGTTTGTTCGATTTGTAAATAAGATTACCCCCTTATTACATTATAAGTCTTGAAAACCCTTGGTTAATCGTGAGTGCACTAGTTTTCCATTGCCTATCCCTTAGTAGATGCGTATGTCACAATTTTTATTTATTTTACAAAAATGTACCATTGTTGAGACTTATTTTTTTCATCATTTAAAGCCATGATTTGGCTAGAACCATAGTATATTGATAATAATACTGAGAAAATTTGCCTATATTTTATTTTATTTTATAAGATAGCAAATAAGTAAATGGTTCTCCTGGTGAAAAGAGATAACTCTCGCCTAAAGACACCAAAGATGTAGATATGCCCTTACTATCCGTATGGTGGGATGGTAATGCCACACGCATAATTTTACTGGCTACCTTACCCTCTAACGGTTTAGGAACGGATCACGACATTGACAAGTATTAACGCTGTTGCCACAAGTTAAGTGACCTTTCCCGGACAAAATTGCGGAACTGTACTACCTAGTAGTCACAGGTTTAAGTAATCGTTTGCCTTTATTAACTGCCTGGTAAATGGCCTATCAAAGGGGTAAAACTCATAAAAGTGTAATTTTGAGACAAGTTACATAAAAGCTTGATAGTAGTCAGTCTGATCTCATCATTATTTTCGTAAAAGCCCCTTCTACATCGCGTGCAAGCTTTATCTTGGTCATTCTTCGTAAACATAAGTTTATTATACAAAATTATAGTAGTTACCTCGCAATTTGCTATTGCGAATTTTTATTATGAGAACCAATATAATTTTGTTACCGACAAATTACGTTACTTGGACGTTGTAAAAGTAGTGACTTTGTAGTAAGCTGTAATGTGTAATGCTTTAATATAAAACCAGTTGGATGTAAAGGTTTTGTAAAAAAAAATCGCATCCTTCATAGCGTTATCTACAAGATACTACTACAGTAGTTATAGTATCCATATAGTATAAACTAGGTTCTGCCTGCGGTTTCGCTCGCATTAAAAGTTGTTTTTCGTTCACACAGAAACAGTAGCTTATTTCTGAATGAAACCTTACATTACGTCCCTTGTTAAATTATTACCCCTAAAACATGTATACAAAATTTAATGATCATCGCTTAAGTAGGTTAAATGTAAAAGCATTACAAAGGAATTTCAAACTTACTTTCACTTTTTTATATCATAGCAAGACAAAATAGTTCAGACAATAAGGATAGGTAGGACAAAACAGTTCAGTACTGTTTCTTCTCTGTTTGTCAACTGATTTTTTTGCTTGGTATTTTAATTTGGTAAATATACCGGTGGGTATAAAAGTCTTCATAAAAAATATCATATTTAGAAAGTAAAATAAGCCTTTTCTAAGATTATTTTGAGTTTTCATAATGCATCAAAACTCTCCACTAAAACAATTTTCCATAATATTAGTACATGTATTAGTAGCAAAATCATTTATGTGGGGTTTTTAGTGCACTATGAAAACTCAAAATTATCTTAAAAAAAGGCTTGTTTTCACTTACTGGTTACGTTAAATTTTTTCGCAAAGCTATTTAGAAACATTTAGTACATAGCATTTTTTTTCATCAAACAGTATGGACGAATGAATATGGATCAGAGGTAAAATGAGCAACGAACGGGTAAGCGATCACTCATACTCGCAGATATTTAAAACATAATAGGAGTTTTCCAATGTATTACCGCCTCTTTATGAAAAGGTTGATCCACCCTTTGAAGGCATTTGAACGTCATAATTTTCTGAAAAACCAATTAGGAAGTCCATTACACAGTCTGTTAGTGCGTGGTATGAAATTTGACTTAACCGAAACGTAAATGAAAATATTTATGAACTTTTGATTGTGGCGAAAGGCAAGAAAGCGAAAATTTGCAATTGAAAGCGTTCTCAGGTATATATACAGCGTAGAACCCTTAAGACATCGACGACTTTCCTATGACATAGTGAAAAAACACACTATAACACAGATGATACGATAAACTTTACTATTAAGTTATTACGAACAAACCAACAAACTTTAGTTGTTATTATTGTTAGTATTATTATTTGTTTACTAGCTGTTGCCAGCGACTTCGTCCGCGCGGACTTCGTTTACTCCGCACTGCTCCTCCCCCTTAGGTGATAGCGTGATAATATGTAGGTATTATGTTGACCCGACCTGTTAGTAATATTCATGCAAAATTTGAAGTAAATCCATGCAGTACTTTTTAAGTTTACCCCGGACATACATACAGACAAACAGACAAAAAGATAAAATTCTAAAAACTATATTTTTGGCTTCGATATAGATCGTAGATCACGCCACAAGTATTCTTTTAAAAAAATATTCAATGTACAGTTTTGACTTTTTTACGATTTTATTATATGTATAGATAAGTCTTTCTGTTAAAATCACAGCTTACTTTATTTTAATATTAAGATTACTTACTGAAATTCTGCTTTTACTGTAACTAGTATAAATACCTACATGTCAATTGAAACCGCGAAGTGGGGGCCTGGCGACCTGTATTACAGTATTTCTAGAACCTACCTCAGGCACCAGTCTCTAACAAACAGGTGTACAAATAGATATTAAGCCAACCGTTACAAGAACCCATTGTGACGAGAGGCAAATAAATATTTTTTTTTTGTTTACCGCTAAGAAAACACCTTTTGTCGTATCCCCTCGTTTTGAGAATACTCCTTTGACTGTCTCAGCCAGCATTGGAATTCTTGGTATCGACATATCGAGTAACGTCCAGTTTCGTGGTCCTTTGGAAGGTAAAGCAAAGCTGGCGTCCAAGAAAATTAGTGTTTTGAACCGGGCGAAACAGAACTTTACACCAGCCGACCGTTTGCAACTATACAAGTCGCAAATCAGGTCTCATATGGAGTACTGTTCTCATCTTTGGGCAGGGGCTCCGCAGTACCAGCTCCTTCCTCTTGACCGCATACAGCGTAGAGCATCTCGTATTATCGTTGACCGGGCTCTTTCCGATCGGCTTGATCCTTTGGCATTGCGAAGGCATGTCGGTTCTCAATTCTAAATTCCACTTTCACCATTTAGATGTCTGCAAGTCCACCACAGTGCGATTTTCAAGGCATTTTTTCCTCGCACGACTACTCTGTGGAATCAATTTCCAGCGGATATGTTTTCGAACCGATACGACTTAGGGGCCTTCAAGAAAAGAGCGTACTCATTCCTTAAAAGCCGGCAACGCATCTGCATTACTTCCGGTGTTGCACCTGTTCATAGGCGGCGGTGATCACTTACCATCAGGTGAGCCTATTGCCCGTTTTCCCCCATTCCATAAAAGAAGTTGGCTATTCAAAAGGCCCGAACCAACACGGGTATAAATCACACGGAATGATCTAACACCAATCTACGTGATTTAAAATATGTAAATAAGATTCCAGACACATAAACATAAAGATGTTATGACACAATTATTTGTTCTTGTCGAGAATTGAACCAAAGCCTCGTTGTTTGCATACTCAGGGTGGCTAATAACTCGAGCGGGACAACAATGACACATACCACTAGGAAAGTAATTATATATGAACCTGATTCTGAATAATACATCCAAATATTCCATAATAACGTTACTTTTTACTGACCAAACATAAATTAAAAATTAATTAGCTTACAAATACATATGAGGACGGTGCTACGAATGGTAAGGAATTAAAATAAGCAAAAAAATAAGTAACTGTCGGTAGCGTACTGTGAAGTGAGGTCGAGACATTTCCTTGACCGATGAACGAGTGAAAATGACATTTCGGACATATCTTTCCCACGGAGGACTCGATCGGGAGGCAATTACTGAGGCGTCTTGAGTTTTTGCCTCCGGGATCACAACATAAACTTTGCTTATCTTGGTATCGATTTTATATGCATGGCGACAAAGTTCCTCGACAGATTTATAATTCAATCTTAATAATTGGAGTATCGTTTATCATTTTATAATAGTTTTTAATAATTCACGCTGTACCTAATATTACAAATACATGATTTTTTGTGTGCAGAGTAACGTTAATAATAATTACAAATTAGTAATTACACGAATTGATCTAACCACTAATTAAGCAAATTATTTGCTCGTGATATTAGTGTAGCGATATAAATACATAGAACTACATACATAAATGCTGAAAATATATTTCATGAACACCCAAACCCAGAAATTCACATATCTATGCTCATCACATACATGCCTGTCTCTGTCGAAAATCGAACCCCGACCTCGATGGAAAGCCGAGCCTCAATGATGGTGCAATCAAGGTCGCTAACCGCTGGACCAACGAGGCGTAAATAAATACGCGTTACTACCGCCGAGACGACCACTTTGAGTTTTGCCCCAATGGGTAAATGGTTTTATTGGTGAGTTAACCCACGGGAGTACTTTTATAACGATTTCCGCTTAGACCCTCACCCTCTTTTACCATTACCAAGGACAGCAGGGCTGCAGACGTTTGATATTTCGTCATGCCAAAACCGCTTTAGGGATTTTTAAGCATTTGGTATGGAGGTAATCTATGCCCAGACTTAATACGGAGATTGAGCTTTTTCCCAGAAAAAATGTATTTTTCCCGAGGAATTCATAGAAATCTTACCAGCTAGGTTATCCTCGAATAAGAATACGACAATGACAAGCTGTAATGTCATTACGGCAGCAATAAATAATGCAGCAAAAAAAAAATGCAAACCCAGGCGAGCCGTTGCTACATTTGTTCTACATTTGTTTTATTTGTAAACGAAAATCAGCAATTCTAATTTCAATAAAGATTTACCTACCACTTTCAAAAGAAGATAGTGAAAACTGATCCCTAAGTTGGAATATACCTGATTTAAATCAAAAAGAATTATCTTGATGTGGCTTTTAGTTTCAGAGAAATTCGTTGGCAAACATACAAATATACATACTCCTACGAAATTTAGTCCATGTGCTTAGACACCTAAATAGATCATCATACTCAAATATCATCTAATTCCAACAAAATACATACATGTCAAACTGATAACCTTTTTTCTTCGGTTGAAAATATACAAAAAATTACCCAAAAATTGAAATCCGAAAATAACGTTGAAAATATTTTAAATGATATTGAAGACTTTTTAAATTAAAATAGATTAGTCTGTCTCGAATTTAATACACTCCATTAGGGTAGCGCATGCTACTCCTATCATGTATTATTTAAACTTGAATATGTTTAATATTAGATGCAATAAAACATTGAGTATTGAGATCCTGGATTGTTCTGGGGCTCACAATAATCACATTTAATATTCTCCTCCGAGAAACTCAGTCCGTACGTTAAATAATTTATGTATTTCAAATGCCAAAAACAATGTACATTTAACTATTAAATTATACTCTCAATAAACTACCTCTAATTCACCTACATTATAATCCCCTTTCATATTCATCAGCTATTCATAGCTCCTCTAATTAAGAAAGCAACCTAGGCATGAAACATGTCGTCGTATTTCGACACAAGGAATGCCTAATCATCTACGTAATCATTATCCCGGTAGCTTAGTAATATTCGAAACGACGAACATAATGAATTAAGGTGTCGTCGACAAAATTACAGTAATTAGAGACACACAAGCAAATCTTTTACAGTAATTAGAGGCACACAAGCAAGTTTTTTATAGTCTTTTAATTGCCGCACATGTGATCAACCTGGTCCGATCAGGATCAGGAATTGAAAAAAAAATGATAAAAAAAATGATATTGGCGCGCGTCAAAAGACCTCGCCTTAAACCGTTGTTTTAAAGAACACGGGCAAAACTTCATACAACGTTTTTTTTAAGTTATTACCTTAAAGTTTAATATATTTTTTAAGATTCTATATATCAACTCCTTAAGTTATCCGCATTTAATAAATATTCTTTTAACTTGGGGAATAGTAGCTAAATAAAGTTGGAATTTAGGTAAGGTTAACATAAACAATCAGTTCTCTCCTTAGTAGGTACCTATTTATTTTGTCATTAGGTGTCATCAGTATAACTGCTAATTTTAAAAATCTAAGTTAGATTGACAGAATTCTGAGCTAAGATTGTGCAAAAATACTTTATAGATACTTAAAAGAACAAAAAATAAATAAGCATTAACTATTCTTTAATGCAAAAACAGGGAGAATTTTTATTTGACAGATACTTATAATGAAAATTATGATATATAAACTTATTACTGTTTTAATGAAAATGTAATTAAAGTTTTATAAAATGGTAACACTTAAATATGATGATAGAATTCAATCAAATTATAGTCTCAATTATTTTTAAATGATTGTTCCTAGGAATATATTTTATTTAATTGATTTAAAAATCGTAAAAAATATTCTAGTTTATCTAATATTCGTCACTCCAAAAGACACGCAAAGGATGTACAAAAACGAAACGACATGTATTCTTTCCGTTAACAAAGTTTATACTTTTGGTCCATTAAGGGGGGCGATAAAATACAACTAGCGGTACTCTATAAGTTCCTTCGGCGGTCCTTTCGAAATTCAAATGCATTAAGAATATCTGAATTGAATCGAATTTTCAAACCTACAATATTTACCTATTTTATAAAATAACAAATGCCTGTCACGCATTTCGTAATATGCGAACGAAATGCTAAACATAAATAAATATTGCTGGACAAATTACACGAATTGATTTAACCCTAAAGTAAGCAAATTATTTGCTTGTGTTATGGGTTAGTCAGTCAGTTAGTCAACGACGATACTAATACATATAAATACACTAGCTGACCCGGCAAACGTTGTTTTGCCATATAAATTATTTAATTAAAAAATAAGGGTTGGTGACAGAAGGGTAAAAATTTAGAGTTGTATGTATTTTTCAATGCTGAATCATAAAAAAATAAAAATAAAAAAATTTGTCCATAAAATAAAAAAATGTTTTTAGGGACAACCCTTATCATTTAGGGGTATAAAAATAGATAGTAGCCGATTCTCAGACCTACCGAATATACATACGAAATTTCATCAAAATCCGTCAAGCCGTTTCGGAGGAGTACGGGAACGAACATTATGACATGAGAATTTTATATATAAGAATTGTATCTTTTTTTAACTTTAACATACATAGTAAACACGCAAACCCAGAAATACAAACATTTATTCTCATCACACAAATGCTTGTCCCTGTTGGGAATCGAACCCAAGCCCCCTCTATTCGTAGTTAGGTTCGCTAACCGCTCGACCAACGGGGCGGTCAACGACACGTTACTATTATGAATGACATACACTACTATTTTGAATGGGTAATAAGTTTTTACCGAACTTTACCACCTAATTCTCCTTCACTACCTCTGTCTGAAACAGATTTGACATCACCTTTTTATCTTTGCGTTCCCGTTTAAAGGATGAATTAGACGGCAAACATTTACACACAGCATTTCTTCACCTCCGTCACACAAATGGCAACACATGGTATGTTGCCATGAGTTAACATATTTAACATACTCGTATTTTATAGATTCAGATGTTACTTTTCGAAACCCATAACTCACCGTACGCCTAAAAAATAACCCCAGTGGCACAGTTATCCACCCTCGTCCACCATAATTTATACTACATCATCATACGTGTCGTGGTATAACGTGTGGTGGATCCCTGTGCCGCTGGGGTCTTGGTTCTCTTTCAGGCCTACAGTGAGTTTGTTCCATCTCTTACGTCACTTTTTTATTTTTTCTCCTGATGGAAACTTCAACCATCGCCCATAGACACCAAAGATGTTAATGGTACGTTGCCATCTTGTGGCGAGGTCTAATGCCACATGCATAAGTTTATCGGCTACCTTACCCCCCAAACTAGAATACGACAGTGTGAACATTGACGCTTTTGCGGCAGGAACAGGTAAAGCGGTGGTACCAGACATGAGCGAGACAATTCAGAACTCTACCACCTAGTAAAAGATGGGTGCGACCACAGATTAAACTGGATACGCCTTTCAAAGCAATTTCGTGGGTTGTCAGTGTAGCTTGCATTTACACCCAGAAATACAGAGTTACAGTACTTACAAAGCATCTTCACACCCATATCCCCGAAAAGGTAGAAAAAAAAAACAACCAGTGTATCCATGATCAGCTGAAGATACTTAGTACCACAATGTGATAGGTGATAAGCCTATCGCCACCCGGGCACATACCCAATCCTAGATGACGTTGTTTTTATCAGAAAACTAAAAAACACTTTTTCGAATTGAACCTCACATGGTCAACACCGACACCGGACCACTAGACCACAGAGGCGAATAGGTAAGTTAAATAGATACCTCCGTAATGTGGATGTATGCTCAGCAGCAGACAGGGCTCGTCTCCAGGGTCTCGGCAGCAGTCGAGCACGTCGCGGCTGGTGGTGTGCGGCGTCACCGGCACTGGCGTCGGCATCCAGCCGGTGCCGCTTTCGCACCACACTCGCAATATCATCTGCAAAACCACCATTAATTAGGCGACGGTACCCCAGAAAATCAGCTGTAGGGTTGATGATACTTGCCACCCTACGTGTTTGCTGTGTGGCTTATCATTTTACCATTACACTGTATCCAAAACATCACACATTTAGATTTCATGGTATTTAATTTTTTCATATGCGTATTGATGTAATTTTACATCTTTTTTTAACTTCCTGCTACGTATGTAGAGATAAAGAAGTTTGTCCCGATTTTCGAAAATCGAGTTTTCACCAGATCTCCACGTTTTGAGGTCCTAGGAACATTTTCCAGCTACTTTCACGATGACATCAGTATACCTGTATGTATGTATGTATGTATGTATGTATGTGTGTGTGTGTGTGTGTGTGTGTATATAAACATCTCATAACTTTTGAACAGCTTGATCGATCGAAATGCCGTTGACGGCGTTCAATTGGATTCTGCTTAACTTAGACTTCCTGAAAATTTGAACCAATTCGGTCCGGGAGATTTAGAGAAATTTTATAAAACCTCTAAAAAATTTTGGCAAAACAGTATTTTTTAATATAACTTCCAGATTATACCAATTGATTACAAAATCTTATCAGTTTTATTCCTTAACAAACTGCGTCCAATGCATATATTACATCAAAATCGGTTTGTTTGTTCGGAAGTTACCGTTTATGAAATTTTTGAAAAAAGCGTTTTTTCAACACAAGTTCGAAATTTTCCAACCAATTATTTTTTGAACTTCTACAATATTTTAGTACTCAAAAATTACTGAAAATGCTGTTTCAAAAATTAAAATCGAATCAAAATTTCAAAAGTTACAGCTTATCAAATATTAAAATTACGATGTTTACAGCAAGCTTAGTTTCTATATTTAAAATAACTATGAGGTTAATATACCGATTTGTTTAAAAATGTAGTCAGCTCTTCCAATTAAAAAAAAATGCCGTAAATCGGATTAAATCGGTTATTTCGTTCGAAATTTATCAAAGTAGAAAAAGTTTGAAAAAAGTTTTTGTTTCTTCGTCATTTTTTAACCTATCGATTTTGTAACTAATAAAACAATTGAGAGATCAAAAATTGCTTTAAATGCCTTTCAAAACATCAAAATTTATCATAATTTTGAATAAATATACATCTTTTCGAATATTAAATTACTTACTTAGTTTTTACATGTTTTTTACATGTTTTACAAACTAGAAACTATTCCCAAATACATTTTACCTATGCCGCTTATCTTAGTGCAAATAAGAAGAAAACTGCATATGACGTGCAATTTACCAGGAGCGAAGAGTGGAGGCGGAACGATAACGAGTTGCGAACTAGAGCCGGTAACGCCACCTGGAGTGGCAAACTAGCGGAAAATAACATTATTGGAACTTCTATATACTACATTATTGGATAAAACATAAATGCGCGCTGCTTTATAAGAGACGCTAAGCGTTGTAAAGTTTTCGTGTTCGTTCTTGTTATATCATTAGACAGCAAACAAGCAGATGGCTCTCCTGGTTGAAATATATACCATCACCTACAGACACCAAAGATGTTAATGGTGCGTTCCCATCCGTGTGGAGGGATGTTAAAGCCACATATATTCGTCTACCGGCTACCTTACCTCCAAACCGGGACATGATGATAACAAGCATTGACGCTATTGCGGCAGGAATACGTAAGATAGTGGTACCATATACCCGGACGAGACGTTGTGAAACTCTATCACCTAGAAAAGATAGTAATGACACTTTCACTTCAAATTCAGAATAGAAAATTTACCAGGGGCGTTGAGAATTATGTAAGATATTAAATGAGCGGCTTTCTTTAAGATCAAAGGAATGACACTTCTGTACTATTAGGGTATTAGTGTGCAGCTACATATATCGGGCTACGGCGAAGGTTCGTGCTATCGCAATATCCCGAACTGCTTCGCGAAGGTTCTTGACGCATCACTGCAGTGGGCGTCAAACTGCAGTCCGCGGGTGATATATTTAGCGCGGCCAACACAATAGATAAATAAATAATGATAAACAATAATAATAATAGCAAACTGTAATTTGCACTTGAAGTTAACTAAAAATAATCCATACTAATATTATAAATGCGAAAGTCTGTTTGTCTGTCTGTCTGTTACGGCTGTAAATATTCACGGCTAAACCGCTGGACCGATTTTCATGCAATTTGGCATGGAAATAGTTGAATATCCGCGGTCAAATATAGGCTATTTTTTTTTCAAAACTCAACTCCTGAAGGGCTGACACAGGGGATGAAATTTGTATTAAAAGCTATTTCGACGACATATTTATCTACTCGCGGGCGAAGCTGCGCGGGTCAGATAGTAGTTATATAAAACTAAAGAGTTTAATGAACGACCTCTTGTAATTTGTCTGCTTTGTCGCGGGGCGCACAAATATAACCTGCGGGATCGGTTTGATGACCAGTGATAATACGACGTCATTATGACGTAAGCAAGTGTCGCGATGTATTTCGGGCTAGCGCGAACCTTCGCCGTAGCCCAAAATATGTAGCTGCACCATTATATATTCTGTGGCGAAACTATAAGGGTTCCCAGTTTACTTCGGAACCCTTCGGAATATATTTTGGACCGCGTCTAAACAAAGGCAAGGTTTACTTATTATTTTTTCTCACAACGTTAATTATTAAGGAGTGAATAGATCAAATACTTAAAATATATCAGGATTTTTATAGAACTAAGACTAAAAGAGAGTGCAGCCACATAACTTCGTTTTATGAGCAAGGTAGACTTCTTTTAGATTACGATTTAAGTTAACTTAGAAGTTAACACGTCTGCTCATTACGTGGCGTAGCCACTAAAACTAAAACACTCTGTACGTTTCTATGGCAATTCAGATAGTAAAGAATGGTTTTAAAATAAGCCAATTGAGAGACAATGCTGTAAAAAGAAACTAATACAATTTGATTTTTTTACTATAAGATAGCAAACAAGCAGACTATTTTCCTGATGGAAAGAGACAACCATCTCTTATAGACATCAAAGATGTGGATGGCGCGTTCTATCCTCGGGGCGGGGTTTTAATGTCACATGCATAAGTTTATCGGGTTCCTTACCCTTCAAACCGGAACACGACTGTGACAAGCACTGACGCTAATTCGGTAGGAATAGGTGAGTCCGTGGTAACAGATTCATGCGAGACAGCAGAATTCTACCACCTTGTAGCAACGATAGTAGTGACTCGCATAGCCAAATGAACTGCCTCTTGCGAACTGCAGAATAGAAAAGCAGATGGTATATTCTTCAAAATGCGCCCTGAACAACAAGGGTTGATTACTTTATAATATATGGTTATGTATTATATAATAAAAGTGAAATTTTCTAAGAAAAAATTCAAATATAATTAATTTAAAAGGAAAACTATCATGGCTATTTAGACTTTACAAGTTTTTGCACCCGGGTGTGGTACCACCGCCTTACCTATCCCTGCTGCAGTAGCGTCAGTGCTTGTAACTGTCGTGTTCCGGTTTGGGGGTAAGGTAGCCGGTAAACTTATGCATGTGGCATAAGACCTCGCCACAAGATAACAACGCATCATTTAAATCTTTAAAAACAAAAACTAAAGCCGGGACGCTCTTCCACTGAGCTAGTGTCGACATGCTCGAGGTGGCGAAATTCTTCTTTGCTATATGATCGATTACGTCGATTGTACTGATCGCTAGGTATACATACGTATAACTATTTAAATGAGTTCATCGTTACAGATGAAATTCACATTTATAATTTTGATCAGTACTTTCGTATTTCTAATTATTTTTGTGTTATAGCACTCACCCCGTGCTTGGGAAACTGAAAAAACCTTGATAACACGTGATAACAGAGACCATTACATGCTGACATTCAAGATATAGATGTATTATTATTTATCAAAAACCTTAATTACATTTCCCCGGGAAAGTTTTGGAGCCAGGACTTATAAGCTGAGCCGAATATGCTAACAATCAAAGGCAATTTGAGACTATTAGCACAGAATACTGGAGACTAACAGAAGTCAATGTTCCATACAAGTAATATTCAAGCGTAGCACACATAGACACCTCTCATGGACGCGATATCTCAGACTGGTGTGGAATAAACTGTCCCAATCCATTCCGAGTAATCGCATCCGTGAGAGGTGTCTATGTGTGCGTTGCTCGAATATTACTTGTATGTAGATTGACTTCTGTTAGTCTCCAGTATTCTGTGCTATTAGTCTAGAAAAATGTTATTTTTTGTAGGGAATTGTATATGGTAAATCGATAGCTTTTTTAAGTCTCGATATTACTTTTTTTAAAATCAAATCAAACAACTTTGATGTAGGTAAAGCTATAAACGAATCAATTTTATTGATGTTACTTTCATAAGTCCACCCTAAACCAAAGTCAATACTCTACAAGTAAATTTGCGTCCCAATTTCCCGTCCCGTATAAAACGCGGAGGAAATTTCGATTTTCCCTGTTTGAGTTTTATTTGTAATGAAATTTTTAAAAGTAAATAGTTTTTCTACACGTCAAGCTAAGCAAAGATTTCATAACAAATTAAACAGAATAAAATGTCTTCGAATATGTACCTTTAAGGGTTGATTTTTAAAAAAATTAAGCCTATGTTTGACCCCGACTCTTCAACTACTTCCATACCAAATTTGAGGAGAATCGGTTCAGCGGTTTAGCCGTGAAAGCGTAACAGACAGACAGACAGACAGATAGATTTTCGCATTTATAATATTAGTATGGATTTTCGAAAGACATTTTAATAATATAAACGCAAGAAAACTGCAACAACCAATTTCCAATCTCTTGTAATATTATAATTCTGGATCAAAACATCACCAAATTTAAATAGGACTAATTGAGAAGTATACCCTTCTAAACAAAATAACAATTTTCAAAATCGGTGCAGGCATCTTTGACTAATCGTGTAAATCCATACTTCCATACTAATATTATAAATGCGAAAGTCTGTCTGTCTGTCTGTCTGTTATGCTTTCACGGCTAAACCGCTGGACCGATTTTCATGAAATTTGGCATGGACGTCGTTGAAGAGCCGGGGTAAAACAAAGGCTAATTTTTTTTCAAAAATCAATCCCTAAAGGGTTAAAATAGGGGATGAAATTTGTATGAAAAGCTATCTAGGCGACATGTTAATATACTCGCGGGCGAAGCTGCGTGGGTCAGCTAGTACTTTATAAACCCGACGGAAAACGACGAAGAATCGAGAACCTCCTTCTGTTTTTGAAGTTGATTCAAAAACAACGTTTTATGCGGAATTATGATCGCTTGAAGGTGACTCAATTCACCTTTAAGCGATCATAATTTCGCATTTCGAGAAAGTATGATAGTCGTGATAAAATACAACACTGATTATGTACTACGAGTTACTTCATACAAAATAAACTACGTACTCCTATATGAAAATTTTGATTCGTGTTTTTTTATATCATTAAAATGAAAGCAATCGAGCAGGTGGTTCTCCAGTTGAAAACAGATCCGTGTGGCAGGGACTTCATAAAATTCATTTCCTTAGGATATAAAGTGATGATTATTATGAGTGCATTGATATAAATATGTCTTTATTAGAATACTATCATTATAATACGGATATTAAATATATAAAATATCAATTTAGTAGGTCAAAAAACTAAAGTCTAAAACTACTTGAAGATATTTATAAAAATATTTCAGGTTCAGGTTAAAAAACAGAAATTCATTTACTAAGTACTATAAAATGTTACCTAATTGGCCATTATCTTAAAACCGCTCGTAAACGCATAACACCACATCTGCGATGATCATCTCCAATACATGTTTTTACCTTTCTATTTCTAAGCCTCCTTAATTACACATCACAAAAACAATTAAATAGCTAACTAGGTCCTTAACGTAATTCCTTAGACTAGTAACCCGTTTGTTTCAACGTTTCTAACAATAAAAGGCATGATGCGGACGGTATACCTAATGTGAAAAGGGCATATATACATTGAGGGTATATATTAAAATAGAGCGTGTACTACACTCCAAACATCGCAAAATTTAAAAGTTGGCTGAGTTTGAACTTATCTACACTAAAAAACTAGTGACATTAGTGACCAGGTCTAATTCTGTTCCAACATATAATAAGTGGTCTGATAGAACATTAGTTGAATCGATATATGTTTTTGTTTGTTGCAAAATTATGTTGCAAATTCGGCCCAAATTATCAGTCAGAATTTATTATCAAAACTACACAAAGGTAGGAAGGAACGTTCTAAACTTTTTAACTGGAGTAGCATTTGACAGAGTCGGGACCTGTAAGCAGTTGGTAAAGAAGTTGATCTATATTTTATTAAATAATATTAACGCTAAATTAAAAAAGAAATCTTTATGTAAACTTTTTAGTTTACATAAAGTTTTACTTTATGTAAACTAAAAAGTTACTAAAAGTATTTTTACTTCGAAAAATAATAAAACTAAGACTGAATTTTAAATTTAATTTCAATGGAATTAGCGAAAACGAGATACAACTTGCTCCGACTTTAATTAAAAGTAACAAGGAAAGCAATCTGTTGAGAAATTAATGAAAAAATTTTGATAAAATAACATCCAAATTGTGGGATCCGGACGTGACAATAATTTAAAACGTTGTTGTTTTTGACTATTCTCTTGGACATTATCCGAAGAATTTGGTATTCACTAATGGTCAGATGTCTAAGACAATGGTCAAAAACCTTCAAAAACGGTACGTATGCGTCACAAATTTCATGAATACTCGTAAATAAAATGTGTGACAATTTTACGTACATCGTGAATGTTTAAGAAGCTTTGTGCTGTTTGGCGCTGCTGACAACTTTTATTATGTGCGCGCTCTCTGCAGTCATATTCACTCTTAAATAAGACCCTATTAAAGTCTAGATCTAAAAGCGAGAATAAAAAGTGTTTGACATTCAGAGAACGCGCTCACTTCCTTTATTACCCCAGCAATGAGTATAACAGCTGCCTGTAAGCAGATGTACGCAATTATTCGAAGGGTTGATTGCAAACGGACAGTTTTCATTTGCGTATTGACTTATTTGCTTTATACCTCAGCACAGGTGTTAAGTCTGCTTTAGGACTAAGAACAAAAGAGCAAACTAGCAGATGGCTCTCCTTATGGAAATAGATAACCATGGCCTATGGATACCAAAAATGCGTTTCCTCACGTGTGGTGGGAATCTAATGCTGGAAGAAAAAGTTTAATGGCTATCTTACTCGTAACACGACCGTGAAATGCACTCAGGAAGAGGTAAGGCGGGGGTGTAGTACCAAACGTGAGCGAGACGTTGCAACGAGATGTAAAATTTACGGCGTAGATGTTTAGCCGATCGTTAGCCTTTTACAAACTACCTAACAGGAAAGTATCTTTCACAGACGTCCAAAGGAAAGTATATTTTATAGAAGTCCGAACCGAACCTTACCATCCAAACCGGAACACAACAATGACAAGCATCTCTTAGCCATTATCTGACGATTACTAAATATCAAATTCGTCGGATAATGGCTCAGAAGAAAAACTTGTCCAAATCGCTGGATCGTTCTACATTGTGCCATTCAGAGAGTAGTCACCATTCAATAACTTTTGACTAATATCTATTGCTTTGAGTACTTTGCTTGCCAATTCCCACTGTATAGGTATTATTATTTTACTTACCGGAATCATTTTCGGAGGACATGTGTGATTCCGCCTTTATGCCGTTTGCCTAGAAAAGAAAATCAGATTTAGTATATAGAATAGAGCAAGTAGCTCATATATTTATTTTCGTTTAACCTATGCTTAAAATTTTATAAAAGTACATGACAATACGTTTAACTTAAATAGTCTCAGTTATCGCATGGCGTGAAGTTAGCTCTTCGAGACTGCTAAGCGCCGCAATAATAGACAACTTCAGTCAGACGTATCGTATATAATTTATAGCTTGTATGATATGAAATAGCACTTTAGCCATGATTTGCAATGTGAAAACAGACTATTTAGGTCAAAGAAAAGCGTGGATGAAGTGCGGATTTAGCTCGCACAGTGCTATAATTTTTTTTTATTCAGATGAAATCAGACAAAAAATAACATTTTTTATGATGAGTATAAGAAATTTTGTCACAACTGTACAAACTTGAATTTTATTAACTTGGAATGTGATACATGGGGCACACTAAAAGTTTTGCACTTCTAGCTAATCGGAACTATTTGACTTGATTACCTATGAGACAATTCGAGGACTATTGGAGATTGGTATGAGCCAAATCCAGAAAATTTTACACGAAGAATTGAAAGTTCGGAAACTTTGTTGTCGTTGAATCCCTCATGAACTGACAGCGGAGCAGAAGCGGGCGCGCATGGAATGGTGCTCACAGATCCTACTGAAGTACGACCATGGACATTCTAATGCTGTTTATGACATTGTCACAGAGACGAAACGTGGATTTATTGTTTTGAACCCGAACAAAAACAGCAATCTTGTGAATGAGTGTTTGAAAATGAGAACAGGCCAACAAAAGTGAGACAGGCGAGAAACAAAAATGATCGCGTTGGTAAAAAAATGATCGCGTTTTTTTTCTCAACTACGGGGCCCATCTGTATAATTCCACTTGAAGATCAAAAGAGTGTTAATGCTGAGTGGTATTCTACCATTTGTTTACCCAGGGTATTAGAAAAAATTCGCGAAAGACGACCCAAAAGCCGCATTCTCCTACACCATGATAACGCTTCTTCACACACGGCCAACAAAACAAAGTCATTTTTAGCTTCCAAAAAAGGTACATCTCGTCACTCATCCTACGCATAGCCCGACCTAGCACCTTGTGATTTCTGTATTTTCCCCAAAATCAAAGATTTGATGAAAGGTTTTACTTTTACTTCAGATCTGTGGTCCTCCTGTTTTAAAAAATGGTACGATCGCATGAAAAAATGTTTAAATTATAAAGGAGATTATATTGAAAAGCATACAACATAATATTTTGGTTATAACATGTCGTTTTTAAGTTACGCAAAACTTATAGTGTGACCTACGTAGTAGGAATGAAATAATGAGAGTTACTAAAAAATATGTCTGTTCATTTCATAAATATTTAATATATGGTAAGCCACCCAAACATCTGAGCCTACCGTTATTGTTTCGCCTAAGCAAACCCAACCCAACAGTGGCTGTATTAACATCTTACATCGTATATCATGTCCTAATCCTTCCTGTGAGGGTGCTTTTGGCGTTTTGTATTAAACAGATTTCTGTTGAATAACCATTACATTTCATTGAGGTTTTTTTATATAAATATTTTAGTATTTGATAAAATTGAAAGTAAATTTAATTAATTAAGTCCGTGGTTGGTGGTCACTTACCATTAAGAGAGCCGTCTTATTAGTCTGCTAGGTTACTCCATCATCGCATTTGCCAACTTTTAACAATTCCATTTTATTCTCTGAAACCGGGATCAATAGCTTAAACGAGGCTTTTCTCGAAGATACATCTCAGTAGCAGTCCGGCGTCTGGTCACAGAATATAGTATGAAGATACTTATAGTTAGAAGAGAAAAAAATTAAGAAAATTTTAATATTGGCGAAACCACAGGCATTTATTTTAAAAGGCGAATCCACACTTTTTTTTAGGAGTGGCCCTCCTGTTAGCCATAATACCTTGACCTATCGTGATTGCTTGAGAGCTGTTGTAGGCTATGTACTGTTACGAAGCTTTACTCTTGTTAAAAACGATGGAAGCATACAAATGACTTTTTGACCAAGGGAAAATAAAGTCATTTTGTGTCATACATCAAGTATCATGGTAGTTCATAATTGTTTTGCTATACTCTTACTGCCTGCAGAATCTCTAATCGCTATATGTATTTTTATATGGTAGATATTTAAAAAGCTTGTCCTCGTAATGATATGACCCCTTTTCTAGAATAAACGAAATGTATTTCATTCAGGCAGTTTGTAAAAGGCGAAGGAATTCGCTGGAGTATGTGGTTAACTATCAAGAACATGAATTTTAGTACATACTTTAATATTTAATTGGCTATTTTCTACGCACATTTATCAGAACTAAAACTATAATGTCACGGAAACAGGAAAAGTAGTACAACAAATGAAGCGAACTACACCCAAAATGTCAAAGAAAAGTTGCGATGGCGAACATTAGCCATCTCGCCAATAGACAGATTTGTGAATCGTTGTGAACCGAAGCAATTGACGTTTGGTTTATCCAGCCTGCATCGCAAGGAAAACCGGCATGACTACTACCTTTCTTTTGGTTTCTATATATTACATATACCACAAAAACACATCGAGATATAAATCCGTGTTGTGTATTTTTAATCTTCAGCACTTAAATAACCCTGTACTGGTTTCAATATTTGTTAGTAAATAAAACTAACCAGCTTTCCTTACTGTGGCTTCATTAGCCAAAATGCTTCAATTAATTAATTAAAAAACTGAAACAAGACCAAGCGAACCTTTAAAATTATACATAACAGTCCATGCACCACCAATATATTTTTTCCTCCTTTAAACGGACTGGATCCTGTTAGTCCATGCCCCTTTTAAAGGATAGACCGTCTATCTTTCTGCCAAGCAGATTGTAAAATGTGAACGATTAGCCATAGGTATCATTACCAGTTTTGACTACAAGATGGTAGAACTCTATAAAGTATCACCGGCATATTTTTCTTGTAGCAATAGCGTCAGAGTTTGTTACCACCGTATTACGGTTTGGATGGTAAGGTAGCCAGTCGGTAAATTTATGTACATGGCATTAAATCAACGACACGTGGATGGCAATGCACCATTACCGTCTTTGGTGTCTATAGGCTGTAGTTATCTCGATAAATCTGGATCTTCTTAATTACAGTCTATAAAAAACAAAAATATTTAAAAAGACTTTTCTTTCAAGACACAATGTGCAATTCAGTCTATAAAAATACAGAGATATTTGAAAGAAACTTTTTATTCAAGAGACACAATGTGCAATTCTACGAACTTTACTGTGTTACACTACAACTAAGTAATTTAATCTGCTGTAACAGCATTAAAAGTTATTAGCCCTGAGAAACACACAAACTCTCCACGGCATCTAATTAACAGAAGCATTTCACCGAACTACTAAATTACAGGTTCTAACACATCGTAGCTCTTATCTAACACCATTAATTAGCATTCAGTGGCGATAGTATCTATTAGCGGTTCCCACTTTTATTCAAGTGAAACGTCTTTATTCATTTTACTGACTTTCATAGCGAACATTTTCTTTTTTAAAAAATTAATAGTATGTTTGCTACAAGCTCTACAGATCGAGAAAGAAAAGATACCATCTCTATTCTCCAGACATTTAATGATTTTTTTATTGAAAATTTTTGAGACGGAAAATAAAACAAATATGAGAAAGTAAACGTAACCTAAGTACAATGGATAAGCCTTTTTTATATTTTAAGCTAGCAAACAAGCAGATGGCTCCCTTGATGGAAAGAGAAACCATACAGAAACCAAAGATGTTATTGATGCGTTGCTATCCGTGTGGCAGGCTGGCAATGCTACATGCATAAGTCTACCGGCTATGTTACCCTCCAAACCGGAACAGACAATGACAAGTATTGACGCTATTTCGGCAAGAATAGATAAGGCAGTGGGACCAAATACCCGGGCGAGACGTTGCGGAACTATACTACCTAGTAGTCACGATGGTAGTAACACGTATAGCCAATCGGTCGCCTTTTACGATCTGCTTGGCGGAACGGCAGTTGATCTATTCTTCTAAGGAGGCCGGACGAACACGGGCGATCTCTTACTAAAGGGAGTTCTTCCAGATAATTCATTAATAAAGAATGGAAAAATGCAAACAATTTTTTATATCATAGGATATCAAACAAGCAAATGACTCTTCTGATAGAAATATACAAGCCTCGCCTAAAGACACTAATGATGTTAACAGTACGTTGTTATCCGTGAGGCGGGATGGTAATGCCGCATGCATACATTTACCGGCTACCTTACAGTTCCAATGGGAAATCCAACAATTACAAGTACTGACGCAATTGCGTCGGGAATAGGTAAAGCGGTGGTATCAAACCAGGGTGAGACTTTGTGGAGCTCTACCACCTCGTAGGCATGTTAGTAGGTAGCCGATCGTTCGCCTTTAACGATCTGCCTGACAAAATGGCAGATGACGTATTTTCAAAGCGGACCCGGAGCAACACGGGTACCATTATAAAAATACGGACTTTAAAGAAAACTAGTAATAAAAATAGTTTAAGAGAATACATAAAATGGGAGGGAAACGTACAACGAAGCTAGGAAATGTCCATTGTTAACAAATCAAGTCGGTCATGCGAATTTCACTGAGCAAAGCCAAATGTCCACAAACTTTCGGCATGTCCTGCAAATGAATGCAAACAAAAGGAGAATTACTGGGACCAAACAGAACAATGTTCTGACGTTAGATCGACATGGGAAATCAAGAGAGTGACAAACCTAAATAATTTAGAGAGAGATTGAAAAGAATCTTGTATGGAAGTTTACAATTAGTTTTCTTACGCCACTGAAAAGGAAGCTTTGAAAGTTATATTAAAAACTCGAAGCTTTGTGAAAACAAATGATTAAATTTTCTTATAAGATAGACAAAACAAATGCAAAGAATCTAGAACCTCTTAAGTTTGTTTACTACTTCTTTAGTGGTAACAAGAAACTTCCCGTGTGAGAGAAATGTTATCGTACATCTTTAAGTTTAGCGGCTACCTTACCCATGCACCAACGATATTGCGACAGGATAGGTGTGGCTACCAAGTCGAAACTGGGACATCTATAACACATAGTAGCCTAGTTAGTACAAATCATCAAAGTCATCTTCAATAATCTTAAGACAAAGTCAGGCACATACAAAAACATACGATTATATCTTTCTTCGTTGGTTTGCAAATGTTTCATTGTAGAGAAATGTAAACCTAAATAGTGCCAACGGGATGCCCATTCATACCACATTCATGCATCTGTAACAGAACTGTATCACTGATCGCTAATATGTCAACAAATTATAAAAATAAAATAACGTTAAACACTAAATAGTTTCAGTAGATTTTCGGTTCTTTCAGTTAGCACTTAATAAGGAGATACTTGAATTTTTAACATAATGTGTACTTATTAGTTAGTGAAAATTTCATGCGTCCTTTTTCTTAAATGGAGTTTACAGAATAATCAAAGAGTCTTGTCTATTCCTATTACCAAATCAAAGTTTAGCATCAAAAAAGTTTCCATACTAAAAATTTTGATTTGCTAAATCATAAAAATTCTGTGATATCTGTGGTAGATACAATTTTCTGAACGTTACTTATGATGGTGATATCATTCTTTTGAGAGTCAATAATCGCACTTAGCTGCTCCTATAATCCAACTTTATTTTACTGCTATGTACCTATTTGTATTTTTTTTATTTGTTAAAGTTTTTGTTTGAGAAATAATTGTTCTATATAAACATATTTTATTGACGATATGATCAATTAATACGTAAGGGGATTTAAATATTACCAAATGAATCCGTTAACAACGATTAGTATATGTTAATAGTAACATTTAGATTCAAGATTACGTGTTATATGGGCTGTTATCTCGCGCGGAGCATTTAAAATCGTAATATTTTGCATAAATAATGAGAATAACTCAAGAACCATTTTTATAAAATTAAATATTTAAAATTCGATCAACATTCACAGTAAGATTGCATCGCGGACAAAATCAAAATGTTGCTGAGTTTCTTCTCTATAACATATCTAATTAAATCTGTTAGAAGGCGGTTCGAAGTTCGCCGGTTCAAATAGCATTTAAATACATAATAAATATCACTCGTGGACAAATTTAAAGAAACGCATAAAAAGGATTAGTTCCTCTTGTTGTACTTAATGTGGTCATAAATATTTTCACCTTAATAATCTTTATATTCAGAAATAAAGAATTTTATTAAAAAAGTTTTTGAACATCATTTATTGTATATTAACTCCTATAAATCCCATATTTTACGCTTTATGAGGTCATTTTCCATTGACTCAGTGATGTGTTTCGCAAATTTGCATTTCATTCGCATAATTTAGAGGTTATTTTAACTAAAGGTTTAAGTTGCAATTAAGTACAACTAAACTAAGATATATTAGTATATATGTTATGTCTGGAACGTAAAGAATAAGAAATAAAATAATAAATACAAATAAACTGATAAAATAGTGTCAATACAAAAAGTAAAAATAAACTAGCAACACAAAACTATAGCCTAAGTAAGGCTTCAAAATTTTTTATACGTGTAAGAGTACGCAAGTTCAATAAATTATCTGAAGGATTCATAAACTTATCCCAAAAAAAATTTGACATGTACATAAAAATGTTTCTTTGTAAAAAAGCTTGTTACGTGATGACAATACTGCGTGGTGACTTAATCACTAATATCATGTATATTTAGGTAGATAAATAATATTATCATTTTCTGTATTATTATTTTAAATATAAAATTTGTGTGACATTCAAAACATTAATGTAAATACTTGCTTGGAATAAAAATGTATTCTATTCTATTTTTCAGTATTTAATTGTTACACCGTAACAAGATACAAAAATATAATAGAATCGAATACGGAATGGCGCATCCATTAAAACTTTTAGTACTACGTAGTAACAGACAACATTGGATGTTATCTCTCTTAGAGAATTTTAAATCACAATATTTTGCATACATAATAAGAATAAGTCAAGGTCATTTTTATTCATATTAACATTCGATCAATACTTCAAACCAGATTATGCCTCACTGACAAAATTAGATTTTCAATGGCCACATCTTGTCTTCATATTGCACGCCTCCACGAAGCGAGCGAGGTTGCGCCTAACCACAGCCCCTAACCAAAATGTTGAAACTTTCTGAAGTAAATATGTCTGTATTTTATTTACATTGCACTTTTAAAATAATACGAATACACAAATTTCAAGAAAAACACTTGTTATAATGTATCAGAAATTTTATCAGCCGCGAAAGCTTAAAAGTATATATACATCTACTAGTAGTATTTATAAAAATTAGATTCATTACATTTTGCAGTATTTCAATTTTCGAGCGTGTAGGTTGTAGTTATTATAAACATTACAAGTAAAATTATTTAAAAATAGAAGCACCAACTTATTTTAATTTTGTTTCTTAGCTATATGGTTTAAATCAGGACTGTATGACTGTTTGTTACTTAAAAAATTTGTAAACTGGTTAAAATCCTGAAACTTCCTGCTAACCCTTCCTGTGTTAAGCTCAAAGAAGTAAAAAATATACCTATTTTTTTCAGAGTTAAAAAATCAAAAGTTTTTTAAAAATGACAATAGGTATTTCGATTTTTGAAAAGCTTATTTTAGAAATCAATTTTGGTATATTGAATGACAGTCAAAACAATTTTTGAGATCTAAAATGTTATCATAGCTATATAATCGTTAACTAGAAAAAGGTTAAAGTAATGCCAAAAGATTTTTTTTCAAACATTTTGTCATTAATAAATCCAAAATAAATCAACCAATTTTTACCTAATTTACGATGTATAACGCAGCTTTTTAAGGAGAAAAACTGATTAGATTTTTAAATCAATCGGGGTATTAGTCTGAAAATTATTTTAAATATATGAAGTAAGTTTGTTGTAAGCAACATAATTTTAATATTTGAGAAGCTGTAACATTTGAAAACTTGTTTTGATTTTGATTTAAGAAACGGTATTAGACGCAGTTTTTTAAAGTCTTAAATGTTGTAAAAACTAAAAATTGATTGAGGAAGAGGGAAGTCAAAGATATGGCAAAAAACATTTTTTTTCAAAATATAACGAACGGATAAATTGCTTCTCGGTTTTTATTATCATGTTGTTTTAATAGAAAGGAGAATGACAAGCACCATGGACAATGGCAACATCAAAAGTTTTGATTCTAATACCTTGACAATAAGAACATTACTAGGTATATAAATTACTAGGTTGGAATACCATTATTAGATAAATAAATTAAATAACTTACAAGATTTTTTACAGCGGGGAATTTTTTTCAAAATTTCTGTATCTTAATTACTATAGGTATTTTATTTTTCTGTGTTGTTGCATTTTCTAATTTAAAAAAAAAATACATATATTTAGTAAATCGTTGTACGTACCGACAACTTAACAACTAGATAAGTATATCGTTTTATGTATACAGTGATCATTCGCAGTTTTACAATTATTTTTAAGATTTTTTTTTTTCTGATAGCAAGATGTTGTCATAAACGTACAATATAAGGCACATAAAAGCCTTATGCGTAAGTTTACTGCCTGCCTTACGGTCCAAACCATCTGCTCGTTTATTTTCCTTTGCCATATCATTTATATTATAACTGAGGAAATTAATATGTTTAAATACTTATTACGCAATTGCTCAAAAACTGGTATATGGATATACGTTATCCACTTAGCAGTTTTTGACATAAAGGATGACTATATGATCTGCTAATTTAGTCGACCGTAAGGGCATGTTGGGTGCAACAGAAGAAAATCGCGCCAAAAAATTTTTGACGCTGTAAAAAAATTTAGATTGTCAACATTTATTCCACGTTTTTTATAGATTTTTTGCAGCGTCAAAAATATAGGTGCAAATTTTTGGGCGCGATTTTCTCTGTTGCACTCAACATGCACTTACGGTCGACTAAATTAGCAGGGCAGTATTTGCCTCAGATCTTAAGATCTTGGATTTGATCCCCGAGGTAGGATAAGTGTTATTGAGGTTTTTTCGAAAATCCTAAATCTCAGTAGCAGTTAAGAATATGGCGGCTGGTTATTCCGATAAACAGTCGCTAACAGCTATCGGTTCCGGTAATAGCTAGAATTAAAATAATCGTAATAAGTTTGTAAAATGCGACGACGGAGATTACCCCTCTTGTCGCCAAATGACAAACCGGTGAGTTTTAGTTAACTGAAAAGTCCTATGCACGTTCGGTTCACGCTGAAGATCCTGCAAAGGAACCGGTGTGATAATATGTGTAGGGAACGTTTATTACGCCAAAATATATAGTGGCTTGATAAGTTTAGTGTCAGCTTCGTTATAGACGCTTGAACCTGGAGTCCCGTGTCGGCGATTCGTTATACATAAGATATTTTTTTTCTGGAAGACTTGGATTGCCTGGAACTGAATATGTGCCTTTGTCTTTGTTTACTCACAGACCTGTGGTGCCAACGCTTTACCTATTCCTGCTGCAATAGCGTTACATTCTTACTAATATCACGACCCAAGAAGATTCTTGGAGTTAGTCAGTGAGCAATTTTATCACCTTGAAACCAAGAAATGAGGGAAATAAATAACATCATTATGGAGCGAGTTGAAGGGTCACCACAAAAAAAATGAAGGGTGGTGTCAACTTGAGTACACTGCCACTAACCGTGTTGTCGACCAAGATAAAGGTACGATATATCCAGTTGAGCTTTTAAATTCTTTGTCCGCACCTGGTCTTTCGGCACATATTATCAAATTAAAAGTTGGAGTGTCTATAATTTTACTGAGAAACTTGAGTCCATCAAAATTGTGTAACGGCACACGTTTAAAAGTTGAAAGAACGTGATAGAGACATAAATGTTGATGTAGTACAGGAGAGCGTGTCTTCATTTCATGAATACCGCTCAATCCAAATAACTATCTGTTTAGATTTAAACGTGTGCAGTTCCCAATAAGTGTGAGTTTTTGCATGACGATCAGTGACGTGTATAATATTACCACTATTATACAAGTCAATGATGACGATCAATAAAGCCCAGGGACGAACTATGAGTCGCGTTGGTGTAGATCTGCGAAAGTCCTGTTCCTCGCATGGCAAGCTTTATGTGGCTTTGTCATATGTAAACAGTGCACAAAGTCTTATGATAAAACAAGTAATATTGTTTATGAAGAAATTCTTTAATTAATGTTCTTGTATTACAAACTCATAAATACACACAGACTTGCTAAAATTAATTTCGAACTCTGTAAAATGTTTATATTGTATTTTTACCTAATAAAAATTTATTTGATTTGAATCTAAGCATGCGCGAACGAAATTGCAAGCGCAGCTTAAATATTAAATAAATTTCTTGTCGCAAAATGCCTTGTTTCGGTTTGGAGTGTAAGGTTTCCGGTAAACTTATGAATGTGCATTTACCATCCTGCCCCATTTGCGATAATACAAAGTGCGTGTTTTAATAACTTTGGTGTCTATAAGCGATGGTTGTCTATTTCCATAAGGAAAGCCATCTGTCTGCTTATTTACTATCCTACGATTTACAATTATTTGAATTATTATATGAGTTGTATACAAAATCCACATACTTCCGGCTCATCCGCGATCATGATCGTTATTCTACCTAATAATAGTTACTCGAGGATATAAATATTCATAAATTCAAACAAGCCACATACTCGCGAAGCGTGTAGGAGTGACACGAACGTGTTATTAAGATTTCAACTTTAAAGACAGCCGTGCTCGACATAGGCCACTAAATGTTGAGAGGAATCAGTGATGTTAGACGAGCTTTTGGGATAGATTTATCGTCATGTTAGGGTGTGTGTTTGACAATGTTGTTGTAGTAGACTATTAGTATGCCACTTTTTATATCATAAAACAGAAGTTTAGCAGATAGCTCGCCAGATAGAAAGAGATAGCCATCGTGCGATGCTATCAGTGTGGCGAAATAGTAATGCCACATGCATTAGTTTACCAAATATCTTACTCTCCAAACCGAAATATGTGGTACCAAACCCGGCGAAACCTTACGAACTTCTAACGCCTAGTAGTCACAATGGTAGCGACACGTTTTGCCAATCGTTCGGTTTTTACGAATGGCAGATTTTTGTTTTGGTTGTTTATATGTTTGCATAAAACATGTTTAAGTGCCGCTCGCTTTAAATGCTAGATTTTTTAAACTTTACAAACTGTTACATTTTTTTAAATTTTACAAACGTATGCTTTGTGTTATAATTTGTTCACACTCGCTTTGACTGAACTTTATCAGACATGTATTCCTTATTTCAGACATCAGATCTCTAATCATTACTACTTAGCACATTACACAATGATCAATCAATGATTAACATATTCAGAAAAACTTTATACCGATTACTGTGATATCTTAAATAAATACCTGGGGTCCATCAAATATTTAGTTAACCATATAATAGCTCTTTATTATAAGTATACCGGGATGGTTCATGTTTTTCTTTCATAAAGCTCATAGAGATTAATTGCAAGTTAATGTCCTTTAAAAAATATTCAATGTTACAGTTTACCCCGCTTATCGATCTACCATACAATCAGCGGGGTAAAAATCGTTACATTAACTTAAACACAAGTCTGCACTGGTCACGCTCCCAATTAATTTCTAGTACAAATATGGATATATAGTCCTGTCCGCCCCATTCTTATTGAAAAAAATATTAGAATTGCATAAAATTTACTAAGTAGATAATTATTGTAATAAAATATTACACAGAATTTATTTGTCACAGGTAGCTATAATTTAATTTCAAATTACAATAAAACACCGACATTTTAATAATAATAAACGTTATATACTAGAACAACTTAGGGGATTAATGTATTCCTAGTCTTATATTTTGATGGTCGTGCAATGATTACAATAATAACTATATTACTCGTATGTTGAGCATTCAATATCATATTAGTATTTAGTATTAAAAAACTCCCAATTATATAATAAATATCATCACGCGAATATATTTGTGGGGCAGGTAGTGTTTTTTTTTTTTTTTATATCATAAGATAGCAAACAAGCAGATGGGTCTCCTGATGGAAAGAGTCAACCATCGCCTATAGACACCAAAGATGTTAATGGTGCGTTGCTATCTTGTGGCGAGATCTAATGCCACATGCATAAGTTTACCGGCTACCTTACCCTCCAAACCGGAACACGACATCGACAAGCACTGACGCTATTGCGGCAGGAATAGGTAAGGCGGTGGTACCAGACCCGGGCGAGACAATGCAGAACTCTACCACCTAGTAGCCACGATGGTAGTGACTCGATAGCCAATCGGTCGCCTTTTACGACCTGCCTGGCAGAACGGCAGTTGGCCTATTCTACAAAGGAGGCCGGGACCAACACGGCGAAAAATATATATGTGAAATAAAAGTTCCAGTTCACCACTATTTACCGGTTTATCGATTGGCATATTATAGTAACCTGACATGGTTGTCGTCACTGTGTGGTACAGTTGCGGCAATTTAATATCAATTTTCTCATAAAAATAATTCTATTATGTACCTATGTGTCGCAGGCAAATTCTATAATTCGTTCGTATACAATTATAGGTAATAATGGCGTCGTCAGATTACAAAGAAAAATTCGTTTTAGAAAATGCCTTACGCCGAATATAAAATGTCGTAAATCCATACTAATATTATAAATGCGAAAGTAAATCTGTATGTCAGTCTGTCTCTTCACGCCTAAACCATTGAACCGATGCAGCCTGAAATTTGGTACATAGATAGTTTAAGACTTGAGAAAGGATATAGGGTAGTTTTTGTCCCAGAAATCCCGCGGGAATGGGAACTATGCGAGTTTTATTTTAGAATATGTTCTACGCGGGCGAAGTCGCGGGCACAGCTATTTTGTAATATACATGACATTTACCGGCGTCGTTAACAAATCGCCGCGGCTTTTTCCTTACTATATAACCAAGATAAAGACCATTACAAGATATTTTAAAAGTAATTATGCTTTATAACGTTTCATTTTAATTATCAATAACGCTAACGATTTACATCTCCTTGAACACTTAGAACATACAGAGAATAATCATAATACGTAGAATAAAATAGCAAAATTACGTTATTTTATGTGCGTTTTTTATCAATTAAACTGATTATGTTCACAAGTGAATGGATTAAATCTCAAATATCCAGTCTAGTTTCTAACATCATTGGTGAGAGCTGTTGGGTAATACCATGTTGTTGTTTTAGAATTGTAGACTCGACTGTTAGTGCTAAACGTGATGGTACCGGCTACAGATTATTGCAGTGTTTTGAATTGCAATTAGAACGGATGATATTTTGACAGACTATTTATCCTTTATAAGGATCAACTTACAATTTCATTTGTTCTTTTAGTTCTGAATCGGACACTTAACGTCAGATAAGTTAATGAGATTATTTATTCTATTTATTATAATAACTTGTGATCGCCCTATGGTCGAAATTCGACCGTGATGCTATCAAGGTTAAGGCACAAATATCTATTAGACAAATTATAGGATAAATAAACTATGACGCAGGTTGATCATAGACTGTCGATAGACTCTTAATCATAAACAAAATAGTGCATAATATGATTTACAAACGCGTGTGTCACACGCGTTGTAGTATATGTAATTATTGTTTTTATAAATGTCATAGAATCAGACGTTGTTTTGCGGAAATACAAAACGAAGAATTTTTTTTGCAAATTTCCGTGAACTTGTACGTGCACCTTTGCGATTCAACGAAAAGGGAAAAAACAAGTAGGTACCCTCCTCTTCAGTACTACAACAAAATATTCAATACAAGTAATTTGTATGGCAAAACAACGTTTGCCGGAACAGCTAATTATCTATACATCTATAAATATACCTAATAAAATCGTAGGAAAGTCAAAACTACATTGAATATTTTTTTAAAAGAATGCTTGGGGCGTGATCTACAATCGATATCGAAGCCAAAAATATAGTTTTTAGAATTTTTGTCTGTTTGTCTGTATGTATGTCCGGGGTAAACTCAAAAAGTACTGGATGGATTTACTTCAAATTTTGCATGAATATTACTAACAGGTCGGGTCAACATATAGGCTACATATAATCACGCTATCACCTACGGGGGAGGAGCAGTGCGGAGTTCGATCACTCCGCACTGCTCCTCCCGAGCGGACGAAGTCGCTGGCAACAGCTAGTACAGAAATATTAGCGTTATTCATTATTTCACCATATAAATTTAAACTCTGCTGTGTTAAAAGATAAATTTTGCTTGCTTTGCTTGACCTCGGGTCTTCAATTATCAGTTTTCTTCAACTCGCCAAATTTCATCAAAATCGGTTCAGCGGTTTGGCCGTGGAAGCGTAACTAACAAAAAGAAGGACAGACGTCCAGACTTTTTAATATTATTATGTATTTAAACGAACAAAGGTAGTTTTATGGGTTAGGCAAGGAATAGGTGTTAACTTATGCAAATTTTACAAAACGCATAATTTTTAAACAAGCACATCGTCATCAATCAACTCAAGAGCCTCAGTAGAAACAAGTCGAACTCCATATAGGTTATGTTGACATTTACGAAAGCTTAGTAAAAGGTCGCCCGTATACTCCACTCCGAGATTTGGGGAAATATGTCAGTGACTCGTTTTCTGTGCATTATATAATTTTTGATCTGGCATATTCTGGAATATCAACTGCGAAATAGGCAGGCAGATTACGACTTGTCACACACGTTGTAAGACACTTTCGTTTTTCTAAATAATATTTTTGATATTACATTTAAATCTAATACCAAAAATATTTTACACTAGCTGCAGCGTGCAGCCCGCTGCATTATAAGAGTTTTTGGCGAATCCCCTAATTTTTTCGGGATAAAAAGTAACCTATGTGCTATTCCAGGTAATTACCTATCTGTGTGCCAAATTTCATTCAAATCCGTTTAGTAGTTTTTCCGTGATTAAGTAACAAACATCCCTCCAAATATCCAAACTTTCGCATTTATAATATTAATATAGATATAGATAAAGAAGGCAGGTAGGTTATCACTTACATACGGATTTCTATTGTATAAGAAGCACCAGCTATCGCCAAACTTTGTTCTGCAACATAAACTGATAATATTTTGGTGTTGTGGGAGTTTATAAGAAGGGTGAAAATTCTGAGTTGTGTGTATATTTGATGCCAAATCAACAAAAAACCAAAAACACATTTTCGAAAACATAGGAAAAATCTGAAACACTAATTATCTAGCAGTATGAAATATACTTTATGGCATAATGTCATATCTACCAAGTATATAAACTGAGAAATGCGACGACCTACACCGTGACCAGATGTTAAATATTAGATATAGAGATACAAGGATAAACTTAGATCCCTCTGAAACGGTGTTTTTTTCTGGACGAAAGATAATCTGCTTGTAATTATAAAGGCGTGTCTCCTGCTACTAAAAATAAAAAATAAACTAACAAAACATTTCAGTCTCTTGCGACTTTTAAATGCGAACATCTAACATCCACGCTTTAAAATGTCTTTATTCCAATTCATATTAAGAAAACACAACAAACTGCAGGTAGTTACAATAACATGTTCGCAAGCAACGATGATATGAAATTAGCAGGCGAACGCGGGAATGTTTTTCGTTCGCCTCGGATAACATGTTTGCATGTTTGAGCTAACAAAAACGTTAGGACACGCCCATATTTTGTTAGAAGTTTGATGTTAGGTGTTAGAAAACAAAAAACAGTGTCGCAGGAGACCCGGCTTTACTCTGACAACGTGCTTGCAAAATTTCACGATGATTGGTTAGTTTTTTGAGACGTGAAAGCGTAAAAAGCAAATCATTTTTATATTTATAATACTAAAGTTAGGATATACTCAATTGTTTAGGGACAAAGTTTAGGTGGCTTCTTTCGCAATATTTCTTCCTAGAAAATTGGCGGCCCATGCACGAACGCTTCACCACAAAACATCTGAGAAGTATCTTTCTATTCCCAGTATTAGATTATCTGGATAGCTTTTTACCGAACACCCACGCAACGAAATCAGTGACACGGAAGGGATAAATTGGTACTGTGGTTTTTGGAACGCTTATAGGGTCGTGAAATTTGGGCGTTCTCTGTCGGTCGCATGGATCGGTGTGAAATATTTGGTAGCGATGGGTGCGGCAGGCGAATTTGCATACAATGAGGCACACAATCGAGGGTGGGTCGAGACGCGAAAGCCGAAGCGTCTTGCTAACATTTCGGAAGTACCGTTTTATATATTCTGATACTTATCACAAATTCAAATGGGACCATGGTAAAGTAATTTGCCGATACGCTTGTTAAATATTATAAGCTACGGCCGGCGACTTCATCAATGGTTAGGGAAAATGCGGTAATTTTGTTTTATGTTTGACCGACTCTCATAAAAAAAATATCCGTAGGAAGATTCACTGAAAATATTGTTTTTAGTGTTTATAGATCGAATGTGAACAAAGTGAGTACAGTTAAATTCTCTCTCGCCGGGGTTTAGTACTACCACCTATAATGCCGTACGTAATAGCACCAATTGTTGTCACTTTCGTGTTCCGATTTGGAGGATAAGTGTGCCTAGGCAGTAAAACTTAAGCATGGGGCATTACATTTTACAAAAAAAAATTACAATCTGAAATAAAATTACATTATTTCATTGTCATCTTATTACAAGGATAGCAATGCGTCATAAATTTTAGTGCCTTTAGGCGGTGGTTATCTCTCTCCATCAGAAAAACCATCTGCTTGTTTTATTTAGATTATTTTGTTTATTATTAGGTCAAATCAAATTGGCATATAACTATTTCATTTTTTTTTTCAGTCGATTCCCCGTGTTCGTCCGGGCCTCTTTTGAAAAATAGACCAACTGTTGTTCTGCTAGACAGGTCATAAAAGGCGAACGATTGGCTATAAGTGTCACTACCGTCGTGGCTACTAGGTGTTAGATTTCCGCAACGTCTCGCCCGGGTATTTGGTGTCACCGCCTTACCTATTCCCGCTGCAATAGCGTCAATGCTTGTCATTGTTTTGTTCCGGTTTGTAGGGTAAGGTAGCCGGTAGACTTATGAAAGTGGCATTATCATCCCGCTATACAGATATCAACGTTTCATTTACATCTTTGGTGTCTATAGACGATGGTTTCGCATTCCATCAGTAGAGCGATCAACTCGTTTGCTATCTTATGATGTAAAAAAAACTAAGAGCCATATCGAGACAATTCTTTTTGATGGAATATACCTATTCCAACTTAAAGAATAGTTCAAGTTTCATAAAAATCGTTTCAGTAGTTTTTGAGATGTACGTATTGTTGACAGATATTTGAAGTTGGTTTAATTTTTTAAATTACCTACTTTTATTATGTTGTGTATGAATCAATTTTAGATTTTCTTTCTCTTCGGCCGCACGTGCGTGTATCGTTCTGAAGATATTAGCGCACTAAAACCCTTTAATGTATATACCTCCAACCGCGCAATAAAGCACACGCAGTCCAAATGTTTGCGACGATAACCGATAATAGCTGGGCACATCTTGCGCGTTCATTAATTGGCGAATCGATTAAATTAAATGTCAATTAAACGACAAGTTGGGATTAACTCAATTAATTGACGAATCGAAACCGTGACAAATTTGGATTAACTCATTAGGATAGCTATAACCTAACCCTATGCATACTTTATAGTAGGGGATCCCAAAATTCTAAATGGGCTCTAGCAAATAATAGATAATGACGAGGCGTATTATAATATTCCACAAATTTCTAGAATAATTTGGAAATTTGACATAAATAGGGACAGTTTTGGGTAACGCCTCGTAGGAAGTATTTATTATACTACTCGTCACTAAAATTGAGTCTTTTTATAGATATAAGAACCGGGGATAAAACACATAATATACAACAAATTCAAATTGACATCCCTTTTCACAAATTTTGTACAAATATTTGACTGATGTTATTTTGAAGGATTAAAGTAGAACCAGTGAACCAAAAAAAGGTCTCCTTTGAAAATTAGCGACAGCTCACGTATTCTACTAATTAATCTTACGTCGAAATTCAGTAATATTAATGAGGTATTTAAAGCCAAGTAATCTTATCTAATTGCATTATAAAATGTTAAACTCAAGACGTCGGCACCTTCTCTTATTAGATGGCCACCCAAAAAGCTTCTTATTTTTATACTAGCTGTTGCCCACGACTTCGTCTGCGCGGACTTCGTTTACTCCGCACAGCCCCTCCCCCTTAGGTGATAGCGTGATAATATGTAGCCTATATGTTGACCCGACCTATTAGTAATATTCATGCAAAATTTGAAGTAAATCCATGCAGTACTTTTTGAGTTTACCCCGGACATACATACAGACAAACAGACATACAGACAAACAGACAAAAATTCTAAAAACTATATTTTTGGCTTCACGCCCCAAGTATTCTTTTAAAAAAATATTCAATGTACAGTTTTGACTTTCTTACGATTTTATTATATGTGATAAACGAGCAATAATTTTTTTAAAATAGTATTCAAGAGTATATCTATAATTGACTCTGACCATAGTAGTAAGTTAACCAAGTACGTGTAAGGTTCCGTAATTACTATCACATCAATGCACACTAAGAAGAGGGCTTTTGCAATGTTTTTTAAATAATATTTAACCTCTTCAGCGCCAATATCGTATATATTCGTCTTTACTTCGCCAAGAATAGTTTGTAATTTTGTCGATTATCACTCGTAAACTTGTAAAGCCTAATCAGCTGTGATAGTTTTCCTGTTTTATTTCGTTTCAAACTACAATGCAGTGATTTTTTTTCATACATTCAGAAACAACCGTATAGTTGGCAAGGGGAGGACACACTTAAAAAAAGCAACACACGGCTTAATATCACAAACTGATCCCTTAATAAAAAAATTGTTTTCATAAACCCGTCAACTTTTTAAAGACCTATCGAACGACACCCGACACCATGGGACACGCGAGATATTCCCGCTTTACCGGTAGAGGAGGTACCCTAAAAAAATATTTCTCAAGATTTTTTGTTATGTATGTATGAATGTTAAAACACGGTAACAAACACGGTATGTTGCCCCTCAACAATATAAATCAGTAAAGCATTGTACTAGAAGCAATACTATGCTTTACTGCTTTGTGTATGTCGAAGGTATATTGTCAAAGCTGTGATATTACAATTTCACTAATGATATTATAATTAAACGGTCGATTGTGAATCGACTTCATTACTTACAATTTAACGGCCTAGTTTTAGTGACATTGTAATGTAACTGGGATACTATAGTGATATTATACGAATATTTTAAGAAAAAGTATGTCTTAACGAATTGTTAATTCGATGACGAATAAAGATAATGTGTTCAATGACGAGAAAACAAATCGACAAAAATTCCTCACGTTGCATATCTTAAGCGAGCTAAACTAAGAAATTATGAAATCTTAGGTTTAAAAACGTACAGAAAATGATTAATATTAAAAACGGTGCAACGAAAATTATCAGAAAAGCGGGGAGAGTGCAAAATGTTAGTGCACAAAAATGTCAATACCTACAAAAGCAATGTAAGAGTAGATTCAGATCAGAAATTAGACGAGGTCAAGGCTAGACAATATACAGCCTACGACGATCCTTATGTAAATATTGCGCTAACTTGTGCGATATGTTCTCACACGTTTAAGAACAAGTTGAGTTATACAAGCCATCTTAAGGTCCACCAACGTCAAATCTATACATATAATAAAATCGTAGGAAAGTCAAAACTGTACATTGAATATATTTTTAAAAGAATACTTGGGGCGTGATCTACAATCGATATCGAAGCCAAAAATATAGTTTTTAGAATTTTTGTCTATTTGTCTGTTCATCTGTTTGTCTGTATGTATGTCCAGGGTAATCTCAAAAAGTACTGCATGGATTTACTTCAAATTTTGCATGAATATTACTGACAGGTCGGGTCAACATATAGGCTACATATTATCACGCTATCACCTAGCGGCCAGGTGCGGTCGGAGTAAACGAAGTCCGCGCGGACAAAGTCGCTGGCAACAGCTAGTATGTAAATAATAAGACTGAAATCGGTAAGAATCATACCATTATGATACCTGTAAAGTGTAAATACGCGTAAATAGATTAAACTACGACAAAACTTATTAATTTTACTTATATTTATGGTCATTGACTAACTCACTAAACATTCGAAAATGAAATTTTGACAAATAGGTTTTGGAATAGTTCTTTTGGCATTTTGAATGGGGGCCGGAGCTATATGGAAAAAAGTGTCCAGCTGACTTTCGCTTAGTTGAGTGCGGTTATACCGCGGTTATACATACTCTGCTGTAGGTATACATACTCCTGGGTTTAAGTTTACAAAATTTTACAAAATGTCTTATTTACTTGCGAGTTGCGGTGATTTAGGTTTAAAAATTAACCGGTTAACAAGCTTGTTGATATATATACTTCGTTCCTGTCAGATGTCTCGTCTTCTCGAATTTTGTTATTCAGATAGGGGAAAAGTGCATTTTATGGAACTTGAACCAAATTTGTCGAAAGTCAACATAGACAAAGCGACGGTCAAGCTAGTAATAATCTGTACAAATAAATAAAATTGAAGTGTCTGTTTGTAATATTAAATAACCGCCTTTTACTGAATGCATATGCAGGGCCGGATTTAAACTCAATGCCGCTCCTGGGCACGGGAAAAAAGTCCGCCCTATTACTAGAATTTTACTTAAGGGGGGAAATACGTATAGAAAGACATTTTCATGCCGATTTTTTATTAATTTTTTTAAGGTATGGAAACTAATGTTATATATTGAAACTATCAGGTTATTTCATACATATATTTACATATATTATCATTTTGATAATATCTTAAAAAGCACCCCACGCTTTTTTTTAAATAAAATATATTTTTTTATTCATATTATTATTAATTTATATTTTTTGAAATTTTTAACACTATTCTTAATTTAAATCGATTAAAATTTATTTTCTATTTTTTAGTTTGATTTTCTATAAAAAGCGTGTTTTGAGTTTTTTAAACTATTATTTATTTTTTACTTTTTAGTTTAGTTTATTTATAAAAGCGTGATTTTTTAGTTTTTCAAACTGTTATTTGTTAGAATTCTCCTTAGTATTCGAAAATTTGTCAATATTAGAGAAATCGGCTAAAGATAATTATTGGAAATCAATGCCGTTAAAATGGATGTAATAAGGAGTAGCTTAGGCTACTTTTATTTTTGAAAATTTTCCGCGCAGACGAAGTCGCGGGCACTGCTAATTATTAATATAAACTAGAAGGTATTAAAATTTATCCTGGACACTCATTGTCAAAACCTTTGAAAAACCCTTCTAAAGAAATCTTTTGATGGAATCGTAAAAAATGAAAGTGGTTTACACAATTCTCTCGACGCTAACTTTAAATAAATTTGGTCCTCGAACGACAATGTCTTATGGAAACTCCCTGAAACTTTTTTAATTATAAATTTAAATTTTATTATCAACTGACAATTAGTTCAGGTTCAAGCTAAAAGTTTTTTTTTTTCAATTTTATATATTTGAGCGATTGATAAATATTAGGTAATATTACTTTCAAAAACATCAGCTTCACCTATAAATATTGATGATGTTCAGCGAAAACTCATTTTGAGAGAACAAATGGACATTATAAAGTCATTTGTGGTTGTTTTTCTTTAAACACCACTTATGGTGTAGTAAACTTGCGTTTTCGTGGTGCAGTTTTGATAATATTATAAACTAGCTGTGCCCGCGACTTCGTCCGCGTGGGTTTTTTTTAAAGTTGCCTAAGTTTCACCTTATTACATCAGCTATCTACCAGTGAAAGTTCCGTTAAAATCAGTCTAGCCGTTCCAGAGATTAGCCGGAACAAACAGACAGACAAAAATCGTAAAAAGTGATATTTTGGTATATGTACCGTGTATACATCCATATGCATTTAGTTAGAACTGGTTATTTTAATATTACAAACAGACTCTTCAATTTTATTTATTTGTATAGATGTATAGAAGATGTATAGATATGCAAGTTTGTATTTAAGATTTTTCCTTTTAGTGCTAGATGTTTTACTATTTAGTACTTTTAACAAGTGCTATTTAGCTATAGTGTTTTTTTACATATCGTAGGATAAGAAACAAGCACATTGTTCTCCCGATGGAAAGAATCCACCAGCGCCTAATAGACACCTAAGATGTTAATGGTGAATTGCTATTCGTATGGCAAGATGGTAATGCCACATGCGTAAATTCATCAGCTTCTCTGCCAACCAAATCGGAACACGACAGAGACAAGTATTGACGCTTTTGGGACAGGAATATATAAAGCAGTGGTATGAAACCGGAGCAA
This sequence comes from Apodemia mormo, assembly GCA_036924255.1. Lineage (NCBI taxonomy): Eukaryota > Metazoa > Arthropoda > Insecta > Lepidoptera > Riodinidae > Apodemia > Apodemia mormo. The sequence continues at coordinate 23,198,275 of JAUPFN010000016.1, forward strand.
GGCATTGCAGAACTCTGCAGTCAGGATGTTAGTAACACGCCAATCATTCGCCTTCTACGAACTACCTGTCAGAACGGTAGGTACCTATTTTCCAATGAAGACCCGGACCATCATATTATCTTCTCATTAAAACAATGTAAGAATAACCAACATTCATTCATAAATCTATATACATATAATAAAATCGTAAGAAAGTCAATGTATGTCCGGGGTAAATTCAAAAAGTACTGCATGGATTTACTTCAAATTTTATATGAATATTACTAACAGGTCGGGTCAACATATAGGCTACATATTATCACACTATCGCCTACGGGGGAGGAGCTGTGCGGAGTAAACGAAGTCGCAGGCAACAGCTAGTAAATAATAAATGAATAAATATTCACGGGACAAGTTACACTTACTGATCTAACCCCAAAGTAAGCAAATCATTTGCTTGTTATGGGTGTTAGTCAACGATAATAATACATAGAAATACACACATAAATACTGGAATATATTTAATAAACACCCAAACCCGAAAATACAAACATTTATGCTCATCACACAAATTCTTGTCCCCGTCGGGGATCGAACCCGAGCCCCGTCAATTGCGTAGTCAAGGTCGCTAACCACTCGACCAACGGGACGGTCAAAACAAACTTTGGTGTTTATATTGTAAGTAGCTTTTGTCCTCAGTCTTCAGTTCCTAAATATGTTTGAAATACATAACTTTACAACCATTTTATCAAAAGTCTAAGTTGTTTTAAATATAGGTAACATATTTAAATAACACCCCTCGTTTTTGCCTTGCGGACTAAAAATAGGTTTTAACCCACGACGCAAAAACGAGGGGTGTTATAAGTATCAGAGTGCTGAGTGTGAGTTTTTCTTTTCGCATTCGATCGTGAGCGCGTTTGGAGTTTACTAGTAAACTCCAAACTCCAAACGCGCTCACGATTGAATGCGAAAAGAAAAACTCACACTTAGCACTCAGGTGTGTATCTGTGTGTCTCTCCGTGGCATCGTCGTAGTACCCTGGTGGATAGTCCGATTTGGTTGCAGTTTTTTTTCTTATTGAAAATACGGCTTTCAATAAAAAAAAAAACTGCAAAACTGCAAAAATTAAGGGATAGTTTTTAGCTATCGTTCAATAGAATCTGTTAAGCCGTTTCAAGATCACCAGCTCTTTTGCTCTTTAAACGATGCATATGAAAAGAACGAAAGTAGTACGATCTGACGATAAGAAAATGGATCGGTTTTTTCTTAGAGTTATTTGATTAGTCAATTAATTCAAATCTATCAAATCGAATCTTTGATTCGACTACGAGAAGAACTTAGTCTCGATATCTCTCCGAGAGTTCAATTCCGAAACGAAATGATTCGTCGAAAACTAATATGATCGATATCGCTTAAATAATTTGAAGTGGCAGTGTACTGATTCTAACTGCCGCAGAACCAACACAGGTTGGAGTAGATTGGTTCAACAATGTTGGTATGTGGAGAATGCGTATCGGCAAACGTAGCGGAAGATGTCAAACCGCTGCGATGATACTACACTAAGAGGTGAGGTGGTGAGAAGTTCCTGGAAATGAAAATCTGAAAACAGAGGCTAAGTGTGTAAAGCTTATCGAGTCTTAGAAGAGATGTACATATGTCCACAATAAATTGATATAGGCTGGTGTTTGTGATGGAGAGTATATTGTATTTTATTGAGTTACAATTTTGCCATCCATTATCCGTACAAAGAAACAATCTCAAAGATGTGTCACTATTTTATATTGGCAAGTGATTTGATAGGTTTCTATACCGATAAAAAGAGAGTGTCGGTAACGGCATTCTCTTACTAATGTTATAGAACCGTAAAGTAGATGTTGGTTATGACAAATTAGCACAACTGTTATTTACTCACAATTTTAGGTAAGGTTCCAGTCGCTTTCGATGTGGGACCTAAAGGCAACAAACCTACTTTATATTTATACTAGCCGGAGTAAACGAAGTCCGTGCGGACGAAGTCGCTGGCAACACCAGCGACTTCGTCCGCACGGACTTCGTTTATTCCGCACAGCTTCTCCCCCGTAGGTGATAGCGTGATAATATGTAGCCTATATGTTGACCCGACCAGTTAGTAATATTCATGCAAAATTTTAAGTAAATCCATGCAGTACTTTTTGAGTTTACCCCGGACATACATACAGACAAACAGATAAAAATTCTAAAAACTATATTTTTGGCTTCGATATCGATTGTAGATCACGCCCCAAGTATTATTTAAAAAAAATATTCTATGTACAGTTTTGACTTTCCTACGATTTTATTATGTTTTTTTTTATGTCATAAGATGACAAACAAGCAGATGGGTCTCCTGATGGAAAGAGTCAACCATCGCCTATAGACACCAAAGATGTTAATGGTGCGTTGCTATTTTGTGGCGAGGTATAATGCCACATGCATAAGTTTACCGGCTACCTTACCCTCCAAACCGGAACACGACAGCAACAAGCACTGACGCTATTGCGGCAGGAATAGGTAAGGCGGTGGTACCAGACCCGGGCGAGACAATGCAGAACTCTACCACTTAGTAGCCACGATGGTAGTGACTCGATAGCCAATCGGTCGCCTTTTACGACCTGCCTGGCAGAACGGCAGTTGGCCTATTCTACAAAGGAGGCCGGAACCAACACGGTACAAAACGGTATAAAAAGTCTGGTAGCGGCAAACTTCTGGCTTCTTCGAGCCCTATACTGATACTAGCTGAGCCGGGCAGCTTCGCTTTATTTTTTGAGTACAACTTAAATGTCAGATCCACTGTGAGTACTTGATATACAATATATTCTATTTAATGTGATTTGCCTTTGCTTTTTGTAAGGTTGATATTGGTGTTTAAAATTCCTTTGTTCTCAGTACTCCAGGGTGGTTCGTGAGTAAATGCCAAATGCCGACCATTTAGCGGGATCTCCCGGTACTTACACCCAATCATGCCGTCAAAACGTCTATCCTGTGTCTGTCGTGGGAAGCATCTGCCAATGCAAAGGTATTTTACGCGTTTACTTGCCAACAAAACCGTTACTTAATTTCTCACCACGTATTATTGAGTTCTTAAAAGTAATGATTTCCGGCGCCACATTGTACTTGCCTTTTGAGCCTCTATGGCCTATCCCACAGGCTCAGTGTCACAGCTTACTGCTATATTAGGCTTTCTTACTACATTTGTAAATGTAAAATATTGTGCACTTATACTTGCATGTGTGTGTAAGAGAGAGAGGTGTGTGTGTGCGCGTTGTAACGGCTAAACGGAATTATATGACATTTAATATAGAGGTAGTCAATGCGCAGTTTTTTTTCTTTTTATATCAGAAAATAATAAAGAAGCAGATAGGTGGGTCTGATGGAAAGAGTCAACCATCGCCAATAGACACCAAAGATGTTAATGGTGCGTTGCTATCTACCAGCTACTGCATTCAATGGTAATTAAGAAACGAGCAACAAGTTAAAATATGGTTTGATAAAAACATCTTTATCTTTTCTTTACATAGTATAAAAGAAAGTGGCTTTTGCTATATGTACGTTTTGAACTTTTTAACTACGCAACGGATTTTAATACAGTTTTCATTGATAGATTCAAGACGAAGGTTTATACGTAGGTATAAATACATGCTTAAAAAGTACAGAAAAGCAGATAATTTTAAATATATCATTAAACACCCGTGTAAAGCGGTCAGAGCTATTCGTTAGTTAGGAAATATAATTATTATCTTTTGTTGCCGCAAATTTTAAAATCAACCACTTAGCAGCACGCTTATCAAGTACGCTATGCTTGTAAATCAAATGATCAGGTATATATAATTTAATGGTGCGTTACTATCCGTGAGGCGAGATGGAAATTCCACGTACAACATTACCGACTACCCTACCATCCAACAAAAACACGACTATGAAACGCACTGACGTAAATCGCCAAAAAAGTAAGGCGGTAGTACCAAAATAAGACGTTACGGAACTCATTCTTCTCGTCTAAACTGTCTGTCTGTCTGTCTGAACTGTCTCGCCAATCGATCGCTTTTTACGAACAATTAAAATATACAAATATCTACAAAATATAAATTAAGTGGGTTCACAAAATTTAAAATTTTTGATAGAAAAAGCTATTAAATTTTTTAAATTGAAAAGGGCCTTTTTGAGAACTGAATATAGTTTTTACGACGTAAGAGCTGTTTAAAAGATTTTGATTGATTTCTTAAATAAACATTACTTATTCATGAAATCAATTCTGACTTCAAGTGGAGAAGAACAAAAGCAAAACGAAAATTTTGATCTTTATCATCTTTTATACTAGTGAATGTTGTAACATCCTACAGCGTGTTATTAAATACTTGTACGTATTCACTGATTTATCTAAATTTGTTTTAACGACATATGCCTATCGAATAATCCAATTGTCAAAATATTTTTTTAAACGCTTATTTCAATCAGATCCCGACGCCAATTTTCCTTTATATCTTCTACCGAATGTAAACGGGCGCCACGAAGTGGTAATTTGAGTTCAGCAAAATAAAAGGAGATGGCTGAAGCAATATATTTTGAATAAGACAGTCGCTCGATGATGATATTTGTTGAGTTTTTTAGTCAAAAAATTCGTTCACAATAATAACCTTGTATGAAGGTATTGTGGTAAAAAAATTCAAGAATTTTCTTCGACAATTCTTGCCCCTTTTGTTGAAGTTGCTCTCTTAAACGATTAAATAACAATTTTTATTTGCCGTTTAACCTTCTGGCAAGAATTTCGAGTGCACAACACGGTGGTCAAAGAACACGGTCAACATAACTATTGATTGATTTACGCATAGATTTTTTAGTTTCTTTGAAGGTGCCACTCCGAAGCCCGTTGACTAGTTTGCATGTCAAACTCGAAAATCACGTCTCATCATCATTAATAGTGTGTTTCAGGATTGACTCGTTCTAGTATATTCTCAGTGACTCTTGAGACTTTTGAGAGTAACCGAGCGGCAACATGTTTATTCCTAAACTAGCTGTTGCCCACGAATTCGTCCGCGCGAACTTCGTTTACTGCTCACAGCACCTCCCCCGTAGGTGATAGCGTGTTAATATGTAGCCTATATGTTGACCCGACCTGTTAGTAATATTCATGCAAAATTTGAAGTAAATCTATGCAGTATTTTTGAGTTTACCCCGGACATACATACAAACAAACAGATAAACAGACAAACAGACAAAAATTCTAAAAACTATATTTTTGGCTTCGATATCGATTGTAGATCACGCCCCAAGTATTCTTTTTAAAAAAATATTCAATGTACAGTTTTTACTTTCCTACGATTTTATTATTATTTTATTCCTAAATTATTATTTAAAATGTTACAAATCGACGCGTGAGATACAGAAAGTTCGGCGGCTATGTCCTTTAAATTTGAACGAGTATTTTCAGTCACTATTTACTTTTACGTTGTTAACTTCAATTGAAGACATTGTTGGCTTAGTGGAGTGAGGCAAATCTCCCATCACATCTCTACCGCTTTTGAACGCTTTGTATAACTTATAAGCACGTGTTTTTGATAAAGTCGAATTACCGTAAGCCTTTTGTAACATTTTTAGGGACTCCAAACACGAAATTACATTGGAAATGTAAAATTTCCAAGGCAAACTCTTTGTTCGATGTTTTTGTCCATTATAAAATTCGCAATAGACTAGATATGATCTAACTAAAATAGCACTGCACTATTGTAAAATTAGCTCTGTATTTGATCTAAATAACAGATGCAACTCAAAATCCGCGCAAAAGTGGAAAACTGTTGAGCCAATTCAACAACAAAAAAGAAATAAAAATAGAATTTGGACCATAAGCAAATCATCCATTCCTGTTACTTTTTTGCCCGAGTGAGTAAAAAAGGATATATTTTGTAGGTCAAGTGCACAAAATAGCGAGGAACAACTAGTTAAGTTATTTTCCGCATATAATGCCTAAATCTATACATTATACCTAAATGAATTGCCCTATAGTGCGTCTATGTATTGTACATACCTACATAAAAAGAAGACAGAATGAATAAGCAAAATATAAAATATTACTAGCCACATATTGAATAATACGCAGATTACTTCTTAAATAACTTGTAGCGCTAATTGAGGAAACGCTCGAAGGCTGCATCAAGGCTAATAGACTTACAAAAACTGAGGTCAAGATACTCGTGGCTAAAAATCGCAAGTAAAAAAAAACTGGTACCAAGAAAAACAACCCATAGATTATTCGTGCAGTGTTCTAACATTTTGTTTTTCGCCAGACATCAAGACATTTTGTTAAATGACAAGATTTTGTTAAATGATTTCCTAATAGTTCTGTTTACGTCGTACTTACTACGATGGATGTATACAAGACATCCCCCGTGTATGTGTGTGTATGTAAACATCTCATAACTTTTGAACCGATCGAAACGCGGTTGATGGTATTCGATAGGGTTCTTTTTTTCACTATAAATTCCTTAAAATCTGAACCAATTTGGCCCAGAAGATTTTGAGAATGTTGAAAAAGCCTCAAAACAATCTTACTTTAAAATAACTTCTAGATTAATATACCGACTGAAGAAAAAAATCTTATCCACCCTTTTTTTAGCAACGTCCAATGCCGCAAATTTCATCAAAATTTATTTATCTGTTCAGGAGCTATCATTGACTTAAAATTTTGAAAACTGTCTTTTCGACATAATTTCAAAATTTTTCAACCAATCGATTTTTGACCTTTTAGAATATTTTAGTACTTAAACAGCTGCATTAACAACAAAGCTAAACCAAATTCGAATTAACTTTTTAAAATTTACAGCTTCACAAATCTTAAAATTATGTTGTGCTACTCCAGGTCATCATCTTCTATGCGTGTGCCAAATTTCATTCTTATCCGTTCAGTAGTTTTTGCATGATCGAGTAATGAACATCTATATTAATATTTATTTAATTATCTATCTATCCAAACATCAAAACTTTTGCATTTATAATATTAACACAGATTTTTTAAATAACTTTCAGACTAATATACTGATTGATTTAAAAATATTATCAAATTTTTTTACGTAAAAAACTGCGTCAAATATTGTAAATTGCAGTTATTGCTCGCACAATTTAGCTGGAAGTTTCAAGGATAGTATGCTGAAATCTTGCAGCAGGATTAACCGATTTACAGATTTTATTAAATTAAAATGAACATATTTTTACAATCTCAAAAACGCTCATAACCCGCGCACGATCTGTGATTCGAACCTTCAAACCCCAAAGAAAATTAAATTATTATGAATAGATTGAAAAGAAACTGGTAACTGAGAAAAGATTATCTTAAACAACTAAATATCTTTTCTAATTAAACGTGAGCCACACTGTTGGAAACAAGCCCTCCACACCGGCGGTTTACAACAGTGTAAACACTTGTTTGCAACAAAAATTCATATAAACTCCACAGGCCTCCCACCAAGGTCAACCGTGTTGGAAGCTTGTTTCCAACAGTGTGGCTCGCCTGTTACAGTGATGAAGGTAATGTAGCAAATAGCGCCATTACCTTGGAACGATGACGTCAAAACTGAGCCGCAATTGCCGAGTCTCCTTGAATGACGAAAAACAAACAAAAGATTTTTATTGCGTTCAAAACGAGATGCCTTCAAGACTAGTTTACTCATGGCCACCAAACCATACAACTGGTAACTTTTTGTGGCCTTAGACGTAATTTCTTCAAATAAAGTAAATCTTCTTAGTGCTATTCAATAGATTTTAGTTGTCATAAAATACTGAGACAATTTATAATAATTATCACATCGTTAGCGAACTCTCTTTTCATCGCTTTTGATCGTCACGGTAACCTAAGACTTGTAGGCGAGACGGTTTCTACCCGGTCTTGCGACAGGCCGGAGCATATCAAGCTTTATTAGCACGGTTTATAGTTGTGCTCATAAACAAGCAGAAAAACACTGAGCATAGTCTTATTAGGATATTAGGATTATTTAGTAAACGTGCGGAACTAATAACGATGTGTTATGCGTTCCCACTGAGAATAAGATCGTACTTGTTATCAACTTCATATCACAAGTGTAAAATTAGTAATGTCATCAAAAAAAATATTTGTTCAAAAATATTGCTGATTTATTGAAGAACAAATAACGTTTTAACGGAACGGTTTTGGGTTGCCTTGTCCAGAAGAGGCTAAAAAGTATAAAAAACAGTAAAACATGGTAACATGATAGTGAAAAGTGATGATGAAAAAATATTTTAATTCTAATTGGTATAGTTTTTATTTAGATTTCTATCAGATCATGGTTTAAGAACCCACGACACTAAACCTAAAACCTAGTTCCATAAGACTACCGGATGGTATATACATAGTTAGATTCGTCGTTAATTGGAGAATACGAAATGGCTATGCTGCAATGAGAAAAAACGGGTGGCGCTATTAAAAAAAAATGGAAAAAAAATCGATTTCTAGTACGATAAAACTACCGAATTTCGTGTGTTTCTCGATATAGGAGAGAGGTGGGACTATGCGAAAATGCGGTGCTGCATGTCCCCATGACTGGCCTTATCAGTGGCAGCAGCATTATAAGAGACGCCTTGTATCTAGGTATCTAGTACCATCGGACTACCGAGCGAACCAAAGCTGTATAAGAAAAATCACTGCTGCATCTTCAAAACAGTGGATGAGATGGTTGCTGCAGCGATTGAAGGTCGTCCACTGCACAGCTAAAATCGGCGTTTCTACTCATTTTTGTCAGCAGTCGTCTAGTTCCTTTCGATTGGTACTGATTGAATACCCATGCCACGGTCAGATACGAATAATTTAACCTCCAATTGACGATGAATCTAACTATGTATATATCATCCCGTACTCTTATGGAACTAGGTTTTGTGTCATGGGCTCTAAAACCATGATCTGATGGGAATCTAAATAAAAACTATACCAATTACAATTAAAATATTTTTTAAAGCATTTTTTTGTTAGAATTTTTTTGCACACCTTACTCATCACTTATAAAGTTTTTACAAAATGCGGAACAATATGTCATAGTGGCAGTCCTATTTTCAGTTGGAACGCATAGTACTACAGAGACAGGTGGCACTTTAACTAGCTACCGGGTATAAACAAGGGATGGGAGTTAGAGATTAGATTAGAAAGAGAGAGAATTTCATTTCACTATCACGCCGTGAAGTTATTTGTTTCTGTCACTGTTATATCACGCGTGAAAAATCACGACCGTTATATTTTATTAGTAACGATGATTGTTACAGTAGGTGCATTTTATTCCGTCTGTTACATGTCGTAGTGATAGTGATTTGATATAGTTAGTTATACGATTACAACATAATTGAATAGTAAAGTGAAATAGCGGTGTCGCTCAAATGTTGTTGCTTTGTCTTTTTCCCATGATGGAATTCTGCAAATTATAAGCTTAAGTATTAGCTTCGTCCGGGTGAAATTAAATCACGCTCGCGTTATATGTAACAGATGGTATCGATGGATATAACTTGTGTGGCACGTGAATTATATTATAACGAGTGATATAACCAGAGATACGTGCCATGCCTACTATAAACCTTACCCGCAAACAAGTTTAACCAGCACTGTCAGGCGACCGGATAAAATAGGACATAGGCTTTTTGAATGCGTGTCCGGCCAAATTAAACGGTGTCCGGCTTGTTCGTTATTTTATATTTTTATAATTGATCAATCAAAAATATTATTTTTATTTTGTTTTAATATGTTTTTTAATTTTAATAATTCATGAGTAAGTTCTGATTTGTTTTTGTTTTCCTTTAGGAAATGTTATGAAAATGACTGTTTCGTAATTCAATTTTATTTTCATTCAATTCAATTAGAATATAAGAAGATATCGTAAACAATAAAAAAACGGCTAAGTGCGAGTCCGACTTACGCACGAAATTTAAAAAATACAAAAAAACATGTTTATTGTATGGAGACCCCCCTTTAATATTTTAATTTTTTTAATTTTTAGTATTTGTTATTATAGCGCCAACGAAAATACATAATTTGTGAAAATTTCAGCTTTCTTCACGGTTTGGTGGTGGTGACAGACAGACGGACAGACAAACAGCGGCGGCTTAGTAATAGGGTCCTGTTTTACCTTTTAGATACGGAACCGTAAAAAGACTGGTTTTACATATAAACTTTTGTCGTATTAATACAAGAACATGAAATACTTAATAATTAAAAGTGTCCAGCCTTTTTATCCAAATGTGCAGTCAAACTGGCCGCTCTGTATAGATATTAGATTTGACTACATGACACTTGAAAGCCCAGCTTTGGACCGGGTAAAACTGTCTAATCTAAAAGCATCTTACTACTCAATTCACACTGAATATTACAAAATAACAGCGGCCAAATAAAGTCGTCAACGTTCAGCAGTATCATGTTATAGTGCTGCTACAAGTCTTTCTTGCTTTAGCTTGCCAAACATCAACACCTACATAGCGCTATCGCTGCTTCTGAAATTCACTGCTGCTGTATTTGTTTTTTTTTTATTTAATTTTTTTTAAACTGTTTAAACTGTTTCAATTTGTATTTTTTAAGCTGATCTGTTACGCAGCGCGCCGCGTGATCAATGCTTTTTTAGAATCCCACGAGAGCAATACTATTTCTCAGGATAAAAAAGTCACTACATGTTACAAATTTTATCCATTCCGTAAAGAAGCTTTTGCTTAATTAACTTTTTTTATATATAATAATGGAAAAAGACAACCATCGCCTATAGACACCAAATATATAAATAGTGCGATGCTATTTATATCTTTGTTATGGTGTCTATCTATTTTATTTAAGTAATATTAGCTGACCCGTGCAGCTTCGCCTGCGAATAGATTAACATGTCGTCCATATAGTTTTTCATACAAACTTTCATCCACTATTTTATCTTCTTAGCGGTTCATTTTTGAAAAAAATGTTAATCTATGTTTGACTTCGAATTTTCAACTATATTCCAATCTCGACTTCGAATCTATTATTTTTACCCTCAAAATATTTATCTTCGACTATTTCATCGAAATCAGTTCAGCGGTTTACTCATGAAAGAGTAACACACATTTTCGCATTTAGAATATTCGTATGAAAGCAGGGATATTAGTTTTAAGCCATAAAATCTAAATAGGAGACACGTTATAGGAAGACTGAAATCTCGAAATAAGTCTAATTATGACGGTCGACCATACTTAATAGGCCCCAAGGCCAAGCTAAATTTGTAAGGCGCTAAACAAATACCTATTCTCCACAAACCTAGTGGTAAAACTGGTTTTTACATAAGCTATGCGTCAGTCATCCTCGTGTAGATATTTTAATTGATTATATTATGCTGAAGATAAAAAGAAAAACACCGGGCAAGTGTGAGTCGTTCTCGTACATCTGCCACAGAATACATAAGACTAACAGAAGTTAATGTTCCATACAAGCAACATTCGAGCATAGAACACTTAGACATCTCTCACGGACACGATATCTCGGACTGGTTCGGAACAAACTGTCCCGAGCCATTCCGTGATATTGCTTTCGTGAGAGGTGTCTATGTGTACGTTGCTCGAATACTGCTTGTATGTAGATTGACTTCTGTTAGTCTCCAGTATTCAGTGCATATAGTATTCCAACCTATCGCGCGATATTAAATGAGGTTACTAGCATGAAAACCCGCTTTGAAGACCCGAAATAAAACTATCTTTTTTATTACTTTTTATAATTTGTTGTTGTTACAGCGGCCGTAGTATCACGCATTATACGAAGTGTCCAGCTAACTCCATTCAAGAGATAAAGGCCACAGACAGACAGACAGGTAAACAGCTCTAGATAGATATTAATAGGATTGCGCTTGTCACTCTTTAGTTACGGAAACCTAAAGATTAAAAGGAATCGGTGTAATTCTTGCTTTAGAATATTATTTATCCAACATAACACAAAATTCTAATGTTTGGTGCGGTGGAGAATAAGATAATTCTTTATATTAACCATCGCATCCCATGAAAAAGATAACCATCGCATAGATACTAGGGATTGTTTTGCATTACCATACATGTGACGGGAATGTAATGCTTAAGTTTAGCGTCTACCTAACCACCCGAACCGGAACACAACAGGGACGATAATTGATGTAATTGCAGAAGGGATATAAAATAAGACGGTAGTACCAAACCCGAACGAGATCTTGCAGAACTCTCCCATTTAGTAATCACTAAAGTAGTGTCACAATTTGGCAAAATGGCAGGAAAACAGATGGTTGATTCTGCAAAATAGGCCAAGGCCTGGGGTCGGCAACCTTTTGAGTCGGAAGAGCCAAAAATTACCATTTACAAAATTTCAAAATGTTTAAAGAGCCACAAAAAAAAAATTTTGCCTATAATAAAAACTACTTCCAGAAATAGATTTTTGATTAAAAAAGTCTTGCGTCGAAAGCAAATTAAAACCGGGTCAGTCGAGATCGCCGACCGAATCGTCAGAGAAAGCGATGAAAACAATTTTTCTTTCATGAAATAAATAAAATTTGCGAAAGGAACTCAAATAAGGAGGAGAAAAGAGCCGCAGCTTCACATCCAAAGAGTCGCATGTGGCTCGCGAGACGCAGGTTGCCGACTCTGGCCTAGACCAAGACGTGCAATTTAGCAATCAGTTACTAATAACAAGTTGTAAGGGACGGTCTACTGAAAGTCGAAACCATGGATTTGGATCATGATTCTGAGATGAAACCCGTTAGAAATTTGTGTGAGTATTTTTTTTGCCGATTTTTTAAACAAGAAAAAACACAAAACAAGCAATGTGTTATGCGTCATGTACCACACGAAATAAACGGCTAGTTCGAGAGATCTACTAACGCGAGCAGTCAGAGCGATGTACGCTTTACATTGCGTGGCGGGAAAATAAAAAAAAAATCATTAAACGCAAATTTTTGCATAAAATGAGAAATTGCTTAATAATAATATACTTTATTGCATACAACACACAGAATTGACAAAAGAAAATAACAACGCTTACATGATTAGAACATTAAAATTGGATGTTTTCTTAATTTTTCGGCAGGCCGTCCCTTACACGCTGTATATGTCAAATATATATATTATACTTTCTTTCATAAAAAATACGAAAAAAAAACACAACTTGCGCAAAACGTCTACCTTACCCAATGAACCGATGCATCATGCAACACATCTACAGTGATAGGCAACTTCTTTCTACTTAACAATTTTACCGGCAACTCGCAGTTTTTCATATTAAATTATGAGAATAAGTCTAATAGAAAAATAAAATGATCATCTATAGATGACATGTTTATGATAATCTAGCTGCTGCGGAACATCCCAACATCTTTACGAACGTCATAATAGAACTTTACACTATTAACCTCACAGAAAATCTTTAAACCATTTGATTACTTAATCAATCCTGTTTGTTTTTTGCCTAAATTTTTACAAACTTGTTCTATTTCAAGGATCTCAGCTTATTCAAGCTCGTTCTTGAATCAAGAAAAATATTTGACTGCTACAAATGTTTGAACACTTTTGAATAAAATCGATTGCATTTATTTGAAAATACACATTACATACATTTGATAATTTGGTCGTAGATTAGTTACGTTCAGTCTAACAAATAGTGAGAATGGATTAAGGGTCGAAATTCATTTTTTTAATTTTGTTGTCAGATTGGGGCGAAATTTGAGTTGCATCTGTTATTTAGATTAAATACAGTGCTGTTTTTAGTTAGATCATATCTAGTGTGTATTGCCAACTTGCGCGAATTACACAAAATTCATATTTAGACGAATAAATTGGCTTCACATATTATATTTCTTTCCAATTTCATAGTAGGATAACATGTCAAGTGTTGCCCATCATATATGTACAACAGTAAGACTCGCTCGATTTTTGTGTATTATTGATCGTCTCCTGGTATTTTCTTGGCAGAGAAGTACATCAAAAAATCTATTTTTGTATCCCTTTCAAATATTCTAATTGTAATATCGCAAAATATATTTGAGATCTCTATGTATGTTCGTATAAATTTTTATTTCTTAAAGAAAAAATATAATGTTCACTTGTTAAATACAATAATTAAAACACTGCGCACTCGTCTTGTTTCCACAGATTAAGTAAATTTTTATGGAGGCAATGTGCTATAGCTTGTACATTACCTCCATAAGAGCTACTTAATCCATTTTACATACATCTACGGTCTACCAGTAAAAGTTAATTGAAACAAAATTGTACAAAAAATGTTATGAAAAAAATTCGCTAAGACCAAAGCCAAGACAACTTGAAACTAATTTCTCCATTTTTATTTCTAACTAGCTGACCCAGCAAACGTTGTTCTGCCATTTTGACTACTCTTATATTTTTCTATATTTTCTTACCTTCCCTGGACTTCAACAACTAATTCAAAACCAAAATTAGCCAAATCGGTCCAGCCGTTCTCGAGTTTTAGAGAGAAATAGTCAATTAACATGGAATTTCAAAGTAAACAATGAAGATTATTAAACTGTTTAATATTTCATTTTCCACATACGGCAGATGGCTTTTTCCACTTTGTACAAATAAATAAACTGACTGAATCAACTGCCATTTTCTACACGAGTCACTACCATCGTGTCATATCTATACGATCATATCTATACGAGTCACTCATATCCTGCCAAAGGCATCAGCTAAATATAAGAATTTGGTTTCCAGAGGGAAACCAAATTCTTATAATTAGCTGATAACCAGAAATTTATTTTGTCACACTTTTTACTAAATTTAAAGCAGCAATAGATGCTATGAAATCTGATGAAGAAGACTGAAGAAGACTGTTTTTATATATTTTAATTAAGTTCATTAGATTTTATAATTTTTTTTTGTTATATCATAATATAGCAAACAAGCAGATGAGTCTCCTGATGGAAAGAGTCAACCATCGCTTATAGACACCAAAGGTGTCAATGGTGCGTTGCTATCTTGTGGCGAGGTCTAATGTCACATGCATAAGTTTACCAGCTACCTTACTCTCCAAACCGGAACACGACAGTGACAAGCACTGACGCTATTGCAGCAGGAATAGGTAAGGCGGTGGTACCAGACCCGGGCGAGACAATGTAGAACTCTACCACCTAGTAGCCACGATGGTAGTGACTCGCATAGCCAATCGGTTGCCTTTTACGACCTGCCTGGCAGAACGTCAGTTGGCCTATTCTTTAAAGGACCTCGGGACCAATACGCGGAAAAGTAATACCTATAAAAGTCTTATTACCCAAAGGTCCAAATAATTGTGGAAAGCCTCTTTTTTAATAAACTAGCTATTTCCCGCGACTTCGTTCGCATGTCTCAAAAATATTACTTACATTTGCTCACTCGGTAAAAAGCTAGCCTTTAGCCTTCCTGGTGAATGTAGCTATTTTAAATCTTACCGGTATATACAGAGTTTAGCGCGTTCAACCAAACAAACAAGCTCTACAGATTTATAATATTAGTATAGATTGGTTGTTAATGGTAATACGAACGACGGATCGCTAATTATAGGAACCCAGGATTAATTCTCCACTAGGCCTGTCAATTTTTTATTGCCAACTTAAAATTTCAATATAGTAATTTTACGCAAGCCGTTTTCTATATTAGTCCGAAATATATCTCAATAAGTAAACCGTACAATGCAAAACATATATCCAAGTGAAATATGGCTCAGTAATCGTATCAGAGATTGAAGCAAACCTCTATACGTGCAATAAATACTAAAACAGTTACGATTGGTAATGCTAAAGACATAATATTTAGATGCTACGATCAGCTATAAATAAACATCTTACCGGTAGAATTACAATTTACCTATTTATTTTACTACTAGCTGTGCCCATGACTTAGTCCGCTTAAAAACATTACTAAAATAAAAGTAGCCTAAGTTACTCCTTATTATATCAACCTGTGAAAGTCCCGTCAAAATCAGTCTAGTCATTTTAGAAATTAGCCGGAACAAAGAGATAGGCAAAAATTGTTAAAAATATTATTTTAGTATGTGTACCGTGTATACATACATATTGTTACGTGCTTCCTGTTCGTAATTGTGCAATCAAACACTACTTATAATAAAACCGTGTATTTACAACACAAATATATAAAATACCACAATGCAATACGTAAATACACTATACACACTAGTCACACTCACTGTACTAACACTAAACTTAATAAAACACTTCTCTTCACACTGGTTACTCGTACTATTGCTTCCAATCACTGTATAAAAAAATTGCCCTCTATTTGTCAACAATTATGTAAAATAATTTGCATGATTAAGTAACAAACATCCATCCATCCATCCATCCATCCAAACATCCAAACTTTCGCATTTATAATATTAATATAGATTACTTAACATGATTCTAAACTAATGGGCTTGTTTCTTTCTTTTTAGTTTTCCTTTAAGGCAATGAATCATTTTTCAATATGCAGTCGGGTTTTTTGTTTTCAATATTTTTTTAATTTTAAACTTTTTAGTTAGGATTCATTAACTTCGATATTAGGATTATACGATGGTAAATTAGGTAATCTTGTCATTTCATTCAGGGAGTGAATATCATGGGGATTATTAAGTAACTTGTGGTGGTCTAAACTTCATATTATTAGTCCCTCTAGAGACCTAACTCGGCTCAAAGCAACGCATGCTTGACTTTTAGAAATCCGTGAATATAACTCAACCACAGCTCGGTCTAAAGTAATTTCTTGGAGCTTGTGTACAGTTAGATCCCAGCACAATATCAATGGCAGCATTTTTCGTTCTATTTAACCCTGTCCACGAAGTGCATCAAATTCTATCGTCAATGGTTCAATTATGACTCCTACTCCAGGAACATTGATTTTAATTGCTTTGTCGTCAAATTCTAAATAAACAGCCTGTGACAATTTTCCGGGTTTCAATTGGTCCCTTCGAAGACCTGGCCACTCTGTTGTCATATTTAACTCCCACTGCTGAATATAATATTCAATCTACATTTATTATTTATATTTTACATCAATATTTCTGTTGTAAAGGCAAAATAACTAGTACACGTATAAAGTACTTGTTATAAGTAGAAAAATAAACGAGCATGGTTTTAAACAAATTTAAATCGTTATACATAACATATCCCTATATCAAACTATTAGATACGTACTTCTGTGGTACCTACTAATTTAAAATTATAAATGAAATCGGTATCTTAATAATTCGGGCGCCCGGGCTATAAAAGGCACGCTGAATATTTGTGTTAAAACAGCAGTATCAACATAATGTGATATATATATATATATATATATATATATATATATATATATATATATATATATATATATATATATATATATATATATATATATATATATTTCTGAACTGGTCTTTTTTCATTTGATACCCACATTGCTACGGTATAAAAAAATCACCTCCCCCTCTCCCCAACCCGCTATTTGCGGGCACCATTTTGAAAATTTGTATAGCCTATGTCACTACTATAATTTATACAAATTCAACGACACCTTATATGCAAAAACCGTCCAGCCGTTTGTGTTGTAAGGCGTGCGAAAGAAATGGATATATACATACGCTCGAAAAACATTACCTTCAGTCGGGTAAAAACATTTTAAATAACATATATATTTTTTATTGTGAAAAAAGAATAAAACCAATACATAAGAACAAAGTAAAATAAATACCACCTTTCATCTTTAATTATTATTAATTTAAAATTAAATTGCCATACTGTTAAGACTGCGGCGAGGTAATTTCGAATTAAATGCGTTCGGTAGATCCCTTGGTATATCGTTATTACTAAAGATTTAACTATGCAATTCATAACTAAGATGCTAAAGTATTTATGCTATAAATTATACAACTTGAAAACATGATAACTTTATAACTTTCCTCGATAGAAAACAAATTCAAAGTTATCTCTGAACAAAAGGGAAAACCCTTAGTATGGCGGAAATACTTTACGGAAGGTCATCAGTTTTTAAACAATAGCAAAACAACATATTGTTGTCTATAACTTATAGACTATATATTTTTAAAATATGTACAAATTTTAATGGTAAAAATAAAATATCAAAATTCGCACTCGTATCGCCATCATAGTCAGAACCAACGACCCCCCGCCCCCTCCCCGTTCTGTGGAAGGCCAAAATATCGATTCGCTCTAAAACGCTCGGTGCCCTCTTAAAACACAATATATACTTTATTTCTCTCCTGAATACTGTTTTTACTGATTTTTCAAAAGGGATTCAGAATAGTGTTTTCATCGTCGCGGGAAGTTATTTTCTGGAATACTTTTTAGTTTTTTTTTCATATATTATACATTTAAGTATATTTTTTAGTATAAAAAGTTGACAATCCTAAATCGAACCATCAATGCTGCAAAACTAACAAGACATTCATTGAAAACTGAATTTTAAATTTCAGGTAGTTTGTCTGTCGTATTGGAGTTGAAGGTTAGAATCACATAAAATTGTATTAGTAGTAATTCTTCGATTTTTATTGACACAGCCACATGTAAGTACATAGTCTTATAAGTCGTCGTGAGAATATGGCCATAGCACACATGCAGTTTAGAAAGCCTTGGTATTGTACAAATAAATTTGGAATATAAGGAACTTTTTTTATTACTAATTACCTATGGAATACTTATGGAACTTTTTTTTTTATAGAAGAGGGGGCAAACGAGCAAGAGGCGCACCTGATGGTAAGTGATCACCGCCGCCCATGGACATCTGCAATACCAGAGGTCTTGCAGTTGCGTTGCCTCATAATATTTTTTCTAAAGCTTCAGAGGTGACTAGTAAGTTTTCATTTCCGTAATAATATAAACGGCAGAGATTATAACATGTTCTCATAACCACACCGTCATTGAAATTTAAAGACTTATCATGGGCTCTAATCCAATGATTATATTAGGATCGTCGTCGATGCGGACGTGCCGATGGGAATCTTATTAAATTAGAAGCTTAAGTGTAAAGGAAGTGCGGATATCTATGATCTCCCCTTTACACTTGTTTTCGCTAAAGGTAAAGTTTGTTAATTTAGTAGTAGGAAGTAATATGTCAAGTTACCTGGATGGGTAACTGGTCCTGGTCTCCCCAAGTATTAACATCCTCCCTCATTCTTTTCGTAAATACGTTTTTTGTCACTTAAATTTTATGTATAATATTACGCCATCTCCTCTAAGAAATACCGGCAGACAACTTAAACACATTGATGGCGAAGAGGATTAACTATTAAATGATCGAATTTTTCAGCGATATTTTTCCAAGAAAATTTTATAAGCCAATAACAATTCATTACAAAGTTGATTTATGTATGAACGCGATGCCAATGCGATCTTTGCTGCATTGGCAGCAGTCCTTTAATTTACATAGATATTATAATAAACACAAACTAGAAAAGGCGGACAATAGTCTTATTAGTACCAATTACAAATTTTATCGATTTCAAATAATATATCACAATATTGGCTTCATCCATACTATCCATACTAGTCCATACTATCCAAACTAATATTATAAATGCGAAAGTAACTCTGTCTGTCTGTTACGCTTTCACGGCCAAACCACTGAACTGATTTGGATAAAATTTGGTACAAATATAGTTTGAGACCCAAGAAAGGACATAGGATAGTTCTTATCCCGAAAATCTTTTCAAATAATTTGGTTACTGATAAGTCCCAAATAAATTGTCTGATTTTGATCCAATTAACGGTATTTAACGCAATTTTAAGGAGAAAAGCTGATAAGATTTTTAAGTCTATGTATTAGCTTGAAAGTTATTTCAAAAATATTAAGTAAGTTTCCTAAAAACTACGTCATTTTAATATTTAAAAAGCTGAAACTTTCGTAAATTAGATTCGATTTTGATATTTGAAACGATATTGGACGTATTTTTTTAGTACTAAAATATCGTAGAATGCTAAAAAAATATTGACTGAAAAAAATCGAAGTTATGTCGAAAAAACACTTTTTCAAAATATTTTGTCAACGATTACTCCCGAACGAATAAACCGGTTTTGATGCAATTTATGCATTACACGTAGTTTTTTCAGGAATAAAGCTGATTAGATTCTGTACTCAATGAGTACATTAATCTGGAAGATGTATTAAAAAATACTGTTTCGCCAAAAATATTTTGAAGTTGTTTCAAAATTACTCCAAATGCCATGTGCCGACTTGGTTCAAATTTTCAGGAAGTCTAAGTTGAGCGGAATCCAATCGAATGCCATCAATTGCGTTTCGATCGTTCCAGCCGTTCAAAAATTATGAAATGTTTACATACACACATACATACAGACATACTGACATCATCATGAAAATAGTCGGAAAAGGTTCCTAGGACTTTAAAAATGGAAAGATCTGGTGAAAACTCAATTTTCAGAAATCAGGGAAAAATCAGTACTTAACATACGTACCGGGAAGTTAAAAAAACTAGTATTTTTTATAGATTTTATAATCAGTATGTATTAAGACTATTTAGGTACTTGACTTGTATTGGTATTCGAAAAATATTTCCAACCCGCTCGGAAGGTCATTGCGTAATTATACCTTTTTGTAAACGATACATGACGTGCAAGACCGGTTACCAGAATTGTCTTAATGTAAAGAAGTATGTGTCAACATACACTCAAACTTATGCACGCATGCATACACGCATACACATACACGCATACACACAATCATATAAATTTATTAACTTTAGGGTTTATAATGTTAACTAGCTGACCCGCGCAACTTCGTCGCGTCACATAAGAGGGAGTGGGTCATGGGGACCTATAATACCATTCAAGAGTAACTGGAACTTTCTTTAATTAATCCACAAAACACTTGAAAACTATCGAAACTTCACCGGTGTTAAATAATTTTTCAGTTCAAACATCAATTTTCTTAAAAATGGTAGTGTATATTGAGTTTGGAAAAGCTAAATATTTTGGAAACGATAATCGATTTTGATCTTTCGAATGGCTCTCAACTAATTTTTGAGATATAAAATATTGCTTTAGCTAAATAATTGATAGGTTCAAAAATTTCAAAACAGTGTCAAAAAACATTTTTTTCAAAAATTTTCGTCATTGATAAATCCCATACAAATTGACCGATTTGATGCAATTAACGGTATTTGACGCAGTTTGAAAAGAAGAAAAGCTGGTAAGGTTTTTACGTCAATCGATGTATTAATTTGCTTGAAAGTTATTTCAAAAATATTAGGTAAGTAACTTTGCTAAAAACAACGTAATTTTAATATTTTGAAGCTGTTGTTTTTGAAAATTAGATTTGATTTTGATTTTTGAAACGACATTCGACGTAGTTTTTTTAGTACTAAAATATCGCCGAATACCAAAAATGACTGCTTGAAAAATTTCGAAGTTAAGTCGAAAAACACTTTTTTCAATTTTTCGTCAACGATTACTCCCAAACGGATAAACCGATTTTGATGCAATTTATGCATAGACGTAGTTTTTTGAGAAATAGAGCTGATTAGTTTTTGTACTCAACTGGCACATAAATCTATTCTTGAGGAAATCTGATTTTTGAGGTTTCCTTATCTACATACGTAGCGGGAATTTAAAAATGGCAGGGAAACATAAGTAATAAAAGAACGTTAGGTAACACTACTGGGGTGTCAATCCATGTATAGTTTATGCTATCTCCTGGAAGTTTACTCAGTATTCTGTCAGTAATTTCGTCAACACTACTACTTCTAGCCGCCAATATTGTCCTTTGACACATCCACTGGTAGTCTTTGTTTACTTCGACTAAATGCCTTCGGGTCACATATTTAAGGTTCAGTCAAGATAGGCTCTAATCCTTATTTGTTTGCAATAAAATCAAACCTAGATTCCCGCCTAGGGGGAGAGGGTCATGACCCCCTTGACCCCCCCCCCTCCCCCCCCCCGGATCCGCCCTTGTGCGACATGCTATCTCGCAAAGCAGGCTACCATCTGAACTCGCTAGTCGTAGTACTCTAATTGGTCTGTGACCTGTGTCGCAAGTCGCTACCACGCATTCTCCCACGCACGCACGCACGCCTTGCGTGGTGCTTGATAATAATATTATATCTTAAAACTCTGATATCTCCTAAGTTAAAAACAAAGGACGATTTAATTAAAAATTAAATACTTGTGATGAATAACTTATTTATTTAGATAAAGATTAATACCATGTTTATTAAAACACCGTCGCAAATAATGTATTATTTTAGAACAATTTTGATTACCATGAAAATGGTCATAAAATGTGAATCTTAATAGATAGATGTATACTATTGCGGACTTTTTTTACATCTTTTTCAGACGAACAAATCGATCATACAAGATTTTTGCGTAACTTTAACCGTTAGCTCAGCGCCCGCCAGGAAAGCTCTCAAAAAGAAAAAAAATCCCCGTTTAGACCACATTTTTCGTTGATACTCCGATTCTGTTAGTCACAGCGTGACTAACAGACTTCAAGTACCTTCCTCGATAAACAGGCTATCCAACTCAAAAAGAATAATTCAAATCGGTTCAGCCGTTTTCGAGATTACCGCGTACAACCAAACAAACAAACAAACTCTACAATTTTATAATAAGTGTAGATAACTAGCTGACGCATTGAGGTTGACGCTAACGAAGTCGTGGGCAGCGGCTATTTTGTAATAATTATAACAAATTCCAACAAAAACCGTATGTAACATCCAATGATTTAACACTAGCTGTTACGCGCGACTTTAATCGCGTGATTTAAAAATCATTACTTCCTTTCATTCGGTCGGTAAAAAGTAGCCTATGCCTTTCATGGATAGTGTCGCTTTCTAACGATAAAAGAATTTTCAATATCCACACCGTATTTTTTAAGTTTATTCATAACAAAAATACAAATATTTTCTCTTTATAATATTAGTATAGATTACTTACTCGTATTTAAATAAATCGATAGCACATCTAGTTCTTCTACATCTGTTACATTGCGCAATAGTACAGTTGAAACATGGAGTTGTAAATCTGTCAGCATCCAAATTGCAACCACGCGAAGTCTTCATGAAGGTCCCTTTGACATGCAAGACATGCGTGCAGTGTGAGGCAATTTCATATGCACTTTGCAGCTTAAACCTAACTTAGCTGAATTATTATTCTCAAATGTTTTTCATTACTCCCAAAGTCTAAATCTTTTTTTTTTTGTGGTATTTGAATTGATTAGTAGACATAAAATATGGTTCTCCTAATGGAAAGAGTCAACTATCGCTTATTAAGTGTCAAAATAGAGCCGACTAAATTATTTATTATAAATTATTTATTTTTTATAAGACACCCTTTATCAAATCAATTCATTTTGAGAATACTTTTCCTGATAAATACGTCCATTTACTAGGTTATTCGGAAGAAAAGGCTACTCTAGTCGAAGGCTAGAAAATGTCACTGTGCTCAGACGGTGCAACAATATTCCGTGTCGACCCATCTCTTTATAAAGCGTAATTCTTGAATATATATTAAATTAATATTAAAAATACTGATCTTATGTATCTATAATATAGGACAGCGTTTCTCAACCTTTTCAGTCCGCGGACCCCTAGGAAAACAAGCACAATTTCAAGGGCCCTCTTAATCAAAAAACATTAGCGTTTATTTAGTAATTCAAATGTCCGTGGATAAAACGGCGGACCCCCATACACATGCTTGCGGACCACAGGTTAAGAAACACTGATATAGGGTAGTTACGATTGCAACCCTATATTGTAAAACAAGCCCTGGACTTTGCTTTGATTAAAATCAGGACGATGATCTCTTTTGTTCAAATAATCATAAACACCATATCAAATTTCGCTCATACATAATTTGGATAAAGTAATTATTCGTGTTAGCATTTCATAACAATAGGTTCACACGGTTCCTGCCGGTGAATCAAATATTCGTAGATTAATGTATCGTGTTATCTCGTGCCGTTCGCAGACAGAGCGCTACAATTTATATTTTACTAGCTGGGAAGTAAACTGGTCGAATGTATCATCTCGATATAATAATAAGTGAAGGAAAAATTTTGTAAAGACAATTTACGCGAACGTCCACATCAAATTTGGAATAGTCAAAGTGTACATTGCGAAGGACTGCAGAAACGTAACATTAATACGTGATGTAAAAACTTTGTATCCATTTTTTAAGACAATTGCGCGAACGGTGGAGTATGAAATTTGGCACAGTTAAAGTTTACATTGCGGAGAACTGCAGAAATCTAATATTTTTAAATAATATACAATATAAATACAATAAATTAATAAAATAAACATTACACATCAAATTCAAACATAATAATAATATATATATATATATATATATATATATATATATATATATATATATATATATATATATATATATAATTATATATATATATACACACGTGTATACTATTTTCTATACGACTTAAGTCTATGGTCAAACTTAAAAAAGTATTTATTGTTTAATCTATGGTCGAATTGCGACCACAGACTAAACATTACATATTTTAAGAGATACAAACATTTTGTAGTCAATGTCCCGTGTTATCCATACTATTATACTATTATACTTTAATTAATATTATAAATGTGAAAGTCTGTATGTCTGTCTGTCTGTTACGCTTTCACGGTTAAACCGCTGGACCAATTTTCATAAAATTTAACATAGAAGTAGTTGAAGATCTGGGGTCAAACATACGCAATTTTTTTTAATTAACCCCTAAAAGGGTGAAATAGGGGGATAAAATTTGTATGAAAAACTATTGAGACGACATGCTAATCTACACGCGGGCGAAGCTGTGCGAGTTAGCTAGTAACGGGATAATTTTCATCACCTTATTAGTACATATTTGGTCCTGTATACGTAATAGGTATACAAAGATCAAAGAAAGTGCGCGATGTTCATTTTCAACCGACTTCCCAAAAGAAGGTTAACAATTCAGCTATATGTTTTTTATGAACTCGGTCATTTATGAACCGATTTTGAAAATTGATTTTTTGTTTCGGAGGGTATATTCCCCGTGTAGTCCCGTTTTAATTTGGTGAAGATCTGGTGCAGGGTTCGGGAAACACAGGAAATAGGAAGCCGGTTGCTGCAGTTTTACTGCGTTAAAAAATTATGTACTAAGTGAGGTTATAGTAGTTCTTATAATAAGAAAATTTGGAGTTCTCTACAATCGAAAAAAAGTTACGCCCCATTTTTGTAACTCTTACTATTGTAATCGCATTATAAGTAGACAAAATCTACTTAATTTAAATATATCATTGTATAGATTAAAATGATAACTATTAATTCTGCAATTCTCAAAAGTAAATTTAATATAACAGAAATGAGAAAATCAGGAACGATAAAACTATAAAATTTTTCTGTCCATCCGCCCGCTTTACTTTGTTAGCGCCCCGTTGGTCGAGTGGTTAGCGAAGTGCGAACCTAACAACGAATCAGTGGGGCTCAGGTTTGATTCCCGACAGGGATAAACATTTGTGTCATGAGCATAAATGTTTGTATTTCTGGGTTTGGGTGTTTATTTTATATGTTTCAGTATTTATGTATGTACTTCTATGTGTTAGTGACTAACACCCATAACACAAGCAAATAATTTGCTTACTTTAGTTGTTACTTTACTTTAGTGGTTAGATAAATTCATGTAATTTGCCACCGATATTTATTTATTATTTAATATATTCATTAATTATAATTAAATGCCACAGTGTTTAATTATTCTGTGGTTAGATAGCCATTTGAAATAGAAAATTCTTTTAGGGCAAAATAAGTCCACAAAAAACTTAAATAAAATTTCCAATCTACAATTTTTTTTAGTATAAATATATTTAGAAATTAGTTATAGCTAATGAATGGATGACGAGTCGTGAACTTTTGAATTTTCTAAACTATTTTGTTCTTTAATCATGTCATAGGACAACGAACAAGCAGATAGGTCTCTCGATGGAAAAAGATAACTAACTATCGCCCACAGACACGAAAGATATTAATGATGTGTTGCTATCCGTGAGGCCTCCAAACCTAAAGACGACTGTGCTAAGCACCAAGGCCATTGCGGCAGGAATACATAAAGCGGTACCGAACTCAAGCGAAACCTTGCGAAAATACTACATATTTTTTATAATTTTCTTTAGTATTCCACTTATTTCTTTCTTTTCTTTCAACACCTTGCTAATATACACGAGGCACCGTTAAATAAAAGTAATCAGACCAGACAAAGTTAAATTTTTCAATCCATGTATTAAAGAACATATTGTACAAATCTAACACATGGTTGTTAGAAATGTTGTATTACTTAAATAAAATTTTCAAGCTGGAAACAAGCATCCGCTTCTTTGTACGTGATATCTACGAAAAAGTAATAAAAATCACACTGGGAGTAGAAAAGCGAAATAGATATATAATATTTTGCTCGTCATCTAAGTGGAATAAAATATTTTTCTCTTTAGTGAGTTTAGAATATGAAAGGATGATTAAATTGATTAATAAATAAATATTCACGGGACAAATTACACTTATTGATCTAACCCCAAAGTAAGCAAATTATTGCTTGTGTTATGGATGTTAGTCCGCGATACTAATACATAGAAATACATATATAAATACTTTTACATACATAATAAACACCCAAACCCGGAAATACGAACACTTATGCTCATCACACAAATGCTTATCCCCGTCGGGGATCGATCCCGAGCCCCGTCGATTGCGTAGTCAGGGTCGCTAACCACTCGACCAACGGGGCGGTCATATGTGTACTTATAAAGTTATATGTACGTACTGTACTAGCGATCGCCTGTGGCCGAAATTCGACAAGAGACTAAACAATAAAATAGCTTTTAAGTTTGAAAACAGCCTTTAGTCGTAAAGACAAAATTGTATATTGTGCTTAGTATCATCACGCCCGATTCCCTTGCGATGTAGGCAGAGTAAATCGGACGTGTATAAACTCTCCGGTTCACCATTCACCGGTTTGTCGGTTGACGAGATGAATGGATTCTATCACCGCATATTACCGACCAGCAGGCTTAGGATAAACACCACGAGATACATCTCGATCGAGAAAGTGACGTTTGCTTGACATTTACTAATATCTCGATGGACGATAACTAATATGCATGCCACGATAAACATTTAAAACGTCAGAGAAAAATTAAACAAAACATTTACTCGAATAGAGAAATTAATGTTGCCTTTAGAAGACATCGACATTATACTAATTATAATTTTTAAGGTACAGCTTTGGTGCATTTAACTTGTGTTAATCATTATGAGCTTTTTCTCTCATTTTTGTCAGTGTCGAAGGATATATGACAAAAGCCTAGAGAAGCCATACCTATTGACAGTTGTAATTAAAGATATTTTACAGGTTTTTGAATTATTCTCTCTTTTTAGTTTTGACCTTCAAACTACAATTTTGTACTCTCTAAGACTGAAACAATGAATTATGATTCATAAGAGGTTTTAATGTAAAGAGCAATTATGATGCCAGTGTGTATTTATTTCTGGGTGTATAAGTGCGTAACTAATAATGCGTAAAAGTGCGTAACAATTATTATTAACAAACTATTCTTTTTGTACTATAATATTCCTTTAAATTATAATTCTAATATTATTGAGTAAATTATCATCATTTTAGACGAATCAATCAACATTTTTGATTTTTTTTTTGATGGGAACCTTCCATAGAATTGTTGTGATTTCACATGAAAATGCATCACGATAAACAAACATAAATGTATAGCATTATGCCAACTAGAAAATAAGATAGAATAGAATACATTACACAGTATTTTATATTACAAATAATGTTATCTATTAATAGTTCCAAAAATCAGCCAGATGCAAGCAGTCCAACCTAAAACTTACTGTTAAACCGTGGTCCCAAGAACAAACTTTTTTTGATTAATAACGAGCTGAATTTTTGTTAACAGCTTCGTTTTGACGAGACAACCATCTTTTCTATCTTTGAAAAATCTCAAATCGGGTAATCAATAAAGATAGATAAAATAGGGAAAGTTTAGAATGCCGGACTAACAAAAGTTTCCACTTTACGTGTATGACAAAGTTACCCTTGAATCACAATAATAATTACCACCACGGTCTATGATTTACATCTCAAAAACGAAAAACATTTTTCTTCGACTTTTCACTTTATCTCTAATCCAAAGTCTTACTCAAAGAGTATATAAATTTTATTTTTTTAGTCTACTTACTTCTACTTGTAACAAAAAAACGAGTTTGAGCTACACTCGATTTTCTTTTTGTTATTTTTGATTGATTAATATTTTGATTATTATCATACGTTTTATGTATTATTTTTTCTAAGTGTATGTTATAAATAGTAACATTAAATAACACAAAATAAGCACCAGCTTTAAATTAACCTTTTACATTTATAGTTTTCTTCTGAATTTTGTAGAAAACCTTGTTTGTAGTTTTATTTTTGAATACAGTTGGTAACACTGAGTACCACGAGAATTCATAGAATTATTTTCTCTATACGAAAAATTCAAAATTTATTTACATAACGTCAAATTTACCTAACTTGTATTTTGTAATTAATTATCTAACTATTACGTACACGGAATTATTGATTTATACTTGATTTACTTTTGATTCTCACATGTGTAAAATCATCATCATTCTTCATAATTCTAGTATAATATATAATAGTTTTATATAAAATGGGAACACAAAATAAAACGTAAGTATTTGTTTATACTTATTCTTTATTTTTTAAAACCCTATATAAGTAGGTAACTAAAAATAATTAAGCCTTTCCTTTCAGGATAAAAAGTATGGCACAAATTAACTATGTCACCGTGGTATGGGTATCTATAGATGTATATGGCTAATCTTCCACATTAACCTAATGGATTCATGGACTAGACTTGTAGCACCAAAGATTAGTCTTTAATAATGGGAAAGCATAATATAACATCTATATTCTACAAATACTCCATACATTATAGTTTCAAGAGGAAGGAAGGAAAACAATGGAATACTTTGTGTAAGTATTTATTTACATATATATCTTCATGAAAAATCATCTAACAAGGTAGACTGAAAAAAACAAATTTCAAACATAATTTAATATATTTCTTTCATTGTAAAGGTTGTATTTTTTTACAAAATTAATATCATAAATTCAAGATTATTTCAAAAACTTGATTTTTGTAAAATTTTCCTGAATAATATGAGAAGCTTTCTCTGGAGAACAGTGTAGGCTTCTGTCACTACCTTTTATATAGGTAACCAATTGTCTTCGACACCATTATGTACCTGACAATTAAAAATGATAAATGTATATAACAACATTTTGATAAGATATATTTGTTTACAGGTTGACTAAACAGCGTGTAATGGAAATGTTTAAAAAGAAGCCTTTCTATTTATTACATTTTTTTGAAATTGTTGATTATGAAGATTTATAAGTTAATGTTGAATATTATATTTTTCTTGTCATTTTGAATGGTTATGCGAGATTGAAAAATAAATTTAAATTTGTAGAAAGCAATTAAGTTTGTAACATGATAGGCTTAATGTACCTAATATGTGTAATTTTTTAAATCTAAATTAAAAGAAAGTTAATGTTAAGTGAGGAAAAATTATTATAAAAATTGCTATTTTATTTGTTGATTTTTTATTTTCAAGTGAAATTCCATATTACTCATACCATATAGTAAATTAATTTTTGGTATTGAATTTTCATTACTGATTATGCGACTGCACAAGAGATATTTAAATTGTAGAAAACAATTAAATTTAAAATATTATAGCTTTAATATAGTATGTGTAATCTTCTATAAGTTTGTTACATTAGTGAAAATTCAAAGATACACATTAATAAATTTAAGTCATAAGGTGATATATAGTAAAAATTATTTATCTAGTCTGAGAAGTACAAACATTAATAATAATGTGTTTGTATATTTTTTAAAACTCAAATTTAATTTTCTTTACAAGACTGCTTCATATTTTTATGCTTTTATATGTGATTTATTCACTTTGTAACTTTATTAAAGAAAATAAAAAATATTTCTCAAGACTTTTCCATATAGTAAACTCTATGTTTGGCATTAAAAAATTAAATAATATGAATTATGTGTCATTAAACTTATGTTAAAAATTAGGCACTGATGACTATAAGTTTAATTTTATTGTATAAAATTGTTTAATACTTAGATAGAAGGTTTGCCTAGTGTAAGAATTTTTTAAATAAATGTTATACAACACTAAAGTATTTTATTATACTAATAATCCACTTAGCTTAATAATAAAAAGTATTGTTATTACCAAAATCACTTTGATTAAAAAACAACAACAAAAGCAACAAAGTTAACACTTCTAATAGAAAATACTTGTAATTATCAGATAGACGGGTCCTACGTATACTAGTGCAAGTGCAATAACACAACTTTACTGGAGACCGGATTAAATGTTCTATAACTTGCAATTTTGACATAAATCAATAGAAGTATTTGAAAATTTGTACTTTTGTACAAATTTTCAAATACTTTACTACATTAGGACAAATATAAGGTAATTTTAAGGCTTTTGATGCAAGAAAATGGTTTCCGTTATTTTGCGAGTTGCAGCAGTATATGTAGGACCTGTCGATATCTTCTATTATGTAGTCTTCGCATTTCATCCAATTCAATCATGCCATATGAGGGCATCATTTGCTCTTCTATTATTATATATATATATATATATATATATATATATATATATATATATATATATATAAATAAACAATAATAACAAGAACTGACTGCCTTCCTGTATGGTATGTTATCTTTAAATGTAGACAAATATAAAATAATAATGTTTACACATGAAGGTACCTAATTGAGAACTTCATGTTTCATATTAGATATTTTAAGTTAAGAATATTACAAAAAATAATACATACTAGTTGTGTGTTAATCATACATGGAACTTGGTCTGAAAACTATTGATTAAAACAAATACTTTTTTGACTAAATATAACTTAAATGGGTATTAGAAACTCCTTGAATATATAAGCAATGTAAGTCTTAGAGAAATAACACATTTGCATTATTATTCTATGATGTAAGCATTGTTGTTGTTTGTCGCTATGTGGCTGTAAGCATTGTAACCACCAAGAAAAGGTTTATTACTTTGTATCCAGCTGAAAATTAACATACACTTAACATGTATATGTAGCAGCATATTAGCTGTTTAAAAAAGAAACTCGAAAAACTACAGATAACTTTTGAAAAATATAACTTTATTGAGTTCACATAAGTCAAATTAGTTTTTACTACAAAGATATTCTGTCATAACAGTTATTGAAGTTGGATGGCTGTCATATCTACTACAAACTCTCAAAACGAATTACAAGTCTCTTATGTTCACTTACCTTTAATTGAAAAGGCATGCCTTGATCCGTGCGTGGCTCTACACCTCAAAACGCACAAGGCTCTATATTATTTAGAGAGCCATGGATATTGAGTTTATTGAAATGCCATAGATTGGAAAGCTCCGTCCGTCGTGTAAAAAGATCACACAAATTTTTTCTCTGTAGATATTTAGCACATATTAGCTATAATATGGAACTGCCATCATAATTAAATATATACACTGGATCGAAATCTATACTATTTTCTTAGGTAACAAATAAAATGAGTGAATTTAATAAAATGAATAGAAATCAAAAAGTATTTTTATTGTAATTATTGTATAATTAAAGTTTAATACTATGAAATAGTAAGGTTATCAACAAAAAAAACATCTTAAAGAAGTGTCAAATGACAAATATGAAATCGATAAAATGACAGCAAGACGTTTCGATCGGTAGAGAAAATAACTACCATCGAGTAAAATTGATCATTTTCTCTTTCTTTGAAGTATCATGTCGAATCAAGTGTCAAATGCGTTAGCGAATCGAGAAAGTGACGCAAATGTCGAGAATACGGGTCGATAAAATTTTATCGTGTTGCTTATCCTAAGCCTGCTGATAACGATTATCGACTAATTCTAGTGATAACCGGGATCTTGACGATAAACCGGGAACGGCTTTATTCTAAAGATCGGTCCATCCGAGACAGAAGAGTGTTAACACACCACCCCGCTAGACTCCGAGTTGCTACTGAGATTTTGGATTTACGAAAAAATCCTCGAAAAAACTTCAACACTTGCCCGATCCGGGGATTGATCCCGATACCTCATAACATGTGGCATGAGCCGAATAGGCTAACCTCTAGACCACGAGGCACACAATACATTCATGTGATATATATGATATTATAAAATCTCAGATTATTTAGAAGACAAAAAAGCCTGGGATTAATTGCTCCTCATACCAATCTCATATATATTTTTGTAATATTGTGATAATGTAAAAAAATCAATGATATGAAAAAAAAGACAAGCCAGCTGAGTTTCTTCCGCCGGATCTTCTCAGTCTAGGGCCGCGTTTCCGATCCGGTAGTAGTTTTTAAAAAAATATGTTGACGTATCAAAATAACTTGTAGAAAGTTTTATTGAATAAAGTAGGACCACCTACCTTTCTGTCAGGCAGTTCGTAAAAGGCGAAAGATTTCCTTTGCGTGTCACTACCATTGTGATTCGTGACTAGTTGGTGAAATTCCGCAATGTGTCGTCCGAGTATGTACTTGGTACCACTGTCTTAACTAATTGTACCGTATTAACGTCAATACTTGTCATTGCCGTATTCCGGTTTGAATGGTAAGTTAGCCGGTATATTTTATGCCCGCGGCATTGTCATCGCGCCACACGGATAGTAAAGTAAGAAACTTCCTACTAAATTAAGGTATTTAAGGATCAAAAGAGTAAAAAATATAAGCATAGATTTTTCAGTTCAAACATCCATTTTGTTAAAAATGGCAGTATATTAATTTTTGAAAAACTGTTTATTTTGAAAACGATGATGGCATTCAACTCAAAATTTTGAGATCTAAAATATTGCTTTAGCTAAATAATCGATAGGCTGAAAAATTTCCATGCAATGTCAAAAAACATTTTATCTTTAATTGTCTTCATTGATAAATCCCAAACAAATTAACCGATTTTGATTAAATTAACGACATTTGACGCAGTTTTTAAAGGAGAAAAGCTGATAATTTTTTTTAAGTCAATTAGTGAATTATCTTGAAAGTTATTAAAAAAAATTAGGTAAGTAAAAAAAATTATCTTGAAAGTTATTTAAAAAAATTAACTGAAATAAATATATAAATAAGTTTGCTAAAAACAACGTAATTTAATTATTTGAAAAGCTATAAGTTATGTGAATTAGATTCGATTTTAATTTTGAAACAGCAACTGACGTAGTTTTTTTTAGTACTAAAATATCGTAGAATACCAAAAAATGATTGGTTGAAAAATGTTGATGCCGAAATAACACTTTTTTCAAAATTTTTACTTCCAAACGGATAAATTGATTTTGTTGCAATTTATGTATTAGACGTAGTTTTTTGAGAAATAGAGCTGATTAGTTTTTGTACTCAATCGGAACATAAATCTGGAAGTTATATTAAAAAAATACTGTTTCGCCAAACATTTTTGGTGTTTTTTCAAAATTTCTCAAAATCTCCTGGACCGAATCGGTTTAAATTTTCAGGAAGTCTAAGTTGAGTGGAATCCAATCGAATGCCATCAACCGCGTTTCAATCTGTCTAGCGGTTCAACACACACACACACATATACACACACACATACATACATACATACTGACGCCATCGTGAAATAATCGGAAAAGGTTCCTAGGACCTCAAAACGTGGACATCTGGTGAAAACTCGATTTCCGAAAATCGGGGTAAAATCAGTAACTTCCTTATCTACACACGTAGTGGGAAGATAAAAATGATCACTAAGATTGGCATATGCGACGAACATCAACCACCTCGCCAGTTGACAATCGATTGAATCGTTGTAAAAGTGAAGGTTTGAAATTTTATTCGATCGTATCGAATCGTAATCGTATCGAAAGTACCATTACCGTCTTAGGTAGAGGCGATGGTTATTTCTTTATTGATATCTTATCGTATAATAAAAATACTTAATATCAAATATCTTCAAAGATCTAAACTGACTTCTTGAAAAGCTTTACAATTAATAACAACTCAAAGTAATAAAATGTATAATTACGATCTATTATGGCTTTTTAACAGTTAGTAAAGTGAGTTTTACAGACAATACACTTTGAATACGCTTTTAAGGACTAATAACGTCAATTGGCATCGCCTTTTGTGAATAAAAGCGTCGATTTATCACCGAGGACAATTTCATTTAATTAAGTACTACATAAAAGCTCGCTTGGAAAGTTTTTATCGAGTAATAATTGGTAAATTTGACGTATTACACAACTTGAAATTATACAAACAGAATTCATGTACAAAACACAAATTTTTTATCACATTTAACAAAAAACAAATTGTTCTTGGGATGATGTCGGGAAAAATGTCGATGTCTAGAAATCTACAACCGTGCGTTTCTCGACACTTTTTGCCATGCACTACTACTCCTTTGGGGAATATCACCGGAGGGGTGTGTCGGAACGAATACTACCTGGGGACCTTCAAGAAAAGAGCTTACTTATTCTCAAAAGGCTGGTAACGCAACTGCAAGACCTCTAGTATTGCGGATATCCATGGATTTTTAAGTTTTCTACTAAAAAAGTCAAGAATTGTCCTATAAAGTAATAATATAAAGAAACAATCGCGTTAAAATCGGTTGGTCCATTTTGGAGCTATACCACAAACACACAAATACATAAACGATAAACTTATAACACCTCTTGATTTTGCGTCGGGGTTAAGAAATATATATATTTCAGCAAACGATTTGTTTACTCATTATCTATACATATAATAAAATCATAGGAAAGTCATAACTGTACATTGAATATTTTTTAGAAGAATGCTTGGGGCGTGATCTACAATCGATATCGAAGCCAAAAATATAGTTTTTAGAATTTTTGTCTGTTTGTCTGTTTATCTGTTTATCTGTATGTAATGAAAAAAAGGATAAACTCAAAAAGTACTGCATGGATTACTTCAAATTTTGCATGAATATTACTAACAGGTCGGGTCAACATATAGGCTACATATTATCACGCTATCACCTACGGGGGAGGTGCTGTGCGGAATAAACGAAGTCCGCGCGAACGAAGTCGCTGGCAACAGTTAGTTGGTAATAAAGAGAGTTTCACTAAAATTTCAAATGAAAGTGGAATAGTCTAGTCGCATTACGCTTAACCTATATAATAGACTTTTTACAGATCCCCATACAACATCTTTAAAAGCTATTCATATACGTCTTACTCAATGTAACGTTCGTATATAATACATATTATATTCCTTTTTTATATCATAAGATAACAACCAAGCAGATGGATCTCCTAATAAAAAGAAACAACCATCGCCTATAAACCCCAAAGATGTTAATGTTGTGTTGCTATCTTGCGGCAAGGTCTAATGCCACATGCATAAGTTATCGGCTACCGTACCCTCCAATCCGGAACACGACAGTGACAGGCATTGACGTTATTGCGGCAGGAATAGGTAAGGCTGTGGTACCAGGTTCGGGCGAGACAATGCAGAACTCTACCACCTAATAAACTGTCGACGTTTTTTACTGACTACTTACATTGTAGTCTTCATGACACTATATTTCATTTTAGAACGGTATAATATCCAAAACAATATGTCGCTTGACAAAGTAATTCCACTTTATAATAGGGTATGCCGTAAGGGTTAATTTAATTAACTCAGATTATAAGGTTCCTGGTTCGATACCTGTATTGCACAAAAGTGATATTGAAGTTCTTTCGAGGTATTCCGAGGTAGCTCGGAGTCTGGCGGGTGACTCGGACCAACCCTTGTCCCGGATGGGCATGAAAAGCTGAAGGTCCCGGTTATCGCAAGAAATAGGCGATAATTGTAATCAGGGTCTGCAAAACTCGGAAATGGGGATCACCGCACTAAGCATCTCGCCAACCGATAAAGCAGTGAAGCGTGGTGAACGATGGAAGACTATAGACTTTCTCTCTGTCTACCACATAAACAAACCTGCGTATTAATACGAAACGACAAAAAAATTGAGATAATTAACGGGACTAGTATTTTCCTAAAGAACTAGATTTAAAACTCATTCCTAATACTGAATATAAAATATGCTACTCGTATGAATATAATAAAACGTTAGTATTTACTAAAATTACAAATTTACGGAAATCCCTATAAACTACAAACAATTTTTTTTCCTATAAATTGGTGCCTAATCAGCTAAGATTTAGAAAATCCTGTCCCAAATAACCTGGTTACCCTAATTATTTTCAAGTATTGCACAGTAAACAATAGGCTGGTATGTAACGTATTAAGCCAATTTATCCGTGTCAGACATCACGGCGCCAAGCCTCCGAAATAGAGGCAAATACTGAGCGTGACATTTTATAATGGTCATTTTGTAACTATTACATAGAATTGTTTTGTAAATGGAATATAAAGGCAATTTAATCGAGGTTCCTTATACAACTAGGTGTATAAGAGTTTGTTAGTAATATGCTTTATTTATACCACAAGATAGCAAACAAGCAGATGGGTCTCCTGATGGAAAGAGTCAACCATCGCCTATATACACGAAAGGTGTTAATGGTGCGTTGCTATCTTGTGGCGAGGTCTAATGCCTCATGCATAAGCTTACCGGCTACCTTACCCTCCAAACCAGAACCCGACAATAACAAGCACGGACGCTATTGCGGCACGAATAGGTAAGGCGGTAGTACCAGACCAGGGCGAGACAATGCAGAACTCTACCACCTAGTAGCCACGATGGTAGTGACTCGTATAGCCAATCGGTCGCCTTTTACGACCTACCTGGCAGAACGGCAGTTGGCCCATTCTTCAAAGGAGCCCGGGACCAACACGGGGTATTCTGCAGGTAGTTCATAAAAGGCAAACGTTGGCTATAGGTACGAGTCACTACCATAGTGACTACTACGTGATTGACATCTGTAATGTCTCGACTACCTGCTGTTGGTGTTTCTGCCGCAATAGCGCCAATGCATGTCACTGTCATAATCCGCTTAGAAGAAAAGTTCGGCCGCCATTCTGCCAGATAGTTCGTAAAAGGTGTACGATTGGCTTTATGTCTCACTAGCATCGTGACTATTTGGCAGAGTTCTGCAACGTCTCGCTTGGGTATTTGTTATTTGTTAATTCTGCCGTTATAGTGTCAATGCTTGCCATTGTCGTATTCTGGTTTGGATATGCATGTGACATTACCATCCTGTCACGGATAGCAACGCACTATTAACATTGTTGGTGTCGAAAGGTCATAGCTATCTCTTTCCATTCGAAGAGCCATTTGCTTTTTACTTTTTTTAACATATCAAGATAGCAAATAAGCAAAAGAAGTATTATGTAATTTAATAACAGATTGTAGGGAAATTCTTATAACAAAAATATTCATGGCATTACAAATTTAGGCCAATATGAAAGTCAAAGGACTCCGTACGAATACTTCTCGACGCGAAAACGAAAGTTCTTAAGTACTGGATTCTGCAAACCAAACAAACTTGATTCGTTTGATGAATTCGTTTATTCTGATGTTATTCTTCCTCAGTGAGGTCGCTTTTTCTTATTTTAGCAGATATTGTTGATGAAAGTTCTAAAGCTTTACACAGCCCTCTGCTGGCGTATTCAGAATAACAACTACTTATGTATGCA
The DNA here is from genome assembly GCA_036924255.1 of Apodemia mormo. NCBI lineage: Eukaryota > Metazoa > Arthropoda > Insecta > Lepidoptera > Riodinidae > Apodemia > Apodemia mormo. Next base: position 23,235,962 of record JAUPFN010000016.1, read on the forward strand.
TGTAAAAATAAAAATATTATGTGAACCTGATGTATGTGATGATACGCTTATGAGTATTCCTTGTAAGTGTATAAAAATAATCTTGCTCTTTAGAACAGCGTCTTAAAAAAATAAATAGTTCTTTCAAGGGAGCAGCGTATACACACACATTTATTATATGTTTTCCTTTCCAATCCATTTACTGACAGATCTCAGAATAATAAGAAGATAAAAAGATTATTACTAGACAGATCTCAGAATAATCAGAAGATAAAAAGCTTTTTTTTAATATTATTAGATTATTAGATGCTTTCAAGGGAGCAGCGTATACAAATATATTTAAGTTTTCCTTTCGAATCCATTTACTAGACAGATCTCAGAATAATCAGAAGATATAAAGATTATTACTAGACAGATTAGAAGATTAAAAGCTTTTTTTTCACATTATTAGATGGCAAACAAGCAGATGGCAATCCTGATGGAAAGAGAAACCATCGCCTATACCAAAGATATTAATGTAACGTAATCACGATGATAGTGATACGTATATTTAATCGGTCGCCTACTACGACCTGCCTGGTAGAACGGCAGATGGTCTCTTCTTCAAAAGGGAGTTTGGACCAACACAGGGAACAGCTGGGGACTAAATTGTGATTAAATTATTTTTTTATATTATTAGACAGCAATCAAGTAGATGGGTCTTCTGATGAAAAGAGAAACCAAAGATGTAAATAGTGCGTTGCTATCCCTGTGGCGGGATGGCAATGCCACATGCAGAAGTCCACCGGCTACTTTACCTTTCAAACGAGAACACGATAATGACAAGCAATGACTTGCATTGAAAAGTAAAGAAGTGTGAAGTGGTGAAAGAATTATTAAAATCGGTTCAGAAGTTTTTGAGTATATCGTACGGATTAAACTGGACTCGTCTTTGAAGGCAATTTTTTAGATTGTCAGTGTCACTTGCATTTACACCCAGAAGGCAGAAATAGGTACAGAATTACAGTAATACTTACCGATGAAATAAAAGCAGTCCAGATGTGTTCCTTAAGCCTTAGCTTTTATTCGATACGATAAAATACCACAATATGGCATGTTTCTATTTTTTTACGATATAATATAGGGCGTTCCAGACCACCCGTCCAGGCTGATTACTGGGGAGAGTTTCAAAAAAATATGAAAACCAAAAAGCACATGTTCAATATTTTTTGAAACTCTATCCAACCATGCCAAAAACAACCCCCGACCCCAACCCCCTATTAGGGGCAGGGGGTGCAACTTTAAAAAATCAAGTGACAAACATTTTGTCTAAAAATGTTTTTATTGATTTTAGTAGATAGCAAAATTTCCAACTCACAAATCGAAATTTGCAATGAAAAATAGGGATTTCTATTTAATTTTTTAAAGTTGCAGCCCCTACCCTCAACAGGGGGTTAGGGGTGGGGTTTGTTTTTGGCATGGTTGGATAGAGTTTCAAAAAATATTGAACACGTGTTTTTTTTGTTTTCATTTTTTTTAATGTCTCCACAGTAATCAGCCTGGACGGGTGGTCTGGAACGCCCTGTATATTTATAAGCGTTTGACATTTATTTATACACATGCATTTTGCGCCCAACACCATGTCTGTGTGTGTATTTGTGTGGTCTGTGGTATATCCATTACAATTTACAAACAAACAACTTATCTCTTTATGATATTAGAATAGAAATGTATAATAAATGATGAATATTAAAATGTATACAGAGTAAACTATTTTCATAGCTATAAATTAAAACTTTAAGACAGTTGCTTATAGCATTTTCACGCTTAAAAGTCTTTATCGTATTATGAAACTTGATTTATTTCTCGACAAAAAGTTGTTGAAATAAGGCAAAATACTGTCTGGCGGGCGAGGCCACTGCGACTGCGGTGTCACTTACATTACTGCGAGAGCCGCCAATTATAACCGACGGGTCTGTCCATTTGTGTGACAAAAAGTGACGCGTCTTCAGAAAATATGAAATGTGTTGTCCATTATTTAGCACATATGGGATTTTAATGTAAACCAACCCAAGACGAACAGTTTCAAAAAGTTATTTTGTTTTAATATTAATATAAGATTGTTGGTTTAATATACTTTTATTTTGGAATAATCAGATCCCTTAATAGAAATTGGGTACTTTGGGCACGTGTCCAGGGCTTCACAATCGATGAGGCCTCCCTAGTTAATGTTAAACCTCCAAACAATAACCATTATTCATTACCGACTAGCAGTAACTCGCGACTTCGTTCGGGTGATCAAAAATCATTAATTCTCTTTGCTAAGTCGGGTAAAAAGTATCTTATGTCACTCCTAGATAATGTTGATTTCTATAGGAATTTTTAAAATCGGTCAAGTAGTTTTTGAGTGAAGTCGTAACAAACACACAAACAAAAAATCAAATTATATAATATTAGTTGAAATAATTTGTTAACGCGGTAAATCTGCAGCTACCGACTTGCCGTTTCCTGTATCTTTGGAACCTGCATCTGATCTTCACCAAATTGAAATGGGACCACACGGAAGAATACCCTCCCAAACTATAAAATAACTAAAAAGGTGAAATCAATTAAATTTGCTATTATCCGCGAACTGTTCTATGTATCCTCCGCGATGGTACCGAAAAGAAAAATGTTGGTTGGAAAAGAAAAGGAAAATGGTGGTTTCATAAATGAATAAGATTCACTGATGGTTCGGACAAAAAAAAAGACCACAGCGGCACAGTTACCACCACCAGCCACCCACATCTACCACACTTTTACACCCACGTCTTCGCGGATAATAGCACATTTAATTAATTTCACCTTTTTAATAATGGATTTCCGCAAAGTAACGCCTGAATAAATAAAATAATTTTCAACATTTATGTGATGTTTCCACGTTTGTATGTTTATTAAATATATTTCGCGACTTCGTCCGCGCAGTTTTTTTTAAAAAAAAGTAGCCTAAGTTACTCCCAATTAATCAATTACCTGCTAGCGAAAGTCCTGTCAAAATCGGTCCAGCCGTTCCAGAGATTAGCCGGCACAAACAGACAGACAGATAGACAGACAGACAAAAATCTTAAAAAGTGTTATTTTGGTATGTGTACCGTGTATACATCCATATGCATTTAGTTATAACCGGTTATTTTAATATTACAAACAGACACTCCAATTTTATTTATTTGTATAGAAGATGTATAGATGCATAGATTACAAAATAAAAGATTTCACAATATCGACAGACCATTATCTATAATAATAAAAATTAAGGACGCATTTAACATATTTTTTTATCAAGGAAGTGTTTCCAACATAATGTTGTACAAAATCTATATTTCTTAAAAATCTATACATATAATTAAATCGTAGAAAATTCAAAACTGTACTTAGAATAATTTTTTTAAAGAATTTTTGGGGCTTGATCTACAATCGATATCGAAGCCAAAAATATAGTTTTTAGAATTTTTGTCTGTTTGTATGTTTGTCTGTATGTCTGTATATATGTCCGGGGTAAACTCAAAAATTACTGCATGGATTTACTTAAAATTTTGCATGAATGTTACTAAAAGGTCGGGTCAACATATAGGCTACATATTATCACGCTATCACCTACAGGGGAGGAGCAGTGCGGAGTAAACGAAGTTCGCGCGGACGAATTCGCGAGTCGCGGGCAACAGCTAGTATCTAAAATATTAGAAATTAACTCACTTGTACTTCTATTTCACTTATAGCACGCACAACGCGAAATGTTTAGGTAACTAGTTCTCTACTCTCGCCTGATTGAAATGAAGCATTTTTCTGTGTCTGTTAATTTATTGTCAATGTCTATTTACTTCAAACACCCAACTCGTTTCGTTAATTACAGCATCATCAGTGTTGTTTTATATAATGACTAGCTGTTGCCCGCAACTTCGTCCGCGCGGACTTCGTTTACTCCGCACAGCTCCTCCCCCGTAGGCTCGTAGGTGATAGCGTGATAATATGTAGCCTATATGTTGACCCGACCTGTTAGTAATATTCATGCAAAATTTGAAGTAAATCCATGCAGTGCTTTTTGAGTTTACCCCGGACATACATACAAACAAATAGACATACAGACAAACAGACAAAAATTCTAAAAACTGTATTTTTGGCTTCGATATTGATTGTATATCACGAGCCAAGTATTTTAAAAAAAAAAATATTCAATGTACAGTTTTGACTTTCCTACGATTTTATTATATGTATATATAGATAATATAATAGATATTGTTTTACGCAAGGTTTAAACAGTTCCAAGGTATATTTTGTATCGTATATATATTTTCAACCGACTTCCCAAAGGCTGTATCAATTCGGCTGTATGTTTTTTTATATTATAAGATAGCAAATAAGCAGATGGGTCTCCTGATAGAAAGAGTCAATCATCGCCTATAGACACCAAAGGTGTTAACGGTGCGTTGCTATCTTATAGCGAGGTCTAAAGCCAAATGCATAAGTTTACCAGCTACCTTACCCTCCAAACCGGAACATAACAGTGACAAGCACTGACGCTATTGCGGTAGGAATAGGTAAGATTAGATGAGATTTGACGAGTGAACCTCCTCCCCCCTTAAACATCTCACGTAATTTGTGGACGCCCCCTAAGGCGGTGGTACCTGACCCGGGCGTGACGATGCAGAACTCTACCACCTAGTGAAGTGTTCTACTGTTATCTCAGAACTGTCATTTTTGAACCGATTTTGATTGAATTGAATTAAAATTTTGAATGAGTCGGTCGCTGCACTTTTACTGCGTTAAAAAAAATATTTTAATAATACAAACATGGTAACCCTATTGTAGGCGATCAAGAGTATTGAGTTACTGTTGCGGTAACAAACAAGTACAAAAATAAGCCGTGCAAATGGCACACTGATTTTATTTTAATTTATGCTCGAATTTATATGTCACAATACATTAGGTTACGTTCTGTAATCAGGTGTTATAAACATCGTGTTATAGTTGGCCGCTGAGTATATAGCGTTACATCAATTTTGTGCCGCTACAAATCTTGCGCGGAATGAGTAGTATGGAATTTGCATAGAATTTGGCACAGTTAAAATTAATATGATGTGCAGAAAGCTATCATCTTTTTTTATATCACAAGATAGCAAATAAACAGATGGGTCTCCTGATGGAAAGAGTCAACTATCGCCTATAACACCAAAGATGTTAATGGTGCGTTGCTATCTTGGGGAGAGGTTCTAATGTAATATGCATAAGTTTACCGGCTACTTTGCTCTCCAAACCGGAACACGACAGTGACAAGCACTAATGCTATTGTGGCAGGAATAGGTAGAGCGGTGGTACCAGACACGGGCGAGACAATGCAGAACTTTAACTAGTAGTCACGATGGTAGTGACTCGCATAGCCAAACAGCCACCTTTTAGGACCTGCCTGGTAGTATGGCAGTGGCCTATTTTTCAAAGGAACCCGGAACCAACACGTGGGATCTTACAAATAAAAACATGGCACACACCGTGCGTTTGATAGACACACGTAGGTACATAATAAAGGTACACTATTTTATTTTCGCTTAAAGTCCTGCGTAAAACTTAAATAATCTATGATCCAACTTAGACGTATTTAGTAGTATTTATTCTATATTTGTAATTTAATTGAAATTTGCTTTAACAGAATAACTGTTTACTAATTAATGTATAAACAAAGTGACAGTTTTCAAATATTCGCCTTCCCAGTGTAATTGGTGCGGGAATATCTTCCCCAAGAAAATATCCTCCCCTTTGAAGAATAGACTATTATATAAAAAAACTATTTATTAACATGGCTGATATAATCTCCGTATCCCATATCATCAAAAGTTAGCAAAATTAGGATCATTCCTTCTCACTACTTTGGTGTTTACGTAACAGTTGAGCCGCCAATGTGTTATGGGTAAGGAATTAACTCACCCACTCAATACTTATTCACCTCGTAAACACATAAATATCGTATCGTTATTCGTATATCATAAAACTTACATACATGGAGTAAACTCTAAATTCAATATATTTGGACTTCTACGATGGTAATCCAGTTGTAATCTTTCCAATTGTGATTTTCAAAGAACTTTTAAATTCCAATGGTCTTCATTAGTATTAACAAAGTCCAAATCTTATTTTTCAATTCCCTAAAACAGGAGGAAGTTCTCAATTTGGCTTATTTTTTTATCAGTTTTTTGTATGTACCCTACATACAAAGTTCACCTAAAAAATCAATCAACAACTTATTTTATTTTCCTTTTTTAGTAACATATTAAGATTATCTTGTTTATACAGTCTTATATGTTGTTTCGACTATAGTAATATATACTTCCCTTTTTGTTGCCTTTTATACAATTACGTTTATATAACATTTAGCGTCTTACCTATTTCACTTTTTTTCTAACTTATCAACCACACAGGACATAAATAAAGTGTTAACTTTATGGCAGAAAAGAAATATCTTTGCTTGATTTAAAAATAAGAAAAAGCGTACAGTTTGATTATTTTCATGGTTTCTTTGTGATTTCACGAACTCGCGACTAGACTCTTTAGTACAACCTAACACCTAACCTAACAACATAACAGCTGACAAACAGTTTGAATATTACTACACTAATTTCGTTGAGATTCACAATGTGGTAAATCAATATTCTCATTTGAATATAAATATATTCAATTATAATTATGACCATAAACTATTGTGTCCTACAATATGTACTATTTTTTGCCAGTCAACCTGTTTTAATACCCCGTTTTAATATATAAATACATAATATGTAACCTTACTTTCCTACCTTCAAGTATTTTTTGCTACAAAAATTGGTTTCAAAATCGTTTATAGATACCTATTTAGAACAACAAACTCAACAATACAGTCTATTAACATAAGTTCAAAGCGTAGTTTGCGACATACAATTACAACAAATAAGTTAGTTTTCAAATGTCTCGAAATATGTTCTTATTTCTTCGTTCATAGAAGATAAAGTTCCTGGAGACTTGATTTAGAGCATTACAGCTAACTTTGTCGGCTCCTAACTTAGCACAACACATAGTTAGTTTAGTGAATGGGTGTATGTAAAATACCTATTTTAGTTATCTATCTATCGTGACAATATTTAACTTGCGATATCGGATATTAATAATATATTTAGATTTTATCGATGTAGTAATATTATTATGTCGATTATGATTTATGAGCTACAGAAATGATTTTGATCGCCCTATTGGTTGAGTGGTTTGTGACCGTAAAAGTGTTTGGACCCGAGCCCCATTGACTGCGTAGTCAGCGTTGCTACCTGACTACACAATCGATGGGGCTCGGGTTCGATTCCTGACAAGGATAGGCATTTATGTGGGAGGCATAGATGTTTGTATTAATGGGTTTGGGTGTTTATTTGTGACTAGCACTAGCAGTGATCAAAAGCAAATATTTTGCGTGCTTTGGGGTTAGATCAATTCGTGTAATTTCGTTATTGAGTGGAAAAATCAAATTTGAATCTTTTGAAAAAAAAAATCTTACAAAATGTTTATCATTAAATTATTTATCTATCAATTAGTGTCAGGAGCAAAATAAAATATATATTTTACGAGGAAATGCATATTAACAACCATTATGTCTCATAATAAATAAATAAACTTACTATTATGTAATTAAAATTATCATCATCTCTATCCAAATCATCAACCCTACATCTCTAACCGAAAAGACTAACGCACTGGTTAAGCCATATAAGCAGTTATGTATAACAGAAAAACGTATATATTTTTTTAATGAACAACAGTCAACCACACGCTACACTATCTTTTCGATAGGAAATACTATTTGAGTGTGAAGCCACGAACATTCGTGATCTTTTCACCATCAACGAGACACAACACGCTGTAGTTGGGTCTTGGGATAACTATCGTATTGTTATGCCGCCTGAGAGCTTGAGCGCATCTGACGTAATGAAATGATGAATTTAATCACTCAGAAGTTTGGATATGTATTAAAATTAAAAAATACATAGCACAAATTATACTAACTAGCGATCGCCCGCTGAGCGTAATTCAACCGTCAGTTCGATTATAGTAGCTGAGCCCGCGGACGAAGTCGCGGGCTCAGCTAGTGTCTCTATAATCGAATTGACGGTTGTTCGTTGACTTCGTCTTCTGCATTTCGAAAAAAAGTTGCCTAAGTTACTCCCTATCACATCAGCTATATGCCATTGAAAGTCCCATCAAAATCGGTCCAGCCGTTCCAGAGATTAGCCGGAACAAACAGACAGACAGACAGACAAAAATTGTAAAAAATATTATTTTAATACATACATCATCCATTTAATACATCCATATGCATTTAGTAAAAAGCGGTTATTTTAATATTACAAACAGACACACCAATTTTATTTATTTGTATAGATGTATAGATTAAAATCTCTTCTAAGTTTGTCAACAGAGTTTTTAGGGTTCCAAAGTAAACTAGGAAGGAACCTTTATAGTTTCGCTATGTCCGTCAGTCCGTCCTTCCGCAGTCTAGCTCAGAGATCATTAGTACTGTAGTAGAAAGCTGTAATTTGGTATGAATAAACATATAAGTCACGGCAAAAAAATGGTATCACAAAATCTTTAAAAATATTTTTTAGAGTAGCTCTTCTAATGTAACCTAACGTTAGGTAATGCGCATATCCACATAATATTATCTACTTAAATAATAAAAATCGATTACATACATTCTTTCCTCTCCGCAAAGTTATTTAGCATTATGCATCGTCTACAGACACCGAAGATGTTAATAGTGCGTTGTTATCTGTGCGGCGGGACGGCAGTGCCACATGTATAAGTCTACCGGCTACCTTACTCTTCAAACCAGAACATGGCAATGACAAGCATTGACGCTATCGCGACAAGAATATGCGGCAGGTGGTTTTCCCCGAGTTGGTTCTGGGCTCCATTGAAGAAAATACCAACTGCCGTTCTGCCAGGCAGGTCGTAAAAGGCGACTGATTGACTATATTATGTGTCACTACGAGCGTGACTATTAGGTGGTAGTGTAGTTTCGTGACTGTTAGGTGTAGTGTTAAGCAAGTTTTTGACGATATTCGAAACTTATTGTTTTTGTCAATATTGGTTTAAGATTTATATTGTTTTCAAGAGTAGGCCTGCTGGTCTAGAGAGTGGGGTATTTTGGTAATCTTGCACGCGAAACAGCACATCTGTCCAAGAATTGCGATTCATTAGTGTCAGATTTTTCGTTGCAGAGATCAACAAGTGGTGGATTTTTTTACATAAGAGAATCCCTTTGCCAATTCTCTTATTTTATTTGTCCAGCTAATACTTACTTTCATAGCCGAGTATTTATTACTTGAATTGAAATATTCGACCAAATACGAGTAGTGAATAATATACAAAATATGATGAGTATAAACTTAGATATTAGTTATTACTGAAAGGTTTTCGGCGCAAATCTAGCACCAACCTACTAAACTGGATTTGTTATTATTATATAAAACTCTAGATAGATGTTTTATTTTCTTGCATACATATATTGGACTGCAAATGCCAACAATCAGGTGTACCTGTAACAAAAAAAATAATTCAGTATTGCGTATACAATTTTTGACAAAAAAAATGATGTGGTGTCGTGGGACACCAGGTAGGAACGAACTTCCTTCGGCTAAACGGCACTACTCGCTTGTGTATGCGACTGTCGCGCCTGCGCACGTCTCATTAAACGCTTTTATTCCACTCATTTTTTCTTACGGTTTTACTATCACATTTTTTTCAGTTCGGTCGCGCAGCAAAATCCCTATCCCCTCCAAGTCTGCCGTAAGGAACTTCGTTCCAAAAAAAAGATAAAAAATAAAATATCTTTGTTTCTGAACAGGGTAGAGCGATGAACAAATTTATTTGCTCGAACCTAGAGTCGAACCCGGGACGAAACATAAGAGTGTGAAAGTAAACGGGTCCAAATTGCGTACATATATAGAACACACAATCCTTTCGTAACCATGGTCAATCTAACTTGACCGAAAAACAAAACAATTTTATTTTGTGGCCGAAACATTAAGCTTTACAAGCAATTTCTATGCATACGCATAATATGTATGCGTTAATTTAAAAGAATAATAATAATGATTAGGGGCCATCCATAAATTACGTCACACGAATTTCATGATTTTTTGACCCCTCCCCCGTCCTTGTCACAGATGGTCACATTTGTGAGACCCCCCCCCCACCTAGTGTGACGTCACATATTTTATAATTTTACATTGGAATAATGATCTTATTCGTTTTTTTTTTATTTATACGGGTAGCTATGGGATAGCTTTTTAAATTTAGTGTTGTAATACTTAGACATAAAATATTATATTATGAAAAAATGTGATGTCACAAAACTTGGGACCCCTCCCTACCCCTTGTCACACAATGTCACACTTCGGCGACCCCCTCCCTCCCTCTTAACTTGTGACGTAATTTATGGATGGCCCCTTAACGTTGACAAATGTGGCGACGAAAATCATCAACGTTCTCACCAACAAACTAACTGGTGAATCAAAGCGAACCAGAGGCGTCGCAAGAGAATGTACGTAACTATTGTTATGTTATAATACTTTTTATTATTCTATGTTTATAATATATACTAGCTGGACGACCTTCTTTGAAGAATAGACCACCTACCATTCTGCCAGGCAGTTCGTAAAAGGCGACGATTGGCTATGGAAATCACTGCCATTGTAGCAAAAAAATGGTACAGTTCTGCGTTATATCGATAGAGTCTGACATCACTGCTTTACCTATTCCTGCCGCAATAGCGTTAGTACATGTCACTGTCGTGTTCCGGTTTAAAGAGTAAGGTAGGCGGTAAACTGATGCATATGGTTCTAAGACCCCGCCACAAAGGTAGCAATGCACCATTAACATCTTTGGTGTTTATAGGCGATGGTTGTCGCTTTCCATCAGGAAAGCCTTCTGCTTGTTTACTTATAAAAAAATAGTTTCATTATTTTCATACGCAGACGAAGCCTTAGGCGTTACCTGTTTGTGTTAAATATTCATCATCAGTATTATACAATGTATTTTGAAGCTGATATACATCGGTATATATGTATTTGTTTACTTTAGAATTTTATTACCTTAGTTTCTAATACCATATTAAGTATTATAGCCTATTTTAAATAATAAAAACACATAAACGGCTTATTTGGTATTAGTTTATTATCTGGTTATCGTTTATATTTTATGTTTTCTTAGTAAAATCAACAAAATTTTACATTAACTTAGCGTCTTTTATTGTTCCCCGAAGCTATTTATGTTAGGATTTAGTGTTTTCATTTTAAAGGCTTTATTTTTAACAATCGACATACTTTTTAGGGTTCCGAAGAACTAGCAGCCCTTATAGTTTCGCTGTATCCGTCCGTCCGTCCATCCATAGTCTAGTGCAAAGATCCTTACGGTGTAGACAGATGGACTGCATTTCAACTGCAATCCGACTGCTAAATGGCAGTTCAGATGCCTTTTGAATGCAGTTGACACGACTGCAATAGAATTTGGTTTGCAGTTCTATTGTGGTCTTGTCAACTGCATCTGAACTGCCACTTAGCAGTCGGATTGCAGTTGAAATGCAGTCCGTGTGTCTACACCCTTAGTATCAGAAAGCTGTAATTTGGCATGAATGTACGAGTACATATTAGTCACGGTAACAAAGTGGTAACATAATATCTTGAAAAATATTCTTTTTAGGGTAACTCCTCTCAGAGGATAGAGATATTTTTCAAGATATTATGTTACCACTTTGTTACCGTGAGAAAAAATTGATATCCCCACTTAACATGCAGAGGAGTCCTCTGCATGTTAAGTGGGGATATCAATTTTTTCTCATGCATTCTACCTACTTAGTGTGGGTATAGTTTGATAGGATTTTAAACAAATTTGTAGGTTTGTATTTTTTTGGACAGGAATATGCTTCCTGAGTCTGTGTTCCCCGCGGGTACAACCTGGGGATCTTCAAGAGAACAGTGAACAGGTACCTTCTAGGGAAGCGCGTTCCATCTTAGACCGCATCTTAGCTTACCATCAGGCGAGATTGTGGTCAAGCGCTTCCCTATCGATAATAAAAAATAACTTTTTCGATTTAGGGGCTTATTTGTGAAATATTAAGCTTTAAAGTGCTAATTTTTGTTTAAGTCAATTGACTCTCCTCTGATCGCTAAACGGTTTGTTATGGGGGTAAGAAAAAAATCCCGGTAGTAGTAAATATAATTAAGTCAAAAAGTAAAACTTTCACGGCTTGGAAGGCTTAACAAGTTTTTGAGTAATACTCGATCAACTTATAAAATTTACTTTGAGAAGTTAAATAGTTTAAAATATGTTTATTTCATAGTATGAAATAATAAAAGCCCTCTTCTGTTAGTTCGCATTACTGTGATGGGCAACTTTGGACCTCTACATTGCGCGTGGCTCGACACACACTTTACCAATTTTTATAAAAAACAAGCAAATGACTCCTGGTGGATAGAGGCAATATCGCCTATAGCCCATCGCCAATATACGTCAAAAACATTAATGTAGGGTTGCTATACGGGCTAGTAATGCCACATGCGTAAGTTTACCGGCTATCTTATCCTCCAAATCGAAATGCGACAATGGCAAACTTTGATGCTATTGCGGCAAGAATAAGTAGCGCTGTTGTTCATACACTCGGGACAGACGTCGTGCAACTTACCATCTAATAGTCACGATAACACTTATATCCAATCGTTCGCCTACGAGCTGCCTGGCAAAATGGCAAATGGTCTATTGTTTAAAGCACAGACTAGTAGACGCGACAATGGGAAGGAAACGTGTCGACGCGCATATGAGCAAACGCTCCTATCACGGTCAAAAACGTCATACATTTGTAGATGTATCGTGAAAAAATAGAAATAAACCATGTTGTACTGTTTTATTGTACCGAATGAGAAGACAGGGTTTAAAAATTACCTTTGAAGTGATTTTATTTCATCGGTAAGTACCTAGTATAACTCTGTATTTCTGTGTAAATGCAATCTAGGGTAGATTCAACCTAAGAAATTGCCTTGAAAGGCATATTCATTTAATCCGTGGTTTAAGGGGAGCCTGGACCAAAATAGGGACTTTTAGTAGCAATATAGTTGCTTAAAATCTTTGCAGTTGTAATACTCGTAGCATCAGATATATAAAGATATAGCTTTTCTGAAGGTAAGATATTTTTTTTTAGTCCGGTCGTGTCCAGATTTTTCTTTGTTGTATTTTTAAGATATTATTACCATTTATAGACAAAAACATATAAAATCATTATGCGTAAAAAATACCACAAAGACAATACAGTATTGCGTAGAAATTATATCTGTAAGTATTAAGTATCGCTCCGTACTTGTATATGGCTCAATATGATATTGTGCAATTCATATTGACAATTGACCCGCAACCGGCGTATACCTTTGAAAGCAAAATAGCATCAATTTGTCGAACTCTCAACCGTAGAATTTATCAAATGACTTTATTGCAGCTGTGCAAGAAGTGCGGAACATATATCATCAAAGGCATAATTTTAGATCTTCACCTTAATGATGTGGTAGTAATATAATGTCTTTAAATATGCTAAGTGGCAATCTACGTCATATAACGCTAAATCTGACTGATGGACAGAAAGCGCTTGCCTAAGACAGTGAAATAATAGAGGTGCCCTACATAGTGTAGGAGAGCATCAAAAAAGGGTTTTTGAAAATGAATTTCCTGAAAAGATGAAATAGCAGAAAAAGTTTAAATGGAAATTTGCAAAAATATTCGAACACATAAAACTAATATAACTGGATAGATTACACGAATTGGTCCTAATCCCAAAGTAAGCAAATTATTTGCTTGTGTTAATTCGTAGTTCTCAGTTTTAACGATCTTGGTTCCTTCGTGGTCTAGTAGATAACCTTTAAAGCTCAGAGATAAAGTCCTGCATTTTACTCCCGAGTCAAACAAAAAACTGATAACGAAGTTTTTCCAAGAAAAATAAAGTTACAGCTCAGATTCTGCTAGTATTTGCATCCCCGTGTACGTAAATGAAACGATGAGTGCGTAAAGCTGATAAATTATCTTAAGAAATAATTAATCAATGCAATATGGGAATATACTAAAACCAGTACTGCTAGACCACAGTTACGAGTTATCTCTTATTCTGTGCTAATCAAAATGCTGGAACTTAGCGGTATGCATAATTTTATTAAATTATTTTTTATCGGTCTGTGGCAATATCATTTTTTCAACTGGGTCGAAATATATTTCACTGTTGAATACTATTTTAAAACACTCATAAAAACTCTTCTTTACAAGTTGACTCTTGACTTTGTTTAAAGAAATGTGCAAAAACAGTCATTTATCACGAAGTCTTTCATTAAAAATAAGCTAATGAACTTTACTCATTACGCATGTAGGTGGTGTTGCCAACTCATTAGTTAGGATATTCGTTACTTTACGGGGGGAAAGTACGCAGTGCAAAGAGCATTTAGTGAAAACTCGTTGCCTATGAATATAAAATACGTACGGAATTAAGTGATAAATTAACCATTTGACCAATATTCAAGTGCGAAATTTTATGTGTATGTATGCGTTTGATTTTTTGAATGAAGTTTGGTATACAAGTAGTACCTAGATTTAGCACATAGGCTACTTGATATATAATATATCAAGTCTTAATATATAATATATCAATAATTGATAAAACGCTTTGTTCCCGGGAGTTTGAGAAAACAAATTAAATCATAAACATCTAATTATTCAAACACAAGATTTTTTGCAGTAAAACATCACTAATCCATACTAATATGTGAAATCTTATAAGTTGTTGTGTACGATAAAATATTAAATAAAAAAAGACGTGTGGCACTCCGAGACTGCCGCGGTAAAGCTATTGCATAGCATTTTTTATTAACTTATGCAATTACAATTATATATATGATTACGGTAGTTTTCCAAAACAACCAATGCCACCTAAAGGCGGGTTGCTGAACTAAAGAGACAAGCGTGATATTTCAAAACATGGAACATAGAACAAGGGAAGTGAAGAGTGGGCGTGCCGCGTGCGTCACTATTATGCGCTTTTACTCTAAATTGCCTTAGTGATACTTACCATATCATTAGGAGATAGTCGTCGTGCGAAAATCTATTATACACTGAATTATGCCGTATTGTGCCATCCTTGAATGCAGAAATGATAGTAGAATACAGATGATTAAGAATGGAGATATTTCATATCATCCGAAAGTACAATTTTCATTTTATTTTAATTAAATTCCTGATTTAATATAATCTCTAATGATATAATAGAAAGTCAAGCTAAAATCAGCCGTACACGTTACATATAAAGTTCATTTTAGGTTGACCTAATTTTTCTAGAAAGATATACGTAATGACAGTCATTACGTATATCGTTCTAGAAAGTTCTCTACTCAAATATGATCAACTGAAAACTACGGAAAAATCAATGCTGCGATCTAATGTAGAATAGCGAAACTATTACGATCTTAAGTTTCACTATTGTACAAATAGATGAGTCTATTTTGAATAGACTACAAAAGGACGTAAATACTCTTTTTTTTTGTAGCAAAATAAAATTTATTGTAACGCAGTTTGGTATATTTTTAAATGTTCTGTTTGTGTGTTTCGGATTATTGTTGTTTAAAATGAAAACGACCAATGAAACAATGTTTGCATTAGTAGTTTATATGCAATAATGCTTATTTTATGTGTGAGTATGGCGATCACGGTCCTGATACAAATGTTTGTACTTGCCAATTCCCTTGTTCTATGTTCCATGTTTCAAAAAGTCATTAAAAGTTCAAGTATTTATCGATAGATGGAATGGATGCCGGTCGGAGTGGGGGTGTTAGGCTTTTTCGTTACGGAATTTCTGGATTCGGTCTCCACGCTCAAGGCCCGCGATAGAAGCTATGCAATAACTTAATATAATATTATAAATGCCAAAGTCTGTCTGTCTGTCTGTTATGCTTTTATGGCTAAACCCATTTTGATGTAATTTAAAATGCAAATAGTTGAATATCGGGGGTCCAGCAAAGGATATATTTTTTTAAAATCTACCCCTAAAAGCCTGATATAGGGGATGAAAGTTTGTATGAAAAATTACATGCACAATATGTTAGTTTACTCCGGAGCGAAACTAATTGGATAGCAGCAACTAGTATTAATATATGCGCTAACCTTTTTTCATGCAGTGGGCTTTGGGGCGTAGCTAGTATAAATCGCTGGTAAATTACACAAGCTTCAAGGTGTACCCCGGTGTTGTTCCAGGCCTGCTAGAATATACTATCTTAGTCCAAGGACCTCTCTGAGAGAAAAATTCAAAAAAATCAATATCTTAACTGTAATTTCTCAATATATATTCGAAATCTTGATGTACGTTCGTAAAAATATTTTCTTATTTAAAAAAAATATTGATATTCACTCCCTAAATACAAGGAACAAAAACAATCTTGCTGTGCATGTGTCTCGTCTCCACAGAATAAGCAACTCTTTTATGGGGCAAAGTATACGCTTCTACAATAAGCTGCCTGATGCCATTAGAGATTTACCAGTTAACAAATTCAAAAAATGTGTTAAAACAAAACTGTGTAAAAAAGGTTACTGTAAAATATCTGAATACCTTGATGACAGGAAAGCATGGGATTAACTGCTCCTCATATCGGCAATCCTTATTATTAATGTAACAATTAGATACTAATTAAATATTATGTAATATTTTATTTAAAAAATGTTATGAAAAAAAGACAAGCCCGCTGAGTTTCTTCCGCCGGATCTTCTCAGTGTGTGGCCGCGTTTCCTATCCGGTAGTAGTTTAAAAAAAATGTTGATGCGTCAAAATAACTAGTAAAAAGTTTAATTGAATAAAGTACTTCTGATTTCTGATTACCATTCTGCCAGGCAGTTTGTAAAGGGCAAACTTCTGGCTTAAGTTGTCGCTACAATCGTTATTACAGACTAGCTTTTGCCCGCGACTTCGTACGCGTGGACTTTGTTTACTCCGCTCCTACTGGTCGTAGCAAGGTGTTATATAGCCTATAACCTTTCTCGATAAACAGGCTATCTAACTCAAAAAGAATTATTCAAATCGGTTCAGCAGTTTTCGAGATTACCGCGTACAACCAAACAAACAAACTACAATTTTATAATATTAGTATAGATAGTAGAGTTCTGCAATGTCTCCTCGGGTTCGGTACCACCGCCTTACTTATTCCTGCCGCAATACCGAAAACTCTCAGATGTTACCTGTGTTGGTCCAGGCCCGCTTTGCAGGAAAAACTATTTGCCATTCTGCGAGGCAGTTCGTAAAAGATGAACAATTGAACAAAAATGTCGCTATTATCGTTTTACTAGGTGGTAGAGTTCCGCAACGTCTCGTCCGAGTTCTGTACCAACATCGTACTTATTTCTGCTGCAATAACGTCAATGCTTGCTAGTAGCCAACGTCATGGTCCGGATTGGAGGATAAGGGCCCATCCATAAATTACGTCACACGAATTTCATGATTTTTTTGACCCCTCCCCCGTCCTTGTCTCATCTAGTCACATTTATGAGACCCCCTACTACTACCTAGTGTGATGTCACATATTTTACAATTTTACATTGGAAACATGATCTTCGATTTTTTTTATCTATACAGGTATATTTTGGAAAAATGTGATGTCACAAAATTTGAGACCCCTCCTTACACCTTGTCACACAATATTACACTTCTTCGACCCCCTCCCTCCCCTCAACATGTGACGTAATCTATGGATCGCCCCTAAGGTAGCCGGTTAAGTTATGCATGTGGCATTACCATCCCGCCACATGGATAGCAACGCATCATTAACATCTTTATTGTAATGGTTTATTTCTTCCCATCAAGAAAGCCATATTTTGCTATCCTGTGAAATAAAAAAAACATATGGGAAAAAAAAGTGAACATTAAATCAAAATCTACAGCTAAATTTATAAAAACTAATGTACAAACGGACAGTTACAAATATCGATTGGTTTTTACTCGTGATTAAAGTTTTTGTCATTCACGGAAAAATGCATTTATAATATATATATACCTGTCTGTCTGTCTCTCTTTACGCCTTAACCACTGAACCGATTTGAATGAAAATTGATACAAAGATAGATAGAGATCATGGAAAGGACATACGATAGTTTTATCCCGTAAATTCCACGAGAACGGGAACTATGCGGGTAAAACCCCAGGACGGTCTATCTTTAAAGCCACGGCAATAAAGAGTAACTGTTATTTTATATTTTTTTACACGCGGGCAAAGTCGAGGGCATATCCCCGTGTTGGTCCCGGGTTCCTTTGAAGAATAGGCCAACTGGCGTTCTGCCAGGCAGGTCGTAAAAGGCGACCGAGTGGCTATGTGTGTCACTACCATCGTGACTACTAGGTGGTAGAGTTCTGCATCGGCTCGACCGGGTCTGGTACCCATTCCTGCCGCAATAGCGTCAGTGCTAGTCACTGTCGTGTTCTGGTTTGGAGGATACGGTAGCCGGTAAACTTATGCATATGGCGTTAGACCTCGCCACCAGATAGCAACGCACCATTAACATCTTTGGTGTCTATAGGCGATGGTCGACTCTTTCCATTAGGAGACCCATCAGCTTGTTTGCTATCTTATGATATAAAAAAATCTAGTATTTAATAAATACTTGGTAACCCTGTTAGGTGTAATATGAGCGCTTATTCACAACACAAAGAGCTATTAGATTTTGGCTTTTCATCAGAGGTCAATGTCCGTTCAGGATGTGCACAATGACAAAACGAGCACAATGACGTATCTGCGTACACCACACAATACATTGGCTCAATCTCACCACAATGACATCTGAACCTATATGGTTAAACCACGTTGACGACCACAGTGTATCAGATTTTAACATCTGGTAATTTTCTACTCTCGGGTATAAATAGAATTAAACCGCTTTTTGCATATCATCAAAATAGTTCCCTTTCGTGGTAGGTAGAGTAAATTACACCATTTTAGATATTCCATCAGAATTTTAGTGATATTTAAATGCGGATATGAGAACTGAACTCAATTGTCAAATTTACTAACATCACTTGCTTCTTCATAACAACGGAACCGACAACCTTACGTGCTCACAAAGACTCGATGATGTAGTAATACTACTAACAGACTTTGGACTACTGCTTAAAGGTCTAATTACAGTTTTAGTTATTGGAATTGAACTCTGGGCCTAATCACTTGAACAGGCTTCTCTAGATAGACGAGGCGTAAACATTTGTTACAAATCAAATACGATACGGTTAATTTGCCGCTGTGACTTTGTGGTGAGACTGTAGACCTGTCCACAAGTAATGTTTTTGCCACGCAGTTACAACACATTGTTCGAGTGACTAACGACCCTGATCACGCTCAATTGGGCTCGGGTACGATTCCCGACCGGGATAGACATTATATATATATATATATATATATATATATATATATATATATATATATATATATATATATATATATATATATATATATATATATATATATATATAATGTCTATCCCGGTCTATATATATATATATATATATATATATACGCATTTATAATACTACGAATAGTATGGATTTTTCAGTATCAGTGTCGCTATCTAACAACCATATCACAAGCAAATAATTTTTCCAGCGAATAATAATATTAAAAATTGTCAGTCTTTGAACATAAAAACATGTATAATATATTTCACTATGCCAATATAAGAAAGCCAGCAGCATGCAGCCAGCGCACTTGTCACTTTTACACAACTCACGCAGACTAGACTACGAGGTTCATAGTTTAAGCCATCTGACAGACAATGCGGAGTGTCAGCAAACTTACGCATTATGGTCAAAGACAGTAAGCTTGAAGCACGCCGACAGCATGTGATCAGCCTATGGGCTGCTAACGGTAGCCTTTATTTAGACGGTGTGGTTCCACTGCTGTACCGTTACAGTTGTATAGTCATAGAATAGCATAATGTAAATGGCTTTACTGATGACAAAAGGAAACCACATTATAAGTGCGCTAGCGTCCGTGAAGCAAGCATAAAATGCCACAAGAACAAGCTTACCTGCTAACTTACGTTCCAGATCCGATCAAATACGATAGTAACAAGCACTAACGCAAGCAATACGCAAGAACAAATAAGGCTGTGGTGGCCAAACCCTAAAACTCCACCACCTAATGATCACGATGCTAAGTAAGATACATTTACCGCCCGAACACGCGAACCGGCGGCGGCGGCGAGCGAGGCGAAAATTCGTCGGTTACTCCGCCGCCGTTCGCCACGCCGCGTTACATGTTTAGTACTTTCCCATACATTTGGTTCAGACGCGACGTTTCCCGTTCGCGCCGCGCGAAAAATCGCAGGCGCGAATTTCCCGTAGCCAGGCCGTTAGTCAGCCATTTGTACAAAAAACCGATGAATTATTCTACGAAATCGAAATCTAAGTAGCACCTCGAAGTTTCCTGGTGGTGTGAGTTATTACCTATGTGCCTCGGATGAAAACTTAAAGCTGTCGGGTCTCGAATATTGCAAAAAACAAGCGACAGTCATTGTCAGATCGGTAAAATGCAGCCATTCCCAATCAGAGTTCGCGTTTATCGCTATTGCGACATGCAAATGCGACAGTAATGATCAATATCTATCTCCCTAGCCCAGTCGTCAAATAGATGAATAGAGTGTCATCTTGCGACATTCCTTCACTTTGCCTGTCGCGAAAACTATTATTTTTTCTTTTTCTCTATTACAGCTAGTCTTTACTATATTTATTCAATTACATTAACAGCATTACCGAAACTAAAAATAAGTACACCGCTTCCATTACGAACTACTGAGTAGCATTTATGTACTTAAAATAAGAGCCACTTATAAAATTAAATATCATACGCTTTCATATTGCTCTATAATCGTTTTAATTTGTAATTATCGTAATAGAGTGGAACTATGTTATAAATTCTGCACGTTATTATGTTTAATGCTAAATTTTTAACTATCGTATACCCCTGGCTTCCCGCAAATTAAATTTAGTATACCTTACCTTTAAGTATCAATTATGTTACCAAGTTTGCTTAATAATACCTTACCAAGTAAGTTTGTTATAACAGGTCAGCAAACAAGTAGATGACTCTCCCGATAAATAAAGGATATTATCATCTGTAGACATCGAAGATTCTGTTGGTGATAACCATTCTTGTGATGAGGATGTTAAGTCGCATACGTAAGTTTACCACCTACTTCATCTTCCAGACGTGTTACGCGGTTGGGTTGTGACATTCAAAGACATTATTGTCTTACAAAGGAGCTAGTCATGGTATATACAACATTGACCTCTTTTATGTTTATTTTGAAAACATGGAAAACGAGCTAAATTCGGAAGAAGTTGTCCTGCCAATATAAACTATAACAGTAACATGCTGAAGCGCCGTCTGGTGGCAAATTACAACAATAGGGAAAGTAAATAAACCACCTCCGTTTTTGCTTTATCTTTACCCTGTCTCCTGCTGTAAAGGGAGGGAAACTGGATGTATTTTCCTACTCCTCCTATACTCTTCTGATTAAATTCGATACGGGTTCCAAGACAGCTTAGCTTTCCCCGAGGGCACCCTGAGCTCGCAACTCAGAGGTTATCAGGAAGGTTGCCGCTGTTGATTCTTGTTTACAGAAGTTACAGTGGTGGGAACGAGAGGTGGGCCCATTGCCCAAAAACCACCTCCGTGAAAAAAATACATGTACATGGTAAGTTTCATGGAGATCGGTCAAATGGATTTTGAGTGAAAAGATATATAGATATATATATATATACTATAATCCCGGTAAAACCAAAACATAGGACATAAGACTGGGGATGGTTTCCAGAGTTCCAAAACTTGTGCATTTGCTTAATAGGTGATGAAATTAAAGGATGGAATAACTAAATGATAAATATTATGTTACAGACAGACTTGTGTCCATTGCGTCCCGACGACCCTATAACTCCGGCCAACGAAACACACAAAAGCACTATTACACCTAGACAGGCGACACCGTCACCATGGCCACGAGGACCACTGTTTCGCCCATCAGCGAATCGAGCCCAAAGGCATGCATCAACCGACGGACAAAACAATGTCACTAACTCTCTTATCGCAAATCACCACCCCACCCTAAGCTGTTTGCTGTTGTAAATATCGGTTTCACAGGAGATACCCTTAGAGCGGAGGGTGTACAGTCCCACACCTTTAAACTCTAGCTGAGCACTCTGCTCGCCCCTGCGACCGCAGTAATTCAGACATTCCTAAAAATAAACTTTTCTACGTATACCCACGATGTTTAACGTTTGTTTTTTGCCTACTTAAAAAATTTGTTCAACGATACCTAATAGTTCAACCACGGGTTAACTGGATGCGTCTTTCAAGACAATTTCTAAGTTTGTCAGCGTAGCTTCCATTTACACGCAGAAATTCAGAGTTATACTACTTACGATGAAATAAAATTACTTCAAGGGCAATTTTTAAGCCTTGTCATCTCATTCGGTACGATAAAATAGTACAACATGGTTTATTTCTATTTTTCACAATATAATATAACCTACAAATGTATGAAATTTTTGACAGTGATAGGAGCGTTTGCTCATTTGCGCGGTGGCACGTTTCTTCCCCAATGGCTTGTATATTAGTATTCATGTGATCTGTGAGTGCAGCAAAACTGCTTTAAAATTTTGAAAAGTGTCTAATTCTTTTCTCTAGCTCTGTGTCCCCTTTCTCATTATTATTATTTATTTCTATGCTTTTCTTATTTTTTAGGATGGAGCGGATTATTTATTTGAAATAAGAATATGGTCTATCTGTGTATAAAAGTCGTTTCGACATGACGAAATTACAAACATTTAAACATCTTTACAAATTTTCACGTTGTTTTATATTAATCCTATAAATTACAATATCTATACATTTTTTAAATTAAAATAAATTTTCATTTTCCCAAAGGTCGCACGTGCTGACCTGAATTTCGATATTAATTTTCGTTTCCATTTTTGAAGATTGATGGTCACAGCAGACATTGAGGAGGTTAAAAATGAAATTAGCTCACTTTATTCCGACTTTCAGAAAGTTTGCATGAGTTTTATTTTTTCGATTACTTCAAGATCACTGGGATAAGTTGTATGATTGTTTGAAGACTTTATAATAGCGCGGTGTTCTTCTCAGTAGAATATACAAGAACCAGGATTCCGGATACATAGAAATTTAAAGAAGAATTATGTCTCGGGAAGTAACATTGACGCCGACATTCTTAATATGTGTCGTAAGTGGTATAGTTTGTGACGACTGCTTCTGCCCGAATTGGTTCTATCGTCTCCCCATTGCCGTTCAATGTTGCCAATTTTTCACGTATAAAGCGGAATTTTAAAACTTCTTTGAATAAAACGCCGATATCTTTACGTCTAGCGCAAGCCATAAGAGTAAACAGAAATTTACTAATTCTGCTTACATTCAGTGTAACTAAGTTTTAGATTTAAGTGTTGGTTGAAGATACGGTTTTTAATGAAAATCATATGTTATTTTATTCAAAAAATAATAATAGTGGACTAAAGATAGGTATTACTTTACCCATTACTTCTCTATAGTAGTGTCTCATCCAATGCATGGAATGTTAACTGCTAATGCATCACTACTAGACTCAAACCTACTACTGAGATTTTGCTTTTCGAATATAACCTCGACGAAACCTAATGATTCGGGAAACGAACTCTGGACTGAACAAAGCTAAATAATTTAATCTAGCATTTTCCCGGCGTAGGGATGTGACGACCCCATCGCCCACTGGTGGGATAATTTTTGTTCAAAAATTATCTAGCACCGGTGCAGTCAGTCAACCAAATTAGTGGTAGTGCCATACTGCATTCGCAACTGAATAGGCCGGCACGCCCGGGGAGATACCACTCTCTCACTTGACACCGACGTAAAGTAGCAGCTCCGCTGCTGCGTTTCGTCTGGTTTGTGAGAGTCCCGGAGGCCTAACCCCCCCCCCCCCGCACACTATGAATGCGCTATTTAAAAAAAAACTACCCCAGGGGGTTAACTACCACTTGCACCAGCAGGGGAGAATACCCCCCTGAGCGTCCGTGCTCTGGATTCCAGCCAGATCATGGATGCTCAGGCTGCCCTGCGTATTCTGGGGGGGACAAAATTGCGCTCATAGACAATTCTGTCCGGGGCAAACAGAGCAAGAAGACCATGGCACCCCCTACCACGCTTACTGTGGATTTCTGCAATATCAGGGGCCTTCATTCTAACCTGAACGCCGTCCACTACCATCTCGAGACGGCGAAGCCAGCTTTGCTCTTCTTGACCGAGACACAGATATCTTCTCCGGCTGATACTTCCTACCTCTCCTACCCGGGGTACAAACTGGAACATTCCTTTGTACCGCGGGCTGGTGTGTGCGCATACGTCAGAGAAGATATTTGTTACCGGCGCCTCGGCAGACTTGAAGGTCAGGACCTATCCATCCTTTGGTTACGCGTAGCTTGCGACGACCATCCACGCAGCTACGCGTGCCTATACAGGTCCCATAGCGGGAATACTGAAATTGACCGGCTCATTGAGCGCTTACAAACGGCTGTGGATTCCGTGTTAGAGCAGACCCCCTCCGCAGAGATCGTGATCTTGGGCGATTTTAATGCCCACCACGCCGAATGGCTTTGTTCTCGCACCACCGATCATGCGGGGAGGTCTGTTCACGATTTTGCCTTGGCGTATGGTCTAACGCAATTGGTAACCTCGCCTACGCGTGTTCCCGATGTGGATGGCCATTCGCCTTCACTGTTGGATCTCCTGCTGACCTCTGACCCGGATCGTTATCAGGTATCGGTGGACGCTCCACTTGGCGCGTCGGACCACTGCCTGATCCGGAGCAAAGTGCCGGTCACGCGCCCATCACGGTCTCCCTTTGCAGGCTGTCGTCGCGTTTGGCACTATAGGTCAGCAGATTGGGACGGGATGCGGTCTTTCTTTGCATCCTACCCATGGAGGCGGTTGTGCTTCTCGCTGGATGATCCGAATGCTGTCGCTGATGTGGTGCTTCAGGGCATGGAACTTTTCATTCCGTTTTCTGCGGTGCCCATTGGTGGCAAGTCTCAGCCTTGGTTTGATCGCCACTGCACAGCGGTTTTACGCCGAAAGCAGGAATGCTACCGAGTTTGGGCTGCTGCGTCGGCATCTCGTGATGTAAAAACTAGCGCATTACGAAAGGAGTACAACTCATCCTCGAGATTCTTCAAAAGAGCTATCGCCAAGGCAAAAGCGGAACACATTGGCAGAATTGGTGAGAAATTAGTTCGCCTTCCTTCTGGCACTCGTGCGTTCTGGTCTCTCGCCAAGGCTGTCTTAGGGAATTTCTCCCAGCCTTCATTTCCATCCTTGCACAGAGACGATGACTCTCTGGCCCATACCGCAAAGGAGAAAGCCGATCTTCTGGGCTCGTTCTTTGCGGCCAACTCGACTCTGGATGACCGAGGGAACACACCGCCTACCATCCCGCAGTGTGATAGTTCCATGCCAGAACCGCAGTTTCGGCAGTCAGCTGTGCGTAAAGCACTTCTTTCTTTGGACATCCACAAGTCGTGTGGGCCTGATGGCATCCCTCCGATTGTGCTTAAAGTATGTGCTCCAGAGTTGGCGCCAGTATTGACGCACCTATTCCGGCTCTCCTATTCACTCGGCGTGGTACCGAATTCATGGAAAACAGCTTTAGTGCATCCCATCCCTAAAAAAGGAGATCGCTCTAATCCGTCAAACTATCGGCCAATAGCCATAACCTCCTTGTTCTCCAAAGTCATGGAGACACTTATAAACTGTCAGCTCCTGAAGTATTTAGAAGAGCACCAGCTGATTAGTGACCGTCAGTACGGTTTCCGTCGTGGCCGCTCAGCTGGTGATCTTCTAGTATACTTGACACATCGTTGGGCGGAGGCAGTTGAGTCCAAGGGGGAGGCATTGGCAGTTAGTTTAGACATAGCGAAGGCCTTCGATCGGGTATGGCATAAAGCGCTTCTCTCAAAGCTGCCTTCCTATGGGCTTTCCGAGAAACTATGCAAGTGGATCACCAGTTTTTTGGCTGATCGGAGCATTAAGGTCGTAGTCGACGGTGCATGCTCCGATCTTAAACCTGTCAATGCTGGTGTTCCCCAAGGCTGCGTGCTATCACCGACTCTTTTTCTTCTGCATATCAATGATATGATGCGAATTAGTAACATACATTGCTATGCGGACGACAGTACTGTTGATGCTACATACTCCGGCCGTAGCGGTATTTCTCGGGAACACGTCGAAGAGGGCCGGATCAAGCTCGTGTCTGAACTCGAGAATCAACTAACTGATGTCTCAGAATGGGGTCGTCAAAACCTTATTACATTTAACCCCAAAAAGACGCAGCTCTGTGCGTTCACCGCAAAAAAAACACCCTTTGTCGTATCACCTCGGTTCGAAAATACTCTCCTGACAGCCTCAGCCAGTATTGGAATTCTGGGAGTCGACATATCGAACAACGTTCAGTTCCGCGGTCATT
The DNA here is from genome assembly GCA_036924255.1 of Apodemia mormo. Lineage (NCBI taxonomy): Eukaryota > Metazoa > Arthropoda > Insecta > Lepidoptera > Riodinidae > Apodemia > Apodemia mormo. The sequence continues at coordinate 23,262,527 of JAUPFN010000016.1, forward strand.
TGGAAGGGAAGGCTAAACTAGCCTCCAAAAAGCTTGGTGTACTCAGTAGAGCAAAGCAGTACTTCATGCCAGCCCATCGCCTCCAACTTTACAAGGCCCAAATTCGACCTCACATGGAGTACTGTTCTCACCTCTGGGCCGGAGCTCCTCAGTACCAGCTTCTTCCTCTTGATCGCATTCAACGTAGAGCGGTTCGAATCGTCGACGACCAGGCTATTTCTAATCGGCTTGACTCTTTGGCGTTACGCAGAGATGTAGGCTCGCTCTGCATCTTTTACCGTATTTATCATGGGGAGTGTTCCGACGAGTTGTTCGGACTAATGCCTGCCGCTAAATTCCACCATCGGACATCGCGTCAAAATTTAAAGTTCCATCCTCACCACCTCGATGTCTGGAAATCCACAACTGTGCGCTTTTGTCGACACCTTTTGCCTCGCATTACTCCTTTGTGGAATCTTTTACCCTCGGGGGTGTTTCCGAATTGATACGACTTAGGGACCTTCAAGAAACGAGCTTATTCATTCTTAAAAGGCCGGCAACGCAGCTGCAATACCCCCGGTATTGCGGATGTCCATGGGCGGTGGTGATCACTTACCATCAGGTGCACCATCTGCTCGTTTGCCCCCTCTACTATAAAAAAAAAAAATCTAGCAGCTAGACAGACTACGCAGCTGATTAAACACGCAGTCGGAATGTTTGCGAAGAGATCCGATAACAGTCGGTTGCATCTGTATGTATCGCGTCACTGCGCGAAGCTTTGTGACGATAGACAGAAGTGTGGCCACAGCATAAGCGATATCAATATTGTTGCGTACTTCGGGTTCGCAATTGTAAGAAAACACCACTTATATTAAATCCGTGTATTTATAATACAGATACACAAAACAACACAATGTAATACTCAAATACTCTGATTAACACTAGTCACTCACTGTACTGCCCTGTATTTGTCAACACATCTCTATTTATACCCAGGGTAAAGTTCTACCTGGATCCAGAAAGATCTAAATGTATCGGGACACAATGAATCACTTCTTATCACTTCTTATTATAACCAAGTTATGACTCATAAATCCTAGTACATGCTACTTTCAACCTTATGCCATATACCACAAAGTTCATTATGGCATAACTTTGGTCAACTATTTGTTCGTCAATAGCTATCTCTTTCTTTTATTTCTAGATCTCTCAAGTGTTCCAACTCCACACGTTTCTAGATTATTCGTAACACTACCACCCTCTAGTCATGTTCGTTCCGAACATCATTACTTCCATTATAGACGGCTAATCGATCAACATGAACAATCTTCATGGTCCCTCGTGGCTGCTTCTGCACTCGATAGGTTACGTCATTGATACGTGTGATTACTTTGTATAGCCCATCTAAACGTCGCTGTAACTTAGGTGATTTTCCTTTTAGTCGAACCGGATTATGTAACCAAACAAGAGATTTTTCCTGAAAACCACGATGATTGGCGTTTCGGTCGTATCTGGTCTTCATCCGCTGACTTGATTCTAATGCATTTTCACTTATTAACGAGTGTATATCGCGTAACCTCTCACGAATGTCTTCAACATATTCCGGTACACTTATTTGGGTCTCTGCATTCGGTGGCGGACCTCCAGTCATTAAGTCTGCTGGTATACGTAACTGCCTGCCGAAGTTAGGCTGGCGTTATTTTTATGCTTTCGTGTTCCGCTGTTCGGTAAGCCAGTAAGAACAGAGGTATGTACTTATCACAGTCTTTTTGGTGATCTTCTACCATCTTGGCTAAATGTCGTTCCAAAGTTTAGTTAAATCGTTCTACCATCCCATCAGATTGCGGGTGATATGGTGTGGTTCTTGTTTTGTACACTCCTAATAATTTACACATTTCCTGGAAAACATTAGATTCAAAGTTTCTGCCTTGGTCTGAATGAATCTCCAGCGGAACACCAAATCTGCATATCACATCATTCACCAATTTCTCAGCAACCGTCGTGGCTTCCTGATTAGGAATTGCGAACACCTCCGGCCATTTTGTGAAGTAATCCATCACGACCATAAAATACTTGTTTCCGTTATCTGTCTTAGGAAATGGCTATCTAATAGGCTGGCTAATAGGAAATGGGAATAGGAGTAGCTATCTCTTTCTTTTATTTCTACATCTCTCCAGCGTTCCAACTCTACACGTTTCTAGATTATTTGTAACAATATCGTACCACTAGGAGAGCCATCTGCACGTTAGCTATCCTATTATATAAAAAATATAAGAATTTGCAACATACCTACCTAATTACGGAAATTTTTAAGGCTATTCAAAGACGTTTATTAAGCGAGTAGTTAATTACATATTTTATTGCTCGACTACAACAGTCAGTATTAAAGATTGCTACAAATAGCAAGAACTGTACCTTTTCAGGCTAGATATTATTGTAGTCGACTTTAAGTAATTCATTGTTCGTTTAGTTAAGGTAGAGGCACGATTAATCAAAAGCTTTCTGTATTGGATTATAATTGCAGCTGGCGATAAATTCACCCGCGAAAGACATAGCTCCTTTTGCAGCAATTATATTTGCATAGGAATTATTATGCAAAATGCTTAAATAAATGTAGTAGATGATAAAAAAGGAAGGAAAAATAAATACCGCTTTATAATATCGTACCTTCATAAATAAACTTTTATCCTATTTTGTAAATATAACGCTTAAAGAAACTACCAGATATTGCATCGCAAAATGTAATCAATGATTGCATGGGCCAGTGGTCACCTTCGATCCCATCAAGTAGCGGAATAGTGTTCAAAGAAAGGTTTTGCATCTCCTTGCTGCCACAGAGTTAAAATATGCTATGGATATTACGAAGGCGAGCTTATTACAATCGAAGACGGCGACAGAGATTTTAATTTCGTAATGAAGTCGGATTCGCTGTCGGGGTCAAAAATGAAATAAGAGCCGAAGTCAGAGTAGATGGCGAATATCATAGAGATATAAAAACTGCTAATTCCAGTATACAATCATCCATCACATATAATAATCCATTGATAAACCAATCCAAATATATATTTTTTTAATATCATAAGTAGCAAACAAGTAGAAGGCTTCTCTGATAGAAAGAATCAACCATCGCCTATAGACACCAAAGATGTTAATGGTGCGTTGCTATCTTGTGCCAAGATTACTCTCAGTCTTACTCTACAAACTGGAACACGAGAGTGACAAACACTAACGCTGTCGCAGGAAGGCGGTGGTAAAAATTACCCGGACAAGACGATGCGGAACTCTACCACCTAGTCACGATGGTAGTGACACGTATAGCCAATCAGTTACTTATACGACCTTCCTGGCACAACGGCAGTTAATTTATTCTTCAAAGGAGCCCGGACCAGCACGGTATTTTGCTGTATATAGTGGTTACCTTAGTAAATAACATTTATTTAGATAAATATACTTCGCGTTGAATGGTCGAGAAATAATGTTAAGCAATAGGTACGCAAAAATACTCCAGGCAAGGTGAATCGCTACAAATGCGACAATTCCCAAGAAAGTTGGACGGATTATACATTTAAACCCTCTCAGGTCACGCGGGTCGCAGTGAAGCCATATCGTGCGTCATCTTTCAACCGTCAACCAAACCAAACCCTTTACACAGTTCGTTATTGTGAAATTAAAACGACTAATTCAGTAGTAATATTTTTACCCCTCTGCAAGGAAGGTTTTTATAGAATAGCAACATGACTAAATAACATTAGCGTGACATGACGGTACTCTTATTAATAAAAATATTCTGCCGTTTATATTATTATTATTGTTTATATCATAATATAGCAAACAAGCAGATGGATCTCCTAATGGAGTTAACCATCGTCTATAGACACCAAATATGTTAATGGTGCATTGCTATCTGTGCTGTAAAATTTATAACTATTAATGTTTCTTTTAAAAAGTGTTATATGTTTCATTTTCTTTTGTTTCTGTAGTTTTGGCTTTTTGTTTCTTTTTTCTTATCGCATGTTATTATTTACTGTGTATGTTATTATATACTGTGTGGTAAATAAAACAATTCTTATTCTATCTTGTGACGAGGTTTAAGACCTCATGCACAGTTTTCCACTAACTCCAAACCGGAACACGACAGTGAAAACCACTGACGCTATTGCGGGAGGAATAGGCAAGGCGGTGGTACAAACCCGGGCGAGTCAATGCAGAACTCTACCACTTAGTACAGTAGCCATGATGGTAGTGAGTGCCAGTGCCGGTGCACTCGCATAGCCAATCGGTCGCCTTTTCCGATCTGCCTGGCAGAGAGGCAGTTGACCTATTCTTCAAAGGAACCCGGACTAACACGGGGTATATTGCCGTTTATATGAGTATAATTTGTCGGTACCTAGACGGGAGTTTCAAACAATTTTGCCTATAGGTATATACTAGGGATGGGCCGAAATTCGTTTTACATTCGGTTTAACCGAATTTCGGCAGCTTGAACCGAACTTCGACATTCGGCCGAAATTCGGTTTAAATGCCGAACATTCGGCACTAGAAGAAAGTATCTTCTTGCACTAATTTGCTTGAAATCTATGCTAATGTTATAAAGAGGAAAAATTTGTATTCTATATTTTTATATATTGTCTCATCTAAACTCAAAAACTACTAAACCGATTTGAAAAAATCTTTCACCTTTCTTTAACGAGTAACATAGGCTATACTATACTTTCGAAAAAAACAGTCGACCTAGCAGGCCATCCCGGAAACATCCCGCTAAATAAAAAAACATAAAAACAAAAGTGAAAAAACTTCAGCATAGATTTTTGAGTTCGAAGAGTTCAAAAAATATGTAAAACGGTTGACCCGGCAGGTTATCCCTGAAACTTTCTGCTAGATCTTTATCTATATCTTAGCACATTACAGATTTTTTCAGAGTTCAGAAATCATAAATTTGTTACAAATATTCGTTAGTACATAGAAGTCGTTGTAAATGACAGTAATTTCAAAATTTTTGAAATGCTATATATTTTAAAAACGATGATTGATTTTGGTCTTTCGAATGGCATTCAACGCAATTTTTGACCTCTAAAATGTTTTCATAGCTACGTAATTTACAGACTCAGAAACGTGGAAACAATATCAAAAAAGTTTTTTTTGAAGTGAAAACTTCTTTAGGCGCGTTGAGCGTTTTGGTAGAGGGTAAAATCCTCGGTTCGCGTCACCGACATGCTAATGATAATAGTATATCTATAGCTATGGAGAGCCAGACTAGCGCACGCGCAGTAGCCTGTGTACACGTATACACTAATACATCGACTATTTCTGACTGTATTATGTGCGCGTTGGACGCTTTATATAGTTATATAGTTTTAATTACTCTCAACTTAATAGTTCCGTTTTCACTTCTATCGGCAGTCCCACGACTGCTACTGTTTTTTTTTTTAATTTTCGATATTACTAAATCCCAAATAAATCAACCGATTTTGATGCAATTTGCTTATTTGACGCAATTTATAGAAAGAAAAGCTGATTAGACTTTTAAGTCAAAGGTATATTAGTCTGAAAGTCATTTTAAACATGCTAAGTTTGCTGTAAACAACAAAATATTAATATTTGAAAAGCCGTAACTTTTGAAAACTTGATTTAATTTTGATCTGTGAAACTGTATTTGAAAAAATTTCGAATTTATGTCGTAAAAACACTTTTTCCAAATTTTTTCGTCAACGATACCTTCCGAACGGATTAACCGATTATGATACAATTTATGAATTAGACGCAGTTTTTAAAAAGAGCTGATAAAATTTTATACTCAATCGATACATTAATCTGTAAATTATATTAAAAAAATACGTTTCATCAATTTTTTTTGCATTTTTTTCAAAATTTATCAAAATATTCTAGTCCGAATTGGTTAAAATTGTTGGAAGCCAAATTGAGCAGAATCTAATTCAATGCCATTAACCGCGTTTCGATCGGTCAAGGCGTTCAAAAGTTATGAAATATTTACATACATACATACATACGTACAACCATACACTCTCTCTCACTCACACACATACATACATAAATATATACAGACATACTGACGTCATCGCGAAAATAGCTAGAAAATGTTCCATACGTAGCGGGAAGTTGAAAATCAAAAGTATGATATAAATGAAGATGCATATATTTTGAAACATGATGATTTAGATCTTTTTAATTGCATTCAACGTAATTTTTACCTGTGAATGGTTTAAGTAGCTCCAAAATCGGTAGTTTAAAAAATGTCGAAGAAAAGGTAAAAAAATAGGTAAGTCAGTTGACCCTGCAGGCTATCCTTGAAACGTTCCGCTAAATTGAGGTATTTAGGCTCAAAGGAACAAAGCTATAGTTTTTGTTAGCATTTTTTTTTCAAGGTTCAAAATCCTGACTATTGTTATAAATGACAGCAATTTCAGTTTTAAAAAGCTGTATATTTTGAAAACGATGATCGGTTTTCATCCTTCAAATGGCATTCAACGAAATGTTTGAGGTCTAAAATGTTTTTGAGCTACATTCTCGATGACAACTCGATTTTCAAAAATCGGAGCAAAATCAGTAACTTCCTTGTCTATATACCTAAGTAGCAGAAAGTTAAAAATAAAAATCCATGCCTAAATTGAAACAATGTAACTCAATGTATCAAAATCTTGCTGTTACATCATTAATTCACGTGCGTTGCGAAACCCATTAACGATATCCTATATATCCATACTAAAATTATAAATGGGAAAGTGTATCTGTATGCTTGTCCGTCTTTCACGGCAAAACGGAGCGACGAACGTGATTTTTTAAGTGGAGATAGTTGAAGGGATGGAGTGACATAGGATACTTTTTTCTCTTACTTTACGCGAGCGAAGCCGCGGACAATATAATAGATAGTAGTAAATAGTAAAATAGGTAAATAGCTAGTATAAAATAATTAAATTTTAAGCAAATTCGTAAAAAAGTCACGACGTGTCGCTTTTAAGAAAGCGCCCCAAAATTAAACCGAAGTTCGGCCGAAATTCGGCCGAATTTTGTATTTTCACCGAATGTTCGGCCGAAGTTCGAATTCGGTTCAAACCACATTCGGCCCATCACTAGTATATACATATATTTGCGGAAAATGCATATCGCGAAACAAATATGTATATAGACCGCCTCGTTGGACGAGTGGTTAGCGATCCTGACTACACAATCGACGGCACTCGGGTTCGAACCCGACAGGGATAAGCATTTGTGTGATGAGCATATACTTATGTTTGTATTTCTGGGTTTGGGTGTTTATTATGTATTTAATTAATAGTATTTATATATGTATTTCTATGCATAAGTATCGTTGATTAATACCCATAACACAATCAAATAATTTGCTTACTTTAGGGTTAGATCCCGTGAATATTTATATCTATACAAATAAATAAAATTGGAGTGTCTGTTTGTAATATTAAAATAATAGTTTTTTACCAAATGCATATGGATGTATACACGGTACATATACCAAAATGACATTTTTTATAATTTTTGTCTGTGTCTGCCGGTCTGTCTATCTGTCTATCTGTTTGTTGCGGCTAATCTCTAGAACGGCTGAACCGATTTTGACGGGACTTTCACTGGCAGATAGCTGATGAAATAGGGAGTAACTTAGGCTACTTTTAATTTCGACATTTTCCACACGGACGAAGTTGCAGGCACAGCTATTCTTTAAAATATATAAATTACGTGTCACGTTGTTTGTCCGCGATGGACTCCGAAACTACTGACCCGATTTCAATGAAATTTTGTAGATATATATAACTGTTTGGTCCAATTTAAAAGATAGGATAGTTTTTATCTCAATTAACCCTCCCCCCCTCAACCCTACTCAAGTACTCTGCCAAAATGTTGTTGCCAAAACAACGTTTGCTGGGTCAGCTAGTAAAACTATAACGATGAACATAAAATCCTCCTCCGTTTAGATGAAATTAAGGTGTAAAAGTCCTTCAGACAAGCGTTCACGTAGACAAAGGAGCTCCTCGAGAGAACTACTAGTATACTACAATCAGAGTGCTAAGTGTGAGTTTTTCTTTTCGCATTCGATCGTGAGCGCGTTTGGAGTTTACTAGGAATTTGTATGTGATTTGTACAGCGCCACCTAGTGGTAAACGTGAGAAACAGGTTTACCACTCTCACGATCGAATGCGAAAAGAAAAACTCACACTTAGCACTCTGCTCTTCGCTGAGGATAACCTGATACTTTAGATATTGTGTACGTTGCTTAATTACGGCACAGCTATATCGGGGGTGACGTAACAATAGCGCCCCTGTATCATACGAGGGCTAACCAATTCGCAGATCACCGGATTATAAAACCGTCACTTTCAAGATATATGTTTGTATTATTAACTAGCTGTTGCCAGCGACTTCGTCCGCGCGGACTTCGTTTACTCCGCACAGCACCTCCCCCGTAGGTCATAGCGTGATAATATGTAGCCTATATGTTGAACCGACCTGTTAGTAATATTCATGCAAAATTTGAAGTAAATCCATGCAGTACTTTTTGATTTTACCCCGGACATACATACAGATAAATAATAGTTTAAAAAAACTAAAAAACACGCTTTTTATAGAAAACCGAACTAAAAAATAGAAGATAAATTTTAATAAATTTAAATTAAGAATAGTGTTAAAAATTTCGATAATTATAAATTAATAATAGTGTGAATAAAAAAATAATAATTTTATTTAAAAAAAAGCGTGGGGTGCATGGTGTCAATAGTTATAAATATTTTATTGACACATATGAGTAGAGTGATTATCATTTCGGTAATATCTTAAAAAGCACCCCACGCTTTTTTTTAAATAAAATTATTTTTTTTTATTCACACTATTATTAATTTATAATTATTGAAATTTTTAACACTATTCTTAATTTAAATTTATTAAAATTTATTTTCTACTTTTTAGTTTGGTTTATTTATAATAGCTTGTTTTTTTAATTTTAAACTATTGCACGACTCATGATGCGAAGCATCAGAGAGTGCTTTACGATCGAAATTTTTTTTTCATATATACATATCTTCACGCCAGATTCCTTACGGGGTAGGCAGAGAGAACTGAGTGCCATACATCACGATCCTTGCAGGCTTGTCTCGCTTCCTCCACATTCATCACTCTTTTCATACACACACGCCGGTTGCGAAGACTCTTGATACCACCTTCGGAAATTTTTTCGCCTTATTTTGGCAACTATTTTTAGTATTATAGCCTTGTTAGTTAACGGAATCAAGATATTTTGCATACTATTGTCGAGATAATTTAATGGAGATTAATTCTATACTTGCTAAAAATTAATTTAGTGCAATAGCAACGGAAAAAAATATGAAAATAGGTCAAAAAATTTTCATGTCCGTCATGTATGAAACTCTGGAAACACTGTAACTTATGAAAAAATCAATTATTTGAGTTATTTTTTTTAATTCTAATCGGCAATTGTAGATCATCGAATGCGAATGGCTAATAAATTCAGTGTCGTTTAATTACAATTAATAAAAAACGAAAACTACAAGACTGTATATCTATATATATCCATGTAAAATTGTAATCCATCCATGTAAAAACATGGATGGTGATATATCTATATCTATAAATATTATGTACATTTTTTTTTGTTTTTTTTTTGTCTTTTTACTCAGTCAATTAAACTCAGTCACAGAGACGGTGGCGGACTCTTCGTGGCTCGTGAAATCTAAGTTATATGCGCAGACACTGTTGCAAACTCTAATGCGCATACCTAGTCGAGTGCCGCGGTAGAAGCACGGGACTACTTACACGCTTATAGACATATGTGTGTGTGTGTGTGTGTGTGTGTGTGTGTGCAAGGCGTTCCTGTCGTACTCTCGTACAGGACAATACGACGGGGCCAGATATGGGCCATGCTTGGCGCAATGCTGTCTATCTCTGGCCCATGCTTGTAAACCCGCTTTGGCCCAGCCTTGGTAGAAGTAGACTCGGTAAGATCCAAGAGCGTCTAGCGAATGAGTCTTTTGAGCAGAGAGCTATTAGAGTTGTTCTCATTATTGAGCGAACTAGCGAACTAGCGACTAGCGAGAGAACTACTAGCGAACGAGTCTGCCGAGCAGAAGGCTCAGAGAATTGGTCTCATTGAGGAGCGTTTAGCTAAGGAGTCCGCCGAGCAGAGAGCTCGTGGATTAGTAGTGATACGAAACCGTACAGCAATCGAGTCTGCTCAGCCACGTGAGAACCGCCTAGCGGTAGCGCGTCAGACGTCACAAAGACTTCGTTCAATTACTGAGCGTAATTTTATAACCACCATAAATCAATATGCTGAAGTACCATGTACAATCTGTAAGAAATTATTATATCCAAAACAACAGACGTCATTAGTTAAAGCACGTTTTGATTTTTTTTTTTTGCTCGACTACCATAAAAAAAAGAAAAGTTCCTTCTCAGGCCTACTGGAACAACATGGAAGTTATATCTTTACCTCTTGAACTGACCGACTTGACAGACGTAGAACAAAGACTTTTGTTAAGAGTAGTTCCTTTTATAACTAGTTTCCACCCGCACCAAAGTGCTCGTCAACACGAATCAAACGAGCCCAAACTCGATAGAGTTGTGTTATTTAATTGCTGAGCTCCTATGGTCACCTTCTGGCTTCATCATCGAACCCTGCAGGATCCTAGTTAGCACCAAGCACCAAAGTGCTCGTCAACACTAATCAAATGAGCCCAAATTCGATAGAGTTGTGTCATTTAATTGCTGAGCTCCTATGACCATCTTCTAGCTACATCATCGGACCCTGCAGGATCCTAGTCACCACCAAGCACCAAAGTGCTCGTCAACATGAATCAAATGAGTCCAAACTCAATAGTCTTGTTATTAACCGATTTTTAACCATTTAATTATTAAGTTCCTGTGGTCACGTTCCGATTCAGATTCATCAGATCAGCTCCATGTCATAATAAGGTTTCATTGTCATTCAATTAACATACGTATACAAAATTTCAGCTCAATCGGTAACCGGGAAGTGGATCAAATTTACTTGCGAGATTTGATTTCAGACATCGAGATAGGTACAATAAATAAAAAAATGCTCATAAAACAAAAACTACTGGGCCTACCTGAATCAAATTTTTATGGGACCAATTCGAAACTATTCCGCATCAAAAAAAAGAATCACGTAATTCGGTTCAGAAACCTCGGAGAAATCGGTGTACATACATAAAAAAAATATACCAGCCGAATTGAAACCTCCTCCTTTTTTTGAAGTCGGTTAAAAATGGAATAATTTTATCAAATTAGTGTATTGTCATCGGTCCTCGATAAATCTACAAAGTTTGAACGAAATCTGGCCGTTTAAAGTGGGTCAAAATCGCGCCCAAAGAAGTCGGTTACAAACAAACATACAAACATACAAACATACAGGTGAAGCTAATAAAAAAAGCGTGTAAAAAGCGTGTAATAAACAGATAAACAGACAAAAATTCTAAAAATTATATTTTTGGCTTCGATATCGATTGTAGATCACGCCCCAAGTATTCTTTAAATAAAAATATTCAATGTACAGTTTTGACTTTCCTACGATTTTATTATTTGTAGAGATAATGCTATTTTTTATCGTCTATATTAATTTATATCTATACAAATAAATAAAATTAGAGTCTCTGTTTGTAACATTAAAATAACCGCTTTTTACTAAATTGATATGCATGTATACGCGATACATATACCACAACATTTTTTACAAATTTTGTCTGTCTGCCTGTCTGTTTGTTCCGGCTAATCTCTGAAACGGTTGGACCGTCTCTGGACTGGCTGGGACTTTCACTAGCAGATAGCTAATGTGATAGGAGTAACTTAGGCTACTTTTTTTTTCGAAAATTTTTCACGCGGACGAAGTCGTGGGCTCAGCTAGTATTAAATATAAATATTCACGGGACAAGTTAAATTTACTGTTTAACTTGTCCCGTGAATATCTATATTTATTTATATAGCATTTTCACTAAAAAGATCAGCAAAATTAAAGATTATTCTAAAAGATCAGAATTGAATTTTCTCTCTCATTTGTGATGCCAAAGAAAATAATTTTAATAATCATACGTATCTACTACAGTTACTCACGCGCATATACACACACAGAGATATACACAGAGAGATAGAGATACTTTATGATTATTTTCAATATAATATGTAATTTACTTCAATACAAATTGTACAAACAACACAGAGTCAGTCTTGAGTGTTCGGCCGGTGGCCGGTGGCCGGTGGGGAATCATTCAATAGCGCCCGCGCTAATAAATATATATAAGGGCTGTATATATATAATGTAGCTGTATATAAAAGGGCTGTCTCCCGTGAAATACATGTAACTCTAAAGTGTATGTTACCCTATTCAATTGCAGAAATAATCGAGAATACGAATAAGTATACTATTTATTATAATGTAACTATGAAAATAGAGGTTACACACTTGTAATACTTGTGGCTTCAGTTCCTGGATTGTTCGAGGTGGACGCTAATGAATGGAAGTCGCCGTCTAATGTAATTATTAACGTTAATTTTAATAGTGTACTTTTCTAATATAGGAAATAAAGTTTATTTATTAATTTATTTAAAATAGCCAGGTCGAAGTAATGTCGTTTGTTCCCAGTTTTTATTATGTCTACGTGTAAATAAATCAATGTTTTTAGTACTAAATAAAGAAACTACATAGAGGAAGATAATGTTGAAGGAAACATAGCATAAACATCAACATAATTCAACATAGAAAATAAAATTAAACGTCAAACCTTTTCATATACCATAATACAATATGCTTTTAGGACGTGTAGTATATCTATGACAATATTTTAACATTTTTTGAAGTCAAATTATTAAACTAACAAATAACAAAAAGGAAATTGCGTCGTTAGCTACGTAGACGAGAGCGATGATTCTACATAAGAAAAATACGTGCAATTCTATTAACAAGAAAACGTATTGCAAGAAAGTTAATATAACGCCCTGAAGGTCTATTTACATATTGAATACACTCTTTTTTTAAAGTTACACCGTCTAATGTCATTACATAAGAGCGATTTATCGCTAAGCACGTTTGCGTATCCACGGTTTATCCTGCATGTAGCATACAATGCAGGCATAGAAGACGACAACTGTTATCGACAGATGTTAATTTTAATACGTTTGAATAATCAATTTGTCATTACCGAGTTCATACTAGCTTGGCCTGCTTGCAAAATTTGCATAATGATGTTATATTAAACTTAAATCAGACTAATACAAAATATACATTTAAAAACTTGATAAAACTGATTATCTACACTAATATAGGGAGAGATTTATTTGTCAAATTGTTTGTAATAGATAAACTCAAAAGTACTTAAACGATTTCAAAAATTATTTCACCCATGAATAGCTTCATTATTCTAAAATAACATAGATTGAATTTTTACCCAATTCAGAAAAAGGAAATAATGTTTTTGGGTCACGCGAACGAAGTAGTGGGCAACAGCTAGTCGATTTATATATCTATAATCACAAATTACTTTATATCCCGAAAATGCGTTGTCTCCGAGAGATTTACAAAAAACAGACCGCAAAAAACAACAGCGAGCTGTAGGACGTTCCAGTATACGATAATTTGCCTACTTGATAAGCTTTTCTTTCATTTACCTTTTTTAGGATTTGTGAATAGTGTTGAAATATAAATAGTTATACGATATGATGGCGTAAAAATCCACCGCAAAACAAACCTTTACATGAAATATTCCATCGCTTTAAACAGTAAATTTGAAAATCATAAATATACATTAGATAAAAACATATGAGGTTAAAATCCATAAGTATCCGGGCTTGCTTTCTGCTTACAGCTAGGCACCTCGTAAAAGTGAGAGAAGGCAATTTGTAGTAGTTACATTTATAACATCATAACTATTACATGACCAGGTGGTAGAGTTCTGCGACATCTCGCCCGGGTTTAATACCATTCCTACCACTATAGCGTCGGTGATTGTCCCTGTCGTGCTTTGATTTCGAGGGTAAGGTATCCAATAAACTTATGCATGTGGCATTCTAACGCCACCGTACCAAGAGCAACGCAGCAATAAAATTTTAAGTGTTTAAAGGCGACGGTTATTTTTTTCCATTTGGAGAACCTTTTTTGAATTTGGAGAAAATCTGCTTGTTTGCTACCAAGTAATATTGCTATTGCTATCACATAAAATTGTTTACGATATGAAATCAAAATTGACTAGTGTTATTATTATACACTAGTCAATTTTTAACGGTTTTAACATCATAAATACTCCAAAATAGTTTATTAATTTTTGTGCACTCCTGATGGAAAGAGAAATAGTAGCCTATATACACCAATGATGTTAACAGTGTGTTGCTATCCATGTGGCAGAATGGCAATGCTATATGCATAAGTTTACCGGCTACCTTACCCTCCAATCCGGACCACGACAATGACAAACATTGACGCTATTGCAGCAGGAATAGGTACGGCGGTAGTACCGTTAACCCGGGCGAGACGATGCGGCACTCTACCATTTCGTAGTCACAGTGGTAGTGACACGTATAGCCAATCGGTCGCCTTTTAAGACCTGCATGGCAGGCCCCGGACCATACGGGGAAATAGGAATTGCTTTTTTCACTACTGCCCAATCATGTGAAGTCAACGTTTCAAGGTCAGTTTCTATTATCGCCATGGTGGATAAGATCCTTTCCTGTAGTTTGTGAAATCAAAGTAACAATATACAGTCAGTTGAATCCCAGCGCATTACAATATTTTGTTTAAGGTTAGGAAGATTCAAATGTTTTTGAACGCTTTTTAAGCTGACAAATGCTGAGCTGCTTCTTTTGAGACAAAAATAGGTGTGAACTCTAACATGACGTTGGAGTGAAGATTTTGACTGAAATAGGTAAGGGCGAAAGAGAGGGAGATATAATTTAAAGGAGACAACTCGTTTACTTTACTCTAAAATAAGAAAAAAAGTATTTTGGAAGTACAAAGTTGCAGTAAAGTCTCTTTGGTTGTACTGTTTATATTTGGCTGGTTTTGGAACAATAAATTAAATAGATCATATTTTAAATAATACCATGTATTCTAATCCTCTCGTTGATTCTTTCGTTTACTTAATCGTATACGATTATGTGTTTGTTTTTTTATCGTGTGGCGAATTTTCGTTTCAAATAACAAAGATTCTAAAGAAGTTTCTCTTCAATAACCGGGAGGTTTACAAGTGATTAAATATCTCAGAAAACGTTATTTTAATGTTTCCACCTCGAAAATAACAATATGCCTATCTGCTTGGCTTTCAATTAAAAAGGCGCGTTGAAAAATATGTCAAGCTTTAAAGGTAATTTCTTCTGCACGTGTTAACTTTCTCCATTAGGTAAAAAGGCTAATTAATGGGAGCGAGGCAGGTGACGACCTTAATATGTTTCCTTAATTACTCTCCAGGTGTATTTTACTTTCCAAATCTTTGAATATTTTATGAGCAATATCTATACTAGCATCATAGACAGATTGTCTTTAAAATAGTACTATGCGTTCCAACTGAGAATAGGACTGTCAGGATGACATAATTGCTCCGCATTTTGTTAAAACTTCATAAATAAAGAGTTAGGTGTGCCAAAAAAATCGAACAAAGAAATACTTAAAAAATATATTTTCATTCTAATTGGTATATTTTTTATTTAGATTCCCGTCAGATCATGTTACCATATATTAAAATAAGGTGTAAAATAACACGAATTTTATATATATGAACGGCTAGACTGATATATTTCTGTTTTTTTATTAATGAATACCTCTTTTTTATCGCCTCGGTGGTCTAGTGGTCCAGCGTTGGCGTCGACCACATGAGGTCCCGGGTTCGATTCCCGGGTCGGGCACTTAAAAAATGTGTTTTTCAGTTTTCTGATAAACACAAAGTTGCCCGGGATTATAAAGTGCCCGGTTGGCGATAGGCTTGCCACCTATCACATTTGTGGGACCAAGTATCTTCGACTAATCGTGGTTGCACTTGTTGTACCTCTGCCTACCCCTTCGGGGATACGGGCGTGAAGATACTTTTTTTTATTGATGAATATTATATTTTTAGGAATCAGAACTGATAAAAAATAAAAATAAAAACAATTTGAAATGATTTAAAAGTAATTTACTCTAAAATTAACTATTAGAATGACAAAACTCAGTATTTTCAAATCAAATTTGAATCTAATCTAAAACTGAATTCACTTTAACAATTATTCACAAAATAACACACCTTTTAATATTTAAAAACAACAATAAATAATTTTAAAACAACCGGTAACTTTCAAATCAAAAATATCAAAACAAAATAATAACCACAGAGCAAAAATAATATGGAACGAACTCACAGCACGTAGCGTCGATACCAACACCTTTCTTGTCAACGTCTGAGCGACAAATGTGCCTGAGATCTACTGAGACTCGGTATTTATAGAAAATAAGTGGGGATCGACGCCGCCTACTGTGATTTCTGCTTATACGGCCTCTCCTGATCGTGCACCGTCCTCGGCTGCACTGATGACCTCTTTTTCGGAAGGGCCGATGGTAGGCAAAACTATCTCTTGTCGCCCGTACATGATTCGCGTACTCTCGAAGAACCAGCACCAGTAATTATACCTGAAGCCTCTCCGGCGTCGTCGGGGTGATCGTCATCGCAATCTGTGTAACAACCAAGTTGTTAATTAATCACGACAACAGACGTTATTGCCTAGTCTGTCATTCATCACACATACAAGGCCCTCATACAGAACACGCTTTCGTAATGTTAGCTAAAACACTTCGCATTCAGAAGTATGCATACATCATCATACAAAAGTCTCAGTCATAATCATACTTGAACTTGTACAAGTTCCCCCATTAAAAACGTGTAACAGCACAGTGGCTGCCAGGCCTGGTGCTCATCCAGAGGACAAGACTTCACGCTCATCCGAAGACAAGACTTCATGCTCGTCCGGAGACAAGACTTCACGCTCATCCGAAGATAAGACTTCATGCTCATCCGAAGACAAGACTTCATGCTCATCCGAAGACAAGACTTCATGCTCGTCCGGAGACAAGACTTCACGCTCATCCAGAGGACAAGACTTCACGCTCGTCCGGAGACAAGACTTCATGCTCGTCCGGAGACAAGACTTCTAGGGCAGCATCCAATACGCGCCCTTAGGCTGCAAGTCTGCTGAGGCCCGAAACTCGAGGTTACTGGCCTCAAGAACACACCATGACTGCACCACACCAGCAGTCCGTTTCAACCAGCAAGGCAAACATTCGCCTTTCACTCGCACGCATGCTGATATATCACACGTGTTACCTTAACATAAGAAAACAAGTTAAATAAATGGTTGAAGCTTACTTTCGAAAAATGCAGCACAACTCTCCGGACACCACTCGCCTTTCCAAGGTATCATATACTGAGCTGCGGCCTGAGTTGTTTTGCCTCTAGCACCGCTCAGTAACTTCAGCTCGTAGCGATCACTTGGTAACACCTTAATAATGCGGTACGGTCCCCTCATACCGGGGTCAAGTTTCCCAGTGGATTGTGTGTACTTAATTACAAACACTTGATCGTTGACCTGGAATTGTTTTGGCGGGTGTCTTCGACGATTTACCCGAGAATCTTGACGATCTCGATTTTTGTCAAGCAACGCCTTAGCAGAGCTTCTACTGAGTTCCCTCAAGGCTTCGCGATTAGGGCTGGAGTTCTCGAAGGCAACATCGCGGATCAGCGCACGAATCACAGGAGTGGTCGCGTTAGTACCAATCAACAAATACAAAGCAGAATATTGTGTGGTTTTTTGTTTTGTTACATTTAAAACTAATTGAATTTTACCCAAAATATCGGACCAAGTTGAAGATTTATTGCTGCTCTCTATGCGGAGCAAATTAAGAACGGTCCTCACATAGCGCTCGGCTTGCCCGTTCGAATGATGCATTTCGGGCGTTATGTGATGGACCTCACAACCCATTTCAGATACCCAACTGGTAAAGGCTGACGCTTCAAACATACGGCCACGGTCGCAAACAATTAGTTTTGGCGTGCCAAATAGGGATATTGCGTTACTGAAAACCCGTTTTAATTCATTTGTATCCTGTCTGTACATAGGATAGAGTAAACAAAATTTAGTAAATGAATCGACCACAACTAGCACAAACTTATAACCATTGGATTCTGGTAATGGACCTAACACGTCCACATGCACTGTGTTAAATGGAATGTCAGGTTTTTCCCATGATGTAATGGGCTGACGTGGGGCTCGTGGAATGCGTTTCTTAGAAATGCAAACTAAACAGTGGGAGGTGTACTTTTGAACGAATTGCTTTAAGCCAGGGAACCAAAAATGTTTTAGAATTAGATCATAAGTCTTGTCGGCTCCGATATGTTCGTGCTCGTCGTGGAAGACCCGCAGTAAGCTGAGCCTGTGTCCCTTGGGTATGTAACAAAGTAACCGAGGCTCCTCACCAACGGCTGAATAGCGGTAATAAAGCACGTTGTTTTGACATACGTACCGATTGGGATCTAAATTACCATCTTCTAGTTTTCGAATGAGATCAAGTGTCTCGGAATCAGCTGCTTGGGCTATTTGTGCCCAGTTCAAGGGTCTATGTTATTGACTTGCAACGCTGGCGGATTTCTACTCAAGTAATCTGCATGGCCCATCATAACACCTTTACGATATTGAATTTCAAAATTGAAGTCCTGCATGTATATCCACCAGCGTGCAACTCGAGGAAGAAGATCTTTCTTGCGCTCGGTGGCCTTCAAGGCATTGCAATCAGTAATGATCTTAAAACTTATACCAATTAAGTAATGTCGAAAATGTTGCAGTGCCTTGACGACAGCCAGCGTTTCCAATTCATAAGAATGGTATTTAGGCTCTGCACCTTGAGTAACCCTGCTGAAATATGCTACCACTCGTTTGTTACCATCTACGTGAACCTGCATCAGTACTGCCCCATACCCTGCGCTACTAGCGTCAGTATGTAGTTCAGTTGGAAGGCTCGGGTCAAAAATCGCAAGTATAGGCTCGCTGGTTAACTGTGTTAAGAGCTCATGGCGGACTTGGTCTTGCTCGGGTCCCCATTCAAATTTAACATCTTTCTTTGTAAGACGCGAGATACATGCGGTTTTTGTCGCGTAGCCTTCGATATATCGCCGAAAATATCCCGCAAGACCCAAAAATTGGCGTACTTGTTTAACGTTAGTAGGAGTAGGTGAATTGACTAACGCTTCTATTTTATGCAAACTCGGCCTAACCTGACCGTGATTAATTACACGACCTAGGTACTCTATTTTAGTGACGAGGAAGGAACATTTTCGCAAATTAACAGAGAATCCGGCCTCTGTCAAAGTCTTTAGAACGTCGCGTAACAGAGAGACGCCATCATCAATAGACATGCTCAGAAGGAGTACATCATCAATATACACCAGAACGCTGCCATTATCTATAAATCTGCGCAAAGTGTTATTAATAATCCGCTGATAAACAGTGGGAGAATTACATAAGCCAAACGGCATTTTCAAATACTCATAATGCGCTTCAGGGGTTACGAAGCCAGTTTTGTGGATCGAGCTCTCCTCAATGGGGATCTGATGGAATCCTGAAGCCATGTCCAAAGATGAGAAGAATTTAGAGCCCCCAAGCCGGTCAATGTGGTCGTCTATCAAGGGAAGGGGATACCTATCCTTGACAGTAATGCGATTCAGTGCTCGAAAGTCAACGCACATTCGGTCTGAGCCATCTTTTTTCTTGACCAATATGATCGGGCTTGCGTACTCAGAATTCGATTCCCTAATAATCTTTTTGTCCAACAAATCCTGACAAATCTCGCGAACTTTAAGTTTTTCTGGATACGATAAACGATACGGATGGTATGCAACGGGTACGTCACTTGTCAGGCTGATGTTCATTTTACCCGTTTTCACAGTCGTAGTTGCTGTACCAGATATTAAGAACGGAGAGAACTCTTTAATGACGACCATCAGCTCAGCAAGCTTTACACCGTCGAGGGGTGTATTTATTGCATCAGACTCGCTAGTGTTCAAAGTATTTACCTTTAGTGCCCTATCCGAGGTATGGGTCAAGAACTGCTCATGTTTCGTACGAATAAACGTAACGCTATCACGGTTGAGAACGTCCGTCCCTATTATGATGGGCGTATTCATATATGACGCGGGTACTATGATAAAGTCAACCTCAAGCGCGATATTACGTAGCTCAACCGTTAGGGTAATGTATTCATGAGCAACAAACTCTTTGCCGCCTATTCCCTTTAAAGAACAATTAATTGGTTTATGCGAACCAGAAAAGTAATTGACTACCGCAGATGATATCAAAGACACATTGAGTGCACCACTGTCAATCAAGATATCGACGGGTATACCCTGGATCACGGCTGTGCTTATATCGTTATTGTTCGCAGTTGAAAGTTCGTTGCACAAATTAACTCTATGCTGGTTATTATTATTGTTTTGAACCTGAGATCGAGCTTTAGTAAAGCAATCGCTTTCTTTGTGCCCATGTTTTTTGCAAAAAGAGCAAATAACCGATTTAAAACCATTATTGGTCTTCTTGGGACACTTGTCCCTTAAGTGACCAGTGTCACCGCAAGCAAAGCAATTAATTCCAGGTTTAGCGGGACGATTGGGATTACGTTTACGAAGATTGAATGGTTTTGATCTGATGAAATGGTGATTGTCAGATTTGGTGGACTTAGTATAGGTCGCTAAAAAGGAAACCAAATTTACCGTTGTTAAGTCGGCATTGGTAGCTGCAGCGCGCACTTGTATATCGCTGATACCGAAGATGACTATTTGTACCATAAGATCTTCACTTAAGCCTTTTACCATACGTAACCGTAATAACGAACGACGCGCATATTCAGCGTATGACAAAAATTTTTCTGATGTTGTGTTTATAACTTCGTGAAGAATCTGCGCGTAGTTAATTTTCTGCGGACACAGGGACTTAAATTCTTTCACGAAATTAGACCACGAGCGTTCGTTAGTCGTCCACTCGTTTAACCAAATTTTGGCGTCACCTCTTAGACAATTAGCTACACGGGAAAAACACTCATAATCGTCCCAATGGTTCGCCCGTATAGCCCGTTCCACTTCGTTGCACCACACCTCAAAATTATTTACAGCCGGATCAAAATTTGACACATAATAATTACTGGGTTTAGATTTCGTTAACGTACCCAATGCTTCAACTAGTGTTTGAGTCGCAGAAGCACTATTTTTATTAAGCGGGGGTGTGCTACAACGAACAGAGGACGGCACACGCGAACCACTGGCTGTGTTTTCCTCAATAGCAATTAATCGCGACATAATCGATCCTAAAGCGTCCTTCACCGAGTTGTCTTGAGGGTAGGATCGAGGTTTACTTGAGTGACGACGTAAACTAACTGAACGGGACCTTTCACGCAAACAATAATTGTTGCGAGAACGGGAGCGATCGCGGCGTGAACGAGTCCCGTCGCATCGTGAGCGCGATCTTACACGGTGCGAACGAGTCCTATGATGACGCGAATGCGAGCGTGATCTATCACAACGTGAGCGCGAGCGCAACCTTCGCTGTGAAGGTGAACGAGTCCTACTTCGACGCGAACACGATCTATCACGATGCATGTAGGAACGAGACCCTCCACAGCGTGTATGCGAGTATGTCCTATCACGGCCCGAACATTGTCTATCGTTTCGCAAGAAATCGTTTCTAAGACTACCCTCAACTTCAGATCGAAGCGGAGGCGTCCTAACTGACCGTTTACGTGAAGAACGTGGCATTTTGTTCAAAAATTAACGGTTGCTTACTCGCTAGGTTTATTTGTGAGCGAAGTCCTATCCCAATTCTGATTTTAGGAATCAGAACTGATAAAAAATAAAAATAAAAACAATTTGAAATGATTTAAAAGTAATTTACTCTAAAATTAACTATTAGAATGACAAAACTCAGTATTTTCAAATCAAATTTGAATCTAATCTAAAACTGAATTCACTTTAACAATTATTCACAAAATAACACACCTTTTAATATTTAAAAACAACAATAAATAATTTTAAAACAACCGGTAACTTTCAAATCAAAAATATCAAAACAAAATAATAACCACAGAGCAAAAATAATATGGAACGAACTCACAGCACGTAGCGTCGATACCAACACCTTTCTTGTCAACGTCTGAGCGACAAATGTGCCTGAGATCTACTGAGACTCGGTATTTATAGAAAATAAGTGGGGATCGACGCCGCCTACTGTGATTTCTGCTTATAATATTATAAATTATAATACTTTATTCTGGACAAAGACAACCCAAACCCACAAACATCGCAACAAAATTGGCTCCGTCGCTTTTGACTTGTAAATGGTGTAACTATCTCGACTTTTTTATACATGTGGTTTAGCAGCTAAACTAATGTTTTTTACTTATTTTTATTGATGAAAATAATACTATTTGTTCTTCAATAAATCAGCACTATTTTTTGAACAAATATTTTTTTGCTGACATTACTAATTTCACACTTGTGGTATGAAGTTGATAACAAGCGCAATCCTATTCTTAGTTAGGACGCATAATATTTGTTTGTTTTGGTATACTATGTATCTAGAGAAATAGATTTGTCCGTACAGTACCCGGCGATAAATATTGCACATCGACCTTTGGAAAGAGACAATCGGCTAATTTCAGCTTCGTAGAGCGTTATCTCTGTCGCACAAAATACAAACAGTCCGGTACCTATTAGGAGCTGTAAAACAAGTATGATTTGCTTCTTTTGATATTTTTATTCTTTGTATAAAATACACTAATTACACGCTTTTTATTAGCTTCACCTGTATGTTTGTATATTTGTATGTTTGTTTGTAACCGACTTCTTTGGGCGCGATTTTGACCCACTTTAAACGGCCAGATTTCGTTCAAACTTTGTAGATTTATCGAGGACCGATGACAATACACTAATTTGATAAAATTATTCCATTTTTAACCGACTTCAAAAAAAGGAGGAGGTTCTCAATTCGGCTGGTATATTTTTTTTATGTATGTACACTGATTTCTCCGAGGTTTCTGAACCGAATTACGTGATTCTTTTTTTGTTTGATGCGGAATAGTTTCGAATTGGTTCCATAAAAATTTGATTCAGGTAAGCCCCGTAGTTTTTGTTTTATGAGCATTTTTTTATTTATTGTACCTATCTCGATGTTTGAAATCAAATCTCGCAAGTAAATTTGATCCACTTCCCGGTTACCGATTGAGCTGAAATTTTGTATACGTATGTTAATTGAATGACAATGAAACCTTATTATGACATGGAGCTGATCTGATGAATCTGAATCGGAAGGTGACCACAGGAACTTAATAATTAAATGGTTAAAAATCGGTTAATAACAAGACTATTGAGTTTGGACTCATTTGATTCATGTTGACGAGCACGTTGGTGCTTGGTGGTGACTAGGATCCTGCAGGGTCCGATGATGTAGCTAGAAGATGGTCATAGGAGCTCAGCAATTAAATGACACAACTCTATCGAATTTGGGCTCATTTGATTAGTGTTGACGAGCACTTTGGTGCTTGGTGCTAACTAGGATCCTGCAGGGTTCGATGATGAAGCCAGAAGGTGACCATAGGAGCTCAGCAATTAAATAACACCAACTCTATCGAGTTTGGGCTCGTTTGATTCGTGTTGACGAGCACTTTGGTGCGCGTGGAAACTAGTTGTAAAAGGAACTACTCTTAACAAAAGTCTTTGTTCTACGTCTGTCAAGTCGGTCAGTTCAAGAGGTAAAGATATAACTTCCATGTTGTTCCAGTAGGCCTGAGAAGGAACTTTTCTTTTTTTATGGTAGTCGAGCAAAAAAAAATCAAGACGTGCTTTAACTAATGACGTCTGTTGTTTTGGATATAATAATTTCTTACAGATTGTACATGGTACTTCAGCATATTGATTTATGGTGGTTATAAAATTACGCTCAGTAATTGAACGAAGTCTTTGTGACGTCTGACCGCTAGGCGGTTCTCACGTGGCTGAGCAGACTCAATTGCTGTACGGTTTCGTATCACTACTAATCCACGAGCTCTCTGCTCGGCGGACTCCTTAGCTAAACGCTCCTCAATGAGACCAATTCTATGAGCCTTCTGCTCGGCAGACTCGTTCGCTAGTAGTTCTCTCGCTAGTCGCTAGGTCGCTAGTTCGCTCAATAATGAGAACAACTCTAATAGCTCTCTGCTCAAAAGACTCATTCGCTAGACGCTCTTGGATCTTACCGAGTCTACTTCTACCAAGGCTGGGCCAAAGCGGGTTTACAAGCATGGGCCAGAGATAGACAGCATTGCGCCAAGCATGGCCCATATCTGGCCCCGTCGTATAGTCCTGTATGGGAGTACGACAGGAATGCCTTGCACACTTACACACACACACACACACACACACATATGTCTATAAGCGTGTAAGTAGTTCCGTGCTTCTACCGCGGCACTCGACTAGGTATGCGCATTAGAGTTTGCAACAGTGTCTGCGCATATAACTTAGATTTCACGAGCCACGAAGAGTCCGCCACCGTCTCTGTGACTGTGTTTAATTGACTGAATAAAAAAACAAAAAAAAAAACAAAATAAATGTACATAATATTTATAGATATAGATATATCACCATCCATGTTATATATATATATATATATATATATATATATATATATATATATATATATATATATATATATATACAGTCTTGTAGTTTTCGTTTTTTATTAATTGTAATTAAACGACACTGAATTTATTAGCCATTCGCATATATATATATATATATATATATATATATATATATATATATATATATATATATATATATATATATATATACAGTCTTGTAGTTTTCGTTTTTTATTAATTGTAATTAAACGACACTGAATTTATTTCGATGATCTACAATTGCCGATTTACAATTAAAAAAATAACTCAAATAATTGATTTTTTCATAAGTTACAGTGTTTCCGGAGTTTCATACATGACGGACATGAAAATTTTTTGACCTATTTTCATATTTTTTCCGTTTCTATTGCACTAAATTAATTTTTAGCAAGTATAGAATTAATCTCCATTAAATTATCTCGACAATAGTATGCAAAATATCTTGATTCCGTTAACTAACAAGGCTATAATACTAAAAATAGTTGCCAAAATAAGGCGAAAAAAATTTCCGAAGGTGGTATCAAGAGTCTTCGCAACCGGCGTGTGTGTATGAAAAGAGTGATGAATGTGGAGGAAGCGAGACAAGCCTGCAAGGATCGTTATGTATGGCACTCGGTTCTCTCTGCCTACCCCGTAAGGGATCTGGCGTGAAGATATGTATATATGAAAAAAAATTTTCGGTCGTAAAGCACTCTCTGATGCTTCGCATCATGAGTCGTGCAATAGTTTAAAATTAAAAAAACAAGCTATTATAAATAAACCAAACTAAAAAGTAGAAAATAAATAATAGTTTAAAAAAACTAAAAAACACGCTTTTTATAGAAAACCGAACTAAAAAAATAGAAAATAAATTTTAATAAATTTAAATTAAGAATAGTGTTAAAAATTTCAATAATTATAAATTAATAATAGTGTGAATAAAAAAATAATTTTATTTAAAAAAAAGCGTGGGGTGCTTTTTAAGATATTACCGAAATGATAATCACTCTACTCATATGTGTCAATAAAATATTTATAACTATTGACACCATGCACCCCACGCTTTTTTTTAAATAAAATTATTATTTTTTATTCACACTATTATTAATTTATAATTATTGAAATTTTTAACACTATTCTTAATTTAAATTTATTAAAATTTATTTTCTATTTTTTTAGTTCGGTTTTCTATAAAAAGCGTGTTTTTTAGTTTTTTTAAACTATTATTTATTTTTCTATAAGTGATGGCTTTAGGTTGGGGTAAAATAAAATAAAAAAACATTTTTACATTATGTTTACGTATTTAATTATTTTGGAACATTACAGCTTTTGTGTACATAATAAACACCATTATACCTATTGCTAAAATGAGACATTGCAATAAAAATAATAATAATTCTAATTCTCAATTACTTCCATTTCACTATCTGTGCTCTCAAAGAGGTCAATATCACTGTCACTATCAGCCGTATTTATTACTAATCTATCAGTGTAATTGTCTAAACTGTGTTGAATGCTTCTATATTCATTCTCACATTTGATTGCATGATCGCAAACCTTTTTCCACTCTTCAGCGCCGATCATGTTTACTTTTTCAGTCAATAATGTTTTTACTGTAGTTAAGTTCATACCCACATTTCTAGAGGCTACATAGCCTTTCAGTTGAGACCATATATTTTCAATTGGATTAAAATCCGGATGATATGGTGGCAATCGCAACACAGTGTGCCCATGTTCGGCAAGTATTTTGTCCACAGAAAACTCTGTATACCTCTCCTTGTGCTGACATATAATAGCGTAAATCTGGGTTTTTGTTAATTTTGGATCAACTGGAATTTCATGTCTGTTTAACCAGTTGATCATTTCCCGTTTAATGGTGTTTGAGTTGGGGGGTCTCTCAACATACTTGTTGTGATAGGGTGCGTTGTCGATAACTAGAACAGAATCACTGGGTATATTTGGGATTAATTGGTTAACCAGCCATTTCTCATAGTTATCGTTATTCATTTCATTGTGATAGTCACCTGTAGTGTCCGTGGATTTATACGTTAAAAAAGCACCGGGTACAAAGCCTTTTTCATTTCCCGCATGAACTATTATCAAACGTTGACCTTTTGAAATTGGCTTTTTTACTCCTTTTTTCTTATCGTCACTCCAAAATTTCCCTTTAGTGTGGGATGCATGTATATATGACTCATCCATGTAGACGATATTTTTTCCTGTTTCGCGAAATTTGCGTATTTTATCAAGGTATTCCATTCGTTTGAGCTAACGTCGTGCTTTTCCATTAGAATTTTTCGATTATCTTCCATTTTAGTGAACTGAAATCCCATGTCATGAAGTATTTTTATTATTACACGCTTTTTATTAGCTTCACCTGTATGTTTGTATGTTTGTATGTTTGTTTGTAACCGACTTCTTTGGGCGCGATTTTGACCCACTTTAAACGCCCAGATTTCGTTCAAACTTTGTAGATTTATCGAGGACCGATGACAATACACTAATTTGATAAAATTATTCAATTTTTAACCGACTTTAAAAAAAGGAGGAGGTTCTCAATTCGGCTGGTATATTTTTATGTATGTACACCGATTTCTCCGAGGTTTCTGAACCGAATTACGTGATTCTTTTTTTGTTTGATGCGGAATAGTTTCGAATTGGTCCCATAAAAATTTGATTCAGGTAGGCCCAGTAGTTTTTGTTTTATGAGCATTTTTTTATTTATTGTACCTATCTCGATGTCTGAAATCAAATCTCGCAAGTAAATTTGATGCACTTCCCGGTTACCGATTGAGCTGAAATTTTTTATACGTATGTTAATTGAATGACAATGAAACCTTATTATGACATGGAGCTGATCTGATGAATCTGAATCGGAAGGTGACCACATGAACTTAACAATTAAATGATTAAAAATCGGTTAATAACAAGACTATTGAGTTTGGACTCATTTGATTCATGTTGACGAGCACTTTGGTGCTTGGTGGTGATTAGGATCCTGCAGGGTCCGATGATGTAGCTAGAAGATGGTCATAGGAGCTCAGCAATTAAATGACACAACTCTATCGAATTTGGGCTCATTTGATTAGTTTTGACGAGCACTTTGGTGCTTGGTGCTAACTAGGATCCTGCAGGGTTCGATGATGAAGCCAGAAGGTGACCATAGGAGCTCAGCAATTAAATAACACAACTATATCGAGTTTGGGCTCGTTTGATTCGTGTTGACGAGCACTTTGGTGCGGGTGGAAACTAGTTATAAAAGGAACTACTCTTAACGAAAGCCTTTGTTCTACGTCTGTCAAGTCGGTCAGTTCAAGAGGTAAAGATATAATAACTTCCATGTTGTTCCAGTAGGCCTGAGAAGGAACTTTTCTTTTCTTTATGGTAGTCGAGCAAAAAAAAATCAAAATGTGCTGTGACTAATGACGTCTGTTGTTTTGGATATAATAATTTCTTACAGATTGTACATGGTACTTCAGCGTATTGATTTATGGTGGTTATAAAATTACGCTCAGTAATTGAACGAAGTCTTTGTGACGTCTGACGCGCTACCGCTAGGCGGTTCTCACGTGGCTGAGCAGACTCGATTGCTGTACAGTTTCGAATCACTACTAATCCACCAGCTCTCTGCTCGGTGGACTCCTTAGCTAAATGCTCCTCAATGAGACCAATTCTATGAGCCTTCTGCTCGGCAGACTCGTTCGCTAGTAGTTCTCTCGCTAGTCGCTAGTTCGCTCAATAATGAGATCAACTCTAATAGCTCTCTGCTCAAAAGACTCATTCGCTAGACGCCCTTGGATCTTACCGAGTCTACTTCTACCAAGGCTGGGCCAAAGCGGGTTTACAAGCATGGGCCAGAGATAGACAGCATTGCGCCAAGCATGGCCCATATCTGGCCCCGTCGTATTGTCCTGTAGTTTTAGTTTTTTATTAATTGTAATTAAACGACACTGAATTGATTAGCCATTCGCATTCGATGATCTACAATTGCCGATTAGAATAAAAAAAAATAACTCAAATAATTGATTTTTTTCATAAGTCACAGTGTTTCCGGAGTTTCATACATGACGGACAGGAAATTTTTTGACCTATTTTCATATTATTTTCCGTTTGTATTGCACTAAATTAATTTTTAGCAAGTATAGAATTAATCTCCATTAAATTATCTCGACAATAATATGCAAAATATCTTGATTCCGTTAACTAACAAGGCTATAATACTAAAAATAGTTGCCAAAATAAGGCGAAAAAAATTTCCGAAGGTGGTATCAAGAGTCTTCGCAACCGGCGTGTTTGTATGAAAAGAGTGATGAATGTGGAGGAAACGAGACAAGCCTGCAAGGATCGTGATGTATGGCACTTGGTTCTCTCTGTCTACCACGTAAGGGATCTGGCGTGAAGATATGTATATATGAAAAAAAAATTTCGATCGTAAAGCACTCTCTGATGCTTCGCATCATGAGTCGTGCAATAGTTTAAAATTAAAAAAACAAGCTATTATAAATAAACCAAACTAAAAAGTAGAAAATAAATAATAGTTTAAAAAAACTAAAAACACGCTTTTTATAGAAAATCGAACTAAAAATTATAAAATAAATTTTAATAAATTTAAATTAAGAATAGTGTTAAAAATTTCAATAATTTTAAATTAATAATAGTGTGAATAAAAAAAAATAATTTTATTTTAAAAAAAGCGTGGGGTGCTTTTTAAGATATTACCGAAATGATAATCTCTCTACTCATATGTGTCAATAAAATATTTATAACTATTGACACCATGCACCCCACGCTTTTTTTTAAATAAAATTATTATTTTTTATTCACACTATTATTAATTTAAAATTATTGAAATTTTTAACACTATTCTTAATTTAAATTTATTAAAATTTATTTTATAATTTTTAGTTCGATTTTCTATAAAAAGCGTGTTTTTAGTTTTTTTAAACTATTATTTATTCTCAATGTTTTTTCAGACCCATTGTAATTAATAGCTTCAGATAACTTAGCTTTTAATGATTTTATTGTTGGCAGTTCATTAAATCGTAAGTGAAAATCATACACCATTCTTCGAACAACATCGTAATCAAAATCGTCCATATCCAAACGAAATTGCTTTTTTGGTCTCCCTTTTTTTGGAGTGCTGAACTTAATTTCAGTCGAATGTGTTTCAGTACTGACTTCGTTTAATATATTGTTCAAAGTTCTTCTTGAAATTCCAGTGGCATTTGCAACTCGCTCTTGAATCTTCTTAAAATAACAACTTACATTTTCATCTACTTTTTTTTTAAATCTATCAGCTTCGCTTACAAAGTATTTATAAACATTGTAGATAATTTCACGTGACTGACCTCGTAAAGGTTTCCCTCTTTTTCCGAAAGATGCCATATTACAACTTTAAATTATTTAAATTTGTGGGTGTTATCAACTCTAAATATATATTTTGATCAGGACGCGACTGCACTCTATCGTACTTGAACAATTACTGACTAAACGTCACATAGGTAGTGTGGGACAGAGATAACGCTTTACGAAGCCGAAATTATCCGATTGTCTCTTTCCAAAGTTCGATGTGCAATATTTATCGCCGGGTACTGTAATATATAAAATCTAAAATGGCCGTGCCTATGGTATACAATTGAAAAATAGACTATCTGTCATTCCGTTTGGGAATTCATAAAAGATGAACTATTGGCTATAGGTACGGTAGTACTATTAGGTATTCTGTGCTATAGCTAAGTGTGACTACCTACGTGACTAGGTGGTAGATTACCCAAAGTCTCAACCGCGTTTGGTACCGCCGCCTTACCTGTTCTTACCACATTTAAAAAAACCTATAAAAATTAGCCCACCTCAAATTATATAGTTTTTTAGTAGGGAAGGATAAAAAATAGACTACAAGCAATGACTACAAGTTACATTATTTATTCATTTTTTTTTTAAAACTATAGTTTTTGCACTTTTTGCATTTTTTAACAATTTTTGTCTTCAATAAAACTAGCATAAACTTTATCGCAGTAAATTTTTAAATTAATACAAATCAAAAGCTCATTTTTTAACTTATTAGTTTGTGTTGCAAAGTTGCAAAATATAAACATTGATCTATTGTTTTATTCGTTATTCGTTTTCCGATTTAAATTGTAGCCGGTAAAATTATTCCGCCACGAAGATAACACCGCAACATTAACATCTTTGGTGTCTATAAGCGATGCCAGTATCTTTCCATCAGGGAAAAATACAATTTTAGTTTTTTTAATCTCACCCTGATTAAGGACGTCATATAGGTCCGAACTAGTCAGAACCTACACCGATTAAACGTGAGTGTAGCCATTTTAGGGTTCCGTACGGAACCCTATTACTAAGCCTCCGCTGTCTGTCTGTCTGTCTGTCACCAGGCTGTATCTCATAAACCGTGATAGTTAGAAAGCTGAAATTTTTACAAATTATATATTTCCGTTGCCGCTAAACAACAAATACTAAAAATAAAAAAATGAAAATATTAAGGGACTAAAAAACAAATTGGTTGTAAGGGCGACGCCGCGGGCACTACCTCGTTAATTAAAATATGTATTAAAATGTCGATATAATAGCATATCGGTATTAAATTACTTACTGGAGATAGCTTCGAGCATAATAACTTTCATTTCACATAATGGAAAGTGTAAGAACGTTCATTTCCCTAGAAAAAGCAAACTTACTTTTGCCTTGAATTAAGACGTGACATATTTTTACTTCTTTGTATAAAGATTTCTTATCTTTATTTAATGGTTCATTTGCTTTTTTGCTTAATTAAAATGATAAAATTATTAGAACTTTTGTGAGACATTATAAACTAAATAACTAAAAACCGGCCAAGTGCGAGTCGGACTCGGGCACGAAGGGTTCCATACCATCATCTTTAAAAATACGAAAAAAACACGTTTATTGTAAAAAAAATGAAAACCATGCAATAAACGTGTTTTTTTCGTATCAATTAGAGACGATGGTACGGAGCCCTTCGGGCTCGAGTCCGATTCGCACTTGGCCGGTGTTTTATGCTTGTTATCTCAAAACTCGGTTATATATTAATTTTAATATTACTTTTTGTTTAGGAGGGTATATTTTCAATTTGGTCCTATAATATATTGGCAATACCGTCAGTGCTTGTCAATGTCGTATTTTGGTTTGGAGGTTAAGGTAGCCGGTAGACTTATGCACGTGGCAATGCCATCCCGCCAAACGGATAACAACGCACCATTAACATCTTAGATGTCTATAGGCGATGATTGCTCTTTCTATCAGGAGAGCCATGTGCTTGTTTGCTGTTATCGTGTAAAATAAAAATATATAAACATATATAAATACTAGCTGTTGCCTGCGACTTCGTCCGCGCGGACTTCGTTTACTCCGCACTGCTCCTCCCCTGTAGGTGATAGCGTGATAATATGTAGCCTATATGTTGACCCGACCTGTTAGTAATATTCGTGCAAAATTTTAAGTAAATCCATGCAGTACTTTTTGAGTTTACCCCGGGCATACATACAGACAAACAGACATACAGACAAAGAGACAAAAATTCTAAAAACTATATTTTTCGCTTCGGTATCGATTATAGATCACGCCCCAAGTATTTTTTAAAAAAATATTCAATGTACAGTTTTGACTTTCCTACGATTTTATTATATGTATAGATGGTGAAGATCTGGGCCAAGGTTCCAAAGACACCTGAGTCCACTCTCAGGTATTTTTGGGACCTCACTTTCGGTATCTTTGGAAATCACTTGTTAAAGTTTTACTGCGTTTATATTATTTGTAGAGACGATTTTATTGAATACGCTGGACTAAAATAAGCGCGAGTACTTATATACTTATATAACTTTTATATTGGAATAATTATTTTCCAAAAACACCGTTCTATAAAGTTTCATTAGCACAAGTACGCAAGTACGCAGTGCTTTGTAATTTATCGTCGACACCAATAACACTGGTGTTTGCGTTTCGACGTAGCAAATGTTCTTGCTCATTGCTAACAAGGAGTTATTTGTATTGCATGCGTTTTAGTTTGTACCTACTGAATATAATTGTAAATAGTTTGTCTTGTTGCATAAATTAATTAAAGAAATGTCAGTATTGGTGTTGAAAATTGTTGCGCTCTATAACGTTACCTAAATTTAGATACTATGTACAAGGTTTTTTTTATATGAATACACACATCTTCTTCGAGGTTCTTCTGATGGAAGGAAATAACTGTCGCCTATAGACATCAAAGATGTTAATGGTGCGTTGTGTTAATGCCACATGCATATATTGTTCGTGTATTATCAACAATTTTATGTGACAGAATTCTAGAACGTCTTGCCCGGGTTTGGTACCACCTCTTACCTTTTCCTGCAATAGCGTCATTGCTTGTTACTGTTGTGATCGACAAAGACTCCGATAGACATTTTTACAATAGTTAATTACAAGTTAATAATTCAGTATTAGCTAGCTAGCGGTGCCCATCGTTATACAATTTTGTTATTATTCTTACACGTTGCTTTGTTATATTTATAAAAGCCTGGTTGTCCCGCGCAGCTTCGTCTGCGATAAGGTACCTAATCAATAAATGAAATTTTATCTTCATCCACTATTTCATTCCTTTAAGGGATTAATTTTTATAGAAGGCTTATGTATAACCCCGTGTCTAAAGAAGGCCTATGTAAACGACCGCCCCGTTGGTCGAGTGGTTAGTGACCCTGACTACAATCGACAGGGTTCGGGTTCAATCCCTGACGGGGACAGGCATTCGTGTGATGAGCATTTGGGTGTTTATATGTATTATATATATATATATATATATATATATATATATATATATATATATATATATATATATATATATATATATATATATATATATATATATATATTTATTTATTTCTGTGTATTAATATCGTTGACTAACATCCTTAATACAAGCAAATAATTTGCTTACTTTGGGGTTAGATCAATTCGTGTGATTTGTCCCGTGAATATTTATTATTTATTTATTATAATTATGATACAAAGCTGCGCCCTGTAGACCGCTACATAATAAAAGTTTTTGGTGAATCCCGCGGAAACAACTTGTTTTTCCAGGATGAAAAGTAGCCTATGTGCTATTCCAGGTCATCATCTGCCTGCGTTGAGTAGTTTTTGCGTGATTGAGTAACAAGCATTTTTCCAAACATACCTACATTAACAAGACTTTTACACGAGCGATCAACGAGGCGGCAATTGACGAAAATATTGAACATTGAACATACGCCACTGAATAAAAAGTTCAAGATGCACAGTCTCGAACAAAACTGACACTCAAAACTCATATGAGTACCTAATTAATAATTATAGATACGACAATAAATAATAGTTTAAAAAAACTAAAAAACACGCTTTTTATAGAAAACCGAACTGAAAAATAGAAAATAAATTTTAATAAATTTAAATTAAGAATAGTGTTAAAAATTTCAATAATTATAAATTAATAATAGTGTGAATAAAAAAAATAATTTTATTTAAAAAAAAGCGTGGGGTGCATGGTGTCAATAGTTATAAATATTTTATTGACACATATGAGTAGAGTGATTATCATTTCGGTAATATCTTAAAAAGCACCCCACGCTTTTTTTAAAATAAAATTATTTTTTTTATTCACACTATTATTAATTTATAATTATTGAAATTTTTAACACTATTCTTAATTTAAATTTATTAAAATTTATTTTCTATTTTTCAGTTCGGTTTTCTATAAAAAGCGTGTTTTTTAGTTTTTTTAAACTATTATTTATTTTCTACTTTTTAGTTTGGTTTATTTATAATAGCTTGTTTTTTTTTAATTTTCAACTATTGCACGACTCATGATGCGAAGCATCAGAGAGTGCTTTACGATCGAAAATTTTTTTTCATATATACATATCTTCACGCCAGCTCCCTTACGGGGTAGGCAGAGAGAACCGAGTGCCATACATCACGATCCTTGCAGGCTTGTCTCGCTTCCTCCACATTCATCACTCTTTTCATACACACAAGCCGGTTGCGAAGACTCTTGATACCACCTTCGGAAATTTTTTTCGCCTTATTTTGGCAACTATTTTTAGTATTATAGCCTTGTTAGTTAACGGAATCAAGATATTTTGCATACTATTGTCGAGATAATTTAATGGAGATTAATTCTATACTTGCTAAAAATTAATTTAGTGCAATAGAAACGGAAAAAAATATGAAAATAGGTCAAAAAATTTCCTGTCCGTCATGTATGAAACTCCGGAAACACTGTAACTTATGAAAAAATCAATTATTTGAGTTATTTTTTTAATTCTAATCGGCAATTGTAGATCATCGAATGCGAATGGCTAATAAATTCAGTGTCGTTTAATTACAATTAATAAAAAACGAAAACTACAAGACTGTATATCTATATATATCCATGTAAAATTAACATGGATGGTGATATATCTACATCTATAAATATTATGTACATTTATTTTGTTTTTTTTTTTGTTTTTTTACTCAGTCAATTAAACTCAGTCACAGAGACGGTGGCGGACTCTTCGTGGCTCGTGAAATCTAAGTTATATGCGCAGACACAGTTGCAAACTCTAATGCGCATACCTAGTCGAGTGCCGCGGTAGAAGCACGGAACTACTTACACGCTTATAGACATGTGTGTGTGTGTGTGTGTGTGTCGTTCGTTCCTGTCGTACTCCCATACAGGACAATACGACGGGGCCAGATATGGGCCATGCTTGGCGCAATGCTGTCTATCTCTGGCCCATGCTTGTAAACCCGCTTTGGCCCAGCCTTGGTAGAAGTAGACTCGGTAAGATCCAAGAGCGTGTAGCGAATGAGTCTTTTGAGCAGAGAGCTATTAGAGTTGATCTCATTATTGAGCGAACTAGCGAACTAGCGACTAGCGAGAGAACTACTAGCGAACGAGTCTGCCGAGCGGAAGGCTCATAGAATTGGTCTCATTGAGGAGTGATACGAAACCGTACAGCAATCGAGTCTGCTCAGCCACGTGAGAACCGCCTAGCGATAGCGCGTTAGACGTCACAAAGACTTCGTTCAATTACTGAGCGTAATTTTATAACTAAATCAATATGCTGAAGTACCATGTACATTGTACAATCTGTAAGAAATTATTATATCCAAAACAACAGACGTCATTAGTTAAAGCACGTTTTGATTTTTTTTGCTCGACTACCATAATAAAAAGAAAAGTTCCTTCTCAGGCCTACTGGAACAACATGGAAGTTATATCTTTACCTCTTGAACTGACCGACTTGACAGTCGTAGAACAAAGACTTTTGTTAAGAGTAGTTCCTTTGATAACTAGTTTCCACCCGCACCAAAGTGCTCGTCAACACGAATCAAACGAGCCCAAACTCGATAGAGTTGTGTTATTTAATTGCTGTGCTCCTATGGTCACCTTCTGGCTTCATCATCGAACCCTGCAGGATCCTAGTTAGCACCAAGCACCAAAGTGCTCGTCAACACTAATCAAATGAGCCCAAATTCAATAAAGTTGTGTCATTTAATTGCTGAGCTCCTGTGACCATCTTCTAGCTACATCATCGGACCCTGCAGGATCCTAGTCACCACCAAGCACCAAAGTGCTCGTCAACATGAATCAAATGAGTCCAAACTCAATAGTCTTGTTATTAAACGATTTATAACCATTTAATTATTAAGTTCCTGTGGTCACCTTCCGATTCAGATTCATCAGATCAGCTCCATGTCATAATAAGGTTTCATTGTCATTCAATTAACATACGTATACAAAATTTCAGCTCAATCGGTAACCGGGAAGTGGATCAAATTTACTTGCGAGATTTGATTTCAGACATCGAGATAGGTACAATAAATAAAAAAATGCTCATAAAACAAAAACTACTGGGCCTACCTGAATCAAATTTTTATGGGACCAATTCGAAACTATTCCGCATCAAACAAAAAAGAATCACGTAATTCGGTTCAGAAACCTCGGAGAAATCGGTGTACATACATAAAAAATATATACCAGCCGAATTGAGAACCTCCTTCTTTTTTTGAAGTCGGTTAAAATGGAATAATTTTATCAAATTAGTGTATTGTCATCGGTCCTCGATAAATCTACAAAGTTTGAACGGAATCTGGCCGTTTAAAGTGGGTCAAAATCGCGCCCAAAGAAGTCGGTTACAAACAAACATACAAACATACAAACATACAGGTGAAGCTAATAAAAAGCGTGTAAAAACTTACATTTTTGCATATCCAACTTTAAGCGCAGGATTTATAGTTGTTTTTACAAAGAAATTAACAAAAAGTAATAAAATTGACAGTGTCACGATCGACGCGATTCTATTTGCAATGAGCGCACAATTTAAAATTGTGCACTCATTTTTAGAGGACGTTTTTGATCTTGGGTTTTTATATTAATGACATACGCATAAAATTACACATGGAAAACACAGAACCTTTGTTTATCAGGTCGGTTTTAAAACAGTAAAAATTTCGTCCTTGGTCTTTTCACCGGGACGCAATAGCGACGTCCCCAGCCAAGTAGCCAAACAATTTGCATTGAATTTTACGAATTGGCTACGTCGCCAAGTGAGTTAACCGCCAAATATATTTTCAATATAAACTGTTTGGATGTTATCGCCTATGTGGTCTAGTCGTCCAGCGTTGGCGTTGACCACATGAGGTCCAGGGTTCGATTCCCGGGTCGGGCACTTAAAAAGAGTGTTTTTTTAGTTTTCTAATAAACACAAATTGCCCGGAATTAGAAAGTGCCCGGTTGGCGATAGGCTTGTCACCTATCATATTTGTGGGACCAAGTATTTTCTGCTAATTGTGGGCGCACTTGTTGTACCTCTGCCTACCCCTTCGGGGATACGGGCGTGAAGATACTTTATAAACTGTTTGGATACGGTGGCCGGCGACGTCCCCATGGCGTCCCGGTAAGTTAGGGCCCTTGTTTTTGGGGCCATGTACGGGCCCAGGCTGTGGAATAACCATCAATCTGTGGAATAAGCATCCTGCCAGACAGTTTGTAAGGAGCGAATGATTTGCAAAACGTGTCACCCTCTTAACTACTAGACTTCTACAACGTTTCACTTGAGTTCTGCACCACTGCTTTACTTATTCCTGCCGCAGTAGCGCAAGCGCTTGTCACTGTCGCGTTCCAGTTAGTTTTTTTTTAAAATATTATATGATAGCAAACAAGCAGATGGGTCTCCTGATGGAAAGAATCAATCATCGCCTATAGATACCAAAGATGGTGCGTTGCTATCTTGTGGCGAGGTCTAATGTCACATGCATATGTTTATCGGCTACCTTACCCTCCAAACCCGAACACGACAGTGACAAGCACTGACGCTATTGCCTGCTGCAATAGCGTCAGTGCGGTAGTATAGGTAAGGCGGTGGTACCAGACCCGGGCGAGATAATGCAGAACTCTACTACCTAGTAACCACGAAGGTAGTGACTCGCGTAGCCAATCGGTCGCCATTTACGACCTGCCTGGCAGAACGGCAGTTGGTCTATTCTTCAAAGGAGCGCAGAACCAACACGGGGAAAAAGGAGAGTAAGGTAACCGATAAAATTACCATTATTATAATTTGGTATTACCATTCCGCCACACGGATAGCGATTTACCTTAATGGTAAGTACTTACATTTTCGGTAGTCACCATTTTTTGGGTAGATTTGGATTTTGGATAGCAACTACTATTATCATTTCGTGTCTAAAGGCGATGATTATCTTTCCATCAGAAGAGCCATCAGCTTGTTTTACAGCACATGGTATAATATAAGCGTATGTGATAAAGCGTATATTATGATATAAGCGTATGTGATTTTTTTTATATCATAAGATAGCAAACAAGCAGATGGGTCTGCTGATGGAAAGAGTCAACCATCGCCTATTGACACCAAAGATGTTAATGGTGCGTTGCTATCTTGTGGCGAGGTCTAATGCCACATGCATAAGCTTACCGGCTACCTCAACCTCCAAACTGGAACACGACAGCGACAAGCACTAACGCTATTGCGGCAGGAATAGGTAAGGCGGTGGTACCAGACCCGGACGAGGCAATGCAGAACTCTACCACCTAGTAGCCACAATGCTAGTGACTCGTATAGCCAATCGGTCGCTTTTTACGACCTGCCTGTCAGAACGTTAGTTGGCCTATTCTTCAACACACGGGGAAAATATGGGGGGCGGGGTGATATAAGCGTATATTATTAACAGTTACCCGAGTATATTTTATACTCATGTAACTGTTAATAAAACGCTCGAAAACTTTCAATACCGACATTCTAAAATAGAAACAATTTGTCATCCTTGCTTTCAAAGATAATAGAATGTCACATCGCGTAGAAACGTTGATCAAATATTGCATGTGGGATGGAAAGCGAGGTTCCTATCAAAAGCTGAATATTTTACTTCATGTAGTTGGATCCGGTTTATTAATTGGTTTTATGTGAATTATGTGACAGATTTCTCATGACACCTAAATAATTTTACTAATTTCCTCACCAGTGATTGGTAATTTATAACACAAATAACTGTTCCGCATCTTCATTAACGTAACTCCAAAAACATTACTTTTCTTTTTTAAGTTGGTTAAAATAGTAGCTGTATTCTTTAAAGGGGAACCCCCTCTTAAGAATAGACAATCTGTTCTTTACATGGAGTAAATGGAGGCGCCTTCTTAAGACATTTCTTATACGCCAAGCGTAGCTAAATTTTAAACTGACATAAATACGAGAATATATACGTCAACAATAAAAACTCATTTCCAATTAGTGTCAATTGGCCTATATAATTTGCCATACTTTTGACAGTGATCTGAGCATTCGCTCATATTCACGACTACACGTTCAATGGCAAATTCCATGTCTATTAGTATTTATGTCGTCTGTGGTTCTTTCCCAGGCAGTTCGTAAGTGACGAACAATTAGCTATACGAGGCTCGTGGCTACTAGGTGGCAAAATTCTGCAATTTCTAGCCCCGGCCAGGTATCACCGCATTACCTTTTCCTGTCGCAATAGTGTCAGTGCTTGTCACATATTCCGGGTTGAACGGTAAGGTAGCCGGCAAACTTACGCATGTGGAATTAAGTACTGACCACCGCACGCGCCACAAAGATAACAACGCGCCATTAACATCTTTGGCGTGTATAGGCGATGGTTATCTCTTTCCATCACGAGAGCCTTCTGTTTCTTTGCTACCTTATGCCATAAAAAAAAATTATGGGAGCACCTATGGGTGAAATAACTTTTAAAATCGGTTAAGTAGTTTTTGAGTTAATTACAAAAAACAATCAAATCTTTCCTTTTCGTAATATTAGTGTTGATTTAAGGCAAAAATTATGACGGGTATTGTTTTGACTTGACGTATTTGCCATAAAATTTAGACCTTGCACTTTCCGACTTCATATATGTTCGAAAATTAACATAAGCTTAGAAGTGTAACGATTTACAAGTTTAGAGGCGGCGGTGAATTTGTTCACAAAACCATTAAAATTTACAGTACAAAGAATTCCAAATATTTTTAATACGACCTAAGAATCATTTATCTATAAGTACACGGGTTGATTGTCTCTTAACATATGAAGAGCAGTTTAAGTAAAAGAAGTATCATCACGCCCAGTTCCCTTGCGGGGTAGGCAGAGTAATCAGAACGTCTGTAGACTTTACAGTTCACCACGATTCACCGGTTTATCGGTTGGCGAGATGAGTGGTGATTCAAATCGGCGCATTTTAACGAATATTTCTGGCAATAACCGAGGCCGACAGCTTCACGTGTTCATCCGAAGTACGGGAGTAGTAGCACACCACCCGCCAGACACCGAACTTCAAATAAAATTTAGAATTTTCGAGGTTTTTCTCAGAAAATTCAAAATCTCAGTAGAAGCTCGGTGTCTGTTGGGTAAACCTCCATAATACTTTTGCCCGGCCCGGAAAACCTGGGATCTAATGAGAATGCCGAATAGGCTATCACCAAGATTACGAGGCGGTCCCATAGACCGCGAGGCAGTCAGCCACGAAAAGAGCGGTCTACTTTGTTTTTAATATCTAATATATAAAATTCTCGTGTGATAGTTTTTATTTACCATAATCCTGCGTGCATCACAGCAGTTCCATATAAGGTTTCGAGGAAATTTTGCAAATTAAATACCATAATTTCTTTTTTAAATTATGGATTTCCGCAAAGTAACGCCCAAATCTATTAAAAGGTAAGTAATTTAATCTATTATTACATAGTATAAAACAAAGTCGCTTTCTTCGACTGTCCCAATGTCCCTATATATGCTTAAATCTTTAAAACTACGCAACGAATTTTGATGCGGTTTTTTTTAATAGATAGATTGATTTTTAAGAAAGGTTTTAGTATATAAATCTTTCCGACATTCCCACAGGAACAAAAGCTACGCGGGTGTAACCGCGGGCAGATCGCTAGTCTTATCTTTTCTATATAATATATAAAAATCAATGCCACTTTTCGTTATAATTTTATAACTCAAGAACAGGCTCACCTATCCAAACCAAATGTTTAGGCTTTGTTCGGACTATTTAGTTAATGGTTTATGTGAAGTTTGCACAAAATCGGTAGAGCGGTTCTGCATTTATCACTCAGAATTCAATAAATGGCGATATGTAGCGAAGCGCGTAACGGGCCGCTAGTAATTTATATGGCAAAACAACGTTTGCCGCTTCAGCTAATATTCTATTAAAATATTTCTAGGCATTTAAACGCCTTAAACAAATATGAGCAGTTCATATTTGTGATATGAGATCCACAGATAATTCAAATACAGATGTCGTCAGACATTATACGTAGTGTTTAAAACAAAGAATGTTGTTATATAAAAACAACAATGGTAGGCATAGCTGTATCATAAATCACTACAATTATGCTAATAGTTATAACTGTCATTCGAGCTTCGCCCACGTCCTGCAGTTAGGAAAACGGTATAATAAAATCTTTGCACTAAAATAACTACCCAAATAACAATACATGTATCGTCACTGCCTCTGCTCTCTGAATCTAATGCGAAAAAAGTGACACCACTCTTGAACCTATTGGTAAAAATTTTCTCCGCGACCTAATAAACGTGACGCGA
Source organism: Apodemia mormo (assembly GCA_036924255.1). NCBI lineage: Eukaryota > Metazoa > Arthropoda > Insecta > Lepidoptera > Riodinidae > Apodemia > Apodemia mormo. The sequence continues at coordinate 23,304,293 of JAUPFN010000016.1, forward strand.
GTAATTCGTGCAGCTCCGCTCGATTATGATTGTTTCAATTCAAACAGGCATTTTATCAAGCAACGAAAAAACGGAGGCTACAGTTTTTTTATATCATAAGATGGCAAACAAGCAGATGGATCTCCTGATGGAAAGAGTCAACCGTCGCATAGGCGACTATAGAGTCACCAAAGATTTTAATGGTGCGTGGCTATCTTGTGGCGAGGTCTGATGTTACATATGCATAAGTTTATCGGCTACCATGCCCTCGAAACCGAAACACGACAGTGACAAGCACTGACGCTATTGCGGTCGGAATAAGTAATGCGGTGGTTCCAGAGGTAAATTTACGTTTGACATGCATGTATGTAATTTTGTTTGAATTGGATAATATTTAGTCCAAGTACCTGTACTAAAAACATAAAAAGTATATGTATTTTCGAATATTTATATATTTGTCCGCGAATTTTCCGGGGACTAAAAGCCATATCGAGATAAGTTTTTTTTTATTTAAATCAGACTACTTGATGGTAGATTTTGGTAACGCCTCGCCCGGGTATTTTTTTCCACCGCCTTACCTATTCCTCTCGCAATAGCGTCAATGCTTTACATTGTAGTGTTCGGGTTAGAAGGGTAAGGCAGCCGGTAAACTTATGCAATTGCTATTTACACCTGGCGTCTATGCGAATGTTGTCTCTTTTAACCGCTCCGTTGGTCGAGTGGTTGGCGATCCTGACTACGCAATCGACGGGGCTCGGGTTTGATCATTTGTGTGATGAGCATAAATGTTTGTATTTCCAGGTTTGGGTGTTTATTACATATATTCTAATATTTATATATGTATTTTTATGTATTAATATTGTTGACTATAGTGCGCGCGGAACTAGTTGGCCGCGCCATACGTAATACGTAATACGTAAGGCGCGGCCAACTAGTTCCGTGCGCACTATAACACCTATACTACAAGCAAATAATTCGCTTACTTTGGGGTTAGATCAGTAAGTGTAATTTGTCCTGTGAATATTATTATCATTTCTATCAGATGAGCTATCTGCTGTTTGATATTTTAAAATGTGTACCTATTAAAAATTTTCATAGAATATAGTACAATCAAAACAAAATATCTGTTATTTTTTTAAAATGGTTCTTTATTTAAAATATAAACGTTGTGTGTTTACTAGGTGGTAGAGTTCTGGATTGGCTCGCCCGGGTCTGGTACCATCTCCTTATCTATTCCTGTCGCAATAGCGTCGGTGCTAGTCACAGACGTGTGCCGGTTTGGACGGTGAGGTAGCCTGTAAACTTATGTATGTGGCATTAGACCTCGTTACAAGATAGCAACGCACCATTAACGCATCTTTGGTGTCTATAGGCGATGGTTGACTCTTTTCATCAGTAGACCCATCTGCTTGTTTGCTATCTTATAATATTAACAAGTTAACAAGTGGTGAACTCGTAACGGTAAGAGAGCGTTACGCTATTTGGCGTCACGGTACATGATTAGAATTGTCTAGCAATTCGTCTCGTAGGAATTGATATATATATACTGATGAGGCGCCATGTCATAGCTCTGTAAATTCGTGGCTTTCAGGATCTAGACGTGAAACAATGTCAATATTTTTAGCCCGGTTTACCGTGGTTAGTGCTTTCTTCTATTCTTAGTCCTATTGTATTAGATAGGTGTACCAATATTTTTTGTAGACTGGGAAATAAAAAATAAGTCGTTGTAATTATATAGTAAAGTCTTAAAAATGGTGATGATCTTTCCTAAATGATCGGATCACACGAAGTCTACATCACTTTTTAATAAATAGAGAAATAAAATAATTTATATGTAAGATTTAAATATGGGATAATCTCTGAATGTAAAGTCTTAAAATTGTGATGCTCTTTCCAAACTGATCAGATCACACGAAGTCTACATCACTTTTAATAAATAGAGAAATAAAATAATTTATATGTATGTAAGATTTAAATATGGGGTAATCTCTGAAATCAGTCTGAAATCAGTCATTACAGCATTTCATGTTATTTTATGTAATGTACCCATGAACAAATACGCACTAAACTATCCTTATCGGGTATCGTGGGAGGTTATTGTTCTATTCCTACTCAAGTTCACTGCTTTAATTTCGTATATGAAAAACGTCATACCTATACATTATCGTAAGTTAATACTATCTGACTCATTACTATTGTTTATACTTCATATCCATTTCGGTATCAAAAATGTAGGTGATACTATTGTTTTAAGCTACGCTTTATGACAAATGATTCATCAATTATCGATTAAAAAACATAGACTAATAGTAGGCAAAATTGATACAGACAGTACAAAAAAATAGATTTTAAGCGGATTAGAAGCATTTATTGCAAACGTGATAAATAAGTGATACATACTCCGTTGGCTCAGCGACCAGCTCAGCTTGAAGCTCACTGGGATCCTTTTCGACATCACTCCAGCAGTATCTGGGAGCGACCAACCGGCTTTCGGCCACTTGATCGGCCCAGATATGCTCTCTTCATTCCCCGAACTTTCAATGTGATCGAGCCAACGGAGTTTTTGAGCTTTTATTACTCCTATTATGTTAGGGGCAGTATTGTTACTACTACAACGTATCACTACTTAAGCACTTTTATATGTGTTTATTCTTCAAAAGGCGCCTAACTCACAAGAGGGAAAAATAAAAGAGAAACGTGTAGGGCATTGTGCTCTTGTAGTAGACCCTACTCAGGTCATGCAAATTATATTTATTATTTATTTATTTATATTCATGCACAACAAAAACGTACATAGGTTAAACTTAACGCCTCAGGGCATTCTATCCTAGCCAACCTCGTGCAAAACAGAAACTTGACTTATGGAGGTGGTGCATCCAAATTTACTTAAGAACAAAGTAATCTTGTAAAAACAAATCAGAGGAGATCAAAATAACGCTAGCCCGCTGATTTAAGTAGGTATACCACACAGATTCTCCAAAATGTTGATTATGGTTTACAGAACCAACCGTGGTGGAAATGAGAGGTGGGTCCATTGCCCTAAAATAGATTCTCTAAAATCTCCCCATTTCTAAGCACTTTTTCTGCATACACTTTTACTAACTTTAACTCATTGACTTAAAGTCAATGCTTTTACTACATACACATAACTTCAACATCGAGCTACCACAGCAACCGAACCTATTACAACAATACCAAACCCAAAACGTTATATTTGCTGTAATTTATTGAAAATCCAGCTACTACAGTGCAGCCTACTTATGGTTCAGAAGTAAACTAGGAATCCTTATAGGTTCGCTATGTTCAACCGTACCTCCGTCCGTCCCCACGATAGCTCAAAGAACCTTATTACTAGGAAGCTGTAATTTGGCATATAAATCTTATTTTTTTAGGGTAGCTCCTTACATGTAAAATGAGGATGTTATTTTTTTTAAGTACCCCATCGTGTGGGGTATCGTTAGTATAGATATATAGTATAGGGTATAGATAGTATTTTAAAAATTTGTGTAGGCTTGTGAAAACAAGTTTTCGATTAAGCAGAAATACTTAAAACAGAAACACAGATATACTTAAAAAAGGGACTCGTTTGTAAAATATTAAGCTTTTAAGTGCTAATTTTTGTTGGAGTCAAGTGACCTCTCTGTAGGCTAAACGGTTGGTTTTGGGGGTGGGGAAAATCACGGTAATAGCAAACATAATGAAGTTAAAAGGAAAACTATTACGGATTTGAAGACTTTTTTGAGTAATAGTCGACCAGATTATAAAATGTACTTAGAGAATTTTTTTATGCGGTGAAGCTGTGGTGCGGATATGTGTGCGGGAATAATGTAGCTTTCTGGTGAAAGAATGCTCCAAATTGGTTCGGTGCAAACTTGCAAACTTTACGTATCTATAATTTTAGTATCTAATGTGTAGATGTAGATAATATTACAAAAATGACACGTCATTGAGTCGAAGTCTGCATCAAACCGTAAAAATCTTGGCATATATCTAAAATAGAACCTAAAATAATCTTATGTAAGTGTAACCGTTGATAGTGTAAGATCAAATCGTAAAATTTTATTTTGTTTTTCTATAAGCACAGCTTGTGCGATTGCTCGATATTTTACGCAACATTCTATACATTTTTTTGGTATCTGAAAATATTTATTTTCGTTACTGTCTCGCTCTGAATTATTATACATCGCGGATGATTGATATAAAAACTGAACTAAGCGACAAGAAAGCAAGTTGCTAATGTTTTTTATATATCATATCAAACAAGCAGATGCCTCTCTTAATGGAAAGAGATAACCTATAGATACCAAAGATGTTAATGCTGCATTGCTATCCTTGTGGCCGAATCTAAATGTCACATGTACAAGTTTACCGGCTACCTTAACCTCCAAACCGGAACACGACAGTGATAAGCACTGATGCTATCGTGGCAAGAATAAAAAAAGCGGTGGTATCAGATTCGGGCGAGACAATGTACTTCTAGTAGCCACCATGGCAGTGACTCGCATAGGCAATCGTTTGCCTCTTAAGAACTGCCTGGGAAAATGGCACATGGTCTATTCTTCAAAGGAGACCGGACCAACATAGGGGATTTTGATCCGGTCTCCTTTGAACTAGTCACTGTAGTCAAGTGGTTATCTACATTAATATTATTAATGCGAAAGTACGGATGTTTAGATGGTTGGATGTTTGGGTGAATGGATGTTTGGATGGATATTTGTTACTCAATCACACAAAAATTTCTAAATAGATTTGACTGAAATTTGGCTTACAGTTGGATGGTGACTTGGAATAACAAATAGGCTACTTTTTATCCCGAAAAAATTTGGTGATCCGCGGGATTCACCTAAAACTTTTATGATGCAGCGGGCTGCACGCTACGGCTAGTAATATATACTAGCTTTGAGTATTAAACCAACTAGTACTAGCGATCGCCTGTGGTCGAAATTCGATCATAGTTTAAACAATAAAAACTATTTTAAGTTTGACAACTAACTTTAGCCATAAAGAAAATAGCATCGTTTATATGTGTGTAAAAATATCATGTATATCACATGAATGTAGTATGTGTAATATTTATTTTTATTAATTTAATGCATTGCTAAGGCATTTTCTTAAAAAATATTAAGTTTTTGCAGTCTTCCGCAATGTAAATTTTAGCGCTCAACTTCGAGGTCAAGCGCTTACCTATCGATAATAATAAAAAAAAACTGCGATATTTTATACTCCACCGTTCGCACAATTGTTTTAAAAAGGGGTTCAATGTTTTTCCTCTACGCATTAATATATAAACAAATTTAATAATTCAACATAAAATATTTTTATATAAACAAGAGTTTAGCCTTTATTCACGTTATAAATCTGTTTCTTAGAAGTTCATCAAATTCATTGCGCTAATCCAACATCCTCAAGGGAAACACTATCTTCTTACTAAAGTTCAAAATGTACAGCCTTGTGTAATTTTTCCAGCGATACTATTATTATTATGAGAGACGGACAGACGACGGATCCTCAGTAATACGGTCCCGTAAGCACCCTTTGCATGCGGAACCCTAAAAGCGATTTGCTCGTTTCCTGCAAGAATCTGATAAATAAAAATTCACGTAAGTAAATTGTATTTTAAATAAAACTACATCGTCGGAAACAAACATGCACGGGTTAATGGCTTTACCTACACGTCAATTTGCAAAATCAATTGTGCGTGAACAACAATACTCCTTCGTTTACACAGCTTTATTGTAGATTGTAAACGCTAAGGGCATCCAGACAGTACTTTCAATTTTAAACGAGTTTTTAATTTTTATTCGGTTATATTCCGTACAGTTCCCATCACTACTTTTACAATAAAAACAAAACGAAATAACAAGCTACATGGTTTGTATCATTATATGCACCGTGACTTTTATAACCTCTTTTTATGCACCGATGCAAAAAAGGGGTGTTGAAGGCTTCAAATATGCATTTGTGTATTGATGCGTCTCTTTGTGACAGTGATGCTTTTAACTGATTTTGTTTTCTTTTATTGGAAAGCCTATGTTAGATGCTAGATGATTTTAAAGTAGACGTGATGATGCATCAAGACACTGCACATAACACAACTCCTCGATAACTTACAGTAAAAATTATCGGGTTAGAACTGATTGGATAAGTTTTTTGTTCTGCAAGTTGCAACTATAAGTGGAGCAGGAAAGTGATCTATCGATTGAGTAATATATCGTTTTATCCCTCAGTTTTAAATAGATTGTTTAGTACAAACGGATATCATACCTATATTAAAAATGGTTATCAATATTTAGAAAATTTGGTAATTACATTGTTGCCATTTCCAGTTAAATAGACGCTGATGATCTTTTAGTGAGGACCGTACCGCATCAAGTCAAGATTACCATGTTATTTACAAGCCTTTACAAGCTGCTTAATTCTTCTCATCATGTTGAAAAGAGCTGGTGATCTTGAAACGGCTGATTCGACTTCAATGAATCGTAGTTAAACACCATCTCACAAAATAAGACTTTCAATTAAAAAAATCGCAATCAAATTGGACCAACCGCCTAGGCGCTACGATGCCACGGACAGAAACACAGATATACTTAAAAAATCCCTCGTTTTCGCGTCGGGGGTTAATAAAATCGATTTTGAAAGAAGTTATTGAAATACATATCTCAAAGAAATTCATTAAAATTAGATTGAAATTCATTAGATGATGACTAAAATTGATGAATGAAAAATGTTCATAATTTTGCATGCCGCTTTTTGATGAAAACAGGACACCGAATTTATTAATACACCAATTGTTACTATGTACCATATTTTGGACAAATAAATGATTATTATTATTAAAAACTTGACAAACTTTACTAGAACTTAACTGATTAAAACCACATATTGCTCGTGTAATTTTTAAATCTTCTTTAAAGATAAAATTAAATTAATTTACCTTTATAGAACCTAATAATATAACCTGACTCGAGAAATGATCCTATAACATGAGCTAAGCCGAATAGGCTAGCACAGTAGATTCTATAATAATGTGGCATTAACATTGCATTTCCACTAACTGAGGACACTTGTGTGAACGCACGCGTTAATTTGTGATGATCACAAACGCGCCAGTGATCGATCACTTAGTCTCGCATGATAATAAACACACAATCTGAGTCAGTGACCCCCAATCGGCTTACACTTTATTGAAACATACAACGGTATTACTTGGTACGAGTTGAAAGCTTTTCTATTACTCACTGACTTATTCAATTTATATGAATTTGTTTTTTGTCAATACATGTACATATTTTTTTACTTCTTTGTAACTTTACAGTTAAATTTTTTTTTTATATATATTACTTTATAAATGTGTGGTGTATTTACATTTAATTTTGCTGTCAAGATTCGAAATAATAATTGTTTTATGAGTCACTGACATTATAGTTACTAAGTTTATTTTTTTTTAAATAATCTATACATACGTCTGTCTTTACTGTATATCAGATGATTAATAATTTAAACCAAAGCCTTGTCATAAATTTTTTATTAATCACAAGTGTCATTAAATTTTATATATCATAAAAGTATCATTTTTAATAAAAGTTAAATGTTGTAGCGGTCATAAGCAACATTAAATTGTTAGGTAACGGTAGTAATATCTTAACATTGTAGTAGATATACTAATTGCAAATGACTGGAACATGTGTAGTACAAGCTGTGCTTTTATGAGACCAGTTGGTTGTTATTGAGTAGCTCGGTCCGTAAGCAAAGAAATATTTATAATATTATTGTTCAAATAAACTATTTTATAATAGCGCGTTATAGACTATTACCTATATTTTTCTAGCGCGCTACCTAATAGATTATAACGTGTAGGAACTGGAACACTGATCGCGTGAGCCGGTCGAGATAGCGCATGACTCATCAGAGTGCTAAGTGTGAGTTTTTCTTTTCGCATTCGATCGTGAGCGCGTTTGGAGTTTACTAGGAACTTGTATGTGATTTGTACAGCGCCACCTAGTGGTAAACGTGAGAAACCAGTTACGCTAGCCGCTAGGTATAGAGCGGTGCCATTATGTTATAGCGCCGAATGCGAAACTCAACAGCGTACGCTTTACGTTGAGTATACACAGCGCGCTATAATATAACGCTATGCGTTATATTAATCACCATTAATTTATAACTCACAGACGCCCAGGACTTATTCTGCATGACCAATGATTACTTACGTTTCTATTTTGGTAATAAGACATTTTTCCACAATAAACAACATTTATTCCATGTAGGTCTAGACTTGTTTTTAAGATTCGTATCTACCTATCTGCTTTTGTATCAGTTAGTTCATAAAAGACTGGCCAAATGTACTATTACCATGACTACAAGGTGGTAGGGCACGGCAACGCGAGGTCTCGCCCGAAGGCGGTATTACCATTTTTCCAGCTCTTATCTCAATAATTTGAAATTTCACTGTCCATCACATTCATGCTTCGATTTTTTTTTTTTTTTTTATAGAAGAGGGGGCAAACGGACAGGAGGCTCACCTGATGGTAAGTGATTACCGCCGCCCATAGACAACCACACTACCAGAGGTCTTGTAATTGCGTTGCCGGCCTTTTAAGAATGAGTAAGCTCTTTTCTTGAAGGTCCCTAAGTCGTATCCATTTGGAAAAATTAGACATGAAAATGGTTATTTTAGAAACGATTAGAAATTGTTAGAAACGATTTGGAAGATTTTAGATTTGTTGATTTTCGCACGTGCGCTTGCTTACTTTTCATCAACGCCACACATGGGAACACATCATTTACATTCTTTGTAGGTAATGTATATGGAAATAATAATTAATAATAATAATTATATGTAAATTTGCCATAATAACATCTCTTAAATTTGTTGCGATTTACATCAAAATAAGTTATAGTTACAGGATAAATAAAGGAGACTTTTAAAGAAGATGGATAAAGTGACAATCATTATATAAATCTGTGCTGGTACTAACTAAAATCAGTGTTATTTTCAAGAAATTGCAAAAAAATGTGTCCAAATATTGCATTGAAATGGAGTTTTACCAAGTGCCGACGCGACGGCACAGATTATATAATAGTTATTGGCGACAGTAAAATCTGTAAAATATATTAATTTTGTATTCATATCAATAAATTATTTCTGTAAAATCTTAATCACATCTTAATAGTGTAGAGAGCTCTTTTATAACTTCATAATATTATGTATCTTCACAGATAATTTAATTACCGTGTTTAAATAATTTTCAAATTATCTTGTACGTAAATAAAATCTTCATAAGATTGTGTCAGATTTTTATAGAACAGAAGCAATTTTAATTTATTAAAGTTTATTCGCGATTTTATTATTATTTCTTGTTCACTTAATTCATATGTTTAACTTTTATTAGCTATTTTATTTCAAATAAATGTTTATACGATAAGACAAAGTTTAACCTTCAGAAGAACTATAATTTGTAGGTGCCTTCTGGGACTTATCTCGTTAGTTACTTGAGTGGTTAGTATAGGCCAAAATCTTAGATTGGACCAAAAAAGGAGTGAACTCGTGTATCCAATAAAATTTGATTGACCATACGTACACGCAAAAGAATATTTAATTTTACTTAGATAAATTATTATTGACTACCTACCTTATTATTGACTAGTGGTAAGCCCATTTAACTTCTTAATGTATGACAACAAGAGATGGTCAATTATGGCCGCTTCTGTATTCGGAATTCCGGTTTGTGGTTACGAAGGGATCATAGGACAAAATGATTTCTGTCACGCAAAACTGTCACTCCAGGTTATCGTATAAAACAAGTGGCAGGTATTAATGGTGGCAAAACGTGCCGATGAGGATTACCAATCTTATCAAAGGCTAATCCGATAAGTCGTGGGCAACCGAAGCGACTTCGAACAATAGGTTCACTCGTCCTGTCCCGCTAAAAAACCGGCATATACAAAGATCGAATGTCAGTAATGATAATGAAAACGTATGAAATTATAAACGCTATTAATTTATAGGTATAGTAAAAATATATTTGCTTAGCATGGAACAGTCTCTGTGCTGGGTATAACTTAACGTACTTTTACTATTTATTTGGCTTGATTTGAAGACGAATGTCACTGAATCACATCCACCAACACTTGTCGATATTATAACCGAGTTCAGAAAAGGATGTTATCAGTTTGACCTCTATTTAATATCGTTGAAATCGTATAATTTTTAAGTATGATGTTTGGGATTTTTAGGCTTTTAAGCACGTGTGCCAAATTTCATAAGCGTATTTAAGTTTGTAAGTTTGTCACGAATTTCTTGGAACTTTAAAGATAAATTGAGAAGAACCTTTTTTAATTCAAATCAAGTATATTTTAGCTTAGGGAACAGTGTAAGTTTAATCAAAATCAGTTCAGTAGTTTTTGAGAAATGGGTATAATTGAGATATTAAAGTCGGTTTAATCTTTTTGAATTAATTTTATTACTTATCTTTAATTGAAAATATGTTAATCTGCAAAACTGAAACGCGCAACAAGCAAATATACTAAAAATTATAACGACTCCATATTTGGAGTATAATTTGAAATAATTTGTGTATATCTCATTAGCAATATAATCTTTATCCCACGCTACTCTCTGTATGATCAAAACATTGCGACCATAAGGTTATCCCAAAGAGCAGACGCCCCGATATGGTAAAGAGCGTTTCTCAGGAAGCCACGCGCTGAAATATGGTCAGCTTATTGTGTTCGCATTCACCACAGATGTCGAAACTAGAATGTTCTCGTAGTGTATGACATTCTGTTACTCATACTCGAATAGAAAGCAATTTTGTTTTAAGTGCAATATTTAAACTCGTATGAATCCAAACAATACAAACGTAAGGGTCAGAAAGAATGGCATATGAAAGGTTAACAAATCAGATATAAAATGCGAATGTGGAAGGTTGTAGGTACCGGGGAAGACCAAGAGTGACGTACCATGATCAGATTGATCGAGTAGTGACCGAAGATGGTGTCAAGTCGTCGCAACCGGCATGTTTGTGTGAATGTGAAGGAAGCGAGACAAGTGTGCAAGGATCGTGACACTCGGTTCTCTCTGTCTACCCCGTAAGTGATCTGGCGTGAAGATATGTGTGCATATGTGTGTGTATAAACAAAACCGATTTCTAAACTATAGAATATATTCTTCACTCGAAATAGTAAAAGTTGTAACAGTGTAGAATATATTAAATGTAATTTACAAATTAAATGGATGCGGCATATCGTGTTGGTTACATGTTCTCTGAGTGTCTTTAGAAGTGAAAGTGCGGTGAGTCGAGCACGATACGATCTCATCTCATTAGCTCCTCACGCTCGATCTAATGAGCCGAGCGACACCTCCGACCATTGTGCTCTTTGACTTTTCATGTCTAATTGTGTTATGGCCAATGGGAATTACGTAGAATCTGTTCTCACGAAAGCAACACCTCAACATATTATAACTGCATTTCTGGAATATAGAAATTATTGGAACATTTCATTTTTACTTATATATACCATAAGCTAGTGTGCCAATTAATGGAAAGCACTTATTAATACCCATACCCATGAAACTGTACCATAGAGACGACCACACGGATGGCATAGGTGTGGGTTGCCTATCCATCAGACGTGGCAATCATATTGTGTAAAAAGCTAGTTTTAGGTGCAATCCGATAATTATGAACTTTTAAACTAACCTAGCTTTTCAATAGCTAACATTTTTAAAAACCGTCCAGTTATGTCAGTCCGCTCGTGACCACGGTCAATGTAACTTGGTCGAAACATCGAGCTTTACAAATTCTATATATATACGAGCATGTACGCGTTTCTGATCCGTTTACTTTTTAAAATTATTCGATCGATATTTAACCAATATTTAATCAATATTTATTTTTAACTAACAGTTATTCGCCACTTCGTTCGCGTGACCAAAATCATTACTTCGCTTTACTCAATCAGGTAAAAAGTAGCCTATGTCACTCCAGGATAATGTAGCTTTCTGAAAGTGAAAAAAAAAATGTTCTGTCGAATAGGTTTTTGAGTTAAATCGTAACATAGAGAGAATCAAATATTTCCTCTTTATAGCATTGGTTTAGGAAAGATTGCCACAAAAATAATGTGTCACAGTTGCAGCTCGTCTAATTAAAAAAAGGAAGGCATGAGAAATCATGCGTAAAATTCTGAGCCGCTGGTAAAGCATTACTGTCCCGCGTTTCACGCCGCTCGCGCTGCAGACGTGCAATTGTTATGCAGACGTGCAGCTCGAGTTAAAAAATCTACTTAGGCTCGAGTTAAATCTGTTTCAAAAACAACTCTTTAATTTTAGGGATAAAAAATATACATATTTTGTCAGATTACACAGGTTAACCAGACAAAATATGTATATTTTTTTTCATACTACTACATATATTACTACTAACTAATTTTCATACAAATTTATTCAACTGTTGCGACTTAGGTAATAAATATGCAAAAAAATATCATAAAATCTATATTATCATAAATGCGAAATTTTGGATGGATGTTTGTTATTATCACGCCAAAACTACCGAACGGATTTGGATGAAATTTGGCAGACAAGTTGATGATGAACTGGAATAACACATAGGCTACTTGTAAACCCGAAAAAAGTTAGTTGTTTCCGCGGGATTTAGCAAAAACTTTTATAATGCCGCGGGCTGCACGCTGCAGCTAGTACAAATAAGTAGATAGTTCTCCTGGCGAAAGAGGTAATTACAATCTATTTTAGTGGTTCGCAACTTTTAGGTTTAATGGACGATTTTACAAAACATCTGTTTTCATGGGTTATTCTCATATTATGTTGATCACAATAACATAGATCTTGCAAATCATTTAGCTCTTTCTAACTGGAAAAACCTTAAAAACAACAAAGAAAAATATCGACACGCGGGTTTTGAACCTGCGACCATCTCCCTAAAGCCGGGACGCTCTCCTCGGCTCGAGGCGGCGAAATTCTTTCTAACTGACCTAAAATCATTAGACATTCTTTATCCATATTTACGTGATTTTATAAATAAGTACTCAAAACAGGAGGAGGAACTCTTGCAAGCAAGTCCCCGCGCCATATCACACTGGCGGTGGGGCGCAGTGGGCCGCACCGAACGGCATCGCGTTCATCGAAATCTACCACGTAAAAATCAGCCCTTCGCCGTAGTATGCAGTAGTTCAAATACTCGTAAAATGTTTGAGAGTGATCTAGGCGGATTTTCGCAATGCGGTCCCGCCCGTTACGGCCCGTGCCAGTATGCTCGAACCTTAACTAAATTTTAACACATCACAAATTTCACTTCACACGAGATAGGATTAGATTTCGTTATTTTCTTCTTGATCAAAATTCCTAAATATCTTCTTTGGTGGCCCGATCGTTTAGCTGTTTATTCTGTCAACGGCAAGTCTATACTAATTTTATGCGTCTGTTATAATCACTCCAATTTATCGTCTCATTAGTTCTTCACTCTCGACCTAATGAGCTGCACGACACCATCGACCATTGTGCTCTTTCACCTATCATGTTCAATTGTGTTAGGAAATACCAAAGAGTCACTTAGAAACGTGTAAAATAGAAACTCGTCATTTTGTTGCATCGTATTCGTAATACTGTTTTTTTTTTAATATTGCAGTGTTCTAAATGTGAAAATTCTATCCATTCACACTATTTAAAATAACTTTGTGTATACATAAAGTGAAATAAAAGTATAAGTGCATTATTAACTAGTTTTAAGAAATAAGAAAATTAAGATAATTTAATCTGCTAATTTCCGCAAAATTTTATACGTGATTTCCGCAATACCACTAAAACAAGTAGTGTAAGGAATGGAGGTCTTATCATGTCCTTCATACTTCCCACCATGACAGTAACACAAATAGAATATTACTTCATTATTAAAATATAATGTCGCTGGACAAATCTAATTTTATCCCAAAATATGCAAATTATTTGTTTGTGCTATGGGAGTTAATCAAATATGCTAATACATAGAAATTCAAATATAGATACTAAAATATATTTAATACACCCCCAAACCCAAAAAAAACAAACAGTGACACAAATGCTTGTCCCTGTTAGAAAATCGAATCCGAGCCCCCATCGGTTACGTTGTTAGGGTCGCTAAATATTCAACCAACGGAGCAGATAGAATGTGTACTCAACGCAAGTTTCACTTCGAAACCAAAGCGTCTATAGGAGAGTCCAATAGCACTTCACTCAACAAGAGGAAGACTGAAGAAAAGAAAGCAAAATACCATAGATATAATAAATTTCCAGATTGATAAATGGACGAAAAAGAATGTCCCCATTTAAAGTCTAGTTTTGGTAGACTGAGAAGACAGGATAGTGTCATATAAACTTATCAGATGAGAACGAACTGAAAGAAAATTATTAAATATGCCGGTTTCTGTGCACATTTTAAACGACTGTTACAAAGAAAACTATAAACGCATAGAGTTTATATAGTCAAAACAAAATGCTTTATGTTTATTATTTCTTCCTGTCGAATGAAAACTTTATATTATGTACTCGACACATGTTTCACTTCGTAACCAAAGTAGAGTCGAGTAGCGGTTCACTCAAGGAAAGAAAGAATGAATAAAAAAACAGCAAAATGCTTTATTTTTTCTTTCTTTCTGTTGATTGAAAAGATAGACTTCTGTTGATTTACATAGATAGGAAGTACATACATCACATTAGAACAAACATGGCAAAGGTATAAGTAGTGTTTCCTCTTTCACGTGCCCACAGAGCGCAATAGAAAGCGAGATATCTAAACCCACTCGCGCCTCCCGCGCCGTTTCCGAGCACTCACCTCTTACCCAGTGACCTAGCTGCGTGCCGGTTTGTATTAAACCAATTTTCTTATTGGTTCACTAACACAAGATTAACGCTTGACATTGGCTGCTCAAGTTAGAATCATAAAATACTACGAAGAAATGAGTTTGAGATATTTTCTTGTGATAGAAGAAGGCCGAAATACCATCTTAAATTATAAATCAATATAAATCATGAAAATAAATGATTATAATCTTAAAAAAATACAAAAACAAAGAAAAATATCGACACAGCTGAATCTTAATCAGAGATCGATCTCACTCTGAGCCTGATTTCTGCCTTTCGCCTGGCCTAATATCGGTCGATGGTTCCAATTTAGGAATCTTTCTTTGTTTTCTCAGAAGTTTTCTCCAGCTCTGTATCACATATATGTTTAATTATAATCATATCAGACTTCATGCAGGATAGGTAGGTACGTACTAGACGAAGCTAGAAGGCTTGATCTAAGCATCTAAACCCCAGCGACACTCATTCATCACGGTCCACCTGTCTATTTTCTAGTGAGATTCACCATCTCACCAGAAAAAATGTCCATCGCCTTATTTCACAACTTTAACGATTATCATTTATTATTTACTAGCTGCACTGTGCAATCCGTTGTGTTATTAAAGAACGGATTTGTGTGAAATTTGGCACACAGGTAGATGTTGACCCGGAATAGCACATCGGCTACTTTTTATCCCGGAAAAATTAGATGAACTCGCGGGATTCGACAAAACTTTTATAATGAAGCGGCTGCAGGCTGCAGCTAATTGTTTATATATCTAAAACTAAACTGTTAGTAGAATATTACGCCCTGAAGAGTTTAAGTTGCTTATAAAAGCGACACCTGTCGATTCATTTAAAATAATTAAGTCTGTACCTATAGTGAAATAAAAGTGCAAGTGCGTTATAAACTACTTTCAACTAATAATAATGGAATTTCATCAAGTGCCAACGATTGAAAGTGTAAAGTTAACATTTATGTGCCTAAATGAACGCGTAAAGCTGTCAATCTCGGTTATCGCAAGAAACAAGTGATACTTGTTATCAGCACGGTAAAATGCGGCGATGGGAATCACTACCCATCTCGTCAACCAATTAACTCGTGGTAAAGCGGAAATCTATAGCTATATTCGGCTTTCTCCATCTACCCTGCGAAAGAGCCACCGCAATGATAGTTCTCCACTACTATGATACGTTTAAGAATTTTACTTTTAGTTAAGAATTTTTAAGCCTACCACATGTTTATATTGCACAAACTACGGTTTCTGAAAGTTTAATAATTAAATATCACGGATCACTACGTTCACAGATGAACTAAAAAGTTGTTCAAACATAAACATTTAACGCTTTATACAACACCGAACAATTACATCAGAGTAGCAATGACATATAATTGGTATCATCCAGGCTCGCCTACCGTAAAATTATTCGCAGACTGGCAGGCAGGTGCACATTCTAGTTGAATTAACCGGTCATCGATAAGTACTGGATAAGATTGTCAGTAACCGCCTTTTTAGGGTTCCCTATCCAAAGTATCATTTGTTTTATGACATAGGATAGCAAATAAGCTGATGGCTCTCCTTATGGAAAGAGACACCTATAGACGCCAATGATATTGATGGTGCGTTGCTATATGGAATGGTAATGCTATATGCATAAGTATGTATGTTATTCACTGTAAAAATTGTCTATATAAGCCATATTCGGGCGCATCAGCGCCTTTATGACTAGGGGTCGAAGCGGTCGCCATGGCCAAAATCAGTCCGAAAGATTATTATTAAGTATGTCGGCCATTGATATAAAAAGAGGAAGATACGTTACCTAGTCACAGCGCCTGGTCCTACAAAACCAGGTGTGCTTGTAGTATGCCACTCAGTCACACGCGGGACACCGCAACATCAAAGCTTCTACTTTTTTTTTACCATTAAACACACTTCAAATTGCTTTCTTGTGTATTTAACCAGTGTTATAATCACTCAAGGGAAAAAAATAAGACACATGCGATTACTTTCCATTCGTAAGTACAGCTAAAACATTAAATTTGTTTAAAAATAAGATTTTCTTTGTTTATCGGTAACCATGGCGATGAGGTGGTCCGTGGCTATAAGCTAATGAAATTTCGCTCGTACGAATGTATCCGGCCTATCACTGATTTTGTTTATCCGTATCCATCGCGACGACGCGCGCAGTGGCTAATACCATTTCGCTCGCACGATTGTATCCGCCCTATATCTGTCTTTGTTTCCATGTTTATGATTGTGATAATAGATGTGTGTAGTGTCGGTATATATGTATTCTGCCGAGCCTAGTTTAGTGAATGCGATATAAGAACGTAACGTATCTTTCTCTTTTATATCAATGATGTCGGCTATTCATCCAAATCGGAACACGACAGTGACGAGCATTGACGCTACTGTGGCAGGAACAAGTGATATGGTGGTCCCACACCTAAGCAAAACGTTACACAACTCTAGCACCTAGTAATCACGATGATAGTGACATGTTTGGCCAATCTTTCGCCTTTTACGAACTGGCAAAATGACAAATTGTCTATTCTTCAAAAGACCGGACCAACTTGAACTTGAAATTTTAACAGAGTGTATCTTACTATGACCGTTATTAAAACATAATATCTTACTAATATTATAAATGAGAAATTTTGTATGACCAAAAGTGAAAATTTTTATGTAAATATTATATAAAGAAAATATTCGATTGTTTGTAAGTTTGTAATTTGTGATGGAAAAACTCAAAACCTACAAGAACGATCTTAAAAAATCTTATACTATTAGAAAACTATATTATCCAGCAATAGTACAGGCTACTTTTTTACCCAACTAAGCAAAAAGAAATAATGATTAGCAGCTAGTTACTTAACAAAAAACAAATATAGCTAAAGATGATTTCGTGTAATACACATACAATTATGAACTAGGATAATATACTGTTCTCGTAGGATTCATAAAAACTTTTATTATGCAGTAGTCTGTGGTCTGTGGACTGTTTAGGGCGACGCAAGTAAATAATAACGTTGCCAAAAGCAGTAAGGATCATCACCCATTTCACCAAACTACAAAATGGTGAAACGTAGTGAATTGAGCAAGGATTGACATTCATTTCACCTTGCTTATCTTAGAAAAGGACCTTTGTGATGACATTTTACACGCTTCGAAACACGAACCGTTTGAGAGGTCCAAAAAAATGGCGATGTAAAATTAGCGGAATTGAAAAAAAAACAACCAAAATTTGTTGCTTTTTGTTGCTAATTAGTTGCTAAAAATTGATTTTTTTGCTCCAACCGATCGCAAAAAAATCGGCAATAACGCTAACTTTACATTAAGATAGCGTGGAAATCACTGAATGTGGACTGATCGATCAAGCAAATAGGGGACAATTTGTTGCTAATTTGTTGCTGAAAGATGCTAAGAAGAAAAAAATTTTAAAAATTAAAAATTGATTTTTTTAGGTATGCCAAAATAAATAATATCCACGCCAGATTAACTCTTGAGTTTTCCGTTGAAAAACTATAGTAAAAATTTGTTGCTCCTTATAGTGTAGCTTATTTTAGCAGAAGGAGTCAGCAACAAAATAAAAACGGGGAGTCACGAGAAGTTGGAGATCGGTTTGCAAAAAAACCGGCCACGCTTGCTTTACTGACTAGAATAAGCTGCACTATGAGAAGCAACAAATTTTTACTATAGTTTTTCCGCGGAAAAATCATTAGCTAAGCAAGCGTGGCCGGTTTTTTTGTAAACCGATCTCCAACTTCTCTTGACTTCCGGTTTTTATTTCGTTGCTGACCCTGTGAACTCAGAATAGCTGCAGTATGAGCAGCAACAAATTTTTACTATAGTTTTTCTGCGGAAAAATCGTCGGTAAAGCTAGCGTGGCTGGTTTTGCTGTAAACCGATCTCCAACTTCTCTTGACTTCCGGTTTTTATTTTGTTGCTGACCCTGTGTACTCAGACTAGCTGCAGTATGAGCATCAACAAATTTTTACTATAGTTTTTCCGCGGAAAAATCGTCAGTAAAGATAGCGTGGCCGGTTTTTTTGTAAACCGATCTCCAATTTCTCTTGACTTCCGGTTTTTATTTTGTTGTTGACCCTGTTTACTCAGATTAGCTGCAGTATGAGCAGCAACAAATTTTTACTATAGTTTTTCTGCGAAAAAATCGTCAGTAAAGCTAGCGTGGCTGGTTTTTTTTGTGAACCGATCTCCAACTTCTTTTGACTTCCGGTATTTATTTTGTTGCTGACCCTGTGTACTCAGACTAGCTGCAGTATGAGCAGCAACAAATTTTTACTATAGTTATATATATATAGTTAGTCCGCGGAAAATCGTCAGTAAAACTAGCATGGCCGGTTTTTTTGCTAACCGATCTCCAACTCTTGACTTCCGGTTTTTATTTTGTTGCTGACCCTGTGTACTCAGACTAGCTGCAATATGAGCAGCAACATTTTTTTTCTATAGTTTTTCCGCGGAAAAATCGTCAGTAAAGCTGGCGTGGCCGGTTTTTTTACAAACTCCCGGTTGCAAACGTGACTCACGGTTTTTATTTTGTTGCTGACTCCTTCTGCTAAAATAAGCTGCACTATAAGGAGCAACAAATTTTTACTATAGTTTTTCAACGGAAAACTCAAGAGTTAATCTGGCGTGGATATTATTTATTTTGGCATACCTAAAAAAATCAATTTTTAATTGTTAAAATTTTTTTCTTCTTAGCATCTTTCAGCAACAAATTAGCAACAAATTGTCCCCTATTCGCTTGATCGATCAGTCCACATTCAGTGATTTCCACGCTATCTTAATGTAAAGTTAGCGTTATTGCCGATTTTTTTGCGATCGGTTGGAGCAAAAAAATTATTTTTTTAGCAACAAAAAAGCAACAAATTTTGGTGTTTTTTTTTTCAATTCCGCGAATTTTACATCGCCATTTTTTGCACCCCCGTTTGAGGCAGTGCTTTTCAATTCATTTAAAAGTAATGGCGTGTCTCCTGCTGCTAAAAATAACAAAACAATCTCACAAAACATGTTAGCAAAACTCTTCAGCCTCCTGCGACTTTTAAACGCGAAAATCTAACATCAACAGGTAGGTACTCGATATTTTCGAAGTTATTTTTTTTTAATTAACTGCGGAATCTTGTCGAAATTCCCATCAGTTTGAACTACTCCTCAATAGTTCATATTTTTTATTTTTATTCTTGTGATGCGACAATGAAACATCTAAAGTCACGGGGCACTCGCATATTAAATCGATGAAAAACAACGTCTCTTTATTCCAATTCATATTAATAAACACAATAAATTATATGTACATAGGAAATCAGTAAATACAAAACGTTTCATTTTATTTACTTAGTGATAATTATTTTTACTCATCTTTGACATAAATAACTGTGTAATAGGTAATAGGTGTGTTAATCTATTTTTATTTTATTTTATTTTGTTTTACTTGACATTTTTGTATCCATAAGTATAGTTATAAATTAGTGCAATATAATTATAAATTAAAATTTCCCACATTGTTGGGCAAAATTGATAAGGCTGACAACACCTGTGAGCGATATTTAAGTTTACCCTTTTAAAATCAATATTTACGTTTGTTTATATTCCACAACAGTCAATAATAATCAGTTAAGTAAGTAAGTAAGTAAGGTAAGTTAAGTATATTACATCCTGAAGATGCTTTAAAAAGTGAAACCGGTCGAGTAATATAATAAAAATTGTGTAAAAGTGAAATTTATGTACAAGTGGAGTAGTAAAAGTGTCTAGTAACAATGGAATTTCACCAAGTGCCGACGATGGAAAGTATAGAATATAAATACAAAACGCACAACCTCAATGTTCGCAAGCAACGATGATATGAAATTACCCCTCCCCCGCAGGCGATCGCGGGGATATTTTCCGATCGCCTCGGATAACATGTTTGCATGTTGAGTTATCAAAACTGTTAGGACACGCCCGTATTTTGTTAGAGGTTTGATATTAGGTGTTAGAAAACAAAAAAAAAACTGTCGCAGACCCGCCTTTAAACTTACAAGGCACATGTTTTTTGTGTGAACTTAACTATGTAGTGACAAGGATTACTAGTATGGGTCATAAAATGACGACAAGCTCAGCTGTATTTTATATATAGACTTAAATTCACGTATAGTATTGGCATATCAACTATTTGGCTAATAGATTTTAGTACTAACGTAAAATAATATAATCTATTCTATTGAAACCGTGTTATTGGCTAATATACCTGTTATAATTGGCGCAAAAACTTCCAAATATTTTATTATAATACGGAACTCTTCATGGCACAACCTGCACTTGGCCTGTTTTATAAGGATGGCAAACATGCGACAGGACATTTAAAGTACTGTGTGGCATGTTTGGATCCAGAGGCATTGTAATAGCGTAAACACTGTTGTCTAATCGTCCTGCACCTATATTCTATATATTTTCTAAGGTGGTCCATTTGATGGCAATATACTAAGCCTTTGTCTACAGATATCTACAATAGTAGTAAAATTATCTTAGGAGTAAAAATAAATAAAACTTTCTCAAAATATTGTTACGTACTTCGGGTTCGTAGTTATAAGAAAACACCACTTATATTAAATCCGTGTATTTATAATACAGTTACACAAAACAACACAACGTAATACTCAAATACTATAATTAACACTAGTCACTCACTGTACTATCACTGAACTTAACCGACTACACAATAGAACACTTCTCGCTTCGTACGAGTCGCTTTAAGTATCGCTCTCGATCGCTTGATAAAAACTGCCCTGTATTTGTCAACACATCTCTATTTATACCCAGGGTAAAGTTCTACCGGATCCAGAAAAATCTAAATGTATCGGGAAACAATGAATCACTTCTTATTACTTCTTATTATAAACAAGTTATCACTCATAAATCCTAGTACATGCTACTTTCAACCTTATGCCGTATACCACAAAGTCCATTACTGCATAGCTTAGGTCAACTTTTTGTTTGTCAATAGGAGTACCTATCTCTTTCTTTTATTTCTAGATCTCTCCAGCGTTCTAATTCTACACGTTTCTAGATTATTCGTAACAATATATTAGATACCAGCTCAACCCATGACCTACGTAGTAGTAGGGGAGCCCAAGATGGCAGATGCTAAATAGGTAGTAACTCGAGCGTCGTAGGGACCTATTGGATTTTGTAGATTAAATTATAGGAAAAATAAAAGGTTGTATACTGTTTTTCATTTCTGTGGTGGGGAAAAAAATCTACATATAAAAAAGTGTTTAAAAAAGACTGTGACATGTAAACACTAAATCGCGTCAGATTAAGGTATGGTGGGTTAATTCCACCTAAACTTAAGAAAATCTGCCGATTCAAGTGTGGCGTAAAGGAGTGGTAAAAGTTGACACAAAGTTGCAAAAAAAAAGTTGTTTTGACATTCTCGAGTGCGTCTGAATTTTCTTTTCTTATAGACTAATGGCCGGTTTCTGAGGTACTTTTAACAGTAGTTTATCCTTTCGTTAACACTATCGGTCCGATAACTACAGGAATTGCGTTTCTGAGCTACGCATTGTAACACAAACTCCGTTTAAACTTAGGTTAATGTAACCGGCCAAATTTGGCGGTTTATCGATTCCATAACTTTATGTAACGCTTTTTGCTCTCGTAGGTAGCTTCTTTTTAATGCACATAATTATTTTAATAGTTTTGTTTGTCTGTCTGTATGTTTGTACTTACATTAAAAAAACTGCTGTACGAAGTACAAACGTTGTTTTCACAGCAGCTACAAGATATTTGTTTAATATTGTCATGATAAATAATTAAATTTCATCCTTGCAAAGAGGAACAGCTTTTACTTGGATATTTGTTGGTTAAGGCAATTCAAGCTTATTTCTAAGCTTCTACAGAATTCCTACCTATATTTTTATATGCACAAATTCTTTTACCACTTAAAAAAAGCGTCTTCGCAAATAAAATAATTACTTTTTGTTTTCTCTCTTTCTGTAAAATTCTTACTGCGCTGTCGAGTCACCATTATAATGATTTTATATTAACTTAAACATGCCACAAGTCGATCAGGTAAATGCAAGAAACGACCAACAATATCTAAAAGAGAAATTGACACAAAAAGAAATATTCTTAATTCAAAGCAAACGACAAACATTGTTTTGAACAGTACTCAAACTAACTATATAACAAAATATTTGGTGACTACCGACTAGTGACTAGTGTAAAGCTATCTCATTTCTCTTTAATAAAATAATAGTTCCCTCTCTTTCTGCTACCTGATTCGAAATCATTCTTTTCATTCGGTTCGAAATTCATGCGAAAACCTTCCTTCATGCTAGGGTATAAAGATTTAGTTTGAATGCTTTAGCGTAACTGGTATACAGACATAGTTATCGTCGTTAATTACATAGTTTCAACTAAAACCTTCTTTAAACACTTATTTATGTTAGATAAAATATTACCACAAATAAAAATAATCATACAGGCGAGTAAAACTACCAAAATAGCATTTTATTTTCCGCATTATAAACAGACCCATCTAGTGGTGGACTTAAAAATGACTTATCGGTTCAATAGTTATTGAACCGTTCGGTTTGCCTTCAGAAACCATCTACGAGATAAACGAAGTTTATCCTCTTGCTAACTTTAAACGATCAATAGTTGTTAATAGTTTAACTGACGACTTCAGAAACCGGGCATAAATGATGTAAGAATGACGAAAGTGACAATTTCACAAGTCGAAGTTTTTTTTTATAGAAGAGGGGGCAAACGAGCAAGAGGTGCACCTGATGGTAAGTGATCACCGCCGCCCATGTACATCTGCAATACCAGAGGTCTTGCAGTTGCGTTGCCGGCCTTTTAAGAATGAGTAAGGTCCCTATGTCGTATCCGTTCGGAAATACCTCTGCCGGTAATTGATTCCACAACAGAGTAGTGCGAGGCAAAAAGTGTCGGGAGAAACGCACAGTTGTGGATTTCCAGACATCGAGATGGTGAGGATGGGACTTTAAATTTTGACGCGATGTCCGATGGTGGAATTCGGCGGCAGGAATTATTCCAAACAACTCGTCGGAACACTCACCATGATAAAGACGATAGAAGACGCAGAGTGAACATACATCTCTGCGTAATGCCAAAGAGTCTAGCTGTTCCGAAGTAGCCTTGTCGTCAAAGATTCGAACCGTTCTACGCTGTATGCGATCAAGAGGAAGAAGCTGGTATTGGGGAGCTCCGGCCCAGAGATGAGAACAGTACTCCATGTGAGGCCGAATCTGTGCCTTATAAAGTTGAAGGCGATGGGCCGGCAAAAAGTACTGTCTCGCTCTGCTGAGCACACCGAGCTTTTTAGAGGCTAATTTAGCCTTGCCTTTCAAATGACCGCGAAACTGAACGTAATTCGATATGTCGACTCCCAGGATTCCGACACTAGCTGAGGCTGTCAGGAGAGTATCCCCAAATCGAGGTGATACGACAAAGGGTGTCTCTTTTGCGGTGAACACGCAAAGCTGTGTCTTCTTGGGGTTAAAAGTGACCAGGTTTTGACGACCCCATTCAGAGACATCGGTAAGTCGATTCTCGACTTCAGACACAAGCTTGTTTCGGCACTCTTCGACGTGTTCCCGAGAAATACCGCTTCGGCCGGAGTATGTAGCATCACCAGTACTGTCATCCGCATAGCAATGTATGTTGCGAATTCGCATCATGTCATTGATATGCAGAAGAAAGTCGGTGATAGCACGCAGCCTTGGGGAACACCAGCATTGACAGATTTAAGTCGGAGCACGCACCGTCGACAACGACCTTGATGCTCCGGTCAGCCAAAAAACTGGTGATCCACTTGCATAATTTCTCGGGAAGCCTATAAGAAGGCAGCTTCGCGAGAAGCGCTTTGTGCCATACCGATCAAAGGCCTTCGCTATGTCCAAACTAACTGCCATTAAGTTATTGGAATTTTGATTTTTTTTCTGCTGTAGCCACCCGCCTCTTATAAATGTCTTATATTTGATGGAGAGCCTCAACAGTATGCGAGGTACCTCCCCTATGTTAATCTGACGCGCTCGAGGAAGTGCAAAAATCCACTCTTGGGCTCCTCTACTTTAGCGCATAAAACAGATTTAGAAACATTAAATGTTTGACAGCTAGGAAATGCTTCTACAGAAAAATAATACTGTGTTTCGTGTTGCTGTCTGGGAGGTAAGGTTGTCGATATGCGAAGAAGGATGCAAGTGGCATTACCATCGATTGTTCTGTTCGGTAGTTATACATAATTATAGTTAAATGAGGTGATCGTTGCAGATGAAATTCTCATTTATAATATTGAACAATACTGGCGATTTTTACCGATAAATTATATACATTCATGATTCATATTTCATAAAAACCAATATTTCATAATAAATTATTGCATAAAAATGCAGACGCTTACTTGTTAAAAGCCAATTTTATTTGAGTGCCGTACAGCCCTTTATACCATTGGATATAGTAAATTAACGATACGAGTTTGACGAAATTAAAACTGTTAATTAAAACGAGTAGGATTTTATTGCAAATAAAATTCCACTTAAATATGCATCACGTGTTTTACTTTTAAAAGTAAATTATAGTTAAAAAATATAATTTTTGCTGTGCCAACATCAAACAGGGTGATATTTCTCACAGTCTTTTTCAATGCCCATGGTTTTGACAACTAATACGATTTTTACTAGGTGGTAGAGTTCCGCATTGTCTCGCCCGACTAATACTACTGCCTTACCTATTCCCGCCGCAATAGCGGCAGTGTTTGTCACTATCGTGTTCTGGTTTCGATGGTAAGGTAACCAGTAATCTTATGCATGTGGCATTAGGACCCCACCACAAGGATAACAACGAATCATTAATATTTTTGGTGTCTATAGGCGACGGTTGCCTCTAATTATCAGCAGAGCGATCTGCCTGTATGTTATATTTTGATATAAAAAGCACCCTATTAATATGGCTTTCGTCTAAAGTCATAATGTTACCTGCTTGCTTGAAATATGAAGACCATAAGCTGTCTCAAAGTTAGGACAAGGCAGCATTATTTGCCGTTTGATGGTTAGGAATTTTATTATTATTGTCAATAACGACATTAACTACAACAACTCACTTTCCATTTCCTGTATCTATAGATCCTTGCATCAGATTTTCATCTTTAAATAGGAACAAATGGGTACTTAGGTACCTAAATACAAAAAATAATTTTCCATTTTCAAGCTAACGAGTTTTAGGTAACAAATATAAAAAAATACAGTTGAATTCAGAACCCAAGGAGGTATTCAATTCGGTCTCAACTTTGGGAAGTTGGTTCAAAACTTGAATAAAATAGAGATTTTATTGATAAAAGCTATAAGTATAAAAGTTAAATGAAATGTAATATAAGTACACGGAAAGTATACCCTCCCAAATAAAAAACACCGTTTTGGAAAGTCGGTTTAAAAGTTTGAAACATCAGATAGATGTTATTAAATATTTGGTGACTTCCACATATTCATGACGGTGACCGTAACAACAAATGAGATAGTGCTGTTCAAAATATGGTCACTCTACTTATGCTTAACTAAAAATGAATTTCAAGTACAATATTTAACGAGAGCAATTATTTCTCTGCAGCGCTGTATAATCAAGAGACGGTACGTGATCTTTTCATGCTTGCGTCAGATTCAGTTAAATTGCCAACATTAAAGGAGATCATGCACTACATTAAGGATTCATTATTTTGATGCTTTAACTGCATTCGAAGTCGTTATCTTATACATGTCAAAACTATAAACGATTATCTAAGATGTGTTTGCGAACGATATAATAGATCTCATATACGGTAAAATGGATCTCATATACCTACGATAAGCTAAGCGGAAAATTATAAGGTGCACAAATAAGATAAAGTAAGATTTTTCTCTCAGCATCATGGAAGTTAAACTAATTTATTTATTAGTATCATTGGACAAAATTACACGAATTGATCTACTTAATCCCAAAGTAAGCAAATTACTTCCGTGTTATATGGGTTTCAATTAACGATACATAGAAATAAATACATATAGTCTCCCATCATCATAGAACGACCTTCACTGAGCTGGTTAATGGATGAAAAGTATTTTATATCCAATTAAATATGTCAATAAATATATTGCTAATTGGCTGAATAAAACATTTAATTCCAGAATATAATTAATTAACGATTATTTTTTTTTGATTTCACTGCATTGGTTAATAGACAAATTCCATACCAATCGGAAGTTTGAAGCCTATAGAACATGCAAACGTTAGTTTTTTTTTTCTCTTTACTACTCTTGGGTAGGCAGGTAAATCGATACTAGTAACTTGCGTCGCTTTTATGATTAATGAATTGTTTTGAAAAAATGTTTAAAAGAATTAAATGGTATCATTTTTTGCGATAGCATTTAAAGAAAAGAAATTAGCGTAGTATAAGTACAATGGGCTGGCAATCTCTAACTAGGTATATAGTAAAATAAAATAAAAAAGAAGCCGACTTAAGATATGTGAAACATAATATTATGTCGCGTAAGGGAGAAATGGTATTCGTCGATGCCGAAAATATCTCAGTTATTCTAATACACATGCAATGACTTATATAAACGTTATTACGAGTATATATCTTGACGCTTGATGTAAGTCCATTTATGTGTGCATTCATGCTACAGTCGTTTCATTCGTTTATTAAAGTTGACAATTTGACAATTTACTTTTTTAATTTACTTCATAATTCTGCTAAGAAACTTATTAATTTGTTTAAATTATTCAAGCAAATTGTATTACAAGTTCATTTTGTATATCGCTTATTAAAAAAAATGTTTTTTTTTAATCAGCGGTATACATTTTGATTGGACGTGAATAACTAAACGACTGATGATAGCAACCACAGAACAAATATGATTCTGGAATAGCAACTTACCATAATTATAACATTAACAATTTTAATGTCTATAAGCGATGGTTTCCCCTTTTTCGTATGAAGAGCCATTTGTTTGTTTATAAAAAAACTGCTCGTATTTGTTAACATAATCTCGGAATTTTGTCAAAACGTAATAAACGTCGATCCTAATCGAAGCGCTTAGGATTTACACGCGTGAACTCGATGCTACTTTGCATCATGCTACGACGCGGCATAATTTGTGAGAAAATATACAGTGTGTAAAGAAAACCCTGTCGGATAATTAAAGGTGTTATTTGGGACCGTAATACGGCTACATATGTGTAATTATTTTATGGATATTAATTAATTAGTTTTCCCAATAAATAAAAATAATCTTAAATGGTATTTTCATACATTAAGTATGACAATACCTACAAATAAGTAAATTTTATTATCAAATAATGCCGCGCAAGTTGAATGCTACCGAAGGACACGCGGCGCGTTTAAAGTTCCTTTGTACAAAGCCGAAAAACGTACACCGCGCCTTCGCACGGTGTTATTGCGAACGCCGTCAAAGCGAAATAATGAAACAAACAGCGACAAGGTGTTGTAATTTTTAAAATAATAATAATAATATATTTTTATTTCAAATTTTACAATGTACATATTTGCTTATATATGTATGTAATATTTGCTTATTTCTAGGGAAATGTAAGTAAAAATACGAATATTAAAAAAACGATATCTTTTTTGTTTTCAGAAATAAAGACATTTTAATTCTTTTTGCAGTAATGCCTTTAACCAACCTATATGCCTCTTTCGGATCAGACAGTGTTTTATTTACACACTGTATAAAAACCTTAAACGCTTCGATTGTATTGAAGTTTTTTACGTGAATCGAGTCCGAGAATCGAGTCGAGAGGTTAAGTTATCAATTCGGCTGTATGTTTTTTAATGTCTGTTATCTCAAAAATCGGTCATTTATGAACCGATTTTAAAAATTAATATTGTTACAAATAATCTAGAAATGTGAAGAGTTGGAATGCTGGAGAGATCTAGAAATAAAAGAAAGAGATATGTACTCCTATTGACAAACAAATAGTTGACCGTTAGCCGAATGCTATGCCCCAATGGACTTTGTGGTATAGGGCATAAGGTTAAAAATAACGTATACTAGGACTTGTTTGTTTATCATACGCCAAAAACTTTGCGATTCTCAATTCGGCTGAATTTTTGTGTGTTTGTTACCTCAGAACTCGGTCATTTAATAATAATAAGTTTTTTTTACTACGTAAATCACTACTTTCCTTGGACATCCACAAGTCGAGTGGGCCTGATAGCATCCCTCCGATGGTGCTTAAAGTATGTGCTCCAGAGATGGCGCCAGTATTGACGCACTTATTCCGGCTTTCCTATTCACTCGGTGTGGTACCGAATTAATGGAAAACAGCTTTAGTGCATCCCATCCCTAAAAAAGGAGATCGCTCTAATCTGTCAAATTATCGGCCAATAGCCATAACCTCCTTGTTCTCCAAAGTCATGGAGACACTTATAAACTGTAAGCTCCTGAAGTATTTAGAAGAGCACCAGCTGATTAGCGACCGTCAGTACGGTTTCCGTCATGGTAGCTCAGCTGGTGATTTTCTAGTATACCTGACGCATCGCTGGGCCGAGGCAGTTGAGTTCAAGGGGGAGGCATTGGCAGTTAGTTTAGACATAGCGAAGGCCTTCGATCGGGTATGGCATAAAGCGCTTTTCTCAAAGCTGCCTTCCTATGGGCTTCCCGAGAAATTATACAAGTGGATCACCAGTTTTTTTGGCTGATCGGAGCATCAAGGTCGTAGTCGACGGTGCATGCTCTAACCTCAAACCTGTCAATGCTGGTGTTCCCCAAGGCTGCGTGCTATCACCGACACTGTTTCTTCTGCATATCAATGATATGTTGCGAATTAGTAACATACATTGCAATGCGGACGACAGTACTGGTGATGCTACATACTCCGGCCGTAGCGGTATTTCTCGGGAACACGTCGAAGAGGGCCGGATCAAGCTCGTGTCTGAACTCGAGAATCGACTAACCGATGTCTCTGAATAGGGTCGTCAAAATCTTGTTACATTTAACCCCAAAACACGCAGCTTTGTGCGTTCACCGCTAAAAAAACACCCTTTGTCGTATTACCTCGATTCGAGGCACTCGCCGGACAGCCTCAGCCAGTATTGGAATACTGGGAGTCGACATATCGAACAACGTTCAGTTCCGCGATCACTTGGAAGGAAAGGCTAAACTAGTTTCCAAAAAGCTTGGCTTAGTAGCGCAAAGCAGTACTTCATCATGCCAGCCCATCGCCTTCAACTTTACAAGGCCCAAATTCGACCTCACATGGAGTACTGTTCTCATCTCTGGGCCGGAGCTCCTCAGTACCAGCTTCTTCCTCTTGATCGCATTCAACGTAGAGCAGTTCGAATCGTCGACGATCAGGCTATTTCTGATTGGCTTGTGTCTTTGGCGTTACGCAGAGATGTAGGTTCGCTCTGCATCTATTACCGTACGTACCATGGGGAAGTGTTCCGAAGAATTATTCGAACTAATTCCTGCCGCTAAATTCCATCATCGGACATCGCGTCATAATTTAAAGTTTCACCCTCACCACCTCGATGTCTGGAAATCCACAACCGTGCGCTTTTGTCGGCACTTTTTGCCTCGCACAACTTCTTTGTGGAATCAATTATCCTCGGGGGTATTTCCGAACGGATACAACTTAGGGACCTTCAAGAAACGAGCTTATTCATTCTTAAAAGGCCGATAACGCAGCTGCAAGACCCCCGGTATTGCAGTTGTCCATGGGCGGCGGTGATCACTTACCATCAGGTGCACCACCTGCTCGTTTGCCCCCTCTGCTATAAAAAAAATATATCATACTGTCCAAAACGGAACACGATAGTGACAAGCATCGACGCTATTGCGACAGGAATAAGTAAGGCGGTGGTACCAGACCCGAACGAGCTACCATAAATATTCTATCTAGTAGTCAGAATGGTAGTGAGTAGTATAGCCACTCTTTCGCTTTTTACGATCTGCCTGGCAGAATGGCAGATGTTCGATTTTTCAAAGGGGGCTCGGACCATTATGGGTAAGAGTTCCATTTATTTAGAAGGTTGAATGTTGGTTGTTGCAGTTATATCTCCTGCGATTAAATTATTTTTAAGGTTTCCTTATATTGCATTTCTTTAAAATTTAGTCGCTTCTGTGGTCTAGTGGTTCGGTGTCGATGTGGTCATGAGGTCCCCGGTTCGATTGCCAAATATGTGTCTTTTCAGTTTTCTGATAAAAACAATGTTGCCTAGGATTGGATAAGTGCCCGGTTGACGATAGGCTTGCCATCTATTACATTGTGGGACTAAGTATCTTCGGCTAATCTTGGGTGCACCTATACCTCTGCCTACCTCTTCGGAAATACGGGCTTGAAAATACTTTTTTAAAAATTATTATGTTACCGTAATATTTAGGTAATTAAGATAAACTAAATTACTACTAAACATAAATACATATAAAATAAAGGTTAAAAAGAAAATTGGTGAGACGCCGAACGTTAAATGTTATGATCACAATTCACGGATTCTGATTAAAATTAAGTGTTTTTTATTCATTGCTGTCTGCACATTTAGACAGCAAGCATAATTGAATATAATACCATTGCGTTAGAGGTGAATTTCCATTATAAAATTTAATGTAATATCACCCGAAATATTGTGTGAAGGGTTCAATTCTAAAAGTCAGTAACTCACGATTCTTAATTTTGAGATAATATGATATAAATAAATATTTGTTATACTTTTAGACTACAATTTATATTATACAGTATATATATCTTGTAATGAATAAACTTTAAAACACCAAAACCAATTTTAAAATTTAGAAAAATTAACATGTAGAATTCTATAAATGAATAAAACTTGATTGGGTTAGTAAGGTGTAAAAATGCAAAAGAGCAAGCTCGGATATGTTGAATGAACGGAAATAAACGGTTTACGAAAACATAATATTCAACACAAATATGGGAGCGACCTGATCTGAACATGATCAATTTTGTCGAATGCTGTCTAAAGGTGGTGTCAAGTGTATCCAAAACCGGCGTATTTGTATAAAGAGAGTGATGAATGTGGACATTTAATTGGGTTAGAAAGGTGTAAAAATGCGAAAGAGCAAGCTCGGATACGTTGAATGAATGGAAATAAACGGTTTACAAAACTAATTACAACGCAAATGTGGGAGCGACCAGATCTGAACATGATCAAT
The DNA here is from genome assembly GCA_036924255.1 of Apodemia mormo. NCBI lineage: Eukaryota > Metazoa > Arthropoda > Insecta > Lepidoptera > Riodinidae > Apodemia > Apodemia mormo. The sequence goes on from JAUPFN010000016.1 coordinate 23,336,302, forward strand.
GTTGGCGGATGCTGTCTAAAGGTGGTGTCAAGTGTATCCAAAACCGTATGTTTGTATGAAGAGAGTTATGAATGTGGAGGATTCAAGGCAGACTTATCTAGATCGTCATGTATTGTACGCAGTTATCTCAATATACCTCGTAAGGGATTTATTATATCTCACATACATATTTACAGGTAAATATGTATGTGACATATGTACATTCTTTTAGTTGAGAAATATATTAATTATATTAATCATTGGTGAGTGAAGCAGCGGATATCAGCTAGTAAAATATATTTTTTTTATATATATGATAAGATAGCAAACAAGCAAATGGGTCTCCTGATGGAAAGATTCAATCATCGCCTATAGACACCAAAGGTGTTAATGGTGCGTTGCTATCTTGTGACGAGGTCTAATGCCACATGCATAAATTTACCGGCTACCTTACCCTCCAAACCGGAATACGACAGTGACAAGCACTGATGCTATTGCGACAGGAATAGGTAAGGCGGTGGTACAGAGCCGGGCGAGACAATGTAGAACTCTAGTAGTTACGATGATAGTGACTGGCGTAGCCAATCGGTCGCCTTTTACGACCTGCCTGGCAGAACAGCAATTGGTCTATTCTTCAAAGGAGCCCGGAACCAACACGAGGGAAATTAGAATAATGTACACAAACCACATAAATGTAAAATAGTTGTGTTGTTACAAAATGCATTTGGAACATATTTGCAGTAAATTAACACAAAGGCTATATATATTTAACCGAAAAACTGATTTAATCAATTTTAAACTGGAAAATCAAAAATCGGAAAATGGGTTTAATGCCTTTTAGAATTAAGCCATCTAAATGTTCACAGCATTGTTAGGAGATCACGTCCGTCCGTCAGCCTGTCGAGTGTTTGAGATGAACAAATTGTTGACATGTTACCAGCCTTGACCCGTCACGAACAACAAAAGACCTTGTTTGAGCTTCGGAAATCAACCATTATATACGTTGTCTCGTAATTTGTCTTCATATTTTTTACTTTTAGGTTTGGATGCTTGCAAACATTTATTTTCCAATTTTTTTAAGATAACATGCCTTATTTTTTATATTAACTTATTAATTTAATGAGTGTTAGCATGCTTAGACTTCTTTGGTTTGTATCCCACGTTTGTTTATTATTTTTCCGAAAAAGAAAACACTCGTAACTAAATATGTGTCTGATATGTCAATAAGCTTATCAAGTTATCACCCAACAGCGAACAAGCGAATGATTTTCCTGATGGAAAGAGACAACCATTGCCTATAATCTATAATATTATAAACCTTGCTATCCATGTGGCGGGATGGTAATGTAAAAATAGGCTACCTCACCCTCCAAACCGAAACACGACAGTGATATGCATTGACGTTATTGCGACAGGCGTAGATGTGTCGGTGGTACCAAACCTGGACGAGACCTTGCAAAACTCTACCGCCTAGTAATCAAGATGGTAATTATAGATGCGTAGCCAACCTGCTTCTACTGATGTGGCGCTATTGTTATGTTTGGTACCAAAACTAAAAGTTATGCACACATAGACACCTCTCAAGGACGCGATATCTCGGAATGGTTTAGTGCAAGCGCGAATGGTGGGAATTATTAGTACAAGCGCGAATGCCACCCGCTTGGTCACGCGTCAGTGAATTTTTTTTTGGGCAGAAAGTAATAGCAAACGAAGTAACTATTTACTAATCTATGGTAATAGGTACAACAATACCGTTAAAATATTTTAGTTAATATTGGTTTACATTTCCGTTGACAGATTGATTCCGTTTTTATTTATATTTATTTATTTTTATATTAAAGCTGGTTTTCTAGCAGACGTTCTTAAAACTTGTTTTATCAAAATCGGTTCAGCCGTTTGAAGGCTATCAGCTCTTTTATTTGATGAAAGGAATTTAGCAACTGTGTCTGATCGATACGAAAATTGGTATTCTGTTATTTTAATGTTATTACAATGACATGCTTACTTTGACTTGAGGCTGCGGGTTCCTATTTGAAAATCTTTCTCTACAAATGATGCAAATGACGCATTATGGCATTATTAAAAAAATCGCCTTTTTTAAATTGTCAATTTAGATTTGTTTTTTCTACGTATCCATTATTCAATAAACCACTTTTTTAAATGAATGTAGCATATAGATTTATTTCTTCCCAAGTTATATTCATTTCAAAATACAAGCATATTGGTATTTACTGTTCATGCAATAGAATTTGTCATCATCTAATGGTAGTAGCGAACTTGCGAGCAAAGTCAATGTTTGCTCGAACTCGAGCCAACCTAAAAGGTGCCTCTGTCTTCTGCACTGATATACTCAACAAAATATACGTATTGCATTCGAATTTTAAAAAACACATTTTTTAAAATTCGAATGGAATACGTATATGTATAAATATGAGAGATCGTTCATATTGCAATTACACTACGTTTTAGTCTCTATATTGATTAACATTGTCATTGTAACTAATTACGGGTATTCCAGCGTCTTTACTGTAAATAAGTAATTGTGTTTTCTATTGACTATGCTGCAAATTAACTTCATAACATTATACTCGTATTGAATTCCATCGAAAAGTTACATTTGGGGTTGAGAAATTCAGAGCAGGCAAGTTTAGTTTTTGGATGTCAAGAAAATCTTAAAAAATTATAAGAAACGAATATCCCATTTGGGATCGAATTTAAGACCTTTTGACATAGATAGGTCTATAAGTGATTAGCATACTATCATTTTGTAAATCATGAGTTTCCGCGTTAGATACCAGGTTGTGCAAGAAAATTTGTTAATAACGTTTTGTTCAACATCATCTCATCTCAGAATCTGCTGATGGCACCTAGCTCCACTGGTGGTTTGCCTCGGGCCAAACTCAAGTATCATAAGGAACAATTTATTATTTAGGATTAGGGATATATGCCCATAACAATAATTATTTATCTTCACCAACCGAGAAATTGGTGAAGGGCGATGAACCTATAGTCTTTAAGGGGGCATTTGGTGTCCATTAATTTCGGGAGTGGTTCGAACCAAATCTCACGTAGGGGAGGGCAGGACGACTCGGCAAATCTCACGTAATTCTTTTTCGCAACAAATAGTATTTTTTGTAGTTCTCACAATTTTTGAGAAAACTGGGTTGATTTATAAAACACATTTTTTTTTCCACTAAAACAACTATAAATCCTGTTTTATCAAGAAATATTCTTTTGGTCGATTTTGTCGCGTCTCCTACCATTTACTTGAAGATTTAAATATTTAGTGTATAGTCTCAACTAGTCTATACAAATAAATAAAATTGGAGTGTCTGTTTGTAATATTAAAATTACCGCTTTTTACTAAATGCATATGGCTGCATACACGGTACATATACCAAAATAACATTTTTTACAATTTTTTCTGTCTGTCTGTTTGTTCCGGCTAATCTCTGGAACGGCTGGACCGATTTTGACGGGACTTTCACTGGCACATAGCTGATGTGACAGGGAGTAACTTCGAAAATTTTCCATGCGGACGAAGTCGCGGGCGCAGCTTAAAATAAAATATCGCAATTTAAAATAAAATATCGTAAGCATTTTTTTAGACGTTCATAAACTAGAAATACGCTAATACAAAAATTAAACGTGATATTAAAGAGGGGGGCGAACGAAATCGCACGACATCTCACGATGGGGAGAATTAGGGTGGAAAACCTACAAAATTGACTTATTTAATTTATGGACGTCGTCACCTTATAAAGTTCATAGCGATTCATCAAATTATAAGTTTTTACTTTTCCTTTACACCGTGAGGGAACCCTCGACAAGTATTACTATAATGGTAAAGATACCAATGTCAATTAACTCATAGGTTAAATTGCCTAATACAAGTGGACGTGGTGAAACAAATTGCTAGAGTTGATTGACCGACAATTAGGATTGTTAGTTTTTCGTATAACCAATTCTGTTTATTCGTGTACCAAATTGCTTCAAAAATAATATTTGAACAGTCATTTGTATAGTTTTTTGTTAAGTTTCCATCAGCTACTGAAGTGACGTCAATGCTCAATTATCAAGATAGTCAAGCATTTTGATTGTTATTAAGTATTTGTAAATCTGGTTATGTCACTAAAAACCAACGACTTTTTTTTAAATAAATAAATATTCACGGGACAAATTACACTTACTGACCTAACCCCAAAGTAAGCAAATTATTTGCTTGTGGCATGGGTGTTAGTCAACGATACTAATACATAGAAATAAATATATAAATTCTAGAATATATTTAATAAACACCCAAACGCGGAAATACAAACATATATGCTAATCACATAAATGCTTGTCCCCGTCGGGGATCAAACCCGAGCCCCGTCGATTGCGTAGGCAGAGTCGCTAACCACTGGGCCAACGGGGCGGTCAACTTCTATGTACTATGCTAAAAACACCATAAACCATCGATTCCATTTATCGATGTAGTAAGCGATAGTTCTATTTGATATGTCATTTTGTTATTAGATAGCAAACAAGCAGATGGCTCTTCTGATAGAATGAGAAAACAAGATGATAGTGGTGCGTTGCTGAGTAGTAAGATGGTAATGCCACATGTATAAGTCTACTGGCCACCTTACCCTCCAATCCGGAATGACAAGCATGGACGCAGTGCGGCAGGAATAGCTAATTATAAAGCACCCGCTGGGCTGCAAATTTTTCTTCTTTAGAGATACGGGGAGTTTCATAGTTTAGAAGCATTTTAGAAGAAACAAACATTTTGCAATAAGTACATTTACTTCTTTATTATTTTTCGGAGTTGACAGACAAAACGTCTTATCTTATTAGTGAGCGACTTATAAAACGATTATTAACAATTCATCCCAGATTCAAAATTTGTCCTAGTTTCGAAATTTACGAGTAGTTATTCATATTGCCGGAATAAGAAAAATTGCTGAGCTTGATGAGTTTTTACTTTTTTTCTATCTTGTGTCATTGCGATTTTAGCTTAACGAAATAGGTCGCTTCATCTGAACATGAAACATGTTTTTGTCTAAAACTTAATTGAATAACTTTAAAAACAACAAAGAAAACTTTCGACACGTAAGCTTTGAATCTACGACCTTCCCGGCCTGGACGCTCTAAACAACTGAGCCAATGTCGACTACTTAATTGAACAGTCGCATTTACGTAAATATTCGCATTATGATTCGTTTGAGTTCGCTAATTTAAAAGTCGCATGTTATATTGTATATTTTACACGAAATTGAAGGCGCAAACAACCATTTGCCTCTTATTGGAAACCAATCTTTTTTTTCTTTGACTAAGAAAGCACGTCTACATTAACAATTAGCGCACTTTCTATATTTTGAATGATAATAATATACTTTGCTTTGAATACTTGTTTTGTATATAACCATAAAAAATATTCACGAATACATACAATAAAAATACAAAAAACATTTGAGGTTTAAAGGGCGTATGCGATCCAATTTAGAACGCAATAGGTATTTGTTACAAGTTTTTTTTCCAGATTTCCAGACATCGAGGTGATGAGGATGGAACTTTGAGTTTTGCCGCGATGTCCGATGATGAAATTCAACAGCAGGGATCAATCCAAACAGTTCGTCGGAACACTCTCCATGATAAATGCGGTAAAAGATGCTAAGCGAACTTACATCTCTGCGTAAAGCCAAGGAGTCAAGCCGATTGGAGATTGCTTGGTCGTCAACGATTCTAACCGCTCTACGCTGAATGCAATCAAGTGGAAGAAGCTGATACTGCGGAGCTCCCGCCCAGAGATGAGAACACTACTCCATGTGCGGGCGAATTTGCGCTTTGTAAAGTTGCAAGCGATGAGAAGGCAGGAAGTACTGTCTCGCTCTACTGAGCATACCGAGCTTTTTTGAGGCTAATTTAGCCTTTTCTTCCAAATGATCACAGAACTCAACGTTGTTCGATATGTCAACGCCAAGAATTCCAATATTGGTTGAGGTTGTCAGGAGAGTGTTCTCAAAGCGAGGTGATACGACAAAGGCCGACTTTTTAGCGGTGAACGCACACAGCTGTGTCTTCCTGGGGTTGAATTGGACTAAGTTGAGTCGACCCCATTCCGAGATTTTTTCGAGCTGAGTCTCGATTTCAGACACTAGCTTGTCCCGATTCTCATTGACGTAGTCCCGAGAAATACCGCTATGACCGGAGTACAAAGCATCACCAGTACTGTCGTCTGCATAGCAATGAATATTACTAATTCGCAACATGTCATTGATGTGCAGAATAAACAGTGTAGGCGATAGCACGCAGCCTTGCGGAACACCAGCATTGACAAATTTAAGGTCGGAGCACGCACCGTCGACTACGACTTTGATGCTCCGATCAGCCAAAAAACTGGTGATCCACTTGCATAATTTCCCGGGAAGCCCATAAGAAGGAAGCTTTGAAAGAAGCGCTCTGTGCCAAACCCTATCAAAGGCCTTCGCTATGTCTAAACTAACAGCCAATGCCTCCCCCTTGGACTCAACTGCCTGCGCCCAGCGATGTGTAAGGTATACTAGAAGATCACCAGCCGATCGACCGCGACGGAAACCGTACTGGCGGTCATTAATCAGCTGGTGCTCCTCTAAATACTTCAAAAGCTGGCAGTTAATTATCTTCTCCATGATTTTGGAGAACAAGGAGGTAATGGCTATCGGCCGATAGTTTGACGGATTTGAGCGATCACCTTTTTACACGCTTTTTATTAGCTTCACCTGTATGTTTGTATGTTTGTTTGTAACCGACTTCTTTGGGGGCGATTTTTACCCACTTTAAACGGCCAGATTTCGTTCAAACTTTGTAGATATATCGAGGACCGATGACAATACACTAATTTGATAAAATTATTCCATTTTTAACCGACTTCAAAAAAAGGAGGAGGTTCTCAATTCGGCTGGTATATTTTTTTTTATGTAAATACACCGATTTCTCCGAGGTTTCTGAACCGAATTACGTGATTCTTTTTTTGTTTGATGCGGAATAGTTTCGAATTGGTCCCATAAAAATTTGATTCAGTTAGGCCCAGTAGTTTTTGTTTTATGAGCATTTTTTTATTTATTGTACCTATCTCGATGTCTGAAATCAATCTCGCAAGTAAATTTGATCCACTTCCCGGTTACCGATTGAGCTGAATTTTGTATACGTATGTTAATTGAATGACAATGAAACCTTATTATGATATGGAGCTGATCTGATGAATCTGAATCGGAAGGTGACCACAGGAACTTAATAATTAAATGGTTAAAAATCGGTTAATAACAAGACTATTGAGTTTGGACTCATTTGATTCATGTTGACGAGCACTTTGGTGCTTGGTGGTGACTAGGATCCTGCAGGGTCCGATGATGTAGCTAGAAGATGGTCATAGGAGCTCAGCAATTAAATGACACAACTCTATCGAATTTGGGCTCATTTTATTAGTGTTGACGAGCACTTTGGTGCTTGGTGCTAACTAGGATCCTGCAGGGTTCGATGATGAAGCCAGAAGGTGACCATAGGAGCTCAGCAATTAAATAACACAACTCTATTGAGTTTGGGCTCGTTTGATTCGTGTTGACGAGCACTTTGGTGCGGGTGGAAACTATTTATAAAAGGAAGTACTCTTAACAAAAGTCATTGTTCTACGTCTGTCAAGTCGGTCAGTTCAAGAAGTAAAGATATAACTTCCATGTTGTTCCAGTAGGCCTGAGAAGGAACTTTTCTTTTTTTTATGATAGTCGAGCAAAAAAAAATCAAAACGTGCTTTAACTAATGATGTCTGTTGTTTTGGATATAATAATTTCTTACAGATTGTACATGGTACTTCAGCATATTGATTTATGGTGGTTATAAAATTACGCTCAGTAATTGAACGAAGTCTTTGTGACGTCTGACGCGCTACCGCTAGGCGGTTCTCACGTGGCTGAGCAGATTCGATTGCTGTACGGTTTCGTATCACTACTAATCCACGAGCTCTCTGCTCGGCGGACTCCTTAGGTAAACGCTCCTCAATGAGACCAATTCTATGAGCCTTCTGCTCGGCAGACTCGTTCGCTAGTAGTTCTCTCGCTAGTCGCTAGTTCGCTCAATAATGAGAACAACTCTAATAGCTCTCTGCTCAAAAGACTCATTCGCTAGACGCTCTTGGATCTTACCGAGTCTACTTCTACCAAGGCTGGGCCAAAGCGGGTTTACAAGCATGGGCCAGAGATAGACAGCATTGCGCCAAGCATGGCCCATATCTGGCCCCGTCGTATTGTCCTGTATGGAAGTACGATAGGAACGCCTTGCACACTTACACACACACACACACACACACACACACACACACACACATATGTCTATAATCGTATAAGTAGTTCCGTGCTTCTACCGCGGCACTCAACTAGGTATGCGCATTAGAGTTTGCAACAGTGTCTGCGCATATAACTTAGATTTCACGAGCCATGAAGAGTCCGCCACCGTCTCTGTGACTGAGTTTAATTGACTGAGTAAAAAAACAAAAAAAAAACAAAAAAAATGTACATAATATTTATAGATATAGATATATCACCATCCATGTTAATTTTACATGGATATATATAGATATATAGTCTTGTAGTTTTTGTTTTTTTATTAATTGTAATTAAACGACACTGAATTTATTAGCCATTCGCATTCGATGATCTACAATTGCCGATTAGAATTAAAAAAAATAACTCAAATAATTGATTTTTTCATAAGTTACAGTGTTTCCGGAGTTTCATACATGACGGACAGGAAATTTTTTGACCTATTTTCATATTTTTTTCCGTTTCTATTGCACTAAATTTTTAGCAAGTATAGAATTAATCTCCATTAAATTATCTCGACAATAGTATGCAAAATATCTTGATTCCGTTAACTAACAAGGCTATAATACTAAAAATAGTTGCCAAAATAAGGCAAAAAAATTTCCGAAGGTGGCATCAAGAGTCTTCGCAACCGGCGTGTGTGTATGAAAAGAGTGATGAATGTGGAGGAAGCGAGACAAGCCTGCAAGGATCGTGATGTATGGCACTCGGTTCTCTCTGCCTACCCCGTAAGGGATCTGGCGTGAAGATATGTATATATAAAAAAATATTTTCGAACGTAAAGCACTCTCTGATGCTTCGCATCATGAGTCGTGCAATAGTTTAAAATTAAAAAAACAAGCTATAAATAAACCAAACTAAAAAGTAGAAAATAAATAATAGTTTAAAAAAACTAAAAAACACGCTTTTTATAGAAATCCGAACTAAAAAATAGAAAATCAATTTTAATAAATTTAAATTAAGAATAGTGTTAAAAATTTCAATAATTATAAATTAATAATAGTGTGAATAAAAAAAATAATTTTATTTTAAAAAAAGCGTGGGGTGCTTTTTAAGATATTACCGAAATGATAATCACTCTACTCATATGTGTCAATAAAATATTTATAACTATTGACACCATGCACCCCACGCTTTTTTTTAAATAAAATTATTTTTTTTATTCACACTATTATTAATTTATAATTATTTAAATTTTTAACACTATTCTTAATTTAAATTTATTAAAATTTATTTTCTATTTTTTAGTTCGGATTTCTATAAAAAGCGTGTTTTTTAGTTTGTTTAAACTATTATTTATTTTTTTAGGTATAGGGTGCACTAAGGCCGTCTTCCACGATTTCGATACTACGCCAAGTGAGTAGGAGAGCTGGAACAGACGCGTCAGTACCGGTGTCAACTCTGGAGCACATATTTTAAGCACTATCGGAGAGATGCCATCCGGCCCAGATGACTTATAGATGTCCAAGGAAAACAGTGCTTCGCGCACTGACGACTGATGGAAACTCCTTCTCTAAACTCCTCCAAACCGGAATACGTCACAGACAAGCATTGACGCTACTGCGACAAAAATTGAAAGGCGGTGGTACCACACCTGGGTGAGACAATGTAGAACTCTGCCACCAAGTGGCCATGATATTAGTGACCGGTATAGCCAATCGGTCGCCTCCTATGAACCAAAACGGCAGTTAATCTATTCTTCAAAGGAGGCCTAGGCCAATAGTAGTAGTTATTTATCGCATTTTTAATTTATTCGTGTTTTAATTTATTCGTGGGCCCATGTTCACGAATCCCTAATGGCCCACAACATTGTGAAATCCTGCATAGTACCTAGGAATTATACTTATAAGACAGTTGTTAAACTAAACGACAAAGCTGTTAACGATTTGTTTTGAATATTGATACGACAATCTTTAAAATTCCGTAGGTTCATTAATCTGCAATTACAATTTTATTGCGCAGTTAAAATTGTTATGTTAGATATTGATTGCTCCGGTACAACTCGATACCTTTATGAAAACAAACACCGCGGGCGAACGAGGACGGATGAAACTAACTCCGGTCGCGAGTACACGTTCTTAGGCTGGGTTCACATTCAACATAAAACGTAATTAACATAATGCAGCGCGTAAATCTACACATTCAGGGTAAACACGCCACACGGACAGGCTGCATTTGTAGTTTTCCGTGTGCGCAAGGAGCAAATTTGCAGTTCTTATTCAGGGGATATCTACTCACACGTTAAAAGGGAGGAGGCAAGAAAGTGTGACATTGTGTAACAAGGGGCGGGGAGAGGTAGGGAAAGCTTTGTGACGTCACATGTTAAAATCTAAAATCCTAAAATGCAAATTTTTTATGTGAAAACCTAAAAACACTACTAACTCGATCTATATTAATAAGGCTTTTGTAGGTTTAAGACGTCGATGAGTACAAATTTGGAAAAACTGCTGACATTTTAATACCATTCTAAAAATAAAATAAAAAGATCTCCACGCCCGTATTCAGGAAGAGGTAGGCAGAGGTACAACAACTTTACCCACGACTAGCCGAAGATACTTGGTCACAATGTGATAGGATCTGGAAAGTGCCCGGTTGAGCAAGCCTATAGGCTTGCCCAACCATAGGCGTAACCAACTATAACCATAGGCAGGCAGGCTTTGGCAAGCCTATCGCCAACCGGGCACTTTCTAATCGTGGGCAACGTTGTTTTTATCAGAAAACTGAAAAAACACATTTTTGAATTGCCCGACCCGTGAATCGAACCCGGCACCTCATATGGTCAACACCGACTTTGGACTACTAGACCACAGCTTCTGTGGTCTAGTAATCCGATACCAAATTTTGTCTTTAAATTGAAAATATGTAACATCGCACTAGGGGGGAAGGGGGATTTCACAGATTGTATAACCTGTGACAGCAAGAGGGGAGGGTGATCAAAAACCCTAAAATTTAAGTGGCGTAATATATGAATGGCACCTAACAGAAAAAAGCAGTCTGCACAAATAGTAGTCAAGGATACTTGTAGCCAACGTGCAGATTTAATTAATGTAATTACTAGCAAAAAGCAGAGCTTTGTATGGGCTCGCAAAGTTATACTACTTAGTAATATTGTTAGGAAAGTATTTTTATGAGAATTACATCTTTTAATGTATGGACTTTGTTTATAATTATCTAATCTAAAGAAATCCAGTGTATTTTTACTCAAATATTACATTCGCATCAAAAGCGTCGTTAGGCTTTAGTTTAAAAATAAAACTAAAATAAAAAACATGTTTCTAAGATTAATTTTTTTTAGTTCCTACTAGAAAAATTCTTTAAATTTTTCTTGATTTATTAAAAAACACGATTTTTATAATTATTAATGTTCTCTACACAGAACAAACATAAAGGTTATCTATATATTTTACACTATATGTTTTGGTCTACCTATAATATAGTACGGTCTACCTATGATATTATGTAGCAACTCAAGATCCATCTCGCGCCACCACTTCGTTCTTAAAGTCTAATATTGATAGAAATCAATTTTTATTTATGGTAGTTTTCTTGTAACATCATTTTCAAGGAAAAATGGGTATTAAAAATGAAAGTTGATCTTATAAAGAAAAACACATTTTTAACATTCGCTAAGATTATTTTTTTTTTCTAAAATCGAGAATTTCCTGGTTTCACACGATTTTCAAAATCAAAAAATGTTTTAATTAATTAACCTTCAAAAATTTTAGAATTAATATTGGACTTACCGCAGGCACGAAGAATTGGCGGTATAAACTCAGCGAATAAATTTTTTGAATTTTTCAAAGTGCGATATTTTTTCAGTAAAATGTACTTACCACAAAAAGACATAGATCGTTGCCTAGTGTAGCTTTATAGCATTTTAACTCCTTAGTTTTATAACAGATGGCGCTAGTAGTAGTAATAAAATTCTAAAACAAAATGTATCTTATATTTTTTTTAATGTTTATAAAATGGTATTTTAATAGTATATCATATCTAGACATGAATTTAAACTACCACGTCAAAGCTCAAACCCAAAAGTGCGATACTTTTTTACTAAAAGGTACCACAAAAGTGCATAGAAAGTTTCCTAATGTAGGGCTCGCTTCGCTCGCCCTAATTAGTTTTAGATTATGATTTCATTAGATTCTGATCAAGACGTGAATCAATTCGACAATCACGGCTTGTGGTTTACAATTTTGCTGTATTCTTCGGTCTACATAAAAACACGGAACATTAATACCGTTCAATTAATTTCAATCGCTACATTGAACCCGTTGATGCAGTTACAAAAAGCTTTAAAAATATGAAACGGTATATATTACAGAAAAAATAGTAGGCTTTTATATATTAATATCTCTTGGGCATCTTTTAGTTACAATTCGTATAAAATTTCAAACTATCGAACGGCTGATGTTAATCATTTGCCATCAGATGAGCCTCTTATACAATTTTTAAAGTTCCGACGATAAATAGCATAAAATATAATGTGGAACAAGCTTTACGTGTACGCACTTGCGGCACTTGTTTATAAAAAATATAGAAAGAGCACCTACCGTGCGGAACGTCCGATCCTATTAGAGAAACGGCTCACAGCCAAACTAGTTGCGCTTTACAGTTAGTAGACGAGACGATTCTATTCTGCGACGATACTTAACCGAAGGTCACGGCAATTCCAGCGAACCGAATTCGGAATTCGTTCTGAAATCTGAGGACTGTATGAAGTCAAGTGATGTTTTTCGTGAAAAATAACGAGTCTTTTGTTATGTAGTCGATACCGTTAGATACGCAAATAACTGTTTTGTATAGCCGTTAGCTTAGTATTAGTATAATATTTACACGCAAGCCTTCTCATGGAAAGAGTTGGTTGTAAAATAGAGATGACTAAAAATAAATAAAATATCTTGACGCCAAATCTTTTTTTTTTAAGTGAAGGCAGAGAGAATTAAGTGCCATGCATCACGGTCAACACACTTACCTTGCTTTCCTTCACACATAACTCTCTTCACGAAAATTATACGTTAATTTCGGAGACCTTTGACATCACATTCGGACAGGTAGGTACTCGACCAATTTGATCATGGTACGACACGGTATAATGAATGTGTGTGTATAACTAGTCACGGTAAAAATACGTTCGTCATCTAAGATCTAGTTTTGCTTGCACTAGTGTACGAATCAATCATATATATTTTTGAAGTGAAAACTTCTTTAGGCGCGTTGAGCGTTTTGGTAGAGGGTAAAATCCTCGGTTCGCGTCACCGACATGCTAATGATAATAGTATATCTATAGCTATGTTTTGCATATAGTTTTAATTACTCTCAACTTAATAGTTCCGTTTTCACTTCTATCGGCAGTCCCACGACTGCTACTGTTTTTTTTTTTATATATCATAAGATAGCAAACAAGCAGATGGGTCTCCTGATGGAAAGAGTCAACCATCGCCTATAGACACCAACGATGTTAATGGTGCGTTGTTCTCTTGTGGCGAGGTCTAATGCCACATGCATAAGTTTACCGGCTACCTTACCCTCCAAACCGGAACACGACAGCGACAAGCACTGACGCTATTGCGGCAGGAATAGGTAAGGCGGTGGTACCAGACCCGGGCGAGACAATGCAGAACTCTACCTACCTAGAAAATCATGCCAACATACCAGTACAAAAAACAGCTCTACTAACATTAAATAAATGTGACGTTTTCTACCAAATAAAGTTTATCTCAATTGAATAGATTTAACTTTTACCGCTAATTTGAAAATTATTCGAGGCCCTTGATGGCGTATCAATTATCATAATAGGTATAATGCACAATTGAAATGAAACTAAAGAGGAAGATTAACTCAAAAAAATCATATTATATTGAATTGACAACTAGCCAAATAAACAAGCAAATTTTTATAATACTAGCTGTTGCCAGCGACTTCGTCCGCGTGGAGTTCGTTTACTCCGCACTGCTCCTCCCCGTAGGTGATAGCGTGATAATATGTAGCCTATATGTTGACCCGACCTATTAGTAATATTCATACAAAAATTGAAGTAAATCCATGCAGTACTTTTTGAGTTTACCCCGGACATACATACAGACAAACAGACGAAAATTCTAAAAACTATATTTTTGGCTTTGATATCGATTGTAGATTACGCCACAAGTATTCTTTTAAAAAAATATTCAATGTACAGTTTTGACTTTCCTACGATTTTATTATATGTATAGATTAATAACGGATATAGCCACCATTAGCGTCAATGACATATTGTAATCTATTTCTCATGGAACCCACGAGACGAGAGCATAGATCTGACCCTTTTGTATCTACCCAAATAGTTCGGCAGTGGTTTTCATTTTCGTTTTCCTATCGCTAAACCATTAAACCCCATAGATTTTCTATGAGGTTTATATCTGCAGATATTGCTGGATAGGGAATCGCCACTATATCACCATACCGGATGAACCACTCATTTACAATACGAGCGGTGTGCGTGCGAGCATTGTCATGAACATAGATGATCTGAGGCACCTCATTGGCTTAATACACAGTGCGAACATTCGGTAGCATACTATCTTCCAATACAAACAGATGATGTGTTGCTTTTGCTCTTGAAGGATGAAGAACGAGCTCGCTCACTCCATCCGCTGACATCCACCCCCACATATTGGCCGAGATTCGCCCAGAATTGAAATTCGGCACTACATGGTCTTCGGTATATCTCGTACCATTATATCTCCACAAATGAAGCCTTTCATGTTGGCTTGACATACAGCTTTTTTCGTCTGTAAATATAGTGGTGCTCCAATCAAAGTTCAAACAAGTCTCAGCAAACCTTAAGCGTGCTTGCTTATGAGCGGGCGTCAGAGCAACATTTTTTGCGAGTCGCCTATAATGTAATCCCATTGAGTGTAATGCATTTTTTATCACTTTTTGACTAACACCATACAATTGGGCGTAATGATCAGTTGATGTAAACCGTTTGCTTCATATTACCTTCTCATGGCAGCTTTTTAGATTATTAGGCGGCCAGGATTATTGTTACCGTGACCGTGTTACCTCCTTCACCGTGTCTCCTTATCCAGGATCTCACACTATCCCTGGTCACATTCAGACGACGTAATATCTCACTGATGTTGTAGCCAGCTTTATGTTCGGTAATTATTAATGCTCGTTCTTCAATTCTTAAAGATTTCGGTATTATTATGACACATTATGAAAATAAAGGATATTATATTTATGGCAAATATATTTTGCAATAAAATAACACTAGAAATCTAGAAATAACAACGGTGACATTAACCATGACAATAGTTTTATCCTCTTTGGTTTTATCATAAATATTAATGGCAGGTCAAATCAATAAAGGTTTTAATTAAAAAAACATTAGCATCTCTTTAGATAATAATCATTTACACAAGATAAAATAATGAAATAGTGTTGATGCAAGCAAGTCTGAACTATATTATCGAACAATTAAGCATAATTTTTATTTCAATTTGCAACAGTCTATTATGTGACAAATTTTCAAAAGATCATATGTGCTCGCAGCGTGTTAAATGAATCAATTTGAAAACTGACGAACCTATTCGTACCGCTAATGTACATGTATGTAATGGATGTGTATATTATGTACGCAGAGGTTAAAGGAACTTTATTGCCGTCAGGAGAATGCTGTAATGTAACAATTTATACGAAGCCTTTAATTACTTTCTTCCAATCCACAAGGGATCGCTGGCAAGCTGAATCAGATCTTTAGCAAATTTATATAGACCCACCTTGCAAGATACGCTTTTACAAATATCACTAAAAACAGGAATTTCCTTTTTACATTTTAGTTTGATAACGTAAACGAAAATATCACAATAGTTTTGACTTTTAATACTAGCTGAATCTAGTATTTCGGTTAAACTCTGTCCGATCGTCAAAGGTATTTAAGGATTGGTAGCTAAATACAATCTTGAATAAGTTATTTTGTAGATATACCTAGATAGACAAAATTTTTCCGATTATAATTATAAATCTTCAATGATATTTCAAATATTATTATGGCATTAAAGATATCCATCAAAAGATTTTGGAAGACGACGAGCGGCTTCATCTGAGCGGTAGGTTTGATGTTATAGCCATCTTAATTTTTTAGGGAAATTGAAGGGTAAAAACGAGCATTTTTAAATTCCATAGTATTTTTATTTTTATAAATTGAATAATTTCATTATTTTTTTGACAATGTCGTCGACCTGTCTTTATGTTCATTTCGGAACAGTATTTTTGTTACTTACTGTATATGTATTACCACATCTTATCCATCTGTATTTTACTTTAAGTGACTTCTAGGTGTTAAGAGTCTATATCTAATCTGGGTATACAGTTTACGCCGCAATAGCCTGAGCTCTACCGCCATACTGTCTTATTTTTTAAAGAATATGGGTTGTTTATCGGTTACCTCATCCCCTGAGGTCGGGCATACATTATTGTCCGAAGATTCGTGTGTGTTATCTCAATAAAACCTCGTGGTTGTGGTATGACACAGTAGGTGCGACGAAGTAGGTCGACAGTAATCTATCTCGTTTTAATTTATGGAGCGTACCGGCACTAAAGCGAGAAGACCTTAGTCGCAGTAGATCCTAGAAACTCGATTCGCGATTCAGTAAATTAGTTGGTAACACACATGGTGAAAACGTGAATCTTCGCCATAGGGCGATAATGTAATCATACCATCGGAAAATGACAGTGAAAAGCACTGACAATATTGTGCCAAGAATAGTTTAGGCGGTGGTACCTGAAGTGTGTAAGTTGTTTTACCAATAAAGAGCTCTGTGTGCCAACTACAGTGAGGATGACGTGATAACTGTGGAGGTTGATGACGTCACACTCGTGACGAAGAAAAGGAAGATCTTCTCAGCCAGGCAAGGTGTACTGCGTGGGGACCGAAGTTCATCTGAGAAGCGTTAAAACTTATAAATTTATATAATATTATAGTATTTACAAGACAAATAATTGTAATATCGCGATTTAGGATTTTACTTTAAATTTTACTATTTTTTAATATTTTTCTTGTAGCGTTTGTAGCACTGACCACGTGAATACCAATAGACACGCCATTGGGAAGGAAACGTGTCGCCGCGAATATGAGCAAACGCTCCGATTACTGTCAAAAAATTCATCCATTTGTAGGTTATATTATATTGTGGAAAAATAGAAATAAACCCTGTTTTGTTTTATCGTACCAAATTAGTTATGAAAATTGCCGGCAATATTTCCAAAGTTGCCAAAACTACCACGAATGTATCTAAACTTGCCGCTAACACTGGTAAGAAAAGTGTAAATAGAGAATTATATTTTTTTATACGAGTAACACTGTTTATTCTGATATAAAAAGTTTAACTTTTTTACCGGCAGGTTTAGAAACATTCGTGGCAGTTTTGGCAACTTTGGAAATATTGTCGGCAAATTTTCATCATTATACTGAATGAGATGACAAGGTTAAGAAATCACCCTTGAAATGATTATTTCATTGGTAAGTAGTATAACTCTGTATTTCTGTATGTAATTTCAAGTTACACTGACAAACTAAGAAATTGTCTTGAAAGGCGTATCCACTTGATCCGTGGTTTGTAGATTGCTTAAACCACTGCAGATCAACAACGTATAGTTTGTAACCTCAGACAAAGTCCGGATTAGAAGCTAGGCATTATATAAATGTTAAATAACAGAATACAATGCAGGCGCGTTTTAGTTGCTCTGATCTGTAGTGAAAAGGTTAGATAGTAGAATTCAGTGCAAGCCCGCTATTTAGTAGTAAAATAGAGCTGTAAGCTTTAAACAACACAAAGGTCATTATCTTATCTGCAGTGTATACTAGCAATTATTGAAATTATACTAACAAGTAGCCCAAGTACTTCACAAAAAGGTATAATAAACATATATTTACACATTCATTTTTGTAGAATAGACTATCTGTCTATCTGCCAGGTAATTCGTAAAAGATAAATAAATGATTGGTCAAAATGATTTATTTATTTAAATTTATACACAATAATATACAAAGGTGGACTTAAAGCTGAGTGGCATTCTCTACCAGTCACCCTAACTTAATCAGAGTGCTAAGTGTGAGTTTTTCTTTTCGCAATCGATCGTGAGCGCGTTTGGAGTTTACTAGGAATTTGTATGTGATTTGTACAGCGCCACCTAGTGGTAAAAGTGAGAAACCAGTTTACCACTAGGTGGCGCTGTACAAATCACATACTAATTCCTAGTAAACTCGAAACGCGCTCACAATCGAATGCGAAAAGAAAAACTCACACTTAGCACTCAGATAACAATATTAGTAGGTGCATAGAATTGTTCGATTAACATTAACACAAGCTAAAACTAAATGGTTACCGAAGTAGAAAAATAGATATTCAAATTTGAATATGACTGAAATAAACTAAGGTCATTAACTAACACAAAGGTCATTCATTATCTTATCTGCAGTGTATGTATACTAGCAATTATTGAAATTATATATAATAATATATTTGAGTGGATTGTTTTGAACAATAAATCCACGTTTCGTCTCCTGTGACAATGTCATAAACAGCATTAGAATGTCCGTGGTCGTACTTCAGTAGCATTTGTGAGCACAATTTCACGCGAGCCCGCTTCTGCTCCGCTGTCAGTTCATGAGGGATCCAACGACAACAAAGTTTCCGAACTGTCAATTCTTCATGTAATATTTTCGTATATATATAATATTTATATAATAATTTCGTTGACGGCAGTTGAAGGCCGCCGTTCACGAAATTCGTCATGTAAAGAAACTCGACCTCTCTCAAATTGAGCAAACCATCGCCTCACGGTGCTCAAACAAGGTGCTTCTCTCCCAAAAGCATTTTGAAGACGAGCGGCACAGTCTTGCGGAGAAAGAGAACTTTTAAAATCATAAAAAATCATCGCTCTAAAATCTTTTCGACTTAATTCCATTTTCGTTGCTTACATAAAACTTTGATGTGAGATAAACAATTGACAAATCATTTCCCGCCAATTGTTTTTCTTTTATGACTAAGAAGGTTGCAACGGTTTAAAAATATAACATTCGAAATTCAAATAATTCCGATTAGCTAGAAGTGCAAAACTTTTAGTGTGCCCCATGTACCAGACCCGGGCGAGACAATGCAGTACTCTACCACCTAGTAGCCACGATGGTAGTGATTTATTTAGCCAATCGGTCGCCTTTTACGCCCTGCCTAGCAGAACAGCAGTTGGCCTATTCTTCAAAGGAGCCCGAACCAACACGGAGAATCTTCGAGACAACCCTGATTTCATTAGAAAGAATTAAAGTTACGCGTTAGAAAGAGATGCAACTTCTAGGTAAATATAAACGTAGATAATCAAGCGCCGCGCGATCTGAATTCAACTTAATTGTATAGTAGCAAGAGTCCCTATTGCTTTAAACGGCTTTCCGGAGTGTCTCTTCTGTACTTGTACTATTATATATTCTGTGATATTGTGGTCAACACCGACACCGGACTACTACCCACAGAGAGAGTATGATGATTAATTTAGGCGTTCAAGCAAATGTACCTACGAAAATCTAAATAAAACATATACCAATTAGAATAACATATATTTTTAAAGTATTTCTTCGTTGGAATTTTTTTGCACCCTTTGAAGTGAAAACACTTATGAAGTTTTTGCAAAATGCGGAGCAATATGTTATTCTGATAGTCCTATTCTCAATAAATGAAAACAATACTAAATCAATAACATGGCAGCCATGGTACAGGTACAGAACCAAAATTAACAATAGGATAGAAGATAAGAGCAGCTGGGCACAGAGTCGGGCTTGCCATATATATCTAGTCAAGGTGGCGTTTGCCAACCGGGGCCTCCGGAAAATCACATCATTCACTTACTTCGTCAAACTACATCATTCAACTAGTCTTTCCAATTTGAATAGTGGTGAAGTGTTATCCGCAATCAACATGATTCCATACTTATCCCATACGTAATAAGGTAAGTCACATAAAAGAGAAACAAAAATGTACAAAGACTGGAGTCCTGTATAAAAAGTATTTTACCCACCAGTATCCAGTTTTCGGCTCCGGGCTTGTAGGAACCCAGGACTCGAACCCATCCGGCCCAGTCCGACCTTAGTAGTAGATAAGTAGACATAAAAGTGAGATTTTGAAAATTACCGTCAGCCGCAAATCTTTTGACATATTATTGCGCAGGAGAAATATTATATTGTTATCTGTGCATGACGTAAATGCACTGTTTTAAAAATCTTAAATCTTAATGCATAATTATTATGCATAAACATGTAGGCACCTATTATAGGTGCCTACATGTTTGACATATTTGGGTACTTACAACAGATGTTTCAATGTTAATTTAGTAATAAGTTGGTATTGTCATCTTATATTATTTTTAAATAGAATTAGATAAAGTGATGCTCTGCACTTCCATAAAAATTATATAAACGACATTAATAAAAGTCATGCTCGACTAACCTTTTCCGGCAATTAACGCCGCAAAATCCAATTATCGCAACACTACATGATGTCGAATTGGTATTCCGATGAACTTTACTTGGAATCAATATCAGTAAAATATAAAAATCTTTAACCAAACCACAAACTTATCATAACCACACACGTTTCATAAAACACTTCGTTAAATTTTCGATAAAAATACAATACACTTGTTCAATTCGATAACAAATATTCTCAATTCACTATAGACATAGTAAAATATTTTATTATATTTAAAAACAATAGTTTTCAATTAAAAACATACGACTAAATCGAGCCATACAACGCGAAAATTATGGCACGCGAAGTGCGCGCGCGACTCACGTGCATTTCTCGCATGTGCCGACAGCTGACTAAAATTTAAATCGCACAATCGTCAATTCAAAACACCGCAACAATAATTATTATTATTTAACAACCGACAATGCACTATTTTTTTGTAATTCGACGGTTAAGAATCAATAGTGTCTATCTTACAAAATTGTCTCGCCCGGGTCTGGTACCACCGTCTTACCTATTCCTGCTGGAAAAGCTTCAGTCACTACCTACCAGTTACCACACTAGCGTCATGGACATGTTCCTGATTGGAGGGTAAGGTAGCCGGTAAACTTATGCAAGTGGCAACAACACCTCGCTACACACATAGCAACGCACTATTAACATCTTTGGTGTCTATAGGCGACGGTTTTCTATTTCCATTAGGGGAGACATCTGCTTGTTTGCTATCTTATCATATAAAATAAAAAACATCGTGTCCTACAAAAGACATCCGTGTTTATAATAAAATTCAATTTGGAACGGCGTGCGTGATGGGCACTTTTGCGCCGGAAACGATCCAGGTTGGTTAAAATAGTTAGTATTAAGATTTACATGTTTTTTTTTGTAGAAGAGGGGGCAAACGAGCAGGAGGTGCACCTGATGGTAAGTGATCACCGCCGCCTATGGACATCCGCAATACCAGAGGTCTTGCAGTTGCATTGCCGGCCTTTTAAGAATGAGTAAGTTCTTTTCTTGAAGGCCCCCAACCCAAGTTGTATCCGTTCGAAACCTTCCCTGCTGGTAATTGATTCCACAACAGAGTAGTGCGAGGCAAAAGTGTGGTGTGTGTTGAGTGTCGGGAGAATCGCACAATTGTGGATATCCAGACATCGAGATGGTGAGGATGGAATTGTTGAACATGTATATTATATTTGAAAAATTTAAATAAATTACAAAATTTAGAACTTCTGGGTATCTGGGTACATTTGATTAATTTTTGTACAATTTCAAACCATTGCTACTTCATAACGAAGTTATAACGACAACCTTGAGGATATCCCATCTGCTTGACTTGAACCTAATAAACGTTCAAAAAATTATTTTATTTAGCGAAATGACCCTGAGAGTGTTCATACGAGTTAGCTGACTCTACGCGCGTCTTATGAGACAAAACATAAGAAAGAAAAGATAAACCGAATATCTCTCGCCGGTATCTTAATATTTTGCGTTTCTTTCCGATAATAGCTATTAGGCACGAAACATTTCACGAGTAGCATGCGAAATTTCATATGATTTATATATATATATATATATATATATATATATATATATATATATATATATATATATATATATATATATATATATATATATATGTATATATATATATATATATATGTATATATATATATATATATATATATATATGTATATATATATATATATGTATATATATATATATATATATATATATATATATATATATATATATGTATATATATATATATATATATATATATATATATATATATATATATATACATATACATATACATATATGTATGTATATATATATATATATATATATATACATATACATATACATATATATATATATATATATATATATATATATATATATATATATATATATATATATATATATATATATATATATATATATATATATATATATATATATATATATATATATATATATATATATATATATATATATATATATATATATATATAGAAGAGGGGACAAACGAGCAAGAGGTGCACCTGATTGTAAGTGATCACCGCCGCCCATGGACATCTGCAATATCAGAGGTCTTGCAGTTGCGTTGCCGTTTTAAGAATGAGTAAGCTCTTTTCTTGAAGGTCCCTATGTCGCATCCGTTCGGAAATACCCATGCCGGTAATTGGTTCCACAACAGAGTAGTGCGAGGTAAAAAGTGTCGGGAGAATCGCACAGTTGTGGATTTCCAGACATCGAGATTGTGAGGATGGAACTTCAAATTTTGACGCGATGTCCGATGGTGGAATTCGGCGGCAGGAATTAATCCAAACAACTCCTCGGAATACTCTCCATGATATATACGATAAAACACTCTCCATGATATATACGATAAAAGACGCAGAGAGAACCTACATCTCTGCGCAATGCCAAAGAGTCAACCTGTTTCGAAATAGCCTGGTCGGCAACGATTCGAACCGCTCTAAATGCATTTTTATATATAATATTTCCTCACTCTCTTCATTTGGTTTGTGAAATGTCACGTCCAATGAAATCATCCAATTCATATAGGAGCGGCAGTGGCTATATATATACCTACTTCATTTTTAATAGCTTAAGGTCATTTGACGTTTAGGTAATCTTATGAGAGAAAATTATTGCGAGTGAAATATTACATGTGAAATCATTGTCATTTTTTTCGTTTCATGTCGTCAAATGAAAATTAATTGTTATGCTACTTTCAGCAATCATTTCCATTTGACGCTGTATGCGATTCCACAGTAGGTAGCTATGAATAGTGTAACCCGTCAAAAGTGTTCTAATTAATTTTATTTAGTCCTTGGCTAAGGTTTTCAACTACAACTTGCTAATGAGACTTGAAATGGATCAGCATTCCATCAATCCGTGTTTGCCATTAAACCATCCGGTCGTCCCGGATAACGTTATATTTTAACGATAGTCGTCCGGTGCGTATATACTGCAATGGACCAAAACAGTTAAGGT
This sequence comes from Apodemia mormo, assembly GCA_036924255.1. NCBI lineage: Eukaryota > Metazoa > Arthropoda > Insecta > Lepidoptera > Riodinidae > Apodemia > Apodemia mormo. Next base: position 23,360,127 of record JAUPFN010000016.1, read on the forward strand.
ATTACGTTATTACTTACCAGAAATTACATGGCATAGATAAATTATACAGAAGAAGTTTTTCCATATGTCGCGGAAGCGTAATAACGCGGATATGCATTGGGCATAAGGGTTGCCAGATATCACAAATATCTAGGAAAAACATGTAACTTTGTCTTGTTTAGTTTTTTTATATCATTAGATAGCAAACGCGGATGGCTTTCCCGATCGAAACTATCACCTTTAGACATCAAAGATGTTAGTTATGGTGCCTGGTGCGCGCTGTTATCTGTGTGGCGGGATGGTAATGCCACATGCATAAGTTTATCGGTTTCCTTACCCTACAAACCGGAACTCGACATTGACAAGTGTTAATTTCCCATTTTACAACTTTTACAAGGAATATAGTCATATATTTTTTAATCAAAGGCCATGACCCACAACTAAGCGTTGAAGCTATTGCGGCAGGAATGGGCGTTTGGAAAGGTTAGGTGGTCTGGATTTCTTAGTGAAAAAATATATATTCGCGGAATATTTACAATTTCTATGCGTGCTTATGTTTATATATAGGTATAGCTCGTGCTTGGTATAAAATAAAATCAAGTCAAATGTTTCAGTTAGATTATTAGTTAGAATATTGGGTTAACCTTTGTTCATTTTGGAACCCTTGAATAGGGGGACCCATAACAAAGTTAATGCCCGTAGGAAAAGATAAGGTGGTGCCAAATACTCGGGCGTAAAAATGCGGTCCGATGTCGAATATCAAAAGATTGCACAATGCCCATAATGTTCTTAGTTGTTCTCCTCCTACAAGGTTATATGACTTTTATAAGTTTTTTGCGTTACTAATTTTTTGACGATTATAATGGAGCCGCCTGGATAGTTCTTATCTATTGTTGCATTTTATAGTTTAACTACAGGTGGTGCTGATATCAGTTGGTCAAAAAATTGAATTGATGAGCGAAAAGTCGCTTCCAAATTACAGATACAATTTATATGTACCTACCTTAAAACATAAAAAATACTAACTTTCACGCACATGTACCCGAAGACCTAGGCAAATGTGCAACTGTTATACCCAAAATTAGCCAACGCGGTATCAAGTCCCATTATCTGACAGATAGCCAACGTTAATCGGGCACATATCCATTATCCAGTCTCGGGCGTCACATTTTTTTTTTAAAAAGTATGAGGTATTTTAAGTTCAAAGAACAAACACTATATCTAAGCATAGAATTTTTTAAGAGTTCTTAAATCTAAATTTTGTTATAAATGACAGTAATTTAATTTTTGAAAAGTTTTATATTTTGGGAAATGATGATCGATTTTGACTTTTCGAATCATAGAATCTGACTGATGTATCAACGCACAGGCCAAACCCTTAGGGCTAGAAACTTGAAATTTTGCACACGTATTTTTCTCATGATGTAGGCATCCACTAAGTAAGGATTTTTCAAAATTTAACCCAAAAGGGGGTGAAATAGGGGATAACTCTAAGTTTCGAATGACATTCAACGCAATTTTTGCGCTCTTAAATGTTTTCTTAGCTACATAAACCAAAGGCTGAAAAATGTCGAAGTACCTAATACCAGAAAACATTTTTTTTAATTTCGGTATTTATATTCCAAATAAATCAACCTATTTTAATCCAATTAACGATATTTGACGCAGTTTTTAGAGATAAAGGTGATTAGATTTTTAAGTAAGTCAATCAGTATAGGTATAAGCCTGAAAGTTATTTTAAAAGTATTAAGTTTTCTGTAAACAACAAAATATTAATATTAAAAAGCTGTTACTTTTGAAAACCTGATTAAAGTTTGATTTTTAAAACTACATTTGACGTAGTTTTTTAAGTAAGTACTAAAATATTGTAAAAGGTCGAAAAATGATTGGGTAAAAAATGTTGAAATTATGTTAAAAAGACACTTTTTACCTGACAGCAGGAGGGGAGCATTTTATTTCAAAATTTACGTCAACGAAAATTCCCGAGCGGATAAACCGATTTTGACGCAATTAATGCATTGGACTTATTTCAAGTGTAAAATTATACCTACAAAATAAATACATTTTAAATTTGAAAGCAGTTTTTTGAGGAAAAGTTTTTTCCTCAAAACGTGGAAATCTGGCGAAAACTCGATTTTCGAAAATCGGGGTAAAATCGTTAACTTCCTTATCTACTTATACCTATACGTAACAGGAAGTTAAAATTAAGAAATATAAAACCCAAATCTACAGACGTCTATTTCCGTTATAGCTAGGCAAAAAAATATTTACAAAATAAGTCGCAGACAAACGGCGCGACTATAGAATCCAAAAAAGTACATTTTCTTCGTGAATTTTTTTCTACTAGTATCTCAAAAATATCTAGAGCGACATTGAAATAGGTCTGGTAACCCTAAAGTAATGTGTAATAAATTGTACAGATTTAGTTTTCGCTGCAACTAGTTGTGATTTATGCACAGCAGTGTGACGAATTAACAATCACCACCTTCAATGTCGGGCTTTTCATAACCGTTCTATATTATAGATGATGGCATAGCGATATTGTATATTTTATGTAAAACTCATTATCTTAGTCATTTATATAAGAGTGTGTGGAAACGTCCATCTATCATTTCTTAAGTGAAATTGCGTGTCTCACATTACAGCGATATAATTAATTAAATGTTGAACTAGTTGTTGCCGATACATCGCCTGACGCATATTGTGGTCTAGGTGGTCCTATGTGTTTACTAAAGTAACTGTTTTGTGGAATAAATGTTACCTTACCTTTTTTATAGAAATTGACGACATACGAGCAATGGACCACCTGATGAAAAGCAGACACCATTGCCTGGATATCAGCAACAAAAAGAGCCACTAATATGATGCCGACCTTTGAAGAAACTGTTAATTTTAGTCTTAGAAATAGCCATTTCAAATGTACTTGGAAACATCGTGTGAGGGAGATTGTTCCAAAGTTTTACTGTTTGGGCCAGGAATGTGCGTGGAAAGCAGAGTGTTAGATGAACAAGCTTCAAGATTTTGAGGATGAAATTTTTCACTATGGCGTGCAGTACGAAGGCGAAAAGTTGATGCAGGATTGAAAAAGTTCATCATTATGCGTATTCTACAGATTATATAATGGGGAGTGCCCATTATATAATCTGTAGAATACGCATAAGAAAACAATGTCTCTGCGAAGGCTAAGGGGTTCTAAGGCATTAATGAGTACGGGATGCTAGATTGGCTTGAATCTCTCGTAACGAAGTCGAATGGCTCTCCGCTGTATTCTGTATCTGTACGCCTTATACCTTATAGTCTGTGAACCTATCTCAAACCCGTGCAGTCGTTTTAGTGTAAATGAAAAAACCTGCCGCAACAACGTCAATGCTTGTACAGTGACGTGTTCCGGTTAGGAGGGCAAGGTAGCCGTAAACTTATGCATGCGGAATTAACACCCAGCCACATAGATTTAACCGCGCCATTATTATAGTGTCTGTAGACGATGGTTTCTTTTTCCGTTAGAGCTATCTGCTTGTATCTACGTAAAAGCGAGATGAACTTTGCTGCGGTATAACACTGACAGAAGCCCTTACTTTCGCGATTCAACAAATTTGTTTTCGCATCTCAACATCGCAATTCGTCGCCGTCGAACGATAATGTAGCGCCAAAATAAATTTAGCGAAGAACGATGTAAGATTCCAGACGTACTGGATAATTGTGATCGGTGTTCCCAATTTTACTGCATTTAAATTTTCGTGTGAAAAAAAAATGGTAAAAAAAAACAAAGACATATTTTTCTGATTAGTATATATTGAGTAACATTTAAAATACAAAGTATATACTTTCTTATTAAAGCTAATTGTATAGTTCAGTCTCTTAAAAATAATAGGTTAGATTTTACATATATACAATATAACATTTTTTAATGGAATGAACAAATTTATACCTAAAAAATGCCTGTCTATAAATGTACAATACTGAAAAAACATTTTCATTTTGCTTTCCAGTTATAATATTGGACTGATAAGGGTTTTAATACTGTCGACATAAAGTCGCCACAATTTAAAAAAAAAACTAAAATCAAGTAAAATCACAAGTATTACAAAAAAATCACCCAAATCTATTGTTATCGCCCTAAACTAAAAACATCACCACCCTAAACAATAACTTTCCCACTCAATTTCCCCAGTTCTTCCAAATAGTATCATTATTTTACAAAACCGGTCAAATGCGAATTGGACTGGTATACCAAGAGTTCCAGATAAATTGTAATTTTTGTGATGTAACTAAAAATTTTCGGTTTCGGGTTTTTTTCCTTTACATGTGTTGTAAGATATTGCTTCTTGCCAAATTTTATAATTATTCTATGTCATTGGGAAGTACCTTATAGGTTTTGATTCCCTTTTGAAATGCAAAATATGCAAAATAAATGGTCATATTTTTGATCGCGTTGACTTATAGGTTGATTTTTTCACAGCTGAAAGGGACCGTAGACCCGGGTATCTATATTCTATATTATATTATAAATGCGAAAGTTTGGATGAATGTTTGTTACCCAATCACGCAAAATCCACTGAACGGATTTGGATAAAATTTGGCACATAAGTAGGTGATGACCTAGAATAGCACATAGGCTACTTTTTATCTCGGAAAAATGAGCTGTTTCCGCGAGATTCACTAAAAACTTTTATGATAAATTTCTGAGAAAAAGGGTCTTCACAGACAGACAACGAAGTGATCCTATAAGGGTCTCGTTTTCCTTTTCAGGTACGGAAACCTAATAACGAAAGTTACCGTACTTGGTAACTTTTTTATTAATCCGTATTAAATTAAAAAGTTCGTAGATTTTACTTCAGAATACAAAATAAAGAAAGTAATAATGAGCAAAACAATAAAAAACAAGCAAGCTTTACAACAGTCACATATGATCTGACATGTGACTCATCTGAGTGAATATGTTAGTATAATCTAATGACAAATTCTACTACCGCGCGGGCTTATTGGTCAATTCAAATAGCGCGCCCTTCCCCGGCTTCCTGTTACACAATATCGTCGCATTATGCTAATCACTACGTCAGATCGCAGGAAAGCGAGAGGAATGGTGTTACACATCAATAAAATATAATCTTGTCACTTTTGTCAAATACAATGTAAAATATTTCAATCGGTGTCATTTTATTATGTATGACCATAAGGTATTTAAATACATTTTTTATGCAATATATTTACAACATATCCTGGGTTCGAGACTAATAATAATAAAATTAATTATATTTAATAGTCCATAGTCTTTTTTACTGGTGTTGAATAAAAACGAATATGACGTATATGTATCAGATTGATATATTAAGCTTTTCTATAATCATCATTAGGTATGTGCTTTGACAAGAGAAAGATAAGGACTTGACTTGACATTAATTTCTATAAACAGTCAAAATTATAAAATTGCTTGCATTCCAACGCTGAACATATAAAAATGACTTTATCTCTGTCTAACAAGTTCGAATTTTCATAATAGACAAAGCTACAAAAAATTTGTCAGTGCTCTAATTTCAAATGATTTGAGAAACTAATGTCACCTTTAATAGTTTGGGGCCAATACGCCATTACTAAAATACGCTGTCAATGTACATAAAATGTCAAATAACCCTAAATTCTTTACAAAATATTAAATTGATTTGAGCGTTTATTTGTATTTTTCTATAATTTTAGTGTGTACCTTAAATCTAAAATAAAAACTAATTGTTAAAGTAACATGCCCAGTTGCAATATAATTTATCAATTGTTCTGTAGACAGTAAACAGCTGTTCTTAACTCAGGACGAAAATACACGGTTTTCACTTAGTTATTTCGTATCTAGTAACATTTTTCCTTCATCTATGGGTATGTGTGTTTCGCGATGGAACGAATCAAAAGACTCGCGTCGCATGAAAGAACGAGTCACTGTAGCGTACGAGATTCGTTTATTGAAAGAACCTAAGCGCGGCGTCGGTCTTGTGATCACACTATGCTGAGCGAAACGAAATCCACGGCTAGGCAAATATTTTCATATGTCAATATAAACATAATTTATTTATATTTTTCATAAATTAGTTATTATACATATCACACTATGGTTGGCAAATGCAATAACAGATAACTAATCTTATTCATTAGTCAATGACCGGCCAACAAACAATGCAATTTCACTGATTAATTAAAACACATATAAAAGCAATTACTTGAATTGTAAAAAAATATGTTTTAATAAATCACCTGCCCTAGGAATAACTTAACATATTTGAATGAAAAAAATGTAAACTGGCTGGGTTTGAACCTTCAACCATCCTAAAAGCGGACATTGACTGTCTGGCGAATTTGTCATTGTTATAACTAGAGGTTAGTATAACTGACAGTGACATTGTGCGTGTGTGTGTGTGTGTGTGTGTGTGTGTGTGTGTGTGTGTGTGTGTGTGTGTGTGTGTGTGTGTGTGTGCGTGCGTGCGTGCGTGTGTGTGTGATCAAGCAATATCACATAGTAGATTTTATATTGTTTAAATATGTTGAATAAGTATACTTGCTTGGTACTTAATTTAAAGTTTTTAAGTCTAATCAGGACTTATCGAGTGATAAGGAAAATTTTAAAACTTTACAAAAAAAAGGTGACCTATTTTTTCTTTCTTAAGTTGATAAAAAGTAGTTTACAATAAAATAAAGAGAAAAGTCCGGTATTTTTTTCTTTGTTGAGTTGATAAAAATAATTTACAATAAAATACATAAGGGAAAAAAATTCACAACGTTTCCGTTGTAACGTAACCGGCAATTTTTTTCTTTGTTAATAAAATAGTTTACAATAAAACAACTTAAAAATCCCAAAATATTTTTTTTTTTGTTAAATTGATAAAAAGTAGTTTACAATAAAACAAGGAAAACTATAAAAAATCACAAAGAAAAATCCGGTCAATTTTTCCTTGTTAAATTCCTAAAAAGTAGGTTTATAATAAGAAAAATTTTAAAAACTTCACAAAGAAAAATCTGGTAATTTTTTTCTTTGGTAAGTTGATAAAAATAATTTACAACAAAATATTTAACGAAAATTAAAAAAAAAACAACGTAAAAACCGGGAACTTTTTTGTTAATAAAATAGTTTACAATAAAATAACGAACATTTTAAAAACTTAACAAAGAAAAATCCGGTAACTTTTTTCTTTGTTAAGTTGATAATAATGGTTTACAATAAAATAAGGAAAACTTTAAAAACTTCATAAAGAAAAGTCGGGTCAATTTTTCCTTTGATCAGTTGATAAAAACTAGTTTATAATAAAATATTAAACTATATCATTTATGCCCAGTTTCTCCCGTGCGCACGGGATTTTTGTTGCAAACCTGATTTTCGTCTTCATTTCGAATCAAGACGAAAATCAGGTTCGCTTAAATTAAACAACATATTTTAAATTCACTTTCACATGTGACCTTTTAAGCCGAAACAATATATTCCCCATTTTACATATTTACATTCAAAATGAATATAAAATTAAATCGTTTATATGTTAATTACATTAGGCATTCATTATGACCCGGTTGTAAGATTTATTAGAATAATAAATTTAAAGTAACTATGTTCGATAACAGACATCAAGTCTATGGAGGATTAAAAATCTCCATGCTATAGTTTACACATGTAAGCTGAATCGTATATAATATGACTCTCCGTTTTTCGACAATTCTTCTTAATTACTAGTAACTACTAAACTTCAGAAATCACATAGCTACATTTCCTTATGCCATCGCTTACGCTGTGCTACACCGAGAACCAAAATTGACCTTCTAAAATACTGTTACGAAAAATTTTTCAGCTTTTAACACACAAATAAATTGTAGTATAATTTACAATTATATTACAACTAGCTGTTGCCTGCGACTTCGTCCGCGTGGACTTCGTATACTCCGCACAGCTCCTCCCTCGTAGGTGATAGCGTGATGATATGTAGCCTATATGTTGACCCGACCTGTTAGTAATATTCATGCAAAATTTGAAGTAAATCCATGCAGTACTTCTTGAGTTTACCCCGGACAAATAGACAAAAATTCTAAAAACTGTATTTTTGGCTTCGATATCGATTGTAGATCACGCCCTAAGTATTCTTTTAAAATAATATTCAATGTACAGTTTTGACGTTCCTACGATTTTATTATATGTATAGATATAGATTTAGTGCTCTTAAAAATGCTTACTTATTATAAAAGGTGACGGTATCATAGGTTACGTTAGTAAATTATCATCAACTTCCTTAGTCTCTCTAAAATGTCTAAAATTGTGATACGTTAAATACTCATCATGAAAATAATTGGGAAAAGTTTCTAGGACCTTTGAACGTAGAGATCTAGTGAAAACTCGATTTTCGAAAATCTAAGTAACGAACGTTAAGAGGCTAGTCCCCGACCGTGGGAATTTAAAATTGAACACACACATCGATATATTTCACTAATCATACACGTCGGCCATACGTCACATAAAGACCTAGAAATTGTGTATTCATTGCGTGTTTTCTTCTGTGACATACGTAATGACACTTAAAAAAACTGCAATGTTTCTGTTTTTCATTGATTTGGCAAAAGTCAAGGTGGAGCCATAGTGAACGCATTCTACGTGTAGTAATAGATTATGTTATTCACTACTGATTGATAATGTATAATTTTGATTAAACTGCGATTAGGTATACTTCAGAATACAAGGCCATGGTACGTAAATTAAATGTATATTAAAATCGACCAAAAGTATTCAATTTTTTTAATGTATCACAAAATTAATCAAATCGGAACCGATCTTCTCAAGGGATCATAGTAATTTACGTATCTATATATTATGTACATATATTCAGTAACATAAAAGTACACAGTCTTACAACACGACTTATTTATGGTTAAAGTTATTATTTAATGTGAGTGAAGCCATTGGTGTCCGCCGCGCTCTGTTATTCAAATAGTTAACAAACCTGACTACGCAAATATTGGGCTCGGTTTTGATTACCCACAGGGTCAGGCATTCATATATTGAGCATAGGGTTTGTATTTCAGGGTTTGGGTGTTTAATAAACATATTTAAGTGTTTATATGTGTATTTCTATGTATTCATATCATTGAGTAACACCCACATAATTAGTAAAAAAAAATGCTTATTTTGGGGCTAGGTCTTTTTGTGTATTTATATACCGATATTATTTTTATTAATTATTCTGATGTAAAATTTGTTTGTAATTAAATAATCTATCCAAGCGGAATCTATGATTATTAGTATTTCATAATTAAAATAAAATTTACCTCGGAATGTTGATCGATTCTTAATTTTACTAGAACTCACCAGTAAGTAATTCAGTAAAACGGGTGGTGTCTCTCATCACCCCATTTGCCAACTTTAATAGGTCTATTATTGAAAATTTGACCTAATCAAATCAGGGAGCCCATGCTCTGAGTTGACAAGTGTAACTAGTAAATTAATGCGGAACTCATGCTTTCATTATTTACCCCATTTCAAATTGTTAAAAATATTTTCAACAATATTCTTCAAAAAATGCTGTGGGTTCGTAAATTTATTAAATCTCGATTAACATTGCATTTTTTTAAGTATTAGCGGATATATTTTGAAGCATCATTATTGTTCAATATTATGCTACTGTTACGCTTGCACGAAATTGGAATAATGAAACTTCTAGATTAATGTACCGACTGAATACAGAATCTAATCGGCTCTTTCCCTCAAAAACTGCGTCTCATTCATTCGTAAAAACTCAAAGCTTTTGAAGTAGTGTTTCACTTCCGATTCGTCAAAATTATTTTATGTAGTTATTTCCACAGAACATATTTCGAAACAAAAAAGTTTGAAAAAATATTTCCATAGACGTGTTTATTTATTGTATAGGGATCACGATAACTACCAAAAATACGGACTGTCTCGAGACCGGGATTTTCATTATTTCTAGAATTTCATACTCTTTCATTGGTTTCGTATTTCAATTTTTGTATTTACAATTTTTTTTCTCTATTTCTTATTCGTAATATAGCAACAAGCTGATGGCTCTCCTGATGGAAAAAGAAACCATCGCCTATAGACACCAATGCCACACGCATAGGTCTACCGACTACCTTACCCTAAAAACCGGAACAGGACAATGACAAACATTGACGCTATTGCGGCAGGAATAGGTATGGCGGTGGTATCAAACACCCTTGCGAGACGTTGTGGAACTCTACCAAGCTATAAAGGGTTTGTTGCTAAATTTACTTTATTTTGTTAAAATAAAACAGCTTTAAGTAAATTGTTGCTTATTGCAGGGTTAATTTTATAAATTATTATCGTGAATACATTTTTTCATAATAATTAAAAATATTTTCATAATAATACTATTATGAGAGTTTAAGTAAGCATAAGCGATTTATTACACCCGCAACCCACCCTGGTGAAATATTTACGTTAGAAAATGAATTTCAAATTGACGTGCTTCCGCCTTTGACTCTGGGGGGATACTGAAATGTGTGATGGACGTTTTTAAAAATTCATGTTGACATTTTACCGATTAAATTCTTCATATAAATTTGTATGGAAGATGGTGGACAAAAATATTAAGCATCTTTGTATTAAAATTACTTTTTTATAAGGTCGTTAATAAAAAACTAAGACGGTGAAAGTGTAGTATAGTTCTTTATTAAAAAATAATTCTAAAATTTTTTAAAATTGTTGGCCACGAAATTCTGTAATTTTTGCAAACGGAAAAGGTCGATTTTAAGGTTTTGGGTGAAGTTTACGATTTTTTTTCTACAAAACTAAGAATTATTTTGAAAATATTTCTCGGTAAAACTGTTAACAGTTTCATTAAGATTACCACTGAATTTTTTTAGAAAGCGATTCTATTTATTCATTAAGGAATTTTGAAAACCGCAACATTCATTTTAGCAGTTTTTAGGGAATGAGGCCTTAAGAAAAACTGTACACCATCTACGCTAGGGTTGCCATTCGCTCCGATACTTCGGGACATGACACCGTTATTAACAATGGTGTCCCGACGTTCCGACAAGTTATAAAATATCCCGACAAACATAGTCGAGCGCAGAGCTACAAGTTTTTAAAAATTATAGAGAATCATATAGTGAGTGTCGAGCGCAGAGCTATAGTTTTTAAAAACATCGTGGGAGCTATTCTTTAAAGTTAAATTAATTTTCACACGAGTTATGAAATAACACATATTAAAAATTCGTAAAAGGTAACCGACAATTACTGGTCCAGGTAGTCATCCTATAAATATAAAATGAATGATGTTATGTTATCTTCGATAATTGATGAAATAATATAAATTATCCCAAATGTGAAATGGTGTTGTTTTAAACAGTTCTTTCTTTTTTTGCGATGCGATGGCTGTACTAATGCCCTTGTTTATATGAAACTCCTGCGCACCGACGAACACTATAATTGATGTACTCAGCAGAGCAAAACAGTACTTCATGCCAGCCCATCGCCTCCAACTTTACAAGGCCCAAATTCGACTTCACATGGAGTACTGTTCTCACCTCTGGGCCGGAGCTTCTCAGTATCTCCACCTCCTCTCCTCCGCATTTATAATGGGGAGTGTTCCGACGATTTGTTCGGATCAATTCCTGCCGTTAAATTCCATCATCGGACATCGCGTCAAAATTCAAAGTTCCATCCTCACCACCTCGATGTCTGGAAATCCACAACCGTGCGCTTTTGTCGGCACTTTTTGCCTCGCACTGCTCTTTTGTGAAATCAATTACCCGCGGGGGTGTTTCTGAAAAGATAAGACTTGGGAACCTTCAAGAAACGAGCTTATTCATTCTTAAAAGGCCGGCAAAGCTCATGCAAGACTCCCGATATTGTAGATGTTCATGGACGGCGGTGATCACTTACCATCAGGTGCACCCCCTGCTCCTTTACCCCCTCTACTATAAAAAAAATATAAATACTAAAAAAGGACTCCATATTATTAAACGTCCCGACAGGGCCTTTGAGATTTATGGCAACCCTAATCTATACTAAAGTTAATGTGAAAATGAGTTGATCGAGTGGTTAGTTAGGTCGTAATTACTTTATCTATAATGTATGTATAGTAGATGTTTTCCTATGTTTATTAAATATAATGAAGTACTAGTATTTATATATGTATTTCTACATATATATGTTTATGGTCGACAAACACTCTTATCATAAGCATATAATTTGCATACTTGGGGGATAAATTATTTCGTTTAATTTTTCCAGTGATATTTATTATTATGCTTTCACTTGTTAGCTACATTAACCATCGTCATGAAGTTTTGCATTTTGTCGCTGCGCCAGACAAGTCCCATGTGTGATATTTGTAAGGTTTTCGGAAACCACAGTAAACGTGTTCTTAAATTAACAAATAGTGTACCTATTTGTTATTTAATAACAAATAATAAATTAACAAATATTCTGTTTGTTAATTAATTAATAAATTAACAAAGTCTATTTGTTAATTTAATAACACATGTTTTGTTGTATCCGAAAACCTTACAAATATCACATATGGAATTTGTCAGGCGCAGCGAATATATACCATTTCAAAGGTACACAAAATGTTACATGAATTGATTTTTTGATATCTGTATAGAGTATTGTCTCCGAGAAACAGAAAAATATTACTAATGCGAGCGAATCTGCGGGCAAAAGCAAGTAAAAATAATTTCAGTTATTATTATGTAGACCGTACGCTGTCGGAATGCTATTGTGACTTCACTCCGACCTTGTAATTTAAGATTTAAATTAATATGGTACGGTATTTCGACATTCTTAAAACCTGTTCTGATAGTTCGTAAAATGATTTAAGAGGTCTATATTTTTATAGTTACATAGACTTACTAAAACTAAATAAACACCGTAGCTACCAAAATATTCCATAACATGTCTTCAATATAATCTTTCAATACAAATATTCATCCTCTACTACAGTCTTTAGATGTTGATTTTTTAGGGTTCCGTACCTAAAAGGTGAAACGGGAGACTATTACGAATCTTCCGCTGTCTGTCTGTCCGTCTGTCTGTCTGTCACCAGGCTGTATCTCATAAACCATGATAGCTAGAAAGCTGATTTTTTCACAAATTATGTATTTCCGTTGCCGCTATAATGACGAACACTAAAAATAAAAAAATGAAAATATTAAGGGGGTAATGTGTTTATACCCCTACACAATAAATGTGCTTTTTTGTCGTTTTTTCTAGATGATGGTACGGAACCCTTCATGAGCGAGTCCGACTCGCACTTGGCCGGTTTTTTAAATAAAGGTTCGAAAAATGATATATAAAAATAATCGAATAAAACTGTTAAATCTGTAGTTAAACTAACTAAAACTTTTCCCCGTGTTGGTCCCGGGCTCCTTTGCCAACTGCCGTTCTGCCAGGCAGGTCGTAAAAGGCAACCGATTGGCTATACGAGTCACTGCCATCGTGGCTACTAGGTTTTTGCAATGTGCAATGCAATGCAAACATTTGTGCAATGAGCATAGACGTTTGTATTTCTGGATTTTGGTGTTTCTTATGTATGTTACAGTATTTATCTATGTGTTTCTACGTATTGGTATCATTGAACACCCATAACACAAGCAAAAATTTGCTTCCTTTGGGGGTTATGCGAGTCACTGCCACCGTGGCTACTAGGCGGTAGAGTTCTGCATTGTCTCGCCCGGGTCTGGTACCACCGTCTTACTTGTTCCTGTTGCAATAGCGTCAGTGCTTGTTACTGTCGTGTTCCGGTTTGGAGGGTAAGGTAGCCGGTAAAGTTATGCATGTGGCATTAGACCTCGCCACAAGATAGCAACGCACCTTTGGTGTCTATAGGCGATGGTTGACTCTTTTCATCAGGAGACCTATTTTTTTTTTGTTTGCTATCTTATGATATAAAAAAAACGTAAATTACAGTCTTCCCATAATATCTTGAGCTATACATTTAGATTATTTCGGAGATTAATTTCAGGCTCTTCTGGAGTAAAAACATACTCTATACGTCCATATAATTATAATTTGTAACCGATGAAAAAAACGAAGGTTATCAGTTTGACGTGTATGTATACAATATTGTTGGAATTGGATACCATTCGAGTATGATGGTTAACTTAGTCGTCCAAGCAAGTGTACTAAATTTCGTAAGTGTATGTTGGTTTATATATGTGTACGTTTGTCTACGAATTTCTCGGGATCTAAAAGCCATATCGAGATAATTCTTTTTGATTTTAATCAGGTATATTCCAACTTAGGGATCAGTCCAAGTGTCAATAAAATTGGTTCAGTACTTTTTCATTTTTGAGATATGAGTATAGTTGATATCTGAATACGGTTTATCTTTTTAAATTATTACTTTTATATCGTCGCCTTATTAACCTAATAAAAAGAAACTCATATAGTTATAAATACTCAAATCAATAATTTAAAAACATTTAAATTCAGAAATATATTTGTTTGAAACAGTAAAAGTGTTTTCATTAATAAAACTAGTTGTTGCCCGCGACTTCGTCCGAGTGGACTTCGTTTACTCCGCACAACACCTACCCTGTAGGTGATAGCATAATATGTAGCCTATATGTTGACCCGACCTGTTAGTAATATTCATGCAAAATTTAAAGTAAATCCATACAATACTTTTTGAGTTTACCCCGGACATACATACAGATGAACAGACAAACAGACAAAAATTCTAAAAACTATATTTTTGGCTTCGATATCGATTGTAGATCACGCCCCAAGTATTCTTTTAAAAATATATTCAATGTACAGTTTTGACTTTCCTACGATTTTATTATATGTAATATAGATATTCACACTGATACTCATCACACAAATACTTCTAGTCGGGAATCGAACCCGAGCCCCGTTTATTGCGCGGTCAAGGTCCACTCAATCGATGTAATATTTGCGTTAACGTTTATATAAGCTACCTTCTTCAAGTGAAAAATTAATGATATTACTACTTCTATTCAGTGTTAAAACGTATCTAATTTTAGAGATTGCATGCTCAGATACTCAAAATAAATATCATTACGCCAGTTACTAGCACGTATATAGAGTGAATCGTTACCTGACGTTTAGTTTCTACAAGATTTACCAGTACATGGGCCAGTGAAATTAGTGGTTATCCTCAGCAGCTTATTGTGGTTGGAAATACTTTAAAAACAACAAAGAAAAATATCGACACGCAGGATTTGAACCTGCGACCCTCTTCCTAAAGCCGGGACACTCAACCAATGAGCTAGTGTCGACAGGCCCGATGTGGCGAAATTCTTCTTTGCTATATGATCGACTTCGTCGATTATACTGATCGCTAGGTATACATACGTTTATCTAGTTAAATGAGTTCATCATTACAGATGAAATTCACATTTATAATTTTGATCAGTATCTTCGTGTTTCTAATTATTTTTGTGTTATAGCACTCACCCCGTGCTTGGGAAACCTTGAAAACTTTAAAAACAACAAAGAAAAATATCGACACACGAATTTGAACCTTAGGTTACAAACAAAATTAATCCAAAACATTCATCTAGTTCAGCGTGAAGGCGTAACCAAATATTTGCATTTTGCACCCATTCATCGACGCATGCATTCGTAACACACCCACGGGTACAAATTTTTACACAACTCAATTACTTTAAAATTAAACATCTATAACAATTTATAATGGTAGAATTTGGATTCAATAAAATAAATGGAACAATTAACAATTTGTAATTACAATTTAACAATTAACTAATGATTTTTTTAGCTTATATAGTAACAAATATGAAGCGGTAATAATCGTTATAAGCATTTAAATCGACTAATTATTATTATTATTTTGCACATGTGTACAACAATATTTCACGGATGATTTCTAAATTTGGATTGATACGAAAGGTGGTCCCATAGCCCATACAATAATAAGCAAATGTTCAAGGGATTAAGAGAATTAGAAGTCGGTTTGGCAGTATTAGTGAGTTTTGTATATAAATCATTCATATTACATATCACAGTCTTTTGCTTACAAACTTATACATTTTTAATACTTGAAAGACAACATCGGCTATACCACAGTATAAATAAATGCTTTATGACAGTAACGCAATTTTATCGAAAAGTAATGGAAATCGATGAACATAGGACACGGCAATTTTGCAACTACATTTTTGTAATATAGATTGTTTTGTAATACAGATCGATGGATGACTGCACTACAAAACTAACTTAAGTCTTGAAATCGTGCAAAGATTCAAACTGTTTCGAAATGGTTAGATATATGTACATCTAGTTTCGTTATTGCTACAGAGTTTATACATTTTATGCAATAGTAATGATAATTAATTTTAAAGGATCGAGCACACTGAGACGGGCCGCATAGGCTGGGGCGGGTCGCATCACAACGAAAAATGCAGCATAGCACATTTGGATGTTAAGCTGCGGGGCGGAGCGGGCCCCATCGCAACGCAGCACATTTCCGCATTTCTTTCCAAATGTTATTCACCTTTCTTGATCACTATAACTCAGATCTTGTAAATCATATAGTTCTTTATAGCCGTGAACTAAAGTTATTAATCGTTCTTCATCCATATTTAGACGATTTTATATACTAATACTCAAAACGCGGAAGGGATATGTGCGCGCAATTCCGTTTCGCATCGCACACTGCGGCGGGGCGCAGCTAAGCGCGTGCGAGATGTGCTCCGCTGTAGTGTGTGATACTTCATATAAATCCATGAGAGCGATCTAGACAGATTTTAGCGTGATATCAGCTTCTCTCCAAACATTCCAAAAAGAAGACAAAGTACAGCAGAATAAAGCACTGAGAACTGTAGTTGAAGCCCCTCACTACATTAAGAACTGCGTTTAATTTATAAGGGACCTTCATGTAGAGTGTTGCATTTATCCAGAGACTATCGAGAACAACCGTCGAGAAAACCGAACTGTCAGACCTCGAACATATCCGAAGTCAGGCGCCATGGAATGCTACCGAACTAGACAGACGATCATATCTGCGGGATATCTCTAGACACGAAACCGGGGGTAAAACCTGATAAAGCCGCCGCTCTGTTCTGGGCCTCCCTCATGGGTTTCACTTGGCTGGGTTGGACGCACAAAGTGGCGTGAAGTATTGGGAAAAACCTGAAATATTGGGAAATACACCCAACAACATAAGAACACCAACACTTAGAAAGACAACTAAGGACCGCTGCATGTTTATGCAGCACATGCCCCGAAACAGTTTCCCCGCCTCCTGTATAAGGAGATGCGAGTAGACCTACCTAAGTGAGGAGGCGGATTTTTGTCGCTCGCCTCAATGTGCTCGGCCCTTAAATGAATTATTTTTATAATACAAACTTTGCTACATGAATATACAAATACACTACTCACATTCTGTATATTATAATATGCAAGATTAGGAGTGATCGATTATTATTATTACAAAGTGGCTTTAACTCCCTCACACTAGTTAAATTTTGTTACAGTATGAATTAGATTGATTTAATTAAGGTATAATTCTTAGTAGGCCATTTAAGTACTACTTATGCACTAATTAACGATCGATTATTCGCCCCTGAAACCTTCTACATACTAAATTTCATAAAAATAGTTGGAGCCGTTCCGTGCTCTTTTAAAGGTGTTAGATAGATATATAGATAGATAGGTAGATAGATATTTTATAACCACTTATACGTCCACGTCGCGAATTGTCAAACGCCTCAAACGTCCGAGCGCAAGCGACATTTAACGCGACTTAAAACCACATTACGTTCCTCAGTTAAAACTTTTGTGAAAAGGAAATTTTTTCACAATATTTGCTAGCTGATCACACTTGTACTGTTTCATAATAAGATAGTTATATTTAATTTCCGACCGGTTTCGCTTACACAAGCTTCCTCAGGGTATTTACAATAAATATTTATTGTTCCGACCGGTTTCGCTTACACAAGCATCCTCAGGGTATTTACAATAAATATTTATTGTAAATACGAAGCGAATCTTATTGTGAAACAGTACAAGTGTGATCAGCTAGCAAATATTGTGTTAAAATGGAGTTTCACCAAGGGCCGACGATAATAAGTGTAGAATATAGGAAATTTTATATATGATTTAAAAATAAACAATACCATTCTTTATGTAAGCATATACAGAACGAATTTCAATAATAATACATGCTTTATACTAACATCTTCATAATTAAACCCAATATTAAACTCTGCATATTAGCATTTTCCCCCAATTGATTGAGGAAATATTTTTAATTAATTTCTTGACTTTTGAAAATAAATTTATATTTATTGATTTAAAACATAATCATTGATGATGATTTAATTAAAATATTATAATATTTAGATTTTAAAATCAACCAAAGGAATATAAAACGTAATTGCGGCGATACTCGTCGACATATTTGCACGAATGACAATAAGTTTTAATTCAAAAAATTGAAATTAGTGAGAAAAGTCTTATTATTTTGTGTTAGCTGCCATCTAAATTTCTTTACCTTAATTAAAAACCACATATAATGTACAGGAAAATCATAGATTTTAATAACATCGCATTTTTGGAATGTTCCTCTACTGGGTACTGCAGTGCCCGGGACGTAAGATGATGTAAAATAATTGGGTAGCACAGTGCCCTGGAGATTCAAGTTGATAACAAAATAGAGCTACATCTAAGAGCAATTTACAATCTATACAAAGAAGTAAATATATCAATTGTTTTTATTTGAAAAAAATTGATATACCAGGGTGAATTGAAAAGTACTCGGCTTAACACCGATCCATTCAATTCTAAAAACCAAATCTACCCACATTATTTAGTTCAGTTCAGAGTAGTTAATTGTGTGAAATAATTTGTTATAATAAACATGTGCAATAATTTGTTGCGATTTTATACATTTTTTAACAAAGCGATTGGACATACTTTCTGCAAGTGGAGCAAATCGAGCAGCGTGCCGTCATTAAGTACCTCCATAGGAAGGGGCTGTCACCGAAAGCCATCCATGATGATATGGTCAGTACATTAGGGGATTCTGCTGTCTTATTCATCCGTCCGTTCATAAAATCGATAGCAGAATTCAAGTGTAGCAGAGAGTATGAAAGATGAACTCCGATCCGGAAGGCCTTCGACGTCCACTACTGACGAAAATATTAAAAAAGTACTTGATTTAATTATGGGAGAACGCAGATTAATAATTAGAGAGATAGCCGAGGTTTTAGGCATCTCTTATGAACAAACTCGAAATATCATAGTCAACGAATTGGGTTTCCAACAATGACGTGTATAACATTACCACTGGACAGGTTATCCCATACAAATGACAGCTAATTTTTTGTGTCCATTTGAAATGGTACCCACAGGCCACGTGTGTCTCGGGAACTAATTTTGACGTATGCTGTATATGGCTGCCGTGGTAGTCTGAATATTATGAAGCAGTTACGTATTTTATTTAGTTTGTTAATGTTTTGGTGAATTTCTAAGTTTATATTTTGTTGAGTTTGAACTTCGTTTCACAGTTACATGCATGTAGTCATTGTGTTATATCCAAGTTGAGTAACATTGTATTTAAAGCATTCAATTTTTATCAGAAACTTTTGATACAGTATTGTATTAGCAACAGAGATATTGACTTTCGGCAGAATTGATATTTATTTCATTTTTTTTCCTTAGTATTGACTATTAACTAGTGATATCAACAGGTCATATCGATAATTTCAATATCGATATTCTACTTTAGTAGTCCAACTCAGTTTTCTTTTCCATAATTGCATATTTACGTCACTTTATAGTCATTTAAATCTTTTGCATTTTAATTAAATACGCCTCATTTATAAGATTTTTTTTTCACAAACGACAAACAACGAAGTCAAAACAGCAGTAGACGTATATTTTGACTCTAAGGAAGAATCATTTTTTTTCAACGGTCTAAATGCTTTGAATGAGAGATGGCATAAATGCATCGAACTTGATGGTGATTATGTAGCAAAATAAAAATATAACTGATTAAGTATGTGTTTATTTTCTTGGTTGGCCGAATATTTTTCAATCCACCCTCGTATTACTAAAAAGAATTAAATAGCAACAATTAAAAAAGAATTAAATAAAAACATTATGAATCTACATAAAACATTTGCAGATCAAAAAACTACTTACACGGAAAGGAAATGATCTCGCTGTGAATATGCGTATCTTATCTCTACAAAGAAAAAACCTCTCTTATGGAGATATGCATACTGGATATATGTTTTCAGCCAAAACAGTGTTTTAAAAAATCCTTTCTTACTTAGTCATATATCGCTTATTTCGATAGATAATTGTAGTGTAAAGAACTTAAATTTAAAAATAAAATAATATATTAACAAATAATAAAAAAAATGCTTACGCAAGCACAGGACGAAACTTTTACAACAGTAACAGCCGGTTTCCAAAACGCAAATTGATTTTAACAAGCAATTAATCTGTGTTTAACATATTTTAACATGTAAGTGATCTGTTGAACACAGATTAATTGTTTGTTAAAATTAATTAATGTTTCGGAAATTGGCCGTAAAAAAGTCTCCTAGCATTTTTAATACTTTTTCAACTGACGAAAAACGGACGAAAAAGGTTCTCAATTCGACGTGTTTTTTTTATGTTAGACTACGGGTAACATTTTACAGAGTTGTTCGATTTTGATAATTTCTTTTTTATTGGAATGAGTATACCCCGAGGGTGGTCCCATTAACTTAAAAAATCCATAAGAGTACCGTAAATAAGGGATGATTGATTGTTCACTTTTGATTGATTGATGGATTGATTTTTATATATGACCACGCATAGGCATAACTTTTCGTCGGTTCAATTTTTTGTTAAAAAGATATTATAACCTTTTGCTGTCTCCTGTCTCAGGAAACCCTAAGCTCGCAACAATGATCAACACTGATTCTGGTTTACAGAAGTTACGGTGATGGTAACAAAGTCAGCCCGTTGCCCTTTAAAAAGTTATATATCATAAGATCGCAAACAAGCAGATGGGTCTCCTAATGGAAAGAGTCATCCATTGCCTACCGACACCAAAGGTATTAATGGTGCGTTGCTATCTTGTGGCGAGGTCTAATGCCACATGCATAAGTTTACCGGCTACCTTACCCTCCAAACCGGAACACGACAGTGACAAGCACTGACGCTATTGTGGTAGGAATAGGTAAGGTGGTTGTACCAGACCCGGGCGAGATAATACAGAACTCTACCACCTAGTAGGCATGATGGTAGTGACTCGAATAGCCTATCGGCAAAACGGCAGTTGGTCTATTCTTTAAAGAAACCCGGGACCAACACAGGAAAAAAAGTATAGCAAGAAGAAGCAATTGGCTTGCTTCCGCCGATAATTGGAATAAAATTACAAAAGTTCCGCTAACGTAGTACTTGGGAGGTCCCTTAATCTAAATACAAGTTTTTTTATTCAAATAAGCTTATTAAATTATATTCATGCCTCCTACACCACACTTTATATGACTACCACCTATATTGATTAAACCATTAGACATTTGATTACTTAAAACACTATCTTCACTATTAGGTACTTTATTAACCATTTCCTCTATACAATCAAGTAAATGCTCAAAGAAATTAGGAAAGTTATCATAACTAGGAAATACATTAATATCTATAACAGCATGGTTACCTGTTACATTATCAATAACAACATCAAAACCTGCTAATGTCAGTCCGATTCTTTTCCTTAAAAATCGAATTATAGCCTTTATTTTATCCTCGTTAAGTCTCATATTTACATCAGCCTTATCGTGAGGATCTAAAATCGAGAGAGTTGATTGGCTGTCCGCTTTGCAAACTTCACCCGTACTGTAGTAAATTGGTTGTAAATCGTCTGACGCGTAGAAGTTCTTGAGACTTGGTCTTTCACAAATATGGTACCTGAAACATTAATGTAACTACATAGATTGACTGGTAAAATACTACATATTGAGGGACACGATAGTTAATAGTTGTATGTAACCGATAAGTCTACGACTGAAATATAATTAAAAAGACAATACTGCTTAACTTTTACAGTAAACCTCAACAAAATTAGTGTAGTAACATTAAGAAAATATGGTCATCGCGCGGGAGATATCGGCACGCTAACGAGTCTAGTTAGGAGTTTGACAAATCGCTGTTTGTAACCGGTATTTATGCGAAGGTCCGTAATATAAACATTTTTATTGGATTATTACGTCAAAATATAAGTACCTATTTATTCTACACTATTGGTATCAGAATCGAGTATTTAACAGCCTCCTTAAGTATGTACAGTTTTTTAAAATTCAATCTGCATAAGGACTGTGTAGAAAACGCATAAATCGTGCTAGTCCAAATTTTAAAAAGAAAGAAGAAGAGGGAAGAAATGCTTTTATATATGCATTACAGAATATGATAGTAAATAAGTTTAATTGTTAGTAGATTTCTGAATAGAAGAAAAAATAAAATCTCTTAAGTTTAGCAATAGACTTTATCTGTAAAAAAAGCACATTTGTATATCACATTAATGTAGTGTGTGCGATGTTTATTTTTTATTAATTTCATGTATTTCTAATGCAAGCTATTAAAAAAAGTTAGATTTGCCTTTGCAATGTAAATCTTAACCGTGCCAAATTCACACTCCACCGTTCGCGTAATTATGTTAATTAGTGGTACAAAGTGTTTACTTCACGTATCAATATGTAGATACATATATATTAGGTGCCCATAGACCTACAATAATATTGCACAATATTACGTATTGTGTAATATTGATTGGGTTAATATTGAAGATTGCACAAAGATTGAACGAAAGTTTGAACGGGTTTAATTTTTATTGGGCAATATTTTTTCTTGCACTGTGTAGGCTTAATATTGCACAATATTTTTCACTTCAGAGTTT
The DNA here is from genome assembly GCA_036924255.1 of Apodemia mormo. Classification (NCBI taxonomy): domain Eukaryota; kingdom Metazoa; phylum Arthropoda; class Insecta; order Lepidoptera; family Riodinidae; genus Apodemia; species Apodemia mormo. Next base: position 23,382,986 of record JAUPFN010000016.1, read on the forward strand.
AGAGCGGTTGCGTTCGGTCAGTCTCGGTGTTTAATGAATGGTCGTGTCGTAAATTTAAGCAAAATGGCGAGCAAGATTCGCTATGCTATTGCTATACAAGATAAAAACGGGAGTTTTTATGTGAATGTATAGAGTTGTATAGAGATTTATTTAACAAAATCAATAGCATGGTTGCCACCAAAACTTCGTCGTCAGACATAGTGCTCGGGCGAAAACATTGATCAGACTGGTTTGTCAATTTTGTTGAGTGAATTTATTGAACGTTTGGAATCAAGGGTATTCAATGTTATTGCACAATAAAAGTATTTCGCAATATTATTGTAGGTCTATGGGCTGCCTTATGTAGTAGGTATTAAAGAAAGGCACGTCAGGAATTAGTTCTTTTCCCTAAACCCAAACACGACAATGACAAGCATTAACGCTATTACGGTTGGAATGAGTAAGGCGGTGGTACCAGACCCGGGCGAGACGCTGCCTACATCTATCAGCTATGATCCATAATTATGGGGTAAATACACAAGTCACAAACACAATTTCTCATTTATAATACCAGTAGCTGTGCCCGCGACTTCGTCCGCGTGATAAAATTTCTAAAATAAAAACCCGCATAATTCCCGTTAGCGTGGGATTTCCGGGACAAACAATATCCTATGTCCTTTCTGGGATCTCAAATTATCTTTGTATCAAATTTCATCCAAATCAGTTCAGTGGTTTAGGCGTGACGAAAAAACAGACAGACAGAGTTTCTTTTCTTTCGAATTTATAATATTAGTATGGATTACTTGTTAGGATTGTGCCATGTAAGTTGTTTTATACAATTAGTTAATTTCAAACTTGTAATAATTTTATCAACAGTTCAATTTTAACGCACATTATCTTGAGCATGCATTGGCTCGTCAATGTTTCGTTTTGAATTATTCAGTAAGTTATATTTAAATAAATGAGACAAAAATATAATTACACTGGCTCCCACTTATAAGAAGCAATAAACATCAATAGACACTCTTACCAATGATCCATTATTTTTGAGAGCTCCTCAGGTTTGCATTTAATGAATACATGTTGATATCTATAACATGGGGATGTTAACAGACCATTTTCCCCGTATTGGTCCGGGCTCCTTTGAGGAATAGACCAACTCTCGTTCTGCCAGGCAGGTCGTAAAAGGCGACCGATTGGCTATACGTGTCACTACCATCGTGACTACTAGATGGTAGAGTTCTACAACGTCTCGCTCAGGTATTAAATTGGAACTACCGCCTTACCTATTCCAGCTGCGATAGCTTCAATGGTTGTCATTTTCGTGTTAGGTTAGGGAGGGTAAGGTAGCCGGTAGACTTAGACATGTGATATTGCCATCTCACCACACGGATAGCAATACACAATTAACATCTTTGGTGTCTATAGGCGATAGTATCTTTTTCCGTCAGAAGAGCCATCTGCTTGTTTGCAATTTAATGACCGCCCCGTTGGTCGAGCGGTTAGCGACCCTGACTACGCGATCAACGGGGCTCGGGGTCGATCCCCGACGGGGACAAGCATTTGTGTGATGAGCATAAATGTTTGTATTTCCGGGTTTGGGTGTTTATTAAATATATTCTTGTATTTATATATGTATTTCTATGTATTAGTATCGTTGACTAACACCCATAACACACGCAAAATAATTTGCTTACTTTGGGGTTAGATCAGTCAGTGTAATTTGTCCCGTGAATATTTATATATTTATTTATTTATTTAATGATATAAAAGAAAAAAAAAGAAAAGAGACCATTATCAGAATTAAGGCTGCAACTCATACAGAAATTATTCTTGTTAGGAAAATAACAGTATTTTTTTGCATCACATCACCGATTTCATAATCTGATTTAAAAAGTGTTAGCAAATGCCTTAGTAACAAGTACTAGCCCACCAGGTGTGACGCACCTGTGTGATTTATGCACCTCTTATTGTGAGATAATGATGTCATGATTAACAACCATGGACAAATATAAATAAGGATAGTATAAATAGGCTATGATTGCTTTCACTTTTCGATTTACTGTAATTCTATCGCTTTTGGGGGCGTTACTCTGTCCAAAAATTATACTATGCATATAAAAGTGATTCAAGTGTATTATTTGGCTAAACTGCTTCTCAGTTATACAAACTAACTTGACCGGCGAGTCGACCTGTTGCGGAGGAAAGTGACTACAAACACCGTGACACGAGATTTTTATGTATCAGACTAGCGACCTACCCCGGCTTCGCACGTGTGCAATATAAGTGCACATAAATTTTGCTTGCAGGAAATTTAAGAGATATAATTGAAAATACAGTGGAAGCGACTTTGTCTTATACTAAGTAAAAATGTAAAGATGAGGTAAAATATTATACCAACCTATTTCCAACCAAAAATATTTTGTGCAATATTGCATTGTGATTTACGAAACTTTGCACAACACACGGAGGTTTGCATACGCTCAGTCCTTTTTTATTGAAAATTACAACCATTTCGTGTGCCAACTTTGATCCGTGTGCCACAGTGGGTTTGCAAATCACGGGAAATTTCACGCCACGCTCCTTCATCATTTCGTAATTCTGCTCTAAGCTGCACGTTTTAAATTCTGCAAATGTCGGTGTGAATATTCCAAGATTTTCAAGTGAGGTTTCTTTTTGTATTATGGAGTAATAGTAGTACCTGTAATAACAATACTATCATTAAAACAACAATAACAATCGTAATTAAACTTTTTTGTACCATAGCCCACTGTAACATTTCGAAAAAAAAACCAACAGCGTTGTTTAGCGAGTTATAAACCCCCGAATTTCATTACCCAGTTGATATCTATGTTACAGTTGGCACATTTCGAAAAAAAACCAACAGCGTTGTTTAGCGAGTTATAAACCCCCGAATTTCATTACCTAGTTGATATCTATCGCCCCGTTGGTCGAGTGGTTAGCGACTCTGACTGCGCAATCTACTGGGCTTGGAGGTCGATCCCTGACGGGGACAAGAATTTGTTTGATAAGCATAAATGTTTGTATTTCCGGGATTGGGTGTTTATTAAATGTACTAGGTGAAAACCCGGCTTCGCTCGGAAGTCTCATAATAAGCAATCTTATGTACTAACTCAAATAGTAGACATTAAAAAGTAGCAACACTGTAGTGACGTCTTTCAACTATCACGTTGGTTTATTAAAGACAACACTATAGTGTTGCTATTTTTTAATTTCTACTCTTTTATGAACGAAGAGAAAATAAGTTCCGTTCTACGATACTTTAATAAATGCTCACGCCATCTACACCACCTATTTGTAACCTTAAAAAGAAATATGGCCGATTGGTCTGTCAGCACCGTTAGAATTTTAATCACGAATTAAACAAAATACTCGACAATCCGAATTTTACGGATATAAGTTGTCGACTCGAAATAATTATTTTTTACGCTTTATAATTCAGGCATATTTCGACTGAGTCTACCGTACCCCTTAACGAAATTATTAATATAGATTCCAGTATTTATATATGTATTTCTATGTATTAGAATCGTTGACTAAAACCCATAATACAAGCAAATAATTTGCTTATTTTGGAGTTAGTAAGGGTATCAGTAAGTGTTATTTGTCCCGTGAATATTTATTATATCTTGGTAACTACTAACAAAATTATATATAATTATTATTTACAGCTATTTTAAGAATTCCTTTTTTTTGTTAAATTTGGCAACGATATCTAGCATTGCATTTTGAAAGGATTAAAGTTGTGTCGAGTTTATTTTTGAAATTGCCCTCTTTAATTATCAAGTTGCCCGCTTATGGGATGTGGGCTCCAACATTGAGAAACACCGCATTAGACAAATTACACGAATTATTTTAACCCTCTCTTTGGTTGCCTCTATGGTCTAGTGGTCCAGTGACGGTGTTGACCACACGAGGTCCCGGGTTCAATTTCCAGGTCGAGCAATTCAAAAATGCGATTATTAGTTTTTTAATAAAAACAACATTGCCTGGGATTGGATAAGTGTCCGATTGGCGACAGGCTTACCACCTATCACATTGTGGGACTAAATTTCTTCGGCTAGCCGTGGGCGCATTGGTTGCACCTCTGCCTACTTCTTCGGAGATATGGGAGTGAAGATATTTTTTTCTAATCTAACCCTAAAGTTATCAAATTATATGTTAATAGAATAAAATACATTTTTAATCAAAATGAGTATACAAAATTCATTTTTTATTATATGTTTGTCAGATTACCACGAGACAACTGTATTACGTCAGGAAAAGGAAAAGCGGCTGTACAAAATACGGGCGAGACGTTGCAGAACTCTACCACTTAGTACTCACAATGCCAAGACACGTTTAGGCAGTCATTTGCTTTTTACAAACAGCCTTTTAGGAGATTTTTTTAAAAGTATATCGGACCAACTCCGATAAAAATTGCTGAATTCTCCCATCGACTGACATAGATATAATGAAAAAAGGAGAAGTGTTAAGGATTCCAGGGAATTTTTGAAGACAGAATCATCTAAAATATATCGAATATCAATGTATTGTGACTAAAAAGGACGATATAATTTTAAGAAAAAAAAAACGATATTTCGATAAATCGATACAAATTACAAATTGCGCAAGCCTAGATAAATGATTACAAGATGTATCCGAGGTCACCGATGTTTTTACTCAAAATTAGCCTTGAAATTTACGGCATCCGCGTTGTTTTTAATGTCTCGGTCGACAAGGTTTGATACAATGATTGCCATACTGCTTTGCCAGAAAAATATGACTAATACATTCAAGAGCATGGGTCCTAACTACGGGGGAGCCTACGCGAAAAAATATGTATTTGCGTAATAGACATTTACATTTTATATCCCACATAGTATATCAATGTTTATATATACTTACTTAAAATTAAATTAAACGATTTATCGCACTATTTAGTTCAGAGTACAAATAGTTAATTTTTATGCATTTTGGAACCTTGGAACACCCCCCACAACAAAGCTATTGCAAGCAACTACGCTTAAAGCCCCGTTTTCACTTTGATTAGTACGAGTGGGAGTGTTTAATGAAGGTGCTTAGTATTAAGATAAAAATACGTAAAGACAGCCGTTGATCAGTGCGAGTGATAAGTAACCAGCATCTATTCACTTTTACTACGCTGATTACGAATCACTCGCCCTGATCCACGGCTATCTGCACGTATTATTGGCTTAATACTGAGCACCTGCATTAAACACACTCGCACTAATCAAAGTGAAAACGGGGCTTAACGACAAGCACTAGCCGGCCAGGTGTGGCACACGTGTATGATTTATGCAGCTGTTACTGTGAGATAATGACGTCATTATAAACAAATAATGGACAAATATAAATGTGAATATTATAAATAGGTAGGACGTTTACGTATCATTGTAATTCTATCGTTTTCGTGAGGGCGGTACTCTGCCCAAAAATTATACTCTGCTAGTAAACATGATTTAAGTGTTTTATTCGGACAAACTGTTTCTCGGTTATACTATAGTAACGCCCATGAACATATTCATATTATAAATGCTAATGTCTGAAAAGTTATACGACAGTAACATCCATTGTTTCCTTGCGGAGTAGTAGAGTAAATCGAACGTAAATAGAAATTCCGGTTTGCTACGATTCACCGGTTTGACGGTAGACAAGATCGGCATAATATAACCGCAAACTTTTACGTTTAAAATTATAATATATTTATACGCCAGAAGATAAAACCTAGGACTTCAATCAAAATTTTTCAAAAAAAGTCGCGGGTGTTTGTCAAATATTTACCTTCTTTCTTGCTGTGTAATTAAAATTATGGCCGCCTTTTTGGTGGAAGTTTTCCGCAACGTCGCCTAATGGTTTAGTACCGCCGCAACTTATTCCTGCCGTAAAAGCGTGTTCCTGTTTGGAGGGCAAAGAAGCCGCTTAACTACCACCACTTAACTTCATTGCATTAATTTATGTGGCTTTATATCCAAATCACATGAACGGCAACGCACATTAATACCACTGGTGTTTAAGTTTCCCCCGTATTGGTCCGGGCTCGTTTGAAGAATAGACCAACTGCCATTCTGCCAGGCACGTCGTAAGAGGCGACCAATTAGCTATACGTGTGACTACCATCTTGACTACTAGGTGGTAGAGTTACGCAATGTCTTGCCCGGGTATTTGGTACTACTGCCTTACGTATTTCTGCCGCAATAGCGTCAATGCTTGTCATTGTCGCGTTCCACTTTGGAGGATACGGTAGCCGGTACACTTATGCGACATTGCCATCCCCCCATACGGATAAAAACACACCATTAACATCTCTGGTGTCTATAGGCGATGGTTTCTCTTACCATAATTAGAGCCACCTGCTTGTTTGTTATCTTATGATATAAAAAAATGCAATGTTTGTGTCTTTCCATCAGGAGGTTAATTTATTTGTTTGCTAAATCTGCAATCAAAATATGAAATAATATCCTACTCTACGAAATAATAATAATACTTCAGTATATTTCGAACTATATATTTTAAACAGTCGTGACGACGATCGATAAGATCGATGATATTCCGCTATATTGTATCAACGATTTTGTAATAAACACTGATCATGAAACAGCTTTATTTAAGTCGTTAAAAATATATATTCACGAAATGAAGGCAACAGAAATGAAAAAATTATACATTATATAATTAAATTAAATAACAAAACAAGCAGATAGCTACCTCCTGAAGAAAAACCATCGCCTATAGACACCAAAGATGTTGATAGTGCGTTACTGGCCTTGCGACGGAATCTTAATGCCACATGCATAAGTTTACCGGCCACCTTACCCTCCAAACCGGAACACAACAGTGACAAGCACTGACGCTATTGCGGCAGGAATAGGTAAGGTGGTCGTACCAGACCCGGGTTAGACAATGCCGTACTCTACCAACTAGTAGCCACGATGGTAGTGACTCCCATAGCCAATCGTTTGCATTTTACAAATTGCCTGGCAGAACGGCAGATGATCTATTCTTTACGTGGAGCCCGGACCAACACGGGGATAATGAAATGAAGAGGAAAAGCATACCTATTGAGTAGGATCCTGACGTTATCCAGACGATCAATAACTGTGACGTTTGGATGATTGGATAAATATTGCTGAACACGATTGATAAAACATGAAGCCTGTCAAACAAAAACAACTGTTAATTAGTGTGCATAAATAGGTACATAAAAAACACTTGATGAAAACTAAACGTAGCAATAGGAGATATTTAACGATAAATAAACACGCTGTAAGTCGTTTTATACCTTTTATACCTCTTTAGCTGACAAAAGCCTACTATACCACAGTATATACTAATGACCACAGGTTCAGACAGAGAGCTTAATGTACTACGTACTAGAAAAACTATGCTAAATAGAAGTCGTGTTCCATTTCGTTAACATTCGCTGCAGTGCTGAAATCAGTAACTTTCATTATAATAATTAAAAAATAAATAGCGAAATGCTGATACTGTACATCAATGCCCAAAGTTGAGGTCAATTGAAAGGGCATAGGTATATGCCTATATCGCTCTGCTGCTGGGCAGCGTATAAAACGCAATCATGTGAACTGTTTATTTCTTCTAGAAAACTATTTTCGCACTAACGAAAAGCAATCAATATCTGATTTGAGGCCGAGTTTTCTAGATTTTTATATTCTCGGATTTCGATCGGATGCAGTGCGTAAGACACAGGTAAAGAAAAGAGTATGTTACATTACTAACCCTGTCATTTAGGTACAAATTTGTATTTGTTAGATATACTTACTAAAACATTCATAGCTCCTGTTGGCCGGACTTTTTTTAGTGTAATTTACATATTTAAAATATTCTACTAAATTTAATTACACGTAAAGGTCGAATATTTTTATCAGTGAAACATGATCGTCGCTTTGAGATCAAAACATGACAGCATATTTATAATTAATGCTATTCACGTGCAACCTAGCATTTTCTAACTAACCTCATATGAGTCATAGAACAAATGCATATTGTGCAAGTGTTGTATATTTATTTATCACTAGCTATTGCCTGCGACTTCGTCCGCGTGGACTTCGTTTACTCCGCACAGCACCTCCCCCGTAGGTGATAGCGTGATAATATGTAGTCTATATGTTGACCCGACCTGTTAGTAATATTCATGCAAATTTGAAGTAAATCCATGCAGTACTTTTTGAGTTTACCCTGGACATACATACAGACAGACAAAAATTTTAAAAACTATATTTTTGGCTTTAATATCGATTATAGATCACGCCCCAAGTATTCTTTTAAAAAAATATATATAGTTTTGATTTTCCTACGATTTTATTATATATATAGATCACCCTGCAACCTGCTGCATTAATATAGTTTTTGGTTAATCCCAAGGGAACAATATATTTTATATCCAGGATATAAAATATCCAATAACCTATTCTAGGCCAAATCTCATCCAAATCAGTCCAGCCGTTTTTGCGTGATTAAGTTACAAACATCCAAACTTTCACATTTATATATGTATATGGGATGCCTAGAATTTTTCCCTGCATAGGTACGAGGGTGGATTGAAAAGTACTCGGCCTAACACACGTAAGACATATTTGTCTATGTATGAAATTTGGTAATAAAAATGTTACATTTGGTAAACGGATGGGTAAAGGTCAATTTATATCCGGATTTTAGACTAAATGTTATTGAGAAATGACAAAACATCTTGAGACATAATATATGTCCCTAATAAGTTGCACTCTATGAGGAGATAACTATAATATGATAACTGACTTAGCAACATGTAGAAACGTCTTGAATAATATCATAAATAATACATTAATGAATACATTCGCTCCAGCACTCATTTTACTTTTTTTTCTATTTATAATATCTAGCTATCAGCATAGAGGCCTTTAGCAGATTTTAGACGAGAGTCAATGTTGTGTAAATTTTTATATAGTTATATAAAACTTATATTTATATAAAGCACATATGAGGTTAAAGTCGCTCCAGTGACTAGTTTAACTTTAAATATGCCTATACAACCACAAGGGTTGTTTCGATTTATAATTCAAAGATTAAATATAATCTCTTCTTCCTGTTTTTTTTAATTATAGGCTAATTCCAATGATTGATCTTCCTGGTGGATGAGGATGATTAATCTTCCTGGTAAAAATCATTGGCCACTTATTTGTTGTTCTCCCTTTATATATTTTTAAGATCTTTTACTCTTCTTTAGATCATAACACTGGACGTCCACGCCATAAAAAACCAGTAGACGTCTTGCGGAAGGGTTTTCGTGCTACAATTTTCTACAATTATAAATGAGGTAAAACTTCAAGGAATCTCATGTTATTTTAGAAGCTGCTTTTCGGGAGTCTGGTCTTACGTTGCGCTGCACGCAACTGTTGGTTTCGCGAATTTAAACGTGACCCAGATTCGGCTGACATGCTCACTTAATTTTTTATCAGTGATTATTAAAATTATTGTATTCCTAGCCCCTATCGCCTGAAACACAGGTCAACCTAGTTCAGGCAGATACATGTTAAGTTAGATCATAAGATAGTTTTTAGGTATTTTTTCACTGTAATGCACAATTTATTTATCTGAATAAATATATTTTGATTTTGATTTTTGATTAAAAATGTGACATTTGTATTATAAGAAGCATATTGATTGATTCTACAAAAAAATATAAACAAACCTATTTTTCTCACTCATTTCATAAGTTTTTCCAAAAATTTTATATTGAATTAAAGTTTTACCACATTTAAAACTCTACCTTTGAATCTCCTTGATCAGCTGCAGCAATAACATCAGTTAATTTATGTAAAAACACATCAATTTTGCCATGATCTTCAAATGGGTTTTCTAAGTTTAGCTGAAAGAAAAAGAAACTCATGGTAAAGGAAAATGGGCATTTTATTTGAGAATTTTACCCACGGCTTACACAAACAAAATTGGGTTAACAAAGTAGGCAACTGTCTCCTTTACGAGATCGTATAAGGCGCATTTCTGTGGGGTATGGGAGAACGGCGAAAAATATGTATATATATTGACAAAATAATAATTTATGGGAGCGTAGTAAAACGAAATTTGATGCAGTTAGTAAGCATTTGTTTCCTTACATAATTGTCTCATATCTGTAGATATGATATATATGTCGCAGTGAAATTGTCAATAGCTTTTAGATTATAATCTACCTAGGGATTTTATAATTTGGTTAGGTTAGCAGTTAAATTATAATATCACTAAGGTATATTATAATCTAACAGTATTGACAATTTCACTGCGACATATATATATATATATATATATATATATATATATATATATATATATATATATATATATATATATATATATATATATATATATATATATATATATATATTGATTTTGATTGTGGGAGTGAAAAAAATCACTTTGTAAGATTGTTCTCAGTTAGACTATGATAGGGCAGCTTAGTTAGGACATTACAGGTTAAATCACCTGATTATCTGACAAGAAAGATGTTTCCTTCCTTTGGAGGGTATGTGAAGCTGTCGGTCCCGGTCACCATCTGTTAATAGCGCTAGTTACTGTGCTGCACACAGTTTATGATAGTAATCGGCTTAGTCATATTCCTGTGTGGCGCTGGGTTAGAATAGCACCACTCCATCTCTTCTCATGGGGGTCGTAAGAGGTGACTAAGGGAATAAAACAGGGAATGGACAGCATTCCCTGTAAATGTTACAACTAACACTGCGATCGCCAAACCATCTGCCAAGTATGGCAATTATGCCCAGCAGTGGGCATGCATGTGATGTGATCCTGCTGGCTCACTAGTGGCTGGTGATGTGATAACATGTCACACTGCAATAGTTTAAAGACATCTATTAATTAAAGAAATCTAACAAAATATGTGATCAGATGTTTTGATATCAGGTTGTCTGAACCACAAATTTTCCATAATTAATTACTCTTAAGCTACTGCATAGACTCAAATGAATCTAATGTGATTGCTGTCACATTGGTTTGTGGCCTCGTGGTATCTTTTTGTGTCACATTACGATTTAGTGTGATGAGAGTGATATGAACTTCTTAGTCACTCAGATTATGGAGATCCAGGTGGTCAGCCAACTTGATGTTGGTTATCAGCTGATCGAGGTTTCGCAATCTATATCATTTGGATAATTGAATTCACTTTAAGGAGCTGTCACAATCCAATTTGATTTGTTGATTCATTTGATTCCCAGTAGTTTATGAGTAATCTTGGAGTGGGCTAGACAACCTGATGTTAGAATGGCTGACCACATATTGAAATGTTTCGATATCCAAGATAGGAGAGATTATTTTTAACGTGAACAGGTGAGCTTAACATGGTTTATTTTCATTTTTTTGGAATCAGAGTCGTCAGAAACTAATTCTAGGTATATTCATTGACATTGCACACAGAGCTATCAAGCAGCAAACTAAGCAATGCTAAATATGGGTGCTAGACAAATCATGACCTACTTAGATACATTTTTTGTTTAAATCAAACACCCAAACTCCGAACAAACACTTGAAAATATGATTTTCCAAACATTTAAGCTCGATGGGAATTGAACCCACAACCTCATGGCAATAGGGCAGTATGTATATATGTATATATACCAAATAGGCAGTTGATATATTGTATTGAACATCAATACATCAGACAGATCATACAAATAAAACTGGTAAATAACAACGAAAATATTACATTTAAGTACTAAATATCTTTTATCTCCCATGGTTTAAAAATAAAAAGACCTGCATATTATGAAAAGCAAATTAAATTAAAAAAAAAAAGTTAATTAGAAACATATTTGGTTTGTGTACACCAACTTTGACAAAGCACGTAAAATGTGCCCAATGTCGTTTGATTCAGCACATCAATACTTATATTTTCCATTGCAATAAGGGACGAACTACCATTAACCAGAAAAGTAAAAAAAATATTACTTGTTTCTAATTGCAAATTTATCATTTCTTAAGAGGGCAATTGCTAAATTTTGTTACACTTTTTCCCAATGATTTTATTTTATTCAAAATAAACTATAAATTAACTGTGTACAAAGGTAAATGTTTTTTACAGTAAAACCCCCAAACACCATTAGCATTTTATAAGTATATTGTCGCTGATAAATCCTATATTTTACGTCTCTCAACATTTTTTAACTGACTAATGGGGTTGTTTTTCAGGTTTGAAGTTGGCTTGCATAATTTACACATTTCAACTAAAGTTTTATGCAATTAAATACAAACTTTTAAAAAAATAATAGTATAGGTGTAATCAAATTTATGTAAAAAAAATTAAATCACTTGCATATTCCGTATTGAAATTATGGTATGGGTATCAATATATCATGAACTGCAATTTCATTATCATGTTCGAAAGCAGGAATTATGATATCATGAGTATAAAAAATTTATTACACGATTGACACGATATATATTCCGTGAAAGAAGACATACTTGGATACTATTCGTAAAAATAAATTATTACCTTGACAAGATTATATCCATAATTATTACAAGTGTTTTTAAACTCTTCCCAATTCAGTTTCTGGCTTTTTTTATCCGAAATCCAAATACCAATAGTTTTTAAAGTGTTTGTGTTTTCGTACATTTTTTCGTTTCTTTGATTTTTTTATAAACTTTGTTAAATTTTTAGTCACTCAGGATTACCCCTCGTAAAATAATATATATTATAGTTGGCGAACTTTTAATTATTTATCGTAGTAGGATAACATTACTAGAAAAATCTGATTCACTTTCTACCAATATTCATTCCCACCATACGATAAATAAAAATAAAACTATTTCTCGACTTTTTTTTTTTTACAAATAAAGATCAGTGTTGCCAGACCCGTGAAAATTTTTATTGAATCAGACCTGTAAAATTATTGCACTTTTAACAAAATTATTGTACATTATAAAATTTTATTTAATTTCTATTGTAAAACATTATTTTTTTTCATTAGAAACAGGGCACATGAATTAGGAGTTGAGAAAAAGGCAGGATGAGGGGTCGAGGTCTACTCCCTTCCAGTAAAACTCTAGTCTCTACCCCTACGTGTTGTAAGTTTACAAAAAAGTTATAGGCGAAAAACTAGGATAACCTAACCTGAAAATGTATTCAAATACTTAAAAACACTTTAAATATGAATCTTAAATTATTTTGCACTACATATTTTTCATGAGTTTTTTTTTTATTATCGATAGGGAGGCGCTTGATTACGATCTCGCCTAATGGTAAGCATAGATGCGGCCTAAGATGGAGCGCGCTTCCCTAGAAGGTACCCGTTCACTCTTATCTTGAAGATACCCTTAAGAGAAGATAGGCTGTACCCGTCGGGGAACACTGACCCAGGAAGCATGTTCCAGTCCCTTGCGGTGTGAATGAAGAATGTCGAGTCAAACCGCTTTGTCCGGGTACATAGAATGTCCGTCATATGGCAATGCCTAGAATTTGTGCGCCTCGACGATAGGCTTGTCGAATAAATATTGATACATTGATATTTTCAAATCGATATATCGATATTTTTTGGGTGATATATTTTATAACGATATACCAATACATCGATATCAAATATCCAATATCGAAAATTGTATCAAAAACGATATTTTCTTTTGTTTTTATTTGGTCGACTCAATTTGCTGCTTAATTGTTTTTAATTTGGTTGGTTTTTAAGTTAGCAACCACGAAATAAAGAAAACAAGGGGAAGTGAAGAGTGGGCGTGCCGCGTGCGTCACTATTATGCGCTTTTACTCTAAATTGCCTTAGTGATACTTACCATATCATTAGGAGATAGTCGTCGTGTGAAAATCTATTATACACTGAATTAAGCCGTATTGTGCCATCCTTGAATGCAGAAATGATAGTAGAATACAGATGATTAAAAATGGAGATATTTCATATCATTCGAAAGTACAATTTTCATTTTATTTTAATTAAATTCCTGATTTAATATAATCTCTAATGATATAATAGAAAGTCAAGCTAAAATCAGCCGTACACCTTACATATAAAGTTCATTTTAGGTTGACCTAATGTTTCTAGAAAGATATGCGTAATGACAGTCATTACGTAATCGTTCTAGAAAGTTCTCTATTCAAATATGATCAACTGAAAACTGCGGAAAAATCAATGCTGCCATCTATTGTAGAATAGCGAAACTATTACGATCTTAAGTTTCACTATTGTACAAATGGATGAGTCTATTTTTAATAGACTGCAAAAAGACGTAAATACTCTTTTTTTTTTGTAGCAAAATAAAATTTATTGTAACGCACTTTGGTATATTTTTAAATGTTCTGTTTGTGTGTTTCGGATTATTGTTGCTTAAAATGAAAACGACCAATGAAACAATGTTTGCATTAGTAGTTTATATGCAATAATGCTTATTTTATGTGTGAGTGTGGCGATCGCGGTCCTGATACAAATGTTTGTACTTGCCAATTCCAATCATCCGCTCATGTTATCCCTCTCTCAAAAGTACCGAATCCCTCTTCTCTATCTTGCTATCGCCCTATATCTATTCTCCCGTTTCTCTCTAAAGTGTTAGAACATATTGTACACACTCAATTGACGGATTACTATGTAGCTAATAACTTGTTGAATCCTTTCCAATCAGGGTTTCGGAAGGGGCATAGTACAGTTACAGCTCTAATTAACGTATCTGAAGATATTCGTGCTGCTATTGATGATAAAAAACTTACTGTTGCTGTGCTTCTTGATTTTAGTAGTGCCTTTAACTCAGTAGATTTTGATATACTGCTAGAAGTTCTTCGATCCCATAACCTTTCTTCTTGTGCTGTTGCCTGGTTTGATTCATACCTTCGAGGACGATCACAGTGTGTTCGTTTTAACGACATATTTTCTGATTCACTCCAACTCATTGCAGGCGTCCCTCAAGGTGGAGTCTTATCCCCTTTACTTTTTACAAGTTTTATTGACGCCATCTCTACCATTATAAAAAGTAAATTTCATTTATATGCAGACGATCTGCAGCTATATTGTCAAGCTGGTATCATGGATATAAAAGATGCGGTCAATGGCATCAATCGAGATTTGGATGCGATTCACGCTTGGGCGACTTCAAACGGTCTTTTAGTTAACCCCTCTAAATCTCAAGCGATTATTTTTGGTAGTAGATATATGCACAAATTGTTAAATAATGTTGATGTTCCACCGATAATTTATAATGGCACTCTCATTCCCTTTTCTTCTACTGTTAAAAATTTAGGGGTTACTTTTTCTAAAGATTGGACATGGGAGGCTCACATCAACAATATTTGCAAAAAAGTTTACTCTTCTTTCCATTCTTTGAAACCATTGCAACAATTGTTACCGCTGAAAACAAAAATCACGTTAATGCAAACACTGATTCTCCCAATAATTGACTACGCAGACTCTTGTTTTCTTGATGCCACTGAAGGTTTAGTGGACAAACTTGAGAGGATGCAAAATTTGTGCATCCGTTACATTTTTGACCTTCGTAAATATGATCATGTTTCAGAATTTCGTGCTCAACTTAAGTGGCTACCAATACGTCTTCGCAGGAATACTCATATTCTTTCTTTGCTTTATAACATTCTTCATAACCCTAGGTCCCCAATTTATCTTCGTCAGCGTTTTCATTTTCTTCATGCCCCGAGTAGTGATTGTCGCGCTAATGTCAGTTCCCTCTTGCGTTTCCCTTCCTTCAAATCTAATTTTTTTTCTGATTCCTTTTCTGTACATGCAGTTAGGCTGTGGAATTCACTGCCATTTAACATTCGTTCCAGTGAATCGTTATCAATCTTTAAGACACGATTAAATAATTATTATCTGACGCAAAAGTAAAATAAGTTAATATATTAATTTTTGTTGTTTGTGTGTTTTTATTTTTTTATTTTTTTTAATAGTTTTTTAATATGTAACTGTTTTATCTCTTTTCTTTTTACTTTATATTTCTTTTTTAAATAGCTTTAAGGCCACATTTTTTGTTTATGTTGTGCACAATGTCTGTGTTTATTTATTGTTTTCTTCATACGGGTTAGCTGGAAGAAATCTCAATATGAGATAAGCTCACCTTTTGTCTTAATATTTAATTTTAATGTTTACTGTAACTGTTTTTGTGTACAATAAAGTGTTAAATAAATAAAAATAAATAAATATTTTTCGGTTTTCCCCGTGTTGATCAGGGCCTAGTTTGAATAAATCGATCAATTCCCATACTGCCATTTATGCAAGTATATTGCTGTAAACATAGCTTACATGTAAAAATGCAACCGTGCTGTATGTTGTGCATAATGATGTATAGGTATTTATAGTCTAGGGTTTGTACGCCTAACGAGTATATAATCACTACGTTTTGAGTAAAACAAGAAATCCCCGAAATTATACTTAGACAGGGCGCCTAAATGTCTCACAGGCATTTATCACGGCAACGGCAGGGCACGCATATGCAACCAGGGGCCTAATTCACGTAATCAAACGGCAATAGAGTCGAAGCAGTTAAACCGTGTTGGTCCCGGCCTCCTTTGAAGAATAGGCCAACTGCCGTTCTGCCAGGCAGGTCGTAAAAGGCGACCGATTGGCTATCGAGTCACAACCATCGTGGCTACTAGGTGGTAGAGTTCTGCATTGTCTCGTCCGGGTCTTGTACCACCGCCTTGCCTCTTCCTGCTGCAATAGCGTCAGTGCTTGTCTCTGTCGTGTTCCGGTTTGGAGGGTAAGTAACATCTTTGGTGTCTATAGGCGATGGTTGACTCTTTCCATCAGGGGACCCATCCTGCTTGTTTGCTATCTTATGATATAAAAAAAAGACTCATACACATTTTCTTACATATTATGCTGCGTCGCGGTGTTACACGTCTCGACGTTCTACCGTGTTTATGTGTGCAAGAGCCCTAAGCGCATTGACTTAATTACGTATATTGGGGCAGTTCTCGTGTGATAAGTTTCCGTATAGAGTTGTAGGGCAGTATAGTGTTCGCTCTACATTAAGAAAAAAGCAATGGTGCTATATTCTTTAAGTCTCGGCATTTTACTACGTCGTCTGGCATATCCCTGGGAGTCGACTCACGTAACAAAACGTCATTCAAATCGAAGCGTTTAAGGCTCTTACTCTCACGACGTAGCACAACGTGTTTATGTGTAAGAGCCCTATGACTTAATTACGTATATTGGGGGCAGCTCTCGTGTGATAAGTTTCCGTACTAGTAAATAAATCGTATGTACCTACCCCATGTTCTGGGCGCGCGCGGTACCTTTCTGGTGGTACTCGTATAGAGTTGTAGGGCAGTATATTGTTCGCTCTACATTAAGAATAAAGCAATGGTGTTATATTCTTTAAGTCTCTGCATTTTATTACGTCGTCTGGCATATCCCTGGGAGTCGACTCACGTAACAAAACGTCATTCAAATCGAAGCGTTTAAGGCTCTTACTCTCACGACGTAGCACAACGTGTTTATGTGTAAGAGCCCTGAGGGTCGCCTCGATCGACGTTTAGTTGCGTGAATTGGGGGCTGTTCATCCACAGGACTACAGTCGCATGGAGATCAAAGATCAAAATAAATTACAGTCCACTTGCTCTCCAGCGGATGTCACTACAATAATTATTATGATGTTATGCCAAAGTATTGTATGTAGTTGGGAAAAATGGAAAGGGTTGATATTTCGAATATGCGGAAAGATCAGCTGAAAAAAAATTATAAGACATAGGTATGATACCTACATACTATGCTATGTGGAAAGATGTAGGCACCAGAAAAACCGCAACTGACGTACCATATGACCATTACCATACCATATTGATCTGATCATAGTACTTCTGTCCAGCGGTAATGTCAAATTTTAATCATCACACTTTGCTGTGTAGGTAAAATGAAAATATTATGTTGACTTTCTAAGTCCGACTTTAGACATTACATAGCCCAACTACAGCACTAGCTAACTCAAAATTGATATACCAAACAATATATTATTTTATTGTATACAAATATATTTCGCTACAATCTTCAACATCGAAAAATATTTCATTTTCTGGTTGATAGGGTTTAACAATATTTAACCAATCCGCAAATTCTTCAAATATATCTAAGGAAGTTAACGTTTCAGCCATGCTTCTATTTGAAATTAAGTATGCTCCTTTTTTCATATTCTCCTTTAAAAAGTTCCAAATTGCTTTGTGTTTCTCAACATCAACAAAAAAATCTAACACATTTATCACTATTATATCAGAACATTTCACAATCTTTTTTTCATTCATCACATCTGAATTGACTATTTCTATTCTCGATGTATCTAATGAAAACTGTTTAATTATTTGCTCCTGTATTTCACAGCATTCTTTGTTCATTTCTATACCTATTATCTTAGATATATTAGAGTAGTAGTAGGCCTGAAAGCAGATAAAGGGAGCATTAGTATTTTAAAAACAGAGCCTTATTTACAATATATTTGTAAATCCACGTGGCGGGGATGAAAAGCCAAAGGTATAAGTTCTCCAGTTTTGGCCCGGGTCCCTATCGAAGAAAACAGTATCCGCCATTCTGCCAGGCAGCTCGTACAAGGCGGACGATTGGCTACACGTGTCATTACCATAGTGACTACTGGGTGGTAGAATTATGCTACTAATAATATATAAAAAAATCTGTAAGCGGTTGGCCCTGCAGGCCATCCCTTAAACTTCCCGCTATAATAAGGTATTTTAAGGTTAAAAGAGAAAAATTATAAGAATAGATTTTTTCAGTTCAAACATCTATTATGTTAAAAATGGCTGGATATTGATTTTTGAAAAGCTCTAAGATATTACTTTGGCTATAAAAAATAATCGATAGGTTGAAAAATTACGAGGCAATGTCAAACATAAATAAACATATTTAAAAAAATTTTCGTCGTTGATAAATCCCAAATCGACCGATTTTAATACAATTAACGGCATTTGATTTGACGCAGTTTTTAAACAAGAAAATCTAAAAAGATTTTTAAGTCAATCGGTACATTAGCGTGAAAGTTATTTCAAAAATATTAAGTAAGTCTGCTAAAAACAACGTAATTTTAATGTTTGAAAAGCTGTAACTTTTAAAAATTAGATTCGAATTTGATTTTTAAAACAGCATTCGACGTATTTTTTTCTTAGTATTAAAATATCGTAGAATACCAAAAATGATTGGTTGAAAAAATTCGAAGTTCTTTCCAACATTTTTCGTCAACGATTACTCCCAAACGGATAAACAGATTTTGATGAAATTTATACATTAATGGATTTTTTAAGAAATAGAGCTGATTAGTTTTTGTACTCAATCGGTACATTAATCTGGAAATTATATTAAAAAAAATATTGTTTCGCCAAATTTTTTTGTTTTTTTTAAATATTTCAAAATCTCCTGGGCCGACTTGGTTCAAATTTTCGGGAAGTCTAAGTTGAGCGGAATCCAGTCGAATGCCATCAACCGCGTTTCGATAGGTCCAACCATTCAAAATTTATAAGATGTTTACATACACACATACACATACATAAATAGACATTCTGACGTCATCGTGAAAATAGTCGGAAAAGGTTCCTAGGACCTTAAAACGTGGCGATCTGATGACAACTCGATTTTGGAAAATCGGGGCAAAGTCAGTAACTTTCTTATCTACATACGTAGTGGGAAGTTAAAAACTATGAAACATTCTAATGTTTTACACAGTAGAGAAAATTGACCCATGCGAAGCAGGAATGGGTCACTAGTAATCTAAAATTAAATTCTAGGGAAATCAAAACTGTACATTGAATATTTTTTTAAAAGAATACTTGGGGCGTGATCTAAAATCGATATCGAAGCCAAAAATATAGTTTTTAAAATTTTTGTCTGTATGTATGTCCGGGGTAAACTCAAAAAGTACTGATTTTACTGACTGAGATTTACTTCCAATTTTGCATGAATATTACTAACAGGTCGGGTCAACATATAGGCTACATATTATCACGCTATCATCTACGGGGGAGGAGCTGTGCGGGTAAACGAAGTCCGCGCGAACAAAGTCGATTTTTGTTTGTTTCGCTTTCACGCTATATCGGCTTAAAGTACGCATTTTTAAATTTAATTCCTTAACCGATTGCGCAGAAGTGTAGAATTGCTCAGTAATATCGCTAGTGTGGCATTTAGACTAATTGTATAGAAAGTAGTAGAATAACTACTCCTACCTCCACAATTACAGAAACTACACAAAATAAGAGGCCTTCATTCTGAAGC
The DNA here is from genome assembly GCA_036924255.1 of Apodemia mormo. Lineage (NCBI taxonomy): Eukaryota > Metazoa > Arthropoda > Insecta > Lepidoptera > Riodinidae > Apodemia > Apodemia mormo. The sequence continues at coordinate 23,403,211 of JAUPFN010000016.1, forward strand.
CGGTGGTAACGGATTGGGTGTTGGGTTGAAATTCGCGTAAGACTGGCGGCGATTATCGCCGTTATAGGATCGCCAGGTTCTGATAGATTTTTTAACTTCCCGCTACGTACGCAGATAAGGAAGTTACTGACCTTGCCCGATTTTTAGAAAATTGAGTTTTTACCAGATCTCTACGTTTTGAGGTCCCAGGAACCTTTACCGACTATTTTCACGAGGACGACAGAATGTCTGTATGTAAGCATCTTTTGAACGGCTTGACCGATCGAAACGCGGTTGGTGGCATTCAATTGGGTTCATTCGGATTGACTTAGATTTTTTGAAAATTTGAAATGGTTCGGCCCAGGAAATTAGGGATATTTTGAAAAAATCTCAAAAAAAAATTCGACGAAACAATTTTTTTTTATAATTTTCAGACTAATGTACCAATTGAGTACAATATCTAATCAGCACTATTCCCTTAATAACTGCGTCCAATGACGTCAATTGCATCAAAATTGGTTCATGCGATCAAAAATAGTCGATGCGAAAAATGTTGAAAAGTGTTTTTTCAACATAACTTCGAAATTTTTCGACCAATAAATTTTGATCTTCAACAATATTTTACTATTTAGAAAATTACGTCAAATACCGTTTAGAAAATTAACATCGAATCAAATCTTCAAATGTTACAGCTTATCAATTATTAAAATTATGTTGTTTATAGCAAACTTACTTTATATTTTTAAAATAACTTTCAGGCTAATATACCGATTTATTTAAAAATATAATCTGTTACTTAAAAAATCACGTCAACTACTGTAAATCGGATTAAAATCAGTTAATTCGTTCAGGATTTATCAATGGCGAAAATTTTTGCACAAGTCTACTGACTACCTTAGCTTTCAAACCAGAACACGACAGTGAAAAACAGGCAGGAATGGGCAAGGCGGCGGTACCGTATGCCCGGGCGAGACGTAGTGGAACTTTACCACCTACTTGTCACGATGATAGTGAAACGCTAGTCGGTCGCCTTTTACGACTTGCCTGGCAAAACAGCAGTTGGTCTATTCTTAGACATAATCAGATTATCGAATATGTTGAATTAAAGTAGAATACTGTCAGAGACCCCTATAGACTGGAAGTTTTCGAAAAATAATTTGTCAGATTACAAGACACGTTTCAAAGTGGTGAGATTCTACTACAAAACATGTTATGATCGAGTCTTGTGCTTTCGTTCTTCTTCAAGGGAGGAATAATGGTGGAAAGAGACAGCAATCATCTATAGACACCAAAGATGTTCATGGAGCGTTGCTATTTTTGTGGGGGGGTCTTAATGTCACATGCATTAATTTACCAGCTACCCTACAAACCGGAACACGGCGGTGACAAGCTCTGACACTATTGCAGCAGGAATAAGTAAAGCGGTGGTACCACTCGGGCAAGATAATGCAAAACTCTACCAGTAGAAGTAAGGCAAACTATATTTGCCTTTTCACTTTTTTAAAGTACTTGCCAGTCGGTTTACTCTTCAAGTTGGCTTGGACAACAAAGGCAAAAAGTTTAGCTAAAAATATTGTTCTTTGTGATTTATAGGTAGTAATTTTATTTATCATGAAAGCTTGTAACATTTTAATAATTTAAGAAAGTACAATTATTATATGTAGGAATAAATGTATATATGTAGGAATAAATATTGCATTTGTTAATTAACATTGCGCATAATATCTAGTTTAAGGATTTATTACCTCTCAAAAAGAATTTACATAAATTCACTACTGAGAAAATCTATGTATAAACTCATTATTATCAGCGTAGGTACAGAAAGGTACAGGGCAAGTGGGTATATCGGATTAACGTAAGTATGTAGAAACGAGATGGATAATGTTTATACAATTACTATTTAAAATAAGAGATGTAGGGTATTAATAAAAATTGATTGTTGTTTCAAATGAACTGGGTGCGGTTACACGGAGCTGTGAAAGCGAAATCTGGATATGGCATCTATGGCAGTAGTTCTTAAGGAGATTAAATTGGTCAATGTAAAAGACTCAGGGACATATTTTTTTTAAAGATTTTTGTAACATTTTTAGATTATCTTGTGTTTTTATTAAATATTATTTTTTTATTTTGTTTAAAAAGGATAGTTATTATGATTAATGATAGGTCTTTATAATCTATAAGTAAAATAAATGTAATTGTTAATATGCTGTAGGCTTAGATGTTCATCCTCAACTATAAGGAAAGCGCTGGAACGATTTTGATAAAATTTAACACAATAGGAGATACTTATGATATGGCTGATTAGCGTGTGTGCACATGTGTGTGTGTGCGTGTGTGTATTATAATCTATGTATATATAATAAATTCGTAGGAAAGTCAAAACTGTACATTGAATATTTTTTTAAAAGAATACTTGGGGCGTGATCTACAATCGATATCGAAGCCAAAAATATAGTTTTTAGAATTTTTGTATGTTTGTCTGTTTATCTGTTTGTCTGTATGTATGTCCGGGGTAAACTCAAAAAGTACTGCATGGATTTACTTCAAATTTTGCATGAATATTACTAACAGGTCGGGTCAACATATAGGCTACATATTATCACGCTATCACCTACGGGGGAGGTGCTGTGCGGAGTAAACGAAGTCCGCGCGGACTAAGTCGCTGGCAACAGCTAGTATAATATAAGGATGTGATGATGTGTGTATTAGCGAGGCTAAACTCTTTCTAGAGTGGAAAATACATATTATGCACAATTACTTTTCTGTATATATTCAAGATTTTCTATTATCCGAATGCATAACAACACCAATTAGTCCAGTTAATTGAGCGTCTACTGTATTATGAATATTGTATGGCTACAGTTTATAACAAAATAAGAATACTCCATATCTGTCTCAGTTAACTTTCTATTCTAATAATTAGCAACCACAATCACAATACGTAGGTCACACTATAAGTTTTGCGTAACGTAAAAAAACATGTTATAACCAAAATATTATGTTTATTGCTTTTCAAAATAATCTCCTTTACATTTTAAACATTTTTTCATGCGATCTAACCATTTTTTAAAACAGGAGGACCACAGATCTGAGGGCATGTTTCATGTGCTGATTGAACGCTATCACTGCCTCTTCGGAGTTAGTAAAAGTAAAACCTCTCATCAAATCTTTGATTTTGGGGAAAATACAGAAATCACTGGATGCTAGGTCGGGGCTATGCGCAGGATGAGTGACGAAATGTACATTTTCGGAAGCTAAAAATGACTTTGTTTTGTTGGCCGTGTGTGAAGAAGCGTTATTATGGTGTAGGAGAATGCGGCTTTTGGGTCGTCTTTCGCGAACTTTTTCTATCACCCTGGGTAAACAAATGGTAGAATACCACTCGGCATTAACACTCTTTTGATCTTCAAGAGGAATTGTACAGATGGGACCCGTAGCTGAGAAAAAAAAACGCGTTAATTTTTTACCAATGTTTCTCGCCTGTCTCACTTTTGTTGGCCTGATCTCATTTTCAAACACCCATTCACAAGATTGCTGTTTTTTTTCGGGTTCAAAACAATAAATCCACGTTTCGTCTCCTGTGGCAATGTCATAAACAGCATTAGAATGTCCGTGGTCGTACTTCAGTAGCATCTGTGAGCACCATTCCACGCGAGCCCGATTCTGCTCCGCTGTCAGTTCATGATGGATCCAACGACAACAAAGTTTCCGAACTTTTAATTCTTTGTGTAAAATTTTCTGAATTTGGCTCATACCAATCCCAATAGTCCTCGAATTGTCTCATAGGTAATCCGGGGGTTTCCTTCAATTAACCACTTAACAGTAGCCACATTATTTTCGTTGACGGCAGTTGAAGGCCCCCCTTCACGAAATTCGTCATGTAAAGAAACTCGACCTCTCTCAAATTCAGCAAACCATCGCCTCACGGTGCTCAAACAAGGTGCTTCTCTCCCAAAAGCATTTTAAAAGAGAACTTTTAAAATCATAAAATATCATCGCTCTAAAATCTTTTCGACTTAATTCCATTTTCGTTGCGTACGTAGAACTTTGATGTGTGATAAAAAAACAATTTACAAATCATTTCCCGCCAATTGTTTTTTTTATTACTAAGAAGGTTGCAACGTTTTAAAAATATAAAATTCGAAACTAGTTCCAATTAGCTAGAAGTGCAAAACTTTTAGTGTGCCCCATGTATTCTTAGCAAATTTATTGACTCACATTTTGAGTCAATAAATTTGCTAAGAATAGCAGAAATGTGCAGTCAAGGGTAAATAAATATATAATTGAGCATCTCTTTTGCAATGGGAACTGAGATATTGCTATAAATTAATAATAGTCTTACTCCATATAATACAGCACCCAGTCGCGAACCCACATCAAGAATTTGTTTTCCATGTAAATCCTCCATTAATAAAACTTTAAAAATGTATAACAATACTTGTTTTGACATTGAATGTGAAACAAACATTAATTCCTGAAACAGTAAACAATGAAAGTTTGTGGTTTTCCATATAGACACAAAATTTAACTACAATAATTCGCCTGTCTCTATTAACAGTGTCGGATCTGCAAATCAGCAGTTTTACAGGAGAGCACGCCAAAGTTTAAATTGTTTATATTTTTTAATTACAAGTATAAATACAATGTACTTAATCTCTTGAATGCCTATTAATACATAGTGTTTTATTGGAAACCTAACCCTTATAATTAAAAAAATATAAACAATTTAAACTTTGGCACACTCTCCTGTAAAACTGCTGATTCGCAGATCCAACACTGTTAATAGAGACAGGTGAATTATGCATTGCTAATAAAAAGGGGATCTTGAATAATATATTGTATACTGTCAATTGACCACAATTGGTATAACTAGCTGGTAGAGCTCTGCATTGTCTCGCACAGATCTGGTACCCGGGCCCGTCTTACCTATTCCTGTTGCAACAGTATCAGTGCTTGTCCCTGTCATGTTCTGGTTTGGTGGTTAAGGTAGGCAGTAAACTTATGCATGTGGCATTAAGACCGTACCACAAGGATAGCAACAAACCATTAACATCTTTGGTGTATATAGGCGATGGTTATCTCTTTTCACCAGGATAGCAATCTGCTTGTTTGTATATAAAAAATCTACATATTGGAAATTTATACCTATAATGTATCATATACACAAAAGATGAAACATATAAAATGCTAATACTTTGATGTTACGAGATCCACAATCCATACAATAATATTTTGTCAATTTTCCATTCTTCAAGATAGCAATCTGCTTGTTTGTATATAAAAAATCTACATATTGGAAATTTATACCTATAATGTATCATATACACAAAAGATTAAACATATAAAATGTTAATACTTTGATGTTACGAGATCCACAATCCATACAATAATATTTTGTCAATTTTCCATTCTTCAAAAGCTTATCTACTTGGTTATCATCATAAAGGAACTCATCAACGTGACATGTGTTAGTCACATTGCAATCTGCTTGGTCTCCAATTGTTGGTGGTATGATATTTTCTGTTGGCATTTCAGCTTCAAATGGAACCAATTTTTTTAATGAATCTGCTATGCTTATTAATGGTTTTGTTGCCTTTACGAGTAATTTCTTCATTTCCAAGTCTGCAAGAAATCACAAAATTTTATAGCAAACAGAAATCAACAATCTGAAGTACTTTTTTCAATCAAATTTGTTACTAGTTAGTTTGATGCATCATCATTTTTTTAAAGCTAGGTACTATCGGATCAGAAACATGATCAATAGTTCAGTAGGTGACTGCCCTGTTGGTCGAGTGGATAATGAATGAATACATCAGTGGGGCTCGGTTTCGATTCCCAACATGACAAACTTTTATGTGACGAGCATAAATGTTTGTATTTCTGGGTTTGGGTGTTTATTACATATATTTAAGTATTTATGTATGTATTTCTTTGTATTAATATCTTTGACTGACATAGCACAGACACCATAACAAAAACAAATAATTTGCTTACTTTGGGGTTAGATCAATTCAATTAACTTGTCAGTGATAATTATTTTTATTTTATCAGGGCGAGCGTAGCGAGCCCTACACTAGGCCACTTTGTATGCACTTTTGTGGTATCTGTTACTGAAAAAATATCGCACTTCGAGGTTTGAGCTTCGACGTGGTAGTTTAATTATATGTCTAGATATGATCTACCATTAAAGTACCATTTTATAAACATTAAGAAAAAAAATAAAAAATACATGTATTAGAATTTTGTTACTACTAACGCCATTTATTATGAAACTAACGAGTTAAAACGCTAACGAGTTAAAATGTTACTTTGGCGTGGTAGATTTAATTCATTTTCATTCATTCCTTTTTAATACAATATTAATCTATTAATACATTTGTACTTTTTAACTTCCTGCTAGGTATGTAGATAAGGAAGTTACTGATTTTGCTCCGATTTTCAAAAATCGAATTTTCACCGGATGTCCACGTTTTGAGGTCCTAGGAACCTTTTTCGACTATTTTCACGATGACGTCAGTGTGTCTGCATGTATGTATGTTTGCGTGTGTGTGTATGTATGTCTGTATGTAAACATCTCATAACTTTTGATCGGCTGAACCTATCGAAATGCGGGTGATGGCATTTGATTGGATTCCACTCAACTTAGACTTCCTGAAAATTTGAATCAAATGGGCCCAAGGGATTTTGATAAAATTTTGAAAAAACCTAAAAAGAAATTTTTGGTAAACAGATTTTTTTTAATATACTTCCAGATTAATGTACTGATTGAATACAAAAACTAATCAGCTATATTCTCAAAAAAATTGAGTCTAATGCATAACATGCATCAAATCGGTTTGTCTGTTTGGAAGTAGGTAATCGTTGACGAAAATTTTAAAAAAGTCTTTTTTCGACATAACTTCAAAATATTACAACCAATCATTTTTTAGTATTCTAGAATATTTTAGTACTTAAAAATTACGTCAAATGCCGTTTTAAAAATTAAAATCGAATAATATTTTCAAAAGTTACAGCTTTTCAAATATTAAAATTACGTTGTTTTTAGCAAACTTACTTAATCTTTTTAAAATAACTTTCAGGCTAATATACCAATTGACCTCAAATCTTATCAGCTTTTCTCCTTTAAAAACTGCTTCAAGTACCGTTAATTGGTTAAAAATCAGTCACTTTGTTTGGTATCTATCAATGACGAAAATTTTTGAAAAAATGTTTTTTGACATTGCTTCGAAATTTTTGAACCTACCGATTATTTAGCTAAAGCAATAGTTAAATTCAGTTGAATGCCCATTGAAATTGACCATTTGAAATTTGATCAATTTGATCATCGTTTCCAAAATATACAGTTTTTCAAAAATCAATGTACTGCCATTTTTATCAAAATAAAGTGCATGTATGATTGTTTCGTTGGTTCATGGATGTTTTCTTGCTGTTTTTTGTGACTCAGCAATTGAGATATTTCAATATTTCTTAGAACTGAAAAAAAATCTATGCTTATGGTTTTTACTCTTTTGAGCTTAAAATACCTTAATTTAGCGGGAAGTTTCAGGGATGGCCTGCAAGGTCAACCGTTTACAGATTTTTCACAATATGATTATTGTGAAACAGTACAAGTGTATTAATTGATTAATATTGTATTGAGATCAATTTTCAATCTTAGTCCGAGGGTAAAAAGCTAAAAAAAGGTATAGTCATGCCCATATCTCCGAAGGGGTAGGCAGAGGTACAACATGTGCATCTACGATTAGCCGAAGATACGTCTTAGTCCCACAACGTGATAGGTGACCAGCTTATCACCAACTGCGCATCTTTCCATCCCTGGCATCGTTGTTTTTATTAGAAAATTGAAAAAAAAAAACACATTTTTGATTTGTCTGACTCGGGAATCGAACCCCGAGGGATTCTCTGAGAAAAAAATTCGAAAAACATATTCGCTGAGTTTCTACCGCCAATTCTTCGAGCCTGCGGTAAGTCCAATATAAATCCTAAAAATTTTGAAGGTTAATTAAATAAAAAAAAAATATTTCGAAAATCGATCTTATCTTAGCAAAATGTTAAAAATGTGTTTTTCTTTATAAGATTAACTTTCATTTTTAATACCCATTTTCCTTGACAACTTTTTGCAAGAAAGCTATCATAAATGAAAATTGATTTCTATCAATATTAGGCTTTAAGAGCGGCGATGATTTGGTGGCGCGAGAGGGATCTTGAGTTGCTACATATTATAGGTAGACCAAACTAATTATAGGTAGACCAGAAAATATGGTGTAAAATTTTAGTAGATAACCTTTATTAAATATAAAGTCATCAAATTATCTGTGTAGATAACATTGATAATAATAAAAATCGTGTTTTTAATAAATCAAGAAAATTTTAAAGAATTTTTCTTGTAAGTTTAGAAAAATTCTCTTAGAAACATGTTTTTTTTTTATTTTGGTTTTATTTTCCTGCACCCTTCTAGGCCAAGCCTGACGACGCCTTTGATGGGAATATAATGTTTGGATAAAAATATGCTGGCTTTTTTTAGGTTAGATAATTATAAATGAAGTCATTACATTAAAAGGTGTAATTCTCATAAAAATACTTTCTTAACAATACTACTAGATAGTATAACTTTGCGAGCCCTTACAAAGCTCTGCTTTTTGCTAGTTTATATAATAAATAGCATTTATGCACACTGGTCTTTATAAATCAGTGGCTATTAGCCTACATTCACCAATATCTGTTGGGATGGTCCAGAAAGAAATTAAGAGATTATCACAACTCTTTCTCTCAAAAAACAAAAAAGCTCATTTTATTTTTTACTAGCTATGATACCCGGCTTCGCTCGGGAGTTGAATGAGATTACGTGGTAGTTGAAATGTAACAAATGTAATTTAAGACTTTATTGAAACTGGAATTTTAAATTTCGCGCCATTACTACACATGCTGCTTGCAGCGCCTTTCGAAATGCAACCCAAATAATCGTTGTTTTGAATGAAGTTCAAATACTCGACACCAGATGGCGCCACTACACTTAATTTCCAAGTTGAAGGGTTAGAAAAGCCCTAATATCTTTAAAAATACGTCCTTTAGATTAAAATGGGAACTTTCTTGTTCGAGGGGGGATAAAGGGCTATCAAACTATATAAGTCCCTTTATCGTACCGGGACTCCCTTTTAAGTTTTATCGGCATGCATATTTTATCAACTTAGTTTTATTATATAATATAGATAATGATAATGATTAAGGAACAACAGAAAAATAAAATATATGCTAGCCCCAAAAGGCTTAAAATAAATTCCTATTAATAGTAAATATAACATGGAGGAAATTCATTTTTAGCTTTTTTGAAAGGGATCAGGCAGTAAAAAATTTCTCTGGACAAATAACTTGAATTGATCTAACCTCCAAATAAGCTACTTATTTAAAACATTACCTTCTTGAGATGTGAATTGTGAATTACAAAGGCGGTTATTTATTGTTTTATTTATTTAAAGCTACAGAAAACATTTTTCAATAGTTACATAATTCTTCAATGTAGTTTCACAATAAAACTTTACTTTTACAAAAATGTATCACAAAATCATATAATGAAAGAAATAAATATTTTAAACTTAATATTAGATTACGGAAACAATGTACAATATTATTACAAAAATGAAATTTGGCAAATGCACTAATTAAAATAATTTGTGATAGACATGATGAAAAAACACATACACTGAAATCAGTGCTAGAACAGAAAGTCTCAGCCCTAGAATCATTATCCATAAAATATGACCTAGCAAACAAACAAATTGAAGAACATATTTTAGCAACAGAAAAATTGGTAGAATTCTCGTCTTACAATGCTGACAGATTTGATTCGTTAATCAGAAATCATGTGTGTATTTGCTCTCGTGACCCGTCGTTTTATCATTAAAAAAATCATCCCTCGATAATAAAAGACAGTTAGTATCAAATTATGAAATCAAGAATGTAAATCCAGCTAATGAAAAATCATACATTTCCAATCCAATCCAATAATGTTTTCAGACGAAATAGGAAAAAAAATATTGCTTCACTTATAAAAAATCAAACAAGCTCCTCAGTTTACAACTACTGTCTACCACAGAGCGGATTTAAAGAAATTATTAATAAAATACGGATGTATGAATTTGACAATAATAGTTTCTTAATTATATCAATAGGTAACAGTTTTGAAGTGACAAGCAAAGATGTGATAAGCGGAATGAAATATTTGTCTAATTTGAATGTAAAAAAGATAATGTTTTGTCTGTTTCCCTACTCAAAGTCATTAATACAAATGCAGAATAACCGAATCTTATTTTCTCAATAGTTTAATTTATAAAATTACTGCATCTTACAGTGATGAATTTATTGTATTTGACATTAACAAATTTATTAGAGATTTGTTTTTGACAAAAGATGCTCTGTATCTTTCAAAGAAAAGTAAAAGACTGTTAAGTACTTTATTAGTATATAATATTCTAAATTCGTCACGCAAGTGTACTCGTACCATGATACAATTGTGGAATATTTCAATAAAGTCCCTTCACTCAGACACTAAGTCCTTTAAAAGTGACACAGATGACTATGCTAATAAATTCAATAAAGACACAAGTCAAATGGACTCAATAATTACTTTAGACAGTGTCAATAACTCCTCCAGTGTGACTTAGAAAACTAGTTAATAAGACAACGGAAAAGCACAATAGCTTTATATTAGTTCACCAAAATATCCAATGCTTTTCCAGCAAACAATTAGAAATTGAACTATTTTTAAATAATTTCAAAGTAGTACACTATGCATGCTAAGTGTGTCGGGCGGGGGGTTTAAGGGGGGTTGAACGCACAATCGATCGGTCGAAGCAACACGTTTCTAAACTGTTACTGAGTAGACCCCTACCCCTCCTCCCCATCAACCCTAAATTCGAGCATCCTGTTTCTAATGCAATCCCCAGACCCCAACTCACTTGTGAACTGTACTCGATCAAGGTGCAAACGATTTATCGCTAGTAGTAATTGCTTTAGGTATAAAAGTACTCTCCACTCGATTATAATATTAATGTAATGCGAACAAGGCTTAACATCTTCGGTGTTTTAAAAGATGAATGTCTTTTACATCAGGAGTGGGATATGTTTGTTTGCTATCCTATAATCAAAAAAATAATGAAACACATTAACATTCCAGTAACTGCACAACAAATTGTAAAGATAATTTTTACATTACAATTAACGATTATAGTGTATAATTTTAAACATTAGTATAGGACATAGGTACTTACCATTTTTGTAAGAACCTGAACAAATCCATTTTTCAATGCAATAAATTTCTGAACTTTTTAATTCTGATAATATGTCTAATAATTTATTCTTAACATCATTTATTTCTTCCTTAGTATCCATAATTTTTAGTTAAAAATTTTCAATTACTCTTAACCCTATCTACTATGTATCAAATATCAATAAAAATGTAAATCATATCATCGAGGTAATTGTAGCTAGCTACTTTACCACAGATTACTTACTTTACATAGATAACCACAGAACATCTACTACTACCGCAGTCTGTGATGGTGTGACTCACAGAGTAACTTATTAGGTGTGACTGATATATTAGTATAGTACTTTGTGATTAGTATTTGCTAAGATATTAGTAATATTGAAAGGATTCGTGGATTAGTAATCCGGCGAACTGTAATATGCTAATAGTCTGTGATGCTAATATTTCATATTCGCCTAATATCTGGAACGACTATCCAAAATGAATCGGATAATATCATTCGGTCATCGGAATAGTTCGGATTCACTAGATTGGCGCCCGTCGGATTCGTGAAAATATTTTAATGATACACCGCGTCGTACGTACGAATGAGACAGACGTATTTCCTGCAGTATACTGTTGTTTTAAGGTCCAAATTACAGTTAATACTGATATATTAGTTAAGATATTTTCCTGCCGTATCAGTATAAGATCTTATTACTGTTGCTTTAAGATCCAAATTACAGTGAAATATTAGTTAAGATATTTTCCTGCCGTATCAGTATCAGATCTTATTATTGTTACTTTAAGGTCCAAATTACAGTGAAATATTAGTTTTACTGACATATTAGTTAAGACATTATAATATTTCAAAGTGAATATATTAGTATCCTAATCTTGAGAAATATCGGTATTAACCCATCTCTAGTTTAATGCAGGTGATAAGTATTAAGCAAAAAATACGTGAAGATAGCAGTTGATCAGTGCGAGTGATTAATAATCACAGACTAGGTAGGTATGCACCTGCATTAAACAATCACACTCAAACTAATCAAAGACCCAAGGGAAAACGGGTTACATTAAAGCACAGAACAATATAGGTACTTGTATTAAAGTATAAACACAAAATAAAATAAAATTATATAGTAATTTAGTAAACATAGATAGGGTCTGTTAAAAGTATCGAATCTTACGTAGTATTGTATACTCTTTGGTATCGAATATCGTTACTTGAGTAGTATCGATATTTTGGTTGCGATACCTGGTATTTTCTACTCGATACTTTTGTTCCGATACTTTACTAGGTATCGATACTTTCAGATGTACTCGATACTTTTTACTCTTCAGAATTATTTATTTAGTTTCTCTGTATTAGGAGAACCCTCGAAAGAGTTTATGAATGATATCAATTGTTTTAGAATAGGTGGCATATTATTTAAAGTTTGAATGTTCCTCTTATTATAACTTTGATATCTTATTATAACTTTTACTTGAATATAAGGACGTATAAATTACTTTACATTTAGTTACAAATTACTCTAATATTACGGTAACATTAAATTAAATATTGGTCTGACTGCAGGAAGCAGGTTAACTCGGAAAGGAAATTAAATTTATTGCGATATGATTATTAAATTGAACTTTGTTGGTGCAAGTGTGAAAGTCTAGGTGCTGCCTTGTTGCCAACCAAAATGCTGTCTTCCGATAGGAAAGTGATGTATGGCTAAGTTTCAGAAAGGTTGACAAAACTGCTGCAGGCGGCAAAATCTGTTAAGTGCTTAAAACAAGTAAAAATAACAATTTTTAACTATGATTTTAATTAAGAATGTACTTTTTTTAGATTTGAATACATTTCCCAAGGCGAAGAAAAAGTACTCGATACTGAGTAGTATCGATACTTTTGATCCGATACTTTTATCGGTATCGATACTTTTGATACGATACTTGGTATCAAGTAGGTATCGATCTTCAAAAATTTGCGGATCCCTAAACATAGATACTAGGATATATACTTTAATCTATTACTATTCGTATGCAATCCATATATATAAAAAAAACTTGAGAGGTGTCAAGGACACCTGGATGGAACGAAGTTCCTTTCGATTAATTAGTGAAGGAATTGTAATAAAATTTTAAATTGTAATGAAATGTAAACCTGGCTTGCTTTCTATAAGAGAGAGAGAGAGAGAAACATGCGTACGCCACACAGCTTACAATAGTTTACTACAGCAAAAAGTGTCGTGAAACGGCTGAACTGATTTGGCTAATTTTGGTTTTGAATTAATTGTTGAAGTCCAGGGAAGGTTTAAAAGGTGAGAAATTATAGAAAAAAATAAGAGTAGTTAAAAAGGCAGAACAACGTTTGTCCGGTCAGCTAGTAAGCAATATTTTTTGTTTTGCGAAATTACTCTGCGCTTCCTACTACATCCGCAAGCTGTGAGCGAAGAAGAAAAAGCGAATTATAAATTATTGAAAATTATTTGCGATCTTCTATGAGCCATGAACGCTTATCGAGTATCGCAATCCGTTATTGCAACCTTAGCAATAGAAAATCGAATTGCATACGAAACAAATTATGACAAGGCTATAGATTTATATTTTGCTGAATAAAAAGCTCGAAGAGTAACATTGTAACAATTAACAATGAAATAATATAATTGATAAATTGTACAAATATATATCCTACACGTTCATTTCTGTATAATCTGAAAAATAAATGGGCTTAACACAAAAAAATAATGCTGGAGGCATTCCTTCCATTTTTTGTGTATCAATTAATGAATCTGAAGGCTGAAATGAAGATGATAAAGGTAAAAATAAATATGAGTGGGCGGGGGCGGCAATTTTCAGGATTTGCCCCGCCTAAAAAAAGATCCTGGGCTGCCATCAAATTGACAGACGTGAGAAATTTATTTGAGGATGGCATTCAAAAAATTACGGCTACCGAATGGTCTAAATACGTATCCCATGTTGTCAAAGAAGAGGAAAAAATGAGTAGGCTAGATATGTTAATTGACAACATCACAGACATACTTGCTTGCATCTCTAAGTAGTCTGTGCTACCTACTATAAACGAAGGAATCGATCCGGAAATATTCCATTTCCGTACCGAATAATTTCGCGACGTCACTACTCGTCATAACGTTGGAACACTGAAATTGTCGAAACGAATTAAAATTCCGAGTATAAAGCGGCAACACCACAGTATTGTATACTCTTTCGGCAACACTGATTAATATGGCGGTTGGCGAGCTATGGTTATTGGTTAATGGTTGTGATTTGTGACTAAAGTCTAAAAATGTTTTTATTTTAGTCCTTTAGTGTTTCTGTGTTTGCGAAAAGTTGGCAGATGCATCTTTTAGTTTATAACTGTTCATTAATATAGTTTATTGTTTATTTAAGAATAGTATGTGCTTATGTTCTCATAAGTTATTCCTGTAATCAAAATGTGGCACGAAGCAAGAAAACAAGAACGTATAATCCGTGGTATGATTGTTGATTACCGTCGAAGGGCTGAGCGTCGAAAGGATTTTTACGAAAAAATTGTAGGTGGCTTTCATATAAGTACACATTGGTTACCTTCTCTGAATTTTCATTAGCAAGTTTGAATTATGTTCCTAATATTTCAGAAAGCTGAACCAACCCAGTTTCTTCAACTTCATGGAAGACAATGTAAAATCCACTTAGATCCAGCTGTTGCAGCGGCCGGAGAAGGTCCTGCAATAATGTTAGTAGTATCAATATGTAATATTTAAATTTCGTTCTTATTATCGTTATTTACCAGTTGTAACTGGGTTATGGAAGAAAATGAAACATGGTGCTACTACCAGCCGCCAAACTAGGGAGTAATAGTTTACTCTGTTTAATTGTCTATAAAAGTTAAACATTTTTAATTTAATAATAACAACCTTTTACACAATGTTGTACAGAGGCCCTATTGATAAATTGAAATTTTCAAGCCAGCCGTTTTGTTGGAGGCGACATATTAGCTAAACAAGTCTCTTCAAATTAAAGAGCTTCGTATGTTTCGTCTGAGTTTGGTACCACCTTTTTTGTTGTATAAATTGCTGTATTTTTCACTGTAAAGTATATTCTGACACTGAAAGGTGTGGTAGCTAACTTGTATGGTTAACATATCATCTTTATCAGAAAGTGCATTGCACCTAATGAAGTGCACCTAGAAATTTGTGATCTTATAATAGTTAATATTTGATATATGATGGAGACTCGTCAACAATTCAGATTGTTATTTGTAACTTAGTTAAGTAAGTTGGGTCTCTATGTATAAACATATTATATGTTTAAATTATGTCAGTAGAAAATATGTTGTTGTTCAGAAGAAATTAGAAATAATACTTAGAACTAATAATCACATATTAGAAGAAAAGAAAGAAGAATATAATATAGAAGAATTAAATTTAACATATATCATAAGAATAAAATTATAATATATCAACATAGGTCAACACCACCTTCGAATACCACCCGACCAATTTGAACATTCGAAGGTGGTGTCAAGAGTCTTCAAAACTAGTGTGTTTGTGTGAAGGTGTTATGAATGTGCCGGAAGGAAGGCAAGTCTGTCTGCCTAACCTGTACGGGATTTGGTATAAAGATATGTATGTAACATAGATCAAAAGCACATCAGAATATTCAGTAGTTTCTGTTTGAGGGATACAAATTGTGTCCCTCAAACAGAAACTACTGAATATTCTGATGTGCTTATATCATACAATTTAATTTAAGGCTTTGTAACTAAAGGCTTTGTGGTACTTATTAATGTTTAGTTATTTATCAAATTTAAACCTGTGTAGTAGCATGGGGGTGGTGTGTATAATTTTCATTTGGTATGAAACAAGTAAAATGCAATATCTGGTTGATAAAAGTGTTTCCTAAACATATAAGACGCCTCGGTGGTCTTGTGGTTTGGTGTCGGAGTTGTCCTGACCAGAAGTGATCCTAGGTTCGATTCCCAGATTGAGCAATAAAAAAATGTGTTTTTTCAGTTTTCTGTCAAAAAAAAAAGTTGCCGGGATTGGAAAAGGTGTCCAACTGGCAATAGTCTGGCCACCTATCATATTGTGGGACTAAGCACCATCCTCTATAGTGCGCGCGGAACTAGTTGGCCGCGCCATACGTAATACGTAATACGTAAGGCGCGGCCAACTAGTTCCGTGCGCACTATAATTGTAGATGCACTGGTTGTACCTCTGCCTACCACTTTGGGGATACGGTTGTGAAGATACTTAAACATCTTAATTATTTATCCAAATCAAAATGAGAAAGTACCTTCAATATCCCATTTTTTAATGCTGAAATATTGTTATCTTATAGGATGCCATGGCAAGGTGATCAGAGTAATATGATAGATCGCTTTGATGTGAGAGCCCATTTGGACTATATACCTGATGTCAAAGCACCAGATATACCACCAGAAGAATTAAATCAAGAGGAACGTCATTGTAATTATGAGAGATACAGAATATTGGCACAAAATGTTTTTCTTGGGATAAGTAAGTAAATTGTTATACGTTTGGATGTGGGAGGTAGTAATCTATGTTAATAATTTCGTCAAGGGTTACGGTAGATTCAATCGGAACCTTTCCTAAATTATAAAGCGTAAAAAAATAATAATTTTGAGTTGACAACATATATGCGCAAAATTCGCATTGTTGAGTATTTTGTTAAAAAAGTGATTAAAGATTCTAATGGTGCTGACAGACAAATCGGCCATGTTTCTTTAAAGGTTACAAATATGTGGTGTAGATGGTTTGAGCATTTATTAAATTATCGTAGACGAGAGCCCAGTTTATCGTGAAGCTTATTTTCTCTTCCTTTCATCGAAAAGATTAGAAATTAAAAAATAGCAACACTATAGTGTGTATTAAAAATTATTTATTATGATTGGCGATCACTTATCAAAAAAATAATATATATTCAGGTAAAAAGTGATTCTCTAATAATTTCAGGTCCCTGTGTTTGGGAAGCCAAATTATATTGAAAAATATTTATTTAGACAAATGTATTAAAAATATAAATTAGAAAAGCGAATCCTTGTAATACAAATATAAAAAAATAATAGTTGTTTTATTATGCCTGGACGAGATGTATTTATATAAGGAAGGTAATAATGGTCTGTGTGACGGGTACAATGGTTTGGTACCTGGTGGATTCTAGGTGTTATTTATGTATATAGAGCGCCACACCTAGGAGCGTCACACAGACTCCCTCCATATAGCCAGATAGCAAAGGGAGATTGGGGCTTTTAATCATAAGGCGGGCTTGTTTGAGCAATCACTTACCAAAAAAACAAATAAATTCAGGATGTGAAAAACAAAATCGAACAATAAGGCAGGAGATGAAATGAGGCTGATTCGGATGGATGGTATGTATTTGGTCTCTAAGTAGGGTTGCATTTATAATAGGTTATGAACTATAATTATAGTAAGAGTTCAAAGTTCATAGTCGTATGACTGCTTCACCAAAATCGTCACTTAAAAAAAATGTGCTCATACCAGGAATCAGCAAACCTTTCTGTGCGACGGAAGATCCTAGGCCTTCGGATAATTGGATATGTGTCAGATGGTGTCCGTGGACATCTCTCCGATCGCGCTTGGTAAAATTGAGAGCTCTCGCTCCAGGCGATCCTCAACGTCCCCTTTCTCCTTTCCCAAGTATAATTTACAAGTATATTTAGATATTGAATATGTGTATGAAAAAATATCACATTTTTGGTGAATTAGCAAATTCTCATGTTTTTACAAAACTTATACGGCACGCATTTTTCAGGGCCGTGTTTCAAGCTTTTCGACTAAATTTAGGCGAACTATGCCCTATATCTATTTTTAAAAGTTTTAAATATTTTAGACCCAACTTAGCTGAATTACATTTTTGACAGAAAAGCCCAGTGTCAGAATTTGACGTTATGACATAGACAAAGTGTTGTCATAAATGTAAATTGTATCTATGCCATAGATCAATAAGTTGAGGACGACTCAAAATTTTAACAGTCTCAATTGACTATACTAAATGCAAAGGTTATTTTGTCCGAACATTTTAACGAATTATTAGGTAATGGGATTCACACGTTACAAGTGTTGTCTTTATTAAACCAACGTAATAGCTGAAAGAAGATGTCACTACAGTGTTGCTACTTTTTAATGCCTACTATTTGAGTTAGTTATAAGATTGCGTATTATGAGACTTCCGAGCAAAGCCGGGTTTTCATCTAGTATAAAAAATATACAGGCTGTTTTTTAGCTGTGGAACTGAAATCAAACCTGTGAAAATTCACCCTTTTACATATCGAACGAACATATTCAAAGAAAAATAAAGTGTTAACCATGAAAATGCTATTTGAAATATTGTTAAAAGTCTCGTAACTCATGTTTACACTAGTCGTCATAGTACGTTTTATTTTCATGATATTGGAATAGGACTTTGTCTTCAATCGCACCTTGTGGAAAGTGTCGATGAAGACCAAGGTGGTACACGCCATATTCATTCACGGTGGTTCATATTTGTTATTAGTAAGATGTACAATCTTACGTGCCAAATTTCATTCAAATCCGTTCACTAGTTTTTGCGTGATTGAGTAATAAACATCCATCCAAACATCCAGACTTTCGCATTAATAATATTAATATAGATAACATTTTTTCTTAAATTTATTAATTTAAAGCAAGAACATTGTCGACCGACCTCGCGGCCAACCTTTATCGAAAGGGCAGAGATTACAGAGTAGATTCTACAGATAACTAAATGACGCAAAATAGTCTAAATACCAAAAATACATCGATATTATTCACTATGGCAATAAATATAAGGCAAACGAAAATGTATTTAGCCTACTGTGTTTCGTTTCACATTTACTTGTTATTTTCGAGAATCTAAGTTAAGAAGGGGGAAAAAATGCAATTTACGAAAAAAATTTATGAATTATCTATGTAATCTTCGGGAGCGAAAAAATGGTTTATGTGAATTGAGCATTCGATTGTAGGGAACGCGAAACAGTACTTATTTGTAAAAAATATGATCTATAATACTAAATTATTGAACAATTTAAAGAAAAAATAATGTTTTATTTACTTTTTCCAAGATGTATCCTCACAAAAATCTTCTAATTAGCGCACTCACGCTTAAGAAGACAAGACTGAATGAATTTCTCGAAATTTTGGAATTTTGTATGAGCTATGAACGAAAATGAATGATTTGTTTTGAACTTCATTCAATACGAACTTCTTTCTACAATTATGGACCTTATTGTTATGTGAATCTTAGAAAAAAATGCGAAAAACTCGTGGAGTCGTTTCAGCGTAGATCCGCATCCCGGCAGTAGGTATATCGGAATTGCTTGGATCCACGTTCCGGCATAGGACTAGTGTGAATTGTTATTCATTTTCCCTTCATACTTTGTTCCTGGTTTATTTAGGAAGGACAGGTAAAAATACCTAGGTACTAAATAATAACAAATGTTTTAAGCGTGTTATAATTTACAAAAAGAAACTAGGTATGAAAAAAGTGTAAAACACCGCTTAATGGAATCATCCTCTTCACAATAATCGAATTTGATTTATTAATTATCCACAACATTTTACATAATCTCAACTGTTGAATTATTCTGTTTGGCGATTTGGGACACATAATCATTACCTACTGCATAGGCACATACTATATCCCAATATTTTTCATTGGAACACTGATAATATGACATTGTTATTATTAGTCAAACACTATCACAAAAATACTTGAGGCGGCTTATTGCATTACGCGAAAAAACATTCGGACGTCACAATGCTCTAGCACAATTCAAGACACACGGTGATCCGCGACCGGCCGGTCTATGTAATCTTTGCACTGGCGCGTAACATAGTTCACTGATTCACGGCGCGCGTATTTTATATTATTTAAGTATTTTATAGGAAAATTAAGGTCATATATTTTATAGATATTTGGTGTCAGAATTGAATACTGAGTACACTCTTCAATAGGACCCTCGGCTAAAAAAATAGCCTGTATATTGTCATGTTGAGGACACATATGTCATTAGATTTAGCTTTTCATTACAATTCATGATTTTGCTCGCCAAGATAATGTATGATGACCCACTTTGCTCTATTTGCCTAGTTTAACTATTATCAGTCTCACAAGACAAGGGTAGTGATATTACTGTTATTCCAGAACTCTCCGGTCTGCTACTAAGATTTCATAGAAAAAAACTCTTCTACCCTTTTAGCTCAATTTTGGAATCAAAGATAATGAATTAGAACCTAATCTCTACCAAAACAAGTTCATCTCTAGGCCAGACCCGAATTTAATTCAAAATACTTATTTTTAGGTGAGGACAAATTCTTACAGCAACTTGCTATTGAAGAACAATTTGGTGTTACAATAGAAGAAAAAGAACAGCAGAAGGAGAAGTTGAGTGAAAAAAAGGGGACGGGTGTGGCTATAGGATACAATTACAGTGACCCAGGAGCACAACCTTCGAACATTACCGGTAGATTTCATCATTTCTTATGCAAGCTGATCAATGAAGACTTGGGTAATGGAATCATGTTTTCATGTTTGGAGTATATTTATGGCATTCAGTATTAAATTACAGGCCCCGAACCTAAGAAAATTGAATTAAAAGACTCTGATGATGATTCGGACTTCGAGATAATTGATGTGGATCTAAGCATTGACGTCAACAAGATGGAGGCTTCACAGGTGAGAAAGTTATTAGGATGACTTTGCAGAGCAATGCAGTTTGCCATTTCTTGAACGGTTTTCATAAGTGGTAAAATTATTGTTTGGAAAAAAGGAACATCCAGATATTTTATTTGGCTATAATCTTGTGATGTGGCAGTTGAAAAATATATAGTAGAGGATCCAAAGTAAAATCGACCTTTACCCATCTGTTTATTGGATGAAAATAATTTTATATGTAATTTAGTATGTTAAAAATTGTAAAAAAATGGGTTGACTGAAAAAATCCTGGCCAGGTTATAATTAATTAATAATTAAAAAATCACTTTTTTTTAAATTTCTACCGATATGTTTATTAAAAAATTGTACGCCAACGTTAAGTACAAAGTCTATAGAGTATGCAAACGTAGGGTTGACTATATTTTTCCTGGCCTAACTATTGAGTTGACAGGTATAAACAGGTATTTTGGTCTTAGTTATTTTCACCTACTTGTTTAATTTATAAATTAAACATAAAAATAAGCGCTGTTTTATTGTGAACACAATGATATAGAGTTGACTGCAAAAGCCTGTCCTGAATGACGGTTGTTGAATTTTAAAAAATAAAATTTTGATGCATCGCTATCATTTTCTATTGCATGAGCTACTAAAATGCGCACTCTATTACAGTCTGTAGTCGCGCCGCGCGCGACTTCAACTTTGTCTTCGTCCATCGCACGAGAAATTTGTCTCGGACCCCTTTGTCGCATGTTTGAAGTCGTGTTAAAATTTTATTTTTTAAAATTCAACAACCGTCATTCAGGACAGGCTTTTTGCAGTCAACCCTATATCATTGTGTTTGCAATAAAACAGCGCTTATTTTTATGTTCAATGTATAGATTAAACAAGTAGGTGAAAATAACTATGACTAAAATACCTGTTTATACCTGTCAACCCAATAGGCCAGGAAAAATATAGTCAACCCTACGTTTGCATACTCTTGGAGTTTGTACTTACGGTTGGTGTAAAATTTTTTCATTAAACATATTGGTAGATATTAAAAAAAGTGATTTTTTAATTATTAATTAATTATAGCCTGGTCAGGATTTTTTCAGTCAACCCATTTTTTTTATAATTTTTAACATACTAAATTACTTATAAAATTATTTTCATTCATTAAACAGATAGGTGAAGGTCGATTTTACTTCGAATCTTAGACTAATAGGCTTTTACTATTTATTGTTTTGAATCTTTTGATGTCAATAACGAGAACAAAGAAATTAACACCATTAAATTTCCCAATAAAATGTATTGTGGTACTACTGTAAGGCTTTAGATCTACCTTAAAAATCTTTGTTGCTTTTAAAATAGGGATTCACTTATTCTCAGACAGTGTTGGCTGCTTATAAGTTATCTTATGAAAACATATGTTTGGAAAAACTCACTAATAAAACAAAGTTTGTTTTAGGACAAGTATGCATTATTTCATTCTAACAGAAGACAGATTTTCACTTAGATTATTTTTATTCGTAATTTCTTTCAATATTTAAAAATTTATAATTTAAATAATTAAAAACGACTGCACTCAATTATTTAGTTTATAATGTCTCACGAAAGTTTTAATAATTTTAATTTATAACTGAATGACAAATAATTTTTCAGCCATTTTCAAACCTTCTAAAATGGGACACCACAATACAATATTTTTTAATGATGACATTTGTTTTCTAGAAGTTCTTGATTCGAAAAATATTTTAAGCATACCTGCAATTTAAACAGACTGTAGGTTGATTTACCATACTGATTTAAGACCAATTGTCAGTGTCCTACTTACTATCTACAAATTCAATGTGTTATGTAATAACTCAGTACGCAACTGGATTCTGATTTGTGTAAAACTGGATTTTTGTGAAATTTTGTGTATATTGGAAAAACGTTCCACCAAAAAAGTTTCTTAAAAACCAGTGCAGTGCCAGCGTGACCACTTTTAGTAGATTTCTACTTTCTTAGTAGATTTGAGGCAAATGAGGCGTTAATCTAGTAGGATAAAATGTTTGAGTAGAATTTAGTAGAAATGAGAAAAGAAAAAATTTTAGTTTTTATTTGCTATTAAAGAATATTAGGCTTAAAACCAAGCATCCATGTCCAAAAAATTTTAATTTTAAAGTCGACACTGCACAAAATTGCATTGATTGGGGTATTTCCCTATTATTGAATAAACATTATTGTATTCATAGTAAATTGAAGTTTATTTTTTTTAACAGATAAAGACTACTTTTATAAAATAGATCTTTCAACTTAGATCATTTTTAAGTTGCTCCTGTAATGATAGAAAACACAGTTTTATTTAGTCGTTTTTGTTTATTTAACTGGTGGTAAGTAGGCAATGTTGGAAACAATGAAAAACAATTATACAAAAATGATAAAAAAACAATGACAGTGACGAAATGCAAAATGTTAATCATAGAGTCCGTATATATTTAAACTATTTAATATGTTAATCAAAACTGATTGATTAAATGTAGGGTTTATCAAAATATGTGTTTTAATTCACATCGTATCTACCCAATACGGCTCAAAAAAATTACATTTTAAAATGCAATCTAGTAAATATCAATTGATTTTAGCAGTGTTTTTGGTAGATTCCCTCTTTAAAAAGTGGTCACGCTGTGCAGTGTTATTATAATCTATTACAAAAAGTTGCACTGAATATCTGATGTGTAACCATGTGTGTGTAAACATACTAAATTTGCTGTGTTTGAGACAAAGAAATGTATAAAAATAATATCAATTATGTACCTTATTTTGTGATGGATTTTTTTAAGAATAATATTTAATGGGCTTAAATATTTTTTTTTTGTATTTTGCGTGTATTATAGTAATAGTCTATGCTTGCTAGTCTCACATCCAAACACTATTCTTATTTGTACATTGTTACTAGCTGTAACTTGTTCGACACTAATTATGTGAGTCAAACAAACTATCCATATAAGCTTTCACATAATCTTTTAGTACAAAATTTTTCAACCTCCTCTATACCTGAAACCCTGAATCAGACCTTTACCAAATTTATATGAAATCAAGCAAAGAATACCTCTCAAACAAAAAAGAAAATTTCCAGATTTGTTAATAAATAAAAAGTTATTTCACTACCCAGGCTCAAAAGATGAAAGTGTATAAATTCTTCAGTTATATGGTGTTCATATTATTAGTAGAAAATTTTTAGTTCATCAATAAAATCTAACAAGATAACCAATCTTATAATGGTTAAATAACGCAATATCAACCGATCAAACCTAAATTGATTTGATCAGTTGATATTGCATGTGATAAGTGATAAAATCTGCCTTTATTTACCAATTAGCTGCAGGTTGCAGCCGGTTGCATTATTAGTTTCTCGTGTACCCTATGGGAACTACTTATTTTTCCAGGATAAAAAGTGTTGTATGTGCTATTCCAGGTCATCATCTATATCTGTGCCAAATTTCACCCAAGTCGGTCTAGCCGTTTTTGTGTGGATGTGTAACAAACATCCAAACTTTTTCGCATTTATTATAGGACCCTGCACCCTGCAGTCAGCTACATTATAAAAGTTTTCGGTGAATCCTACGGGTACAACTTATTTTTTTGGGTATATCCTATGTGCTATTCCAGGTCATTGTCTATATGTGTGCTAAATTTCATCTAAATCGGTTCATCCATTTTTGCATGATTAGCAAATATTCATACATCAAACTTTCGGATTTATTATCATCATATCATCTACATGTGTGCCAAATTTTATCCGACTATTCAGCCGTTTTTGCATGATTTGAGTAGCAAACATCCATCCATACATTGAAACTTTGCATTTTTAATATTTATATAGATTTATCAATATTCTTTAAAAAGCTGATATTGTGCCGAGTGCAGGCTCACGAGTTAAATGCAGTTGGGCCGCAGTTTGGAATGGCTGGGTGTGACTTGTTCTCGTTTCTGACTGGTGATGCTGATGATGCAGAACATCAAAAGCAACTTTTACGAGAAGAGAAAGAGAAAGCTATGTTCTCTGGTAGAAAAAGCAGAAGGGAACGACGTGCACATCGGTAAGAAACAAGTAATTTTAAAAAATGTTTTTAATAATAATAATAATAATAATAATTTCCTTATTTGCAATAAATAGGGTACATAATTAGATCTTATTTAATAATATGTTACACTTTATTCCTATTTTGCCCTTTTTGTGGCTTGCAAATGTTACAATGTGTTATCCTCACTAAATTTGGCCTAATAACGGCTAATTATATGGCAGAAACTTTGGGATCATGGTTTTATGACTTGAAAGGTGGTCAAAGTTGTATGGATGTACATTTGGTTTTTGATTTTTTAAAGAATAATAAGAAGTATCTATATAATTATTGAACAAGCTGATGCCTGCGATTTCTTCCGTTTAAAAATTGTTAATTATTATCAATATTAAGTATGCGTTTTGTAGTACTCTGATGTGTAAATGTTACTGTAATGTTTTCTAAATTTATTTATCAAGGGATTTTAAAAAGATAAATCCACATGTGGGGGTAAATTTAAAAAACATTCATCCCTCTTATCAATTTGTGGGGAGCTGTAATAAATCTTCTAGTACTAAGTTTTTATCTGAAGGACTTTCAAACCAAAACTTTAATCTCCCGAGATCAACATTTTGTTTATTGAATTAAGTGAGATTGCCTATAAGCCTCAAACTTAGAAAAATAAGTTCTGTCGTCTATGATATATATTAAATTCAAAAATCAAATAACACACTAGCAGGCCTTTTTATCCAACATTGCCGGCGCGTTTTTTGTTCGTAATTGCAAAACGCACCAGAATTGTCTTGTTTCTCTTTTAAAAATAATGACAATATTTCCGCGTATGTTTGAAAACGAAAAACAATTAATATTTTATATTAAAGCTGTGTATAAAATTAAACTGATAGTGTAATCTAGAGTTGAGTAACTCTGGAGCTACTGATTCAGTAGCAGATACCATATGCTTATTTATTCCTTCAAATCCCTATGGTCTCTGTGGAATTATTTATTTCGGCCAGAATGGTGAGCGACTGAGCGTATTGCGATTAGAATGAGAGAGTGAGTGCTATTGCGAATAGTGGATGATGACTACACTCTTTTAGTGAGACGCGAAAAGCGATAATCAACCTAAAAATTTTTTTACATAATACTGTGGAATTGGTTGGAGCGAGAAAAATATAAAGGGAAGGTTTTAAAGATACAATCACAGAATTATGATAGGCTGCATTAAAAATACAATGAAGTAAGCCAAAGGAATAAATAAGGTAAATCATATTCGTGCCTGTAGCCGGAATAAGTGAATAAATTCACCGCGAGGAATAAACATTACCCACCTCTAGTGTAATTGGCATTTTGTATATTATAATAAAACCCCGTTATCTATGTAGCATTTTGGTGGCAACTGATTTTAGGCATGTGGTAATTATAATTAAATAAATCTCTGTTTTCTTTTTAACTTCCCGCTACATGCACCCCCGGTACAACATTTCACTTATGCAAAAATGTAGTTTTTCAGGAAAAGCATATAAAACTTTGACACCTCACTAAACAATGACTTGAGAAGATATAGATAAGATGAATAGCTTATACTACATCGTCGACTTTAACTTTACTTTGATCACTTAATATTGTAAAAATGAGTTAAATATATTATATTTAACTCATTTTTGTTATTTTTACAAAAGTGACAGTGTTGCACCGGGGGTGCGATATTATGTGGATAAGGAAATTACACTGATTTTCGCCCGATTTTCGAAAATCGAGGTTTCACAAATCTCCACTTTTTGAGGTCCTAGGAACTTTTTCCGACTATTTTCAAGATGATGTCAGTATGTCTGTATGTATGTATGCGTGTATGTAAACATCTCATAACTTTTGAACGGCTAGACCGATCCAAACACAGTTGAGGGCATTGGACTGTATTCCGCTCAACTTAAACGTCCTGAAATTTTAAACCAAATCGTCCTAGGAGATTTTGAGAAATATTGAAAAAACCTAAAAAAAATTTTGGCAAATAGTTTTTTTAATAGGTATAACTTCTAGATTAATGTGATGATTGAGTACAAAACCTAATCAGCTCTATTCTTAAAAAAACTTGTGTAATGCTTAAATTGCGTCAATATCGGTTTATTCGTTTGGAAGAAATCGTTGTCGAAAAATTAAAAAAAAATGTTTTTTCGACATAACTTCGAAATTTTTCAACCAATAGTTTTTTGGTATTCTACGATATTTTAGTACTAAAAAAACTACGTCGAATGCCATTTCTAAAATCTAAATCGAATCTAATTTTCAAAAGTTATAGCTTTCAAATATTCAAATTACGTTGTTTTTAGCAAATTTACTTAATATTTTTAAAATAACTTTCAGGCTAATACACAGATTGACTTAAAAATGTTATTAGTTAGTTAGAGCAAAATTGGTCAGTGTGTTTGGGCTTTATCAATGATAAAAACTTGAAAAAAAATATTTTTTTACATTGCTTCGAAATTTTTCAACCTATCGAAAAAATTGAGTTGAATGTCATTCGCAAGATCAAATTCAACCATCGTTTCCAAAATATACAGCTTTTCAAACTCAATATACTGTCATTTTAACAAAATAGATGTTTGAACTAAAAAAATCGATGCTTATAGCTTTTACTATTTTGAGCTTAAAATACCTTCATTTAGCGGGAAGTTTCAGGTATGGAAATAGTTACAATCATAGAAATCAGTGGTTACAATAATATATTATTAACATTGACATTAATTGCTTAGTATGTGACACTTGTAGTAAATGACTTGGATACGTTCCATATTAATGGAAATAAGGCTTTTTCTCCTACTCAAAAATATCCATTTGAGACAAGAATCATCCAAAGATTCAACTTTTACCGACGTCGCTGGCAATTAATTCAATATAAATCAATGACAATAATATATTACTGTAATTATTTATTTTGTTGCGTAAATAAAAAATAAAACAGAGATTTATTTAATTATAATCACCCCATCCCTAAAATCAGTTGTTAGTGCCACCAATATGCTTTGATATAACAATGTGTTTCAGTGATAAAAAGTTGGCCCAGCGTGCAGTGAGTCCCCCGAGCTACGCGGCGCCCGCTGCGGAGAGCAGGGCGGCGCGGCGCTCGGCCAGCCGCTCGGCCTCGCGCAGCCCCACGCCCGACACCGCCGTGCACTTCATCACCTCCTTCGGGCCCGACGACGAGGACAAACCGGGTTTGTGCCTACCACCACAGAGACCCATCTGCTTGTTTGCTATCTAATGATGTAACGGAGGACGTCTACGCATGGGTACAATCACGTCCAATCAACTCAGTGCATAGCAAATTACAACTGACTGACAACCAATAGCGTGCGCGCAAAACATCGCGACAGAGCGATTAACACCTTATAATTAAGACATATATTTGGAGACATCACTTCTAATACCTACTTGAAACAAAACTTTATATAGGTACTGCTGTTATCTTCTGAGGTCTTACCATCTTCCCCCGTGTTGGTCCCGGGTTCCTTTCAAGAATAGGCCAACTGTGGTTCTGCCAGGCAGGTGTAAAAGGCGACCGAGTGGCTATGCGCGTCACTACCATCGTGACTATTAGGTGGTAGAGTTCTGCATCGGCTCGACCGGGTCTGGTACCACCGCCTTACCTACTCCTGTCGCAATATCGTCAGTGCTAGTCACCGTCGTGTTCCGGTTTGGAGGGTACGGTAGCCGGTAAACTTATGCATGTGGCATTAGATCTCGCCACAAGATAGCAACGCACCATTAACATCTTTGGTGTCTATAGGCGATGGTTGACTCTTTCTATCAGGAGACCCATCTGCTTGTTTGCTGTCTTATGATATAAAAAAAATCTCTTTCTAACACAGTTGCATCAAAAGAGATGGCGGGACCTCATAGAATGAGGTATAACAGAAATCAGAAATCAGAAATACTTTATTCAATAAATTTTTTTGCAAGTTATTTTCACAAGTTAACATATTTTTTTAAAAACTACTACCGGATCGGAAACGCGGTCACGTAACGTTGGTATTGGTTTCAAGTGATTAATATGAGTGCTAGCTCCACCTTCATTTAATACTTCATGTTACCACCAGGTGCGTCTAATATTTACATGCTGTGCAGCTCAGCATTCTTTTTACTTGACGGAAGCTGTACTACAGTCAATAGAGGATTATATCCTGCACTAAATTGCAGGAGTTTTTTTTAATAAATAAGTTCAGTATGACGTACCTAATGAGTGTAATTTGGCCTACAGATAGGGGGGAGAGGGGGTGACACCTGACTCTGACAAAAATTAGCGCTTTAAAACTTTGATCAAAAAATTGTGTTCACCGGGGTGCGTGAGAAAAAAAATAACATTCCCACTATACCTGTAGAGGAGCTACCCTGAAAAACTAAAGTACAGCTTTCTAGTACTAAGGATCTCTGAGCTATCATGCTGACAGATGGACGGACGGACATAGCGAAACTATAAGGGTTCCTAGTTTACTTCGGAACCCTAAAAACAAATATAGAAAGAATAAGACAGTTGATCACTTGTTTTCAATACAAGAACAATGAATTTCAAACGCCACAAGGGACGACTTACTATGTAAATAAATAGTTTGAGGTTAAATTTTCGAAAAGAAATGAAGAAAATTGAAACATCGAATTAATTTGGTATAGACAGCGATATTTTGTTTTCCCACATTTAAAGCTATGGTAATGGCGACATAAGCTTTGATTTTTGGATTAATTGCTTTGTAGTTTGTGTACCTACACCTCTGCATGTCTGTTTAGAACGATTACCTGTTTAGTACTGGGAACGCCAGAGTCAATATATATTGATATAGTGTAATATGAACTGTAAGTTGATAAATATTGAGATCTGTATCGCGATATTGGATTCTAATATTTATTGACTGTGTAACCCTTGCCAATGTGAAGTGTCAGTTGATAAATTTTGAGATCTGTATCGCGATATTGGATTTTAATATTTATTGACTGTGTAACCCTTGACAATGTGAAGTGTCAGTTGATAAATATTGAGATCTGTATCGCGATATTGGATTCTAATATTTATTGAATGTGTAACCCTTGATAATGTGAAGTATTAGTTGATAAATATTGAGATCTGTATCGCGATATTGGATTCTAATATTTATTGAATGTGTAACCCTTGCCAATGTGAAGTGTCAGTTGATAAATATTTAGATCTGTATCGCAATATTGGATTCTAATATTTATTGACTATGTAACCCTTGCCAATGTGAAGTGTCAGTTGATAAATATTGAGATCTGTATCGCGATATTGGATTCTAATATTTATTGACTATGTAATCCTTGCCAATGTGAAGTGTCAGTTGATAAATCGCCGCTTCTCTTGAAAAGTTTACAATATCTAAATTTTTTCGAAATCAAGTTATATATACAAAAATTTTCAGTACCACAGTTCTTTCTCCTAAATAGCGTCTAATAAGCCTAGTTCCAAAACTCACCGCTAAGGGAGTTAATGTTTAGTTTTAAATTGGTGCGATTTTACATCCCTTTCGCCCGAATACGTTACAATCTTCAGTTGTGACAAAGATTTCGTGAAGTCTATACGCAAAAGTGTACAAAAACGAAATTACAACTTAAAGGTAAGTTTTGATTCTTTTGAATACCGTATAAAATTAAATTCAAATAGTATTTGTCAAAAGGTTTGTCTAATATTTTAACAAGTTTTTGTCTTAAAAATTGTGTAATCTCAAAATTGTACAATTTTTTCAAAAAAATTTTTTACTAATGTAACGTAACGTGGTCTTGTTTGCCCTACCCCTAGAGTGTTTTTAGAAATCGCTATGGCGCGGAGGGAGGCAGCCACTGCCCGCTGTAACAAAGCGTAGGCACCGCGCGAGCCTGCGAGCCGCACGCGACTATAAAGCCGAAGCTGTGAAGGAAAACATTGGTGCCTATGCTTTGTACGCAAGGGCAGAGGGGCTGCACTTCCGGCAGCGCCGAAGCACACACAATCCAACTAGAATCTATAGTAGAAATTTTATTTAAAAAAATTACTTAAACTACTGCATATTATCATCAGAACTTAATGTGTTTTTAGGTTGCTCTTTTTCTATAAAAAAAAAAATACCTACTAAATAGCGTGGGCTTGTACGTTGTTCGAACCCCCTTTCCACCCTAACAACCCCAAAAATATACAAAATTGTTTTTTTTCATGTACTTATTCAGATACATATTTATTAAAAAAATGGAAGGGTAGGTTTCCGCGACCCCCCTTTTTAGGGTGATCTAGTACACCCCCCCCAAAACACCGAAATTCGTGGGGCGCTAAAGTACAGTTTTACCCATTTTTGTTTCATTCTGTAATTTCATAATAAAAAATCAATACAATTGTATTTGTTTTATTTAAAAAAAGGCATATTTTATTCTGAATTTTTCATTAACTAAACCAACAAATACCAAAATATTGACTAGTTTTATTCTTAAAAACTATCTAAAGTCAAAACAGGTTTTTTTTATTTCGCTTTAAAAATACTAAGTAAATGTTATATATAAAGATAAAGGCTTCTATTATTTTAAAATAAAAAATGCGACTACTAAACTTTATTAATTAACGTTTTTATTAACAGTTAAATTTTCAAAATGCTGTCCTGTAAAATTAGCTAGTTCGGAGATTGTACACCTTTCATGAGAAAGGCGAAATATTGAGTGTAAATTTGTATCGCGATATTGGATTCTAATATTTATTGACTACTCTTGCCATAGGGGTGGAAGTGTCGACATTTTCGAAAGTCCATTTCGAAAAAAGTTTTTATGCAAAATAAACAACAGTCAATAAACAAATAATAATAGTCTTATTAGTAAAAAAACAGTGATATATAAAAAATTAACACTAATAATAGGAATTCTATTTATATACAAAAAAAGTTTTTACTATTTTGGTCTTGGTGCAAGGGTATAGAGAGATATAATCCGTAACGGTATTTCGTAAAATGGCGGCACGTGACATGTAAAAACCGACGTTCAAAAAGTGATTACTAGATATGGATCCTGTTTTAAATAAAAAACTAGTTTGTAAAAAATAGTTTGTACATTTGCCTTCAGTACGTCATATTCAACCTATCTATTTCAAAATAAGTCCTATAATTTAGTGTGTTAAGGACAAGAGTAATAGGCTCCTTTATTGCCTGCATTATATCACACGCATGGAACCAAATTTGCCTAATATCAAATTAAAACAATAAAAAAATTGTTTTATTAAAACGGACTTTTAGGGGCCCTAATTCACCGCGACGCCATGGCAACATCGCCGGCCACCGTATCCAAACAGTTTACATTGAAACTTACGAATTGGCTATCATCTCACTTAAGAATTGGCATTCATCGAGTGAGCAAAATATTTTGTAAGCAAAGTTTAGTCAATAGAAATATGTTAAATCTGGTTCAAAACTATAGAGAAGTGTTTTGAGGATGTTGTAGGTCAGTGTATTTTAAATTATACTTAATAGTTTTGACTTGTTATTGATTGAAACTTTTCTTTGACAGCACCACCACCAAAACCTTTGTATGCAGATAAATTGAAACTTAATCTTAAGAAGAATCTCTCGTATTCAGAAGCACTTCGTAAACCAAGGAGGTAACTATTTGTGGTTTATGTTTTAAATGTATTAAATACTAAATCTGACCCTTGGGTACACATGAAAAAGCTGCATTTCCGCCTCGGTATTAGAGCGGCAATATAAGCAAGACTAAATATGTGATAGACATGACATCTTAACAAATATGTGACAGCCTTTTTTCCCCGTGTTGTTCCCGATCTCCTTTGAAAAATAGAGCAACTGCCGTTCTGCCAGGCAGGTCGTAAAAGGCGACCGATTGGCTGTGCAGGTCACTTCCATCGTGACTACTAGGTGGTAGAGTTTTGCATTGTCTCGCCCAGATCTGGTACCACCGCCTTACCTATTCCTGCCGCAATAGCGTCAGTGCTTGTCACTGTCGTGTTCCGGTTTGGATGGTAAGATAGCCAGTAAACTTATGCATGTGGCATTAGACCTCGCCACAAGATAGCAACGCACCATTAACATCTTTGGTGTCGATAGGCGATGGTTGACTCTTACCATCAGGAGACCCATCTGCTTGTTTGCTATCTTTTGGTATAAAAAAAGAACTCCGTAATTCTGACTTTGAGGCTGAGCTAGTTTACTTACTTTCACAAAGTATAGATGGTGGTTCAGATCATTAAGTTCTAATGTCTAGCGACGGTTATGTCTATGGTAGTCCATTATTACAGTAGTTTTATTTCATAAAACAATTTTAAAATGAACACTTATTAGGACTGTGATAGCAGTTGCTGCTAGAATAATTAATGTTATTGTACTTTTTATATTTACAGAGATTCAGAATGCAGAGAACGAACTCAAATAGGACCTCGATTACCAGATGCTAGATCAAGATCGATTTCTAGATCCAGGTCAAGATCAAGATCAAGATCATACTCTCCAATGCGATCAAAATCGAGGTCAAGATCAAGGTCAAGAATGAGATCAAGATCTCAATCATGGCGAAAGTCACCATCGAAGTCGCGGTCTTATTCAAGATCTCGTTCAGTATCGTCGAGGTCGCGATCTAAGTCCTTCAGTCCATATAAAAGGACCAGATCTCGTTCGAGGTCTCGTAACTACAATAGATCGAATAGGTCACGGAGCCCCACAAAGTTGGTATTCTTTTTTATCGTTCTCTTAGGTAACATTTTGAAATGGCGATGATACGAATCGGTTAAACAATGCATATTTTTGGTATTAAAAATTCCAAATTTTCGGCCAAGTTATATTGACAGTGGTCACATGGCCAGTCTTGTAACTCAGAGCGATGTTACTTGTCCGAAATATCGAATTTTACGAGTAAGATTCTGTAGGTATATGAGTTTTGTCAAAAATTGTGGCTTTAAATTTTGCGACCGATGTACATTTGAAATGGTTTTTTTATTCATAATATGTTGTTATATGATTGATGTGTTGACATAAAGATTAAACCTGTTTTGATGTGCTTGACAATTTTGTTCTTTTAAAAAAATATCCAAGAATCGTACAGACTTTGATGTAGAATGGTCTATAAGGAGTATTACCTTGAAAAATGCACCATTTGTGTAAAACAAAACGACAGATACGCCATGAGTTGTGATTAAAATATTCAGGGTTTTTTGCAACATTGTTGCCTGTCTGTAATTTTTCTGGTCAAAACAGATGCTTCAGCCACAATATTCACTGTACTTGCCTCTCTGTGACTTTTTTCTTTTTCCAAAAGTGAAAAGATTTATGAAAGGATTTGCCGTGGAGTAGATTTATACCGCATCTTTAGAAGTGATCAAGGATATTCCAAAAAGCGCATATCAGAGTGGAAAAATCTCTGGCATAAGTGTCATTATATTTTTAATTAATATGCGAAAAAATTAAAGTCACCTTAGTTTTTGAACACACTTCGTATGTACGCGTTTTTGCCCTGTTACTTTTTAAAAATGATAGTAGATCGCATTAGTTAAAACTACTTAATCGATTTCAATAATTCACTCACAGTCAGTAAGCATAGTACATCGTAACATAAGCTACATATTAAAAAAATGAGATATCTTAGAAGTCTTTTGAAGGATCCAATGTCTGTTTTGGTAAAAATATTAAGTAAACATTCTCTTCACAGCTACGGTGGTGGTTACAGTAATCGTGACAGATCACGTTCGAGGTCCTATGAGAGGTAAGCTTAGTATTGTTGTTTAAAATTGATCCTGTTGTACAAACCCCGGCGTTAACGTCCTTGGTTTGACTTCCAGATTAAGTAATTGGTTCTAAATGTGTTTTATTTTATTTAAAAAAAATAACATTTCTAGTCTCATGACTGGTTGATTGGCCAGCTTTTGTATTGTGGGACCTGATACCTTTGGCTCATAGTGTATGCACATGTTTCTCCTGAGTTAAGACCCATCTAAGCGGTGTGACCCAAATCGTTTTCAGTGGAAAGGCAATAACGCGAAGTTGGATTTAGACCGTCATAGACTACATTTTTACCCGGCTAAGACAAAGTCTATAAATTCAAGTTACATGTCATTCGAAAATTCATTTATAACGGAAATGATGTATTTACTAAGGGTCAAGACCGTTTGGTCTTTTGACCAAAGATCTTACCATCATAAGTTGAACATTAGTAGTTGGATGTATGTAGTATAATATTAGAAGTTTCGACTTTGATCTTCAGTCTGACACACATCTGACTACAGACTGCTTGGGTGGTTTACACTACTTTATAAATATCAGTTACCATTAAAACTAATTAAATGGTAACATTTACAGCAGAACTGTAATATTGCTGTGGACCTTTCAGCAGGTGATATTACAGTAATTGCCTATTCGTGTTTTTTGGCAACTTTTATGTTGGTTATTATTATTTTATATTTTTTATATTATAAGATAGCAAACAAGCCGATGGATCTCCCAATGGAAAGAGTCAACCATCGTCTATAGACACCAAAGATGTTAATGGTGCGTTGCTTTCTTGTGGGGAGGTCTAATGCCACATGCATAAGGTTACCTTACCCTCCAAACCGGAACACCACAGTGACCAGCACTAACGCTATTGCGCCAGGAATAGGTAAGTTAAATATGGTTAAGGCGGTGGCACCAGACCCGGGTGACACAATGCAGAACTCTACCACTTAGTAGCCACGATGGTAGTGACTCACATAGACAATCGGTCGCCTTTTACGACCTGCCTGGCAGAACGGCAGTTGGACTATTCTTCCAACTCGAGGAAAAATTATTAATATATAATTATATTATCTATATACATATAATAAAATCTTAGGAAAGTCAAAACTGTACATTGAATATTTTTTTGATTGATATCGAAGCCAAAAATATAGTTTTTAGAATTTTTGTCTGTGTCTGTTTATCTGTTTGTCTGTATGTATGTCCGGGGTAAACTCAAAAAGTACTGCATGGATTTACTTCAAATTTTGCAAGAATATTACTAACAGGTCTGGTCAACATATAGGCTACATATTATCACGCTATCACCTAGCGGCCAGGTGCTGTGCCGTGTGTGTGTAAACGAACTCCCCGCGGACGAAGTCGCTGGCAACAGCTAGTTTTTGACAATAAAATATATATTTTATTTTGCAAGCATAGATTTAAACTTTTAAACATAGTTCTGCTACATTATCTAATATACAAATAGAACAAAACATTTGCAACCAATACATTAATTAATCAGTCAACCTCATTATGTCCCACGTTGTGATAGTACAGTCAGTATAGTATGATTCCCGGCCTCCTTTGAAGAATAGGCCAACTGCCGTTCTGCCAGGCAGTTCGTAAAAGGCGACCGATTGGCTATCGAGTCACTGCCATCGTGGCTACTAGGTGGTAGAGTTCTGCATTGTCTCGCCCGAGTCTGGTACCACCGCCTTACCTATTCCTGCCGCAATAGCGTCAGTGCTTGTCGCTGTCGTGTTCCGGTTTGGAGGGTAAGGTAGCCGGTAATCTTATGCATGTGGCATTAGTCCTCGCCACAAGATAGCAACGCACCATTAACATCTTTGGTGTCTATAGGCGATGGTTGATTCTTTCCATCAGGAGACCCATCTGCTTGTTTGCTATCTTAATATATAAAATAGATAGTATAATTAACTTAAATCTCATTTATTATTAGGGTATTTTTATTCTGTATCTGGCATAACTATTCAGCCTATGTAATTACGTCATCACTTAAAAAGTTTTAAAACTCATTAATGGAAAATGGCTGCATATTTATTTAATTATCTAAATACTTTATGTAGGTACTGAATTTTATCACGACTATAGCCTTATACCAGTACTGGTTGCCCACTAACATCTTATTTTAATAATGCTTTGATTTTCACACACTCATTAAGCATTAATGACTAAATTCAAAACAAACTATATTCTTTTAAGATGTTGTGACATGTAATATATTTTTTTCTACGAAACATTTAACATTTTAGCAGCGAGAAGAATAATCAGCAAAGCAAGCCAGCGATACCTCGGTATTACGGTAGACGCAAGGAGGACAAATCCTCAAGTGAATTGTCTATAGACTCGGATTCCAGTGTATCTGCGGATGATGAGAAAAATAAGTGAGTAAAGATTTCACTGGATATTATATTTAACAGGGTGAAAAATCGGTCATAGGACGAGATGTTCCAGGTCTATAGGGAAAGCCAGTTAGATCAAGGGAATATGAAAGTGTGTGAAAAATAAATCCTTGATACTAGTTGATTCTCACACTCATTGTTTGCTTAAATATGATATTTAAAATCACAAAATTATTATAATAACTAGATGACACCAATTTTGTTTGAATATAGAAATTGTAGCCTAAGAGCTAGTGGGAGGTTACCTGTATGTGTTTGACCAGACCTGGGGTTTCGAACAGTAAGGTCCCTATTCCTACCATACATGAGAAGGGGGGGGGGGGGGGGGTCACTAAGCTCAAAGTGGTGGATGCGACGGACGCTCCAGTAAGGATAGGTATTATCGATTATTGGTAAATTTTAAATCCATTAGACTACGTCTGCCGTTTTATAATTTGAAAATATTATTATCGGAAAACAACAATGGCAAACCATTACCGCGCGTCTAACATTATGGCAGATAGTTTTGAAAATGCTAAAAGAATAAAATTTTGAAAGTAATTGATGAGAACTTCCATTGATATATTTTATTTATTAGGGTCTTAAAAATTTATATTGATCATAGCAGATATTTTCATTGAGTACACAAATCAGAAAATCAATACCTGTCTTATCCGAGCGCCCGTCGCGTGCACCATTTTGGGCTTAGTGAATCCCCAACTCATGTATGGTAGGTGTAGGGGCCTTACTGTACGAAACTCCAGGTCTGGTCAAATACATACAGGTAGCCTCTCACTAACTCTTAAACTATTCGAATTTTACCATTACTCTGTGTGCATGAGGTGTAAGTTTTGCAAAGTTTATGTTATGCAAAACACATTATTGTTGTAGATAGTGCTTACAGCGCTATTTGGGTATGCGTAAGTTGTTTCAATGTAGTGAAGACATGTGTCCTAAAGTAGGCATTAATCCTAAAGGTTTGGAATGCCCTTTCTTAATGCTATCATCTTTAATTCTTAATAATATATTAAAAGGCGATAGTCCATATTCGTCCAACTACCGAAATTTTCACTTAAATTTTGCAAATGTATTATAGGAGTTACGTGAAATAAAAGAGCTGTTATTGTTCAATAAACAATTTTTAGACTTACACGTTGGTAACTTTTGCAGATGGCATTACTTATAACAAAAATGTTAATAATATTTCGTTTATTCCTATTTGTTATTTTTTGGCTATTTTTATATCTATAATAAGCATACTAGAGAGTAGACCTAATGGAAAGCGGTCAATTTTGCCTGTTGACATTTGCCACATAAAATGTTAGTTGCCAATGCAATTGCATCTTATAATGATATTCTTAAACTTCTCTTAAAGAGAGTCATGTTTGTACTACTAGAGAGTACTACTAGCAAGTAGTAAAGAACAGAATAAGATAAATATTTAAGGGGGCTCTAATACAACAAACGTGATTTTTGCAGTTTTATACTCAATTTTAATAATGACAACTAGTAGATGCTTGAAATATTCACAAAATACACTTATATATTAACTTTAAAAATAAATATTATTTAGTTGAGGCTCTCATACAAAACCGTGATATTTTGCTGTTTTTTTATAGGTTTTGGTACGGAATTCTTGTACTTGCCCGAGTTTTTAAAAATCTTTGTAAAGTTATTTTTAAGTCCAGAGCTAGTGCGAAATTATATTGTAAAAAAAGATGTAATGTATTCTTCATGGATAACAAAAAAGTCATCATTGTGAAGTCACAATTTACAATGATGATTAGTTTAAATTTGAGGCTAGAAATAGCAGTGCGCTAGCGTCACTTAGGGAATGCTGTTAGTGTATGACCATATTTGACTCGTGGCATACTTATCTTAATTACCTATTTGAAATTGTACCAGACAAAATATTGGTGGCTTTGAGCTTTAATGAGTATTTTATTAATTTCAGATCAGCGGTTGGCAATAAATCAAATGCAAACCAGAATCAGTTACGATTATCTGGAACCAGCTCCAAAGTCAGTAAGAATCATTTGTTTTAACATTTGTAAGCTTACATTATAGCACCTTGAGTTAGTTAACCAATAGTTTGACAGATTGGAAACAGCATTGAATAATGTTACATTATATTGGTATATCTGTTTTTATCTTAATTACTAAGATTCCTTGCTTTTGAAAACATTTTAAATATTCTATAGCAATTCCAAATTTTATCCATAGTTTACGTGCATGGCGTTATTTATTTATTTAATTAATACTTAAGTTTGCATTGTAATAATTGTAAGGTTACACACAAAACCATCGATGAGAGTAAAAGTTGCTGAGAAACAAAAAAACAATAATGTCATATTCTCTAGATATATCCAGTGTTCATCTGGTTGTCGCCCAATTTATTATATGATATTTCTGTAGTTATATAGTGAAATCTTTTTTTAACCAAATACTGAAAGAAAAAAGAAAAAATAAGGAAATTTATACAACAGGAAATGGTAAATAGCAATTCAGTTAAATATTGTTATTTGATTGCTCGAGATTCATTTGTTGGTTTTATTGTGAAAATCCAAAAGAATATTATAAAACAAGAAATGTTATATTACTAATATATAATCCTTTAAATATTATTAATATTTAGAAAATATTGATGCATTCTTAAATTTTCGTGGGATTTGACTTAAAAGAGAATTAATAATTTAAAAAACTTATTTATAAGTCGATTTGGGTTTCCACTTTTATACTACTTTCTTTAAATAATTAGTAAAAATCATGCATGAATAATAAAAAAATACAAAAAAAAATTGCAGACCAAAACACAGTTACGATGTAATAAATTTTATTAATTTGACTTCATCAACTGCAACAAAACATAAGTTTTTTTCAAGGAATCTTTATCATGCAAGTTTATCCTGTATAAATAACTATTTATCATATAGTTTTAATACATATTAAATAATATTTAAATTTAATTCCCTTAGTAAAAATATCCCACAAATTTTTATTAAAGTAAAGATATCCCACAAATTTTTACTAACTTGCCTGTCCCCATCAAGACCCGATTTTATTTTTTTAAGTTATGTCTCGCGTGCACTTGGAAAACCCAAAGCGCGCCTTTTAGGAATTTTATAATCGTTCTTGTAGTTTTAAACATGTCACTAGTTCTACCCCACTACTTGTATTTTTATTTACAAGTCTATTCTGTTTCTATAGAACTGCCTATTATAACATATTTTTTAATTTATCAACTAAAATTTATATCCTTGGACTTGATAATACATTCATTATTATTCTATTTTTAATTAGGTAATTCTCTTAAATTACGCCTGGATCAATTTTATTGTGTCAATTGTTCGTAAAAAAAAACAAGGAAAACAATTTCGTTTAGCCAAAAAAAAACTACATGAGTTAGTCTAACACTGGTAAGGCTTTACCGTCAGTGTTAGAATGATTACCTGACTAACACTGTTTGAGTCCTCCGCACATATTATTGGTAGGACCAGTAGACTGCATGAAGACTGCAAAAGAGAGTGATGGAATGTTGTAGGAAGTACAAGATGTGTCAGGTCTAGGAGGGATGGTGTATGAACTAAGTTTTCTTACTTCACAATAATGTAGAATTTGCTTGTTGGCAAGAAGGTTTGCCGGGGTTTGGTAGATTTAAAAAATGTATTTGATAGAGTGTGAATGACCCTTACTGCATACTATGCAGTCTAAATACTGGGACTGGATTCTAAAGTTGTGTTTTTAACTCAACTGTTTATTCTGTATCCGGATAACTATCTTTGAAGGAACACATTGAGGACTATGAAAATGCAGACTCATTCGCTATCTGCACCCTCTCATCTAGTAAACTGTTCACGTTATGCATACAATGCTGTACTTTTTGTGTCAACTCCATGTAAACTATAAATACTAATCACAGTTATGAAAAACGATTGTAATGCTTAGAATTAAATGTGAATAAAATCAAGGTACTGGTGTTTGAAAGGGAAGTAACCAAAGTGGACGTAAGGGTTTGATGACATAGTGTTAGAGCAAATGGACGAGTTTGGATGGCACGGATGTATGCTGACAAAAATGGAAGTAAAGATACTTAGAAAAAAGAGTTTTCAGCGAACACAGTGAACGGAGCGTTAGAAAAACTACTTAAAATCTTAAAAAGAAGAAGAAAACTTGGAATTAAACGTAGCTTATTTCACTCAGGAATAATGTACCCTCCTACTGGTAAAATAATTTTCAAAATCGGTTCCATTGTGCTCAAGGTTTTCACAATTTCAATTCACAAACTTACAAGCTTAATCTTTTTATATTATAAGTATAGATGTATATTTTAAATCAATTTTTTTATTTCAAATTAACCTTTAGGAGGCATTTTTAACAAGTCGTAATTTTTAGATTTTTTTATCATAGGTAACACATAAGTATACAAGCTTGTCGTTCCCCTGATGGAAACAGACAACGATCGCATATAGACAACAGAAATGTTACTGGTTTGTTGTATCCGTTTGGCTAGGATGGAATACCAAATACATAATTTTACTGTTTACCGAAATACGAAAGTAGCAAAAATTGGCGTGTGTGGCTTATAATAGGTAAGTCGGTAGTATGAAAGCCGAGAAGCCGAGACGACGTATCTGCCACCTAGTTAATAGTCGCGATATTAGTGCCAGATTAATAATACTCTTCTAGCCGTTTCGAGATGCAAAGGAGTAAGGCAGTTTGATCTTTTTTTTCGAAAGAGGCCCAAATCAACACAGACTACAGGATCGCGGCCACAATTAATCAAAAGTTTTTATTGTCAGATTCAAAAAACTGATATACTCGTATTTTATACTGTAACTACAGGAATTAACATACTAATATTTTTCTCAAGCAGGGTTGTTGTATGAGTTCTCATTTTTTTTGTATGAGTTCTCAGTTTTTTTGTTGTATATAAGTGTTTCCAAAGATTAAGATTACGGAATGCAGGGGTTAGGTATGGGTCTAGTTATGACGCGGCTGCATTTATCGGGCTACGGCGAAGTATTGCGCTAGCACGATGTATTGGGCTATCGTGGAACTGCATCACGAAGGGGCTTGACGCGTTACTGCAGTGATCGTCAAACGTGTGTTTGTGGCCGCGTTTGCGATCCGGTAGTAGTTTTAAAAAATGTTAACGTGTCAAAATAACTTGTAAAAAGTTTTATTGAATAAAGTTCTTCTGATTTCTGACGACATAGAAGCAATAGTATAATTACGATAAACAATAATAATATTAGCAAACTGTAATTAACCCGCGTATGTATGTTTAGATAACTTCATGTACACCGTATAAATCATACTTTGATTGACTTAGTGTATCGACGTATGCTATTTTATTTTGTTCTATGATAGAGAAAATAACATGACGATATAATCTCATGTTTATGAAGGAGTATTATAGGTTCGTAATCTTTGTGCGAATGAAACACAGTACACTTGCATTAAATTAAAGAATAAAAGAACGAATGTTGATGAATTCAGATTTTGAGAAGAAAAGAATTTAAGGAATGTTACAATATAATTGTTTGCTTTGTCGCGGGCCGCACAAATATAACCTGCGGGCCGTGGTTTCATACCAGTAATTTTGTGACGTGATTATGACGTAAGCAGTTGTCGCGATGTAGTTTGTGACATCACCGTGTTAGTGCAATATTTCGCTGTAAGCCGATATATGTTGCCGTGGGGTTACAAACAGTTTGCCTTAAACAATGTTTTAAGTTCGAGGTCCTTGGCCTAATTCACGTAATCAAGCGGTAAGCGAGCCGAAGCATTTAAGACACTTACACATTTTCTTACATATTATGCCACGCCGTAGCACGTCTCGACGTTCTATCGTGTTAATGTGTGTGAAAGCTCTAAACTCTTTGACTCAATTACGTGAATTGAGGGGCTGGCCTACAAAAGCTGGTCAATGTAATAAGATGCTTGTCAGAAAATAGGCTTACAATTGCATTTGGAAATCAGGGTAGTTATTTGAAGTAATATCTATAATAGATAGCGCGTAAGGATTATGGTAGGTGATGTAGTGTTAGATATATTTCTTGGATATACTTTTAGCAGAGAGAGAAAGTGACCATGCTGATTTAGATGGTTGTTTGCAGGGACGATAAAACTAAAGGATATCTTATAAATTGTAATTATTTCATGTTAAAATTCAATATTATAGGTGGATAACATTGATTTTTATTTTTCAGGAGCCATCTAGAGAAACCCTCACTATGAAAGAGAGGTTAAAACGGAAGATGCAAGCACAATTAGCGAAACAACGTGAGTTTAGAATCTTTTAGTTTATAATAATATTACTAGCTGTGCCTGCGACTTCGTCCGCGTGGAAAATTTTCTAAAAGTTCCGGGGTTTTACCCGTGTAGTTCCCATTCCCGTGAGATTTCCGGGATAAAAACTGTTCTATGTCCTTTCTCGGGTCTCAAACTATATTTGTACAAATTTCATCCAAATCGGTTCAGTGCTTTAGGCGAGAAGAAGATACAGACCGACAGAATTACTTTCGCATTTATAATATTAATATGGATGTGATATCAGATATGTGTTCTTGTTAGTAATTTAATTACACATTTTATTAGGAATTCATCAAGCGGGCTTTACTAAATTTTAAATTAACATTGATAAAATGATTAAATTGATAACATTGATTATCAATCGAGCAGTTTTTTTCTGTATATATTTAAAATGTATGAAGCTTTTTTCTAGTGATGTAGCGGTCGAAAGTCGATTGAAATGCATTAAACGCAGTAACATTTTATTTTTCTTTACTGTTTTTTATATAAATTGTAGCAATTTCATCCTCCTTCATCAAATTAGAGTGATAACTTTGTTATTTTAATAGGGTAAATAGAAACAATCGAAGGTAATAGCAAAGGTTACAACTATGCTAGGGTTAAGATCGTTTGATTAGGAAAAATTTTACATTGTGTAATGATAAATGAAGTTTAAAATCGGGAAATACAACAATCGAGATTTATTAAAAATTACTCAGTGCTCAAAAAATTGTGTGTGGATTCATACGTACACGCACAAAATGTGTGTGTATTTATTACTTCTTTGCACCGATATTGTTTGATTTGATGGATTTGACATTTTGTATACTGGTAGTTTGTTCATACATTTGTT
Organism: Apodemia mormo; assembly: GCA_036924255.1. Lineage (NCBI taxonomy): Eukaryota > Metazoa > Arthropoda > Insecta > Lepidoptera > Riodinidae > Apodemia > Apodemia mormo. The sequence goes on from JAUPFN010000016.1 coordinate 23,447,415, forward strand.
GTTATATGAGACTTTAATCACGCAGTGGGTTGCGTGACGGGTCAGTAGTTTAAAGCTATATAAGTAGTGTGTTAGTAAGTGTGTGTGTAGCGGTGTGTGCGTGTGTGTTGCAGTGCGGCTGGACAAGCGCGCGGAGGCGCTGCGGCTGGAGCGCGAGCGCGGCCGGCAGGCGCGCCGCGACGAGGAGATGCGCGAGCTCGCCATCAAACTGCGCCGCAGGTACACACGCACGCGCACACACACACACCACACACCCGCACGCACACGAGACATACACACAGACACACACATACACATACACACATGCACACACACGCACACACAGACACGCACAGACACACACACACACACACACACACAGACACGCACAGACACACACACACACACACACACACACATACACGCACGCACACAACGTTTTTCTCGTCACGGGAATCACAAATATCGCTATAAGATGATTTCAATTTACATTGTATTGTTCTGCGCACGTGTACCTCCCACTGAAGATGCTTCGGTGCAAATGCTGGGGTCTTCTTTATTTTCCGAACCTTCACTTCACATTCGCAGAATCACAGTTTGATATCATCTTTGAGTTATGGATTTCCGCAAAGTAACACCTTCTATAAAATATCAATACCATTGTTGAACTTGAAAAATTTGTTGAAAGGCACAGAGCATTCCAACACGAGTAATACCTTTAACCCCCTGCTACGTCAACCGGCGTAGTACCTACTAGAATGTAATCGAAGTATAACAATTTCATTGATGAACTGGCAATAGATTGTTTATGAACGAATTTCAACGGAATAACAACATTACGTAAACAGAATGTAAAAGTTGTTTAGAAATTATGATATCCTCAAAATTGTCATGTGTCTTCACCATTGGGTATCTTGGGTTTATTTGTTTGGGTACAGCCTAAAAAAGACCATATTTTATTAATTAAGTGGATACATTCTCTGGCACTCTGTACATACTTAATAATTTGTTTGGTGTTCCGGTTTGGAAAGTAAGATAGCCGGTAGACTTACGAAATTGACATTGCCATCCCGCCACATGGGTAGCAACGCGCGGTTGTTTATCTTTCCATCAGAAGAGTCATATGTTTGCTATGTAATGTAATATAAAATATACAAACTATTCCCATAATGTCAATATCAGTAGTCATGTCAGCTTAGCATCGCATAGCTGACTTAATGTGGCATGGTTGACATAGCGCAGCAAGGTCAGCTTTAAGTAGCCAAGTGACCGCCTCGTTGGTCGAGTGGTTAGCGACCCTGACTACGCAATCTACGAGGCTCGGTTTCGATCCACGACGGGAAAAAGCATTTGTGCGATAAGCATAATATACTTGTATTTCCAGGTTTGGGTGTTTATTAAATATATTCTTGTATTTATATGTATTAGTATCGTTGACTAACACCCATAACACAAGCAAATAATTTGTTTACTTTGGGGTTAGATCAATAAGTGTAATTTGTCCTGTGAATTTATTTATTATTTGCAAAGGACAATTAAGCAAGGTGATATCGATCTAATATGGTAAGGTCGGCTTTGCAATGGCGTTAAAAGGAAACATATTTTATATTTTATCCTCTACCTATGTACAGGCAATGTTCTTTCGCTTTTTCATATAGAAGATCTAAGAAATTCATCACACTATTGATATTCCAGCGCAAGCATTTGACGACCGTTCCCAGCTAGTTAGCTAGTAGAATAGTAAGATAAATGTATGCTTTTGAAACTAGCACAATCGAACGCTCACGTTAAATTATATTAATTTACTAGATTGACAATGCAGAGTTCTGCATTGTATCGCCCGGGTCTGGTACTGCCGCCTTACCTATTCCTGCCACAATAGCGTCAGTGCTAGTCACTCTCGTGTTCTGGTTTGGAGGGTAATGTAGCCGTTGAACGTATGTATGTGGCATTAGACCTCGCCACAAGATAGCAACGCACTGTTGACAACTTTGTTGTCTGTAGGCGATGATTTCTCTTTCTATTAGGAGACGCATCTGCTTGTTTGTTATCTATAATCATAATTTAAAAAACGTTATTTATCTTTCCTTTCTAATTTCTACCAGCGTTTATACTACCCGTGCGCTTAATGAATGGTATTGAAAATGGCGTCGCCTCTGTTCACCTCTCACTTGCACACTCTCGCTATCTATACTTACACTCGCCGGTACGGACAACTAAAAAATCCGCATATTGTGCACCAGTCCATTATCGCTATATTTGAGCTTGATGCGTTCTGAGAGTTTTTTGTTAATTAATACTATTTATTTATTTTGGTTGTTAATATTGGTGTTAGAGTTTATTTGTTATTATATTGTTAAGTGTTGTTCGTTATTTAGTGTTTTTCATTGTTATGCTCCTTGTTGAGTAATGAATATAAACGTCGGAAATTGTTAAATAGTGATACACGTAAAATCGTGTATTGCAGTATAATAATGCAAGAGCACTAATGGCAACAGGATTGGCAAATAATATCATCACACGAATTAAAAAAGAATATATAAACTTAGTTTACCTAGCTATATTGCTTGCACAAAACTATTTGAATATTATTAATAAATTTAAACACAGGAAAATTCGATCAAACATTTTTTATTAGCCCATTGACTACTTATCTTTTAAACCACGGTAATATGAATAATTTAGGCTACTTATTTTAGACATTACTCACGCGGACGAAGTCGCGGTCACAGCTAGTAGTTCAAAAATTAAAAACAACTGCAGCTGTGTACGTTCTTTTGTTTCTCAATTGTCTATTCTTATCATATATCTCGATTGTCGTTTTCATGCGTACCAAAGATTCTAAGAAATTGGTTCTTTTTGTTTATTGTGATTAAATGACACATGTTTACCTCAATTACTACATTAACTTTAGGTTGCTATGCACTGTCTATACTTATTTGTATAACAATATGTATTATGTGCACATATTTAGTATGCATTGACTATATGTAGTTGCCTAAATTTAGTTGCTCAAAGGTAGCTCTCCTTACTGTGGATCTTCACAAAATTTTAAACTGTAAATATGGCGAGTGAGTGAATGAATATCTTTGGGTTTGAAGAAAAGTGCTTATAAATAAGCCTCTTTTATTCTCCCCGTTTAACGACAACAGCTCTCAAAACGTCATAAATTACGCAATCTCTTAAGTGTCGCTATATAAAAAACTCTGTTATGTGTTAATAATTTGTTCCGTTTTAAGCCATTTTTAGATTTTTACATTGTTTTTAAGTTTTTAAGAACAAATAGTAGACGGAAGTCCTATTTGTTCAATTTACTACTTTAATACATATTATATCGCTATATAAAACTGTTGTAAGCAGTAGTCGCTGTAGATCTCGTGTATGCTGATGGTACAGGCATATTTGGCCGCCATTTCTAATCCCATTCTTTATCTGCACGGGTAGTACTTGTCTTAACCCGCATAGCAGACACCGCAACAATGTTTATGTATGATGTATGATATATTTATGTATAGGTCAAACGCCTACGCTGGAAAAATATTAATGTAAAAGGAGTCCTAAACTTAGTATTCATTTAGAATGTGGAATTTTTATTATAGGCAGCGTGAAATGAGACATCAGCAGTATCGGCGTTCGAGCGACGAGGATTCCGACGGAAGTAGAAGTGGATCTTCCTCAAAGTATAATCATATAATTATTTATTAATAAAATTTAGAAGTGCGTGTCATTCTCCCTGACCGGTTTTAATGAAATTTGTTTAGAACTTATAAGGTCGACTGATGTTCAGTCATAATTGGCCTCATAGGTCGCTCTTTTCAAAGCAGATCAGCAAGGGTCTTGTACTTTTAATGGAAACTTTAATGAAACAAACAAACTATGGGGAAATAAATTAATTTACAATAATTTGAAGTGTTTAAAAATTATTATAATGTATATAAATGCTTAGTATTTTTTGGTTTGTGTTTATTTCTTGGACACGGTCCATAGCCAAAACATTAATAGTTTTAAAGCCTTAGTAATTAATATTATTTTTTTCATAAAATTATAAATAGTTTGTATTATAAAGAGAAGTAAAATGTTGAGCCTTGACAATATCTAATTTTATTTTTCATATTTATTAAAAATTCTTAAAAAAAATAATCTCACTATCTTAACGCGACATAATAATTACATAGAGAGAATTAACGATATAATTCGTAAAAAATTAAATATTCGTAAATACTAACGTAAATACTTATAAAGTTAGGTACACAAAGACCGCGGTCCATCTATTAATGAAGCTTTATTTTAAAATTATATTAATATATTAATTTTCTTACATATAGACTTTCACCTATACCAGAAAGAAGACGAAGTGATAGAAGTATATCTAAAAGTCCTCCCCCGAGCGTAGAAAAAGCACCTATGCATCAGAAAGAAATATCACCACCACCATACAGGCCGAAATATTCAGAAGGGGGTGAAAATTCACACTATTCCAGACGACGCTATCACGATAATGCAGAACCGTATAGAGAAGTCAGGAAATTTGATGATGAACGACAAATGCCACCAAAATTAGAAAGATATGGTCGTGATTATAGATCTCAAGATAACCCTACTTATAGACATGATAGTTACGAGAAAGGCCAAGGTCCTAGTTGGAGGCGGCCTTATGATTCCAGGGAACAGAAGGGATACAGAGGACAAAATTCCAGGTTTACGGAACAAACTTACGATGGTCCTTCGAGCTATAGGGATAGAAGTGGATCACCAGGCAGAAGAAGTCCTGGCAGCTATAAGAATAAAGTGAAACTTGTCGATTATTAACGGAGTAATAGTGAATGAAACAACAAAATATATGTACCATATTTATATAGGTTTAAAGCAATAAAATGTATTCATACATTTGATTTTGTTTCTTTTTTTTAATTTCTTATTTAACAATATGTACATGTTCAAATTAGTGTGTTATTGTAATTATAATTTACATTACTACACAGTATATCAGCCCGCTGAGTATAAACGTGATACTTCGCGCAAGATAAGAGTTTTGACCAGTGAGAAGTAATTATATCCAAGGATTTAAAACATTATCAGATAACAGAACTTATTTTACGATACTTAACGTTATTACTGTAGCGACACCTCAGTAACAAAATTATTTTCAAACACTATATATATTGTTACTTAAATACCAGAACGAAACAATCGATTGAATAACGTCATTAAACAGTAACAAATTGTGTATCATTTTTGTGTAACGCAATGCTTGAAAATAACGTTATGTCATGCCGCGAGCAATAACGTTACCACATAATACCGATATTTAAACCCTTGCTTATATCTCGTTTATTCGACGCGACGGTCCTTGCAAAATATAAAACTTTCTGAAAAATCCTAATGCTTAACGTGTATAGTAAACGGTATTTATGTAGCGGTTTTGCGATATGACTGTAAACGAGGAAGAAACATCGATAATTTTATTTCTTGCATATAGTACTGGTTTTGGCCATCTGGAATAGCGTTGAATGATTGGTTGGTTTTCCCCCGTATTGATCCGGGTCCGGATTCGGGACTGAATGAATAGATAAACTGTCGTTCTGCCAGGCAGGTCGTAAAAGCGACCGATTGGCTATATGTCTCACTACCATTATGACTACTAGGTGGTAGGGTTCTGCAACGTCTCGCCCGGGTATTTGGTACCTTGGTGCCTTCCCTATTTCTGCCGCAATAGGATCAATGCTTATCCTTGTGTTCCGGTTAAGAGGGTACAATATACTGTACACTTATGCATGTGGCATTGCCATCCCGTCACACGGATAGACACGGACGGACTATAGGCATTTGTTTGTAATAAATCCATACATAGGCCCCTGCATGGGGAAGGGGGGTTCACGACACCCATGACCCCCTGGATCCGCCCGTACTTAACATGTGGTACCTATTTAATGTGGAGACATCGTTTGCTTGTTATTTTTTGTTGTAAACAATTTTGATTAATAAATTATTATTATAAGGTAATAAATTATTATTGTAATTGTAGCTAAAAATTACGTTGTATATTAAAAATTGTAACCAGCTCTTGGTTACATAATATAGCCCTTGTGGAAAAAATTTCTCGGATAAAAGTAGGTAAATAACTTACAAAGTGAAAGTAACAGTTTATGAATGTTTATTTTTATTTAAAAAGTCGAAAAAAGTCTTACAAAGTCGGAAAAACTCGGAGTAATTCCAAAATTTCGGACTCTTCCAGAAGAGTTATTCAGTGTTAATAAATCTTGCAACGTTTATGGGTACTAAAAGAAATATATTAAAAGTTATTAATACTACGAAAGTGTAATAAAGGGGAAAAAATATAACTAATACTTACCCGGTTTTCCGTTTAAGAATTTGAAACTTTCTTCTTTGTTTAAAAAAAGGTTACCGTTACTGTCGATCAATATTATAAACTTTGTTTCTTCAATTTTTGATAATTATTATTAAAATCTATTATATCACAACGTTATTTGCCAATTTTTATTTTATTGTACTTTTATTACATAAATATATTTATAAATTAAGTAAAAATTAAAACACATGATCTAATTAGCTTTTGACAGGTTGAGTCAGTGTTGCCAGAGAAAAAGTCAATCTTTCGTCCTTAAAGCCTCCTCTACACTACTCGCGAAGTTCCTCGGCGAAGTACTCGGCCGAAGTTGACTGAAGTCCGCGGTGCTACACTACACACTCGTTCAACTTCGCGAGGAGCGCATTCGTGTAGCGTTACCGGTACCCTGCGGACGTTTATTATAATGGACGCTCAAGTAGCAGCTGCCGTAGCAATGTGCTCTCTAGCGTATTATAACTACGTGCATACTTATCTCACGAAGAAGACTAAAAAGAAAAGAAGAAAAAGAAGATGGTGGATGATCGCAATGCATCGGAACAGAACTAGGTAGGTAATATTTATTTAAATAATTAGGATTTCTAATAAGTTAAAGTACATTACATGGCAAGTTAATTAACTGTATTTTTTTTTACAGACGTACTATGGAACAACAATTTCTTGAACTCATACAAGAACCATCAGGAGAATTTGAAAATTTCCACCGAATGTCATTGGACGATTTTAATTTATTACTTTCTAAAGTCGAACCCTTAATCGCTAAACGAGACACTCATTTAAGAGAAGCTATACCTGCTAAGATTCGATTATCAATCACCTTGAGGTTTTTGGCAAGTGGTGACAGCTATAGATCTATGCACTATTTATTTAAAATTTCAAGCCAGTTGATTTCAAAAATTGTAGTCGAAGTCTGTGAAGCTTTGAACGAGGAACTCAAGGATGAAATAAAGGTAAAATTTTAATATTTATGACATATATTTATTAAAAGTTTAGGTATGTACAATTACAAAAATATCAGTGAGAATAAGAATAAGAATAATTTCATACATTACGAGTCATTATATGCCTGATATATTAAATCACTCTGATGTGTATTATCTTCTGGACAATCAGATTGAGTTTGGGTCTCTGGTATATGCAAAATATATTGAACATCGTTAGATTGATCTGATTGAATTTAATCCAATCCAAATTTGTGAGTGTATATGGGTTCTGTATACTATATGCATTTGAGTGCGCGTATATGCAGGAGTACTGTATGTGTATGTAGGAGTGTGAGTGTATGTCTCTGTATTTTATGAAAAATACATGAGTGCTACAATTAATCGGCTTTTTAATTATTTATATACAATTTGGGTGTCAGCTTTTAATGAAATTGACCGTGTCTTTTTACATATTATTTGATGATAATATTTTTTATATAATATACTTTTTATTTACAGATGCCGTGCAATGAGCAGCAGTGGTTGGAAGTTGAAAACGGATTCAAGGAGAATTTTCCACATGCCCTTGGCGCAATGGATGGAAAGCATATTGTTATACAATGTCCGGTTAACTCTGGTTCTGAGTACTTTAATTATAAAAAGACGTTTAGTTTAGTACTTTTAGCTTTAGTCGACAGTAACTATAACATTATGTATGCTGACATTGGTAGTCAAGGTAGGATCAGTGATGGAGGTGTACTTAAAAATTCTTCGTTATGGCAAAAAATTGCATCTAACGGGCTTAATCTTCCTAAGCCAAGTCCATTATCCGGAACGGATCATGTCGAAATTCCCTACGTTTTTTTGACAGATGGAGCATTTGCTTTACATAATAATATAATGAAACCATATCCTGGCAACCATGATATCAATTCACCGAAAAGGATTTTCAATATGCGCTTGTCAAAATCTCGAGTAGTAGTTGAGAATGTGTTTGGTATTTTAGCATCCAGGTTTAGAATATTCAGAAAGCCAATTGATTTGGATATTCATAATATCCCAATTATTACAATGACATGTCTCTTATTGCATAACTTTCTCAGAAAAAGTAATAAATCATCCCGTATATATATGCCTCCTGGTACTGTAGATATGTATGATGATAATGGAGTTTTAATTCAACCCGGGTCTTGGCGGGCAGACTTTGATAATAACTGTGCTTTGAGAGATATTACACAAGTACCACGCAGATCACCATTATCTGCCGTTCAGATAAGGGATTACTTTACAAATTATTTTCAATGTTTATAAATAAACACAACGAATATAGGGTCATTTCGCCTGTTCGTTACCACATTAACTACATACTTTTTATATTAAAACTAATGCAGAGACATTATTATGTTCTCCTTAAAGCAAGCAACTGCACTAAATGGACGCAAACTGGCGAATCGACCTTACTGTAATCTGTACTTTAGTAATAATAAAACAAGTTATTGATAATAAAAAACTTACCGTGGTTATTGTTTGTTTACATTTATACACGGACCCCAAAAAGCTGTTCATGAAATCAAAGGCGAACCAAACTGGACGATAAACATCATCTGCGCCGGCACCACTTTTTAAGGAAGCTTCCATTTTTCTGTAGTAGCCCCTGTATGTCGCAAAAAGTGAATCCTTTTTTTTCTTCAATTCTTCAACTGGTATTTCCAAAACGTCCCGAATACGCACCCAAGCATCATTTACTTTTTTCTTGTCCTTATGACCTTTCCCACTGGGGTCCCAAATAAAAGGCTCTGCTTGAAGTGTTTCAAGGAACAACATAGTTTGCTCCTGTGACCACTGTATGCCGCTCATAATAGAGTCTCACACGCACATCAACGAAAAAATCTATTAAACACACGTGCGTTCACAACGGCGTCTTGACGCGTACTGAAGTCGGCCGAGTAGTGTATAGAGGTACTAAGAGCACGTGTCAGAGGCCTAGTAGCATATCAAAGCAGTCAAGAATAACGACGTTAATAAGTCGGCGATTGCTAAACATCTACAGCTGTAGTCGGGCCGTAATCACTGGATGGAATTTCATAGGCCACGCGTATTTTCGACAGAACGCCATATTACATTCCACGGCTAGTGAAAGAAGCCATTGAAATCAAAAAACATCCAAATTTCAACCGGGAAGACGCACGTAGTACGTCCTTGATAAGTTTTCTTGGCACGTATTGATTTTTGAAAAGCTGTATATTTTGGAAACGATGATCGATTTGATCTTTCAAATGGCATTCAACTCAATTTAAATATTGCTTTAGCTAAAAAATCGGTAGGTTCAAAAATTTCGAAGCAATGTCAAAAAAACATTTTCGTCTATGATAGATCCCAAACAAATTTACCGATTTTTATCCAATTAACGGTACTTGGCGCAGTTTTTAAAGGAGAAACGATGATAAGATTTTGAAGTCAATCGGTATATTAGCCTGAAAGTTATTTCCAAAATATTAAGTAACTTTGCTAAAGAAAACGTAATTTTAATATTTGAAAAGTTGTAACCTTTGAAAATAAGGTTCGGTTTTGATTTTTAAAAGGGCATTCGACGTAATTTTTATAGTATTAAAATATCGTAGAATACCAAAAAATAATTGGTTGAAATATTTCGAAGTTATGTCGAAAAAACACTTTTTTCAAAATTTTCGTCAACGATTACTTCCAAACGAATAAACTGATTTTGAGGCAATTTATGCATTAGATGTATTTTTTTGAGGAATAGTTTTTGTACTCAATCGGTACATTAATCTGGAAGTTATTAAAAAAAAATTGTTTCGTCACAATTTGTTTAGGGTATTTTCAAAATTTCTCAAAATCTCTTAGGCCCATTTGGTACAAAATTTCAGGAAGTATAAGTTGAGCGGAATCCAATCGAATGCCACCAACCGCGTTTCAATCGGTCCAGGCGTTCAAAACTTATGAGTTGTTGACACACACACACACTCACACACACACACACACACACTCACACATACATACAGACATACTGACGTCATCGCGAAAATAGTTGAAAATAAGCCCACAAAACGCGGACATATGGTGAAAACTCCATTTTTGAAAATCGGAGCAAAATCAGTAACCTTCCTATCTACATACGTAGTGGGAAGTTAAAAAGTACAAGTGTTTTAATAGATTAATATTGTATTAAACAGGAGTGAATGAAAATGAATTAAACAAAATAAAACTATCACGCCAAAGCTTAAACCTAAAAGTGCGATATTTTTTTAGTAAAATGTACCACTAAAGGGCACAGATCGTCGCCTAGTGTAGCTTTGTAGCATTTTTACTCGTTATTTGACCCTCCCGTTGGTCGAGTGGTTAGCGACCCTGACTACGCAATCAACGGGGCTCGGGTTCGATCCCCGACGGGGACAAGCATTTGTGTGATGAGCGTAAATGTTTGTATTTCTGGGTTTAGGTGTTTATTATATATATTCTGGTATTTATATATTATGTATTTCTATGTATTAGTATCGTTGACTAACACCCATAACACAAGCAAATATTTGCTTACTTTGGGGTTAGATCAGTAAGTGTAGTTTGTCCCGTGAATATTTATTTATTATTATTTATTTATTTATTTTTATAATAGATGGCGTTAGCAGTAATAAAATTCTAATACAAAATGTATTTTCTATTTTTTTAATGTTTATGAAATAGCATTTCAATGGTAGATAATATATCTAGACATTAATTTAAACCACCACGTCAAAGCCCAAACCTTAAAGTGGGATACTTTTTCAGGAAAATGTACCACAAAAGTGCATAGAAAGTCGCCTAGTGTAGGGCTCGCTTCGCTCGCCATAATTATACTGGCTGTTGCCCAAGACTTCGTCCGCGCGGACTTCGTTTACTCCGCACAGCACCTCCCCCGTAGGTGACAGCTTGATAATATGTAGCCTATATGTTGACCCGACCTGTTAGTAATAGTCATGCAAAATTTGAAATAAATCCATGTAGTACTTTTTGAGTTTACCCCGGACATAGGAGTAGTGTAGCGGAGGCTTTAAGGACGAAAGATTGACTTTTTCTCTGGCAACACTGACTCAACCTGTCAAAAGCTAATTAGATCATCTGTTTTAATTTTTACTTAATTTATAAATATATTTATGTAATAAAAGTACAATAAAATAAAAATTGGCAAATAACGTTGTGATATAATAGATTTTAATAATAATTATCAAAAATTGAAGAAACAAAGTTTATAATATTGATCGACGGTAACGGTAACCTTTTTTTAAACAAAGAAGAAAGTTTCAAATTCTTAAACGGAAAACCGGGTAAGTATTAGTTATATTTTTTTCCCCTTTATTACACTTTCGTAGTATAGTATATATAGTATAGTAACTTTTAATATATTTCTTTTAGTACCCATAAACGTTGCAAGATTTATTAACACTGAATAACTCTTCTGGAAGAGTCCGAAATTTTGGAATTACTCCGAGTTTTTCCGACTTTGTAAGACTTTTTTCGACTTTTTAAATAAAAATAAACATTCATAAACTGTTACTTTCACTTTGTAAGTTATTTACCTACTTTTATCCGAGAAATTTTTTCCACAAGGGAGTGATTTAAATATACTGTCTGAAAATATCTCGGTAAAACCTCTGCTTAGGCGCACATATTTGTCAAACGCGGAGACAACTTGCATTCGGCTGACACGGCCAGTTAGAAAGCAGTGACTAGTTATGGATTAACAAAGAAGCAAATAGGTATTGTGTATGTCATATATTATAATTAGTTTCACTCGACGAATTTAGGTCAATATGTATTTCAGTCTTAGTGTATGCAGAACGCTGTGTGGAATTTTAGGAACTAGGCTGTCCCAGGCTGTTTTCAAAGTCGCACATTTAGAGCAACAAGAGAGCACTTTCCAAACGCGCGTTCTTAAATGTGTTAAGATAGTAGGTACTCGCGTTTTATTGTTCTGTGTTGGAACATATTACAGTCGGTAATAAATCATGAGTCCTGTCCTAAACACCAGAGATGTTAATGGTGTGTTGCTACCTTGTGGCATAGATATGCATAAGTTCGGCTATTGGCTTTCGTACTTATCGGAACGGAACACAACGAACTGCACAAGTAGTGTCGCTATTAGTCGTGGGCGTTTAAACGACATAGGCTTAAAAAATTAGGCTTTTTAAAATAAGCCCATAAGCGCGTTTACAGATTTAAGCTGTTTTCCTTTAAACGTTGATATTTAAGATACAAAAAAAAGACTATATTAGCATGATTGAAGAAAAGTAACCTTATTTCAATAAGGTTAAAAATCAAAATAAAATAGAATAAATAACCTTATTTCTATACTCTAAGACTCAATACAATTTTTCATTTTATTGGATTAACAACCTTATTACTATTCACATAAGAAACGATAACAATTTGGATTGGTTATCGTATTAAGCGGCTAAATTATGTTCTACTTGTTTACCCAATATTTGTGTCGAACTGACAATGCTCCGTTTTTGGTTGGTTAATACTTTTTACAACGAATTGACAACGTTTTGTCAAGATCCAGTCGGTACGCTTTTCGTTGTTGAAGAAATTCGACGAGCTCATCAATTGTTTATTTTACTCATAGACTAATATTATATACTGAGGATTTTACTTAGTGCGCGTACGAACATGACATGAATCCCTTTACAAGTTTTCAAAGTAATTTGTTTATATTAATTATTGAAATTAGGTTATGGATAAAAAGTATATATTGTGTTACTATTCATTTCAGACAATCCCAAGCCTGAAAAGTACGAAGGGAAGTTGATTGATTGAAATAGTATCTTATATATAAAATTCTCGTGTTACAATGTTTATTACCATACGCCTCCGAAACGGCTTGACTGATTTTTATGAAATTTTATATGCATATTCAGTAGGTCTTAAAATCGGCTACTGTTTATTTTTTTATACCCATATAAAAGTTGTCCACCCCTAACATTATTTTTTACTTTTAGAACAAATTTATTTTTTTTATTTTTTTATAATGTGGCATTAAAAATACATACAACCCTAATATTCACCCTTCTATCATCAACCTCTCTTTTTTTAATTTAATAATTTATATGACAAAACAACGTTTGTCGGGTCAGCTAGTATTGTATAATAATTTGTATTGTATTTGATAACACGTCATTTTTATAAGCTAGTAATAAGTAATAGTACTAACAAAACCACAAAACATTGAACGCTTTTTTCAGCTCTCGGCTTTATCGGTCGCCACTAATTCACTTAAATCTTCGTCTTATAATCGACCTTCTCAACGATCAACAACTTTTGTTTAAAATAGCGTTAAAACGAAAAGCGCTTTTTTAAGCACGCTTAAAAGTATAAGCAAAACGTTTAAACGTGTTAATAATTAAAAGCCGTTTATCACATCTCTAGTCGCTATTGCGGCGAGAATAGGTAAGGCGTGATTCTAAATACGGACGAGACGTTTTAGAATTCTAACGGCCGGTTTCCGAAACGCAAATTAATTTTAACATGCAATAAGTCTGTGTTTAACAGATCATTTGCTTGTAAAAAATATGTTAAACACAGATTAATTGCTTGTTAAAATGAATTAGCGTTTCGAAAACCGGCCGTATATCTACATATAGCATAAAGGTTTTCCTTCCAAAGGAGACAGAAGCCATATGAGCAAAATTTAACACATTCAGCCCATGTGGCTTCGGGCTCCTTTTGAAAGTATCAGACTGGAAATATTGCATTTTCATTGATCTTGACGTCCGATACTAAGCACGGACTGGCGCATGCAACGTACGGCAACGCAAATCATAAAGAATATACTACTTTATTTAGTCTTCTGCATCAGTGCAGTGACTGGTCAGATTGTCTTCTGAAGGATCCAGCTCACTGTGACGGGTCGCAACGGGTCAGTGCGGGCCGCATCGCAACACAGCACATTTCTGTATTTATTTTTAAATTTCACTCTCCTTTGTTGATCACCATAACGTGGATCTTGCAAGATATATAACTCTTTGTGGCTTTGAACTAAAATTATTTATCGTTCTTTTCAGTGAAAAATTAATACTATAAAAACTCGTTATAGCACATTGGCGACAGGGCGCAGCGGGCTGGCCGAAACGCATCGCATTTAGCGGAATCCGCCATTAAAAAATCTGCTCCGATGCGTCCTCCCGTAGTGTGCGATATTCATATAAAATGTATGATTCAGCGATCTAGTTGGATTTTTGCGATGCGTCCTGGCCCGTCGCTGCCCGTCATAATGTGCTCGAGCCTTTATGAGTAGACGATCAACGTTTTTTAACTTTATGTAAGATGTAATCTGGCCTTTTCCAAGAGAGTTAAGGGCGAGAGTTGAGACTATGAAACAATATTTACTAAGGAAAAGGTTAATGGTTATTTGAGGTATTGCAAAATACAATTAAATGTCTCTAAATATGATAGTTCCCTAAATCAAAGTCTTCCTTTTGATTTGAATTCAGTCTAAGCACTTGACTAATCGCTGAGTGTATCGACGTCAACTTCTTCGTTGTCTTCATTGGCAGTGGAGTCCGGGTCCCGAACAGTGCCAGTCCCGCCGAGACCCGTGCGTCCTTCTTTCGTGTGGCGCCATTTCATGCGACGATTTTGAAACCAGACTTTTACCTGTAAATTTAAATGCCTGTGTTACAAAATCTCTGAATGTAAGTTTTATCTAAGACAGTTTTTTAAATGTAATCATATAAAAAATGTAATCAAAATATACATTACAATGTTATCTAAATATACAGACATGTTTATAATTTTGTTTTATAGATTTCTTTCTCTAATTTTGACTGCATCAGCAGAGAGCACTTATCATACCCGCTGTAGAAATGCGCACTATTTGTAGATTTAAAAAAGTTGATTACGAGCTGCCGAGTAGAATATATTATAGAAGTAACATTACCTAGCGTTTTGTAATCTCTATAATATAGTTGACTCGAATGAAAACAAGTAGAATATGTGTCATTTATGACATTGGTCCATAAAAATATAATTATTGATATCTGTAATCAAATTATTTCCATTTAGTTTTATTATTAATATAAATAATTAAGTATCAATATACAAATTAAAATCAGTTATCATCTATTACTGCTTTTTGATACAAGCTAAAGCAATAGGAATTAATTATAATTTTATGGACTTAATTAATAGAACAATTTTATGGATAGCTGGTCCATATCAGTTTTCTTACGGGGATCAAATGCACGATTTTATATTTAACTAGCTGACCCGGCAAACGTTGTTTTGCCTTACATATTAGAAATCCATAGCGGACAAACAACGTGACACTTAATTTATATAAGTCTACGGGATTAAACTTTATATGGTGGTTAAGTATTCTTAAATTTTCTTATTTTCCGCGCAATTTTCTTAATATTTTTTTTTATAAGAACCTTCTCCTTACAATTACAAACACAACAAAAAAAAATTACCGAAATTGTTCCAGCCATTAAGGCGTGATGTCGTGACCAAGGAAAATAGGGATTGATTTTTATATATATAAAATTATGTCAACTAGGCTAGTTAAACAACTCATTTAATACGTTAAATTCAAATTGTGCTAGGAATATATTTAAAAAAATAAATATTTTTACCCCAATTCAAGATTGTGCTATCTTATCAAATATCGGTAACATTTCACATCTTGATATATGGGCCTGATTTTAAATAATAAATCAACTGTTTTCCTGCTAGGTATCTCATAAAAGGCTAGACAAATCTAATACCTAGGTACGTCAACTATAGCTCAGAATATACCTATGTGTCAACTATAATGCCGAACTTTACCATCTAGTTAGTAAATAGAAGTTACGATGTTAACGATGAATCTGAGGCTTTTTCCTTCTATAGAGATGTTCTTAAAAAGCTTTAAAATAGACTTCTTTACACTCCGGTGAAATGTTACATTTAAGGTTACGTCTGTAAGAGAACGCAATTTTATTTTTTTTCTGTGTAGGGGGAGTTGTATATGCTTAAGTTAAAATTTGTAGGGTCATCACCCTTGTCCCCCGGCCGTCACCTTAGAAAGAAGGCTGCTGAGGGCTTGACGCTGTATCTCGTCAATTAGCAACCCTACAGAAAATTCGATAAGACATTATTTGTAGCAAATTAAATTGTCTACAACTTTATTACTATTATCTTAAAATAAAAAATAAACAAAATAATTTTCAGCGAATAATATCTACTACAAATTTGTTTTTCATTCATTTATCTATCTGGGTTTCACAGCGCTCCGAAGTTGATCGGGATTGATGACTCTTGAATATAAATAAGGATACGATAAAACGAACTTATATATTTTTTTATTAATATAATTTATCATTTTCTTAACATTCCCATGTTATTAATTTATCATCGAACATTTTGCCCAAAGAAATGTTAAGAAAATGATAAATAATATGAATTAAAAAATATATAACAGAAAACTAAGCGTAATGTTTCGTTTTTGTATCGTATTCTTATGAGTATTCAAGAACCTGGAGTATTCAAGAACCCGGTCAACTTCGGAGCGCTGTAAAATCCAGATAAATTAATGAAAAACAAATTTGTAGTGGAAATTATTCTATAAAAAATTAGATTGCTTTCTAAAAGATTGCTCTGATGTCATTTTATTGTAAAATGACCTGAAAAAAGTTATAACGCCCAAAAATTTTGTTTCAAAATTTTTCAGTATTTTTTGTATATAACTTTTTTATTATTTTTGTACGATAGAAAAGAATAGGAATAAAGTTTAGACAATTTAATTAGCTTTAAATAATATCTTCATAAATTTTTCTGTAGGTTTACTAGTTTACGAGGTACAGCGTGAAAACTCTTTGCATTGCTTTGCAAGGCGACCCCACAAACTTGAATTTAAGTTTATCGTGGGGGTTCCATATTCATAAAAAAAATTGCGTCCTCTGAAAAACGCACACTAATGCTTAAAAAATGAAACATTTCAATGGGGTATTATTACGAAAATGATAAAATTGTTATTTTTCAATTTTTAATACCAATTATGAATATCTGCGTAGAAACAAAAAAATCTCAGATTTACACAAAACACTTGCAATATTCACATTCAAGTACAAAAACATTGTTAATTTACCATTAATTGCAATTATAAGTACAGATAACCATTGCTAATTGTAAATTAATTGAAATTCGTGATAAAAAAATGTTGCCGGGCGGATTATTGAACCGGATGCATTCATAAAAATTAATTAGCAAAATTTTTTTTATTTCTTAATTTTCACATTTGATATGTTCGAATAAGTTTTATTGTATAAGTGCCCTAAGTTCGCTGGCTTGCATAAGCGAAAGTACCAGTTTTCGGATGTATTTTCACCCCTCTGGGAAATTTATAAATATTGGTCCTATAGTTCCAGAAGTCAAGACTTTCTTTTAGGAAATTTTCTCATCTATTTGAGTCTTTTTCAAATTTGTAAAATTTCAAATAATGTTTAGTCACCTCTGTGGTGTAGTGGTCCGGTGTCGGAGTTGACCACATGAGGTCCCGTGTTCGATTCCCGGGTAAGGCAATTCAAGTGTGTTTTTTCAGCTTTCTGACCAAAACAACGTTACCCAGGATTGGAAAAAATGCACGGTTGGCGTGGCTGCAGGCTTGCCACCTATCACATTGTGCGACTAACAGCCGGATCTTGAATCGCAAATTAATTTGAACAAACTACTATAATCTGTGTTCAAGATATTCTTTACAAGCAAATGATCTGTTAAACACAAATTAATTGCTTGTTAAAATTAATTTGCGTTTTGGAAACCGGCCGTAAGTATCTTAGGTAGGCAGAGGTAGGTACAACCGCTGCCTACCTCTTCGGGGATACGGGCGTGAAGATACTTTTTTTCAAATAGTTTTTGAGATATCTGTAAAGAACCAAACGTCATCTTTTTAATTTATTTTTATAACTCTTGCAATATTTGCAAGCGCATCTTGATTTTTTTCACAAATCATCTGAAAGCTATTCCGAATCGAACGATGCCTCGTTCAAATTCTTTCGAAGGTAGCGAAAAACATTTTTACCCAAAAGGCACTTGTTAACTAGTCTACAAGTTTTATTTTAGTTTCAAATTGACACACAATTTTACGAACCACTGGCGTTATCGCGACAGGGTAAGCGAGCGAGATGTTGCGGAAATCTACCATTTAGTAACCATGATGGTAGTGACATGTTGGTATTCGTTTTTTTTAATTTGCAGTATACGAGCGAGTGGGCCACCTGATGTTAAGCATTCACCGCTGCCTATGGACATTTACAAATCAAGGGGAAAAAAAACACAAAGTGTTAGTCGCCAATGCAATGTAGACTCCTAAGGAATTTGTTGATCCTCTTAAAAATCCCAATATTGAAGCTACTTGAAAAACAGTCAGTCAGATAGGCTGTTCCAAAGTTTGACAGTTCTTATAAAGAAGGTATACGAGCAAATTGAATAGTCTAATGACTAATCGTCAAGATGGTGAGGGTAGAATCCTTCACTACGGCGTAAAGTGTGATGGCGGAACATGGATGCCGGCATTAAATCACAAAGATCATTAGATTCCAGCGGTAATACGCACATAGTGATCCTACGTCTCTTCGGTGACTAAGGAATTCAGTTTTTACGAATCAAATAATCTATTCTTCAAAAATTTTTATTTTACCTGTGCATCCGTGAGTCCTAATGTAGCTGCTAACTGTCGCCTATCTGGTTTAGTAATATATTTCTGTATTTGAAACCGTCTTTCTAGTCCCTTTCGCTGAAGATTGCTGAACACAGCTCGTGACCAAGACCGTTTTCGCTTCCCGCTCGAAGTCACATCGCAGCGTGGCGTTGATGACTGGGTTGGTGACGATGTCGGTAATGGCAACCGATATACTGTAATAAAAATATTCAGCAATTTAGTATTTTTTAACTTCCCTTTACTTATGTAGAGGGAAGTTAAAAAAATATGATATATATAATTACTTATGACGTAACTAAAGGAGAGGAGATTTTTGGGCCCTAATTTAAACGTTCAAAATATGAGCCTTATCCTCTATCTGAGACAAAAGAAATCACGAAAATAAGTATGTAGTAGGTACTATAATATTATAATCGTCGCGTAGTTTTCTCACACTCCCTGGAGTAGAGTGAGGAGATCGCTTTGAGGCTGATGGCCCCTTACGATTGTATTTGGAAGTACCATTATCTAATGGTACTTCCAAATACAATGATGATAATAATACAAAATTAACTTATCTAAGTTAATTTTGAAAGTAAGCTCATAATTTGGAAAAAAAATCTCGTTACCGTTGTTTTTCTTCACGCCTCCACGTGCGATCTAGCCCTGCCTTTTGGGTGTTTATTATGTTTCATACATAATAAACATACAAACTCAGAAATACAAACATCTATGCTTGTATCTAATTTACGCATGTGGCATTAGACCTCGCCACGAGATAGCAACGCACCATTAACACCTTTGGTGTCTATAGGCGATGGTTGACTCTTTCCATCAGGACACCCATATGCTTGTTTGCTATCTTCTATACATATAATAAAATCGTAAGAAAGTCAAAACTGTACATTGAATATTTTTTTAAAAGAATACTTGGGGCGTGATCTACAATCGATATCGAAGCTAAAAATATAGTTTTTAGAATTTTTGTCTGTTTGTCTGTTTATCTGTTTGTCTGTATGTATGTCCGAGGTAAACTCAAAAAGTACTGCATGGATTTACTTCAAATTTTGCATGAATATTACTAACAGGTTGGGTCAACATATAGGCAAGGTACATATTATCACGCTATCACCTAGCGGCCAGGTGCTGTGCGGAGCAAACGAAGTCCGCGCGAACGAAGTCGCTGGCAACAGCTAGTATAATATAAAAAACAGATGTTTGTCCCTGTTGGGAATCGAACCCAAGCTCCATCAATTCGTAGTTTTTTTTATATCATAAGGTAGCAAACAAGCAGATGGGTCTTCTGATGGAAAGAGTCAACTATCGCCTACAGACACCAAAGATGTTAATTGTGTGTTGCTATCTTGTGGCGAAGTTTAATGCGACATGCTTAAGTTTACTGGCTACCTTACTCGCCAGACCGTTTACTCCGCACAGCTCTTCTTCCCCCGTAGGTGATAGCGTGATAATATGTAGCCTATATGTTGACCCGACCTGTTAGTATTATTCATGCAAAATTTGAAGTAAATTCATGCAGTACTTTTTGAGAAGCTATCGCCTAAGACACCAAAGATATATAAAGTGCGTGCGTTGATATCCGTGTGGCGGGATGGCAATGCCACATGTTGGTCCCGGGCTCCTTCTAAGAATAGGCCAACTACCGTTCTTCCAAGCAGTTCGTAAAGAGCGACCGATTGGCTATGCCAGTCACTACCATCGTGGTTACAAGGTGGTAGAGTTCTGCATTGGTTCGCCCCGGTCTGGTACCACCGCCTTACCTATTCCTGCCGAAATATATCGTCAGCGCTAATTACTGTCGTGTTCCGGTTTGAAAGGTAAGGTACCCGGTAAACTTATGCATGTGGCATTAGACCTAGGCGATGGTTGACTCTTTCCATCAGGAGACCCTTCTGCTCGTTTGCTATCCTATGATAAAAAACAAACATGAATAGGCCTACTGCCTACCTTATATCATCCAAACTGGAACACGACAATAACAAGCATTGACGCTATTGCGGCAGGACTAGGTAGGGTGGTGGTGGTACCAAATACACAGGCGAAAAATTGCGGAACTCTACTACCTAGTAGGTAGTCACGGTGGTAGTGCCACGTATAGCCAATCAGTCTCATTTCACAACCTGCCTGGCAGAACGGCAGTTGGTTTAAGGAGCCCGGACTAACACTAGCATTGATATAAAAAATTCAAGACACACATTCAGTGTCTTAAAATCGCCCTCTAAAAATGAGCGCACAATTTAAAATTTTGCGCTCATTTCAAATAGAATCGCTTCGATCGCGACGGTGTCAATTTTATTATTTTTTTTATATGTTGCTTTATAAAAATAACTATAAATCTTGCGCTTAAGATTGAATATGCAAAAACTTATGTTATTGCTATATCTATACCTAACTACTTATGGGAAATTAGGGACACTTTTGAGTGTAATTTTTGTTCGGGACTGTGCATCTTGGGTTTTTTTTATATCAATGAACACTAGGAAATGCTTTTTTAATATCGTCGCAGTTATCAATATAAAAAAATCATCATCAGTGTTATCAATATACTTTGAATTAAATATATTCAATATCAGTAGCAATATATTTTAATAGAAATTAGGTAGGTATGTTTCAGTATCATCAAAATTACTGTCATAAAATAAACCAATTTTTGTAACGTAGCCCGTAATAAATAAATGTCATTTGATACGCAGCCATATTATCAAGAGTCCAATATGAATTCTTACTTAATTAATGAAACAGCTCTCCATCAATAATTTTCCACTGGTTAACGGTAGACTGTTAAAAGATACTCGATTACTTAGTCGATATCAAGTTAATGATCATATTAAGTTTATTGAAACTTGTATCATTTAACTTTATATGATTCTTAACGAATAAAAAATGTAAATTAATTAATTACATCGGCTCCTTGTTTTATAGACATGGGAAATGTGTGCGGGCCTGTCAATTCTTTTAGTCGTAGGTTTTATTGTAAGATTATTTAAATGTACGTGAGGTTTTTGTTGGATTAGCGCATTGATATAAAAAACCTAAGATACACAATCAGTGTCTCATAAACTTTCTCTAAAAATGAGTGCACAATTTCAAATTGTGCGCTCATTTCAAATAGTATCGCGTCGGTCGCAACACTGTCAATTTTATTACTTTTTGTACATTGCTTTGTAAAAACAACTATAAATCTTGCATTATAACAATATGCATCTTGCGCTTAAGGTTGGATATGCAAAGATATATTATGTTTTTGCCATATCTATAACTACTTATGTGAAATTAGTGAGTATCAGTTTTGTTCGGGACTGTGCATCTTGGTTTTTTTTTTATATCAATGGTTTAGCGGCATTTTAAGATAGAAGTATTAGGTAATACCTTTAAAAAAGTAAAAAAAAGACTTTTACTAAAGTAATACCTTTACTTTTTTTTAAATTATACTAATTTTATTTAATAGCGCTAAGTTTCTTTGTAAATCATGGTTGACAGTCTCATGTTCTATTGGTTTTGCCTATTTATTCGGCTCAGATTATGAGGAATTTTTTTATGTGATGTCTTGTGATGATATGCTTACAAAAGTTAGTAACACTGCCATGCCTGTGATGCGAATAGGAAGCTGTCAGTACTGGTTGTTGCATCAAACAAATCTTGTATATTAATACGTGAAGCGAATATCTTATACTCCCTTTTAAGACAATTACGCGGACGAAGGAGTGTGTTGGCATAGTTAAAATCAACATCGTGATAATATAAGCTAATAGTTTTATATAAAATGCGTAAGAAAAGCATTAAATTAAAAAAAAAAAAACATTACCTATACACACTACCGTTAATTAGACATACATAATAATGTACACAAGTAATAGATATATGTAATATGTTTGCTATTTTGTTTATGAAGTCTGTTGTCAAATTTAGAAGAAATTTTATTGTTTAGTCCATGGTCAATGGGAGTCATACAATTACGGCCGAATTTCGACGAGAAGGCGACCACCAGTAATAATAAATCGTCAAAGGATAAAATGCAGCGAAGTGATCAACATCCATTACGTAATGCGACAAACTGTTGAACCCGGTCTATTGAGTTTCCTTTGCACGTTAGGCAAATGGAAAAACCGTGATGATATTTCTTTAGTTTTCTGTGATAATTGTCAATTACTGTCTGAGGAAAAAGGCAGTGGTCTATAAAGGTATACGCAATAGACATCAATTAAAACAAGAACTGTTTTCTGCCAGTCTTTCGTTGTTGCTCTTGTACCTACACTGGGATCACCGGGACAGCAACACAATAACTTTTTTATATCATAAGGTTGCAAACAAGCAGATGTCTCCTGATGGAAAAAGACAACCATCGCCTATAGACAGCAAGATAGTAACGCACCATTAAGCGTTGCTATCTTGTGGCGAGGTCTAATGCCAAATGCATAAGTTTACCGGCTACCTTACCCTCCAAACCGGAACACGACAGCGGCAAGCACTGACGCTATTGCAGCAGGAATAGGTAAGGCGGTGGTACCAGACCCGGCCGAGACAATGCAGAACTCTACCACTCAGTAACCACGATAGTAGTGACTCGCATAGCCAATCGGTCGCCTTTTACGATCCGCCTGGCAGAAACGCAGTTGGTCTATTCTACAAAGGAGCCCGGAGCCAACATGGGGAAAGTCAAAACATTAAGCTTGTCACTGCTATTGTGACCATAAGATGGTAGAGTTTTTCGCTGTAACTCCGGGCTTGACACCACCGCCTTATCTTTCTTAACATCACATCAAATAAGTGTTAACTTATTTGATGCTATCAAATAAGTTTCCACGAAAATCCATCTATTTTACTCAATTATGTAATGTAATATATTAGATCTTCAGGGTAGCTAACATCTACCCTTAAGGTTTTTATTTGTTACTAGCTGATTTTTTCTATATTTTCTCACCTTTTAAACCTTCCCTGGACATCAACAATGAATTCAAAACCAAAATTAGCCAAATGGGCTCAGCCGTTCTCGAGTTTTAATGAGACTATAACGAACAGCAATTGATTTTTATATATACCTATAGATATCATAAGATATCAAATAAACAAGTGGCTCTTGTGATGGAAAGAGATATTAATCGCCTATAGACATCAAAAATGTTAATGACGCGTTGCTATCCGTGTAGCGAGATGGTAAGCACATGCGTAAGTTCACCGGATAACTTACCCTACAAAACGGAATACGACAGTGACACGAATTGACGCTATTGACAGGAACTCTACCACGATGTACCACTCTAGTCACGATGGTAGTGACACGAATAGTCAATCGTTTGCCTGTGACAAACTGCGTGACAGAATGGCAGATGGTTTATTCTTCAAATGGCATCTGGACGCCATCACGAGAAGGCGACGTTCAAGACGATAATTATATTTTCCTATCAGAAGAGCTATTGGCTTGCATGCTATCTTATAATATAAAAAAAAACGTTTTTTGGACCCCCTGTTACAACCCCTATATCTCGGTAATTCCTTGATCGATTTGGTGAATGTTCCAACAATTCTTATATTTTCATTAATTCGTCTACCAGTTATCTCGATATTCCCATGAATCATACATGGGTTATCTTTGAACAAATATTTATACATATATATCTACAAACGTTGTATTCTCCAGTGGAGAGAATTTCATTCACTCGTGCAATTAAAATGCCCGGAACTAATAATATAAGTAATATTATTATTTCATAATTCATCCGAGATTATTTCCGGGCATTTTAATATAGCTTGACACGTAAAATAACGTTTATTGTCTCTCTTGCATATATTTTGATACATTTTATGTACTCTATTGTATTTTGTTACATTTCATAATTTATGACTTTAGTAGCACCACATACCCAAATTTTATTAAGAAAGTATCTCCTTTACCTAAATTGATTTAGGCAAAGGATTGCTCTGTAGTGATAAGACCGCCTTTGTGTCCATACTTAGTATGATTGTGAAATGTTTATATTGTTGTAGTTATTGGTGAGCATAAAGTGTATTCATTCATTCATTATGAACATGCATTAGTTTACCGGCTATCTTATCCTACAAACCAGAATACGACAGTGACATTATTGAGCCCATTGGAGCAGGAGTAGCAGTAGATGCGGCGTTACCAGGCGAGACATTGCAGAGCGCTATCACGAGTAGGCACGATGAGACTGACATGCATAGTCAATTCGCTTTTTACGAACTGCCAGGCAGAACAGCTAATGGCTTCTTTTAAGGTAACATTAAACAATACAGGTTACCTACCTACATATACCTACGTACAGACTGCTTTAAAGTCTACGGTTCGAGTTTTGCGAATCTAATTAAGAGTAGGTGTCTACTATAGAAACAGTCCCATATAAATTTTGTATGATTCGTAGGGTTCCGTAAATTTAGGGAAATTAGTAGGTAAATTAGTCTTTATCTAAATTATAAAAAACACTGTACCTGATGTGGGCCTTAACGCTGGATGTAAGTGAGCATATGGCAATGGTAACTGCAGCTGCAGAAGCTGAGGTTCATCCCTGCAACACCTGTACAGTGCAGCTACACAACCAGCGCAAGGGGGTTCCTGTCCTCGCGTGTCTGACACTAGAGAATCTGAAGTCCTTTCATTTTTACTTAAAATGCTTTCTACACTAAACTTTAATTTCGAGGAGTTCACATCACCACTAAATGAAGTCATTTTAATTTATTCCATTAAAGTGAACCGCACAGCTCAGGCGTTGCTGAAAAACTGAGCTTTGCACGACAATATCGACGCAAGCGCAGCCAATGGGCGTGTCAAATCCAATGAAGCGTTTCTATTGGTTGGACGGTTTAGGGCGTTGCGTTTACACTGCAATGGAGAGCTTTCCAATACTGAAGTGAGTGATGTGCACAAGTACTGCAGTTGTTTACAATAAACTGCCTTTTAATGTGTTTTATATGACTTTGGAAGTTCGATGTAATTTTACAAGTGTTGGGCCTGCATCACTTGTTAGAGATATTAAACAATACCAAGTCTTTATATCAATCATACTAGCGGCCCGTTACGTGCTTCGCTACGTATCGTCATTTATTGAATTCATTTGTTACAAAAAATGGGATTAATGAAGAACCGCTCTACCGATTTTGTGCAAACTTCATATAAACCATCTACTAAATAGTCCGAACAAAGCCTAAACATTTAGTTTGGAAATTTTATAACTCAAGAACGGGCTCACCTATTTAAACTTTGGATAGGTGAGCAACTTGTTGGAATTTTATAACTCAAGAACGTTGAGTTATAAAATTCCAACGAAAAGTGGCATTGATTTTTATATATATAGATGAGTAATTAATAATTATATTTGTATGCTTATAATACAAGCATTACTGACTAGAAACTCAGGAATGAAAATTCTACCGTAATTTAGATATAAGGTGATTCTTCAAAAATGTGTTCTCCGTGTAATTTCCATGGTATTTTTGAAATCGCTTAATTAAAGTAAATTACACAAACATTTCAAAAGGTTATGCAAATTTAAAGAACGTATAAAAATTCGATACGTAGTGGATGTATACTTCTAAAAAAAAATAGAACATTTGCGGTCCATGGAAATTACATTATAGACCACGGAAATGACTCAGCAGGTAAAATTTTGCTAAATACCGTATCAGATATGAAAATAAGTTAAGATAAAAGTTATTTGGGCTACTATGAATGGCTGTAATATACATTAAAATGATATTAGCCCTAATTTTCAGCGACTCTTTTTTTCTCAATTTCTCCTCTCTCCTAAACTTAGCGCTCAGCATGTTGTTCTTACTGCAAAATAACAGTGTATACTTACAATTTCCAATCTTATGAGTATTATCAAAATTTTAAACGCGAATCTAAAAATGTCTTTAGACGTTAAGTTCGCCTATTGTATATTTTGTGCAATAAAGAGTTTAAATAAATAAATAAAACTGACGTGAAACTTGTGCTTAAGGTAGTAGCGTGCTTAAAAGTCAACTTTTAAGTTGACTTTTAAACACGCTTCAAAATTTTTCAAAATGTTTCATTGAAAATAATTTTTTGTTTTAATTTTATTGATTGAACACACTATTTAACGGTTACGAAGTAAACTACGAACCCTTATAGTTTCGCTATTTTAACAAAGTGGTAACATATTATTATTATATTGAAAAATATTTTTTGGGTTAGGTAGCTCTTGTTCGTGTAAAGTAGGGAAGTTAATTTTTTTTCTCGTGCTCCCCAGAATGTGGGGTATCATAGGTTTTTAAATAATATTGTAAGTTTGTGATAACAGTTTTTCGATTAAGAGACTTCTTTGCAAAATATTAAGCTTTAAAATGCTAATTTTTGTTAGTCAAGTATCCCTCAACCCTCTGCCAGCTAAATGGTTGATTTCGGTTTAAGAAAAAGATCCTTATCGCCGTATGTACCGACATATTAACGATTATCGACTATTCCTAACGATAACCGGGACCGAAAGCTTTACGTGCTCATCCGAGGTACGAGATTGGTAATGCACCACTCTATCATACTCTGGCTGCTACTGAGGTTTAAGACTTTCGAGAAAACCTCGAGAAACCTTAATACCACCTTTGGGATCGAACTCTGGACCACGAGGCAGTCTAAATGATAATGAGCTTTGGCTTAGCAGATTTAAATAAAAAAAAATAAGTGACAAACAATATTCATCACTTAATTTTGTGATCGCATGAATTACAGTATAAACATTGAATATTTCATTTTATTTATTGCAAATAAAATGTAATAAAGTAATTTCTATGGGTTTTATGTAACTTTCATGGTGTTTTATACACAGAAATTACACCATGGAAATCACCAAAAAGCATATATTTTGATATTTTTTGCCATTGGAAAGATATAAGCTGCTAGTTTGTTATTAGCTATTCATATTTGGGAGTTATATATAACACCTCAATAACAGTTTACTAAAAATAGTACGATTAAATTCTAAAAATGTGACATGGAAATTCCTGAAAATTGAGAACCAAAAATCGAAAAATTGGAGAACTGACTCTTGTGCCAAAATGAAGGGAATCAAGGCCACTACTACTTGACCCATAAGCAGCAGCATAACTATAGAATCACAAAAACCAATCCCGATACGTCTAGACCTTGCCAGTCCATAGTTGTACCCATCGCAAAAAGCGAAGCTAAAATTTTGCCAAGTGTGTTACATACTTACTTATATTCATAAAATAAAAACTTTCACTACAATAGGATGGAAAATTTGATTAGAATATAAAATGATTTTTGTTTTTAAATTTTGTGTAAAATCAGATTAAAAGCGTAAGTGAATTAAAACGTATCTGCGATTTATCAGAAGACGACGCACATGTTACGCGTGCAAAACGTGCAAAATTAACCGGATTTGAGGTGTTGAGGTAAATAATTCCTATATAAATGGTTATTACATAATAAAATCTATATGACACGATGCATGTAGAATGTATAAACAATGTTATAGTAGATTTATGCAAACATTATTTGTTTATCGAGATAAAAGTCTGTTACGCTCAAAAATTGTACTCCGAAGAATGACCCATAAGTCAGTTCAAGCCCGTATATATATATATATATATATATATATATATATATATATATATATATATATATATATATATATATATATATATATATATATATATATATATATATATATATATATATATAGGCGCCTATATATATATATATATATATATATATAGGCGAAAGTGACTGACTGAGGTATAACGCAAAGGCCAAACCTTTAGAGCTATAAACTTGAAATTTCGCACACGTATTTTCCTTATGACGTAAGCATCCATTAAGGAAGGATTTTACAAAATTCAAACCCCAAGGGGGGTGAAATAGGGGATAAAAGTTTGTATGAAACTTTTTATTCTATGAAATATTATATGAATTACGTACAAAAAAAATGGATTACGTGTTCAAGCGTTTTTTGAAATTCGATCCCTAAGAGGGTAAAATAGGGGATGAAAATTTTATAAGTATAACCGCACAGGCGAAACCATTACACTTGAAAATTTGCACACGTATTCCTCTTGTGACCTAGTATCCATCCACTAAGGAATGATAATTTAAAATTCAACACTCAAAAAGGTGAAATAGGGGATAAAAATAAAAGTTTTAAAAATTTTAGTATTTATTTGCATAATAAATTTAGTTAATTATTGCGTAAAATTTCATATAAATTGAGCATGGCAAAAAAAAATGAGTTATGTATTTCAGCGTTATTCAAAATATAGTCCCTTAGAGGGTAAAAGTAATGGTGGGTCGTTGACGTATTATTCGTCGACGCAACGAGACTGTTTATCGTGAACGATAAACTAGTTGAAAAAACAGTTTAATTTTCGACTAGTTTACTTTCTAGACTGAATATGATTATTACGTTGTAGTTATCGTTCTACGAAAATATTATTTACTTGTTAACTGTTTATAGAAATGAACTGAACTCCCCTTCATTCTTTTTTCAGGCTTAGGACTGGCAGGTTTATTTATTATTATAAAATTGATATTGTTAAAAGTGTTTCATTTATAAAATAAATATTAGATAATAGATATACATAAATTTGGCGTATTTAGTACGGCCACTTTCGAGTTCCACTCCACTCGTCGGCGTCGTGAATATGAGACCCATTTTGGCTGCGCTTATCATTCCACGAAACCAACAGTTTATCCGCGAACGTTATAAAGACACGTTCATTCATAAACTAGTTTATCAAATAACGTTAGACTGTTTATTTGTTCACGCTAAAGAAACAGTCTAAAAAACTGTTCGTTCACTAAACGCCCACCACTAGTGAAAAGGGCGTGAAAGTCTTATATAAACGTACAGGCCAAACCCTAAGGGCTAGAAACTTGAAATTTCGCACACGTATTCCTGTTGTGACGTAAGCATCAGCTAAGGAAAGATTTTTCTAAATTCAACCTCCAAGGGGATGAAATAGAGAAAAAAATATTTGTATAAAATTTTTTATTCTTTGGACATATTTGCATGACATTTCATATGAATGGGGTTCAGCGACAATAATGAGTTATGTATTTCAGCATTTTTCAAAATTCAACGCCTAACCGCCCGGCCACAGCTCGCGTGGCGCGACCGGCGACGCGAATTGTGGCGCGGCGAGCGAAAACAAATGTAGGAAACTGTATGAAGTATGCCACAGCTAACGGCGACGCGAATTGCGGCGCGGAAAAACGCGCGACCGGCCGCGCGGTGAGATGAGCGAATAAAACAAAAGAGTACTTTTGTTTTATTCACTAGTCAGGGTTGGAATCAGAATAACACAAAATTAATACCAATGGAAATTATATAGATACTATATTTTATTAAAATTTTTATTAGTTACTATTTTAGCCTCGGACGCAAAAACGAGGGTTGTTATAAGTTTCAGAGGTGTGTCTGTGTATCTGTCCGTGCATCGTAGCGCCCTGGCGGATGGTCCGATTCAGTTGCGATTTTTTTTTACTTGAAAGCCCTATTTTGCGAAATGGTTCTTAGCTTTAATTCAATAGAATCTGTGCAACCGTTGAAAGCTCACCAGCTCTTTTCAACTTGAAAGGAATTTAGCGACTTCCTTTCAAGTAAAGTAAAGGTTCTATCGATGCTAAATTTTGTGTTTTATTATTTCAATTATATTGTAATGACATGGTGACCTAGACCTGATGCTACAATACATTCATTCTATGATCAGCTTTTATTTAACTAGCAATATTGTGTGTAAATAAAAGATTTTCTTAATATTGCAAACCATATTTATCGACTTCCTGATATATATTTGTACTCAAACTTGGCAAATTTTTTTAAGTTCAAAGACAATGCAATATGATGGTACTATCCAGCTAATATCACGATGTAGCCTGGATATATGGATTAGAACTCTCAAATGTAGAGTTTTGACGAGGCAACCAAATTTTGGATCATTGGTTTTGTTGCTATAAATACTAAGTTAATTAGTGCTCATAACAACCAGAAATGGAACTCACAGAAAGAAAGTGTTAAGATAGTAAGTAGAGTTTGGAGCCGTTCGTTTCGTTGCAATAACATATTTTTCATTCTACGAGACTCTGAAGATGGAGCCGAAAAAAGTAATATCGAAACTTTTCGCATCCGGATGCAAAATGCTTAGATAATAAACTTCTAAACTCAACAAGGTAAGTTTATTGAATTAGCGCTCAATTGTCTTGTACTGACAAACATTTTGATGCTGGATGATTTCTAGGATCTGATTCTCATCATGACTTAGGATTTAACGATCAAACTCGAAGGTGGCCATGGTAAGTTATAAACTAAACAAGAAAAGCCTATTTAGATTGGACTCAGTTGTTCTGTTTTGACAAATACCCTGGTGCCAAATGATTTACAGGGTCTTATGATGAAACAGGAAGGAGGTTATCAAAACTTTGAATTGAAATTGAGCAACACCATCAATTTTGGATTCGTTTGATTTTTTATTTTAAGGAATGTGAAATAGGATAGCTTCATATTAGTATCTCACGATAGAGCGGAAGGACGTCCATGTGATCTTCTAAGCTTTACCAGTTGAAATCCACCTTTTTAAAGTCACTCGCTGCCTAAAGAAATATTACGCACCTAAATAAATATAACTTCAAAAATCTCGAATGATTGATCCCTCATCAATGATTAGGTAATTAATATATGTAAGTATCAACAATAATGGTATTTTTGTGTACAATCCTAGCGTTACGATCATAAATACTATGCATCAAAAGAATATAGTAAAAATAGTATTACAAAATCCGACCCTGGTACTAACTAGTATCAAGGTGTGACAGCTCAGCGGTACGCCGCCGCGGTCGCAACAAGTCGAGCTGTGGCATACCCAGATGGTCGCACGACTCACCGCGCCGCATTTCACGTCGCGCGCTGGTCGCGCTGCGTGTAGCTGTGGCCGGGCCGTAAAAGGTAAAATAGGAAATGACAGTTTTATTTAAACGCACAAGCTAAACCCTTAAGTCAAAACACTTATAATTTCGCAAACATATTCCTTCTATAAGGTACGAATCTACTAAGGAAGGACTATTCAAAATTCAAACCTCCAGTGGGTGTTAAAGTAGGACATAAATTTCTTTGAAATTTTATATTCTTTGGACATATTATAGTGCGCGCGGAACTAGTTGGCCGCGCCATACGTAATACGTAATACGTAAGGCGCGGCCAACTAGTTCCGTGCGCACTATAAAACTTCGTATGAATTGAGTACGGCAAAATAATGTGTTTCGTATTTCCGCGTTTTCCAAAATTCAACCTCTTAGGGGGTAAAATAGAGGATGAAAGTTTTATATAAACTTACAGGTCAAACCCTTAAGGTTAGAAACTTGAGATTTCGCATATGTATTACCCTTATGACGTAGGCATCCACTAAGAAAGGATTTTTCAAAATTCGACTCCGATTGAGATGAAACTCGAGATGATATTTCCTTAAGGTCATGTGATGAGTAATGAGTGATGAGTGATGTTTGCGTGATATTACCTTTTCAAAGGTGATGTGTGATGTTGCATTACACTTCAAAGTACCGTTTTGCGCATGTCTAGTATCGTTTCAAATGACACTCGACATTTGACAATTGACAATTACTGTCTCGTCTAAAGGTTCAATGTTGACAGACTAAAATAGTTTCTTACTGGCAAATCAATTCTTCTCCTTCTTATGTATTATTGTTAAGTTCTATTTTTTTATTTTTATTATTTCAGCGAGTTGTCAATGTCGAGGTGTTATGCTTTGCATTTTTTTTGATATTATATCATGTTTTTAAATGTTTAAATTTTGCTAAAAATAATTTTGTTAATTGTATATTTTTTATGATGTGTTTATGTTTTTTTTTTTAAAATGTTTTTACTCTCGCCACACATTACTTTGCTATAAATAAGTTTTAAAATGATACTGTAAATGGCCAATTCTACTTTTTAACCCCAACTTGCAGGATCAATTTTAATTTTTGTGTTTAGCCTTTTCTGTGTTGTGATGTTGAATTCAACAAATTGAATTTAATAATATTGCCACCGGTAGCCATGGACACGTATAAGCCTTAATTTACTTGCATATTTTGTAAGGGTAATTGAAATCATAACTATTAATAAAATATATCTATTTTTTATATTATTTGTATACATATATAATATATTTGTGTAAATATTTATATAATATATAATATAGTATATTATCTATTATGTTGTCTGATTCTGATAACGAATCCTTTCATTCTGCTCTCGACCTTGACTCTTCTACTGACTCTATTCCTACGCCATTAGCTCTTAGTGCCCGTTTAGATAAGCACTTTTCTCAATATAATAAACATTTAAATGTATGCTATATCAATGCACAGAACATTCCTCAACACTTTTATGAACTTGACACATTTTATTCCTCCTCTATTAACGCAATCCTTATCTCAGAGAGTTGGCTTAAGCCTTCTTATAGCTCCACTCTTTGTAGTCTCCCTGGCTATATCCTCCTCCGTAATGACCGAGTCAATAGGGGAGGTGGGGGAGGGGGGGTTGCAATATATCTTCAAAGTAACATTCCATATAAAATATTAGCAGCCTCCCCCTCACCTTATTCTGGGTCTATAGACTATATTATTCTTGAAGTGGTTGTTAATGGTATTAAAATTTTACTTGGCACTGTCTATTGTCCACCTAATACCAATTACTTCTCCAATTTTGAGGCGTAAGTTTCCTTGTACTATGCCGAGTACACACATCATATAATCATGGGTGATTTTAATACCGACATTTTGAAAGATAACCAAAGAACACGCGATCTTCAAGATATATTAAGGTCCCATTGTTTTAATATTTTACCTCTAAATCCAACTCATCACAATAATAATATGGAGGACTCACTCTTGGATTTAATCCTGGTGTCATCCTTAGCTCATGTTGTTGATAATGGACAGTCAAACCGCCCAAACTACGTCCGATAATGTTGAAAATGCGTAATTTTGGCAGGATAAATCAGGATCAGCTGGAACATGATGCCTCTTTAATTGATTGGTCAGCTGTGTTAGACGGCTCTACTCTTGATACCATGGTAGATAGCTTCAATAAAAATATTCTTGCTCTCTATGATAAGCATGCACCTATTCATATGGTATATTTAAAACGTCCTCCGGCTCCTTGGATTACCCCCGACATTCGTACCGCTATGGCTAATGGTGATAGAGCCTTTGCTCGCTACAAAAGAATGGTGTGATATGAACTGGTGTTCATTTAAAAAGATAAAGAATCGCTGCAACCAGATGGTGAGAGCAGCCAAACGGCGTTACATTCATAACAATTTAATTAACTCTTCTCAAAGTAATATTTGGAAGTTTCTGAAGTCCCTTTGTGTAACTAAGCTATCCCAAGTATCTTCTAATATTTTTTCGCCTAATCAATTTAATCGCCACTTTTCTTGTACACCTGTCATAGATAATGTTGTTAAATCTAACACTATCTCAAGTTTACTCGCACAATGCTACTTTTAATTTTTCACCTATTACAGATGAGGAAACCCTAAATTTAATTTAATCATTAAAATCTAAAGCAGTTGGATGCGATCAGCTGAGCAGGGACATGATACTCCGCATCAATGATTTTGTTATTCGACCCATCACTCATATCATAAATTTCTCTTTGTCCTCTGGTATCTTCCCTACCTTATGGCGTAAAGCACACGTTCTACCCCTGCCCAAAATTTCTAATCCCTGTACGTTAAATCAATTCAGACCAATATCCATCCTCCCTTATCTCTCTAAAATCCTTGAGGCGGCTGTTCATAAGCAAGTCATTAACTTATTGACACAGTCTAACTACCTAAGTCCTTAACAGTCTGGTTTTCGCGCAGGATAGAGCACAGCCACTGCTCTTTTAAAAGTCACTGAAGATGTGGGGATCGCTATGGAGGCATCAGAGTTGACAGTCTTAGTTTTAATTGACTTTTCAAATGCATTCAATGCTGTCGACCATGACATCTTGTTAGCTATTCCGGCACGTCTTGGCTTATCTTCATCTGTATTGGACTGGTTTTCGTCGTATATCTGAGGACGACAGCAAGCAGTTTGTGCGAATGACAGTTTTTCCATGTGGTGTGATTTATTAGCAGGTGTACCTCAAGGTGGAACACTTTCTCCGCTTCTATTTTCCGTGTTTGTAAATGTTATCGCGGATTACTTAAACTGCTCTTACCATCTATATGCTGACGATCTGCAAATTTACACCCACACTGACCTAGGTGACATAAACAAGGCGGTGCAGCGTATTAGCGATGATTTAAGCAACGTACTGGATTGGTCCAAAAAATTTGGTATCTCAGTTAACCCTAATAAATGCCAAGCAATCATTATTGGCAGCACATGACGCATTGCCTCGTTGAAGTGGGATTCTGTTTTGCCCGTAGTATTTGACAATACCCCAATCCCTTTTTGTCCCCACGTCAAGGATCTTGGTCTTATAATTGATAACACACTTTCGTGGTCTCCACATATTACTGAAGTCTGCCGCAAGGTCAATCTGGCTCTGCGCTCACTCTATCGCCATAAAAACTTCTTACCTATCGACACTAAGCTTTTACTGGTACAATCGTTGGTGCTGCCGATAATTGATTACGAGGATGTGTGTTCTTCGGACTTAAGCCAAGCTCTCCTTGACAGATTAGAGCGCTTGCTCAACAATTACATACGTTTCGTGTATGGTCTTCGCAAATACGATCACGTATCTTAATTCCGTACTAAACTAAAATGGCTTCCAATTTGTCAACGTAGACAGTTGCGAATGCTATGCATTTTCTTTTCTGTATTATACAAGGAAGTTACATTCTACCCGGAATGCTTACACGCCCTTCAAAATAGTTCCGAAGAGTACCACGACATGAGTGGAGTGTGTCTCTTTCTACTAAATAAAGCGCCAATCGCCATATATATAACTGTGGCCATGCGTATTTTGCAATTTACTACTAAGTAATTCTACTAATTTGAGAAACAGTTTTTGCATTGCATAAATAATTACGTAATAATTAAAATAAGCATATTTTAGAACTCCCTATGTTAATTACAATACATTTTATGCTAATGTATCTATCGAGTGTATGAATAAAAGGGATTTAACGATTAACTAATATATAAAAATCTACCATCCGAAAATTTTATTTACACTGGCAATTGTAAGAAAGGGACAACATCCACTCATGTCGTTGTCTTGCTCAGAACGTTTTTCCCCTCTGTTATGTAAGAAACAAATGTCAACTTATTAGCAACGAAATAAAGTACATTTTTATTTTTCAAATATTGCTTCTTAGTAATTCCAGTTGTCGTATATAAGTTCCTTGGTATTATATGACCCAGCAGCACCGCGTTACCTTAAGTCAAAATTTAAATTTCAGAACACAACTCATTCTCGTAATCTTCGCTCAAGCACCATCCCTACTCTTCAAGTTCCTTTTTGTCGTACCGAATTCGTCTCTCGATCATTTGTATCCCAATCTGTAAGGTTCTGGAATGCTCTTCCGGTTGAACTTAGGAATAGTCTCTCCAAATTCTCCTTTAAACGTTCTGTTAAAAAATATCTTTTGAATTAACATTATCAGAAATTATTTTATTTTATTTATGTATTTAATCGTCGTATTTATACTTATTTTCCTATTTATTAATTAATACATATAATATGTATAATATCTATGTATGTTATTTATTTAGGTATGTATGTGTATATAATATGTGTATAGGTATATAGGTATAATGTATAAATAAATATATTTTATGTGTATTTAATGTTTTGAGTTTTTTTAGTATTACCAGCAGTTATTGTAACTAAATTTTACTAATTTATCTTATCATGCACCCCTTTAAATGAAATGTTATCTAATTAGTTTGGGTTGACTGGTAGAGAATGCCATGTAGCATTAAGTCCACTTATGTACTCAATTGTGCATAAATTTTTAAATAAATAAATGAAATAAGGTATATAATTTGTATGATTTTTTTTATTCTACTGACATATTTGTATGAAATATCATATGAATTGAGTATGGTAAAAATAATGAGTTATGTATTTCAGCGTTTATCAAAATCCATCCTCTAAAATAGGGCATAATAGTTTTATATAAACATACAGGCATTAACCCTTAGGGCTAGAAACTTGAAATTTCGCACACGTATATCTCTTATGACGTAAGCACAGAGAAATGACTTTTCAAAATTCGACCTCCAAAGGGGTGAAATAGAGGAAAAATATTTTTATGAAACTTTTAATTTCTTGGACATATTTGCATGAAATTTCATATGAATTGACGAAAAATTAAGAAAAAAGTGTTTTTCCGACATAGCTTTGAAATTTTTAAACCAATAATTTTTCGACTGTGCCGCTCGTCTTCAAAATGCTTTTGGGAGAGAAGCACGTTGTTTGAGCACCGTGAGGCGATGGTTTGGTGAATTTGAGAGAGGTCGAGTTTCTTTACATGACGAATTTCGTGATGGGCGGCCTTCAACTGCTGTCAACGAAAATAATGTGGCTACTGTTAAACGGTTAATTGAAGAAAACCCCCGGATTACCTATGAGACAATTTGAGGACTATTGGGGATTAGTATGAGCCAAATTCAGAAAATTTTACACGAAGAATTGAAAGTTCGGAACTTTGTTGTCGTTGGATCCCTCGTGAACTGACAGCGGAGCAGAAGTGGGCTCACGTGGAATGGTGCTCACAGATGCTACTGAAGTACGACCACGGACATTCTAATGCTGTTTGTGACATTGTCACAGGAGACGAAACGTGGATTTATTGTTTTGAACCCGAAAAAAAGCAGCAATCTTGTGAATGGGTTATATAAGCTTGACCATTCGGTGTGAGTGTGTGTGTCTGTCTGTGGAACCGTAGCTCTTAAGCCGGTGAAGCAATTTGGATGCGGTTTTTTAAAGCTGGTTTTCTAGCGGCAGTTCTTAGACATATACTCGTAATAATAAAATCGATTCAGGCTTTTTAAGGTAATCAGCTGTTTTCTATTTGATGAAAGGAATAAAGCAGCAGGTACAGGCCTAGTCGATACAATAATTTGTAATCTGTTGCCTCAGTGATAAGGCAATGATGATGCAAGTTACTACGTACTTGACTTGATGTTGCAGGATCCACATTCTAAGTTCATCAGCTCTTTTCAAGTTGTGCTCTGCAAATGATGCGCATGAAGCAGAATGTTTCGGGGTTTTATTAAATTTTTAATTTACAGTAATTATAACTCATTGTGCTGTTATAGTCCTGGGGATATTTCAAATATAAAAAATGCTTCTGGGGACACAATTGAAGTTCCGTCCCAAACGGGATGTACCTAATTATAGATTTACCTGATGATTAAATTTTAATAACATTAGGTATCTAAGTATATAATAAGCTTTATTATATACTATACTACCAGTTTTGAAGTGGTGTCATTATTAGGTGCCATGCCATGCCAAGTCTCATGGAATTTCAAAGAAATCTTTAGACCATTTGTAAAATTGTCTAAAAATTTCATTTTGCCTGGAACTCCTAACGAAAATTATTAAATTATGATGATTTGCAATCAGATAACTTACAGAAATAAGGACGCATTGTTTTCCAAAAGTGTTTATAAACCAAGACAATGAGATAAAACTTAAAAACCATAAAAACTAAAATACGCTTTATATCTTATAAATCGATGCAATATATCTTTGAATTTAAATAGCTGATACATCAACCGATCCATTCAAGAACAACTGTTCGCTCTAAAATTCTAAAATCGATTACGATTGAGTTTATTTTGCTTGTCAGCAAGCACCTGTGGTCCATCCGCAGCACCCGATATAGATGCAATCATTCCTAGGGATGGAACTTTTCATATAAAAATCGATTTTTAGAAATCGATTTTTATATGAAAAGTTTATTGTCCAGCTATATCTATGTCAGAATAGGCTTGCCGCTAGTAGTTTTAATGCCCTTGTGCAATACTGATTTTGTCGCAACTGTTTGAAAGGTAATTATCGGTGCACTAATCCTTTATAAAAGCTGTTTAACGTTATCACGCCTTAAAAACATAATTTCGTAAAAGAGTCTAACATTAGTAAATATTGTGAACATTCATAGATAAATCCTACGATCTCATAACTTTTTTGCTGTACTTACAGTTTTGTTTAAATATATTTTTAAAATTGGTTTTCTGGCAAATTTTCTGTAACCGAGCGCTTCGATCTGTCAACAGGTAACGCATTAAATTTATTCTATTAAAGTACAGAGAAGCTATTTTCCAAAATACTTTGGAAAACCCAAAAGTGCGCTACTCATAACACACAATTATAATTAATGAATATATTACATATTATAAATGATTGTTAATGCTGGTAGGTAAATTTTTGCGCTTATTTTGTTAGTTTACTCGTTTCTGTAATGCTAAATTAATTTTTGAAAATGTTAGCATTAATTTTTATTAAATAAAATGGAATCTGTGCACCAAGACTATTATTACAATTGAAATAGTTGCAGAAAGGAGGTGTAAAAGATTTTTCGATCGTAGATAATAATAATGAGTCGTGCAATATTGAGTTTTATAGTTTCGATACCAGTATTCGAGTGATGCAACTTGTAACATTTTGTGTTGCCTACATAATGTGTATTAAATGAATAAAACGACTAACCAACCTAGGCCAAAAATAACACATTATGATATAAACAATTATCATAATGCAAACTATTCGTTAAGTTCTCATTTATTAGATAGTGAGAAAAGTCGATATATCGATATTTTTAAGATCGATATTTTTGTTTGATGTTTTGTCTAATCGTAACCGCCTGGTCATGTTTACATACTACAATTATCGAAGGTGAAATCAAAGAGGAACGGTTTATATTAGACACTAGACTTGCGTATACCTTTACAAACTTATAAATTTTCTTATTATTATTATATGCTTATAAGCTTATAAGTTTTTTATTTTTAAGTTATAAGTTTTTAGTTCGAATTGTTCTTACGAAGTAAAGCTCAAACGTACAATTTTTGCTAAGTTTTACCTTCTCAGTATGTAGCTTCCGATCCAGATGGTCCGGAAAATTGTTGACGCGCAAAAATATTTTGTAAAACATTAATTGAATTCTGATTTCTGATTTCTGTCTTACTTAAGCCTGCCGCAATAACGTCAGTGCTTGTCACTGCCATATTCCGACTTGGACGGTAAGGTCTCGGCCATACGGATCCCAAGCGGGCTGAATTAATTTTCATTATATCATAGGATAGCAAAAAGCCGATGGCTCTGCTGATGGAAAGAAATAAAATAAAATAAAATTTTCTCATTTTGCATATACTACGGGCTAAAAATGTTCTTCATAATAACGTACGACTTTGTATATTTATAAGCAAAAATCACAACTTTATAAGGATAATATAAAAATAGAATTTGAAAAAGCAATGTTTTGCAAAATTGCCATCACGCACTATGGCCTATGACCACCTATGACCGTCGTTCAATTTTATGTAACTTAATTGTTCATATTTTATAAGTAGGTACATAATATATTGAAAATAAAAAAATTATTTGTTCTATTACTTAGTAAAATAATAAATATTGAGATGCTCTGTGGTGACTGAACGTCAATAGACGTTCTAGTTTACCATAATTCACTGATTTGTCAGTTTATGAGGTTGGCTTTACATGACAGGGTCGGACTGGACTGAGAGGACCCGTGCTCGCTACAACCTCAGCGGGATTATGACGTATCTCGCAATGAGCAATTTTAGTAATTGCTTAGTTAGTCCAGATTTACCAGAGATTAGCCAGAACAAACAGACAGACAAAAATTGTAAAAAATGTTATTTTGGTATATGTACCATATATCCATCCATATGCATTTAGTAAAAATATTATTAGTTATTGCAAGACACATAACAGCCTTGTGTAATAATGACAGTCGTTGCCGCTTGATTATTTTTGGTGCTGTGAATGCTGTGACAACCCAAAAAGTGCATCCGTGTAAGCAGGAAACTATTGGCAACGTTTTTGTTACGTTTAAGAGTCATTACTGATCGATAGTGGATTGCAAATTATAAGTGATACGCCTGCGGGTTTCGATACTAGATAATGTTAGATGGGATACTTCAAAAGTAGGTATTAATTATTTTAATTTACGGATCCATCCAGTCTTTCTATTACATTTCTCTCTAATTGTATAAACAACTATCTGATCTAGTTTACATTTTAGTTGCAAGAATTGGGACCCAGCCTGCGTGGACCCCTTATCTTACCTACTGCCTGGGTGGTGGCAATCTCACATAGGATGGGTGCCGGCTGGCAAACGCCAACTCAAATATATGACCTTCGACGCTGGTATCTAATCCCTATTGCCGAATTTTACTATTCAAAAACGATTATCACGTGTTTTTGCGGTAACATAGATCGACTAATTTAGGAGCTTATTCGAAACGGGATCGTTAACACGCTACTACGCCTTAGCCTAATGCTACTAAGCCTTCGATCTTCAAGGATAACTCCGAAACAAACTTTTTCTTTTGGTCGACTTGGGAATTAACCTCAGGATCCCATGCTCTGCGTCGAATAGTCTAACAATTACCTATACCGTGAGTTTTATTTTTATCTTACTAATATAATAACTGTGGGTAAATGAAACACTGTGCAAAAAATGCGTGACTGTTTGTTTCTGTTTATGGTTCATCAGCTGACCCACGCAGCTTAGCTTGCAAGTGGAGTAACAGGTCTCTATATAATTTTTCATAGTATCTTTCATCCTCTGTAGCAGTAGCGACTAAAGTTGATTTTTAAAAAATATCCAAAGTTACACCCCGGTTCTTAAAAAACATTCTTGCCAAATTTGATCAAAATCGACTCAGGGATTTAGACGTGAGTGCATAACAGACAGACAAACTGTCACATTTATATTATTAATAATTTTATTATGAATACATATTAGTTGGATTATTTTTAGCGTCACATCCCGTATGGTAATAAGTATTAGGTAAGCGCATCTTTACGAATTTAGATTTAATGAAATATAAGCAATAAACATCTCTGGACAATTTACACGAATTGATCTAATCCCAAGTAAGCAAATTATTTGCTTGTGATATGGGTGTTAGTCGACGATATTAATACATAGAAATACATATTATATAAATACTCAAATATATTTAATAAACACCCAAACCTAGAAATACAAACATATATGCTCATGACATGAATGCCTGCCCCTGTCGGGAATCGACCCCCATTGATTGCGTAGTTA
Source organism: Apodemia mormo (assembly GCA_036924255.1). Classification (NCBI taxonomy): domain Eukaryota; kingdom Metazoa; phylum Arthropoda; class Insecta; order Lepidoptera; family Riodinidae; genus Apodemia; species Apodemia mormo. The sequence continues at coordinate 23,489,614 of JAUPFN010000016.1, forward strand.
GGGTCGCTAAGCATTCGAGCAACGGGGCAGTCAAATATAAATAAAATATGTGTTAAGCCTGCCCTCAAGCCTGCATAAAATCAAAGTACCACTGTTAAGTTGAATAAGGCTTACATAAATCAGCACTCCAGAAAATTCTAGCGCAAACTTTGACTTCACTGCTATAAACCGAATGTCAATAGGATCAAAAGATTGGCTACAGAATGTATTGCATCCCTTCACACGTGCGTACTATCAACGCGTTCGAGAATATTGAATTATGGCCATAATCATTTATTTACCTCCAGCCATATTGTAATCGCGTTATCTGCGAAATGATTTGCAAATATTCTTCTGAGAATATAAAAGTAGCACGATCGAGAATCGAGGATAACTGTAATAAATATTTGTGGGTAGTATTTTATTATCTAATGAATAAGCTTTAAATTAGGCCGAAATGTGACGTATTGAAATAAATTTAATTTTCAATGATAATTTAAAAATATTGTTAAAATATATTTTTGTTAATCTATAAAAACTAGTAAGTTTTTAAAAGTACAAAATACATAAGTTTTCCTCTGTGTTAGTTCCGGGCTCCTTTGAAGATTAGGCCAACTGCTATTCTGCTAGGAAGGTCATAAGAGGCGACCAATCTGTCTGTCGTGACTCTACTAGGTGGTAGAGTTCTGAATTTTCTCGCCCGGGTCTGGTACCACCGCTATACCTATTCCTGCCGCAATAGCGTCAGAGTTTGTCACTGTCGTGTTCCAGTTTAGAGAGCAAAGTACCCGGTAAACTTATGGTATAAGTAACAACTTATGATATAAACATTTTTGGTGTCTACAGGCGATGGTTGACTCTTTCCATCAGGAGACCCATCTGCTTGTTTGCTATCTTATGATATAAAAAAGCGTTAAATTAGGCTAAAATGTGACATTTTGAAATAACTAAATTCTATTTTCAATCGGTTTTTAAAGAAATGTATAGTCAATTCAGCTGGCGGTACGTGCTTCGCTACGTATAAAGTAAAATATTAAAAATGTGATAAATGAAGAACCGCTCCACCGATTTTGTGCAAACTTCACATAAGTATATTCAATGTACAGTTTTGGCTTTCCTACGATTTTATTATATGTATATAGATACCACCTGTGTACATAGACACACATGTGAGTGTGTACCACATTCACAGGTTCACTAATAAAACACTGTAGACATTGTACGACACGATAGTTATTGGTCATATGTATTATGTAACGAACAAAAATATAATAAAAAGGTAACATTGTTTAACTTTTTAGTCGTCTCTGTGGTTTAGTGGTCCGGTGTCGGTGTTGACCATATGAGGTTCTGGGTTCGATTCCCGGGTCTACTACATCGATAAACTAAGAAATTGCCTTGAAAGGCGTATCCATTTAATGCGTGGAGGTAACCGTCACTTAGAGACACCAAAGATTTTAATGTGTAGTAGAGGTGTAATCCCTCATGCGAAAGTGAAACAGCTACATTACCCTTCTAATGGAATAAGACTCTATAATCTATAATTTGGCATTAATATACATGTTAGTCATGGCAACAAAGTGGTAACATAAAATCTTGATAAATATTTTTTGGGGTAGCTTCTCTACATGTAAAGTGGGGATTTTCATTTTTTTCGAGTACCCCAGAGTGTGGGGTATCTTTAAAAAATGCTGTAGGTTTGTGAGAAATTTTTTTCTATTAAGGAACTCGTTTGTAAAATGTGCTAATTTTTGTTAGAGTCAAGTGTACCCCCAAAGCATACTAAACGGTTAGTTTTGAGGGGTGTAAAAAAATTTACGGTAGTAGTAAATGTAAAGAAGTAAAAAGGAAAACTATCACGGCTTTACAAGTTTTTAATAGTCGACCAACTTCTAAAATGAAACTTGGAGAAATTTTTATAGGCGTTGAACCTGTGATACGGATATATTAGTCATTAACGTAAAATACCTGGATTAAAATATGTACATAGTAGTTACGAAACAATTACTGCCCACTTCTTAGTCCGCATTATTGTGATGAACAACTTCGGAACCCCAGACACGCATTTTACCAATATTTTATACCTATTTAATTTGATAGATTTTAAAACTTCTTAAGCCGTAGGTTACATTAACAATAAGGTTAAAAATATTTTACGAGAGGAAAAATTAGGTTCAGCTATAAAGAATCTTTAAGGATATCTCCGTGTGAAATTACAGATTAATCAAAATAATTTATTGCATTCACAATAAAATTTACAAACGGGTGCAACGAATGACTTAGTTCTGATTCGAATAGCTTTCAGGAAATCATGTCTTGGTAAGATTTATTAACATTGTTTATAAGACAATAAAATCGATGTTAATGCTCGATCCTACCGAGATACGCCGCCGGTTGCACCACAATTAGGCCATCCAAATGGGAATAAGTAGCTAAATCAACAAATATTACATCCTTTAAGAGCGACGTCCGTCGATCGTTTAAATTACCATACTAAGCGTTCTTAAATAGCTTTATCGAGATGTGAATTAGGAACTTTATGGCATTTATTTCATCCCATTTCTAATCATATCAGTCGCATTTTAAATTATGATTTGATATTTTAAAATGTTTACATATGAAGTGTTAAATATTTATTGAAATTTGAATATATACCTAGTCTATTATTATGCACTGACAAGCCTAATCTAATAAATAGCCTTTTCTTCAGTAAAGATGATGAATGACGATTGTTGATACGTTAACGTTCTATAAGTTTTAATACGTGAACATTTTGTACCCGTTTTTCCCGTTGTTCTACTATTATTCGTAAACTCGTAAACGTTTTGTACCCGTCGACATACAATTACTTGTAAACTTGTAAAGCCTACTTAGTTGTAAGTCATTATATATACTACCACCGCATATTTTTCACATAACAAAAACCAACCGTTTGGACGGGAAAGAGGGAGGAGGGGGGGGGGGGGGGACGATGACATTTGACTCTAAAAAAATTAGCAAGTTAAAGCTTAATATTTCTATATTTCTCAAACGGCTCCTTTAATCGAAAAACTGTTTTCACAAATCTACAATATTTTGCCCCACGATGCCCCACACTTTGGGATACAAAAGAGAAAATAAACATCACCACTTTACGTGTATAGGATATACTACATAAAACTAAATTTCAAGATTTTATTGCATCACATGTTTGCAGCGACAAATATCTATGCGTTTCCGCTAAAAACACGTTTCCACACCACCTTAAGGTATATTTTCCCCCGTGTTGGTCCGGGCTTCCTTAGAAGAATAGATCATCTGCTATTTTCCCAGGCAGTTCGCAAAAGGCGAAGTCGATACGCGTTATACCATCGTGACTTCTAGGAGGTAGAGTTCCGCAACAAGTCGCCCGGATATTTGGTCGCAATTCCTGTCGCAAAGTATATTCGAAGCAAATTACAGCTTTCTAGTGCAAAGAACCTGTGCTTTTTTTCGAAATGAACTTAAGCAGTTGGTCCAAATGACCGCTACTGCAAAACTTGGCCACAATATGAAGCTAGTTGACTTCGGATGGTTTAATGTGACGAAATTTGTCTTTACTTTGTGATCGATTCCTTCGATTGTACTGATCGCTGAATATAATATATACCTACGTATATCTATGACATACACACTATGACATACATTATTGGCAAATAACAGACAAGTCTTCTAGTGGTGAGTGGGGCGTCGCCATAGACATCATCTATATATTAATACGTGAAGAAAAAATGTTGGATCTCATTTTTAAGACAATGGCAAGAACCGTGGAGTCCGTGGAGACCGAAATTTGGCACAGTCTAAGCTTTCATTGCATTAGAAATACATTAAATTAATAAACATATACATTACACGCACTACATACATGATATTATACACACATGTCTAACATTTTGTTTACGGCTAAAGTTAGTTGTCAAACTTAAAAGAGATTTTACTGTTTAGTCTACGGTCGAATTTCGGCCACAGGCGATCGCTTGTAAATGTTAATATACATATATTATCATATTTTTGAATAACACCAACTCGGTTATAAATTCTAGTGACATGTCATTCAAATGAAAAAGAATCAAGATATAGATCTTTGGTCAAAAGACATTTACCGTCTTGACCATGTCTTGACTACAGTTAGTGAATATGTCAATAGGGTAGTTCATTAAAGATGCACTTTTAAAAAAATTATCTCATTAGGTATATTAACAAAAAAAGAACTATTTATTTTTGCTAAATAACGTACATTTATAATAATAAATTCGTGTTTTAAAATTGAAATAAAAATTTACAGCGAAAAAGTTTTGAGCTGTCATTGCCACAGAATTATATATTTTGTTCTGTTGTCATGGCGTACCTACTGATGGAATCACGCCGTGGTAACTCTGTGGTTTCTATGAAATTGTTTGCATCAAGACGACGTTTTACCACGACGTGACGTAACGCTTCCAGATTCGCGTTCACTGTCACGTGACTTAATGTCTATTTTTGTCGAATGTATATTTCATAATAAATACTTTAGTTTTTTGTTATCTCCAATGAATAATTGATCATACGCCACACACGCAAGTTTACGGTTTCTAAGTCACATAAAGCCTTCAGCTGTCACTGCTGGTAGTATGCAAAAGACGTCAATTTCATGAGAAGCCTGTACATATATGAGAAATTTAACGTCAATGACAACCAACTATGAGCGTCCGACCCCTCTTTCGTAACCATACTTTATTATATTTATAAAGCATAATCGATTATTAATACACATTAGTGGCTGCAACAATCACGGATTATAAATCCTGTGCTCATATTGAATGTCTGTGTCGCAATAAATATTAAATATCGAAGCCGTTAAAAATATCCACTTACAGTTTATGAGAGCGCTCACAGACATATTTACGTACGGGAGGAGGTAATCAATTGCCTTTTTTTCGTTCTTTCTACATATTTATGGATTTTTTTTCTTTAGAACGAATGCCTTTTCAATATGCATATTATTCGGTGTTTCCTTGTAGAGTGGTATTTTATTGGAGTTTAAATTGTTTTAATCGGTTTTATTATCAACTAATAAATCTCATATGCTTTTTATAATAAAATAATTTCTATGTTTTGCATGATGTCCCCTGTTTTTATTGTGTTATTAATATTGTTTAATTAATAGACTTTTGAAGTAGGTGGGTGATGTTTTTTTGGGTTGTAATTAATTGGTCGGAAGCTCATAATTGAATTGATATATTTGGTCATTCATTTAAGCTTTACAATAACTTAACAAGAGATAAAATACGTAGAATGTTTTGAGATATAATAGAGCAACTTTTTATCTACCACAAATGCCAATCCAATGCTTGGTGTATTCTGCTTTTACTGGTCTCACTTCGGAGTTCATTTGATGGCATATCAATCACAAAGGTGTGGTAGTTTTTGGCGAATTGTATGCGTTATTATTACACTGTTCCTATACTATCCTACACTGATCCTGTTAAGAGTTTTAAGTAGGTGGTAAACTTGTAGGTGTCATATTTTAGACTTGACAACAGTAATGCTAATAGCATTGGTGTTAGGTACTATGTCTACTGAGCGCGGTTGTTTTACAATTTTACTACAAGGAAGACCATAAGCTAGTTTGCAATCTTAAGGCTATCATAACTTTAAATTAAAAATTTAAAAAATCCTACACAATCCTTTATTATCTGATCACCTTTTTCATTTACATAATTTTCAGGGCAAAATATGCAAAGAGCTGATGATCTTCGATTGGGGATCCTACACTATCAGGTCAAGATTGTCATGTTATTGCACTAACATTGAAGTAACAGAATACCAATTTTCGTATCGATCGGACTGTAAAAGCTCACCTCTTTTCATATATTGAAAAGAGCTGATGACCTGGAAAAGGCTGAACCGAATTTAATAAAACAACACTAGACTAGCCACTAGAAAATCAGTTTCAAATAAAAAGAACGCATCTAAATCGGTTCATCTATTTAAGGACTACGATGCTACAGACAGACACACAGATAGTGTGCAAACTAATGAAATAAGTGGTATTGTGTCTTCGCCCGTCTGGGTTTGAAAAAGTACAAAACACATTTTACTGTCTGCTTTTTGGTCAGTTTAATCATAAAAATACTTTGTATATTTTAATTTGAATACAACTTATTTATATTCTACGGTTTTTTAATCTATTATTTCATGAATAGATTTTATGTAGATGTTTTTTGTTTCAAAATATTCTGGAGATTTTCACGCATTAATGGTAATTATAAGAATTATTTAAATGAAACTTTATCATTATACTACTGCACGCATGAGTTTCACTAATACTTACCTGATGATCCTGTAATCTATGAGACCTGGCCCAGAATATTGAAATGTCTTAAAGACACGAAATAGCAGTACAAGTAAGTTTTATCGAAATAGTTTTAATGATAAAGTTTCGAAAACTTTTGATGGAATTTATAAAATAGTCTGTAGCAACACTGAATTTAAGACTAGGTATTATAGACTACTCATACTCTCGGCTGTAACATCTTTTAATATCAGACCAAACTGCGGCTGATTGTTTTGTTCTGGCCAGCCTTTATGGACAAACGTTACGCTAATCTTGGGCATAGACAAATAGGTAGATAAGACCAACGACAATGGTGTAGTGTTGTGTCTGTGTAATTGTATGTGTGTTTGTTTATCTGCCGTCGCTGGATTTTGGACAGTACATTCCAAATATGAAGTATATTCTCCTGGACCTAACAATTGCCCAACGCAATGCAATTTGGTCGCCCATTTCAATTTAATTTTTTTAAAGTAAAAGTTATTTAGAATTGGTGTGAGGTCAAACACATGAAACTTAAATGCGACACGATACAGAAACAATTAATAATAATGCATAAACTTATCTATATATTAATACGTGAACGGAAAAGTATGTACCCCTTTTTAAGACAATCGCGCGATCGGTGGAGTATGAAATTTGGCACATTTGAAGGAGGTTATATAGGTATCGGAGGACCGCAGAAACCAAATATTTTTTAATGAAATGGATTAAAAATACCTGAAATTAAAAAAAATAAACATTACACACACTATATTCATGTAACACTGCACATGATAATATACACACATGTAAAGGAGCTATTTTCTTTACGGCTATAGTCAGTTGTCAAACTTAAAAGATATTTTATTGTTTAGTCTATGATCGAATTTCGGCTACAAGTGATCGCTAGTAATCTTTGACAAGAGGAAGATAAGGACTTGGCATTGGCTTTTCCCCGTGTTGGTTACGGGCTCCTTTGAAGAATAGACCAACTGCCGTTCTGCCAGGCAGGTCGTAAAAGGCGACCGATAGGCTATGCGAGTCACTACCATCGTGACTACTAGGTGGTAGAGTTTTGCATTGTCTCGCCCGGGTCTGGTACCACCGCCTTACCTATTCTTGCCGCAATAGCGTCAGTGCTTGTCACTGTCGTGTTCCGGTTTGGAGGGTAAACTAGCCGGTAAACTTATGCATGTGGTATTAGACCTCGCCACAAGATAGCAACGCACCATTAACATCTTTGGTGTCTATAGCCGTTGGTTGACTCTTTCCATCAGGAGACCCATCTGCTTGTTTGCTATCTTATGATATAAAAAAAAATCCATAAAAAATCAAAATTATAAAATTGCATGCATTCCAACGCTGAACAAATAAAAATGACTTTATCTCTGTCTAACAAGTTAATATTTTCATAATAGACAAAGCTACAAAATTTTTGTTAGTGTTCTAATTTCAAATAATTTAAGAAAATTAACATCACCTTAAAAATAGCTTGCGACCAAAACGCCATTACTTAAATACGCTGTCAATGTAGGTAAGTTAAAATTTAATGTCAAATAACCATTTGATTACAAAATATTAAATTGATTTTAGTGTTTATTTGTATTTTTCTATAATTTTAGTGTGTACCTTAAATCTAAAATAAAAACTAATTGTTAAAATAACATGCTCAATTGCAATATAATTTATCAATTGTTATGCAGACAGTAAACAGCTGTTCTTAAGTCCGCCATTGTTAGGGACGAAATGACAAGGGAAATCTAAAGTGACTCGAACTGAACTGGTAGTGGACTGGCCAGAGGTCAAAATTAATGAACTTGGAAATAGAAAAGATTGGTGATCCCCCCTATAACAAAGCTATAGCTACGCCCCTGAAATCAGCCTATACCTAAACTACTAGATTTATAAACGTAATGCCATGAAATTGGGAGCTAAAACTGAATTGTTTCCATATTATGTATAATTAAAATGTCCTACGACCATTTTATCGGATTTTGTGTTCAATTTAAATATATCAAGACTGATTGCTACTTGATTAGTGAAATATATTCACATAAAGTATAACATGTAGCTCATAATTTGGAGGCATCCAAGGAACCCACTTCGACGGTTGAAAGTCAATCGTGCAAACTGCATGTAATCACTAAATACTAAATTATATTTTGAAACTTATGCCACTTTTGTGCAACTAATCATCATGCACGGTTAGAACGAAATAACGTTAGTTTAGGTACCTATAGGCTAAATACTAAACCATAAGGAAATATTTAAACATAGTAAATATTTACGTTTGACTCACAATTGCTCAGACACGAATCAGTTTATGTCAACGTGAAGTTTATTTAATATCTAGTTCCTCCCAGTAAAAGGTTGTTTGCGTAATATCAATAACACTTCTCACCTTAACTTCATAAACTGTTACTACAAGGCATCTTAAAGCCGATATCGATAAATCTCGTAAGGGACGCCTACGACCTCTCAAACACATATTAATATTTAATTGTAGACGCGATATCATCAGGAGGCGCATAACTAACTGTTAATAAAGTGTATTGTTGACGTGAATTATCCTCATAAGTCTGGCGTAGCCTGGGTCAGCAAACCAGCTGGCAACTATTCTCAAATACTTTAAATAAAGATTTCAACTTTATCGAATATTTATATTAGTGAAAAAGATCGACTGACCAACTGCTAATTTGCGAAAACTATTAGACATATATGATACTGAAATTTAGCAGGGATACAGCTTTCACAGGGATACAGCTTTTACAGAGATTTCATTTCACTTCATTAGCTGACGTCTCCTACATCAGCTAATGAAGTGAAATGAAATAGAACAAAAATGAAATGAAATGAAAAATATTATTTGCAAGGATATGGGTATCACAAGTTATTAAAAATTAATTAAAAATTATCAACATATTCTACTATACTAAAATATATCATAACTTGTTGCAGCGTGTATCCCGCTGCATTATAAAAGTTTTTTGCGAATCCCGCGGGATCACCTAATTTTTCCGGGATAAAAAGTAGCCTATGTGCTATTCCAGGTATGTATATGTATGCCAAATTTCATTCAAATCATTCAGTAGTTTTTGCGTGATTGAGTAGCAAACATCCATCCATCCAAACATCCATCCGTATAAACATCCAAACTTTCGCCTTTATAACATTAATATAGAAATATAGATTAACACCTATATCACAAGTAAATAATTTGCTTACTTTGGGGTTAGATCGCTTCATGAAATTTGTCCAGTGATATTATTATACATTAATAATTTAGATATCGGTTTGCTTTTTTAAATGTGGTAAAAAATAACCACAATAAACTAAAAATAAAATGTAAATTTTTACAGGTAGCGATCTTTCTCTTGTATCTTTTATTCTAATCCTTAATTTAATGTATAGATATTATTAAATGATATCATTATCAACGCGGTTGAAATAAGGTTGCTACGGAAAATATGTGACGTAACGCTCGCGGACTAAGCTCTTAATACTGAAGTAAAAGAGAGGTTAGTCCTGAAAGAAAGTATCGATGTAAAAATAAATAAATTGGTAAAAAAATGTTAGACCACGTGCAATGTAGAGTTCCGAAATTGCTAATCACAACAATATAAACTAAGAAGAGGGCTTTTATTGTTTCATACTATGATCATTTAACCTATTTAACGTTAATAACGGATATACCAGCATCACAGTTTCACCGCCTATAACGACTACTCCAAATAAATTTTATAAATTGGTCGATTATTACTCAAAAACTTGTAAAGCCTTCAAAGCCGTGACAGTAATCCTTTTAATTTTATTATATTTACTACTGCGGTGAATTTTTTCCTATCCCCAAAACCAGCTGTTTAGCAGCTAACAAAAATTATTATAAGACTGTTTTTATAAACCTAAAATATTTTTTAAAAACCTATCCGGCATCCCTCACTATGGGCTATGGGGCACGCGAGAAAAAAAAACAACATCCCCACTTTGCACGTAGAGGATTTATATACCTATGCATCTATAAAAAATACTTTTTTAGATTTTGTTACCACTTTGTCGCCGTGACTGATATATATATATATATATATATATATATATATATATATATATATATATATATATATATATATATATATATATATATATGACGGCGTCCGCGTCGTCAAATGCAAGAATATTGTAAAGTGTAAACAACAAATGCACGGCCCGGGCCGGCAAGCGCATCGTTCGATATCCCTACCACTCAACTTGTTTTGCTACCTGTATAAAAGGCTCTGAGCGCCCGCCGATAAGGCAGTCTAGGCTCTGGCGTGGCTCGGTACACTTGTTGTATCTTGCTAGTAGCTTATCCTTGACTCTCGGATAATTAATTTGTGCAAACAAGTTAATTATTATTGTCAACTATAAATTAGTCGCAGTACAATTTATAATTGACTATCTATTGCTTAAATTATGACTTATTTGTAATAGGGAATAATTAAGTTACTTGGAATTGTTAAACCAGAACTAGTCATTAGTGATGGAAAGCTTTAATAGTGATCTAATGTTATTCTGATCTAAATATAAAGAGTTGTTATATTACCACATCCGCATTTTATTTATCATATCTGACCCACTTCCTACATCAGAAGTGGGATCGGATTCACTCCCACTTCAGCATCAAACTATTTCGGTTAACTATGTAGAGCAGTAAATGTCTCTTTTCACTTGTGGTATGGAAATTATTCTTTGAAAAATAGCAGAAAATATTAATTCACGTTCTGTAAATACATCTACTCCCCTTAAGTTGATATACTTTGATTCTGATGAAGCAGACGATATGACTAACTGGTGTCCTCCTCCTAGCTTCGTATTCTTCATTACTGAGGGTCGTAACCTCCTCATTAGATTGTTCTTGATAGCACAATATTATGCCATTTGACTCTATCTTCAGCGACGTGCAGAGCATCATAAAACATTTTAGACATAAGATTGGTGCAAACCTGGTCCGACCATCGCATAGGAGTACGACCACGTGGTCTTTTGTCTTCTACTTTTCCGGTCACTATTAGCTTTTCGAGATTGTCTCCTTGCTTTCTATAGAGATGTGGCCGAAGTATTATAGAATTCTTTGAAGGCACGTAGCAGACAGTCTGGTCTTTACTCCAAGTTGTTTTAGTATGAAGGTGTTGGTCCTGTGTGTTGTCCAAGGGATACGTAACATTTTCTCCAGCACCACATTTCAAACGCATCAATGCGACGTCTGTCTGCAGCTCTTAGTGTCTATGACTCTGCGCCGTACGTAAATATGGAGAACACCAGCGTACAAACCAGCCTCTGCTTTGTTTTTAATGAGATGCTTCTGTCGTTCCAAAGACCCTTCATCTGACTCGTAGGATTTTTGTCGTGTAACTTATTAGCTGGTGTACCTCAAGTAAAATAAATATAGAAAAGAAAAAATTAGACGGGGTTGATCTGATCATTGTAGCTACTCACTCACTAGAGTCATGCCGTCACCTACTTCACAAGCTGCTGTCTTGGCAAGCTATATTAGGACTTGAAGATCTCTTCCTTTTAGACTTAAATATGAACCGATTTAAGAGCACCACTGTATTTCGAGGAAGTTACAATTTTGTGATAGAATCGAACATCGTAACAACTATTGCCGTGATAAACAGAAACTTATCTCAAATAATTTTTGCTTGCAGCGAAAGCAGGTCATCTACCACTATCTCTGGTGACGTGTCCAGTGGCCGACCACCAGTGGTCTGCTATGTATGTTGTGACCCCGGCCCAGCCACAAAGCTTCCATTTTTCCGATGAGCTACAAGAAGAAAGAAGTTGCCACTTCGAGTTCCGAAAAACATAAAACCAGTCAACATCTGTTCCAGAGCGTTACATGGTGTATTACACTAAGTAGAATTTAATTATCTTTTATATTTGAGTCTGGTTTAGAATGTAGCCATATCAAACAAATCTGTTGTGATTCCTTTGTAAGAGAACGGTTTTATGAACAAGAATCTATAAATAGTCGCTTGTTTTGATGTAGTTTCCACTGAACAAATCAAATGCTTAACCACAAGGCAAAATTTAAATTTGGAGGTAGTTTCACGTTTGACCTGATAAGTCTTAATGTTTCGTTAGGCCGCAAAATTTGGACCAATGTAGAATAGGAAGTAAGCGAAAACAGATTAATGCTTAGCAATACTTAAACACAATCTTGATAGCAAGAAAGCAACGCACCATTAACATCTTTGGTGTCTATAGGCGATGGTTGACTCTTTCCATCAGGAGACCCATCTGCTTGTTTGCTATCTTATGATATGTAAAAAAAAAAAAACAATCCTGCTCAGTTTCAAAATCTGCTAGCGAGAGTATGGTAAATACTGACTTCGTAGGTAAAGATAGAGAGCGCTTGGTAGATATTTTAAAAAAAAAACAATTGACAACCAATTGAATTAAAACCGTCGGGCTTAAATTCGTCGAGCTAAAATCGAATTAGTTGACCCTTTGAAGATCGTTAATAAGCAATCTTAAAGTTTATTACCAACTAAACTCAAACTAATTTTTTTAAAAAAAAAAGAGAAAACAACACAGATTTACATCTTCTTGCGACAGGCACATATAGAGCTAACAGTCGGTCCGAATATGTAATGCGATTCCTGTAGGGTTTTATAATGATAGCGCAGTATAATTCTCTGACAAATCATGGCAAAAGCGGTTAGGTAATATTTAACACGCGCTCAGCAGCATTAGGTTTGACATTCGGCAACTAACAAAAACTCGCGAAAGTATCTACAAGCTTTGAAAAAAAAATCAGCCCAATCGGACATTTTATGGTTGAGTAGAGGTAATGAAAGGTTAAACCTTTTAGTATAGGTGACTTTGTCTTTGTTAGGAATGTAGAACGACACTAAACGAAAATTATTGTTGACTCAAAATATAAGGGCTCCTTAAAAGTTACCGCAATTTTAGAAAACAAGTGCGCCCATGATAGCCTCTGCGAAGTTCCCCATATTCCTGTAGGGTTTCTTGAGGTACCTATATGAAAATTATAACAAGGATGACGTGACGGCGTATACTCATGATAATGATCTTGTTCATAAAACTGGTCCAAACAATATTGATAAAAATGCAGTGTATATTGTAAATAGTTATAACAGTCAGAGTTTTTAATATCTACCTGCGAAGGAGATTCTCTAATCTTGTAATAACTAATGCCACTATTCATGAGGCTACATCATCAGCAAAAAAAATACGATATTAAGTAAACGAAAAAAAAAATGTAGTAAAATGATGATAAAATATCACTAAAAATGTAAGTAAAAAAAAAAAAAAAAAAGCGAAGAAAAAAAATAATTAAAGGAAATGGGAGTCTTATAAAACTATGAAAAGAAATCAATGGAAAAAAATGTAAAAGAAGTAATTTAACAAAAAATTTAGGATTGACAAAAGATGCAGGACTGACAAAAGATGCAGGACTGACAAAAGATGCAGGATTGACAAAAGATGCAGGATTGACAAAAGATGCAGGATTTTCAAAAGATGCAGGATTGACAAAAAAATGTAGGATTGACACAAAAAATGTAGGATTAACAAAAAATGTAGGAAGATTAGAGTCATTGAAGGGAGTGTCCGGTCCAATGACTCGGCTAAAGGGGTTCATTCCGGTCTAGCCTTTTGGCTACAGGGATTGCAACCCGGTCTAGCACTGTCAGCTAAAGGGATTTCCGGTCTAGCATTAGCTAAAGGGATTTCCGGTCTAGCATTAGCTACAGGGATTTCCAGTCTAGCACTGTCAGCTAAAGGGATTTCCGGTCTAGCATTAGCTATAGGGATTTCCGGTCTAGCACTGTTTGCTAAAGGGATTTCCGGTCTAGCACTCTCAGCTAAAGGGATCTCCGGTCTAGCATTAGCTACAGGGATTTCCGGTCTAGCACTCTCAGTTAAAGGGATTTCCGGTCTAGCACATTAGCTAAAGGGATTTCCGGCCTAGCACACTCCAGTCTCCGGTTTTAAACTGATGAGAGGGAGCTTAGTACACTCCAGTCTCCGGTTTTAACTGATGAGAGGGAGCTTAGTGCACTCCAGTCTCCGGTTATTAACTGATGAGAGGGAGCTTAATATACTCCAGTCTCCGGTTTTTAACTGATGAGAGGGAGCTTAGTACAATCGAGTCTCCGGTTTTTTCAATTGATGAGGGATTCCTAGCTTAGTAGGATCCAGTCTCCGGTTTCAAAACTGACGAGAATAGTTTAATAGTTGTGGTTGCTGAAAGGGTTACCGGACCAGCACACTATTGTAACATTTCGCTAAAAGATTACGCTAATTATAGAGCTGTAAAAATAAATAAATAAGATTGTTTAGTTTTCTAAAAGATATGTCAGGATGAACGAGGCGTTCCTTGTCCTCAGATGTATAAAGATGCGCACACGAGGACGTGTGTATGTCAGTATGGCCGTGACGGCGTCCGCGTCGTCAAATGCAAGAATATTGTAAAGTGTAAACAACAAATGCACGGCCCGGGCCGGCAAGCGCATCGTTCGATATCCCTACCACTCAACTTGTTTTGCTACCTGTATAAAAGGCTCTGAGCGCCCGCCGATAAGGCAGTCTAGGCTCTGGCGTGGCTCGGTACACTTGTTATATCTTGCTAGTAGCTTATTCTTGACTCTCGGATAATTAATTTGTGCAAACAAGTTAATTATTATTGTCAACTATAAATTAGTCGCAGTACAATTTATAATTGACTATCTATTGCTTAAATTATGACTTATTTGTAATAGGGAATAATTAAGTTACTTGGAATTGTTAAACCAGAACTAGTCATTAGTGATGGAAAGCTTTAATAGTGATCTAATGTTATTCTGATCTAAATATAAAGAGTTGTTATATTACCACATCCGCATTTTATTTATCATATCTGACCCACTTCCTACATATATATATATATATATATATATATATATATATATATATATATATATATATATATATATATATATATATATATATATACAATCGATATCGAAGCCAAAAATATAGTTTTTAGAACTTTTGTCTTGTCTTTTGTCTTTGTTTGTCTGTTTATCTGTTTATATTGTTGTTTGTTGCATGAATATTACTAACAAGTCGGGTCAACATATATGCATAACATATAGGTATAATATAACATATAGGTATAACATATATACATATTATCACGCTATCATCTACGGGGGAGAAGCTGTGCGCAGTAAACGAAGTCCGCGCGGACGAAGTCGCAGGCAGCAGATAGTATATATGTATATATAGCCATAATAATTGCCAAATCACAGGTTTCTGTACTAAGGATCTCTGAGATAGACTGCGGACGGTTGGACGGACGGATGGACGGACCTAGCGAAATTATAAGGGTTCCTATGCGTTATGGTTAGTAAATGTGAGAAGCTAAACAAATCTATAAGGATAATGACAAACGGCACTAGGTTCTCTCTGTCGATCCGTAAAGTGTCTGGTGTGTAGATATTTATGTATGTAATATTATTATTTTATTGAGAGTAGGTATACGTGAATTAAACATCAAAAACATTTAAAATATTTACATGTTACAGACATTATGATATTTCGAACGACTATGTAATAGGGCCTGTGATCATCTGTGAAAGTATGTCGCCTCAGGAAAAGCTCGACTCCAATAAACTCTATAAATAACAAAAAGTACATTATTCAATGGACTCTATAACTAACATTATCTGTTTATACTTTGGAATAAAAAACATAGTATTCTATTATATTGTCCTATAATCGTAGATCACATTTATTAGTTCCGATAAATAACAACAAGTATAGGATGTGATCGATTCTAATGCCATCTTGTATATTTATTATAATTAGTTTCGTCTCGTGTGGCGCGCCCATCAAATACTAAAACTGTTTATTAGAAATCAATAATATTTGCATAATCGCATTCTAAGTCGTTCTTCTATGAAATTTAATATTAATCGCATATGATAACAAGAATTAGCGTATTATTGGTACCTAATTGACGTTTCTAATTATAATGAAGAAAATGATGTTTATTTAGTACGAGAACGTTGTGATTTATCATAATTAATTATTGATATTTTTATAATTTTTCAATAATGTGACATGTTTGTTACCTTATTAAACTTTTATAGCGGAAATAAAAATAGCCTAACCGGTTATCGTGAGAGTTTATCTCAAAGTACAAAAATACTTGAATTATTTGGTTTCTAGGTATTATAGGTATATCCTATAGATAGAGATATCATTATTAATATTAGGTATCTATATTAAATTAATTTTAAATGCGAAAGTTCAAAGAAAGTCGTACAAAAACCACTGAACAGATTTGGATGAAATTTGACACACAGGTGGATGATGACTTGTAATAGCACGTAGGCTACATTTAATTCCGGAAAAATGAGTTGTTTCTGCGGGATTTCCCAAAAACTTATAGTGCAGCGAGCTGTACGGTGCAGCTAATACCTATTAAACATTTATAATTTTATTTGGAAATAATTTTATCATTTTCGAGTTTTTTAAACTGATCCAATGTTTAAAAGCTAAATTAGGTACGTTAAAGAGCTACAAGGAGCTAAAAGGAGAAAGTTAATACATGCCACTAACGTCGTTGCTACAAACTAGGTGTGCAGGGGCGTGTATAAGGGGGATGTTTAGGGGGTCCGGACCCCCTCCTTAACGATAACATATGTATTCGCGGAATAGATATAGGTATGCGATTTGTATCCGACATGTGATTTAATGCACTAGCAAGAAGTTCGGGGTAAATCTAGTATTTTTTGTAAATTTTGGAAGTAAATAAAATAATTACTATAAACAATACTTTATATCGTCATTTGTTAAATATTTTTAGACGTTAGATAATACATTCTAGGACTAACATATGGTAGCCGGATAGGGTGTAGCAATCTATGCTCTTGTTTAAAATCCTTAAACTCCCCCATAAAAAAGCTATATCTACGACTATGATGTAGAGTTCTGCGACGTTTTGTCTGGGTTTTGATGCCACCATTATGATTATTCCGCGTCGGTTCTTTTCGCTTTCGTGATTCAGTTTAGAGGGCAAGACAGCCGGTAAACTTATAAGTACATGTTGCATTCAAGCACACACGGATAGCAACGCACTATTAACATCTTTGATATCTATAGGCAATAATTATATCTTTCTATCAGGAGAGCTATCTATATCTATATATATATATATATATATATATATATATATATATATATATATATATATATATATATATATATATATATATATATATATATATTTGTTTGCTATCTTATAAAAAACCTGCTTATCAGAATTGCAGTTTATCGATTCTTTTAAGGAGATCCAAATTAAAGCTGGTAAACTCAACATTTTGTAATTCTTGGTTTGGCATGTACATGTTTATTAAATTTATCATGAACTTCAATTACAATTAGATGTATTATTAAATATATTTGACTAATGCTCGTATCACAAGCATTTTGCATGGGCTTGTATCATCGACATGTGTGTACAATAAAACAAAAACGGAAGAAAACTTTTGTGAAACTCAACAAAAACAGTAAGTAACTACTTTGTTAAGCGTTAAAATTGGAAGGGTACCTATATGTCTTAATTTTACAATAAAACACAAATTGTAAATGTTCAGGGTACATGTTTTTATTATAAAAAATAGTTATTTTCAAAATTGAGATGAGATTTGAAATTTATGTTCATGGTGACACTTAACCTAAAATACCCGGTTAGCCAGGTTAAAACCTGGATTTACGGTTCCAATATGAGATCACAAAACGTGGCAAATTCAACAAGCATTAGTTACATCAAATAACAGTAATCTATAACTAGCAGTAAATTTCCGCACGCAAAAAAACCGCAAAATAAGGCACAAAGGTTATGCGCGTGTAAATCACAATAAAAGTCTGGAGAGACGCCTGAGAGGCCGGTGGAGGCTGGAGACGAATTATGATTGCCCCGAGAGGCTGTAAACCACGCTACAGTGTACGGTGTGCTTCATGCAGCTTTCATTTTGTCGGAAAAATATTATAATAATTATAATTATTTTGAACTGTCGAATCTCAATTCATATTGGGGTATTAGGAGACATGGAGACATGCGCCTTTAACTGCATTAGGTATAATATATCTATCCTTATAATATAAAGTGTAATAAATAATAATATTTTAAAAAAAAATATCTTTACGCCAGTATCTCCGATGACCCCATCGGAGATACTGGCGTAAAGATATTTTTTAGGCAGAGGTACAACTAGTGCACTCACGATTAGCCGAACAATAATAATAAGTCCGGCAATGTTATAGGTGGCAAGCCTATCGCCAACCCGGTCATTGAATGTGGTCATGCGGTAGCTGTGAAGGTGCACTGAGCAACTTAGATTACATGTAATTAATATATCTATATTATAATACACATACATTGATATTACAATATTTATATACATAGATACATATACATTATAATATATATATATATATATATATATATATATATATATATATAATATATATATATATATATATATATATATATATATATATATATATAATATATATACATATATATATATATATATATATATATATATATATATATATATATATATATATATATATATATATATATATTGTTTCAAGATTTCATTCAACATTTTGTGGAAATTCAATGCTACGCAAACTTCAATGACTAATATCTCAGAAAATATCGATCTTAGTGATTTGGTGCTAAGGACCTTTTTTGTAGAGAATTGAATTTTCTACAAAATTATAATTTACGTTTTTTTGTATGTCTTGTTGTTTATGAGATAATGAATGAAAAAACAAGAATTCTATGAAAAATTCGGTTTGGCGGTCCGTACTACCCCGCCAGTATGAGTTACGACTTCGCGACAATGGACACTTGTAGAGCATTCAATTCTGAAAAAAACCCGTCCATGGTCAAAGCGATGCTATTAAATGCCACTGAGCTATAGAAATTTAAAAAAAAAATGAAAGTTCTCGTATATTTCAAATGGGAAATCTTCACACGCTGTGTAGGAGTACTTAATATTAATATTAAGGGCTCATACTTTCAGGGAATTTTTTTGGGTGTATTTTTAACAAAATTTCGGGATGGGAGCGAAAAAAAAAATAGTCGCAAAAAAAAGCACCCTAATATATATATATATATATATATATATATATATATATATATATATATATATATATATATATATATATATATATATATATATATACAATAATATTATTACCCTCATTAATCATTATCAACAGACAACAACCTTTTGCCATCTAGCTTGCAAATTTTCAATCCCGGACTGATAAAAATCAATTGCTTATTGAGTAGCGAGTAGCATATCTCAAGATGTCATTTTGGTCGTCATTCAAATTTTCAAATTTATTGCCAGTAAACATTTTTTGTAGGAATCGGAATAAATGAAAACCCGAAGGTGCGATATCAGGCGAGTATGGTGGTGGTAAGTACCTCCCATCACAATTCATTAATTTGTTCCAGGGTTCGCCTTACACAGGCGTTTTAAGAATGAGGCCTTTCTGTTGACAATCACTTTTCGATTGAAAATTAGTTCAATCTAACCAATTGTTCACAATGAAGGTCTACATTAATAATTCATCTAGATTTTAGCATTTCAAAGTAAACAATTTTGCTGCAAAATACTCTACCAAATACACAGAAGCACCTTTTGGCTTTTAGGGATGTAAATCCGGATTTGCAATACTTCGCGATTTTATCATATAGAACTCATTTTTCGACTCCCCCAATCAAACGGTCAAAAACCAGTTCTGTGTGGTATCGTTTAATCAATAATTTGCATGTGATTGGTTAGCTTTGTTCTCTTCGAACAGATTATAGAGGAAATGCAAAAAAATATGCTATTCTGATATACAACTGGCCATTCCACAAGCCACAATAAACTTAAAATGAATTTGGCATGCCTTCGAGATGCATAATGAGCTGATAAAATACAAATATTATATCAATACTTTCATTTTAAAAGAGTGAAGTGTTCTCTGTCAACTAATCGGTTGGTTTAGGGGTAGAAAAACATTCACGATAGTAGTAAAAATAATAAAATTAAAAGGAAAACTATCGCTTCTTAGACGTACAAATACAAG
The DNA here is from genome assembly GCA_036924255.1 of Apodemia mormo. Lineage (NCBI taxonomy): Eukaryota > Metazoa > Arthropoda > Insecta > Lepidoptera > Riodinidae > Apodemia > Apodemia mormo. The sequence goes on from JAUPFN010000016.1 coordinate 23,510,051, forward strand.
TTACAAGTTTATGAATAATAGTCGACCAACTTATAAAATGTACTTGGAGAAATTTTTATAGGCGATGAACCTATGATTTGGATACATTCGTTAATGAAATGTTAAATAGGTTAAAAGTTCCAAGTATAAAACCACAAAAGCCCTCTTCTTTTTGAAACTACATTGCCCGTGGCCCGACACGCACTCTGCCAATTTATTCTTTCGGTGATATCGCAAAGGTATATGAGAGTCACACATATGAGAGTCCGTAGAAGGTTACGAATTAATTAATTTTTTTTTCTTTCAGGTATATTTGTATTTTCTTTAATTATGGTAGCTTTATCTATTATATTTACTCCGTATTTATTAGTCCGGGCCCCCTTTAAAGAATATACCATCTGCTATTCTGCCAAGCAATTCGTAACGGACAAACGTGTCACTACCATCCGTAGAATTCCGCAATGTCTCGCCGGTTTCTAGTACTACCGCCTTGCCTATTATTGCCGCTATAGCGTCAGTGCTTGTAGCAGTCGGGTTCCGGTTTGGAATGTGTGGTAGCATTTATGCATGTGGCAGTACCACCTTGTCACACGGAAACAACTCACTATTAATATCTTTGGTGTCTATAGGTGATGGTTTCTCTTTAATTCAGAAAAGTCATCCGCTTGTTTTTTATTCTACGATATAAAAAAATTTGAGATGTCTTTTCTGTGATGTTTTAAAGAATTTTATAATTATTTTTAATGTTAGTAAATTATTGGTTAATTTAAATAAATTAACCAATAATTTACTTAGTTCGTTGGATGCTATCACGATGCTATAATATGCTATTGTGCTAGCAACACTGCTTCTTACATGCGATTGGTTGATTGAATTGACCACTCACATGCTTTCAGGATCCATGCATCCGTTGTTTGGCGCCAATTTTACTAATGATGGCCTTGTTGGTTGTGATTGTGAATCGACCATTCTGGTTTTGAGAATTGAGCCGTGCTAGGGTGAAGACGTGCAATGGTAACCAGTTAAAGTAATGTATTAATTAGTATGTAATATTTATAAAAAGTAAGCGCACATTAGTGCCGAAGTGTAATTAAAGCATTTGTTTTGTTTTATTACCTACAATTGGTTTTACAAATCACGTCTGTTACCGTCACCATCCCGAGTACTATGCATTCTAAGTGAGAATTGGACTGTCAGGATGACATATTGCTCCACATTTCGCAAAAACTTCATAATTATGAGTAAGGTGTGCAAAAATTTTTAACAAAAAATACTTAAAAAATATTTTCATTCTAATTGGTAAATTTTTTATTTAGATTCCCATCACATCATGTAACATGTATTAAAATAAGGTGCAAAATAACTAACACGACTTTTATAAATACATATACATAGATGAACGGCTAGACTGATATATTTTACTTTTTATTGATGAATATTATATTTTAATACTTTTTGGCCTGTTTTGGACAAAGACAACCCAAACACAGTAATCGCAACAAAATTGGGCCCATCGTTTTTCACTTGTATTAGTGGTGTATCTATCACGACTATTCTTATTGATGAAAATAATATTATAAAAACGTTATTTGTTTTTCAATAAATCAGCAATATTTTTTGAACAAATATTTTTTTGCTGACATTACTAATTTCACACTTGTGGTATGAAGTTGATAACAAGCGCGATCCTATTCTCAGTTGGAACGCATAGTATAGCGAAATAACCATGGTAATCGTGGAATATGGTGAACCTACATGGGGCGTGGGGGGCGCGAGGTGTCCGGCGCGCGCGCAGCGTGCGATAAAGCAGGCCGCCGCGGGGGCCCGGACCTCCAGCAAGGCGGAACTGCTGTAAGATCTATTTGGATATCCCTCAAATTTATATTTCATAACTACAAAAATAATTTGAATACCATACGGCTTCCTAATTCGATGTAAAGGTGTTTGCTGTCTCTTATTTTACGTGGGTTATTTTAATTTAATTATGTCGAACTTATTCATTTTCGGTCGTTTAACATTAACATCATTTGATTTAACCAGTAAACATAGATTAATATTCATTAGTATTGATAGGTATCTAGATAATACACGTATTGATAAACTAGCTGTTGCTCGCGACTTCGTCCGCGCGGACTTCGTTTATTCCGCACAGCTCCTCCCCCGTAGGTGATAGCGTGATAATATGTAGCCTATATGTTGACTCGACCTGTTAGTAATATTCATGCAAAATTTGAAGTAAGTCCATGCAGTACTTTTTGAGTTTACCCCAGACATACATACAGACAAACAGACAAACAGACGAAGACAAAAATTCTAAAAACTATATTTTTGGCTTCGATGTCGATTGTAGATCACGCCCCAAGTACCTATTCTTTTAAAAAAATATTCAGTGTACAGTTTTGACTTTCTTACGATTTTATTATATGTATAGATTCTTCTTCTTCACAGATGATTCTATATATTTTTAACTGAGTCAATCAAATAAAAACTGGATTCACCACTGGAAAGGGACTACTAAAATTACGTCTTCCCAGCAGGGATGGATTTAGGTACGATGAAAAAGATAGTACAAAAAAATTAAAAGGATAGTATTAATTATAAAAAATTATAGTACACTTTTATTATTTTTAATTTAACTTATTATGTAGTCATTAAAATCAACACCAAGTATGGCAAAATTTACTTCTCTTCTAAGTTTATCAGTTCTTGAATATTACTATTAGCTAGATCTTCATCCTTGGCATTTAATCTCATCAAAATATCCTCAGTAGGAATAAAATCAGTACAATTCCTTCTTTTGCTACAACTTTTGATAGTATCATAAGACAATAATATGACATCTATGGATTGTGTTGCCAGTTTGTTTCGTATTTTAGTCTTGGTGAGTTTCGCTTTACTGAATATTCGTTCGTAGTCAGCATTTGCATGTGGAAGTACTTAACAATCTAGGAGAAAACATCGCAAGATCAGAATTCGGTCGGATACATGCACGGTCGAAATATTCATATGACATAAAACTAAGCATTCGGGAAAAAACCTTAAAATTATAATAATTTAGCGTACTATCCTTAGATGTGGATAGTATATAGTACAAAGGGCGAAATTATAGTACAAATACTATAATTATAGTACAAAATCCAACCCTGGTTCTCTGTGACGGATGATAGAATGACTACCGTCATAAATGTGACTATTTACATGAAGTATTAGATAAAGGTGGAGCTACCACTCGTATTAATCATTCGAAACAAATACCTACGTTATATCTTACTCTATGAGGTCTCACCATCTCTTTTTATACAGATGTGTTAAAAAGAGAGGATAAGACCTCAGTAGATGACAGCAGTATTAAAAGTTGTGTTTTATGTAGGTATTAGAAGTGTTACCTCCATAAAATATAGCTTCATGATTATTTACTGATTGATTAATGACTACTGTCATTCTGGGTAAGGGTATTTAAACGATAATTCTGTAGGTTACAAAGAAAAATTAAAAATACATGTGGCAGGCCAACGTAACGAAAGACAGGAACTGATGTGAATGTTTATGTGAGGTTCTTGCTGTATACTAATTTTTATAGAGATCGGTGAAGCCGTTCTTGTGTTATAACGAGATATACAGAGAAACAAACAAAAATTCACAATATGATAAATTTTATTTTAATGATGACTTAGTCAAAATGTATATTTATCGCGAAATTTTACAAAAATTTAGATAGACGCAACAGATTAATATAGTATAATTTAAGTATAGATAGAGGATAGATTTTTTCACTCAAGTAAACCTCGTCTATGTCAAATATATATTAGTAGTAGGTACCTACTATGTGAAAAAATCTCGTGCTTGTGCAAAACCACAGACAGAATGTGTCTCATCTTAGTAATAGATGGCGTGGCGGGCACAAGTAATACTTTCATTTCAGCTTATCCATACATTACTCACCTCAGATCTCACGTCTTTTGCGTCGTGTAAATAATAATTAATTTTATTGTAAATGCTTATATTTTATTGCGGGATTTGTCAACAGAGTACGCGATGTATTTTGTTGCCTGAGATATTTATTGTTACTTACTAAATGTAGGATCTGAGTGGGTATACGCACGTATGGATATCGCCTATAGTACTGGATAACTACTATCGAATAGAAGCACTATTGGCTCCATTTATATTATATTGTGTATTAGTTGTATCATTACATAGTATAAAACAAAGTCGCTTTCTCTGTCTGTCCCTATGTCCTTATGTCCCTATGTATGCTTAAATCTTTAAAACTACGCAACGGATTTTAATGCGGTTTTTTTAATAGATAGAGTGATTCTTGAGGAAGGTTTTAGTGTATAAACCTTTCCGATATTCCCACGGGAACAAAAGCTGCGCGGGTGAAACCGCGGGCAGGTCGCTAGTTATACATATTTTAGGCCCGTTGGTCGAGTGGTTAGCGACCCTGACTACGCAATCGCCTGGGCTCGGGTTCGATCCCCCACCGGGGACAAGCATTTGTGTGATGAGCATAAATGTTTGTATTTCCGGGTTTGGGTGTTTATTAAATATGTTCTTGTATTTATATATGTATTTCTATGTATTAGTATCGTTGACTAACGCCCATTATAATACAAGCAAATTATTTGCTTACTTCGGGGTTAGATCAGTAAGTGTAATTTGTCCCGTGAATATGTAGGTACTTATTTATATTTATAGTAGTATCTTCACGCCCGTATTCATAAACAGACTGACGAGGTACAAGCAGTGGACCCCCGATTAACCGAAGAAACTTATGTCTCACGATGTGATAGGTGGCCAGCCTATCAGACACTTATGCAATCCCGGGCAAACTTGTTTGTTATTAAAAGACTGAAAAAACACATTTATGAGTTGCCCAACCCGAGGATCGAACCCGGGACCTCAATGTGTCTGTGTTAATGTCTGGATTTAATACAGCTAAAATAGACAATTAAAAAGTAACATTACTGATAGATCGCAAGTCACGTCGCGGACTTCACTCTTCGCCATTTTAGGTATCTACAGGAAGGCATTTAATTTGTAGCTTCCAAAAATCTGTGTTTTTTTGGTATTGTGTCAATTTATAAACATGAAACATAGTTACCTGTATTACAAGTATACCTTGCTCATATAATAGTAAACGGTTAAACTATACCGTAGTAATGTAACCTCACTTTAAGCGAATATCTTATATCTCTGTTATCAGATTTCTAAAATTTTTGTTATATAAGATAGCAAACAAGTAGATGGGTCTCCTGATGGTAAAAGTCAACCATCGCCTATAGACACCAAAGATGTTAATGGTGCATTGCTATCTTGTGGCGAGGTCTAATGCTACATGCATAAGTTTACCGGCTACCTTACTCTCCAAACCGGAACACGACAGTGACAAGCATTGACGCTATTGCGGCAGGAATAGGTAAGGCGGTGGTACCAGACCCGGGCGAGTCAATACAGAAATCTACCACCTAGTAGTCACGATGATAATGACTTGCATAGCCAATAGGTCGCCTTTTACGACCTGCTTGGCAGAACAGCAGTTGGTCTATTCTTCAAAGGAGCCTGGAACCAACACGGGAAAAAAATCTGTATAATGTTAAACGTATAATGTTAAACTTAAACTTATTTATATAATGTTAAACTAGCTATTAATTGAAATAATTTTCATGTTATTACAAGAGGGCCCAAGATGGTATGGAATGGTATCCGTCTCCTTTCACACTCTTATCTGTGTCTTTTAGTTGTCTTTTTGTTTGTTTTTCATCAAAACAAATATTTTGGTAATGTTTCCGGTTCTCCCTAAGACGTGACGCCCTAGAGCAATTGCTGGCATCGGTACAAACGGAAAAAAACTGGTTTGCTAAATCACGTTTTTTTGTATTGATTGTTAAATAAAAATTTTACAAAAATTACACGATATACCTGAAGATATTATCTAAGGAATGTGCTAACTTATTACATGATAGAATGTACTTTACTCGATCATATAAAATTCCGAAAACAGGCTAAAAAAATCTCTAAAACAAGTAATTTGTTAATGATATTTCTAATCTTCCACATGGTTTTTATGTGGTGATATATAGTTTTAAATACAAAAAAGCATGTACTAAATTTTGGTTTTCAACTGAATCCCTATATTTATTTATAAGAAAATTAACACGTTTCCCAGCGGATTTAAAACATACCGCGCCACTAATTTTCTATAGAATTGATGCGCTCGACGCGCAACAATTCGGACGGACGGAAACGTGTTAATTTTATTTAATTTTAACGTGTAATATAGGTTCATCCAGAACTATATGTATGTAAGTTAAATGACAAAATTCGTCAAGGGTCTTCGTCCTCGCTTAATATAATGACGAAAAAAAGTGCAATTACATAAATATAAAGAGCATCAAATGCAATACAACAATATAACGAGTATTTTCTATCTATTCAGCTATAAAGAGTTATCTACTTATTTAATCTCATAAAGATAAGTATCTCTTTATTTTATAGCACATTGTCGAACGAATCCAATAACGTTTTGAAGTGAATGACTGTAAAGATGAGCAATAAGTTCTTTTACGATGTAATCTCGTGACTGATTCAATTTAGTTTACAGAGTCCTCCATCGTAAAACTTTTGACCTAAACAGCCTGTTCTCTGTCTTACTTTCAAGATTTTAACATCTGAGGTTGATAGACAACTTGCATCCCGTTACCTCATCTAAATATAATATGTGAAGCAAAAACTTCGCATCTATTTTTACGACCACTAAGCAAACGAAAAAGTATGAAAGGCATAAAAGATTTTTAAATTGTATCCGTTACAAACACGTCAAATTAATAAAAAAAAACATTACACACATTACAATCGTTTGACGCTCATATTGTGTAATTAATGTGCCTGCGACTTTGTCCGCGAGAAAAATGTCAAATAAAAGTAGCCAAGTTACTCCTCATTATATCAGGTATCTACCAGTGAAAGTCTCATCAAAATCGGTCCAGTCGTTTCAGAGATTAGCTATAACAATCAGACAAACAAAAATGGCAAAAAAATGTTATTTTGTTACATGTACCATATGTAAAAGACGGTTATATTAATATTACAAATAGACACTCCAATTTTATTCATTTGTATAGATATGATCTGCGTCAAGCGTTTGATATGTTTAATAAAGAAATTAATTGCACCCATGTGTCTATACACAATATATATATTGTGCTATTTTACTGTAAAATTTGTTGTTAAATGAGCTTTTACTCTCTCTAAAGTTCTAGAATCTATGATCAATTGAAGTCCTGGCATTATAGTTGAATTTCGACCACAGGGCGATCACTAGTTCAAAGAAATGGGAGGTTTAACTTCTCCGGGATTATCTGGTACGTAACTATTTAATAATCTGTGCTTGTACTTACAAGTAAAAAAAATCTATACTTTACCAATATAAACTAGGTAGTGTTGTTGAAAGTCGAGTAATTTAGACAGCTTGGAACTTAGAGGTAAGTAGGGACAAATCTGTGGATAGAATTTTCCATCAAAAAGCATTAAATAGTGGTCACGACCACTAAATAGTGGTCGTGCCTCCGTCGCATAAGAATTTTTGGAAAGAAAGCGGTCAAAGCGCTTCTTAAATACGTTTCCACTTAATTGTTAAAACAGCTCTACCATCGCTGTTTCTCAGCACACTTCATTTGTCTACAACAGATAACTTCATGGAGTAGTTTATTCCATGAAGTATTAGGCAAGCATTCGTATTAATCAATTGAAACAAATATTTACATTATGTTTTTTTGTAGAAGAGGGGCAAACGAGCAAGAGGTGCACCTGATGGTAAGTGATCACGGCCACCCTTGGACATCCGCAATACCAGAGGTGTTGCAATTGCGTTGCCGGCCGTTTAAGAATGAGTAAGCTTTTTTCGTGAAGGTCCCTATGTCGTATCCGTTCGGAAATACCCCTGCCGGTAATTGATTCCACAACAGAATAGTGCGAGGCAAAGAGTGTCGGGAGAATCGCACAGTTGTGGATTTCCAGACATCGAGATGGTGAGGATGGAACTTCAAATTTTGACTCGATGTCCGATTGTGGAATTTGGCGGCAGGAATTAATCCAAAAAACTCGTCGGAACACGGAATAGGCGTGTTAAAACTGGCGCCAACTCTGGACCACACACTTTTAAAATAGCAGAATCGAAGAGATGCCATCCGGCCCACTCGACTTGTGGTTGTCCAAGGAAAGTAGTGCTTTACGCACAGATGACTGCTGAAATTGTGGTTCTGGCATGGAATTATCACACTGCGGGATGGTAGGCAGTGCGTTCCCTTGGTCATCCAGAGTCGAGTTGGTCGCGAAGAAGGAACCCAGGAGATCGGCCTTCTTCTTGCGGTATGGGCCAAAGAGTCATCGTCTCGTTGCAAAGATGGAAGAGAGGGCTGTGAGAAATTCCCTAAGACAGCCTTGGCAAGAGACCAGAACGCACGGAAAGGAAGGAAGGCGAACTAATTTCTCCCTGAAGGAAGGCGTACTAATTTCTCATCAATTCTGCCTATATGTTCAGATTTTGCCTTGGCGATAGCTCTTTTGAAGTACCTCGAGGCGGAATTGTACTCTTTACGTAAATAAAACTAAATAGCGGCTAAGTTTTTTTGCAACGACTTTAAGTTTTCAATGTTAATGTTACTTTTCACGGGTGACCCGTGGAAAGTACCTAAATTTAATTAACGGTCGGAACAAAATAATGCATGTTAACAAAATCACGAGCAACTTTTATCTCATTATAATCCACATTATGAAATGTTACAGGCCCCTTTGGCAGAATCTGCTAGATAGTTTGTTAAAGGCCAAAGATTACACTACGATCTAACCATATTTTACACATTCTTGTCGTAATAACCTCAGATGTAAAGTAGCCGTTATAATTATGCTTAGGTCTTTAGACCATAACATTTTCTCTTTCAGAAGAACCCTCTCTTTCACCATGCCATTTATTTCATCGTGAATAATAAGCGGTAGAGTTAAGAGGCATTTCACAAAATCGCCCTGAAACACAAACTGAAATTTAGATATTTTCTAATCGATGCGAGAGCTCGACGTCGTCGTCCATATAGTGCAACTAGTGCTTGTAAAATGAAAATAGTATTGATATTTTTAATATTTTAATTATTACTACGTGGTACTAATTTTGGCACACGGACGTAGCGGATTTTATAGTATTTTCTTTTATTTCTTTTTGAAATAAAAAATAAATAAATATTATTTAGGTGACTTATTTTTGCATAAGAATAGAATATAGTTTTATTCTATGCCAATTTCTATAGGAAAATGTCATTTTTTGATAACAAAAAACCCAGTTAATGTTTCGTTAATTTTCGTTGAAATAGGCATATTTGCTTAATTAATTAGGTATAGTTATAAACAATTTTAGGAAAAAAATAATCCATTCAGGCACAATTGTTGGATGTTTCTGGTTATTTAGTATTTTTTCTAATTAAGTCTGTTGATTCTAGCAGTTGCAATAGCTTTTGGAAATATAGCTTCTTTGCGTAATTGTCGAAACTTGATTTCGGAGAACATTTATTACAAGAAATACAATTGATGATTAAAAAATATGTTTCAATGAAAGAATATTTAAAAGATGAAACTATCTAATGTTACCATTTAATTAAATAAAAGCATCTTATAATATGAAAATTTAGGAGTTGGAAAATTTTGATTTCTCGTCAAAAGTTGGTCTAAAATGTAAACTGCCTCTTAAGCAAAGTCACACCCGAGTTTAGTACCACCGCATTAGCCGCTGCAATAGCGTCCAAACTCAACTCTGTTATGTTCCGGTTTGGAAGTTAAGGTAAACTTACGCATGTTGCATTCCTATTTCGCAGTACAGATAAGAAATGCGCCATTAACATATTTTGTGTGTAAACTTATTAAAATACATTGCTAGTTATTTTCCTGTACATTAGGTAAGGAATAAACAATTTTAAAACTGATCATTTAAATACCAGCGCACCATGTATTTTATTTCACTAAATATTTTAAGCTGAAACTCATTACCAATATAATTGTAAGAGAATGTTGTCTGTTCGTTCGTTTTAATATGTTTTAACGAAGTACGTTGGTGCCGGTCTGTAAACAGTAGATACCGATCGATGACAGATCGAACGCAGACCCCCTCATTACAAGCTCCTACAAGCAACAACGAATATTTACAACTAACCAAAATATCATAAAGACTTTAATTCACAGTACCAAATTAAACCTTATCGGCATGCTTTCAAAGAGTATTTTCGCAGTAGTAATGATTTAAAGAAAAGTTTACAATAATGTACATAATAGAATCTTCAAAAGGTTAGTATAGTGCGTATTAGTCCATACAAAAACGTATTTCCAGTGGTATTTCCACTTCTGTGACAAAAATATTATACGAACTTGATTATTATTTAAGATCATTTCATGTAAACAATATAATTAAAATAATAACTTGGTGCATCATATATCTATTTTTTTTATATATAATTAGCTCATAGCAAACAAGCAGATGGCTCTCGTGTTGGGACGAGAAACCATCGCGTATAGACCCCAAAGACATTAATAGTGCGTTGCTATCAAAGTGGCGGGATAGCAATGTCACATGCAATAATCTACCGGCTATTTTAGTCTTCAAACCGCAATACGACAATGATAAGCACTGACGCTAGTGCGGTAGAAATAGTAAAGGCGGTGGCATCATGTACCCGGGTGAGATTGTGTGGAAATCTACCATCTGGTAGTCATGATGGTAGTAACACATGTAGCCAATTGTTCGCCTTGTACGAATTGCCTGGCAGAATGGCAGATAGTCTATTTCGAAGAGACCCGAACCAACACAATATAGCACATAAAATTACAATCGAATTTAGAATCTCATCCATTTTGGAAAGTCGCTTGAAAATCATAAAGATACTAGTAATTTAAATGAGGATACACTACTTTGAAAATCAATGTGTGATTAACTATGATGTGAAAAAGTAAAACCGACGGAATTTCAAGGAAATCAACTGCAATTATACAAGGGCAATTTACTGCAAAAATAACAATCTCAAGTGATTTTTCTATTCAACTTATTTTACAGTGGCTAGATGGCGCACAATTTTCTTACTGAGCATTTTTCGCTAAAACATTGATATAAAAAACCCAAGATACACAATCAGTGTGTCAAAAACGTCCTCCAAAAATAAGTGCACAATTTTAAATTGTGCACTCATTTCAAATAGAATCGCGTCGGCCGCGTCACTGTCAATTTTATTTATTTTCGTACATTGCTTTGTAAAAACAACTATAAGTCTTGCACTTAAGGTTGGATATGCAAAGACATGTGTTTTTGCCATATCTATAACTACTTAAAAGAAATTAGGGACACTTTTGATTGTCAGTTTTGTTCGGGACTGTGCATCTAGAGTTTTTATATCAATGGCTAAAAACGATTCCATGAAAAAATACTTAAAACTTTTTTTTTAAATAATTTTCTTGACAAAACCTTGGGTTACTTCAAGGATAAATTGATGGCATACTCGTGGGACATACTCTATACTGCGTACAAAAAATTGGCTAGCTGTCTTAGAATAGAAGTCGGTCGAAATTATGTCAGTTCCGACTGGACTAGTTAATTTAACTTTACACACCAACATTTAAAAGACCAAAACAAATTTCGTATTAATCGTTAATGATTATAGCATTTCAGTAATTTGCTTGAAAAATCTAATGAATAATAAGATTGTATTTGTTCCACTCTTTTATAATACATTATTCCTTGCATTGAAACTTGAAAACTGCTACGGTAGCATTTACAGTTTCAGTTTTCAAGATTATATAAAGAAATAGAGTAACAGATTAAAAAATAAATTTACCAATGTTTGCGTAAGCAAGGGGGGAGGGGGTAAGTGATTTGCTTACTATTGCTGACATGGGGTAGGGGAGTCAATAATTGTAAGAAATCTGCTTACGTAATACTTGAACGGCCCCAAATGAGATAATAGACTTTTCCGAATAGAGCACGGAAATACATACATACATATCTTCACGCCAGGTCCCTTACGGGGTAGGCAGAGAGAACCGAGTGCCATACATCACGATCCTTGCAGGCTTGTCTCGCTTCCTCCACATTCATCACTCTCTTCATACACAAACGCCGGTTGCGAAGCCTGTTGACACCACCTTCGGACAATACTCGATCAATCTGATCGTGGTATGTCAGTCTTGGTCTTCCCCGGTACCTACATCCTTCCACATTCGCATTGTATATCTGTTTTTTTAACCTTTCATTTACCATTCTTTCTACATGTCCGAACCAACGGAGCATGCCCTTTCTCATCTTTACACCGACACTTTCTTTCAAACCTAACCTCTCTCTCACTTCGACATTACGAACCCGGTCCGCGAGTGTCACACCACATATTTTTCTTAGCTAGCATGGAAATATGGCGGCGATAGCAATATATAAGCTTGAATACCTAATTCAAATTATTCTAAAATCCCTGCGCTGCAAGTTTCTCTTATCTTAAAACGAAGATACAGCTATTATTAGGTGTTAGCGTGATTATTTGACAGTTTGAAAACGTTTACAGATTGTAGGTATATTGCGGGCAATGTGGCTTCCTGCTTTTAATGTAAACACTGTTTTGCTTGGTTTTCAGAATTAAATAAAGATATTTTTCATTGTGTGGGCTTATAACTCAAGTAAATATTTGAGCCTTATGGATATCGATATTCGATATGCATAGAAATAGTAATGAACATGTTAATTAATTGTTATCTACTGTTTTTCCCTGCGACCCGGGCACCTTTTTAAGAATAGTTCAATCGTCTTACCGCTAGGCATCTCGTTATACGCTCGAGAAGGTAAATGCTTATCACTAAAACCATGTTTATTAACTACGTGGTAGAGTTCTGTAACATCTTGCCCGGGTTTGATACTAACGTCTTCAATATTTCTGTGGCAATAGCGTCGGTGCTCGTCGCTGTCATGTTCAGATTTGCGGAATTAGGTTGCTGGTAAAATTATGGAGGTGGCATTCCAACCTCGCTACAAAGATAGCAACGCAACATTGTCATCTTTAATGTCTATAGGCGATATCACTATCTTCGTAAGTTAATACATACCTAGATTACAGTTAGTACATGTCTGCGACGACTCGCCTAATACACTACTGCTGCAAGTATGGCAAATACTAAATAGGTATGACATTTCATTAGCATAAGGCTGAAGGTGGAGAAACTAACTTGAGAAAGTTGCACCAGGGCACTGGGCTCTGCGATCAAGTGATTACGATCGTAGTGATAAATATCTGTACCTGCAGCTTCTTCCGCATGGAAAAAAATTCTAAAATAAATAGTTAGGCTACTTAAATGAACGTAGCCTGTGTTACTCCTTATTACCATGGTTTAAAAGATTGATAGTCCCGGGGTTTTACCCGCTTAGGTACCGTTCCCCCGGGATAAAAATTAGAATAGTTTTGTCCTTTCTCGGGTCTCAAACTATCTTTGTACCAACCAAATCGGTTCAGTGGTTTAGGCATGTAGAAGAGACAGATAGGCAAACAGACAGACAGAGTTACTTTTGCATTTATAATAATAAGTATGGATTTTAATTTTGTTCGCCTGTTACACTGTTTTAAAGTAAACTGGGTGGTATATTTTTCACTACGCGTCCGGTTTAAAATAAAAAAATATTAAAGAAAGAAAAATATCACTTACTGCTTTTAATGGACACCTATAATTATGTATTTATATTTATATAATAATTTATCTCGCACTCAAAGTTATCCTTATCAACTAACAATTTAGTTTCGAAAGTCTTGTATTAATTATGTATCGTGTTGCTTTCTCCATTTAGCGTACCCTTCACAGAGCTGTAATAAAGCTGAAAATAATTGTTCTGGGGGTAGGTCCAACTCCTTGAAATCCCTATTGTCTCTTTTCATTCTACCGTAGGATGCGAATTGTTGTTGTGGTCTCTTTACTCCAGCATTGAGGAACAATGTTGCCTGTGTTGTGGAAACTGGATAGGCATCCTGTTTTGCTTTGATTGCATGAACAATCAAACAAAGTAAATAACCACCAAATGCCAGAAAAGCCAATGTAGTCACTGACAGAGAAAAAATATTACTTATTTTGCTATGCTCAACTTTTTTAATTTTATGCTCTTCGTAGTCTAACCTCTTTATTGGCGGTGCTTGAATGGCCATAGCCTGTGCACCAAAGGTATTCAAATAGGAAGTCTTTTGTAGTGTTTCATTGTCATACTGTGGCACGAAATCTTTCAGAGATCCTTTCAGTTGTAAAAGTTTATCTATAGGCAACTCGTTTAAATATTGAATTCCTTCAGTTGACACTTGAGCCGATATATTTTTACAAACACTTAAAACGAGAAACAAAACAGTCAACATATTGTGACACGATTTGCACAGTAAATGTTAAAATTGTGGTGAATATTCGAGAAGATATAATGAAGATATTTATCGCGGTCTGCGGAGCACATCCATCGTACGGTAACTTGGTGCGACAATTTAAGAAAACGCCTTGTGATTTGTGACACATAAACTTAGTAACAACAACACACATATATATATATATATATATATATATATATATATATATATATATATATATATATATATATATATATATATATATATATATATTATAAAATATTTTTATAATATATATATATATATTATAAAAATATTTTATTTTAAAAAAAGCGTGGTGTGCATGGTGTCAATAGTTATAAATATTTTATTGACAGATATGAGTAGAGTGATTATCATTTCGATAATATCTTAAAAAGCACCCCACGCTTTTTTTTAAATAAAATATTATTTTTTTTATTCACACTATTGTTAATTTATATTTATTGAAATTTTTAACACTATTCTTAATTTAAATTTATTAAAATTTATTTTCTATTTTTTAGTTTGGTTTTTTTTTTAAAAAGCGTGGTTTTAGTTTTTTAAACTATTATTTATTTTTTGTTTTAATACCTTCCTTATGGTCTTAATGTCCCGCACATTGATCTATATGTGTATTTACTTCTAGATAGACAGAGATTATCCCTATTTCCTAAGCTGAAGTATTCTGTACTTCAGTTTTGAGCTTTACAGCAGCCACATTATGTGAAGTCAAGGTCGGGAGTTGTTCAGGTGTTATATTATAGTTAAACAGAACGACCGCGGCCTTTACTACTTTGCTGGCGTCACTGCATTACACAGTCTTGCTGCTCGGTTTGTTATAATAACCTATCTTACACTATTTTGTTTTAATCGCAGAGTAGGTACTTTGTAATATACCAAATTTTAATCTATTGTGAACCATGTAAGGAAATGGGGGGGCAGGGGCGTGTCGATAAAATACTTAATTTTCTTACTTATAAATACGAAAGTACCTCGGTCTGTCTCTTCTTTACCCCTAAACTACTAAACCGATTTGGATGAAATTTGGTACATAGATAGTTTGAGATCTGAGAAAGAACATAGGATAGTTTTTTATCCCGGAAATCCCACAGAAACGGGAACTATGCGAGCAAAATCCCGGGACTTTCTATCTTTTAAACCACGGTAATCAGAAGTAACTCAGGCTACTTTCACTTTTTTTTTTTCACACGGACCAAGTCGCGGGCATAGCTATTATAGATAAATAAAAAATTGAATTGGGGCCAATGGATCAAATAAAAAATGGAATGTTCGAAAATGACGGAATTTGGAGTAAACAAAAAAATTTTAACAGCAACCGAACTTTCGAAACCGAATACAGACGATCTAAAAGAGGTCCTACAAAACTTTGTTTTTTTTTTATATAAGTATGTAGCAGTTCCTTCTGGATCTTCTTCATATGGAGAACATTTTTATCCTTGTTCATGTTTTCTGTTATCTTAAAAAAAACATGTAATTTGTCAAGTGTGGAATGCAAATGTCTTTCATATTTTTTATACTCAAATATTTAGTTTGGTATAGTCAGCAGGGTGCTCGTCGGGCAGGTGATAGAGACCTGCCACGATCGTTGCAACTTGCAACAGAAGCTTATACATACGTCATTCCTTACAGCCAATAAATAGCTAAATCAGTAACAATAGATATCTCGTAAATATATCATATCTTTATATTAATACGTGAAGAAAAAACTTACATAAACTATATTTAAACTTATTTAGGTATCTTTATACGACAGTCACGCGAACAGAGGAATATAAAAGGCAACTTTAAATTTCACATTGCAGAGGAGTGCAGAAACTTAATATTTTATACAATACGCATTATATTACATTAAATTAATTAAAAAAAAAAATTACATTACATACACAAAATTCATGTGACGTGCGCTGCGAAATTGCACGATTTAATTCCGCCATCCCCGTTTTTCTATCGATCGTCGAGACGCACAGATTCTAGGCATCGTCATAATATGGTGGACGTTCCACGTACCCGGACAAAGCGGTTCGACTCAACATTCTTTATTCGAACCGCAAAGGACTGGAATATGCTTCCTGAGTCTGTGTTCCCCGACGAATACACTCTGGGGATCTTCAAGAGAAGAGTGAACAGGTACCTTCTAGGGAAGCGCGTTCCATCTTAGGCCTCATCTTAGTTTACCATCAGGCGAGATCGAGGTCAAGCACTTACCTATTGATAATAAAAAAACGTATCGTACTATATAAAACTCACATACGTATACTATTTTATGTGTATGGCTAAAGTCTGTTGTCAAACTTAGAAGTGATTTTAATGCTTAGTCTATGTTCGAAATTCGACAAGCGGGTGATCGCTGGTATGTATTAAAACTTCACTGTCGAATTAGGGATAACTTAATATGTTTTTTTACACGAGAAAAATTTCGACATGGCTAGATTTTAACCACTCATTCAATCGCCTTAATTGATATAAAAAAAAAATCGCTAGGCTGACGTAGCGAAACTGCGATTTCAGGGTATGACATCTTCTGCGTTTTTTGACGCAGGTCAATAGCTCAAATGTAGCCAGTGTCGTAATTTTTCATTTGATTATAGAAAAATTACAAAAATCTATTTTGAAGTGCCGAGTTTCGGGAAGCTGCAGCTGCTATTGCATCCTACATGTACTTGATGTATACCTGTTAAAAGTGCTATTAAATCAGTTCCACATATGAACCGCTTAAAGCACGAGAACAAGACAAATGGAAGAAGAGGGAACTGAAAACAGAAAAAATAATTAACAATGAAAAATTTGTTTTAAGTCGATTCAAAGTCGAAATAAATTTGTAACTGCAACTCTAATATAATTATGTAATTGAAAGTAACAAAAATAACGTAATAATGTATTTTATGTAATTGAAAGTAACCATGAAAAATTATTACAACCAGTAAGCATTTATAAATTACGTATATTTTAAATATATGTTATGATCACATAAAACATTAAAATGAATTAAAAACAGATGAACGAAGGCTCTGAATGCCTTTATCAGAGGAATTAGAACGCAAAAACTCTTATATTTACTACTACTAGCTGTAGCCTACGACTTCGTCCGCGCGGACTTCGTTTACTCCGCACAGCACCTCCCCCGTAGGTGATAGCGTGATAATATGTAGCCTATATGTTGACTCGACCTATTAGTAATATTCATGGAAAATTTGAAGTAAATCCATGCAGTACTTTTTGAGTTTACCCCGGACATACATACAGACAAACAAACAAAAATTCTAAAAACTATATTTTTGGCTTCGATATAGATTGTAGATCACGCCCCAAGTATTTTTTTAAAAAAAATATTCAATGTACAGTTTTGACTTTCCTGCGATTTTATTATATGTAGTATAGATAGTGCGCTTCATTGGATAAAATAAAGCTGGATTCCAGCCCCACATCAGGCAGTTCTTTTTAAAGTTTTCAGAAAACAAAGAAGTGTGTTCGACTAATTATGTCTGCGTATATATTTGACGAATTAGATGGGATGTACCTTCATTGTGTATATTTTTCGGAAAACGGAACATTTTCACGTCTTTGAATACCTCAAAGACATCTTGGGGACATCGGCATAGAGCAGTTGAAAACAGGACAGTTTAGTTTAAAACGGGGCGTATGATACCTTTTACCGTTTTTATAACATAAGATAGCAAACAAGCAGATTGCTCTCATGATGGAAAGAGAAACCAATAGACACAAAAGATGTCAATGGTGCGTTGCTATCCATGTGGCGGGATGGTAATGCCACATGCACAAGTTTATCGGTGACCTTATCCTCGAAAAAACCGGTCCAAAACAATGACAAGCATTGACGGTTTTTGCGGCAGGGGTCAGTAAGGCGGTGGTACTGTAACACCTTTATGGTGTTACATACGGACTGGCCATTTTGTCGACTTTCAAATGTAGAACTGTTTAGTATGTAGAGAAAGAATAAATTGTTTTTAGAATAGGAGTATCTTTTAAGATTTGACGTAAGATAGACGTCTCTGAAAATAAACGAAGATATATACGAAAAGTCTAATTTCTTAAAGAATCCCAAAAGGTCCTGCTACTAATTAGTACCTCAAGCAGCCAAGCGAGTACCAAGAAGGTTCCCTGAATAAAAAAGGGATATCGTCGACAAAGTAACACGTCCGGCACGTAGTACGCTGGGCGGTGTTACAAATTGGTGGAGGCGCCGTGCAGTCGCGGTGTGCAGTTGCTGTGGGAAGTTGCTGTGTGAAGTCGCTGCGGGAAGTCGCTGCGGGAAGTCGCTGTGTGAAGTGGCTACGGAAGTCCCCACGTTCAGGCGCTACGCGCAATCACCACGCTAGAAAAACCAGGAGAGCTAAGTATTGGTGTCAGAGGGTAAGAGTTGAGATGGAGGCCATCAAGCGCTTCAACGGAACGCAAAACTTGGCGTTCGCTGAGTTTATTAAAGATTTCAAAACGGTCGCGGCGATAAATAAATGGGACATGGAAAGCCTACCGTTACTTCTGGGACTATACCTCGACGGTCCGGCATTAGCATTTTATAAAATGATATATACCGACACGGCCAATTTCGATGAATTATGTAGAAAAATTGAAAACGAATTCCCCGTTTCAATAAATTATGTGGAACGATTTTATGTATCTAAGCAAGGCCGTGATGAGGAACTATTAACCTATTTTTACAGGCTCAGCGACACCGCAGCCAAAGCTGAAATTTCAGACGTAATTTTTGTAAAACAATTCATCAAAACGATGTTACCCTCGCTAAAAGAAAAACTGGGGATGAGAGTGTATTCGTCACGAGAAGAATTACGAAACACAATCATTCAATACAACGAGGTCTTTGGGGGTCAATTGAGAGCGAGTAACCTTCCTTTACAACCGCCAATGGGGGTACAACAGAAGGTGAAATTCAGGGAGGAACCAGACATCCTGCCCAATATACCCATACGCTCACAGGCAGAACATCCACAGCCATCGGAAGTTTTTCACACGCCCCGGTATAATTTAAGGCCGAGACATTATGAAAGAACGGCCTCAAACACACGTGATGATTTCAGACGCAGCCCGATGTCACCGAAACACCCAAACGTACAGGGACGCCGCCAATGAATGAAACGCGGGAGATGAGAGCTGCGTCCCAAACAGATGAAGATCTCCCGGCAGAAAGCAAAGGTTTGTCCAGTCCATTTATACAGGTCATAATTAAGGGTCGTTCGTGTTCGGCGTTAATCGATACGGGAGCAGATATATCGTGCATGTCAAATGATCTCGCGGAACATCTAAAAATAACATTCAAAGATGATGCACCCAATAGGCATTTTGTAAAATCGCTAGGAGGATCGTTACTAAATGTGATAGGAAAGACGTGTGTAAATTTAATGATAGATAACAGTATTTTTGCGAATGAAATGTTAATAATAGAAAATATTAAAACTAAACTTATATTAGGTCGAGACTTTCTGAAAAAATATGATGCTGTAATAGACTTTTCAAAGAATTTCATATGTCTTAAACAGTGTTGCTATGTAGATTTCATTAATACCTCATTGCTACGAAACAATGATGATCGTTCCAGTATGGACGACTACCATAGAAACGTTATAAATAGTAATGTCACTGATGTAAATAAATCATATAATTTGTTAAAAACAGATTACATGTATTATGTGAATTATGTAGAGAAAAATGAGGATAAATTATATCCGCACGTAAATTCTAACAATGAATGCGAAATGGATGAAATTAACATTAATCCGGAATTATGTAAAAAGCAAAAGAATATGTTACGAAATCTGTTTAGTAAGTATAGGAAATGTTTCGCATTTAGGCCCACAGAATTAGGTAGGTGTAAACTAACAGAAGTAGAAATAAAAACGGTAGACCAGGTAGCAGTACACCACCCGCCATATCGTGTCTCACCTAAACAACTAGAAATAATCAATACACAAGTGAGAGAAATGTTAGACAACGGTGTCATTCGCGAATCTAAAAGCTCTTATGCTTCCCCAGTAGTGTTGGTGCGGAAGAATGATAACACATGGAGATTCTGTGTGGACTATCGTAAGTTGAATAAAAAGGTGGTGACAGATAGCTATCCATTGCCTATTATAGAGGACATTTTAATATATCTGTCAGGTGCCCACTATTTCGCTGATTTAGATTTAAATTCTGGCTATTGGCAACTTATGATTTCGGAAAGTGATAGGCATAAAACGGCATTTATCACACCGTCAGGATTGTATGAGTTTAACGTGTTACCTTTTGGCTTAAAAACAAGTCAGGCAGTATTTCAGCGTACAATGGATAAGGTGTTAGGGGATGTTAAATACAAGAATGCCATTTGTTATGTTGATAATATATTAATATGGGGGAAAACTTTCACAGAATTTAAGGAAGCATTAGAAAAGGTGTTAATGCGCCTTAAGGAAGCGAACCTTACGCTTAAACCAAATAAATGTAGTTTTGGGTATGGAAAGATAAGTGTGCTAGGGCATGAAATATCGGGGGTTGGTATTACACCAGATAGCAGGAAATTAAAGGCGATAAAAGAAATGCCTGCACCTACAAATGCAAAACAGGTAAAATCGGTACTGGGAGTATTCTCCTATTACCGTAAGTTCATTAATAATTTTGCCAAAATTGCTCTACCCTTAACAAAATTACTAAAGAAGGGGTCGAAGTTTTGTTGGTCCTCGGAACATCAAAACGCATTTTCCATTATCATAGATCGAATGTGTAACCCGCCTATTTTAAGTCATTATTCTAGTGATAGGGATGTTTTAACTAGGTTGTATATAGATGCTAGTGGAGAAGCTCTGGGATGTTGTTTAATGCAGGGAAAAATAGAGATGCATCCGATATCGTATGCGTCGAGGAAGTTGAGTGAGGCAGAAAAAAAATATTCCACTACTGAGAAAGAATGTTTAGGTCTAGTGTGGGCGTTAAATTATTTTAGGCATTTTTTATGGGGATTGAAGTTCCAAGTCGTAACCGATCACAAGGCGTTATGTTGGCTTAGAGATAAGAAAGATATGAATGGAAGGTTGGCGAGATGGTCACTGAGCATACAAGCATATGATTTCGATATCGTGCATTGTGCAGGCAGAGAGAATGTAGTTGCCGATTTTTTAAGTAGAAACCCGTTGAGTGTGGAGAGTACAGCCGAGAACGCTCAGAAAGAACAAGAGGATGGTTTGGAAGTATATAAATTAGAGGTAGTTAAGGTCCAAGAAGAGCAAGGGATGGATGAGTCATGTAGGCGTTGGTTATCCCGAGTAAGGATGAGCAATACCGGAATATATAAGGGGTATATTTTGAAAGAAGGGGTTTTGTGTAAGAGAGTAAAGCGTGGACATGTTATGAAAGATCTTGTAGTTATACCAAAGGGTTTGTTATGTGAGACCTTACAGGAACTGCATGACGACCCATGGTCAGGGGGTCACTTAGGTTTGGCAAAAACGTTGTGTAAATTCCGAAACAGTTATTATTGCGAGAATGCTGAGAGGGAGATTGAGAAGTATGTAAAAACGTGTAGGTTGTGTCAAGAAAGAAAAAAGGTCAAACAAGTGGCTGAACTACAACCTATAACTGTGACCCATATGATGCAAAAGGTAGGAATCGATATTTTAGGGCCTTTTAGAAAATCTTTAAACGGGAATAAATATATTATAGTATGTGTTGAATATGTGTCGAAGTATGCGATATGTAAACCGGTACAAAGAGTTACAGCAGAGAAAGTGAGTGAATTTCTGATTGAGGAGGTGTTTTGTAGATACGGAGGTGTTAAGGAAGTAATTTCTGATAGGGGAGCAGTATTCACGTCACACCTAGTAAAAGAAACTGTGAATCGATTTGGGGCAAAGTCGCGATTTAGTACGGCGTTTAGGCCAGAGACGAACGGGTTAGTAGAGCGGTTCAATAAAACGCTGGTTCAAATGTTATCGATGTATGTTTCCAGGGACCAACGAGACTGGTGTAGATTTGTGCCATTAGTATGTCATGCATATAACACTAGCAAACAATCAACCACTAAGGTTTCACCATATATGATGATGTACGCTAGGGAACCGATATTCCAAAGCGACATGGGGGTAAATAGGGATAGTCAAAGCCGAGAAGTAAATTATGCGGAGAGACATAATTTACAAGGTGCATTAGTTCGGAAGGCAGTACAAAACATTAGGAGGGCACAAGTTAGGCAAAAGAGATATTTTGACAAAAGGGCTAAAGTAAAGGACTTTTCACCGGGACAATTAGTATTAGTTTATACACCAAGACGGGTGGACCATAGAAGTTTGAAATTATGTAGGTTATATAAAGGGCCGTTCAGAATAGTGGAAAGAATATCTAATGTAAATTATGTAATTACGAAGTTAAGCAATAGGAGATATAGAGATATTGTACATATAAATAGGTTGAAAGCATTTCATGTACGTATGTAAAAAAAATGTATAGTGTACTTATAGTCATTCATTGTAATAAAAATTGTTACATGTTAGACCATTACTTTTGTTTGGACTTATATATGAGAATATTAATACTTGTATTTGTTTCATGTAATATGACGGGGCTCAACCAATGCTGTGATGATGGACCGAAGCTAAAAAGAAAAAAGATGGCCAAAAGAATATTAAATGAAGAAATGTCATATTTCATGTATTCCTCTCAAGTTCTTCTATTTAATAATAAACTTATGAATACAATGTATACTAGGGGCAGAGCCGCCTTAGTATGAAGTCGTAAGAGTCAGTATAGGTTAAGGGTTGAAAGTCTTTTGAAGGAGAGTTCAACTTTGTAGTACGACATAGTCGACACAAAGGATATCTGTATAGGATATACATGAACTCGGACAGTTATGGGAGAAATTATAATGATGGTATTAATATGATTCATAATAAGGAATATTTATGATCGTGGTATGTATATATTGGGACGAGCTCGATGTTGAGAGGAAGTAATACTTCAATCTTTTTTCTTTTGGTCCACCAAAGAAAAGAAGTTTGAATTGTTATGCCTTTCCATCTCTTATTATCTCTTATACAGCTAGAGCCCTTCAGGCTAAATTGTAATAAAATAAAAATGTTTGCGGTAGGATAGGTTAGGTGAGGGGACTGTGGTCTGTCTTTTAGAGGGGTTTTGGGAGACCAAAGTTTGTGCCATGGTGTGGTGGTAAATGAACAGAACCACACATGGGGCAAACTATCTTTTAGGAAAAGACAGTCCCACCAAAATGTACCTTCCCCTCGTAGGTAGGGCAATCAGGATAAGGATAGGTAGGCCATACGAAGGTAGACAAATGCCCATCCAGTTTCAGCTGCTCCCACCTTGGGGGGTAGCTGATGTAACACCTTTATGGTGTTACATACGGACTGGCCATTTTGTCGACTTTCAAATGTAGAACTGTTTAGTATGTAGAGAAAGAATAAATTGTTTTTAGAATAGGAGTATCTTTTAAGATTTGACGTAAGATAGACGTCTCTGAAAATAAACGAAGATATATACGAAAAGTCTAATTTCTTAAAGAATCCCAAAAGGTCCTGCTACTAATTAGTACCTCAAGCAGCCAAGCGAGTACCAAGAAGGTTCCCTGAATAAAAAAGGGATATCGTCGACAAAGTAACACGTCCGGCACGTAGTACGCTGGGCGGTGTTACAGTACCATATACCCGGGCGAGACGTTGCGGGACTTTACCACATAGTAGTCACGGTGGTAGTGACACTCCTAGCCAATCGGTCGCCTTTTACGACCTTCCTGGCAGAACGGCAGTTGGTCTGTTGTTTAAAGGAGCCCCGACCTACAAAGCATGTATCCATATCCATACTTCCATACTAACTTTATAAATGCGAAAGTCTCTCCGTTTGTTATATTTTCATGGCTTTCATCTTAGCCGTTTTTTATGTAATTTGACCTCTAAGGGACTGAAACAGGGATAAAACTTTGTACGAAAAACTATATCGACGACATATTATTCTACTTGCAGGTAAAACTGCACGGGCCAGCTAGTGTAAAAATATATGTTGAGTCGTGTTAAACTATGTATCTATTTCATAATCGATCGGAATTAGAAAAAATCTACACTTCTGCAGTCATTAAAAGATTTAAAGATTTTAAGGAATTACTTCTATATTAATAATAATAATATCGCTGGACAAATTACATGAATTAATCTAACCCTAAAGTAAGAAAATTATTTGCTAGTGTTATTTGTGTTAGTCATCGATACTAACACACAGAAATACATATACAAATACTGGAACATACATAGAATAAGTGTTATTACTCTATGGGAACATACATAAATAAACAAACCCAGAAATACAAATATTTATGCTCATCACACAAATGTTTGTCGGTAATCGAACACGAGTGCCACCATCGTTTCGCGATTAGGTTCGGTAACCACTCGACCGATGGCGGGGTGGTCATTTCAAAAATATAGCACAATGAATAGAAACAAAGTAATTTTAGTGAGATCAGTTTTTAATGACTTGATGTTTGTTACATAACTTAGGAAAAAATCCGGTAAAGTTTTATCATAACTTATGCCATCAAGTTCCGTACCCAAGCCAAAAAAATAATGGTTTAAGATTTAACGCCAGAAAGAAAATATTGTGGAGCTTTTTTTCTAGTAATAATTGATCGAATCTTAAAATTAATATCCTATCAAAAATAAATGTGTTTGTACACTCTAATATATTTTACAATACATTAAGTAAGGAGTGTAATTTAATCTTTTATGACTGGAATATCTAAAAATAGAGGAAATTTTCAGATAATTCTATTTCACGCTAAGTTACATTTATCAACATTATACGAGTATTTCGATTTATTTTCTCTTTAACGATTTTATTAATAACTAGCTGTTGTCTGTGACTTTGCGCGGACTTCGTTTACTCCGCGCAGCTCCTCCCCCGTAGGTGATAGCGTGATAATATGTAGCCTATATATTGACCCAACCTGTTAGTAATATTCATGCAAAATTTCAAGTAAATCCATGCAGTACTTTTTGAGTTTACCCCAGACATACATACAGACAATCAGACAAAAACTCTAAAAACTATATTTTTGGCATCGATATCGATTTTAGATCACGCCCCATGTATTCTTTTAAAAAAATATTCAATGTACAGTTTTGACTTTCCTACGATTTTATTATATGTATAGATAGAATAGATACAGCTATGCAGGCATTGGTCCGTGGTCGTTAGAGCTTACTACTTGGTTTCAACTAATTTTCAACTTGCGCAAAAACGAAGGTTATGTATGTTAATGTAATATTGTTGGAATTGGATAATATTTGTGTGTGATCATCTATGTAAGCGTCTAAGCACGTGTACTAAATTTTATGATTGTATGTATGTTACCATGTTTACCCAC
Organism: Apodemia mormo; assembly: GCA_036924255.1. NCBI lineage: Eukaryota > Metazoa > Arthropoda > Insecta > Lepidoptera > Riodinidae > Apodemia > Apodemia mormo. The sequence continues at coordinate 23,535,836 of JAUPFN010000016.1, forward strand.
GAATTTCTCGGGAATTAAAAACCATATCGAAATAATTCTGCTAGATATATGACAACTTAGGGAACAAACCAAGTTTCATCAAAATCCGCTCAGTAGTTGTTGAGATATGAATATAGTTAACATTTGAAGTCGGTTTATTTATTTTTAATTACTAGTTTTCATTTAACAAATTACATCTAGACTTACCTTTTAAAGAATTGTAGCCTAAAGGGTATGAGATGTTTGTGGTAAAAATCGAATACAACGTTCGATTTTTTAACATAGATTGAAGGGTGTTGATTATATCAATTTCTATTTTTTTTTATTTTTGGCAAACATTTAAAGAATAAAATTATCTTTTAGATATCTATTCTATATTTATTTTAGGAACCCTAAAGTCTGTGTAGTAAAGAATGTCATTCGTGTCTATTGTTCTTTTTACTATTATAGAATGCTGGTAAGTATTTCTGTAACAATATATACAGCATGTTGTGTATTTTCATATATTTGTTCCAATTTATTAAATGTGATTTTCAGTCACATGTGATTGGACCTACCTATATTTTTTTTTTTTACTTATTACATACTAAAAGCAGACCGACAGATAGACGTTCGCAAGTATACTATTAAATTTATACATGCGAAAGTTTGTCCGTCTGTCGGACTGTTACACTTTCACGCCTAAGCCGCCAAACCGATTGTGATAAAATTTGGCATTGAGATGGAAAAAGGGATGAAAGTTTGTATGGAAAATTATATCGACGACGTATCAAGTCAGTAAATACTCAAGGCAAAACTGCGTGTGTATTCTAGTATGGAAATAAATATTTATCAGTATTGGTATATCTCTATTTATTGAGCCAACTATCAATTAACTAAATAGCTATTCCAAAAGTAACGAATGAAACTACTCGAGCCAAACAATAATTTCTAATAGGTATTCCATAATGGAGTGCCTTTTAGAAATTATTTTTGGCTATTACTGTATTGGTCAGGGGCCGAAGAAAATAACAAATCCAATGTGGAAAAAGACATTTTCTAATATCCACAAAGCTACAGGGATATGCAATAACATGATTTATTAGCAATAATAAGGAGAATTGTCAACGACTTATTCGTGGGCGTACTCTGGGCCAGGGGGGAGCACCGGTAACATTAAGACTATATTTTAATCTTATTAAATGTTTATCTACAACAAGATAGTTAATAAAGAGGTAAACAAATTTGAGAGTGGTGGGGGGGACAGCTGCCCTTGTTTGAGAGCTTGTACTCCCCGTGTGATCTTATTTTATTTTAATGAAAATCTGATGCAGGGCTTTCATAGGTATATAAGAACGGATTAAGAGCTGTGGACTTTGTTATACATAAATAAATAAATAAATGGGAGGTCTGCGGTTGCTGCAGTTTTACTGCGTTAAAAAATTACATTTGGAGTGATTGAAGTGCTGTAGCGTTTCCAGACTAGTGGGCGTGCAAAGCGATCAGCTAACCAGCTTCTTCAACTCCACTTCTATAGACGAAAAGCGCTTTATTATTGACAGCTAAATATTGTTCGTTATAGTCCACTTGGTCGGCCCTACCGTCAACGTGTTGACTCATAATATTATATACTAGTCTATGTGTTGACTGCAGTTAACGTCAATATACAGTATAGTTGTGGCCGCCAGTATCGGTGAGCTACAGCTTGCGGTGTGTTGAGGACGGACGGCTGCAGACAGCAAGTATCAATCAAAATATCAGAAATGAAAGAAAATGTCGAGTTATGAAATTTATTATTTGTCCTGCCATCTATTAGCACGCATTGGAACCAGAATCCTGAGATAAAGCAAAATATGCGTTTTAACTTTCACGTGTTTAAAAGTTTCAAGGAAAATATTGTATTTATACGTAAAATGTGTTATGAAATCATACTGAAATTTAAAAAAAAGTATTTGTAGCTATTGTATTCTGACTTCAGCACATTTTATATTAGGTATTTATGATTAAGATGCGCTTACGAATACGCTATGTAGGTATACATATTTTTATAAACAATAGTAATATTTGAACCGACCTGTAGAAAGATGAAACGTAATTACTGTACTAAAAGTTTCTGCTCCGTTGCTGTGATGCGCTTACGCAGCTGTGTAATGCTAACTGAACTATAACTTTATACTACTTGCTGCTCTAGAAATCATTTTAGTTTCGGTCGCTGCTTTGAGATGGCGCTTTTTATTCCGCTAGTGATGATATTTCAAGTAGTTTCTGCGAGTGAAAATCATAAGAATGAGGGCATTTTAATACGTTTGAACAATGGCATGAAATTCGCCAAAGATTTTTTAGGTAAGTTTGTGCTTGTGTATAATTACTAAAATGTTTTTCATGATTTTTATAAGATTGTTAAATTTGTAAGGTGCGTTGAACGAGATGGAAGGTTTATTTTGCCAAAAACCACTAGGTAAAATCTTATCAGATTTTTTCATGAAGAAATTCCGTCAAACCTGCAAATTGCATCAAAAAATGTTGATTTTGACACGTTATGATATAGTTGCGGACACATCTTTGGGCAAAACTGTTGATACAAATTGATAAAAGTGATTACTAGTAACCAATCAATTTGGTAACTGAGGCAACATCTTTAGAGCTCAAAAATTGCGTTGAAGGCCGTTCGGAAGATCATAATCAAAATATTCAAAGTTGCAACTATTGAAAAAATACTAACGATCGCCTGAGACCGAAATTCGGCCGTAGACTAAACAATAAAATCTTTTTGAAGTTTGGCACTCCACCATTCATGCAATTGTCTTAAAAGGGGTCCAAAGTATTCCCTTCACGTAATTATATAGATTACACCTTATGGCGGCTCCACATTAGTGCCGTGAAGCTCCGTGAACAGGCGTGAACGTGAATGTGGACGGTTTTCGCGTTGTTCACGCGCGTTCGCGCCTGTTCTCGGACCAGAGTCGGTATTTTGTCCCGCGACAAAGGATTCGCGCCCCCTTCGCGCGGCGTTCACGCGTATGTATACATCCATTCGCGGCCTCCTGCCGGCTGCCACTTTCCTCTGGACTATAAAGGCGTACAGATGTCACTGCGCGCGTGCTAATAAAATGGAGTAGTATTATGGCTAAACGAATTCTTGCTAGTATTGCAGGTCTAAATTGTGTATCTGTTTTGGGAACAATTAGAGAAACTTGCTGAAGCAAATACTCAAAAGTCCACTGTTGACATACGAATAAATTTCTTAAATTCGCCACTGGGTTCAGAAAGTAATTCTGATAACTGCTTATCCATAGAAATTCTGAAAAATAATTTTATATACTTAATAATGGCAGTTCTAATCATACTAAGTTAATCACTACAATAGTAAACATACCTTGATCGGTTACAATGTATTTTATTCCGCCTTACCTATTCCTGCAGCAATGGCGTCAGTGCTAGTCACTGTCGTGTTCCGGTTTGGAGGCCAAGGTAGCCGTTAAACTTATGCATGTGGCATTAGACCTCGCTACAAGATAGCAACGCACCATTAACATCTTTGGTGTCTATAGGCGATGGTTGACTCTTTCCACCATCTTCTTTTTTTCAACGCTTTGTAATAACTCTCCTGTTTTGTACGTGTGAATAGTGATATGTTGCCACAATAAACGTAGTTATTGCGGAAGCAGCTTCTACGTCCATTTCGCGGCGGGTTTCATCAACGATTGCGAGCATCCTGTGAATGTGGAGGACACGACTTATGCCGTGAATTCGCGGCGTGAATTCGCGCGTGAATTCACGGCACTAATGTGGAGCCGCCATTAGAGTATGTGTTATTATTCTATGGATTACACTAACAAATATAAATCATAAGTTTTCAAAAATAATTGCCTGAACTGACCCGGCCATGATTCAAATTAAAAACCTCATGCGTCTATACCAACGCCGATACCTTTAATTCGTGGCATCTCTATAATAAATTTCAGAGATGTCACGAATAGTGATTTTGGCGAATACCGAATGTTTGGCCACCCTCTTTAGTGCTTACGTAATATGTAACTCTTTAGTACTTAACGTACTTGAATGGCCCTTTTATGTCTTAAATATAAATTATATTTGTTATATAATAATAAAATTGTCACTTATTTAATTATGTTTTACCTTCCATGCCATCAATATAATATTATGACAAAACATTTTATTTCCTTGTCGAATGTTCCATCTATACCTACTGCTTGTTTGAAATGTTCCACACAATGTAATTGATATAAAAACATGTTATTGACCAAAACTTCTTTATTTATAGCATTTATGCTATTGTGATAAAATTTTAAAATTTTGAGGTTTTCATTGCAGGTTCCGAGTCCGTCGCCCTCAAAGTGGCCGACTTTGTAGTTCGTGCTTTCCAGACAGCTCATTCCCCTGTAAAACAAGGAAAGCCAAGTTCAGATTATAGCGAAGAACCGCCAAATAATAACAATGATTCAGAAAAACGGAAGAATTTTTATCTCAATCGAAATCCGACGCCGATGTCCCCGTGGCGGCATATTGTCAAACTACTGGGACTTCAAACGAATCAAATAAGTGCCGTCGCCGTCAATGCTCTTATATTTGTAGCGCAAATGGTAGGTAATTAGCCTTATATTTTACATTTTGATTGTGTATGTGTGAATGTCTCAAAGTGTAGAACATTGGAGCTACGTAAATTTCTATTGGAAATAAAAATTACTTTCAATCTGAGTCCATTAACAGGAAGTAACAACATTTATTGAAGCTTGCACCTAAACATAGGTTCAGACACTTCAGAATCCTCAATTAGACAGCTGCCAAACTTACGGGAAATCTATTCCGTTGGTATCATTATAATTTATGCGGTTTGAAAAAATTTACCTTATGGGATTTCTATAAGTTGAATGAACAAAATAAAATATTGTGCACACTGAGTACTGACTATATTTTTGGAACTATAGTCAGTACTCAGTGGACTGAAAGTGTGCATTTCGTCTGTACCTCCTAGTGAACTAATTTTCCTTGTTTATACGTAGGCAGAGAGGAGAATATTTCGACAATCAGCGACACTATAGACAGTATAGGCAGTAAAAGCAATCGTCTGAGCTGAAGGTGAAATTCACAAGTTCGAATGCAGGCAGTGTCAACATTATTTTTAGGTATTCGTAGGCAGCCTCATAGTTTCGCCAAGCTATTTTTTAGGGATTCGTATACACCCTTGTAGTTTTGCCAAGTCCGTTCGTTCGACCGCAGCCTAGCTCAAAGATATTGGTACTAGAAAGCTGTAATTTGGCTCGAATATACATATAAGCTACCTACGCCGATAAAGTGGTAAAATAAAATCTTCAAAAATATATTTTTTTATGAAGGGTAGGTACCGTTGGACACGTTTTCAAAACATATTGTGGGTTTATGTAAACCATTTTTCGATTATAGGATCCGTTTGTGAATAGCAAGCTTTAAAATGCTTATTTCTATTAAAGTCAAGTCCCCCCCCCCACTTCCCAAACGGTTGGTTTTGGAAAAAAGTCGCGGTAGAAGCATATTATAAGGTCGGGGCAAAAGTATTTTCATATTGTTCATACAGAGAAAAATATTTTTTTAGGTATAATTTTTTATTTATTTATAATATGTATGTGCCGTTATGATCGATTACTTGTTGCCATCTTGTGGGTAGTGCCATGGTCCCATTCCTGCAGAAATGTTGAGATTTTTGATTAAAAAATCTGACAGGTAGTGTTCACAGTGTTATTTTGAGGTTAGCATTATGTTTCCTAAAGAGTTCTGCAATGACCGAAATAGGAGGAAATCTGATGGAGCAAGGCAAGGGCTGTACGGAGGATGCATCAACACATCCCAGCCAAGCTTTCTCAATGTTTGCTGCGTGGCTATATATGAGTGCGGTCTGGCGTTGTCGTGGTGGAACTCGTTATTACGGAGTTACAAGTTATTAAAATTTGTTTAAGTTACCAACATGTTATGATATGGTGACCATGATATGGTTTGCAAATATTTTAAAATTATACTTATTTACTATTAAACTAAAAATGTTGTTAGTCGATTTTTTTACAATTACTACCGGATCGGAACGCGGCCACACACAGCAGATCCGGCGAAAGAAACTCAGCGGGCTTGTGTTTTTTTCTCAATTATAGTTAAATAATACAAATTACAAACATTATTTCACATCACAACACTTATTTCTATAATTTACAAACTTCATTTTTTGTTTAATTAAAATGTTGACATTTTACAAAGTTTAAAGACAGAAAAAAAATAATAGATAATTTGTAACAATTTAGTTGGGTGTTACAAGTTGTACAATTTAATGTTTTTCTCAATAGCCAGTAGAGGTCAGAATCGATAGTTTACCCGTTGACAAAAGCCTATAGTTGACGATTACTTTCCAATCCCAACATACACATAGCATTACTTTGTTCCGAGTAAGGCCGGGATTTACCACGGTCTGTGGGGCTTGTTCATGCTTCGATCATGACCTTATTCGTACATTCTTATCGTAAGTCACCCATTTTTTATAAGTTAATATAAAAAATCCAAACATCCAGCCAAACGTAAATCTTTTACGAATTGCCTTGCGATTTTACCTATTTTTTCAGGTAACAACTTTTTTAGCGGGTCCAAAACGTACAAATAAAACTCATCGCCACGATGACCTAATGAAATGGATATTAAATAAAAATTCGAAAAGACTGCAAGAATTAATAGCAACAGCTAGAAACGAGTCTCTGCCAAACCTTGTGAGCGAAATTATCGAAGAACAAGAGTCACAGGAAGAAACAAGTTGTATCAGTTTATTTGTTTGTAAGATAGTTCCATTTGTGGCTAAGATGCAAAGGGTTGTTTTTAATGAACAAAACGATCGGTTCGATAAGAATATCCGAGGAGTGGATTCGTTACTGCGCTATATGCCAACACATGAAGAAATCAATGAACGAAATGATATCTGTGAGACAAAATTTAAAGATTGTGAATTAAATGAATAAAACCGTACAAACTTTCATTCAATCGATGTCAAGAAATGAGGAAGTTTTCTAATCCAACCCTCCCCCCCCCCCCCTCGGCCGAGTCCGGGCCTCCTTTGAAGAATCTATCTGCCGTTCTGCCAGGCAGTTTGTAAGTTCGTAAGGCGAACGATTGGCTATGCGACTCACTATTATCGTGGTTACGGTAAACTTATGATGATTGATTGATGATGATCATTATACGATGTTTCGAACATATTATGTTCGAAACATCAAAAATAAAAGTTTACCGACTATCTTACCCTCCAAACTGGAACACAACAATGATAAATTGCGGCAGGAATATGTAAGCCAGTGGTACAAAATGCCCGAGCGAGACGTTGCAGAACTCTATCACCTATTAGTTACAGATGGTCTATCCTACAAAGGGGGACAGGATATATATATATATATATATATATATATATATATATATATACTAAACTAAAAACACATAAAACAAATTACTAATATTTGTAAAGTAATGATATTTAATTGCAATACTTTAATTTAATTATAATATCAATAAATATGTTGCTTAAAAAATTATAGAATGCGGTCAATGCGGTCGAGATGAGATCGCTACGAAAAATATATGGTGTAACATTTGCGGACCGGGTTTGTAATGTGGAAATGAGAAAGAGATTAGACTTGAAAGAAAGTGTATGTGTAAAGATGAGAAAGGACATGCTCCGTTAGTTTGGACATGTACAAAAAATGGTAGATAAACGGTTAACAAAACAGATATACAATGCAAATGTGGAAGGATGTAGGTACCGGGGAAGACCAAGACTGACGTACCATGATCAGATTGATCGAGTACTGTCCGAAGGTGGTATCAAGAGTCTTCGCAACCGGCGTGTGTGTATGAAGAGGTTAATGAATGTGGAAGAAGCGCAACAAGCCTAAAGGATCGTGATGTATGGCACTCGGTTCTCTTTGACTACTTCGTAAGGGATCTGACGTGAAGATAGTAAAAAATTATACTAGCGATATTAAAAAGCAAATTAAAAAGCGTAGATAATTAATCTGTAGCGTGTAACCAGAGTAGTCTTTTTGACATTAAACATTGTAGTTTCAATACATACAAATCATATATTTTGAATTAGGTATAGAGGTTGTAAAGGTAGAGTTGTAGAGTTGTAGTAGTAGTAGTATTTGTAGAGTTAGCGTAGCTAAGTTTGGCTCTACATGATTTTGGATAACTTTAACAGTGGGAGCCATATAGTTTCGTCGTGGTAACATTTTACATGAAAATGTTTTTGGTGGGATATAAGTTCCTTGGAGTACCTATCACAAATTTGTCATTGTTTTGTGAAATTTGCGTATATCTGTCACCTTATTTGTCGCCAAAACATTGCGTTATTTCCGGCCACCATTTTGTTACGTTACAGCTTAAAAAGAAAAACACATATTATACTATTTAAGATTTAGCATCGTTCAATAGTCCCTCATAGTTGTTTTCCTATATCATAGATTAGTGGACAAGCACATGGCTCTCCTGACGGAAAGAAATACAAATGTCAAATGTTAATAACACCAAACTACCGTCTACGACCCCCTTGCAAAAGCCTCACGACCGCGACACTTTGAAAAACACCGAGCTAAACAAATCGAGATTATATGATGGTGTGCTTACATGACTTCTTATTTTAATTGAACAAAATAAAAAATAGTAGTGTAATACATTCTTGCAAATAAAAATTCAATCATATACTCAATCATTTATATTGACTTGTTCGTTCATTAATTCATTCATCAATCATAATAAACACTATAAACCGTAAGCTTAGGTTTTGCAGTGTACCTATAAGCCTGTAAGTTTTACAGCCTTTTAGGTACACTGAAATGTCTAATTCTTTAACCGATGACTTCTTTAGGCGCACTGAGCGTTTTTTTTTTAATATAACTATTAAGTGAGATAGCCATCAAGTTCGCTATGTAACAACGCTCGTTCGGGTAATAGCGGCACGAGTCGACTAAGGAAGCGCGACAGCTGTAGTAAATATATAATAATACTTCCTGCACAAATAAAATCTATATCAGGAAATTCCTTTAAATTAGCTCTTAATAAATGGTTAATTAATAAATGTTTTTACTCCGTGGATGAATATATTATAAATAACAATAAATATCTGTAGAAATGAGTTTGTTTATTAGACATAGATAGAATGTATTAGATTGAAAAGAAATTATTGAAACACATAATAAAATTGACAAATTAATTATTAAATAAGTAATATGATGTAATAAATTAACAAATAAGTACATGATTTATGTAATTGAATGATGTATAATTAAATGCAAATTGATTTTAAATTGGAGATAACTGTATGAGGTGTAATTAATTAATGTAAATTAAATCTTGTCAAATGAAATAATAACTCTAAATTTAAAAAAACCCCGACGATTTTTTTTATCATCAGACCACCATCCTGCTTCAAACGTATCATTTTAAGATCAAAACGTGAAAGGAGTTCGAAAGGGGGATCCTACAGCAGCATCAGGTTAAGGTTACTATAGTACCTTACTCAATAAGCTTGAAATGATCTATTGCAAACCTTCCATGGCCTCTTTTCAGCTCCACAATGTAACGCTGGAAATCATTCTGATTAAAAGTGTTTGTAAAAACATTACAAATGAGACCACACTCGATGGTTTGTTATATTTTAAGAGGTTAGCTTAAGAGTTCCATGGCCATCTTTTAGTTCTATTTATTATCAATCCCTGCAAATCTGCATGAATTTTAGGCTAACTATATCAGCCCAAGCTCAGAGGTTCCCCATCCAGTTCCACTATTATCTCCTAGAAAACATCTAGCACCTAAGTGTGTGCCAAAACAAAGTGAATCAGTCCACACTCGATAGGTTTATCTGGGTTAGCTTGGAAGTTCATGGGGACTTCTAATAGCTCTATTATCAGACAATGTAAACCATCCTGCTCCAAATTCATTAAAAGAACGAATCTTGTTTAGTTTAAAAGTGCCCTTAGTCAACAGCTAGTTCTACCATCAGATCCTAGAAATCATCTAGCAGCAAAGTGTATACCAAAACAAACCGGATCAGCCCACTCTCGATGAGTTTATCTGTATTAGCTTAGGAGTGCTTATAGACATCTTCTAGTTCTATCGTTATACATCGGAAGCCATCCTGCTCTAAAGTCTCTGTATTAGATCGAATCAAACGACCCCAAAATCGATGGTGTTTCTCTATTTTATTCCAAAGTTCCCATTACCTCCTTCCAACTCCATCATGAGATCCTGGAAATCGTTTAGCACTAGGGTGTTTGTAAAAAGAGAACTAATTTGCCCAAACTAAATGGGTTTATCTTGTTTAGCTTAGAAGTTCCCATGATCTCCTTTCCAGTTCCATCATCAGATCCTAGAAATCATCCAATACTAAAGTGTTTACCAATACAGGACAATTGAGTGCTAATTTTAATACTTTTACTTTGTTGACTTTAGGAGTTCATTGCCATAGCATCTAGATTCCAGAAGCACCAAAAACACTTTTTCAGCTCCATCTTCAGAGCCTCGTCATCTGAGAAAGAACTTATTGCAACAAAACAAACGCCTCTAAATATTTTATCTCAGCACTTTCTAAGTGTTAATTACAATGAAACTTTTACGGCTCCATCTTCAGATTTTCGATATTATATATAATGAAAGCACACGTCAAAAAACCAACGAGGCCAAAGTCTACATCTTATCTATTTCTTTTGAGTTTAGGTAGCACTCTTTCAGCTCTATCTTTAGATTCTCGTCATCATGAGTACCAATTTAACTTAGTACTTAGTAGCAATAGAACCAATAAGCTAAAACTCGGTTGTCTTGTCAAAACTCTACATCTGAGATCTCCAGTCTCTACATCCAGGTTACATTATGAGATCAGCTGGATGGTACCATAATATTTCATTGTCTCTGAACCTACACAACTTTGCCTAGTTTTAGTACAAACGGATATCAGAAGGTTGTTGAAAAATATTTAGCAATATTAAGAAAATCTTTTCTTAACATACGAACATTGAAAGTTGAATAAAAGCTTTTGTAATGAGCTCTTCGAATGAGAATTTTTCAGGAACCAAGGTCTACCATGTCACTGCAATATCATTGAAGTACCTTATATTAAGTTAAGACTTTAGCCTTTACAATTTGCCTAATTCTTTTCTTCAATTTGAAGAGAGCTAGTGATCTTGAAACGGTTGAAAAATTATATCATACATCTATATACAAATAAATAGAATTGGCGTATCTCTTTGTAATATTAAAATAACTGCTTTTTATTAAATGTGCACGGTACATTTACCAAAAAACATTTTTTACAATTTTATCTGTCTGTCTGTTTGTTTCGGCTAATTTTTGAAACGGCTGGATCGATTTCGACGAGACTCTTACTGGCAAATAGCTGATGTAATAAGGAGCAACTTAGGCTATTTACTCCTCATTACATCAACTATCTGCTAACATACATACATCAGCTAACTTTTATTTTAGAAGTTATTCCACGCGGACGAAGTCGCGGGCAATGGTAGTATTAAATATTTAAATAATAGCTAAGAACCATCTCGCAAAATAAGGCTATATAAAATAATCAAATAAAAAAACTGCAACCAAATCGGACCATTCGCCTGTGCGCAACGACGCCACGGACAGACACACTGATACATACACATTTGAAACTTATCACACCCCCCTTTTTGCGTCAAGGGATAAAAAGTGGCCAAGAGTTTCGTATCATCGTTCAATCTACAACACACCACATATTTAATAGGTACTCTATAAATGATCGTCAGTATCACCTTCTAGTGGTTACGGTGGTTACACGCAGCCATCTAGCGGAGCTTTTTACTAACCGAGTAGTTTTACGCCGTATGAAAGCCAGCGTACGACCCTTTGCGTGTTGACGCACATTAGCGATAGATGACGTTATTACGGAAAAAAAAACCATGGCTGTATTTTTTTAAAACCTAAAAGCGTAGACATTCAAAATTTTTACATAGTATGTACTAGCATTTGAAAATTTTAGCAGTGTAGCTGTTGTATAGTTATAACAATTAATAAACAAATATCATGGCCCTTGATACAGACGGTCGGTCGTACGGACGGACGCATAACAGTCTTATGGAGCAAGAGCCCGTGAGTGCCAGACCTTTGGATTTTAATAAAAGCTGAAAATTTTTCTGTCTGACCCTAGTACAGGTAAGAATGATCCCCACTCATGAAGCTGAGGCAGCTGTGGTTTTGGCAGGTAACAGGTAACAAAGGTGTATAAAATTCTACCTCGAATTTATCATAAAATAAAACTGATTTTTTTTTATATTTGATTCATCATAATATCAAAACTCGCGTTGCTCATTGCCAGACAGTTAGTATGGTTGCAACCCTCTGCCGGACACCCTTAAACTATTATAATTTATAATTATACTTATATTATAAAACCTAAATTTTATATATAATTTTTTGGGGGCCTATTAATCTATTTCCATCCCGGTTACTATGCTGCGCAATGTATGGTGATTTTTACCGATGATATTGCGTCCGAGTAACTTGCGTCCTGTATATGGACGCAAGATAATTCAACCTTTTAAATAGCTCAAGAGACTCATTGACACCTTTATAATGCCTGGACGAAAATCAGCATGGACGTATGACACTCACCAGCTTGAATCTCAGCTGGAGGTCGCTATCAGTCGGCGTATATTATCGAGGCGTATATTTTGTACCAATTATACCAATTCTATTGCCTCCTATATATACATTTTTGGACCATATACAATACTAGTTTTACTACACCCACTACAACTTACGATAGACACGGGGGCCGGTTTAGGGTGCAGGGCATGGGTGAAGGTCGCACCAATTGATAATATGTAATAGCATTATTATGCTTTATGCGAGCAATTACGTTTTGACCGACGTTGTACGGACTGATACATACAAACCGGTAAAATTATTATTCCTCTTTCTTTTAATCCATATTATTAATATGGATTAAAAGAAAGTGTGTTTGTTTGTCCGTCTCAGCAAAACAAAGCGAACAATTGACATGATTTTTTAAGTGGAGATAGTTGAAGGAATGGAGTGTGACATAAACTTCATTTTGTCTCTTACTTTACGCGAGCGAAGCCGCGAACAAAAGCTAGTATAAATAATAGTAGAAAATTTAATTTAAATAAAATCTATAGTGTTATCGCACGATTTTGGTAGGGCAAAGACTTTAGATAGTATAGCTAATTGTTCAATTATTTTTTTATTTAGTCGTTAGTCCCCATAACCGCCTTCTTTTAGCCCATCATAAACTAGGCAATGCAAAAAGTTTTACTTCTTTTTTTCAAAAGGATTTTTCAAAATTAAACCTAGAACGGGGGGGATAAAAGTTTCTATGAAAGTTTTTATTCCCTAACATATTTACATGAAATTTAATGAATTACATGTTTAAGGTACAAAAAAAATTACATGTTTAAGCGTTTTTTAAAATTTGGTCCCTGAGATGCTAAAATAAGGGGTTTTATATAACCGCACAAACCATTGCCAAACCATTTGTGTTAGATACTTGAAATTTTGCACACGTATTCTTCTTATGACGTAGGCGTCCACTAAGGAAGGATAACTAAAAATTTAACCCTCAAAGGGGTGAAATAGGGGATAAATGTTTTAAAATTTTATTCCTTAGAAGACATATTTGCATGAAATTTCGTATGAATTGAGTACGGACAAAATAAGTATTTCAGCGTTTTTAAAAATTCAGCTCCTTAGAGGGTAAAATAGGGCATGAAAGTTTTATATAAAAGTATAGTTCAAGCTCTTGGGGTTAGAAACTTGAAATTTCACACACGTATCCCTGTATGACGTAAGCATCCACTAAATAATGATTTTTTCAAAATTCAACCTCCATGGGAATGAAATAGAGGAAAAGATTTTGAATGAAACTTTATTTCTTGGACATATTTGCATGAAATTTCATATGAATTGATTACAACACGAATAATGAGTTCCGTATTTTAGCGTTTTTCAGAATAAACGTACAAATATAAACGTACAGGCAAAACCCTTAGGTCAAGAAACTTAAAGTTTCACATATTCCTCCTATGGCGTATTCATCCACTAAGGAAGGACTATTCAAAATTAAACCCTCAAGGGGGTGTAATCGGGGATGAAATTTCTTTTAAACTTTATATTCCTTGGACGTATTTGCATAAAATTTCGTATGAATTGAGTACAGCAAAAATAATGAGTTACGTATTTCCGCATTGTCCAAAATTCGACCTCTTAGGGGGTAAGAAACATCATAAAAGTTTTATACAAACGTACACACCAAACCATTAAGGCGAGAAACCTGAAATTTCACACACATATTCCTCTTATAACCTAAGCATCCACTGAGAAAACGATATGTTAAGTAAACCAGAAGATCATCAGCTGAGCGTCCGTGGCGAAAACCGTACCGACCGGTAATCAGTTGGTACTCCTATAGATACCACAGAAGCTGGAGATTAATAATGGACTCCGTTATTTTGGAGAATGAGGAAGTTATCGCTATAGGTCGATAGTTGGACGGGATCGAGCGATAGCTTATCTTAAAGACTCAGTGCACTAAAGCGGTCTTCCAAGTTTCGAGTACCATGACATGTAAGAAGAGAGCCGTAATAAACAATTTAAGACCATCGCCAATTCTGGAGCACACATCCTGAACACGATAGAAGAGATGCCATCGTTCCCATTTGACTTATGGACGTCCAAGGAAACAAGAGTGTTACGCACTGCAGTTTGAAAGAACTTTACCTCCGACAAGGGAGTATCATAATGCGGGTGTTAGGTGGTGCATTTCCTTGGATGTCCAGAGTCGAGTTGCTTACAAGAAGTGAACCCAAGAGCTTTTTTGCACATTTAGCTAGAGAGCCACCATCTTTGTGCAAATACGGAAAGGAGGGCAAACAGAAATTTTCTTGGATAGCTTTGGCTCTCTAGCCAAATCACCAGAATGCACGAGTTTCCGAAAGAACCGCATACCGTCCCAATCTGCTAACCTCTAGTGCCAAACGCAGCAGCAGCCTGAACCGAGCCATTCGACATGGTGGGCGTGTAATCACCGATGATCACGTTTTCTGCGGAGGTGATCAGCTGGATCATTGAATCTATTGCAATTGGGATGTCTTTAATGAATGAGTCGGTCTGATTCGATATTTCTGCTGTGAGATCTATAAATTCACATATAGGTGCGGAAATGCTCGTCGCAGTCTATACATTGCTAGAGGATGGTCGAGAACAAATATCCTCTCTGACGTAAGCAGAAACTCCCGCTCGGGATACAAACGAATGCTTAAATTTGTACCCGGGTAGGAGATATATGAGGTATCAGCCCGAAAAGATATCTGTCTCTGTTAAAAAGAACAAATCCCGCTTAGCCATCTCAAGGGGGTAGTGGACGGAACTTAAGTTCAAGTAGAGATTCCTTATATTAGTAAAGTCCACGTGGAGTGTGGTAGGGGGTGCTTTAAAATTTTTGTTCCGTATGCCTCGAGCAGCAGTATGTGAGTAGTAATGGTGTGACTGATATATTAGTATTCGCTAAGATATTAGTAATATTGAAAGGATTCGTGGATTAGTAATCCGGCGAACTGTAATATGCTAATATTTCATATTCGCCTAATATCTGTATCGGCTATCCAAAATGAACCGGATAATATCATTCGGTCTTCGGAATAGTTCGGATTCACTATATTGGCGCCCGTCGGATTCGTGAAAATATTAAAATATTTTCACGATACGCCGCGTCGTACGTACGAATGAGACAGACGTATTTCCTGCAGTATTCTGTTGTTCTAAGGTCCAAATTACAGTAAAATATTAGTTAATATTGATATATTAGTTAAGATTTTTTCCTGCCGTATCAGCATAAGATCTTATTACTGTTGCTTTAAAGTCCAAATTACAGAGAAATATTAGTTAAGGTATTTTCCTGCCGTATCAGTATCAGATCTTATTACTGTTAATTTAAGGTCCAAATTACAGTGAAATATTAGTTAATACTGACATATTAGTAAAGACATTATAATATTTCAAAATGTATATATTAGTATCACCTAATGTTGACAAATATCGGTATTAACCCACCTCTAGTGAGTAGAATTTTGCCCTCTCACCTTCCCACAGTAGGCCGGGCAAGTCTGGGTATCAAGGATCAGACCGCCAGAGGAAGTAAAAGAGTACATACTTTAAATGTCTGCCCGAATATAAAAATCGCTAAAAATATAAAAACGTAATATTTAGAGACTGTTTCCCTAAAAAGGTGACTGTAGAAGTGTGAATTATCTAGTCGATACAGTTTCTGTGAGTTATATTGTGGCAGTGAGTGAAGTAATTTAAATCTTAAATAAGACTGACTGCATGTTTCTGGAAACCTGGAGCCAAGCTTAACGAAATATTGGTGTCAGAAGTGCAAATGATTTCTTGTCTAACTTCTGAAGATTTTTTGGTTGTTTTAGGTGATGTGAATGTTAATAATCCGTATGAGTTTCGATTTGCTGCGGACAATTTTTTACATAAAACAGAAGCAAATGTTTTGTTTAGTGAAATTGCACATAACAAATACTTGAATAAGGTAAAACTGTACAACGAATTAAAGTCCATCTGTAGTCGTTTTCTAAATGTCACCTATGTAGACATGGATTATAGCTGTTTTATATACAAATGCAACAATTTTGTTATTAGAAATAGGCAATATTTATTAAGAGAAATATTGCGAATCGAATATGCACAGATATATAGGAATTACACTAATGAATTAGAAGTAACTAATGAAAAGAAAGAATGTTATAATGTAGGTACACAAACAGATATGGTGCATTCATATATTTATGATAATCAGATAAATAGAGTAATAAATAAGAGTACACAAACGGAAACGTTAGGGTCTAGTAAAGTTTTCTTTGGAGATCATAATAATCTCAATACATTAGTTGAAAAGAGGACAAAATAATCAATAGAGAATTACAAATTTATGTACCTTCCTCTAGCTTGAGTAATAGTAATGTAACGCAGAATAACGGGGATCAAAACGCTGTACCTTCTGGCTCTTTTGTCTCTCCAATGCATGATAGCTGGGACAACATATGTATATTTCGTTAATGCTCGATTATATATTTTACACCAAAACATAAATGGATTAATGGGAAAATCAGACTTGTTATTGGTTCATATTTGCGAATTTGGGAATCATAATAAGATTATCAATATAATGTGTATAACGGAACACAATATAATAAAAGAAGACATTAGCCTTCTGCATTTGTCAAATTATACTTTGGGTGCATTTTTTGGTCATGGTGGCTCGTATATATTATTAAAAAATAATATCAAATATAAATACATACACATAGAAAAGTTTTGATCAATTAATATTATAGAAGGTTGTGCAGTAGAACTGGTAGATTTAAATATTATAGTTATGTGCATATATAGGCCGCCTAAGTATGACATATATATCTTAACGAAGTTTTATTAGAAATTTCACGAAATCTTAAAAAAAATTTACTAGGGCACCAATAATAATATTATGTGGTAATTTTAACATTAACTTGATGAAGAAGATTTTGAAGATTTTATTAATAGTTTTAATTTGAACATAGCGATCTATGAGCCTACAAGACTGTGTAATAATTCATGTATTACTATTTGATTTGATTGAATTTTGTTGTCAGGTCATACTGCTCAGTTATTTTCCTGTGCTGTAGCAAAATTGCCATGTAACCATTACTACATTTTTAAACGTAACTTTTTATACGCATCTGGCATTAAAACTACAAAAAAATGTATATGAAAGAATTGCTTGGGATCGATTTTCTTAAGACCTATAATCACAGACAACATCAAACAAACAATTAAATCATTGAAAAATAGTAACAGTACAGGACACGATGACATATCAACGAAGGTTGTAAAATTTGTAGTTCACGAAATAGCACCTGTTTTAACATTTATATTTAATGTATGTATAGAAAATAGTGTTTCCAGAAAAATTAAAATTAACTATTATTTAACTACTATTCTAGAAAAAGGATAAAGAAGACATTAACTATTATAGACCAGTCAACTTGTTGCCCATATTTTCAAAAATGTTCGAAAAGATTCTTTGTGACAGATTTAATAGTTACTTTGAAAAGAAGTCTTTGTTCTTAGATGAACAAATGCGTTTCCGGAAAAAAGTCTATTAATTTAACAATTTTTAAATATTTAACGTTAATTAGTATGAATTTAGATAGTAACAGTATTGTGAGTGCATTATACATGGACCTGAACAAGGCTTTTGATAACGTTAACCATGACATTTTACTCAGCAAATTATTTAGCAACGGTGTAAGAGGGAATATTTTAAATCTAGTTAAAACATATTTGCAAAATCGTTTTTAAAACACAGAAATAACACAAATTAGTAATACTACCAGAATACAAAAAAAAATGTTTGTTAGCAGCTAAGGAGGTTAAGTTTGGGGTCCCCCAGGGGAGTATTTCCGCTTACACTAGAATACCCTATGGTGATGTTTGCAGACGACTGTACCATTATATTCCCAAATGATAAGGGAAACATGGAGTTTTATGCCAATACATTTATCAAAAATACCGCTAAAGTAATTACCTGATTAAATAACAATAATTATTAACTTATCAGTCTCTTTTATTTCGGTTAATCAGTTATATTTAAATGATCGCTAAAAGGTTTAACCAAGTGAAAAGTTAAATAAGACAACTAGTTAACATTCAACCATATTAATAGGTAAATGTTTGAAAGTAGGTACCGTAAACGATATTATGTTTAACCTGTTTTTTGGTATGAGGAATTAGAAGTTCAGCTTAAGGTTAACAAGGTTTTAAGACATAGCACGTAGTATAAGTATAGGTTAAATATTATGAAATGTACATATGGAAGTAATACATTTTAAATTTCACAGGGCAGCAGTAAATGTAACATAATGCATCCATATATACGAATATGTAGACGCAAAACCATTTAAGTTACGAACGGACGCACTTCTGCTACGAATTGAAAATATAGTTATATATCAATATACGGAATTAATAAATTCAAGTTGTGTGGTACTAAGACAAATAACGTAATGCATGTGTGATATACGTTAATATACATTGGTGTCACAGCACCTTCATCATGTACGGACCTAACATTAATTCGAGATAAAATTATTAATGAATATCAACATTTTAAATTAAAATGAAAATCTTTGGCGCGTTAGGAGTTGGAATGATAGAAAAGTAGTTATATTCACACTCAAAAGTATCAAAATCATGTTAGTTATGGGGGAAAATTATGAAAGAAAGTGTATATATATATATATATATGTATATATATATATATATATATATATATATATATATATATATATATATATATATATATATATATATATATATATTAATAACAGGAATAATAAGAATTAGAGTCATTCAATATGAAGATTTCCCCGTGTTGTTCGGGACTCCATTGACGAGTATACCCACTGCTGTTCTTGCCATGCAGGTCGTAAAAATTGACCGATTGGCTATTACATATCACTACCATCGTTACTACGAGGTGATAGAGTTCAGCAACGTCTCACTTCAGGTATTTGGTAACATCGCCTTACCTATTCCTACCGCAATAACGTCGATTCCGTCATTATCGTGTTTCAGTTTGAAGGATAAGTACAAGTAGCAACGTGCCATTAACATCTATTTTGTCTATAGGAAAACATCTTTTTTGTCTATGTTAAAGAAAAATTGTTAAAATATATTCTCATAATTCGTACAGTAGAGAAAATTGTGCAGTTAAGGGTCACTAGTAATATTATAACACCAATATTTGTTTGTATTTCCTTCGAGCAATATCGGTTAAACAGATTTAAATGAAATTTGGCATTGAGATAGCTTATATTAAGTAAATTTAATTTTATAATGTATAATTTCTTCGAGAATTTGATTGTGATAGTATACATGAAAGTCCAAAAAATGACTCGTTTTTTTTTTTTTTAGACAATCTTAGCCTAAGGTTGACCGGAGGTTGCATTAATTTGTTCTTATTTCTTGTATTATATGTACTACGATAGCGAAAATCTCCTTTCACGTTTCTTTAAAAAATAAAGTTGTTTACAAATCTCTGTTTAATAAAAAATAAACTGCACAATTTGAACTTAATAACAGTGGATGCGTAGTGAAGGGCCGCAATAGACCAAGTGCTCGGTCGCACTAGTTACTGTATACGCTCCATGCTCTCTGAACTACTGCTCACTTTGAATGCGTCTGGCAAGATGATAGAACCGTCGAATCTGTCCGGCTATTATGTAAACATAGATTAATAGGCCCCCAAAAAGTTATATATAAAATTTAGGTTTCATAATATAACGTAAGTATAATTATAAATTATGATAGTTTAAGGGTGTCCGGAAGAGGGTTGCAACCATACTAACTGTCTGGCAATGAGCAACGCGAGTTTTGAGATTATTATGAATCAAATATAATAAAATTCAGTTTTATTTTATGATAAATTTGAGATGGAATTTTATACACCTTTGTAACCTGTTACATACCAAAGCCACAGCTGCCTCAGCTTCATGGGTGGGGATCATTCTTACCTGTACTAGGGACGCACACAGAAAATTTTCAGCTTTTATGTATTAAAATCCGAAGGTCTGGCATGCACGAGCTCTTGGACCATTAGTAGTAATTAGGCTCATTTGGCTTCCTTTGTGTACAGAATCCTAGAAAATAATTTTTAAAAGTGTTTTGATTTATTATTTACTAGCGACCTGCCCGCGGTTTCACCCGCATAGCTTTTGTTCCCATGGGAATATCGGAAAACTTTATATCCTAAAACCTTCCTCAAGAATCAATCTATCTATTAAAAAAACCGTATCAAAATCCGTTGCGTAGTTTTAAATATTTAAGCATACATAGGGACATAGGGACGGACAGAGAAAGCGACTTTGTTTTATACTATGTAGAGATAAATCTAAACCAATAGAGTTTTACCAAGGGCCGACGTCAAAAATATCTGTTTCTTCTTATAAGTTACAACCACTCATAAAGATATGGTAACTATGTCTAAATGAAATGGCGTAGGTATAATTAAAAAAATCTAATAATTGGTACCTAAGTAATTAGTCATTAACTAAATTAAATAAAAACGGCTCCACACACGTTTAATCCGTGTAGGTTTCGACTTCCTACTATTTCGGAGTTCGGGCCTATATGTGGTCCTTCATCACTTCATCAGGAGATCAAGGTAAGTCCAACGTTCTTGCCATGTTTTCGCGGTCGCGTCTCGTCTCGGACTGGGTATGTAGGTCTAAGAAGGTGGCGTTTCCACTTTCCATGTACATACTCGTACCTACATCCGACTCACGCTGATAAAGGATCTCATATAGTTCCGAAACCAGTCGAAACCTACACCGAATAAACGTGAGTGTAGACGTTTTTATTTAATTTAGTTAATAATATCTCACGAAAGTTTTAATAATTTTAATTAGTAATGTTTGAAGGCTATTTCGCACTGTTGGTCCCCAAAAAAGATTATAATCGTTTCTACAGCTCTACATCGTATGTAATCATCATGTGTAAGGTAAGTATCTGTTAGCAGATAGATATTATATAAATATATCAATAACCGAGCTAGACATGAATGACCCATACGGATTTTAGGGTTACATAACATGTCTGCTGGACGTAAGAGACTGCGTGGCGGTTCATCGCCACATTTATCAAATCAGACTATATAAACGTAGTGTATTTGGAAGTTTGAATTGTCGGCGACTCGTTGGTCTAGTGTTGTTAGCCTCTGTAAAGACACGAAGTGCTATCTTCACATTTCTAAGACGGAAAAATTCTTCATTTAAAGCATAGCGCGCCCAAACGGGATGTGGAGAATTGGCGTTAGATTTAATAAGCCTCCACCTTAAGAAACCAAATACTTTTGGCTACTTGTAGGTAACCTATTTGAGCCTTTATGTACTCCTTTAAGAATATAGAAGAGACCATATTTATGCAAGCGGGAGTTGAATAAGTTATTGTATGTATCATGTTTGACTGCTACCAATTAGAATAGAAGAATAACAAATACTAATAAAAACGAAACCAATATTGATACGTGAAGGGAAAATTTTGTACCGTAAATGGGGTGAATAGGCATAATTCGAAACTTCAGACTTGTATTTCTTTATAAGTTTCAAGGACTACATACCACTATCCCTGTTTCTTTTGATGAGTCTACCAGTCTATTTTTCTATCGAAAATTTTATTTAGTAGTTTTTCCATGCATTAAGAAGAAAATTGACAAAATATAGACTGGTTCTATTTACCCAGTATTCGGGGTGAATGGAAACGCTATTCACCCCACACTTCGTGTCTATTCACACCGTTGTGTGCCTATTAACCTCGCAACAACACAGTTAACTTTGAGACGTTAATTTCTTTTTGTCTTTTATTCCATAGACAATCAGGTGTTGCCAATTCACAGAGTAAATAATGGTGTGCAGATAAAAAAAAACACATGGCATTTTTACGCTACTGTGACTTGGATCTATGGACTTGAAAAACTTTTCGGTTTTGTTTCTATTCAGCCCGTGATTCCTATTCACCCCGTTTTACGGTACCCCTTTTTAAGACAATTGCGCTAAGTTTACATTGTGGAGGACTACAGAAACCCAATAATTTTTTAATAAAAAAATTATTAGGTTATTTATTAGGTTATATAGGCCGTAATATATATATATATATATATATATATATATATATATATATATATTACGGCTATATTTACGGCATATACTTATTTTTTTACGGCTAAAATCTTTCGACAAAAAAGGGTTTATTGTTTAGTCTGTGGTAGAATTTCGGTCGCAGGCGATCACTAGTAATAATCAAAATACAGTAAAACTGCAACAACTTACTCATCTAACCCCAAAGTAAGTCAATTGTTTGCTTGTGTTGTGGGTGATAGTCAACGATACTAACACATAAAAATACATATATAAATACTGGAATATAATAAACACCCAAACCCGGAAATACAAACATTTATGCTCATCACACAAATGCTTGTCCCCGCCGGGGTCGAATCCGAGCCCCGTCGATTGCGTAGTCAAGGCCGCTAACCACTCGACTAACGGGGCGGTCAAAATCAATCTGCCAATTCAAACAATTTTAACAGAAATCCGACTTTTAATAAGCAACTTTTCTCTAGGTGCATACTCTACATTGGTTTTAGTACGATGCCACATCTAAAAGTAAATTATTAGAAAACAAAACTCGATGGCCATAAAAATAATTAACTGAAAAGGAAAACCTTTTCTGTTTGGTTCGTAAACGCCATAATTAATAATTATATACTTAGATTGTGAATTGGATTGAAATGGTACTCATTACTATTAACAAATATACACGCGCTTATCCTATCACATCGACTACAGTGATTTACGCTGATTTACGATCACGGATCCACCTTGTTTATTGATAAGATCGTTCATTGTTTTATTTGTGACTAGCTGTTGCTCGCGACTTCGTCCGCGCGGACTTTGTTTACTCCTCACAGCTCCTTCCCCGTATGCGATAGCGTGATGATATGTAGCCTATATGTTGATCCGACTTGTTAGTAATATTCATGCAAAATTTGAAGTAAATCCATGCAGTACTTTTTGAGTTTACCCTGGACATACATTAACTTTCCTACGATTTTATTATATGTATAGATACTATTAAAACGAATCTAGTGAAACCTCAAATTACGTTCCACTTCGCCAAGCTAGGTTTTTTTGTAAATCCTACTATAACAACTATGGGAACAAAATTAAGCTTTCACATGGAATAGTAGAAAAGCTCAATTGCATAAAAGGTTGAAACGAATGTGCTGCCTTGTATGGATTGTATTTTCAACCGACTTACCAAAAAGGAAGAGATCCTCAACTCGTCAGAATCTTTGTTGTAATGTATGTTTACAATACTCGAAGATACCTAACCGATTTAAATATTATGTTTTTGTTTCCAAAGGCTCTTACACATAAACACGATACGATGTCGCGTCGCGGCTAAGAAATTGATGTATTTAGTTTTTTTTTTATGTCATAAGATAGCAAACAAGCAGATGGGTCTCCTGATGGAAAGAGTCAACCATCGCCTATAGACACCAAAGATGTTAATGGTGCGTTGCTATCTTGTGGCGAGGTATAATACCACATGCATAAGTTTACCGGCTACCTTACCCTCCAAACCGGAACACGACAGCGACAAGCACTGACGCTATTGCGGCAGGAATAGGTAAGGCAGTGGTACCAGACCCGGGCGAGACAATGCAGAACTCTACCACCTAGTAGCCACGATGGTAGTGACTCGATAGCCAATCGGTCGCCTTTTACGACCTGCCTGGCAGAACGGCAGTTGGCCTATTCTACAAAGGAGGCCGGGACCAACACGGCGAGAATAAAGAATAATTAGTATCGTCTGTATATCTGTTTCTTCTTTATGCGTCTTCTTAATTTAATTAAATTACTTAATATCAATAGAAATAATACGTTTAGTGCATTCCTTTTTTCGAGATTAATTGTGGCACTCACGGATTAAATGGATACGCCTTTGAAGACAATTTCTTAGTTTGCCAGTGTCGTTTGCATGCAGCACTGCAGCTTTGCATTTGCCGCAGATATAGAGTTACATATAGTACTACTTAGCGATGAAATAAAATCACTTAGACTAATTTTTAAGCTTTGTCACATTATTCGGTACGATAAAACAGTACAACATGGTTTATTTCTATTTTTTCAAGGTATAATATATCTACAAATATATAACATTTTTGACAGTGATAGGACCGTTTGCTTACATGCGCGGCGACACGTTTCCTTCCTAATGGTACGTGTCTATTAGTATTCATATGGTCTGTGGTGGCACTATCGAATCATGCCGTGCGTCGTAGCACTTGTATCGTGAATTTTTCCATTGCTCGATACGACGTCTCGCCTCGTTAAGCGATATCACGTCTTATCATGTTTATGTTTACGAGCCCAAAAGATAATATTTCACAGGTGGACCCATTTTATCTTGGTGACAATTCGATGCAGGATTCTGAAGATATTGGAAATGGGAAGTCGGTTGTTGCAGCTTTTATGTAAGGATCGCGAAGAAGCAAACAATTTCCCCATGGAGGCTATTGACCTTGAAGTTAGTAGTGGTTGGTAGAATAATAATCAAAAAACTAATTTGTTTCGTTGAAATGTTAAATATTTGCTACATAAATCACACAACAACAGCCTAGCTGGTAAAAATTGATTCACAAATAATTAGAATACTTAATACTTTAGATTAATACATTGAATATTCCTAAATCTTCCTTCCCAAAATGCGACTATGAAAAATAATGAGTCTTTTTAAGCCGGGTGAAGCAGTAGTTCATACTTTTATGCTTTGCAAAGCTTAATTACGACGGTATGTGGAAAACTTTTCATTTCTGGGCTCTCTAATAGGATGCGACGGCAGCGTATGGTATTTATTGTACAACAATTGGAAGTGCTCTGTTTATTCCAGCCTCAACCTTCGCAGCCAAGGTTATCTTCGTAGTAGAGGTTTCATCTATATTACCTCGACTTTTGGTGCTCTATTACAGCTCGGCCCGTATCATCATTTCTTGTCCGAGAAGTGTAGCTGTGAAATAGCTCACTATATTTGCAACTAACAATTATTATTTTGGATGTATTAAGATTAATACATTTATAAAACAGGTAATGCATACGTTTATAGTCGCGTGCTAATCCTATAGACATAAAAAAAGAAGTTCACACATGGCCGTCAATATTGGTGTGAAAATTAAAAATAAGCAAACACTGGTAGGTACTGGATTTGATGTCGTAATAATAGGTGATGCAATAATTAGATAATAGCAGATCGATGGTCGACGTGGGCGCAGTGAATGGTGTTGCGTAACATAAATCAAGTAGGTACATTAAGAAAGTCCAGCGCTGGTAGCTCAAATATTCAAGTCCATGGAAAGCTCACAATGATCCGCTGGCCACTTGTGGGCACTGAGCACAAGAACGTTTTTATTTGATCAGATTAAAAGCAGTGGTGTTATTCGTTGACTTGTGGCAATGCTATCTTCTTGCAATTGCAACACTTACAAATATAGTTTAACGAATAATCAACACAAGTGTGTATAAACACAAAATCCATACTTAATGCTAAAACAGTATTTTGTATACAGACAGACTTTCACATTTTTACAAAAATGTGAAAGTCTGTCTGTCTGTCTGTTACCCTTTTATGGCTAAACCGCTGGACCGATTTTCATGAAATTTGGCATGGAAATAGTTGAAGATCTGGGGTCAAACATAGCCAAAAATCAACCTTTATAAGGCTGAAATAGGGGATAAAAGATGTATGAATATCTATTTAGATGACATGTTAAACTACTCGCGGGCGAAGCTGCGCGGGTCAGCTAGTAAAGTTATAAATATAATAAAGTGGTTGATCAACCTCTGCAATTATAATTACAAACTAAATATAAATACTAATTGTAAGCGGTCTACTACCCATCTACAACTAGAATTTATATAGTATAGCTTGTAGCTATTAAGTCTGCCTTTTCCTCGGACATTGAAACATCTGTGACGATACTGTAATTAGCGAAATCGGTTGGGTGTGTAAAATAAAATACTTAAAAGATAAGTGAACTGAAAGTACAAGTGAGTTTATATGTAATACCTATTTTAAAATGCAATTTCACCAAGTAACTACCGACGACGATAGAAAGAATCCAATTTATTTACAAATTCCCCGACTAATTTTTTCACGTGTTGGTCTACATACCATTAGAAAAATAGATCATTTTCCTTCCTGCCATGCAAATTGATACCTCCGCCCTACCTATTCCTATTTCCTACCGCCAGAGCCTTATTTCGCGTCATTGCCGTGTTCCGGTTTGAAGGGCAAGATATACATATTGTGTATGTGACATTAAACTTTTTTTATCACCGAGCACTTTCTAATGCATCTCATTACGAATCGTGTAATAATTACTACCTACTGAAGATGAGGCCGAAATCGATAACGATTTAAGGCGATCGCCATCACTGAGCCTTATAAGTTATTTTACCTGTAAGTTAGTTTTGTCTTGTACACAAAGCATACTTAATGTATAAAATTTTGAATACTTTTATTATTAAATTCCAAGAGTTTAAAGTATTAAATTATGCCTTCGGTGTCCAAAACCAAGAATAAATTTTTGTTCCATGAATTTGAAATACATAAGTTTAAATAAAAAATATAGGATACTATTAATTAAATAACGAACGGGAATATCTTTTAAAACATTCATCCCGTCAACTTATACCAAAAAAGCTAAACCATTTACTATCATTGTGAGTCATAACTAGGTAGTGGTGGTAGAGTTCTGTATTTAGGCCGTGTTTGGTATACCTCCTATTATTGCCGCAATAGCGTCGGTAAATGTAACAGTAAGCTGACTAATTAATGTCGTATTATATTTGGCTATACCAATAGCAATACACCTGCACTAATATCTTTGCTGTTTATACATTTGTTGTTCCTTCTATTCATCGTGTACTCTCTTCTAGTCTCTCCCTACTTACTATCTATCCAATGGGGCATGGGCAATGGTATAAAAAATGTGAGAGTATGTAGTCAATTTATTTTTTTAAGAACTCCCACACTAACCAAGAGACTTTTTGTTTCCCTTATAGATATTTTTATATAATATGTATTACAGGATAGCGAACAAACAGATGGCTCTTCTGATGGAAAGGGAAAGTGATAACCGTCGCCTGTACCTAAACATCAAAAATGGTGCGTTTCTATCCGAGGTTTCTATCTGTGTAGCTGTCACAAACTATACATAAGTTTATTTGCTATCTTGCCCTCCAAACCGAAATATGACAGTGACAAGCAAAAACACTATTTTTTACTAATTTTTATTACTAAAATAATTACTAACATTATTTTTTGGTAGCAATAGGTAACAAAGTGATACCAAACCCGGGCGAAACGTTGCAGTACTCTATCACCTAGTAATCACGATAGTAGCGACGTTAAACTAATCATTTGCCTTTACGAATTGCCAAGTAGAATGGCATATTTTTCAAAGGAGACCCGGATGTAAATGGAGAAAAAAGAATTCCACTTATAAAGGATTAGATACCGATAGCAGTTTTTTCTCAAAGATAAATGTGAACCAAGTTCAGTCACGAAGTCTGGTTTACCTCATTTCATCGGTTTGCCATCAGGTGGGATTATCGTAACTTATTGACATAATAACCTTAATGACTATTGCTTGTAACCTGCAAATCCAAGACTATCAACTTCGGAGTTTCCTTGGCATAAAACCAACTCGGGACTTGAATTCGGAAAATAAAACACGCTTTCACACTATTCACGTTAACATACTTTTTAAACACGTCTATGAATACCAGTGATGCTGAAACACGCATATAGTTTATTTTTATTCAATAGTAAAAAGTATAATGTAGTGAAAAACAGTATAACTAAACAGAGTTAACAGTATAGTTGAGAACCATAAAGACGGAAACTAACAGCTTTACGTGCTAGGCCGAGATACGGCGAATGTAAATACATACATCACAAACACTCTAATTCTGGGCTGTTACTAAAGACTGTTTAAGACTAGTTAGTTGCTACTCGCGTCTTCACTCGTGCGATCTACACACATAACTTCCTTTTACGCAATCGGTCACAAAACCTACCTTTTTTTACTGAGTGATAAATGATAACGTAGTTTATATTGGTGAGAGATTTTTTTTAAATCGGTCCAGTAGTTTTCGTTTTATCCATTATAAAGACTCAAATCTAGGTATAGAGGTACCTACTATATACCTAATAATTAATATCGTATATACTACTACAGATAGAAAATAAACTCAATAATATTCTTCCGAACCAAGAATCGAATAGGAAATTTTATGATCTATCGAACAGGCTATGCATTTTACCAACAACCCAGTCACAACAATGTTCGACTTGAAATTAACGATTAAATGATTTATTAAGGCAACAGTTTAGACATAAATTAATTAATATTTTTACGTAGAATATCCCCGTGATAACCAACACCAGCTGCTTTCAAGCTTGATAGCTAGGAATAAAAGAGACATGGTTAAACGTTTTACAGCCATTATTATACTAAACAGTAGAGTTTTGCTACGACTGACCAGAGAGTCGGAGAACCGGTAAACTTAAACATGTGACATACATTCCTAATATATTATATCTTTGATGTTTTACTTGACGGTTATCTTTAACCAATAATAAGTCATCCTTTTTTACATCACAAGAACGCAAACAAGCAGTTGCCACTCGGCTCACCTGATTAAAAGAGTCAACCATCGCCTTAACACCAAAGAAGTTATGTGTGGCGGGATGGTATTGCCACATGCATAAGTATATCAGCTACCCTACCCTCCCAACCAGCACACGACATTGATATAAGCACTGACGCTTTTGCAGCAGGAAGAGGTAAGGAGGTGGTAACAGACCCACCTGGACGAGACAATGCAGAACTACCACCTCATAGCCACGATAGCCAATCGCTCATCTCTTACAAATTGTCTGGCAGAACGGCAGTTGGTTTATTCTTCAAAGGGAGTCCAGACCAACGTGGAGGGAAAAAACCTTGAGGCAAGCGGATCTTAGTCCAGTTCCTAGTAACTAAGAGCCTTGTAGAACACATGTAAAGATAACTAAAATGTTACCGGTTTAATATCTACTATCATCTTACTTATTCCTAATAAGTAAGATGATGGTAGATAATAAGTAAGGTGATGGTAGATATCAAACCCGCAGAACTCTAGCGCCTAGAAACTACCATTTGCTAGTTTGCTGTATACCTTAGTGTACTATGCCGTAGTAGCTGTGATTCCGATCAGTAGCTATATTCAGCTCAGTAACCATATCTATATTCTCCCCCGTATTGGTCCGGGCTCCCTTTGAAGAATAGACCATCTGCCATTCTGCTAAGCAGTTCGTAAAATTCTCGTCCATTCATCCGTCCGTCCATACGTCGTTGTCTCACCGGGTATGATACCACCGCCTTACCTATTCCTGCTACAATACTGTCGTGTTCCAGTTTGGAAGATTTAGGTAGTCTGTAAAATTATGCGTGTGGCATTAAGACCTCGCCACAAGGTTAGCAACGCACCATTAACATCTTTGGTGTCTATAGGCGATGGTTGTCTCTTTCCATCAGGAAAACCATCTGCTTTATTGCTATCATATTAATTATGATATAAAAACATACTACATGAAGAAAAAACTGTACCCTTTCAAAAATCAAAATAGTAATATATTTTATTTAAATAAACCTCCATTTTTGACGAGTCGGCATTATAAAGACTATATTACGTGACAGGCGAAATACGAAAAGCACAGATAAAGTTTGCGGAGGACTGCAGAATCCTTGTATTATTAAATAATTTGCATTAGAAATATATACATTAAATTGATAAAAATAAAACTTTCATATTACATTTACTGTCATGATAATATAAGCACACGGACCTACCTATACCACAGACCATACAAATACTAATAGACACGGTGTTGGGCCCAAAATGCGTAGCCGCTAATATATGTGTAAATGTGTAAATGTCAAACGCTTGTAGGTATATTATATCGTAAAAATATAGAAATATGCCATATTTTGCTATTTTATAGTGTCGAATAAAAAGCTAAGGCTTAAGGAATACCTCTGGAGTAATATTATTTAATCGGCAAGTATTACAACTCTGTATTTCTGGGTATAAATGCTAGCGACACTGACAATCTAAGAAATTTCTTTGAAAGGCGTATCCACTTTAATTCGTGACCTATAACCTACTATTTTCTTAACGGCTAAATGTCTGTTGTCAAATTTAAATAAGACTGTTGTTTAATCTAAATTTAAATAAGACTTTATTGTTTTGTCTATAGTTGAATTTAGAACATAGGGTAATCTAAATTCGCGAAATCTTCTATGTCACAAAAAATCCACATCACTGATCACTATAATTTGTACAAATGAAATTCCTAACAATCTTACGTAGTAGTTTTAACTAGTGATATTCATTTAAAAGTAAATAGAAAACTAATGCAGATTACGATCATTATTTTTTTTATTGCATGGAAATTTTTTAAAAATTGTAAATTTATTAAAAATATGAAAACAGAACAACAAATAGTAGGTAGTTTTAATGTGCGCAGGAGAAAGTGGTTTCGTCGCACGATGTGTAAAAAGTGGCCGAATTAAGCTTATAATAAAAACAAGTAGTAGAACGGACATTCACCTCTTCACTGTCATTTTACTTGCATCAAGCGTCGAGATATCACAAAAAGAAGTGACGTATTGATTTTTGTCTCTTTTTTAAACAGCATAACAAACAAGAAGCAGAAAAGATGATAAAAGGCAGAAAGTCCTGTTAATGATGTTAAAAAGTAACACGTAAGTCGGAATTGTAAAGCCACCGTTTTCCTCGTGTTGGTCCGGGCTCCTTTAAAGAATAGACCAATTATTGTCGTTCTAATAGGCAGGTCGTATAAGGCCACCGATTGTCGACTACTAGGTGATAGAGTTCTGCATTGTCTCGCCCGGGTATTGTACACCGCCTTACCTGTTCCTGCCACAATAGCGTCAGTGCTTGTCATTGTCATGTTCCGGTCTGGAGGGTAAGGTAGACGGTAGACTTATGCATATAGCATTGCCCGTCCGCTACACGGATTGTATCACACCATTAACATCTTTGGCATCTATAGGCAATAGCTTCTCTTTCCATCAGGAGAGCCACCTACTTGTTTGCTGTCTTATGATATAAATTAATTATAAAAAAAAACACGCAAGTTAAAGGGGATGGCCCCTTTAGAGACAAATCAGACCAGAGACACATTATGGAGGCAGGAATATACGTATAAGGTAGTGGTGTCATACCTACTAAGAATTGCAGATTTTACCTTGTTGACATGAAGACAGATAAATAATCAAAATCAAAAAAAATATGTATTTGTTTAGCCAAAGAAACCTCTCATACATAACGTGACCACACGTCTAGTTCTGAATGGGACCGTCCCAATGTTCCGAGTATATTTCAGGTACTTGGAAATGTCCCGTTTTCCAAAAACACACACAGTCACGGCACAAAAAATTATAAGTTGTATATCAATTTTTCGGTAATCTCATCTGATTTGACGAATATGTGCTCAGACATATGCCTAACCCAAAAATCGTAGTAAAATATTTTACCCGCGGGGTTATATTGGATAGGTCGTTCAAAAATATTGTGGGCATGTGAATACCATTTTTTGATTGAGGGTTTTCGAAATGTGTATATAATTTATAAATGCTAAATTTTGTAACAGTAGAATACCCTATCAGCTGAACAGTTTTCGGACACCCAAGTCATATGCGAAACAAAATTAGAAGAAAATTTTGGTAGCTAAGGACATTTTATAGAAATTCCTCTGAAAATTACTCAGACGAAATTGTTAGTTTTGCTATTGTGAGAGATAACTACGAAACCCCTACACCACAATAGAAATAATTATTCTATTGTGCCTACACTGCACGTAGCCAGAGACAGAGACGTACTTAACTGATATTATTAAATGACCACGAGTATTTGTACGTAAAAAAACATTAATTTTAAATAGGTCATCATGCTATAATAATAATATAATAATATACGCCATATTATTATGGGATAAGAAAACAATATACACTCAGTTGATTTGATAAAAATTAACAAGCGTCGCTCCGCCTATAAACGTTAAAAACAACAAAAGTGTTACTAATGTCACTAATGTTCTGCTAATTACTCGAGGCTATTCATGTTAGATACGGAAAGTATTACATGAACGGTAGTAAAAATCACTGTTGTTAAGGCAGAAAGAACGTATAAAGGATATTTTACATATCATGCAATATCAAATAAATGGCTCTTCGGGCGGAAAAACATGACCATTGCCTATAGTCATATATATATACACACAATATATATTGACCCCAAATCGCTTACGGGGTAGATAGGCAGAGAGAATTGAGTGTCAAGCATCACGATCCAGACCACAGATCACATGAATACTAATAGACACACCATTGGGAAGAAAACGTGTCGCCGCGCATATGAGCAAACGCTTCTATCAAAAATGTCATACATTTGTAGACATATTATATAGTAAAAAAATAGATATATAATATTACACAAACGGATCCTTCAATCTCAGAATATTGTTTTCACAAACCCGCAAGATTTAATATAATTTAACATATTGTATAATAATTAGGAGGTAAGTACTCTAAAATTTATTATACCTTCTCGTACTAAGAATCTCTGAGGTAAGCTACGGATGAACGGACGGGCGAACCGACGACGCGGGGCGGACGCACAAAATATAAGGGTTCCTTTTAGACAACGGAACTTGTTTTGTGACGGTAACCCTAAAAAAAGTTTTCTGTGTGGTCCCCATGTTGAACATTACAAACAGCAATTGTATTAATATCACTACATATTATAAAACAAAGTCCCCCGCCGCGTCTCTCTGTCTGTCTGTTCGCAATAAACTCGAAAAGTACTGGACAAATTTTCATACAGTTTTCAACAACAAGAAGAGTGATCCCTGAGGGAAGTGTTTAGAGGAAGGTTAGGTTTTGTGCAAACTGACGATATTACGACGATATCAATTCTACATGTCGGAAAAAATTAAGCCGATCGGGGGCTTTCCTCGAAAACGCTGCCAAACCTTTTGTGTTATAACAAAACAATGTATGGCGGGATTGTAGGTACCTCTTTAATAGATCTACAAAAAAGTTTGCGATGATATAGGTATGTCTATCTTCCAAGGATAGCCCACAATAGCCATTTTTCGATTTTACATATTACAATAAAATGATGAGTTATTTACGTACCTATTTTTAATAATACAGACGTATTAATCCTTATTCAATTAAATACGTTAGATACGCATTTAATGCAGATAAAAATTGCCTTTTACACTGTATGAAAAAAAATTAATGTCTAATGAGTTATTGCAAAATACAAATTTCCCGGTGAGAAATTAAATATCGATGAAGGGTAGCGAAGATTTCGCTCGTGTGCAACCTATTAACGAGCGCCCCCGCACTGCGCCTACCCGCCCTCTGTCGTCTCTGAATCTATACTAATATAATAAAGCCGAAGAGTTTTTTTGTTTGTTTGTTTGTTTGAACACGCTAATCTCTGGAACTACAAGTCGGATTTTAAAAAAAACTTCATGAATCATGAGGAAGATAATATAGGCTAACAAGCATTACGTTACAATTCTTAGTTTAGCTTAAATATAGTGCCTCCATAGAAACCACGATACAACACAAACTGTATAGTAGAGCCGGAACCTAATTTTGTTGCGGTTTCCTCGCATAATTATTATTTGCAACGACAACTAGTTACGTCTTTGATCTAAAAACCGCTTGAACAAGAAAAAAAACTGCAATACACCCCTTGAAATCTGGGTACAGTTACGGTTTAGGCTTGGTAAAACCTTACTTATACGTTTAAAAGTATTTTTATTTCCAGAATATTTATATATCTGGGTTTAGATGTTAATTAAATATATTCCAGTAGTTATACCTATAATATGTATTTTAATGTATTAATATCGTTGACTAACACCCATATAACAAGTAAATAAATGCTTACTTTGGGGCTAGGTCAATTCGTGTGATCTATTCCGTGATTATTCATAATTATTATAATTAATTACGTAGATTATTTGCACGATTGTCTGTTGCTATAGTAATGATCGATACAGTTCAATATTTTTTACATTACAAAATATCTACCTACTTAATAACTGTAAATCTAACGATAAGACGGTACATTTTTATTTACTACTAGCAGTTACTCGTGACTTCGTTCGCATGGCCTAAAATTATGACTTCCCTTTGCTGAATAGGATAAAAAAGTAGCTTATGTCACTCTTGTATAATGTAGCTTTCTAAGGTGAAATAACTTTTAAAGTTGGTTTAGTCGTTTTTGAGTTAAATTGTAACAAACAAACAAAAAATCAAATCTTTCCTCTTTATAATATTAGAAGATGAAAATTAGAAGTATGATAATCAGTACCTATACATTTAAATACATTTTTTTCGTTGAGGACAAATGAACAAGCAAACAGTTGTGTTGTTAGTTGAAGAGATCGTCTCTACAGCCAACAAGAAAACTGTTTGCTTATTTTTCATCTAAACTAATATTTAAAAGGGGAAAGATTTGATTTTTGTTTGTTTCTTACGATTTAACAGATTTTAAAATTTCTTCGCCTGCTAGTTCATTATAAAATTATAGAGTTGATGGGTTATTTCTCACTTTGCTTAAACACACAAAGCTCTAGCAATATAAGATATTACAGAAAATATATAAATAAACTAAGGAAGATGGCTATACGACAACTAACATCGTGCTGCTATTCTTAGAAAGCGGCCAATATTAAAGGTAACTGCTAATCCGACTAATATAATAAATGCGAAAGTTCGACGTGCGTGTGCATATGTGTGCATAATGGATGGTTGAATAAAATTTGATTATTTCACAAAGGCGATTTCTATCCCAGAAAGTTACATTATTCATTTGAGTTTCACAAAAAAACTTTAATTACGCAGCAAGCTGTGCGGAAGGTCGCCAATCTATAGTAAATTCAAACTCACTACATAGAGAATATTTTCACTTCATATGAACTGACAATTTAAAACAGCATGGATTCGTTCTGCTGAACATCGGGATCACATCACTTTCTATGGCAATAAAGGTATAGTTTAAACCACAACTTCGCATTGTATTCGGAATATTTCCATACTCTTCAAGTAACTACCATTGACATTATTTTCCGCTTTATGCAAGGCAAGTGAAGATGCAACGTTTTCTAAAAGTTCATTAACATTAAGTTACCCACTTTGTTGTTAAAAACCTTTATTTAACTTGCAGTGTACGTATTTTTTTATAACTTAAGATAGCAAACAAGCAGATGGGTCTCCTGATGGAAAGAGTCAACCATCGTTTATACACACTAAAGGTATTAATGGTGCCTTGCTATCTTGTGGCGAGGTCTAAAGCCACATGCGTAAGTTTACCGGCTACCTTATCCTCCAAACAGGAACACGACAGTGACAAGCACTGACGCTATTGCTGCAGGAATAGGTAAGGCGGTGGTACCAGACCCGGGCGAGAAAACGCAGAACTCTATCACCTAGTAGCCACGATGGTAGTGGCTCGTAAAGCCAATCGGTCGCCTTTTGCGACCTGCCTGGCAGAACAGCAGTTGGCCTATTCTTCAAAGTAGCCCGGGTCCGACACGGGGATGTATGGAATATATCACACCATTGAATATAGAACAATATTCACTCAAGATCTTGAGTTAAAACTTGGTACACTTACGTAACTTTGATGACAATATAATGTATTATTATGTGCTAATTATCATGTGCTTGCTTAATTATCATCAATTATAATGATGGAACAAAAATGTTAATAGTAGATAATATACTATTAACATCTTTGTTCCATCATTATAAGTAGATGATAACAGATATTCGTCATGTACGAATGTATCGCTTGGGTACCCCATTCTTTAAGCCAGAACACAAGAGTAGCAATGTGTTACTCACTAATACACATTAGGGGATTAACGCTTGTTGTTGCCTTCGGCCACAAAATAATAGCACAGATGACTAAATAGTTACTAATAGTATTCTGTGTTTATGCCCCGACTGTTATTTCGCTTTTTAGGGTTCCAAACAGGAACCCACTAGGTTCATTGCTTATAAAAACTTCTTTAAGTAAATGTTATAAGATGGTTGACTATTACTCAAAACTTATGAAGCCCTATAAGTCGTGATAGTTTTCCTTTTAATTTCATTATATTTACTCCTATCGTGAGTTTTTTTCCCACCCCCCAAAATCAACCATTTAGCCTGTCGAGGGGGCAAAAATTAGAACTTAAAGCTTAATATTTAACAAACGAGCACCATGTCGACGACCAGGCTATTTCTAATCGGCTTGACTCTTTGGCGTTACGCAGAGATGTAGGCTCGCTCTGCATCTTTTACCGTATTTATCATGGGGAGTGTTCCGACGAGTTGTTCGGACTAATGCCTGCCGCTAAATTCCACCATCGGACATCGCGTCAAAATTTAAAGTTCCATCCTCACCACCTCGATGTCTGGAAATCCACAACCGTGCGCTTTTGTCGACACCTTTTGCCTCGCATTACTCCTTTGTGGAATCTATTACCCTCGGGGGTGTTTCCGAATGGATACGACTTAGGGACCTTCAAGAAACGAGCTTATTCATTCTTAAAAGGCCGGCAACGCAGCTGCAATACCCCCGGTATTGCGGATGTCCATGGGCGGCGGTGATCACTTACCATCACGTGCACCATCTGCTCGTTTGCCCCCTCTACTATAAAAAAAAAACCATGATTTTAAGGCTTGTTAAATCAACTTTTCAATTAAGGAACTCATTTGTAAAATATTAAGCTTTTAAATGCTAATTTTTGTTAGAGTCAAGTGTTGTTGTAGCCTCCCCAGGGGGCTAAATGGTTGGCTTTCGGGTGAAAAAAAAATCATGTTAAACTACCGTGATTAAGGTAGTAGTCCACTGCCATGATCCAACTACTATGATGATAAGGAAGTTAAAAGGAAAACTATCACGGCTTAGAAGGTTTAAAAGTTTTTGAGTAATAGACGACCAACTTGTAAAATGTACTCAGAGAAGCTTTTATAGGCGGTGAATCTGTGGTACGGATATATATTTGTCATTGACGTCAATAGTATGAAACTAAAAATGGCTTCTTCTTACTCCGCATTATTGTGATGGGCAACTTCGGAACCCTAATTGCGCGTGGCCCGACACGCACTTCATCAATTTATTTTGTTTTCTGAGGACGTGATTATTGAAATGAAGCATTTAATTTATAAATTTTACCGCTCTTAAAATATGCCACTCTACCCCGGGCGTATGGGTAAATCCGCCACTGCTGATACGTTTTTTTTAATACAGCCATAGAACTCTACCATATTGCAGTCAAAGGTAGTAATTTTTTGTTTCTTAAAAATTACTTTCTAATATTATAAAAACGAAAGTAACACTGTCTGTCTGTCTCTTCTTCACGCCTAAACCATTCAACCGATTTGGATGAAATTTAGTACAAAAATAGTTTGAGACCCGCGAAAGGACATAGGATAGTTTTTATCCCGAAATTTCCCAGAGAACGGGAATTATGCGGGTAAAACCCCGGGACTTTTATTTTAAAATTTTTTTCACGCGAACGAAGTCGCGGGTACTGCTAATTCTTTATAAAGATGTTTTGTAGTCGGTGTAAGATATTAATAAAAATATGAACTAAATATTTCAAAATAGGTCCAGTCTCCAATCCATATACTAATATTACAAATGAGAAAATCTGTCTGTCCATCACGCTTTCACGACAAAGCAGCTGAATCGAATTTGATGAAATTTGGCATGAAGATAGTACATTCCGGCCCATGGCTTGCAACTTTATAAAGCACATTGGAGAAACTCATATGGAGAAATGTTCTCATCTCTGGGCGGACACAGAGATTAGAACAGTTCTTCATTAGCTGATAATGTAGAGCTCCCCAGCTCTACAATATCAGCTTCTTTCTCTTGATTGTTTTCAGCGCAGAACGGTTTGAACCGGTAACAACCAGGCTATTTCTAATCGATTTAATTTCTTAGCATTACAAAGATATGGAGGTTTGCTCTTCATCTTCTATCGCATCTATCATGGAAAGTTTTCCAACAAACTTCACCAAGTTGATTTAATCGCGTCTAAATTCAAAGTTACATAGCGTCACCTCGATATTTGGAAATGCAGAACTGTGCATTCTCTTGGCACTTTTCACCTCGCACTACTACTCTGTGAAACCGATAACTCACGGGGGGGTTTCCAAATGGATACGACTTAGGGACCTTCAAGAAAAAAACTTTCTCATACTTAAAAGGCCGGCAACACATCTGCAGGCACTCTGTTGTTGCGGATGTTGAATGTTGTTGCTGTGGTGACTGGTGACCACTTACAATCAGGTTAGCCTCCTGCTCGTTTGCTCATTCGTTTACTATTTAAAAAATTAAAAATGTTGCTTAGTCTATTGAAGAAAAAATTTACTGCACCAATTTGATAAAACATATGACCAGAAACTTTGTCTTGTTGCGATAAAGATTCTTATATTTTACGCAATATGGTTAAAGTACCTACATTTTCCGCTTACGCTATTTAGAGATCCCTGACCCCTATATACTTAAATATATAAATTTCAATTGAAAAATTATGCGAATTAATCTAACACCAAAGTTAGTAAATTATTTGCTTTTGAAATGGGTAATGGTTGTTATGTCGCGTAAACAAAAAACATTACTTCCTTTTGCTTATTCGGGTAAAACGTAGCCTATGAAAGGTCTAAATCCATTTTCGCATTATTGCCTTTCAAATGAAATCGGTTTGGACATAACTATTTTTAGGGACCCAGATTATTTTTAGAGAGGTGCATATGCATCCACAGTACATCTAACCATTAACTAATATAAAAATATAGAATCTATAATATTAATAAGTGCGAAAGTCTGGATAGATGGATGTTTGGGTGGATGGATGTTTGTTACTCAATCACGCAAAAACTACTGAACGAATTTGAATGACATTTGGCACAAAGGTAGATATTTTATTGATTCAGGCGTTACTTTGCGGAAATCCATTATTAAAAGGTGAAATCAATAAAATTTGCTATTATCCGCGAACTCCTCTACGTATTCTCCGTGATGGTACCGAAAATAAAGACGTTGAATTAATAAATGGATTGAAATTTTAATTAATAATTAATAAATGATTGAATGGATAAATGCATTGAAATTGTGCCGCTGAGGTCTTCTTTTTAGGCTTTATCCCGGATAAATCCCGGATAAGGTGATCCCGCGGGATTCGCCAAAAAAATAATTATAATACAGCGGTCTGCACGCTGCAGCTAGTAATACATATATCCATGTGGATAAATGTGATGTCAAATTGTTTATGGACAAGTTTATGAATAATTTGGAGAGCAACTGCTTTCAAGTTTTATTTAAACAGTAACTTAATATTATTTTATACGTATTTTATTTCCTGACAGAGGGACGCAAGCACACATCTTGCACCCTGCTGCCGGCACCCATGGTTTTGGGGCACATCGATTGGATAATTTCAAAGTCTACAACGGACATAGTTAGAAACATTTTTTGTGTTTTATATAATATGTATACCTATAAATTAATTAACACAGTAATGTTTGTCAAACCCGAGACCCATCGATTGCATAGTCAGGATCACTGACCACTCGACGAATGGGCGGTTATTGAATTATACTACTCGTACTTATTAGATACTGTAGATAATTTGCACATGATTTGTTAAACAGCCATGCCTTAATCCAAAACAAGACACACCTGTTTAGGCTGAGGTAGGCAATCGGAATGCGACGGCCGGCGAGTCCTTCTGGGTCAACACTTACCGATAATAGGCTGTCAATGACCAGTAAGAACGAAAGCCAACATTTCGCTGTCCCACTAACCTGCTAGCTTTGCGTTTACACTTGATTATGCATATTTATATTTCATTTTATATAATTGATGCTAAGTTTTAATGCGTTGGAAAGTTAGGTACATCCTAGTTTTTTAATATTATGATAGTTTGTTACAGTTAATAAAAGGTAAGTTTCTTCAGATTAGTTTCCTATTGCTTTGGGGTAATAGGCACTGGTTCAATTCAACCGCATCATTGTCGTATTTCTCTTTGGAAGATTAAGGTAGCTCGTAAACTTATTGATGTGGCAATGCAACCTGATGCACGCATCTTGACAAAATTTTTGCTGTTCGCTTTCCGACAAGAAAGCCATCTGCTTTGCTATCATAACATATTTAAATAATAGAAATTTAAAAATTTAAACAGACTTCACATTAAGTTGGAATATACCTGACTTAAATAAAAAATATTTATTTCAATATGGCCTTAAGTTCCCGAGATATTCGTGAACATATATATAAACATACATGCACTAACGAAATTCAGTACACGTACCTACTTGGACGCCTAACTACATCATTACAGCAAATATACATGTGAAACTAATAACCTCCGTTTTTTCGTCAGTTAAAAAGACTTACATCATTAATTAACAACTCATCAGCCGTCACACAGCCTATGCGAATTATGTTTTATTAATTACAATGAATATCGCGAAAACGATCCATTTTCAGGATAAAAATCAGCACAGGTATAGGATTTTATGTTAATACTGGTTTTTCAAATTTCACCAAAAAAGGTCGTGTTTAAGGCATGAAGAAATAACCAACATATAAACAGAGAGATCAAATTTTCTCATTTTTAGGATTCCGTATCTAAAAGGTAAAACGGGACCCTATTACTAAGCCTCCGCTGTTTGTCTGTCCATCTGTCTGTCTGTCACCAGGCTGTATCTCATAAATCGTGATAGCTAGATAGCTGAAATTTTCACAAATTATGTGTTTCTGTAATCAGCGGTAACGGACACACATAATTTGTGAAAATAACAACAAATACCACAAAAATAAAAAATGAAAATATTAAGGGACCCATGCGATAAACGTGTTTATTCGTATTTTTTATGTATGGCATTCGGTTCTCTCCGCCTACCCCGTAATGGATCTGGCGTGAAGATATGTATGTATGTATTCGTATTTTTTTGCTTAATATTAATAACGATAGACGCTTAAATTTTCACAAAATATTTAGTTGTATATTACCTTTCAAAATAAATAATTAAATAAAAATAAAATAAATATTAAAGGGAGGCTCCCATACAACAAACGTAATTTTAAAGCAACTTTTTACTAGATCGATAAATATTTAAGTATACATACAACTAACGTGATTTTTTTATAAATGATCGTACAGAACCCTTCGTGCGCGAGCCCGACTTGCGCTTGTCCGGTTTTATTAATAAAAACGAGATTGTGTCAATTACGCCGATATTGTGTTAGGCTTAGGGCTAATTTTCGGTGCCCTTTTATAGAAACGTGAGTTTCAATTCTCGTCTTTTTTTGCTAATGGTTTTATTATTATGGAATATTTTGTTTAAGTTGAATTAATCTCTAATTAAATATTAATTCAACGACAATGGGCCGACAATCAATTAGTTGAAGTAATACCTCCGGTAGTTCAGAAAAACTTGTACCTACCTAACTTTCGATTGTCCTTAATCCCTACTAACACGATTTTTGTGATTATTATATAAGGTCGGAGAAAAAGTTTTTTCGTATCTTATATACTCATTCAAGATATTTATTATTATAATTTATTTACATTTGATTATAATATTTAATTGCCTTTTTGGTCGATAACTCTATGATAATATATTGAAGCTAGTGACATAATCCCGTTGCTATTGAAATTCTGACACTTTTTTTATATTATAAGACAGTAAACAAACAGATAGCTCTCTTGAAAGAGAAACTATCGCCTATAGATACCAAAGATGTTAATAATGCATTGCTATTATTGTTATTGGCGGGATGGCAATGCCACAGAGATATTCCAAATCAAAAATCTGCGAGAAGCAGTTTAGACAATACTCTCTTAATGTCAAACTAACAAAGAATAAATCTGACGAAATTAAAACAGGTAAAAATTTGAGAGTCTAGTCAGGGCTATATGGTGGATGCATTAACACTTCCCAACCAAGTTCTGTCAATCCTATCCTACTTCCATCTAATCTATATTAATATTATATATGCGAAAGTTTGGATGTTTAGATGGATGGAAGGATGGATGTTTGTTACTCAATCACGCAAAAACTACTAAACGGATTTGAATGAAAGGCACACAAGTAGATGATGACTTGGAATAGCACATAGGCTACTTTTTATCCCAGAAAAATGAGGTGATTCCGCGGGATTCACCAAAAACTTTTATAATGTAGCGGGCTGCATGTTGCAACTTCTATATTAATCTTATAAATGCGAAAGTTCGGATGGACGTCACGCAAAAACTTCAAAAAAAAGGAATTTGAATGAAATTTGGCACACATGCAGATAATGACTTGACTACTTTTAGCATTAATTATTTTTTAGCTCACACATATGCTACTTTTTATCCCGAAAAAATTAGATGATCCCGTGGGATTCGCCAAAAACTTAAAATGCAGCACGTTGCAGCTAGTAAACACTAAAGTGTGCTTGGATACATAAAAACCGAATAAGACGATACTTGACAAAAATATACCTAGATGACGACCTGGAATAGCACATAAAATACTTTTTTATCATGGAAAAATAACATGTTCTTGAGGGATTTACCAAAAACTTTTATGACGCAACGGGCTGCAAGGCGCAGTTAGTGTTTACAAAACGGCTAAAGATGTATGCGTGTGGCTTTACCATGATAAAAAACAACACCCTTTCTGACCTCTTTTTAGCTTAAGTTTATGAGCTGTTGGCAGTAGAGATCTGATTCGGCAATATCGATGGTTATGCTTTGGATGGTGGTAAAACTGCCGTTCCAACCCCAATCACACACAGCATCAACTTAGTTATCCCGGGTTTCACTAGTCTGTGCTACGTATCTTTTCATCATATTTTTCATGCGTACCTAATCCAAGGACGAACAGTGCGATCTTCATCTTTGACATCAAAATTCCCGGTCTGTGTTTACCTGTTACATGATAAAGATACTGTAACTGAACCTATTTTGTGCTACCCCATAGAGTAAACTCATACTAACACTGCGTTAATTAGTTGAAGCTAGTTTATAACACACATGTAGGTACTTTTATTTCTATAAGTATAGACCAGTTTCGCTTTTTAAAGCATCTTCAAGACGTAATATTCTTTACTCACTACTGTTAAAGAATATTCTGTCCTGAAGATGCTTTAAAAAGTGAAACCGGTCGATTTATTTAAATTTAGTCTTATAGTGAAATAAAATAACTAGTTTTAACTAATAATACTAGAATTTCACAAAACGCCGACAATTGAAAGTATAAAATCTACACTGCGTTAAGTCCATTAATGTTTATTTATTTCAAACTAGCTGTTGCCAGCGACTTCGTCCGCGCGGACTTCGTTTACTCCGCACTGCTCCTCCCGCGTAAGTGATAGCGTGATAATATGTAGCCTATATGTTGACCCGACCTGTTAGTAATATTCATGCAAAATTTCAAGTAAATCCATGCAGTACTTTTTAAATTTACCCCGGACATACATACAGACAAACAGAGAAACAGACAAAAGTTCTAAAAACTATATTTTTGGCTTCGACATCAATTGTTGATCACGCCCCAAGTATTCTTTTAAAAAAATATTCAATATACAGTTTTGAGTTTCCTACAATTTTATTATATGTATAGATATAGAAAATAATGGATATTGAATTAACACCTTGCGTTTGTGTACGTTTCTGTAAGTTGGGTTTATTTCATCACAAATGACCGTGCTACGAAGCCCGTATGAGGAGAAAAATACAGAGCCACTATTACTGCCTCCGTGAACTTACATTATAATCTTACTTATTTCAACGCCAGATTTTTTAACCTTACCTTGTTAGGGTTACGAAGTAAACTGGAAACCCTTATAGTTTCGCTATG
This sequence comes from Apodemia mormo, assembly GCA_036924255.1. Lineage (NCBI taxonomy): Eukaryota > Metazoa > Arthropoda > Insecta > Lepidoptera > Riodinidae > Apodemia > Apodemia mormo. The sequence goes on from JAUPFN010000016.1 coordinate 23,580,471, forward strand.
TCCGTCAAAATCACGGTAGTAAAAAATATAATGAAGTTAAAAGGAAAACTAACACGGCTTAGAAGGCTTTACAACTTTTTGAGTAATAAGTAGTCGACCAACTTATAAAATGTAAGTACTTGGAGAATTTTTATAGGCTGTGAACCTGAATTACGGCAACTTCGGAACCCTACATATATTGCGCGTAGTCCGACACGCACTTTACAATTTTTTATAAGATAGCAACCAAGAAGATGATCTTCTAATGGAAAGGGACAACTAATGCCCATAGACACCAGTTGCTATACGTGTGGCGAGATCTTAATGCCACTTGCATAAGTTTACCGGCTTCCTTACCCTTCAAACAGGAGAGGAATACGACAATGACAAGCATTTACGCTATTGCGGCAGGGCAAATACCCCGGGTATTTGGTGCAACCGCCTTACTTATTCCGAGATGTTGCGGAACTCTACAACAATAACAACATATCTTCACGCCAGATCCCATACGTGGTAGGCAGAAAATACCGAGTGCCATATATCACGGTACTCTGCAACAGCTAGTCGATCGCCTTTTACGAACTGCCTGGCAAAATAGCAAGGGTCAATTCTTCAAAGGTGTCCGAATCAACGCTTAACTTTTAATTACTAAAAAGTGACGCAAAAAAGTTAACATTTAAATAGTTGTCAGTCTTTATGCTGTAAGACATTACAAGTTTTCTAAAATGCTCATGCATAATTTCACCTCTATCTGTGTAACGAATGGGACGTGACGGTATTCTAAGCAAATCGAATAACCTGCTGTTAGTTACTTAATATTTGTTTTAAAACTCTAAACACGCACATAAAAAAAGCATTAGGTACGCTGGTTCTCTTAAAATGCCCAAAGAAGATTCTGTATCGCCACAATTTGTTGATCCCATTGTCGAATTTTGTTAATTTCAACGACTATACTACTACTTTCTCGAGATAGCCGCGATCGACAGTTTTACGTACTCATTCAAAAAACATGCCATCATTTTGACCGCCCCGTTGGTCGAATGGTTAGCGATCCTGACTACGCAAGCAACGGGGCTCGGGTTCGATCCGCGAAGGGGACAAGCGTTTGTGTGATGAGCATAAATGTTTGTATTTTCGGGCTTGGGTGTTTATTATGTACGTAAAAGTTTTTTTTTTATAGAAGAGGGGACAAACGAGCAAGAGATGCACCTGATGGTAAGTGATTACCGCCGCCCATGGACATCCACAATACCAGAGGTCTTGCAGTTGCGTTGCCGGACTTTTAAGAAGGAGTAAGCTCTTTTCTTGAAGGCCCCTAAGTCGTATCCATTTGGAAACACCCCTGCCGGTAATTGGTTCCACAACAAAGTAGTGCGAGGCAAAAAGTGCCAAGAGAAACGCACAGTTGTGGATTTCCAGACATCGAGATGGTGAGGATGGAATTTCAAGTTTTGACGCGATGTCCGATGATGGAATTCGGCGGCAGGAATTAATCCAAATAACTCGTTGGAACACTCCCCATGAAAGATACGATAGAAGACACAGAGTGAACCAACATCTCTGCGCAATGCCAAGGAGTGAAGCCGTTTCGAAATAGCCAGGTCGTCAACGATTCGAACCGCTCCACGCTGAATGCGATCAAGAGGAAGGAGCTGGTACTGAGGAGCTCCGGCCCAGAGATGAGAACAGTACTCCATGTGGGGCCGAATTTGAGCCTTATAAAATTGAAGGCGATGGGCCGGTAAGAAGTACTGTCTCACTCTGCTGAGCACACCGAGCTTTTTGGAGGCTAGTTTAGCCTTACCTTCCAAATGACCGCGAAACTGAACGTAATTCGATATGTCGACTCCCAGAATTCCGATACTAGCTGAGGCTGCCAGGAGAGTATTCCCAAATCGAGGTGAAACGACAAAAGGCGTCTTTTTAGTGGAAAACACGCAAAGCTGTGTCTTCTTGGGGTTAAAAGTGACCAGGTATTGACGACCCCATTCCGAGACATCGGTTAGTCGATTCTCAACTTCAGACACAAGCTTTCAAAGTTTCGGCTCTCTGCTTTGGCTGGAGTATGTAGCATCACCAGTACTGTCATCTGCATAGCAATGTATGTTGCGAATTCGCATCATGTCATTGATATGCAGAAGGAACAGTGTCGGTGATAGCACGCAGCCTTGTGGAACACCAGCATTGATAGATTTAAGGTCAGAGCACGCACCGTCAACTACGACCTTGATGCTCCGATCAGCCAAAAAACTAGTGATCCACTTGCATAACTTCTCGGGAAGCCCATAGGAAGGCAGTTTCGCCAGAAGGCCTTTGTGCCATACCCTACCAAAGGCCTTGGCTATGTCCAAACTAACTGCCAATGCCTCCCCCTTGGACTCAACTACTTCCACCCACCGATGTGTTATGTATACTAGAAGATCACCAGCTGAGCGGCCGCGACGGAAACCGTACTGGCGGTCGCTAATCAGCTGGTGCTCTTCTAAATACTTGAGGAGCTGCGAGTTGATGATTGTCTCCATAATTTTGGAGAACAAGGAGGTTATGGCTATCGGCCGATAGTTAGACGGATTACAGCGATCTCCTTTTTTAGGGATGGGATGGACTAAAGCTGTCTTCCATGAAATCGGTACTACGCCGAGTGAGTAGGAGAGCCGGAATAGGCGTGTTAGTACCAGCGCCAGCTCTGAAGCACACGATTTAAGTACAATCGGAAGGATGCCATCCGGTCCACTCGACTTATGGACGTCCAAGGAAAAAAGTGCTTTACGTACGGAAGACTGCAGGAATTTTAATTCCGTCATAGAGCTATTGCGGGATGGTAGGCGGTGCATTTCCTTGGTCATCCAGAGTCGAGTTGGCCGCAAAATACGAGCCCAGAAATCGGCCTTCTCCCTTGCGGTATGGGCCAGAGAGTCATAATCTCCGTGTAAGGATGGAAAAGAGGGCTGTAAGAAATTCTTCAAGACAGCCTTGGCGAGAGACCAGAACGCACGAGTTCCCGAAGGAAGGCGAACTAATTTCTCACCAATTCTGCCAATGTGTTCAGATTTTGCCTTGGCGAGAGCTCTTTTGAAGAACCTCGAGGCGGAATTGTACTCCTTACGTAACGCGCTGGTTTTTTCATCACGAGATGTCGACGCTGCAGCCCAAGCCCGGTAGCATTCCTGCTTTCGGCGTGAAGCCGGTTTGCAGGAGCGACCAAACCAAGGCTGAAACTTACCACCAACTGGTACCGCAGAAAATGGAATGAAAAGTTCCATGCCCTGCAGCACCACATCAGCGATAGAGTCAGCGATGACACTCGGATCATCCAGCGAGAAGCACATCCGCCCCCATGGGTAGGACGCAAAAAAGACCGCATCCCGTACGAATCTGCTGACCTATAGTGCCAAACGCGACGACAGCCTGCAAAAGGAGGCCGTGATAGGCGCGTAACCGGCACTTTACTCCGGATCAGGCAGTGGTCTGACGTACCAAGAGAGACGTCCACAGATACCTGATAATTGTCTGGATGGGAGGTCAGCAGAAGGTCCAGCAGTGAAGGCGTATGATCGTCCACATCGGGAACTCGCGTAGGCGAGGTTACCAATTGTGTTAGAGCATATGCCAAGGCAAAATTGTGAACAGACCTCCCCGCATGATCGGTAGTGTGTGAACACAGCCATTCGGCGTGGTGGGCATTAAAATCGCCTAAGATCACGATCTCAGCGGAAGGGGTCTGTTGCAACACGGAATCTACAGCCGTTTGAAGGTGCTCAACGAGCCTCTCGACTTCAGCATTTCCGCTATGGGACCTGTAGAGGCACGCATAGATGCGGGGATGGTCGTCGCAGTCTACACGCAGCCAGAGGATTGATAGATCCCTATAGCCTTTAAGGCTGCTGAGAAGTATTTATATATGTATTTCTATGTATTCATCGTTGACTAACATCCATAACATAAGCAAATTATTTACTTACTTTAGGGTGAGATCAGTCAGTATAATTTGTCCCGTGAATATTTATTTATTATTTATTTCGATGATGGCATGGTTCTTGGAATATTGAATATTTGCTTCGCAAAAATGTCGATAACATTTATTGGTCAACTAAGGTATCGAGATCAGGACCTCATGATCTGACGTAAAATTGGCTAACCAATAGATATACTTGGTCAATGAATATAAATTTGAACTTAAAACAACGACTTAAGTTTCTCACAAAATGTGTAATAGAAAAACAAAAACGGGCCAAGTGTGAGTCGGACTAGCACCCGAAGGGTTCCGTAAAAAAACGAAAAAAACACGTTTGTTGTATGACATATGATATACCTTTCCATTTTATTCCATTCCATTTTATCTTTTAGGTACAGAACCCTAAAAAATATTTTATTGTTGCGGATAGGTAGATACTGTAAGATTGTGTGAAATTTTACCGTTTTGGTCCATAAGTTTATCAAATAGTTTTTTAGACAGTACACAAGAGCTAAGCAAAGAATTATATCTCTTGCAACAAAGTTCCGAGACGCTTTTCCAGAACTACTTACATCGTGTTCATCAATTCATTTATTCCTGGGCTGTGCCGTAACGTCATTAATTTTCACGCTTTTGGAAGGCAACACTTCTGAAATGTAGTAGAAAGTAAACTATATTTTTTTGTTCTTAGACCCAATTTCTCCAAGAAGCGAGTGTTAATCAACGTTTTAATTTGAAGAATAGACGCACTTTTAAGACTTCGCGATCTTTTCCGTGAGTACCATTAATTTACATAAACGGATTAGTAAATTATTAAATTTACCAATAATTATTACCGTATTTTTAATAGCGATGAAATATTGGTACAAATGTACGAACTAACCACGGTAAGAATCCGTTATTAAAAACCATCGGTTGCCCGTGGCCTCGAACGAATGAATTTTCGGAGCGATCTTTAATTATTTTACACAATAAGCCTGTATTACTTACTAACTATGGAGTATGGCCCTTTCTAATGGACAAAGTAATGCTTAAATCGGTCTAATAATTTTATGGTGCTATTAACAACATTTTTTGAGAATGCACGTCGAATAGCGCTTATTGTATCGTATATCATAAATCATAATAAATACGCCGTAGCAATACAATATGATAATGAATTAGTACAATGAGGTCTGATTTACATTCACGATTTGATTTATTTTAATAATGCCACTTATTTATTCATTTATGTGCCCCGTTGTTCGAGTGGTTAGCAACCCTGACTACGCAATTAACGGGGCTCGGGTTCAATCCCCGACGGGGACAAGCATTTGTGTAATGAGCATAAATGTTTGTATTTCCGGGTTTGGGTGTTTATTATCAGGGCGAGCGAAGCGAGCCCTACACTAGGCCACTTTCTATGCACTTTTGTGGTACATTTTACTGAAAAAAATATCGCATTTTTAGGTTTGAGCTTCGACGTGGTAGTTTATATTCATGTCTAGATTTGTTATCTACCACAAAAATACCATTTTATAAAAATAAAAAAATAGAAGGTACAATTTGTATTAGAGTCTTATTACTACTAACGCCATCTCTTATTAAATTAACGAGTTAAAATTGATAGAAGATACATTTTCTATTAGAATTTTTGAACTTATTAAGATACTACCTACTTCATGAACTGGCGGCGCGCGGTTATCGTGCCCTCGTATAAAGGCGAGGTTCAAGTATAAACTGCAATAGCTATAGGGTCATCAATTTGATCAGTTTGGCATCGAAGGTGTATGATAAAATCATTGAAAGGAGAATGCAAGGGAAGTTCGAAGTAATATTGTGGGAGGCACAAGGAGAATTTAGGTCTAGAGCAGGGATGTTTGCTGGGAACAGAGTAAATAGAGCGTTCGAGGGTTTCACAATAGGCTTATTGAGAAACAGTACAGATGTATTAATTGATTTATATTGTATTGAGATCAATTCCCAATCTCAGCCCGAGGGCGAGGGTAAAAAGCTAAAAAAAGGTATATTTACGCCCGTATCCCCGAAGAGGTAGGCAGAAGTACAACGTGTGCATCCACGGTTAGCTAAAGATACTTAAGTCCCACAATGTGAAAGGTGGCCAGCCTATCGCCAGTAGGGCACTTTTCCAATCCCGGGCAAAGTTGTTTTATCAGAAAACTGAAAAAACACATTTTTTCATTTGCCTGACTGTGGAATCAAACTCCGAGAGTTTCTCTGAGAGAAAAATTCAAAAAATGTATTCGCTGAGTGTCTACCGTCAATTCTTCGTGCCTGCGTAATCCAAAAATTTTGAAGGTTTATTTAAATAAAACATTTTTTGATTTTGATTTCGTAAATCGACGTAAAACCAGGAGCTTCCTGATTTTAGAAAAAAAAAAACAATTATTTCAGCAAAATGTCAAAAATGTGTTTTTATAAGATTAACCTTCATTTTTAATACATATTTTTTCTTGAAAATACCAACAAACAAAAACCAAATATTCCTAGTCCAAAGCCTGACGACGCGGGCCTTTGATGCGAATGTAATGTTTAGGTGAAAATACGCTGAGTTTTTTAGGTTAGATAATTATAAATAAAGTCCATACATTAAAAGATGTAATTCTCATAAAAATACTTTTATAACAATATTCTATGTATTATTTTATTTGTGTGCACTATGCCTTCCCACTTATTAATCCATACTCCACATTTCGGGTTAGCTGGAAGAAATCTCCGCCAGTAGAGATAAGCTCACCTTTTGTGCAATTTTGTTATCCTTTTAAGTGTGTATTCTTGAATAAGTGTACAATAAAGTATTAAATAAATAAATAAATAAATAAATAAATATTACTAGATAGTATAACTTTGCGAGCCCTTACAAAGCTCTGCTTTTTGCTAGTATATATTCTGGTATTTATATATGTATATCTATGTATTAGTATCGTTGACTAACACCCATAACACAAGCAAATATTTGCTTAATTTGGGGTTAGATCAGTAAGTGTAATTTGTCCCGTGAATGTTTATTTATGTTGATTTATTGTAGGCACACAACATAAAATTGTTTAAAAATAAACAGATCATATAAAACATGTACAAAGGGCGAGCTTATCTATGAAAGAGATGTCTACCAGCAGACCCGAGATTGCACAAATATACTCGTAAGTTTATTTGTGCAATCTCAAAACGGGAGATTGTTCCTAAGTTTAACAGTGTATAAGTGCGTTATACCTTAACACTATGATTACAATAATCTATCTAAACATATAATAAAATCGTAGGAAAGTCAAAACTGTACATTGAATATTTTTTTTAAAAAATACTTGGGGCGTGACCTATAATCGATATCGAAGCCAAAAATATAGTTTTTAGAATTTTTGTCTGTTTGTCTGTATGTATGTACGTCCGGGGTAAACTCAAAAAGTACTGGATGGATTTACTTCAAACTTTGCATGAATATTACATATTATCACGCTATCACCTACGGGGGAGGAGCAGTGCGGAGTAAACGAAGTCCGCGCGGACGAAGTCGCTGGCAACAGCTAGTATAATATATACATATAAAAAAATTAAAACAAAACAAAAAGAAAGAAGAAAGTTAATCTATACCTTAGTTAAGTTATAAGCTAAGTGCCTTTCAAATTAAAAGGAGTTAATATACTCTGTAAGTGCTTTTTTAAAAATATGGAGCGATTCGCTATTACGAATATTAGACGGGAGATTGTTCCTAAGTTTAGCAGTGTTAAAAGAGAATGAATGACTGTAAAAATTAGAAATTTCAGAAGGGAACTTTAAAACACCTCGAACTTAGGATCTACAGTTTAGAGTCAAAGGAATGTAGAGAATTAAATCGCTCGCGGAGACATTGAGGGGAATTATCACTAAACAAAATATTGTACAGAAGTTTAAGCGAGTAAATTCCTGTGTGCACGAATGGGAAACCACATGAGTTGAATTCTGAAATCAGAGACGTGGTCATGTTTACTGAGACCGAATACGAAGCGTATGCAAACATTTTGTAGACGTTCGAGTTTATTGAGACATAACTGAAGAGGCAGTATAGCATAGATCTGCATAGTCAAATATGGGGAAAATGAGAGACTGAACTAAGGGATTTTAGTCTTAAAAGGGAAAAATCTTTGTATGCATTTCAGCGAATGGAAGCTATGGTGAACTTTTCTACACAGACTTTTCAGATATATGAGCAGTCAAGGAAAAATCATCACTAATGATGATTCTCAAGTTTTTAGCTGCTCTGCTTTATTTTCTGTAGTATTAAACGTGATGCGCGACTACCTATTAATAATGCTTGTAACTTAACAGGATTTACTGATAAACCGAAAAACTTTGCCCACTCTTGGATGCGTGCAAGATCATCATTCAAAGCCGCATTTGCTTCGGTGACATAAGATGCAGGAAAATAGCAATAAAGTTGTTTGTCATCAGTATATAAATAAAATTTTGAAAAGATTGCATTAGTTACCACATTGATAAAAGCGAAAAATAAAAAAAGGAAAAAGAACACCACTCTGAGGAACGCAAGAAATTAGCTCACGGAACTCTGATAAAGCGTGCTGAAGACGAACACACTGCGATTTACCCCTGAGATAACTCTCAAACCATAAGATAGATTCTGATGAAAGTTTTAGCGAAGCAAGGACACCAAGTAGAATATCAAAGTCTACAGAGTTGAACGCATTACCAAAATCTAAAAGAACCAGCAAAGTAGCGAGTTTACTGCCAATGGCATTTCGAATGTCATCAGTTACATTCACTAGAGCAGTACTGTGACCTGTGCGGAAACCGGATTGATATGGACTTAACAAGTTAAACTACAGAAGAAATTGAGACAAATGCTTGTGAACAATATGTTCTAGAACTTTAGACAAAATGGTAAAATGGATATAGGACGGAAATGGGAAAAAGCAGTTGGAGAAGTACATTTCGGGAGAGGTATAATGAGAGCTGAAAAGTGCAAGATGAAAGTGAGAAAATCTGGAGTTGATGTTGTCATTTCCAACCGCCGAGGATGTAATACTTTGCAGATGTTTAGCAACCTCAGACTCCGATACTGGGAGTTTTTCTTTATGGAAGGGGGGCAAACGAGCAGGAGGTGCACCTGATGTTGAGTGATCACCGCCGCCTATGGACATCTGCAATACCAGAAGCCTTGCAGTTGCGTTGGCACCCTTTTAAAAATGAGTAAGCTCTTTTCTTGAAGGTCCCCATGTCGTATCTGTTCGGAAAAACCCCGGCTGGTAATTGATTCTATAAAAGAGTAAAGTGCTGCCAAGGCAAAAAGTGCTGGGAGAACCGCACGGTTGTGAATTTCCAGACATCAAGATGGTGTGGGTGGAACTTCAAATTTTGACGCGACGTCCGATGATGGAAGTTAGCAGCAGGAATTACCCTTGTGGAAAAAATTTCTCGGATAAAAGTAGGTAAATAACTTACAAAGTGAAAGTAACAGTTTATGAATGTTTATTTTTATTTAAAAAGTCGAAAAAAGTCTTACAAAGTCGGAAAAACTCGGAGTAATTCCAAAATTTCGGACTCTTCCAGAAGAGTTATTCAGTGGTAATAAATCTTGCAACGTTTATGGGTACTAAAAGAAATATATTAAAAGTTATTAATACTACGAAAGTGTAATAAAGGGGAAAAAAATATAACTAATACTTACCCGGTTTTCCGTTTAAGAATTTGAAACTTTCTTCTTTGTTTAAAAAAAGGTTACCATTACTGTCGATCAATATTATAAACTTTGTTTCTTCAATTTTTGATAATTATTATTAAAATCTATTATATCACAACGTTATTTGCCAATTTTTATTTTATTGTACTTTTATTACATAAATATATTTATAAATTAAGTAAAAATTAAAACAGATGATCTAATTACCTTTTGACAGGTTGAGTCAGTGTTGCCAGAGAAAAAGTCAATCTTTCGTCCTTAAAGCCTCCTCTACACTACTCCTATGTCCGGGGTAAACTCAAAAAGTACTACATGGATTTATTTCAAATTTTGCATGACTATTACTAACAGGTCGGGTCAACATATAGGCTACATATTATCAAGCTGTCACCTACGGGGGAGGTGCTGTGCGGAGTAAACGAAGTCCGCGCGGACGAAGTCTTGGGCAACAGCCAGTATAATTATGGCGAGCGAAGCGAGCCCTACACTAGGCGACTTTCTATGCACTTTTGTGGTACATTTTCCTGAAAAAGTATCCCACTTTAAGGTTTGGGCTTTGACGTGGTGGTTTAAATTCATGTCTACATATATTATCTACCATTAAAATGCTATTTCATAAACATAAAAAAAATAGAAAATACATTTTGTATTAGAATTTTATTACTGCTAACGCCATCTATTATAAAAATAAATAAATAATAATAATAAATAAATATTCACGGGACAAACTACACTTACTGATCTAACCCCAAAGTAAGCAAATATTTGCTTGTGTTATGGGTGTTAGTCAACGATACTAATACATAGAAATACATAATATATAAATACCAGAATATATATAATAAACACCTAAACCCAGAAATACAAACATTTACGCTCATCACACAAATGCTTGTCCCCGTCGGGGATCGAACCCGAGCCCCGTTGATTGCGTAGTCAGGGTCGCTAACCACTCGACCAACGGGAGGGTCAAATAACGAGTAAAAATGCTACAAAGCTACACTAGGCGACGATCTGTGCCCTTTAGTGGTACATTTTACTAAAAAAATATCGCACTTTTAGGTTTAAGCTTTGGCGTGGTAGTTTTATTTTGTTTAATTCATTTTCATTCACTCCAGTTTAATACAATATTAATCTATTAAAACACTTGTACTTTTTAACTTCCCACTACGTATGTAGATAGGAAGGTTACTGATTTTGCTCCGATTTTCAAAAATGGAGTTTTCACCATATGTCCGCGTTTTGTGGGCTTAGGAACCATTTTCGACTATTTTCGCGATGACGTCAGTATGTCTGTATGTATGTGTGTGTGTGAGTGTGTGTGTGTGTCAACAACTCATAAGTTTTGAACGCCTGGACCGATTGAAACGCGGTTGGTGGCATTCGATTGGATTCCGCTCAACTTATACTTCCTGAAATTTTGTACCAAATGGGCCTAAGAGATTTTGAGAAATTTTGAAAATACCCTAAACAAATTGTGACGAAACAATTTTTTTTTTAATAACTTCCACATTAATGTACCGATTGAGTACAAAAACTATTCCTCAAAAAAATACATCTAATGCATAAATTGCCTCAAAATCAGTTTATTCCAAACAAGTAATCGTTGACGAAAATTTTGAAAAAAGTGTTTTTTCGACATAACTTTGAAATATTTCAACCAATTATTTTTTGGTATTCTACGATATTTTAATACTATAAAAATTACGTCGAATGCCCTTTTAAAAATCAAAACCGAACCTTATTTTCAAAGGTTACAACTTTTCAAATATTAAAATTACGTTTTCTTTAGCAAAGTTACTTAATATTTTGGAAATAACTTTCAGGCTAATATATCGATTGACTTCAAAATCTTATCATCGTTTCTCCTTTAAAAACTGCGCCAAGTACCGTTAATTGGATAAAAATCGGTAAATTTGTTTGGGATCTATCATAGACGAAAATGTTTTTTTGACATTGCTTCGAAATTTTTGAACCTACCGATTTTTTAGCTAAAGCAATATTTAAATTGAGTTGAATGCCATTTGAAAGATCAAATCGATCATCGTTTCCAAAATATACAGCTTTTCAAAAATCAATACGTGCCAAGAAAACTTATCAAGGACGTACTACGTGCGTCTTCCCGGTTGAAATTTGGATGTTTTTTGATTTCAATGGCTTCTTTCACTAGCCGTGGAATGTAATATGGCGTTCTGTCGAAAATACGCGTGGCCTATGAAATTCCATCCAGTGATTACGGCCCGACTACAGCTGTAGATGTTTAGCAATCGCCGACTTATTAACGTCGTTATTCTTGACTGCTTTGATATGCTACTAGGCCTCTGACACATGCTCTTAGTACCTCTATACACTACTCGGCCGACTTCAGTACGCGTCAAGACGCCGTTGTGAACGCACGTGTGTTTAATAGATTTTTTCGTTGATGTGCGTGTGAGACTCTATTATGAGCGGCATACAGTGGTCACAGGAGCAAACTATGTTGTTCCTTGAAACACTTCAAGCAGAGCCTTTTATTTGGGACCCCAGTGGGAAAGGTCATAAGGACAAGAAAAAAGTAAATGATGCTTGGGTGCGTATTCGGGACGTTTTGGAAATACCAGTTGAAGAATTGAAGAAAAAAAAGGATTCACTTTTTGCGACATACAGGGGCTACTACAGAAAAATGGAAGCTTCCTTAAAAAGTGGTGCCGGCGCAGATGATGTTTATCGTCCAGTTTGGTTCGCCTTTGATTTCATGAACAGCTTTTTGGGGTCCGTGTATAAATGTAAACAAACAATAACCACGGTAAGTTTTTTATTATCAATAACTTGTTTTATTATTACTAAAGTACAGATTACAGTAAGGTCGATTCGCCAGTTTGCGTCCATTTAGTGCAGTTGCTTGCTTTAAGGAGAACATAATAATGTCTCTGCATTAGTTTTAATATAAAAAGTATGTAGTTAATGTGGTAACGAACAGGCGAAATGACCCTACATTCGTTGTGTTTATTTATAAACATTGAAAATAATTTGTAAAGTAATCCCTTATCTGAACGGCAGATAATGGTGATCTGCGTGGTACTTGTGTAATATCTCTCAAAGCACAGTTATTATCAAAGTCTGCCCGCCAAGACCCGGGTTGAATTAAAACTCCATTATCATCATACATATCTACAGTACCAGGAGGCATATATATAAGGGATGATTTATTACTTTTTCTGAGAAAGTTATGCAATAAGAGACATGTCATTGTAATAATTGGAATATTATGAATATCCAAATCAATTGGCTTTCTGAATATTCTAAACCTGGATGCTAAAATACCAAACACATTCTCAACTACTACTCGAGATTTTGACAAGCGCATATTGAAAATCCTTTTCGGTGAATTGATATCATGGTTGCCAGGATATGGTTTCATTATATTATTATGTAAAGCAAATGCTCCATCTGTCAAAAAAACGTAGGGAATTTCGACATGATCCGTTCCGGATAATGGACTTGGCTTAGGAAGATTAAGCCCGTTAGATGCAATTTTTTGCCATAACGAAGAATTTTTAAGTACACCTCCATCACTGATCCTACCTTGACTACCAATGTCAGCATACATAATGTTATAGTTACTGTCGACTAAAGCTAAAAGTACTAAACTAAACGTCTTTTTATGATTAAAGTACTCAGAACCAGAGTTAACCGGACATTGTATAACAATATGCTTTCCATCCATTGCGCCAAGGGCATGTGGAAAATTCTCCTTGAATCCGTTTTCAACTTCCAACCACTGCTGCTCATTGCACGGCATCTGTAAATAAAAAGTATATTATATAAAAAATATTATCATCAAATAATATGTAAAAAGACACGGTCAATTGCATTAAAAGCTGACACTCAAATTGTATATAAATAATTAAAAAGCCGATTAATTGTAGCACTCATGTATTTTTCATAAAATACAGAGACATACACTCACACTCCTACATACACATACAGTACTCCTGCATATACGCGCACTCAAATGCATATAGTATACAGAACCCATATACACTCACAAATTTGGATTGGATTAAATAAAGATTTATTATTAAATAGGTCGTGATATATACATTTAAACCTTTGCTATTTTTATTTCAGGATCATGGAACTGATTCGATTCAGGAAGAATCAACCAACGCTTCAGAGGATGTACCAATTGCTTCTCCAACTCCAAAAGAACCAGAGCCCCCAAAAAATAGACACACCATCCGACGGCGTGACAACCCACCGGAATTGCAAGTTGCCAGTAGGCAGATGACAGAAGCCTTCAATAACTTAAATAAAGTGATAAATAATCCTTCAAAGGATAGCAGCGCAGTTGAGGACGAGTGCGACGTATTCGGCAAACTAATTGCCAAAAAACTGAAGAGGTTACCTGAACATGAAAGGGACGATATAATGTTCGATATACATGCTCTATTTCGGAAATCACGTTTTGAAAGATCTCCATCAGGTGAATCGTTTCGTACTTCTACACCTAAGTCTACGCCATATTATAGTCCGTTAACTACATCACTATCTTCTAGAAAGCGTCCTTTATCTGCGAATAATGCAGTTCATTATAATGTTACAACATTATCTCCTAGACCACACTCATCGTTTTCAGAGCCACCTGATACATATATAACATTATCTAATGAGTCCAGTGAATGTCAACCGACATACTTCCAACAACCAAGCGAAATCACTGCTCATCAACGCTCTTCAAAGATACGTGTTATAAGTGATGAAATTATTGCACCAGACACCCAAAGTCAATCAGTTTATCAACGCTATAAGCAGCCTCAATCAGATCAATCTAACGATGTTCAATATATTTTGCATATACCAGAGACCCAAACTCAATCTGATTGTCCAGAAGATAATACACATCAGAGTGATTTAATATATCAGGCATATAATGACTCGTAATGTATGAAATTATTCTTATTCTTATTCTCACTGATATTTTTGTAATTGTACATACCTAAACTTTTAATAAATATATGTCATAAATATTAAAATTTTACCTTTATTTCATCCTTGAGTTCCTCGTTCAAAGCTTCACAGACTTCGACTACAATTTTTGAAATCAACTGGCTTGAAATTTTAAATAAATAGTGCATAGATCTATAGCTGTCACCACTTGCCAAAAACCTCAAGGTGATTGATAATCGAATCTTAGCAGGTATAGCTTCTCTTAAATGAGTGTCTCGTTTAGCAATTAAGGGTTCGACTTTAGAAAGTAATAAATTAAAATCGTCCAATGACATTCGGTGGAAATTTTCAAATTCTCCTGATGGTTCTTGTATGAGTTCAAGAAATTGTTGTTCCATAGTACGTCTGTAAAAAAAAATACAGTTAATTAACTTGCCATGTAATGTACTTTAACTTATTAGAAATCCTAATTATTTAAATAAATATTACCTACCTAGTTCTGTTCCGATGCATTGCGATCATCCACCATCTTCTTTTTCTTCTTTTCTTTTTAGTCTTCTTCGTGAGATAAGTATGCACGTAGTATAATACGCTAGAGAGCACATTGCTACGGCAGCTGCTACTTGAGCGTCCATTATAATAAACGTCCGCAGGGTACCGGTAACGCTACACGAATGCGCTCCTCGCGAAGTTGAACGAGTGTGTAGTGTAGCACCGCGGACTTCAGTCAACTTCGGCCGAGTACTTCGCCGAGGAACTTCGCGAGTAGTGTAGAGGAGGCTTTAAGGACGAAAGATTGACTTTTTCTCTGGCAACACTGACTCAACCTGTCAAAAGCTAATTAGATCATCTGTTTTAATTTTTACTTAATTTATAAATATATTCATGTAATAAAAGTACAATAAAATAAAAATTGGCAAATAACGTTGTGATATAATAGATTTTAATAATTATTATCAAAAATTGAAGAAACAAAGTTTATAATATTGATCGACAGTAACGGTAACCTTTTTTTAAACAAAGAAGAAAGTTTCAAATTCTTAAACGGAAAACCGGGTAAGTATTAGTTATATTTTTTTCCCCTTTATTACACTTTCGTAGTATTAATAACTTTTAATATATTTCTTTTAGTACCCATAAACGTTGCAAGATTTATTAACACTGAATAACTCTTCTGGAAGAGTCCGAAATTTTGGAATTACTCCGAGTTTTTCCGACTTTGTAAGACTTTTTTCGACTTTTTAAATAAAAATAAACATTCATAAACTGTTACTTTCACTTTGTAAGTTATTTACCTACTTTTATCCGAGAAATTTTTTCCACAAGGGAATGCTAGAGTTAATGTCCCCTTTTTCGCGCTGATGGTATCTAGAAGTAGAAAATAAGTAATATAACATTTCCCGTAGGAATAATTACTATATTAACTAGTTTACCTACTTCAGCATTTCTCCAATTCAGCATAAATAGAACATGAATATCGTTTGTTTTACCCCTCCGTCACGTGCTTTACTACTCGTGGAGGGGTAAAAATATGTTACAAAGTCGATAACATTTAAAAGTTAATTATGAAAAATATAACTTACACTTTGACAATAAAATATTTCTTATTACGTAAGTGTAGACAACGAAAAGTAACAATAATAAGTATATTTTGAGCCAATTACGTGACGAAGCGGTAGCCGAATAAACACACGTACCTTCTGTCACAACTATCGGGCGACTGACGCGCTGTTTCTTAATCTCAGAGAAAAAATGGTACCAAGGGAGGAGGTCTAAACCTCCAGTCGCAGGCCACAAAGACGAGCAGCACCAACGCGTATTTCGAAGGAAAACCCACGTCACAGAATTTACAAAATAAAACATCAGGAGACAACTTTTGAGATTTTTTGAATAATGGTTGCTATTACATGATAGGTAATATATTAAGGAATTAGGATAATTTTAAGATTCGTATCATCATATAATTTTTTTGTAATATTATGGACTTTACGCAAGCTGAGGCAGCGAGAGACAACTGTGATTTGTATGAAATAAACTTCTTTCACACGTATTTACAACTCTGTCACGTACTTTTTACTACGAAATTATTCAATTCAATATATAATTATATAATCATGCACAACCATTTTGTGTTTAGTATAGTGCATTTTGAAATACAATTATGAAAAAATAAAGGTAATTTTCTTGTTTTTCTTTTCTGGTGGAGACACCTTTTTGTAGGTTAAAAAGAAAAACGACCCACCTACTTAGCATATTATATTTACTATACCGTCCTACCTGTGTAATATTTAGGCATTTTACTGAGCATATTCCCAGTTAGTGAGTTTATAATAATATACAGTGCGTATTTACCTAGTTTAGTAAAGTAAGGCGAGCTCGCATTCCGAATATACAGTTATTTGGAGAACATGCAAATTGACAAACACTGTCCCAACTTTCGAAGGTTGTAAGTACATAACTAGGAAAATAATTCAAGCTAAAATTCAATACAATACATATACAATGAAAGTAGCTTCGACTTATGAATGAACAATTTACACATTGAATGTTACAAATCATACTTAGTAATTTTAATAGAAAATATAATTCAGCGTAGAGCGGTACGGTTTGTCGTTGTCGACTAATTGTTCATATTCTTATCATTGATCCGGAACCACTTGAGAGACTCCGTAGAGGATCTGTAATGTGTGTGTTCTAGCGACCTGATACCTAATAAGAGTTTTGACAAGCGTATGGTTTTAAAGCAGTATCAACAACAGCACAACAACAGCATACGTTCATCGTACTACACGTCGCGGTTTGTTTCTCTAGAATGTAGATAAACCGCAGAAGACAGTACGGGCCTTAGCCTTTCAGGCGCCCCGTGTAAGTCACTCGTTTGGCGACCTTAATTATGATATGTATAATCAAAAAGAAAAACAGCGCCCCTGTTCCTGAGTGCTTGGGTCACCCCAATCTAAAGCCGATACAAGAAGTGGCATCCTCTTTATTTTTACACTTCTTCGTAGGTAGGTCGACTTTTCAATTTGCTATTAATTTCCTTATGTAAACAGCGAAACTTTGAAAAAGTGCATCTTAATTTCCGATTAGCTTTAATATTAAGGTTTTTGGGGTTAAAAATTTTATCATATTAAATTCTAGCTTCAGAGTATTGGCAATCTCTTTACGTTGTAAATGTCCATGGAAAGTGGCAATTGCTTTTCTTCAGATATCGTGTTATACCAACAATATTCGCATGCCTGCAAATACAATAAAAATAAATCACTATGCAACATTTTAATATAAAAATATTTTTCTAGTTTTTTATTATAAAACAACATATTACAACCCATAAGCAAAATGGCAAAACAAAAAACTTTATTTGTTTGAATACAATATAGGAAAGCTTGTCGTTTAAGCTGACTCGACTATCAAGTCAGATTTACTCCCATAGAAGTACAGACTACAGAGTATCCATTACCAAATTAATTCATATAACAACCTGCTTTTCTTCAGACTACCAAATATAGAGGATGTAGTGGCGCCTCCTCCGGCTCAAACTATTAGGTCACAGGCTTGATCCCCAGAGCGGATAGTAAAAATATTATTGACGTTTTTCTAGGGAATGCCTCAGAAGCAGCCGAGGAGAATGGAGGTGGTACGCTAGCACAGGCATGCCTCTGATAAGCGTGTAAAGTTGGTGGTCCCCGATTTCATAAGCAACTAGTGATGGGTTACTGGTAAGACAAAGAGTTGCCTATTGGTTTCTTATACCTAGAAAAATATGAGCAGCAGACTGCAGTCAAATCGTAGTATTTTAAGACCAGCGCGTGACGTGTCAAAGTCAAAAGCATAAAAGTAATGGTATGAAAAACGAGAGTCAATAAATTGGTAAATACAGCGATGAGAATCAGCACCCATTTCTCCACCCAACTTACTAGTGAATCACTTCTTCCACCTTGTTCACCTAGATCTAGAAGCGATCTACACCGCGAGGGAACCGGCAGTATGAAGTGAATTTACTTATCATTAATCATTATAATAGCTGACCCCGGCCAAGCTTCACTGCGGCTCTTAGAAGTCCCTCAAAAATGCTCAGAATTAGAGACGCCTCCAATATTCGGTATTCGGCCACTTTGTAGGGTATTCGGCCGAATATTGCGAACTATTTGAACCAACACGGAGAATATGGCTAGTTTTTGATGTAGGAATGTTTCTTTAAATATATTATATTGTATTATAAGATAGCAAACAAGCAGATGGATCTCCTGATGAAAAGAGTCAACCATCGCCTATAGACATGAAAGATGTTAATGGTTTGTTGCTATCTTGTTGCGAGGTCTAAAGCCACATGCACAAGTTTACCGGCTACCTTACCCTCCAAACAGGAACAAGACAGTGACAAGCACTGACGCTATTGCGGCAGGATTAGGTAAGGCGGTGGTACCAGACTCGGGCGAGATAATGCAAAACTCTACCACCTAGTAGCCACGATGATAGTGACTCGCGTAGCCAATCAGTCGCCTTTACGACCTGCCTGGCAGAACAGCAGTTGGCCTATTCTTCAAAGGAGTCCGGGACCAACACGGATAAAATGTAGTCACAAACTTCCGGTAGATAATTTTTTATAATTTACTGACCTATAAGTACTTAGGTACTATGTTTATTTAGACGTCTACACAGTCAAAGTATAAAGATGACTATATTAAAAATCTATATCATAATACAAATTAATTAAATTCTTATCTATCGTGTGCATTATCACGTTAATAACAAAGTTACTTAATTAATTCTCTGAAAACGAAAGTTATGAGTAAGCTGACTCAGTTGTGGCGCCGACCCAAAATATTTTATATCCTTAAGTGACAAATAAAATATTCTATATTCGTTACGCTTAAATAAATTTTTTAAAATATTTAAAAAAATACAGAAAGCTTATGTTACAATTGCTTCTTTTTATAGAAAAAAGAGCAAACGGGCGGAAGATTCACCTACCTATATGATGAACCTCAGAAGTCCAATACCAGAGGTATTAAATTGAATTTATTATAACCGCATTTTCATCATATTTGTTAATTTTTAAATTAAATGACATAAACTAACTAGCATAAGTGATTACGACCACAATATGGATTTAAATCAGAAATAAATTGATTATTATTATTATATTATTAAAGTTAAGTTGCAGATTTAGAGTTTTTTCTTTAAGGATTTTAAACTTTAAGGAGTTGTGATAGCAGATTTTGTTTTAACAGGTATCCATATTAGTCTTTATAGAAATAATAATACGTCTATCACAACGGCTATGATTAATTATAAAGCGTTACGACTTTCGTAAGACACTGAGTAAATAGTCGCGTAATAACCCACCTTCTTCATTTGAAATCTGAACTTTCTCCGTCTCTACTTTAGTTTTCATGATAAAGTTTACTTTTGCCGAATTCCTGCAAGAGCAACAATTGTTTTGATGCGAAGTCGCAGCGACATACACCTTAGGTATTGTTAACGTTGAAGAATGAATGAAAAAATGCAGCTAGATCCCAGACGTAAAAACCATATATTACCATATATAACCAAAGTATTAATTCCAATCTCAAAAAATTATTCCATGCTACAAGCCTTCCATTGAAATAAACAACCTGCTATTCTGCTAGTTCGTTCAAGGCAAACGATTATCGAAACGTGTCACTATATTATCGTGACTACTATGTGTGGTAGAGGGCCTGTTACCAATGCTACGGCAATTACCGTGCTCTACAGCTTTCAGGCCAAAAAATCACAAAATACATGGCCTACGGCTGCAACCCTGTGGCCTTAGCAGATTCTACAGCTATTCGCAAATTCTAAAAAATTATATCGTCGTATAGCGCCGTCCCACGTCCCCAAATGTTATATGACGGGAGATTGAGAGGAACGGCACTATGATGATTACATGATTGCCGATTTTCGAACATCGGGGTAGCTTTCTGTATTTGATTCCAAATCCGAATATACCGAATGCCAACATTGCAAAGTTGTCTGTATGGACCAAGGAAGTTACATTCTACCTGGAATGCTTATTACATATTTTGTAGAAAGAGACACACTCCACTCATGTCATGGTACTCTTCGGAACGATTTTGAAGCGCGTGTGAACATTCCGGGTAGAAATCCGGTTGACGGTGTAGCTTGCACTTTTCCCCCGTATTGGTTCGGGCTCCCTTTGAAGTATAGACCATATTATGCCGTTTTGTCGACAGTTCGTAATGCGCAAACGATTGCCTATGCAAGACACTACCATTGTGGTTACTGGGTGGTAGTTCTTCATTGTCTCGCCTGTGCGTTTCCCCCAGGGGAAAAGTTTCGAAATAAATTATTTGAGTTTAATAGATTTTTTGTGTAACGTTGGGTAATTGTGTGTGATAATTTTAACTTATAATGTCAAAATTACTTAATGCCACATGCATAAGTTTACCGACTACCTACTCCTTTGAAGAACATGCCAACTGCCGTTGTCCGATCCGATCCTTGAGGAAGGTTTTAGTATATACCTAATCCTTTCCTAAAAAAATGTTTTTTCAGTTTTCTGATAAACACAAAGTTGCCCGGGATTGGAAAGAGCCCGGTTGGCGATAGGCTTTCCACCTATCACATTTGTGGGACCAAGTATCTTCGGCTAATCGTGGGTGCACTTGTTGTACCTCTGCCTACCCCTTCGGGGATACGGGCGTGAATATACTTTTTTACTATTAATTAATACGTGAAGCGAAAACTTTATACTTCATTTTAGGAAATTACCCGGACTATGGGCAAAGTTATTCCTAGTCACATTATGATATGGAAAAAAGTGCAGAAAGTTAATAGATTTTTATATTTGCATATAGCATTAGAATAAGTAAGAAAATTATATCTATATTATTATTATTATTAATATTATAAATTTAAAAGTTTGGATGACGTGATTGAGTAACAAACATCCATCCATGTTTGTTACTCAATCACGCAAAAACTACTAAACGGATTTGAATGAAATTTGGTACACAGGTAGATGATGACCTGGAATAGCACATAGGCTATTTTTATCCCGGAAATATGGATGATCCCGCGAGGTTCGCCAAAAACTTTTGTAATACAGCGGGCTGCACGCTGCATTAATAAAATAAAAACATTATATTGCGATGCCATTAGAATTACCGTAGAGTTTAGTATACTTCACTTTCTCCATTGCAGGTAGGTTCCTTCATTGTAATTTTCTCATACCATTACTACGTATCGGATTGTACAGTAGTAAATATCAGTGTAGTAAATAAAGTATATACGCATTATGTTGGTAGATCCGGTTTGTCAATCTCCATTTGAAAGACATTGGGGAATTTTGTTTATTTATTTCAAGGACAGTGGTGAAAGGTGAGAACTTCTTTGATGTTACATGCATTAGAAAGTGTATTCAATAATAGTAAATTTTTAAGACCACAACTTCCTTCTGTTAATATGATTTCATCACTTAAGAACTTTATTTCTATATGATATTCAGCGATCCTTTGCCACAGGTTCAAGATTTTGTTGATATTTTACATATATAGGGGATGTGCAAAATATCTACTGTAGTTACATTACTACCAAGATAACTAAGAAAGGTTAAAGATTCTTATCAATTATCAAGGATTTTTTCTGTCAAATCATTTAATATAAGTTTTAATACTTAGGGATATCTACCTTAAAACTTTTAACGTCTCAAAATTTATATAATCCTATTCTTATTCACCGATGGAAATACATAGGTCTTTCCTGTGACACACAGCACGCCTCTGAGCTCGATCTTCTCTTTATTTCCATCCAACTTGCTTGTATACTTACTCTACGTAGGTGGAGAGCGTCATACACTACGCTTTATCAAGGCGTGGTCTCCGCTAAAGAACACGTTAACTTCAACTATTATTGTTCCTGCGACATAATGCGACCAGTCCACTGCCACTTCAGCTTACCGATCCTTTAGGCTACGTGGAAAACTTTGATTCATTGTCGCATCACCAAATTTGAGATTCGATGCTCCAGAGAAACTACAAACATAGCCTTCTTCATAACTTGCTGAGCCACCATTAGTCGGTGGACCAAAATGCTAAAGTTTACCTGCTACCTTACCCTCAGAACTAAAGCATGACAATGACACGCATTGACTATATTGCGACATTGACGCTACTAAATTATTTTTTGCAAGGCTATTTTGGCTAATATAGTCGATATTAGCCAAAATAGCTTTGCAAATAATATAATAGCCACGCAAGTTCTCTTGCCGGAAAGGCAGAGGGAACCACACGTTAATAGCGCTTAAGAGATGCTTAGGTTCTAAAGAAATGAAAATTCATTTGTGATAACCGAGACTATAAGTTTTTCGGGCTGTTCCGAGGCAAACGAACGACTACACTCCACCACTTGTGTAGGTTTTTTTTTATATATCATAAGATAACAAACAAGCAGATGTGTCTCCTGATGGAAAGAGTCAACCATCGCCTATAGACACCAAAGATGTTAATGGTGCGTTGCTATCTTGTGGCGAGGTCTAATGCCACATGCATAAGTTTACCGGCTACTTTACCCTCCAAACCGGAACACGACAGCGACAAGCGCTGACGCTATTGCGGCAGGAATAGGTAAGGCGGTGGTACCAGACCCGGACGAGACAATGCAGAACTCTACCACCTAGTAGCCACGATGGTAGTGACTCGATAGCCAATCGGTCGCCTTGTACGACCTGCCTGGCAGAACGGCAGTTGGCCTATTCTACAAAGGAGGCCGGGACCAACACGGCGAGGTACTTAATATAATAGAAAAAAAGCGAAATTAGCATTAAATACTTTATTTTTCAAAAACATAAATAATTTTAAGCTCATTGCAAAATAATTGACAGACAATGTCAATATTGTTCTTAAATAGACTACGAAATAAAATGATCCCTAATAGTCGGTAAGGTTACTTTGTTTCATGCAACCGGTTTCTCTTTTACTTTATTTTCGGTTGATTCATCTTCTAAATTTTCTGTGTAAAAGTAATTATCAAGCAAGGTAAGCAGAGGACCCAAAATCAATAGAAGTTGGTTGGTGGGTTATGTTGGTCCCCACGATTGACCGGTTTATTCGCAAGCGTGATGGGTGGCGATCTTTATTACCATATTTTATGGACCTAATAATGGACTATTACGACTAAAGCTTTATGTGATTATCCAAGACACGATTTTTCACACACCACCACTGAACGACTTGTTTCTGAGATTTTCATTTTCGAAGTTAACTTCGTACAAATCACAATGTTAATTTTGTATGTTCCGATCGAATCTGAGACATCATGATCTGAGCAGAATAGATTAACCGCTACCCCACGAGGCAGTTCTCAAAATTGATGATGTTAGAGTTAAATTTTATTTTTATATTTTTTATCTAATACCTTTAAACGAGCAATTTTTGTATATACATATATACATATATAAATATATCTGAATCTCCGAAACGGCTCTAACTCAGTCATCCAGGTACTTTATCATAAGTTAACAAACAAGCTGGTGGCTCTCCTGATGGAAAGAGAAAACCATCTCCTATAGATACCAGAGATGTTAATGGAACGTTGCTATCCTTGTGACGAGGTCTTAAGGCTAGATGCATAAATTTTCCGGCTACCTTACCCTCCAAAAGGGAACCCGACAGTGTCAAGCACTGACGCTGTAGCAGCAGGAATAGGTAAAGTAGTAGTACCTGACCCGGGCGAGACAATGCAGAACTCTACTACCTAGTAGCCACGATGGTAGTGACACATATAACCCAATCGGACACCTCATACGACCTGCCTGCCAGAACAGCAGATGGTCTTTTCTCCAAAGGGAGCTTGGAATAACACGGAGAAATCCTTCCTCATGATACCTTAACTCAAAAATCATCAATTTTGAGATATGTCGACTTCGTAGCAAAGGGCGATATCTTCCATAACATAATATTATCTGAATATACTTAATATAAGGTCCTAAGCATTTGACTAAATAGACAAATATTTATGTGAAATAATAAAAACTGAAACGCCCGCCGCCGTCGACCGCACAAAGGTAGCTAAATATCATTAATCATTATACTTATATGGCATTGTGAGGGGCGGATTTCCCTATAGGCCATGCAGGCCTGGGCCTAGGGCGGCAAAATTTGGTCGTGTTATTTTTTGCTCATCCAACTGGACCTTTACTTACTAGTTTATTCAAGTGTATAATTTTGATTTTGCTTAACTAAAAACTACAGATATTATTACAGAGTTATCTGGTTATAGCGAATAGGGGGCGGCAATCTTTCGTACCTTTGAACAACGTATCAGATCTACCTCTGGGCACAGTAAGTGGTATTTAGTCCCATGATATGTCAGCCTATCGACAAGTCGGGCACACATCCAGTCTTACAAATTACGTTTTCCAGATAAACTGAAAAATTCAGACCGTACCTCACCTTAACCTACCTACACCTGCCTCATGCGTCAATACCAAAACCATTACGACAATTTGTAGTTAGTCTAATTCGCTCTTGGGCATGTAGAGGTTGACTGGTACAATACTGTATCTGTATACTGAAGAACTCTCCTTGTCGACTCGATTCTGACACAGAATGTGTTAAAAAAATATAGGAATTTAAATTATTATTTAAAAAAGTATCTTCACGCCCGTATCCCCGAAGGGAGGTACAAGTGAACCCACGATTAGCCGAAGATACTTAGTCCCATAATATGATAGGTGGCAAGCCTATCGCCAACCGGGCACTTTCCAATCCCGGGCAAAGTTGTTTTTATCAGAAAACTGAAAAAACACATTTTAGAATTGCTCGACTCAGGAATCGAACCCGGGACCTATGGTCAACTCCGACCCCGGACCACTAGATCACAGAGGCGATAATATTATTATTTATTTACTGGAAAACAAACAACTTAAGTCTATAATTTTCACAAAATACAAAAATATAAATCCTAATCTAAGTCCTTTGCGATTTTGTTCTATTTATAAGTTCTAATAAGGTAAGAGTTTGCTCGATAGTTCTAATATGCAAACGGAATATATACACAATTACATTTCCTCTCAGATTTGTGTGAGACATACCTACAATCCAACTTTATTCA
The DNA here is from genome assembly GCA_036924255.1 of Apodemia mormo. Classification (NCBI taxonomy): domain Eukaryota; kingdom Metazoa; phylum Arthropoda; class Insecta; order Lepidoptera; family Riodinidae; genus Apodemia; species Apodemia mormo. The sequence goes on from JAUPFN010000016.1 coordinate 23,606,105, forward strand.
AAAGATAGGGTATGTTTAACCGACTGTTGGCTATATCCATTAGAAGAGTTGCGTCTGCAATATTTCTCCGTACTTCAAGAAGTAAGACATGATTGAATGTCGTTTATTAAAAAAATTGTAAAGGTCCAAGCAAAGAGCCTTGAGGTACTCCAAAAGGAATAGACATCTAACTACATAAGAACAATACTCGTTCGGCTTGTTTTGAATGTTTATTTCTCAAAGTACCAGCTATTAAGATTGTTTATTTGTACTTACAAAGGGACCTGCAATTTTTATTTTTTGGTAATAATAAACTGGCGGTTTCAAGCATGTAGATACGCATCCGAGCGCACCTCCGCACTCGTGCGATTTCTACACATACCTATTGCATCGCGTTTTTTTTCAAAGTATAATAGTGACTATTATTATATAATTTGAGGTATAATTTTAACTTAGCGAATTTTTTTGATTGTACATAAGAACTATCAAGGCTTCCCCCCACCCTCTTAAAAAAGAAAGACATTGTACACCTAAATCGTCTTACGTGTTTAAATGAATGGCCCTCTAGTACCTACAGCCTGATAAACCGCCGCTACTGTGTGAATATATCTTCCCGTAATTTCAGACAGAGGTAGGCAGAGTTAAAGTAGTCGGCTTGCCCTCTGGTGATCTTAGTCGAGAAATAATATACTAAAGCAGTGGATATTGTAAATATTTTCCTTGTTTCTAACAATGGTTTGCATTTCTACTGGCCAGGAGTCGAATGAAAGTATGCTTATCCATTATTGAAAATTATCATTACTTACCGTTAATGTTTAATAGAAGAAAGTATATCAAGAGACGGTCACAGACAATGGGGGTACTTATTAACCTTCGTCGTGAATGCGGAGCGTGTGAAGCGATGCGGTTATTACGAGGGCGCCCATTCGAAATAGATTCTATGAGAGCCTTTGACACTGCAACAATGGATTAGTATTAAAACAATAGTAAACAAGATTGATAAGCGTGTATTTATTGTTAAAATAGTACACAAAAGTAATTTAAAAAATTAAACAGACTTCCATATCTTTCAAATACACTCTTGCAAGCTCTAGGAACAGGGAAATTATTTTGGGGTATGTTATTACTCATTAGTTACTCGTTACTGTATGACTGTGTACTATAGGTATATCCGTGGGTATATCCATTTCATGCCTCGAAAAATTTTCAAAAACTACTAAAATGATTTTTTTGAAACTCAGATAGTTCCCCAAGTTGGAATATACCTGATTTAAATCAAAAAGGATCATCTCGATGATGATGTGTGTGTTTAGTTTCCGAGAAATTCGTGAACAAACATACATACAGAAAATTTAGCACACGTGCTGGGAAGAAGATAATACTCAAGTATTATCCAATTCCAACAATGTGACATGCATACCTACAGTTCAAACAGATCTCTTTTTGAAGTTGGTTAAAACAGTGCCATAAAGTATAAATAAATGTATAATAATAGTAATTTTAAAAAATTTAATCGACTTCAAATCGTCTATGCTCAAATTAAAAAACTACTGAACTGATTTTGGTTAAACTTTGACTGTTTCCTAAGTTAAAATATACATACCTGATTTAAATCAAAAAAATCTTGATATGGCTTAAGTTCCCGAGAATTTCGTTAGCAACGCACCATTTAACTACATCTTTGGTGCGTATTTTTTTAAATCATAAGATAGCAAACAAGCAGATGGGTCTCTTGATGTAAAGAGTCAACCATCGCCTATAGACGCCAAAGATGTTAATTGTGGCCACATGCATAAGTTTACCGGCTACCTTACCCTACAAACCGGAACACGACAGTGACAAGTACTGACGCTATTGCGGCAGGAATAAGTGAGGCGGTGGTACTAAACTCGGGCGAGACAATGAAGAAATCTACCATCTAGTAGCCACGATGGTAGTGACTCGTATAGCCAATCGATCGCCTATTGCGTCCTACCTGGCAGAACGGCAGTTGGCCTATTCTTTAAAGGAGCCCGGGACCAACATATTGGAAACGCCCCCCCATGTTTGGACGCCTAAGTAAATCATCATACGCAAATATTATCCAATTCCAACAATATTACATACATAAATATCAAACTGATAACCTTCGTTTTTCCGTCGGTTGAAAATAAAATCTTTCAGAATGGCTAGTTTATCCTAATTTTTACCTATTAACGAAAAACGTAAATGTAAGAGATAAACATTACATTCGCCCTCCTTGCTTATATATGGTATTGTAAATCAAGTCGCAATCGCAGTGTCACCATCTGATTACTGTCATCTTCGTTTAACTAGACTAATATAGATGTATCACTTTCTATAACAGGTAGGTTATTGTATACAAAGACCGTTAACTGCATAAGACCTACTAATTACAGCTGCAGGCAATCTTACTTAGATGCCGTTACAAATAAGAGTGTCTTATAAATAACAGAAACTGGATTTTACAAGTACTATCCAAATTATTTTTTTATAGCATTAGATAGCAAACAAGCAGATGGCTCTCTTGATGTATAAAGTTCAACTATCGCTTATACGCTTGTCCCCCGTGTTGGTCGCGGGCTCCTTTGTAGAATAGTCCAACCGCCGTTCTGCCAGGCAGATCGTAAAAGGTGACTGATTGACTACGCGAGTCACTACCATCATGGCTGCTAGGTGATAGAGTTCTGCATTGTTTCGCCCGGGTCTGGTACCAACGCCAGAACTATTCCTGCCGCAATAGCGTCAGTGCTTGTCACTGTCGTGTTCCGGTTTGGAGGGTCAGGTAGCCGGTTAACTTATGCATGTGGCATTAGACCTCGCCACAAGATAACAACGCACCATTAATATCTTCATTTTGGTGTTTTTAATCGATGTTTATCTCTACATCCGTAGACCTATCCGTTTATATGCTATTCTATGATAAAAAATACTCAAAATTTGCTGCTTTTTAGTTTCAGTAGAGTGGGAAATGGCCGAGAAGTACATACATGAAACATGATTGTAAGTGATCACTGATCAGCACTGCTCATGAAGGTTTTTACCACAACGTATATAAAAGTTGGGTGGCTGCTTTTAAAAGTCTAAGTTCTTACCTTAAATTTCCCTAAGTCACATACATTTGGAAACTACTCCGCCTACTATTAATTCAACAGAGGCATAAAATGAGCTGCTTTGGGGAACTTTCAGACTTAGAGATGGTGATTTGAATTTCGATTTTCGATTAAATTCTATGTTTGATGCATTAGCCAAGTTTATAAATTGTGAAACTAAATTGGACAATTAGTGGTACAGAATTAATAAACAAGCATTCTAAGATGTTTTTCTACTTTTTCTTTGAAAACATCGAAATTATATTACTGACATCCTTGGGCACAAAATAAAAAAGAAAGAGGGGACATAGACTTCATGTCATTAGTCTTTCGTAAAATAAAACAAAATGGATACATTATTCTGTTCACAACAATTTCTTAATTGGTGTTTAGTGTTTACCATTGATGACGGATAATAATTTGCTCTACGCCTAGAATGGCATAAACCTCAACAAATCGTTGCACTGACGTCGATCGTGTGGTTTACCCTCACGGGGGTGAATGCCCCATCCATCCAGCCATTATATGGAGGTAGGTTAGCAGAGTTTGTAGCTATAATATATGAATACAGAGTAAAATTGAAAACAATATCATAATTGGACGTAGTTACATGAAAAGGATCCAATCCACACAAAATCACTTTAGAAATATTGAAGTTTGAAGTTGGACATTTTTTTATTTTTTAACGTGTCATACATGAGGACTTGTTCTGAAGTTGGATAAATAATAGAGCTATTTTTGCTTAAATGTTTTTTACTGGCCAATAGTATTGATGTTTAGCATCAGTTTGGTGCGCTTAACTCATTTTTGACGATATTGTGGATTGGATCCTTTTCGTTTAACTATGTCCAATTTATACTAATAAATTTTAATTCAGAGAGTAATCTAGACAGTGTGTCAAAGTTATTTATAAATTACCCAACTACGTTATAATCGTAAAAGTGTAATAACTTACACATTAGTATGTAATTTTTTATATAAGTATAATTATTCGTTAGATAGCATACAAGCAGATGGCTCTCCCGATGGAAAAAAAACCATTGTCTATACCTAGACACAAAAGATGTTAGTGGTGCGTTGCTATTCGTGTGGCGATATAGTATTGCTACATTCATAAGTTTACCGGCTGTCACCTTACCCTCCAAAGCGGGACGGAACACTGACAAATATTGACGTTATTGCGGCAGGAATAGGTAAGCGGTTGATACCAAATACCCGGGCAAGACGTTGCAGAACTCTACCACCTAGTAATCACGACGGTGATGACAGGTATAGCCCATCGTTCGCCTTTTACGAATTGACGCCGAATGGCAGGTGGTCTATTCATAGAAAGAGTCCCGGACTAACACGGGGTAAATGGCCAAATGAAAGATATGTTGAAGTCCGAGAAGAATGGTGTAACTGTGATATAGTTCAATTAAATCTTATACTTACCTCCATTTTCTGGCTTCTATTATCAGAAAAATATTGCATCTTACCATAACGCAAATTTTGTGTTAACGTCTTACCTGCAACAAAAACAAATCTATTTGAAATCCAAGTCATGTGGCAGATTTGTAATATAAAAGATACTTATACAAATGAAATTGTTTATGTTATCAAGAAAGTCCTTGACAAGGATGAAGATCTGGACAACGGGATAAGGAACAGGTTGGACAGACGAGCAGACCAACTAGCACAGTTAGCCGCAGCTATTGTAACTGGGTCATCCTATATAAGTGTGAAGTTCAAGGCGCACCACTCATTGCAAGTCAAACTCTCGCACAACTAACACGCACTTTCACCGGTGACTATCTTGTTACCTTGTGGAAGATAACATAAGTGTTCAGTGATTCAGTGATTGCCCTTTCTGGAGAAAAGTTAAGGTAAGCGATTTTTGGAAGTTGGTGCAGGTGAAATCGTGTTTTGAAGATTTGTGAAAGTTATCGACGGGACGCTGTTTACTTGTGACCAAGTGATAATATCTTTATACACAATAGCACATAAGTTTTCACAAGTGATGTATGTGACTATTGGAAACAATTACACATTGCAAATAATTTCCCCATTGAATCTGTACTTCCGGAATGCTATTTTAGTGACTTAGTAACTAAGTTTTACTTATTCGTTTGCCATTTGTCAACTTTGTCCTTTTTAGGGCCTAATAAAATATTATATAAGAAACCTGAAGATTTTTCTGTTCGTTTGTTTAAGCGCGTTTATCTCTGGATTTTTTTGAATTCTGTGCATGATTGCCATCATTCGTGAGGGAAGGCGATAGGCTTCTTACACAACTGATCAAAAGGAAGTAACGTTTTTAAGTCATGCTAACAAAGACGCCGTTAACAGCCAGAGTGAAATATTAAAGCGGCAACAAAGATTTTGTTTGTTTTGTTCTATAAAAGGTCATGTTTTTTAAATTTTTTGATTATTTCAATCTGATTTATAAATAATACCAAAATAATAATAATACCAAATTTTTTCTAAAATACGCTAAATTAAGTCACTTAACATATGCACAATGTATTATATATTATAATACTTTTATTTTATCAGAGTGTAAAACTATCAACGGATTGACGTGCTACTTATGCATGCGGTTAAGGCTTTTCATTGGATAGTATCAATGAACTTCATGAATAAACATTAAATAGAAAGTGTTCAAAATGTTGTTAAGTAAAGTTAAATTAAGTTGATAAGTAAAAGTTATTAAATATTATTAATCTTACTAATACTGTAAATTATGTGAAAGTTTGTATGTTTGAATATTTGTTAATTAAATACGGGTGAATGAAATTAAGTGAAACTTGCTAAGGACTTTTAGAATTTTAGCATTTAATATATATATATCTATAAACTGTTTTGATCTTGGATATGTGCACTATTCCCACGGAATTTAAACGGCGGTCTGCGTAGCGGATTACTACTCCTTCAATATTACTTTGTATTTTTAGTATAAAATAATGTTCATTAAAATATATTCATTACAGGTTGTGTAACAGTGAGGATTTGTTTCTGACGAATTCTTGCTTCTTCTTGCGATTTCGTCTTTCCATGGTTATTATCAATAAAATTGATGTTTAATGTACTTATTAATTAAATTAATATATAATTATATTAAAGTTTAAAAAGTTAACATAAAAACGCAATTTACATGTATAAGATATTTTGTAAACATGAAATTATATAAACTTGAAATGAAGACTAGGTAGTTGGTTTAAAACTTGGATTTAAACAACTATTTTCGAAGCTCTCTAAAAATAACATTCTTCAAAATATACTATAGGTACCAATATTTGTTCTGGGTTGCTCGTTTTGCACTCTTAGATTTTTAAAATCATTATTTTTTACCAACACATATTGGTGGTGTAGATACCACGCTCTATACTGACTAACACCGAACGACGTCAGTGTTTTCCACTTCAGTATTCTCTATACTATGATTGAGATAAAGATAAATATAACATTTATTCCACCTGACATTTTTTTTACATTCATCCTCATAATCAGTTTTATTTGTGTTAAAACAAAAAAGCATACTATATAGTAGGTTATTTAGGGAAATCTATAACAGATTAAGGTATCGGTCGTGAACAAGTCTTATAAAGAACATATTAATCTCCAAGACTCCATAAAATTTAACTGGTCAGATGTAGCGCAAGGATGGTGTCAAGAGTCTCCGAAATCAGCGAGTTTGTGGAAAAAGCAAAAAAATATGCATCTCAATATATGTAAACATATAATTCTTCTTTATATTTACGATATGTTAATTGCACTTTTTCATGTTCTTGGTTGTATGTTTAGATAAAACTTTAAAATGGATTTTAATCTAATAACTTAAAATATTCGTCCTTGCTCGGAATATATATGTAACAAAGCTAAAATTTCGAAAAGCTTAATATTATCCGCATGATAGTAAAAATCTCAAAGGTGGTGTTAAAAATTATAAATAAAATATTTTATTTTCAATATATTTAGGTATTTCACTTACTGGCAAATAGATAAGAATATGAAATGGTAAAATATTAATTTTCGTAAATATTAGATGGAATTATTGGTTTGAACGCCTCATTTTTACTTTTTTATTAAAGAAATTTAAATAAGCTAATCGTAAACAATATTAACAACAAAAACAAAAGAACACTTTATAAGTAACTGAAATTTGTTTACTTTCAGTGCTTTCAATCGTCTTAATGGCAGATAAATTACATCTGTCGATTTTTTTCAAACGTAGTCAAATAATAAGAATCTATTAATATTATAAATGCGTAAGTTTGGATGTTTGGATGGATGTTTGTTACGCAATCACGCAAAAACTACTAAACGGATTTGAATGAAATTTGGCACACAAGTAGATGATGACCTGGAATGGCACATTGGCTACTTTTTAACCCGGAAGACTGGGTGATCCCGCGGGATTCCGCAAAAACTTTTAAAATGCAGTGGGCTGCTCGCTGCAGCTAGTAGGTAAAACATATTTTTGGGTTCCAGTTCAAAGCTTTTAATTTAGAGTAAATCATTGTAATTTTTGTTATTACTTACTATTTTAATACATTCATTATAGATTCGTCTCGATTAAAAAACATAAACGAATTAAAAATATTCCAAGCAATTAACGTCATTTTAAACAATTACGTAATTTCTTTTTACACCAGATGTAATGTTTGCTCTTGTGAATAAATTTTAGAAAGAGTCTCCGTTTTGGTAAAATACTTTCACTTTTGAATGCTAACGACCACTTACGATTGGTTATACCACCGTCGCATTTAATGTTCCACATTTGTTCATTATTATGTGACCTTCAAAAACTTTCAGTATTATGTTTCAAAAAACTTTTCCTTAAATAATTTAAATCTAATTATCATTGTTAGAAACTTGAATGCTTAATTGGATGAAATTTCTTTATTATGTTTTGTTTGACTTGTAATTTAAAACGTTATTAACATATTTTGCAAGATTCAAAAATAATTTAAAGTTATAACTGTTTAAATTTTACGAGTTATTTTTAACATTCAATTTATACAATGAGCTATAAAAGTTATAGTGAAACTAGGTCTCATTGATATAAAAAACCCAAGATGCACAATCAATGTCTCAAAAACGTCCTCTAAAAATGAGCGCATAATTTTAAATTGTGCGCACATTTCAAATAGAATCGCGTCGATCGCGACACTGTCAATTTTATTATTTTTTGTATATTGTATTTTAAAATCAACTATAAATCTTGCGTTTAAGGTTGGATACGCAAAAACATATGTTTTTGCCGTATCTATAACTGGGTACTTATGTGAAATTAGCGACAGTTTTGACTGTTAGTTTTGTTCGGGACTGTGCATCTTGAGTTTTTTTTTATCAATGGAATTTATATAATCACAGAACACTTATACTCTCTACGAGAGTACATAATCTTAGAAAAAAATATGGCGATTATCAAAATCTTCTAAGGTTCTAGCGCTGCGCCTTTAAAACTTCTTGTGTGAAAAGGTTTCTATTTAAACATAAATGAAATTTTATTTATTTGGTGAATTCTAAATTACCAAATACATAGTTGTTAAACCCCTTCTGCTTCTTTCACTATTTAGACTACCTATTTACGTAATAGCACTTATCAGTAATGCCTATATTTTTCAGCTTTCTTTGACATAAGTAAGCGTTGTCTGAGATTTCATTTAAGAACAATTTTAAACTAAATCAAATTAAAAGATACTGCACCACTGAGCTTTTGATTAAAATCTAAATACAGTTATCGATAAACATAACGATCTATCTTGTCTATGGCGCTAAATAATTGGATCGCGCATTATTTCGTAAATAATAAAATTACGCATTTCTTTCGATGAGGACGGGCAGATACTGTACACTATACTATACTCTTTCGGTAATCGACATACCTACCATTTTTATCTACATTCATAAACGTTTCCTTTGATTTTTAAGCGTTTCCAAGCATAGAACGAATATGAAGATAATTCCGTGTTTCCAAGTGTTGAACTAACTCTGAAGGCAGGTAGGTATTTACTTCAGGAAATTACGCATTAGAATATCTTCACGGTAACCCTTACGTTCACGCCTTACATGATTATGTAAGTTGCTTCCTCTACATTTATAATTCTCTTCATACAAACACGCAAGTTTCGATCAGACTCTTGACACCACTCCCGGATAGCAGCCCATCAGTTTTATCATCTTACATCAGAACATTACACTCGGTACCTATATCCATCCACGTGTATATTATGTGATTTGTAAATCCTTCATTTGCCACTCTTTCTACATGTTCGAACCCACTATTCCTTTTTAAAACAATATTTATATTAAAACTAATTTTTCTTAAACACTTTAATATTACAAAGGCGAACCTGCTTTTATGCCCTTTATGACATACCTACCTATCGCTTCAATAGGTACAATAGCTTTAGAACAAGTACACAATATTGGACGGGCATATCGACTTAGTTTAGTACTTTGAAGTAGTTTCCTTAACGCTTTATTCACTCTGTTTCCTGCAATCACTCTTATTTTTATACCAGTGTTTTACTTCCCCTCTAAAATACAGAAATTATACACTTGTTCTAACACTACCTATATCGTCTTCCACAACCATTTCATATATTCTCCATTACTTTTCTGTTAAATAACAGTAACTTGGTTTTCTTCGAATTTAATTGTAAGCCAATATTATTATACTTTTTCTTTTTCATAACTATGACCCGGATAAGTAGTTGAAATGGAATAGCGTCCAAAAGCATAGCTTTGTCTGTAAAAAGCAGTCAGTTTACCTCTAGACCACATAACCACATTCAAACATTCATCGATCGATATGCTTAACAGGCGTATAACAATATATTGCGGTGCTTGGCGCCAGTATTAACGTCAAACCAATCAACCGGCTTAGGATAAACATCGTGTGACATGTCCCGCGCGATAAAATACAGGTTTGACCAATAAAAAGAACTTTTATGTCGTTTAAGCCATGACAAAGGTTGCCTCGGCGCATCGAGTCGGATAAATAAGATAAAATTTCGCCTTATTGGTCAAACTACTATTCACATTTCACACGCGGTTTATCCTAAGCGGGCAGGGCGGTAGAATTGTAATGGAGTTAGTTACACGGAGTTAATATCTTACTACTTTCAAAAACCTATATATTTCTTGAATTCCGCAACACTACAGTGAACCTTGTAACCAATAGGCAAATGCTTTTTAATATTCATTCATTAATTTAAAAGATGTTACGGAATGAGAAAATTTTACCCCGTGTTGGTCCGGACCCTCTTAGAAGAATAGATCATCTACCATTTTGCTTGGCAGTTCTTAAAAGGCAAACGATTACTTAACATATCACTACTATCGTGACCACTAGGTGGTAGAATTATGCAACGGCTCGCGCAGGTACGGTCGACCGCCTTACCTATTCTTGCTGCAAAAGCGTCGATGCTTGTCATTGTTCGGATCCGATCCGGTTTGGTGGGTAAGATAGCCAATAAACTTATGCGCGTGACATAACCATCCCGCCAGACGGATAGCAACGCAATATTATCATCTGTATTGTCATCTACTTGTTTGCTACCCTATATTATAAAAATCCCTTTTCCAGGCCTAAACCACCCCATAACATTCATAACCGTCAATTTTTATTCTATACACCTTTGATGATGCTAAGCAAAGACTGCACTGAATATTTGCACGCCTTATTTGACAGCTTAATTATTTTGTAATATCTCAACTGGTAACCCATTCATTTTAGTATAATATATAGTTTCCTGGAGTTACGTTTGGACAGTAAATTCGTCCATTGGAACAACTGTTCAAAAACTTATCAATCACTCTCGTATATTATCATAATGCTCACTCACGTAGATAACAATTAACAACGAAGATTCTGCCAACGCGAACGGTAGCGGGAAAAATCTCAACGGTTTACTTTTTTAATTGTTCAAATTATTAAATGGAGCGAAACTAAACAATTACAAATACATTGGATAGGCAATTATAAAAGCAAATATAACAGAGAGAAAACACGGTCACTTTAAAATCGTTAAGCCTCTATTAAGGTTGAATACTTAAGCTATTCAAATTAAGTTTAATTTAAACTAGATGTTTTTAAGCAATTACTTTAATGTTTAGCATAGCAGTTAAATATTAAAACTGTAAGAATAGAAACTTAATTTAAAATTAGAATTTTATTATTGCTACTTAAAATACCGGCACGCCCATTATGTCCGAAAAGTCGTCGAAAATTGAATTACCACTCACCCAACATTTACTCATATTGACCTAAGAGGCTTGTAGTAGCATAGAAAGCCTGAAGAAAAAATCTGGAATACATTAAATAACAGACAGGTAACGTAGGTATTTATAAAATATCTAGCTGTCCTCGTGGTTTTAGCATTTGTTCCTAAAGGTTTTAGTCTGGTAGCACATAACCTATTCTTCCTTAATAAATAGATAACAAACATGAATTTTAGAAAGAAGAAAGAAACCCAATATGGTTTTAATTACTTTTTATTAAAATAACAATTATAATTTTTTAATTTCATTGCTAAGCAAATTCAATATTTTGGTTAATTTTAACAAGTAAAAAAATTTAAATGTTTATTTGAATCATCGTATTAACACGCACACGCGTGATAGATATGTCTATAGATATTATGTTTAATGTTTGATTCTACATTCAGTTTGTATCGGGTAGGTATTTGTAGATTGTCAAGCCTAATTAAAAATCTCCTAACGTTCGCGATAGTGTCGAAAGTGGCAATGAAAGCTGCTTCGATCAGAATGGTCAATATAGTTGCGTGTTAGCCGCCAACAATATTACCGGTTAATTTCTCGTACGCTCCATCGTAGAAATTACTTATAAGTAATATGTCTGTATTGAAAATTAAAGTAAATTATGCAACATTAAACCTGAATAATTATTAGCCAGTAAAATAGTATGTACTTAAAATTAAAGAGACAGTTTCGTGAGTCATTACTTTCATGCCTTAAAACTTTAAAGTGAAAGTTGTGACGAAGCTGGAGGAATCTGGCCTTGTGTCGGTCGTTCGATAACAAGTCATCGTGAGAATAAATAATACCGATGTTAATCACATAGTAGTTCATATATTTTAATTTCGTATTAATAAAAAAATATATATAAATAATATTTTGTGTAATAAATAAGAAATTTAAAAATTATACATTTTTATAAAAGTGTCGAGCTTTTTCGAAGGTGAATTAAAAAAAATATGACATTTTATCGTATATCTTAGTATGTTCATTGTTAATGTAATTCAAATATAGAAAATAATTTAATAATTAATTAATATAATACGTATAATTCAAAGACTTTATAGGAAATGTACAATGTTAGTAGAATATACGGGTTTCTACACTTACTTAGTGATACGTGTTACATATCTACCTATTCTATCACTGAAACACTCTTTCTTTTTCTTCTTGATCTACATAATAATATCAATGATTTCAAACTGTAAATCAAATGCCATTATGTGAGACAAACCACTACTGAAACTGATAGGTACACTATTTTCGATATTAAAACATGTTTAAACAAATTTACAATTTTCTGCTGTTCTGTAGTCTATATTCTTAAGACAGGTAACAACTTATTGTACATTCAAAACTCCGAAAGTTAACCCATGTACGCGCAATAGGTATTACACCGGCATACTTTCACATAAGACAGGAATATTATAAGAGCCATAGTAGATACAATGCGATTGTCTCACCGGATGTACGGACATCCACCTAGATTTATATAAAGAAGTTATTTCATTCCTTTGTAACAACAGTAAATTAATGTATACGGCTGAATAACCAGTCCGTATTTATTCACATCCGCGTATGAAACACGCATACTAGCAGGCTGGTACATGATTTTAGAAAGCGGCTCGCACGCTGGACCGGCCGGCTAGTGAGCGAAAAAGGAGGAAAATAAAACAATAATTATATAATAAAAAACATCACGAAAAGATGAGAACGAAATCGTTTACGCGTGGTAAAGAACCGGCTGCGATTTCTACTTATTTTTCTACTTTGAACTTCCGATGAAAGTAGTGAGCCAGTTGGGCGAGCTATAATAGCAAGTCTTGAGTCCTCACTCCGAAATAAGAAAAACGTTAACCTTGCAGCCAGTGGCATACACGCGACTGGATGTAGTTGCTTTCACCTAACGTCGCGCCTTGCACCGACACGTGCGCTTAAACACATTACATTTACGGTACGGTATGAATATAACGCAAATATTAATAAAATATTCAATATTATGTAAATAAAAAAGTTTATGCGTGATATATGTTTGTTACTTTTTACGGTAAACAGATTTTGATTAAAACGGACAGGATTTTGATGAATTTTAGGAAGTATGTTCTGCAACATCTCGGTGGTACCACTACATTACTTTTCCTACAGCAAGAACGTCAAGTACTGGTCGATATTATGTTCCGGTTTGAAGAGTAAGTTAGTTGGTAAACTTATGCATGTGGTATTACGTCCTGGTTGCACGAATGGTAGTGTACCGACAACATACCTACTTGGTTTTATAGACGACGGCTATCTCTTACCATCAGGAAAAACATCCATTATTTGCTTGCTGTCCTGCGATGTAAAAAAATGCGGCGAGTTGCTATTCTTGAATAAATGAGGAGTTATTTGCGGCTTACACCAATGTAAGTTCCGTGTTGAAGGAAAGTGAGGCGGCACGGCCGCATTTAATGCAGCGTACATTTTATCTGCGCCAGCGCACCAGGGTTACTAGGTCATGAGTTCGATGGCATTTTTCTATATTTATTTCCATCAAATGTTTATGTATTTTCATTACATGTTTATTCATTATGGTTAATAAATAAACCATAACAATTAACACGCCGATTCCTCTGCGGAAGACAGGGTGATTCCAACGTCAACAGATTTTCCGGTTGACCACCATTCGCCAGTTTGTTAGTTGCCGTGTGGTGATATCTCTTGCTGCTGCATTTTTATAAATAATAATAATATCACTGGAAAAATTACACAAATCGATCTATCGATCGAAGCAATTTATTTGCTTGTGTTATGGGTGTTACGTATAAAAATATTGTTACATACATAATACACACCCAAACCCAGAAATACAAACACCTATGCTCATCACACAAATGTTTGTCCCTGCCGGGAATCGAACCCAAGCCGCATGGAGGTAGTTAGGTTCACTAACCACTCGATCAACGGAGCGGTCAAACTACTACCAGCTATTTTGTCTATTATATTTTAGGAATGCGAAGTTATTTAACAGATATACAGACACTATATTTTAATTTTCTCATGCAAGACCAATTAAATATACATAATCTATATATATAAAAATCAATTGCTGTTCATTAGTCTTGCTAAAACTCGAGAACGGCTGAACCGATTTGGCTAATTTTGGTTTTGAATTAATTATTGAAGCACAGGGAAGGTTTAAAAGGTGAGGAAATATAGAAAAAATAAGAGCAGTTAAAAAGGCAGAACAGCGTTTGCCGGGTCAGCTAGTATATTATAAAAAAGCTTTTTTGTTTGTAACAGATAAATTCAACTTTTTCTAGACCAAACGGTTATAAAAGGATCTTGCACATATTAAAATCTACATTATCAGTAAGTAAAAAAAGAGTATTTTCATTAAATAATCTGTAAACCAGTTGATCTTGAAGAAACTGCCCGATGAATTGAAGTATTTTAAGCTGAAAGAGCAAAAACTGTATCTAAGCATAGATTTTTGAGCTCAAAGAAAAGTTGTAAAGTTTTTTAAAAATGTCAGTATTATGGACAAATATTAATAGTAAATTTTCAAACGATGAACGATTTTGATTTTTCGAATGGAATTCAATGCAATGTTTTTGAGTTCTAAAATTTTGTCTTAACCTACAAAAAATTTTGTTTGAAAGATGTCGTACATCGATCGATATCAAAAAAATATTTTTTCAACAAAATTACATTTTTGAATCGATTTACGGTATTTGCCGCAGTTTTTTAAAGTAGAAGAGCAGATTAGATTTTGAAATAAGTAGGTATATTAGACTGAAAGCAATTTTTAGAATATGGAATAAAGTTTGTTATAAGTAAACAACATAATTTTTAATATATGAAAAATTTCGAAGTTATATCGATAAAACACTTTTTTCATAAATTATAATTTTTCAGCAATGATAACTCCCGAACAGATAAACCGATTTTAATTAAATGTGCAGCATTAGACGCAGTTTTTCAAGGAAAAGAGTTAATTGAATTTTCAATCGACATATCAATTTGAAAGCTATTAAAAAAATGTTTCGCCGATTTTTTTTTAATTTCTCGAAATCGTAGGCCGAATCGGTTCAGATTTTCTGACTTTAAGGAAGGTGGAAGTTTAAGTTTGGCAGAACACAATCGAATGCCATCAACCATATTTCGATCGGTCTAGCTGTTCAAAAGTATTGAGATACATGCAAACATACATACACACATACTGACGTCATCATGAAAATAGTCGGAAACGGTGACTAAAATATATGTATGGTGAAAACTCGATTTCATCGATTACATCGAAAATCGGGGCAACATCAGTAACTTCCTTTACTACCGACGAGCGAGAAGTTAAAAATAGGGATTCATTAAATACCTACATTGCAAGGAGACCAAGATTCGTTTTTGTTTGTAATGGATACATTTTAAAATTACGAGAATAATTCCGGATATTCTTTCGCAAATAAAAAACTATGTTACTATCGGTGACTAGTAAGTAACAAAGGCTTAATTTATTTTTAACAAATAGAGTGCGTGGGCGGGCGAAAATGCGAACATCAACTCATGCTAAATACTTAATTGTATTTTGCACTCTGTACACGTAGCTCATGTTACTTTGTAATACATATTTACATGTCCAATAGAAAGTGCAACTTAAATATTTGTAAGAACTATGAGAGAAAGCTCATAAAATAAGAACGAACTTATTAAACCATATTATCTAAATATAGAAAAGGTAGTTTTCAATGTAACTAATTCACACGTGTATAACAAGTGCGAGAGGTGACATCCGAACAACAGTTAGTGCGGACCGGGTCACCCGTATTCGTGATTGTCGGTCAAACCACTAGCACACTTCCATACCGGATAGATGATCATAGTTTATTTACCGCGAATACCAACTATAAATGCCGCAGTAGATATAGTTACATACATAATTTTTTAACGCAATAAACTGCAGAAACCGACAACGAAATGGCGAATTGCGGTATATCGGATAATCTCGGAATAAAAAGGCTTTGTCGGGTCGGGTCACACTGCCTACCCATACTGCAAATACATGTAGCACATGTCCACAGCTAGCGGTGATTACATATCGACAGAGCAGCCCCCTTCTTACATATTTTTTAACATAGCACAACTGTAGTAACCGAGTTTTCATTTCCTGTATATCGGGACCTGCATCAGATCTTCACCAATTTAAAATAGGACTACACGGGAAGTAAGGGTATACTTCCCGTGTAGTCCCATTTTAAATTGATCCAACTCCAACCAAAAATAATTTCAAAATCGGTAACAAATATTAAAAAAACATACATCTGAATTGATAATTATTTTTGTGAAGTCGGTTGAAAAATGTGATATAATTACAACTAGAAAGTTAAATTAAGAAAAAAACTTGTTATAATCAAATGTTTTGTCTAATTACGTTCATTATGCAATGATTCTAATGGGCATCCTTTCCTCTAATTAGTTGACATCCTCTTAAAAATTACACCGAGACGACGTGAGTGGCGACTTTCTAAATACGACACCAAACACAGGCAATCAATCCGCGCGAATCGCTCATCAGAACACTTTCTATTTGACGTCCACTGAAAGTACTCATTTGAAGAATTCACAGCAACAAAATTTAATTTCATTATATTTTATATTTCTTAGTAATTTACTAACGACAAATTCTTTGTCAGCAGAATGCAGCAGAAGATAGCAGGCTGGGCTCTTTTAGCCCTCATCAGTTCATCAACAATCCTCCATACATTAGCGTATCCTCAGAATGCACCACTTATATCACAGGTAAATTTAATTGTTTTAAATATTTGTGACATTTACAATTATTTTATTATTTAATTATTCTATCAAATAATTTGTTATTTTAAAAATGATATATATATTTTTTTGTTTTTTTATTTTATTTTGTTACTCGAATATTTTTTGTGTCAAATTAAAAGTAGGTAAATATTGGCAACAAGTTTGTTATTACTAAAAGTTATATCTTAAAATATATATCTTTTCAACAATATCCCTTTTAAAATATTTATTACATAACTTAAGGCCAATTTTTTATTGGAAAAATTGCGCTGTCTTTTTAAAATTCTAATATAAAAAAATTTGGATGCGTTGTATTTTTGTACGACTCATTATGCAAAGGAGTTAGAGTACACTACGATCGAAACATCTTTTACGCCTCCTTTCTGCAAATATTTCAACTGCAATACTCTTATTACTCAGCTTGCTACTACATAGAATCTATTTAATTTATATACCACAGATACAGAGACAGATAGTTTAATCAAGATTAATTCTGTTATTTAAAAAAATTAATTTAGTGCATCAGAAACGAGACAATTATTAAAACAAGCTAATACTTTTTTGTCCTAAAGTAAAAATTCATAATAAATAATATGCCATTTGAAATAGGCAATCTTTCTAGGGCAATAAAAGTTTTTTTCCTCAAGATATCGTGTTTCCAATTTATACATTTTCAACATAGATATGGACACTCGTTCTAGCTAATGCGTATGGGGAGTCATTCATATTAAATTATTAAATCTCTTATTTTTATCACAATCGAATGAGCATTATGAATCGCGCACTTTTGGATTTTGCAAACTATACTTATATGCGTTTATAATATTTCAGGCAACAAGTAACGTGCGAACACAAAATCCTCAATATTATAGTAACTCATTGCCACAATCTCAACCAGAGATTTCAAATCAAGAACGTAAATTTGCCGAAAAGCCCAACGCCTTGAAGAAGGTAGCTTTAGATGACATCGACGACATTCAAACTAATTCAATATCCGATGGAGGCTTTTCATGGTCTAATATGTTGGGTAAGTATCTATTATTCAATTTCGGACGATCCTTTAGCCAAAAGTGGATAGGTGAAGATGGATTGGCACCTGGCACCTGACTTAGTTACTATTGAGTTTCGATTTTTGAAGACAACCTTAAGAAAACTTCCTTAGCACTTTTGCCTGACCCAGTACCTCAGAATCTCTTTCACGCGAGCAAAGCTGCCAAGTCGACCAGACAAATCAACAAATATATTCCTAAAGCGCCCCCGAGACGGTCAAACGGTTTGACTCAAATACGTAGATTTTGGTTTGACTAAAACCATTTTGATCGTTTACATAGCTAGGTTGTAAGGTTTGTCAAACCTTTACGGGTTTGGAGCTTGTTTGATGAAATTACATATTTTTGTTGTGTTTGGCGCGTCGTTTGACCGTGTTCCGACGCGTTTGATCAAACACGGCTCAGTTTGCACTATATTTTGTACTGTAAGGTTATGTGCAACGAAGATGTCAGACGAAGAATTTTTTCTTTCGAAGAAATTTTTAGCATCGAAGAGTTCCAATTTAAATCGCAAATAATAATTTAATTAATAATTATGATAAATTAACTTTTATCAAATATTATATAATAATAGTTACTACTGTAACATAATAGTTTGCTTTTACGTACACAGGATAAGTAATATCCGCCTTTGGTACTCGTATTATTTTTGTTAAAGTTTGCGAATTAATTAGCTTACATTTTACATTAATTATTCTAGTTTATAATTAAGCTTGGTTTTCCAATGAACTGAAATTCACTATTTTATAAAAATCTTTTAAAGTCTAATAATAGCAAAATATTCGGTTGTTTCCAAATTAACTGGTAATAATAGGTTTCTAACACGAAATAAAGAAAACAAGGGGAAGTGAAGAGTGGGCGTGCCGCGTGCGTCACTATTATGCGCTTTTACTCTAAATTGCCTTAGTGATACTTACCATATCATTAGGAGATAGTCGTCGTGCGAAAATCTATTATACACTGAGTTATGCCGTATTGTGCCATCCTTGAATGCAGAAATGATAGTAGAATACAGATGATTAAAAATGGAGATATTTCATATCATTCGAAAGTACAATTTTCATTTTATTTTAATTAAATTCCTGATTTAATATAATCTCTAATGATATAATAGAAAGTCAAGCTAAAATCAGCCGTACACCTTACATATAAAGTTCATTTTAGGTTGACCTAATTTTTCTAGAAAGATATACGTAATGACAGTCATTACGTATATCCTTCTAGAAAGTTCTCTACTCAAATATGATCAACTGAAAACTACGGAAAAATCAACGCTGCCACCTATTGTAGAATAGCGAAACTATTACGATCTTAAGTTTCACTATTGTACAAATAGATGAGTCTATTTTGAATAGACTACAAAAGGACGTAAATACTCTTTTTTTTGTAGCAAAATAAAATTTATTGTAACGCAGTTTGGTATATTTTTAAATGTTCTGTTTGTGTGTTTCGGATTATTGTTGCTTAAAATGAAAACGACCAATGAAACAATGTTTGCATTAGTAGTTTATATGCAATAATGCTTATTTTATGTGTGAGTGTGGCGATCGCGGTCCTGATACAAATATTTGTACTTGCCAATTCCGTTGTTTTCTTTATTTCGTGGTTCCTAATAAGATAATAATAAGTAGGTATATTATAAGTATTCAAATCAAATCGAAATTTCACTCAGCCCAAGCTATTCATAAGCCAAAAATATAAATTTCACTACGATTTACCGGTTTATTGTTCGGTGAGATTAGTGGTAATCCCCATTTATTGCCTTTTTATCGTTACTTTGCTTTATCATTAAAAATAATGATTATGTTTTCTATGCAACTCTCAATATCATAATTACGTAGTATTTTCTATCATATTATGTAGGACGAGTACATAGCAGCTTTTTTTTATATAGAAGAGGGGGCAAACGAGCGGGAGGTGCATGCACCTGATAGTAAGTGATCACCGCCGCCCATGGACATTTGCAATACCAGAGGTCTTGCAGTTGCGTTGCCGGCCTTTTAAGAATGAGTAAGCTCTTTTCTTGAAGGTCCCTAAGTCGTATCCGTTTGGAAATACCCCTGCCGGTAATTGATTCCACAAGAGTAGTGCGAGGCAAAAAGTGTCGAGAGAATCGCACAGTTGTGGATTTCCATACATCGAGATGGTGAGGATGGAATTTTAAATTTTGACACGATGTCCGATGATGGAATTCGGTGGCAGAATTAATCCAAACAACTCGTCGGAACACCCCCATGATAAATACGGTAAAAGACGCAGAGTGAACCTACATCTCTGCGCAGTGCCAGAGAGTCAAGCTGTTTCGAAATAGCCTGGTCGTCAACGATTCGAATTTAAATTTATTAAAAAAAGCAATTCTCAATGATATATAACTTCTGTTAATGTCTAATAAACCTATCATGGTAGACTATAACAAAAATTCTTACTCAGAGAATAGGCCTGTTAACCTGCAGTCCATTTTAGCGTATACAAAAAATTGGAGAAGTATAATAAATATACATTGATGTCCATCAAATATGTGGCAATTTAAAAATATGGACATTTTACTTGTATTAATTTGTTTTGATGTTCGAATGTTGTCACCACGAAGATGTCTTAACATACCGGCATTCTGCAAGTAATAGGATTTTCCCTAAATAAACCGTCTTAAATTTAACCGATCATATTTTAATTATATTATTATTCCAGCTTTTAATATCAGTAATCGCAAACAACAAACAATACTCGCTAAAATTTGGTACGATACAGCGATGACGATCCTTACCTTACTCGCCAACCAACAAACCGGTGATTCTCGAAGCAAGAGAACCAACACAATATTTATTTTATTATGTTATTTGTATTTCAGGCATGATAATGCAAATGATTTTCAACCCCGGTGGAGTTACTGGACCAAATAAAAGTGACAATTTAGACACAGAAACTACATCACCATCACCCTGGGCAAATTTATTATCTGTGGGTCTTAAGATTTTAACAGCAATCCTTGGAGGAGGAGCATCTAACGACGGGATCGACAAAGTTGACAATGGATCTTCTACGATGCAAGTAAGAAATATTTAAATATATAGACGCATGACAAAACAATTGCCAAATCCAGATAAGAAAACTCCTTAATATAAATGAGACTTAATGTAAAAACAAACAAAAAATGCCATGCATCCACTAACAGTTTTGTAGATATACGCATTTTACACACATGTTAGTCACTCCAATAGTTTGATAGCACCTTTATACATTTCCTCACCCTTAGTAGTCAATCCATTTAGTTTTATAAACTTACAAATAACTACAACCTTTACGTACCTCCGGATTATCTCACAGATTTTGGTTTTTGAAACTAATCATATATTTTTCCAATGTGGAATTAAGTCCAAGTGTCTCTGAGGTATTCCAATTCTTAATTGTAAATAGTAAAGTATGGTTATGGAGATGGTATCGCTTCTCGCTTGCTTCAGAGTATATTGGCTGCGGTTCTGTCGACGGTGCTCGGTGCAAAAGATCCCGATCAAGTCGCCTCCATGGCAAAGCAGGCTGGAGAGGTACGACCTATCCTTCCCACCCTAGTAATGTATGCCACTTAATTAAGACTAATTTTATATATGTGCTGCACATCATTGAAGAATTAATTATTTCATAACAACAATGGGATTGTTATATTTTTATCTTTAACCAAGATGTCCGTTCGAAATCCCATAAATATTATAGATGCAATGCAAAAGTTTGTATGTGTGTATATGTTTGCTACTTCACGCCTTAATAGCTGGACGAATTTTAATTAAATTTGGTAAACATATAACCTATGTATCCAGTCCTGTCCACATCCAATCTGTGTATCCAGACGTAGTACATAATAAACTCTGTATCCCGAATAGGTACTGTTTTCCGTAGAATTTACAAAAAACCTTACATACAGCATCCGGCGAGGTGCAGCTAGTAATCAGATAAATTTATCGTAACATTTGCCTAATAAGAAAGAAATTTACCAAATTTTACACTTTCAATCGTCGGCACTTCAGGACGTAACATTCTTTAAAGAATTCTTTAAAGAATGTTACGTCCTGAAGATGCTTAAAAAAGCGAAACCGGTCGATAAAATTAAATAATTTAGTGTATAATAATAGTGAAATAAAAGTACAAGTGAGTGATAAGCTAGTTTCAACTAAAAAGAGAAATTTACCCATTTTAATACCGACCTCGACACTGATGCACGAGGATCCGTGTTCGATTCCCGGATAGAGCAGTTTGTTATGAATATACTTTTCGATTTTTCCATAAAATCATAACTTGTGAAGACTAAATATTTATGCCTAATTGTTGACAAGTTAGTCAATGTCATAAGACTTGAAACCGGTGGCTTATCTTAAATGACTTATTTGCATGATGCATCCCAATCCAACTTTTCAAGGCTAAAGGCGTGACCACAACTATCTTATATATATAAAAATCAATTGCTGTTCGTTAGTCTCGCTAAAACTCGAGAACGGATGAACCGATTTGGCTAATTTTGGTTTTGAATTATTGTTGAAGTCCAGGGAAGGTTTAAAAGGTGAGAAAATATAGAAAAAAAAATAAGAGTAGTTTTAAAGACAGAACAACGTTTGCCGGCTCAGCTAGTGTAATATAAAAATCAAAATAAATATGCGCATTTGTCAAAATCCGACTGTTGATTTAAAAATAGAGCGAAATCAAAGACAATCAACTGTAGTAAATCTTGTTCAGAATGCAGCGTTTGTTAAGACACAAATTTTAATTGAAGAATTTAAGTTCTATACTATAAATATAAATTATGTCCAAATCTAAAAGTATGATAATAAGTATAATAAAGGGGACAAGTTTTTTTTTTTTTTTTTAAATATGTGTATTTATTTTTCAGTTTATCAACATCGTAGTAAATCTTCTAGATGCACTTAAGACCTCATTCTCACACCGATCACTAACCGCTCGGTCTATGGGACGTAAGGATTCTGTGAGCGATGCTTCCCTTGCCGGCATTGCAATGCTCAAGACATATGTAAGATCCTTCGGTACTAATGATGACAAATGTCTTCAAAAGTACATATGCGACGCTAACAATGAATGTTCATCAGATATCGGACCTAAAAGCATATTCTGTCAGCTTGGAACGTAAGTATATCCTTTTGCTTTATTTGTAGTCACTGTTCAATTGGAAATATATTAAAATATTTGTTAATTTACAGCTACGCTGCTAGCTTTGTCCTGGAAAGGCAGTCCGGAGGAACATTCGATCAGTTTTACGAAGCTGGACGTCGAGGACGTTCAGGCTTAGATTGCCGTCAACTTTACCTCCAATGCAACGAAGTTTAATCGATGCCATCAAAACCCCTTATTTATTTATTGCCACCAAAAACTAAAAAGTAAAGATCATTATCATAATTTGCAGAGCCTCAAAAACTCCCGTTTAAATTTTTTATCCCATCGCACTTCTGAAAGATGCTTTGTTTATTTAATATTCTGTTAATAATTTATTTAAATTATTTATTTATTTAACTTATTTTAGTAACTAATTTAAATGTAGATATTTCAATCTTAATGAAAATTGTTTTTATTCAAAAAAAGAATGAATCAGTGAAAAGTAAATCTAAAAAGACGCCTTGTCCGTCCAGTTGGGTTAATTTCAACGACTGATGAAAAACGTGTGATATGAATTATTTTTATATCACCATTATAGTTAGTAATAATGTTGTATAGTATTGTGATCGTATGATTGAGGACGTCCTTGTGTGATTGTGATCGTGTAATAAAAACTTTAAAATTAATATTTTTTTATTATACCTACCAATCCGTAATTTTATCTGTTTCAATAAGTAAGTCTCTATACAAACTACAACTTCACACGGCATCTTCTATAACATAAAGATGTACCTATCTTATAGCACGATACATCTCATTACATTTTTCCATAGAAATCGTCAGGAGACCACACGTGACAGCTATACAGTATATTAAATAATCCATACTAATATTATAAATTTGAAAGTAACTCTGTCTGTCTGTCTGTTACGCTTTCACACTTAAACCACTGGATCGATTTTAATAAAATTTGGCATAAACATAGAAAAGACGTTGAGAAAGGACATAGGCTACTTTTTACTGCGGGAAAATATTTCATTCCTACGGGAAATAAAATTAAACGGAAGAAAGCGTAGCGTAAAGCGTAATGTAGTGCACATTAACTAGATGTCGCTGCACGAAAATACATTGCGTTAACGTATTGAAACACCTATACATGTAATGAAATCGTTGACTTCATCATATTTCTTTTACGTTTGTTTGTTTGTTTGTTTGTAGATTAAACGCGCTAATTTGAAATTTCTGGAACAATAAGTTGGATTGAAAAAATTTTCTTTGTGTGTGATAGCTACCTACATTCATAAGGATTTAGGAAGGTTATAGGCTATCAAGCATTACGTTATTACGTTATATCAAAATTATTCTTGGTTTAGTTAAAATTCGTAAACTAAGTCGGAAGAAAATCGCTATCGAACTGCTGTATCCGCGTGCGCTGGCGTAATGGTTAAGTATACGCAAGTACAATGTACTACAAATATATTGATTTTAAGTAGATCTACAAAAAAGACCGCGACACTATATATCTATCTCTTATAACAACAACACAATAAGGAATTTTGAGTCGAAAAATGGTTGAAAATTAATAGATGAATTTTGAGCAGTAGGATTATTATACGCAGGTGTACGCAGGCATATTAATCCTTACTAACGAAACCTACTTCATCAACACGAATATCTTAGGAAGATAAACTTTTGCTCCTATACCAAGTTATTTGGATGCATAGTTTAAGAAAAACTGTAAAATGAAAATAATTCAACAATAGTAGGTATTTACCGAGGTTGTGCGAGACGCGACTCGCTCCTCACCGCCGAACGAGAACCGAACATTGCCGAGTAGAGCCGAACTGTGAATGCGTTGGCTTTACTATACTTTTTAAGGTTCCATATTCAAAGTTTAAAACGGGACCCTATTACTAAGACACCACTGTCTGTCCCTGCGTTTGTCTGTCTATCTATCTGTCCGTCACCAGGCTGTATCTTATGAACCATGATAGACAGTTCAAATTTTCACAAATGATGTATTTATGTTGCCGTTATAATAAATAACTAAAACTAAAACAGAATAAAATAAATATTTAAGGGTGACCCCCATACAAAAAACGTTTTTTTTTTTGCATTTTTTTCGATCTTAATAATGACAACTGGTAGACGTTTGAAATATCCATAAAATATTTAATTAAATAATCACTTTAAAAATAACGATGCCTTCCACTTTCCTTTCCCAGCTTCACTTTCTGGGTTAGCTGGAAGAAATCTCTGTCGTTAGGGATAAGCTCACCTTTTGTGCATTATTTTAAGTATCGTTTAATTTTTTGTCATTATATAAGTGTACAATAAAGTATTAAATAAATAAATAAATAAATAAATAAATAATTAAAATAAAATAAATATTTAAGGAGGCTCACATACAACAAACGTGATTGTTTGCCATTTTTTTATAGATGATGGTACGGAACCCTCCGTGCGCGAGTTCGACTCGCACTCAGCCGGTTTTTAAGGTACATGAGTGGAAGTATATACCTCTAACTAGAGGTGGGTCGTTTCGCGCTTTTGCCGTATCAAAATAAAACTATTTATCGCCACGCGATGGCGGTTTTTTTATTTAATTTGTAAAACTATCTGTACTGTCTAAAACTATTTATTTTGAAAACTATTGATTACAGAATAGTGGCTTTGGCTAGCTGTTATACCTGTCTCATTTTCGTGCAATACCGTTTTGAGCACTTCCTATCGACGGATCAAGTTGAAATTTCGTGACGAAATTATTTTACGTTAAATATTACGTAATTCTTATGTATTGTATTTATAAATACCTATGTATTGTAGTTATAAATCGTACACATAATATATTTACAATATCTATACATCTTCTATACAAATAAATAAAATTGGAGTATCTGTTTGTAATATTAAAATAACCGGTTTTAACTAAATGTATATGGATGTATACACGGTACACATACTAAAATAACACTTTACGATTTTTGTGTCTGTCCGTCTGACTGTCTGTTTGTTCTGGCTAATCTCTGTAACGGCTGGACCGATTTGGACGGGACATTCACTGGTAAATAGCTGATGTAATGAGTAACTTAGGCTACATTTTTAAAAAAAATCCCTCGCGGACGAAGTCGCGGGCGCAGCTAGTAATAATATAAATATTCACGGAACAAATTACACTTACTGATCTAACCCCAAAGTAAGCAAATTATTTGCTTGTGTTATGGGTGTTAGTCAACGATACTAATTAATAGAAATACATATAATATAAATACTGTAATATATTTGATAAACAACCAAACCCAGAAATACAAACATTTATGCCATTTGTCCAGCAATATTATATTACATTATATGTAGCTGTTACATATTATGTATTTTTAACTTCTTGCTATGTAAGTTACTGATTTTGCTCTAATTTTCGAAAACCGAATTTTCACTAGATCTCCCACATTTTGAAGTCCTAGGAACTTTTTCCGACTATTTTTACGATAACGTCAGTATGTCTGTATGTATGTGTGTAACGTGTCTATGTGTATGTAAACATCTCATAATTTTTGATCGATAGAAACGCGGTTGATGGCATTCGATTGGATTCCACTCAACTTAGACTTCCTGAAAATTTGAACTAATTCGGTCCACATAATTTACAGAAATTATGAAAAATTTTGAAAATCCTTATTTTTAGTTTAGAGTAATTTTTTTTAAAATATAACCTCCGTATTAAGGTATCTACCTACCGATTAAGGACAAAATCTAATCCGCTCATCTCCAAAAATCAAGTTTCAGAGATGACCTGCAGGGTAAACCAACCGGTTTACAGTTTTTTTTTAAAATCCAGATACATAATATGGAATGGAATAATGGTTAAATTCGTCATGTTTCCCGCTGTTTTATTTTCTTTTGCTTTGCACTATGAGTATGAGACGAGCAAAGAACACTACGGTTGGTGTTCGTGCAGCCTTGTAGATTGCCAATTATTATTTACATAGTTCAGCATGAACTTACCATCGTATGGCGTCACATGATCAGGCATTTACTAGGACGTCACACACGATTAATCCAACTGACTGACCAAAAACTGTTTTCGGTAAATTCGAAATTTTCAGATCAGTCATATCTAATACACTAATACTTATATATATATATATATATATATATATATATATATATATATATATATATATATATATATATATGTATATATATATATGTATATATATATATATATATATATATATTAGGGTGTCCCTTATATAGCCGAAAAAATTTTTTTTTCAGATATCGAAACGCATACCTCCTATTTCTTTTTATACTATCTAGACCTACTTAAATACAAAATTTGACTTTCCTACATCAACATTAACCCGTGCCGACAGGGCCCTGAAGATATAAACAAATCTGTTACTAACCCTTTGAGATAGGTATAGCTAAATCTATTGGAATATTTTTTAATACATGATGATATTATAAATTATAGTCGCAAAAATAGTTATTTATTTATTAAATAAACATAAAATAAAATAAAATTATGCAGGGTATTTTCTTTTCAGAGTCACTTTTTTACAATCTGGATAGAGATTTCTGTGCTCTTGCACACAACGTAATAAAAATTGTTTTTGTTCTTCCTTTGCAGTGATCAAACCATGAAAATCTTGCATAAGTTTTACAGCTCTTTCAGCTGTATCATTAACTGCTCTCAAAGAAAGAACTTTTCTTTTTGCTTCCATAAAGGTAGCGTCTTCGTCCCATGTAGAAACGGGTCGCTGGAGGAAGTTTTCATCAATTTTTAATCGCGAAAACATATTTTTGCTCTTGACAGACACAAAGTCACTTAATGATTTTCCTGAAATAAAAAATAAGACAATTTTATTATCAGTTTAGCAAAAACAGCATTAAAAATAAGTAAAAGGTTGCGTCCCTACTTACCACAAAAATAATCAGACAAATCATTCTTAGATGGAATGTATCTCTTCCCAGAATCATACAAACTCTCATTTTGTAAGTTCGCTACTATGTTAGCTTTGGTTTGTTCATCAACTTCACCATCAAAGAGTGATAAAATGGCGATTTCTTCTGACAAGTACCAAAGGTGTTGACTAAACTTACTCAGGGCTGCATTGGCGATAACTTTATCAATAGTTTCATAATTCTTAAGCTCCTTTAAAAATGATAAATCTTGATTTGGTGCCTTTACCGCCAGACTACATTCAAGCCATGGTTTCACATACATAACCGTAATAAATAAACAAACGTCTGCAAGTGCTAGTTTATCCTTGGCGCTAATTTTGAACTGGGATCGCAACAAACATATTTTTAAAGAGTAAATAGCTCTAGCCATCCACCTTGCCTGATGCATTGCTCCAGGAGGTTTGATTTTAAAGTTTCTCTCCTTATCTCCTCCTAAGAAAATAATAGATAATTCAATCAGTTCCCTGTAATCGTCGCGTACAATGGTTTTTAGCAGTTCTTTATTATAAAATATCAACAGTTGTTCAATTCTTGTATTACAAAAATGTTGTGTGACAATATCGGTGTATGTTTCAATAGCAGCAGGATTAATAGTTTTCCAGTTATCTTTAAACTCTTTGAAGAGTGGAATATTAGGGCTGTTTGTAATTTGGGGAATTTTTGTTTCGAATACATATTTTAAAACAAGTTCAAAAACATGATGGCGGCAAGCAAAAAGTATTAATTCCCTGTCTAGTTTTTGTTCCAAAAGTACACAAGCTCCTTTCAATTTCTCTGTATTAGACGCAGTTGTGTCACAGCACATTATTTGTACCTTGTCATCAATATTCCAGTCATAAAGTGCGTCAAACACAGCTTCAGCTTGATCTTGGCCGGAAGAGCTCTCCAGCTTAGGTACAGCCAGAAGTTGTTCCTTTTCTCCAAATGAAATTAGAATTGGAAGGCGTTCTTCTTTAGAACTTCTCACGTTCAGTCCAGGTAATAATTTCCCATCCCAGTGAACGGCACCATTTCAGGAATTTGATTCTGAAAATCATGTTTAATAGATTCAGCTCTATCTTTTCTCATCTGTGTGCGAATGCGGTGAATGGAAGATTTGTTTATCGGAAATTCGTCACAATTAAGATCTAATGCTTCTGTTACAGCCTGAAGTATATAGACAGAATCCCTTATGCTTAGTTGACATCTATCCAAAGCTGCAATTAACTTAGGCGTGATAAAGCATTTCCTTCCTCTTTTTATAGTCGTTCCAGAACATATTGCTTGAGAAGTGGATGGCAAGGGTTCCTCAAAGCTTTCATCAGATCTGGTAGGTTGACAGTCATCTTCTTGCGTTAATATAAAATCTTGTGTAGCAGGAGATGATGACGAACTCTCGAAACTCAATTGTTCATGCCTTTTCTTCTCTTTTTTAATTATTTTCTGTCTTGCCTTTTCTTCTTTCTCGGATAATTTTTTGTCAACACCCGCTAAACATCCAGGACGCCCAGGTTCTCTTTGTCTTTGTAAAAATAACCTATCTTCCTCTATTTTCATTCGATTCAAAGCATCAGCGTGTGCTATATCGAATAAACTATCCAAATTGTTTTGAAACTCTTCCTCACGGCGCTTGTGAACAACTTGTATTTTTTTTGAATTTTTTTGTAACTCCCTCCACGCGTGGTGAAGATCCACTAATTTTTTTACACAGTTTGGTACAGCTCTGGTAGGGATTCTAGCTTTTTCCCAAAATATTATACACTCACGAACGACAAGATTAGCGCTCTCACTAACAGTTAATTTTACTTCGCGAATGTTGAAAAAAAGTACCGATAGAACTTGACGATTAGACGGTAACTTAGCACCCGTTATTTGATAATTGACGTCACCCACTAGAAAAATACTTTTTTTATTGCTTCTTAATTTCAGTGACATTTTAAATATGTATTATATTTCGTGTTGACTTATTGACGTGTTAATCCCGAGAATAACTACAAACAAATGCCTACTACTGCGAGTGCACGCAATTACTCCCACGCAACTTGCATGAACATGTTTAGATGCAAGTCGGCACTGGTTGTCGTTCTCCAAATTAGGTAAAAAATTATTTTCGAGTGTTTTAGAAGTAAATAAACAAAACTAAAGCGTATGCGTTGGAAAATAGAAACTTCGAAAAATAAGGGACACCCTAATATATATATATATATATATATATGTGTGTATATGTATATGTAAGATACTCTATATATATTAGATACTCGCATGACCCCACATACATAAATTCCATTTTGAGTCGAAAGGAATTTATACATTACATACAAGCAAATCTTCTCTTTAGATAATATTAGAATAAAATATCATACAATATACATATAAATAGCAAACACTCATTAGACCTCAACTAGTGTGTAAGTTAGAGAGAACACAAACCAACATATTATTTCAAAGCAATTAGCTTATTACTTGTACCAAACACACCTTTATTTACTATCTACCTACATATTAAAATACGTAATTGTTATTGTGAACGTTGTAAGCAAGTTAAAACTACCTAGTTAATCACATTATAATAAATCTAAATTTAAGTGTTAAGTAAGTATTAGTTATAAATAAATTACTTAAATTTATTAGTTATAATATGTTTATATAAAATTAAATTTGTACTAGATTAGATATAGAAGAGCAATGTTTCTTGGCACAGGTATTTTTACCTAAAAAGAAGCATTGAAAGGAAATTGTTAAAAAATAGTGTTAAAAGGAAATAAATATTTATTATTATTATTATTATTATACTGGGGGCAGCACTTGCGTCTATCGTCACAAAACTTCGTGCAATGACACGATAAATACAGATGTAACAGGCTATTATCGGCCATTTTCGCATACATTCCGGACTGCGTGTACCTTAGCGCACTATAACTTCAGGACGTTAGACGCAAGTGCGGCACCAGCATAAAAATAATTCAAATTCAAAACTTGCTTTTACTAGAACATTATTGCAGTTATCAACGAAATATTACGAACTACCAAAGACCGTAACCCACGTCTCACAACACACACACAATTCGACATTTCAAGTTTATTTTAATCT
This sequence comes from Apodemia mormo, assembly GCA_036924255.1. NCBI lineage: Eukaryota > Metazoa > Arthropoda > Insecta > Lepidoptera > Riodinidae > Apodemia > Apodemia mormo. The sequence continues at coordinate 23,637,391 of JAUPFN010000016.1, forward strand.
TGATTTGTTTTTCTTTTGTTTCCACATTTCTAATATTAAATATACATTTATTGTATTTTTTTTAATTTACAAGCAAATAAGCCCAGATCCAAAAAAGCCCAGAGTAAGTTCGGATAAGGCTGGTAAGTCTGGCAAAAAATTACGTATCTAAACTATCTAGTATGAACTGCAATAAATCAGCTCTTCCAATCTTTCTATCGGCTTTAACTACAATAAATTCAACACTAATTCCAAATGACTTTTAATTATGAGTTGGGAGCGTAGAAATGTAAAAAATAACACTTCACACAGTCCCGAATGAGTAGTTATAAATCCAACTAAGTATTGGAATTGGATACATGCCAACTATTGGAAATTTACCTAATCTGGCTGTGGACGTCCTCATGTTCTAAAATACGGGTGCCTAACTTCATCAAGATACCTGTCAGGCCCAGCATAAGATGCGAGCAAATGCTTATGCCATTTATTATGTTCACTTTGCGGTAGGGTTTAGCGCAAACATTCGACTTATCAGAACTTTATACTTTACTGGTTTGCTCCTGTACGCTAATAAAAGAAACAAAACACAGTTATCATTGCTTACAGTGGTACAAATAGCTACTCGAGAATTACCAGCAGATTTTCTTCGGTTATTGAAGTCATGCAGTAGGATTAAGTACATGATTAAACTAGATACATATGTAAAATCACTAAATCCTAGCGTACATCTTTATTAGACCAATGTCTATATAATAATAATAGAACAATATACAGGCCAGAATGCTGACAAAAAATTAATATATATTACATACAGGAGGCTTTACCAATAACTAGCTGTTGCAGGTGACTTCACGTGACCTAAAAAACATTACGTACTTTATTTTTGATTATTCAGGTAAAAAATACCTAAAGTATGTTAATTACTCCAGAATAATGTTTCTTTGCTTTTTTTTAAATCGGTTAAATAGTCAGTTTATTCAGTATACGTAAGATGTTCTTCGTAATCTTCAAATCCTTTAGTTTACAGGTAGACTTTACCTTCGCCAATAAACAACATTGTAATAAATTGCAATTAGTGTTGGTCCGGGCTCCCTTTGAAGAAAAGACTATCTGTCGTTCCGCCAGGCAGTTTGTAAAAGGCGAACGATTGGCTATGCGAGTCAGCACCATCCTGGCTACTAGGCGGTGCTGACTCGCGTAAGTACTACTACCTTACCTATTACTGCTGCTATAGCGTTAGTGATTGCCACTGTCGTGTTCCGGTTCGGAGGGTAAGGTAGCCGGTAAACTTACGCATGTGGCATTAGAACGTCGCCACAAGGATAGTAATACACCATTAATATCTTTGGTGTCTATAGGCGATGATAGTCTCTTTCCATCAAGAGAACCATTAGCTTGTTCGCTATCTTACAATATATTTAAAAAAATGTGTAAACGGTTGACCCTACGGGCCATCCCTGAAACTTCCAACTAAACTAAAAAAGGTATTTTAAGCTCAAAAGAGTAAAAAATATAAGCATAGATTTTTCAGTTCAAACATTTATTTTGTTAAAAATGACGGTATATTACTATTTGAAAAGCTGTATATTTTGAAAATGATGATGGCATTCAACTCAATTTTTGAGATCTACAATATTGCTTAAGCTAAATAATCGATAGGTATAAAAATTTCGATGCAATGTCAAAAAACATTTTATTTTTAACTAGCTTTTGCCCGTGACTTCATACGCATGTTACAGTAACTTTCGTATTAGGATTTTAGTTCATGCCTGTCTGTTGTTATAAATTACTAAAATTTCATTTACTTAGCTCTTTTCCTAAAGGGCCCTATGATAATTACGATAAGAATATACTACGTTGTGCCATGCTACATGCTATTTTATTTGTAGTAATTGGTAAAATTAAAGTAAGATTAAAATAAATTGTAATCTGCAAAATTTCTACAGGTAAAGCTACAACTCCTCATTATTACTGTCAATCATAGAATCATCATCAGACAATCTGTACCCAGAATGCCGTATACGGTCTGTATCCAATTGAGCACTATGTTATTCCTCAGAGTGAGATTGCCGAATTAGTTTTACTCTTTCGCGTTCCTGTGATTGCTGGATATTGATTGTATCTAACACATCATGGTACCACTCCCAAACAGCCGCATTACGTTTATTCCGCTGTTCCTGTTTCTAATGAACGTAATAGATTGCTGTTCTCTATCAATTCGAATTCGTTCTTCACGCTATACAGAGGTTTGAATTGAACGAAAGGCAGTTGCGCGATTACGCTGAGAGCTAAACCGAGATTCACGCGGAGTGAAGGTCTCAAAGGCAAGGGACTCAGTGTTGCACTCGCAAACGTTTGCTAATCTCATTTCGCGCTCTTCACAACTTTCCAGTGATCGCAGGGTAGCTGTGCGACTACGCTGAGAACCGCTTGGCTCTCAGCATAGTCGCACAGCTACCCTCTAAAATCTTATTTCACGCTGCGTCTATGTTTCAAAGACGTGACTTTCGGTACGGTGCTGGCGATCATTTGTCAATCGAGTTGCACGCTCTTGAGTACTTTCTAGTGACCGCAAGGCAAGTGGCTACTCTGAGAGCTATGTTGAGATTTACGTTGTGTGAAGGTCTCGGAGGCAAGTGATCCAGCGCAGCGTTCGCGATCGCTTATTAACCTTATTTCATACTGCGTGAAAGTTTCAGAGGCGCGAGATATGGTACAGAGCTCGCGATCCCTTGTTCACCGAGACTGGCGGTCGTCATCGGTTTCAAGGGAACAAACTAACCTCATCTCCTTAGCCGAGCTAGAGCATTTCATATAACATTAATGTTTTTCCAACCTAAACATAAACCAAATCGTAAACACAAAAATCGATGTCCGGTTTCACATTTCACCCCCATGTTGGACCGGGGCTACTTTGAAGAATAGGAATAGGTTCAGCCGGTCAACAAAAGTTATGAGATGTTCACACACACACGCGTGCACACGCACATCCATACATTCAACGTAGAGCGACACGAATCGTCAATAACAGGACTATGTGTTTTTTTCTCTCCTATTTATTTTATTACTGTGTTATCTTCTTTTTACTATAGTCATCAATTTGCGTTTTAGCCTTTTCTTATCTATGTGTAATCTTATCCGTGCAATGTATGAATAATTAGAATTTCAATGTAATTTATATATTTGTATTTGTCTTTATACTTTTGCACGATGCCTTCCACTTTCCTTTCCCAGCTTCACTTTCTGGGTTAGCTGGAAGAAATCTCTGTCGTTAGGGATAAGCTCATCTTTTGTGCATTAATTTTTTTTTGTCATTTATGTGTACAATAATGTGTTAAATAAATAAATAAATATTTCTGATCGGCTTGATTCTTTGGCATTGCGTAGAGGTGTGGCTTCGCTCTGCGTCTTCTATCGGATCTATCATGGGAAGTGTTCCGAGGAACTGTTTGGATTAATTCCTGCCGCAGATTTTCACCATCGGGCATCGCGACAAAATTCAAAATTTCATCCTCAATATTTCGATGTCTGGAAATCCATAACTGTGCGATTCTCGAGGCACTTTTTTCCCCGCACTATTCCTCTGTGGAACCAATTCCCGGCAGGGGTTTTTCCAAGTGGATACGACTTAGGGACCTTCAAGAAAAGAGCCTACTTCTCTTAAGGCCGGCAACGCAATTGCAAATCTTTTGATTGTGTGGTTGTCCATAGGCGGCGGTGATCACTTACCATCAGGTGAGCCTCCTGTCCGTTTGCCCCTTTTTCTATAAAAAAAGATGTTTATCGCATAGATCAAATGCGCGATTAGTGAGTGAGGTGACAGCGGCGTTAAGGTGTCTTGGACGATGATGGGAGCTTGTGTGAAGATACCTGTCAGTGTGAGTGGGTTTTCTGTAGACTGTATGCATAAGTGTACCGTCATTCGCCACCATCACTTTCATGTCCAAGAATGCCAAAGATCTTTCTGTAATTCCACTGTAAGCTGCATACTTTTGTGGATGCTATGGAGTTTTTCCAAAATCCTTTCCTTATCCTCGTCTTGTTTCATGATAGAAAATATGTCATCGAGATATTTTCTCCAGACTTTTATTGTCGATCTGAATATAGTGTGGGCCTGATTTTCCCAACGTTCCATCCACAGGTTGGCCACTACTGGTTCAACTGGGCTACCCATGGCCACACCGTCTACCTGTAGAAAAAACTCGCCTCTGTATACAAAGTAACTAGAGTAGATACAGTGTTGAAGTAATTTGGCATATTCCATCGGGATGTTATTTGTACGCAATTTCTCTTTAATATATCGAGACATTTCGCAATGGGGACCCTAGAGAACAATGACTCTACATCAAAATTGACCATAACCTCATCATTCTCCATTTTAGTCTGTCTCAGAAGGTTCACGAATTGGCGGGAATCTTTAACATAAGCTGATGTATGTCCAACCTGTTTTTGAAAAACCGTCGTAATGTGTTTTGCTAAATCATATGTGAGTGCATCAATTTGGCTTACTATTGGTCGGAAGGAACGGTCGGAGAGGAACGTCCTTTTTGTGAAATTTCGGAAGTCCGTATATCTTTGACAGACTGGTATCCTTGGTCTTAACAGAAATTTCACCATATCCTCTGTCAATAAACCCTGGCACTCGTTGATCAATCGATGCGTAAGTGATACCCTCGCTGTTGGATTATACGTTACCCGTTTGTAAGTATTTGTATCCGATAGTATGGATTTAACCTTTTCATCATACTCGCAAACATCTATCACCACCGTCGCGTTTCCCTTATCGGCACCTAAGACAAGTATACTCTTGTCTTCCAGCAGATTTTTAAGTGCACTCCGTTCACTTGAAGTAAAATTACTAGGTGGGGGTGATGCGTGACGTAAAATCACAGACACGTCTTGTCTCTCAGCTACTACATCACATGATGGTATACGGTTTTTCGATATGGTTTCTTCCACACTAGCCATCACACTCTCACATGGTATACGCGATGGCGAGCGGACAAAATTCAAACCCTTATTCAGTACAGGAGATAACTCTTTGGATGATAAATTAATAACAGTTTGTTTAATCGAGTTGTGATCGAGATCTTCGTTCCGTAGTAAGGTTTTAACTGTTGTTTCCTTAACCTTAACTGTTAGTAAGGTTTCGTACTTACGGTTGTGATTCAAAGCACTCAATTCTGCCAACCTTTGCTGTTGTGCATAATATGTAATTCGATCAGATTGGTTGAAACTCTCGTACGACAATGCTGAACTGCACCAAAGGTGTGATTTGTATAAGTCACACTGATATTTTGAATAAACTTTCAATAAAAACCATTTTTACCTCATTAAGGAAAATTGATCAAAATTTACGTTCCGCAAAAGATAGTTTCCCCTTAGAACACCCAGATGTATATTTAATAGGTTGTAGCTGTGGGAGTTCATACATCATTCAGACAAAAAGAACCATATCATGTCGGGTCAAGGGGCATATCAAAGTAGTCAAAAATAACGATGTCAATAAGTCAGCAATTGCTGAACATTTACAGGAGTCGAGCCCCAATCACTGAATTGAATTGCATAGTAGTAGTGGGCGTTAAATGTTATAACTGTTTAATCAACATGTTAAAACTCATTTAACATTAAACACTGTTAGACGTTAAAGATTAAAAGTGTTATAACATTTTGTTAAATCTAAAATTTGCTACCTACGTCACTAACGCAAATTCCGTAAACTTATCAACTTTCATCATTCAAGTTTAAAAACAATCCGATAGATGGCTGCACTGGGCATGTCACGTGACACATCGACCGATCGTAGTTTGTTATATTGAGCTAATGCTTCATATTTCAATTTGACGCTTGACATTCAAACGATAAAGTCTATTTTTGTCTGAGATAAAAAAATAACATTTAAGCTAGTGCATCAAATTTCAATTTGACCCTTGACAACCAAATGATAGTCTATTTTTGACGTTGTGGAAAAATAACATTTAATTATTAGAGAAAATAAATGTAAATGTTGTTTATGTTGTTATATTATTAGTTACGTTGTTTATGTTTAATGTTCGGCTGTTGTGTTAATATTATTTAGTATTTACTCGTTCGTGACTCATGTCATCGCGCGCTCGGCTCGATGTTATGAAATTGAAATTGCGATAATTAATACGTTTGCTTGTTTTTTTGTTTTATTTCTTCTTATTTTGAGATTTTATTTTTGGGTTTCGTTAGTAGGTAGTTGGTAAGGGTAACTGATTTCTTTATTCCTGTTGTAAAACCAGTGTTAATAGGAAAAACAATTGTATATGTTAGCGTGGGCGTACCCAGGTTCTGGGCTGGGGGTGAAGGGGGGCAACCGTAAAATTGTAAGACTATATTTTTATCTATAACAGTAGGTAGATAGTTAGTAGGGAGGTAAACAAATTCCAAGGGGGGCACTGAACGGATTTTTACTAAATTTTGTATAGTAGGTAATATCTAATTACCTGGGTTAACATTTAGGATACTTTTTACTGCGGGAAAATCTTTCGTTCCCACAGAAAAATACAATTAGTGTTAGTTCAGCAAGTTCTTAAAATCCTAATTCGAAAGTCACTACAACGTGCGTACGAAGTCGCGGGCAACAGCTAGGAACTACAGTTTAAAACTTTAAACAGTTTAATACTTGAGTCATCAGTCAAAATGGCTAAGTGTGCTGGACGTAGACGGAGTAGGTATGGTTGCTATTTGAGATTACATTGAAAAAAGTGATAATAGTAACAAAAGTGTAATGTGCAAGTTTTGTCAAAAAAAAAATCGTATAGTCGCACTATACTTTGCTACCAATTAAAAAACTCATCTTATGTTGAAATATATCGCAGCATACACCAATTTGACTTTACCTGTAAATACGCATGAAATATTTGGTTGATAGGGTTGCATATTTTATAAAACACTCAAATTATTAACCAAATCTGTACTTATTAACTTAGTATTCATTTTAACGGGCCTTATTTCCTTATTGTTGTTAAAATTATCCATCTTGTGTTTAGTTGAAAGTGTTATAACAATTGACGTTTAACATAACATGTTATTCTTTTTTAACATTAACGTTTAACACATTAACAAAAAATAACATTTAATCCCACTACTACTGCATAGGCCACGCGTATTATCGACAGAACGTCATTACATTCCGCGGCGAGTCTAAAAAGCCATTGAAATCAAAAAACAACCGAATTTTTTCCGGGAAGACGGGTTTAAATTGTCCGGATCATGGAATCCAGTGATCAGTGCAATAAAAAACAAAAGACAATCAATGTGCCCTAATAAACGTAGTGATGTGGTTAGTGTGTATTGTCGAGGTGACTTTCGCGCGAGTTCCAACAGTACGAGCAAACGAATTATAAAAAAAGAGGGTAGACCGGATTGTCTGCTCATAGTAGTTCAACTACCCGCAATACTTCAGTTCCTCCATGATCGTGGTGCTTGCAACAGCGCCGAAATATCGGAAAAATTATTCATCAACAAATTGCGCTAATCGTCAACTACCGGTCTATTATATCATGATTCATGGGAAATGTGAGTTGAGGAGTGATTCCTGCCGTCGAATTTCATCATCAGTTATCGTGTCTAAACTTTAAAATATACCTTCACCACCTCGATGCCATGGGTTGTTTCCGAACGATACGACTAGCAAGCTTCAAGAGAAACTTACTCATTCTTAAAAAGTCGGCAACGCAACTGCACGATCGCTTTGCATATGTCCAGTCTATGGGCGGTGGTCTTCACTTACCATCAGCCTCCTACACCTTTGCCCACTCTCTATACAAAAAAGCGAAATAGAAAATGATTTTATTCAATTAATATGTTCATAGATTATATTAGTTTTCTGATAAAAGCAATAACGAATTGGATAAGTGCCCGGTAGGCGATAGGCTTGCCACCTATCACATAGTGGGACTGCGTATATTCGGCTAATCGTGGGTGCACTGCTTGTACCTACCTCTTCGGGGATACGGACTTGAAGATACTTTTTAGATATACATAGTCATAAATTTTATAGCATTTGTTAAATTTTACATAAATCGACATTTCATGAAGTTTCACCAAAAACTAACGAAAAAAACTTATATTGTTATTCTAATGATAAATCATACACACGTGCAATGCATTAAATATTAAAAGATGATGATGATACAAGATGCCGTTACATTTGCGATACTTTGGAAGAACAGAATTACTAGAGCGCATTAATACATGTGTAAGTAATCATCTCTGTCACTAAACCTTGACATTCAAGATATTGCACGACAGTTGACATGACGTTGGGAAACCTACTCGCTCCAACGGAAACATCTCCGGCACAAATAGCTAATAGGTAAGTACCTAGGTAAAATAAAACCGTAGGTACAGTAACAACTCATCATTTTACACTACCCACATTATTCTTAATAATTGTAATTAGTATAATAAAACAGTTCGCATATAGCCATCAATAGCGCTACGCATCCTCACACAATTAATCATAACTTATCAATTGTATCATCAATATTTAATCAATATATTATAATCAATATAATTTATCAATATAATAGTGTACTAATTAGCAAGAACCCGTACAAATGTACACCTAAATAACGTACGCAGTAAAATTTGAAAATAATAACATAAATTCATAATAAGAAATACTATGTACTTAAACGATTATGTTATTTTAAAAAGCAACTAAGTAAGTTGTTAAAATTAAGTAAAAGTATGTATCTCCATTTAGCATTGAAATAAAAAGAAAAACATAACAGTCGAGAGATTTTAATTCAAATTATTTATATTAAAAAAAAACTTAATTAAATACCTATCGATATTGGCTTAAACTTTAATTTTTTTCAGAACTACGTTACGTTTATTTTCAGAACTACGTTACAATAGAAAAAACGTAATTTTGCTTTTTTCTCGCAAGTTAACATTACCAGAGTAAGTTGAGACAGCTCTATATGCACCTTAATTAATTGGACAAAAGTATGAAAACGAATGTCAATTTTTATATTTTGGTAGAAATACATTGAAAGTCAAAACACGATACAATCAGGCCAAACAAGACGAAAATTTCAAAAACTAGACGAAAACCCGGCTTCGCTCGGAAGTCTTATAATACGCAATCTTATATACTAACTCAAATAGTAGACATTAAAAAGTAGCAGCACTGTAGTGACCATAGACTAATATTGTAAGTATATATAATAGATGACCGACTTTAGTACTTTTCCTGAACCCTTGACTAAAACGCCACCAACGGCAATTTACATCAAACTATCTTCATTACATAAAAGCTCTTTGGTACCTACTTACCCCTCTATTTTTTTTAATTAAAATTAATAAAACATGTTAAACTATCCAAATTATGATGTTTAAAATGTTTCAATTATTTCATAATTTGAAATGAAACAACTTAGTCATCCAAAATGTTTATATTTGTTTACTACAGTTTGTTTTTAATGAATTTTATACTTTTTGACGTCGGCACTATCACTTTCACTTATACTTGTAGTTCATCTTTCGACTTCTACGAACGATGAAATCTTTTCGACTTTGATGTGTGATAAAAAACAATTGACAAATCGTTTCCCACCAATTGTTTTTTTTATAACAAAGAAGGTTGCAACGTTTTAAAAATATAACATTCGAAATTCAAATAGTTCCGATTAGCTAGAAGTGCAAAACTTTTAGTGTGCCCTATGTACGTCTTAAGTTGATTTGAAATTGAACAAAAAAATTACCGACCGTCATAATCATGTTGACGTTGTTTCAAAATTAAAGCTGTCGGGTGGCAGCATTGCTGTATTGTCATAATCTTACTTATATATAAAATTCTCGTGTCACAATGTTCGTCCCGTACTCTTCCGAAACGGGTTGACCGATTTTGATGAAATTTCATATGCATATTCAGTAGGTCTGAGAATCGACTACTATCTATTTTTTACACCCCTAAGTGATAAGGGTTGTTCACCCCTTAAAATGTTTTTTTTAATCTATGGACAATTTTTACACGCTTTTTATTGTGTAGTGAAAAACACATACAACTCTGAATTTTTACCCTTCTATCACCAACCCTTATTTTTTAATTAAATAATTTATATGGCAAACAACGTTTGCTGGGTCAGCTAGTATATGTATATAATTTTAGTTTTAATAACTTATAAAAACAAAAGTAGTAATATTTTTTTTAGTTGTTGATGCCGGTAGAGCAACTACTAACGCCATCTTATTACAGTACCCGGCGATAAATATTGCACATCGACCTTTGGAAAGAGACAATCGGCTAATTTCGGCTTCGTAGAGCGTTATCTCTGTCGCACAAAATACAAACAGTCCGGTACCTATTAGGAGCTGTTAAAACAAGTATGATTTGCTTCTTTTGATATTTTTATTCTTTGTATAAAATACACTAATTTTTCTATAAGTGATGGCTTTAGGTTGGGGTAAAATAAAATAAAAAAACATTTTTACATTATGTTTACGTATTTAATTATTTTGGAACATTACAGCTTTAGTGTACATAATAAACACCATTATACCTATTGCTAAAATGAGACATTGCAATAAAAATAATAATAATTCTAATTCTCAATTACTTCCATTTCACTATCTGTGCTCTCAAAGAGGTCAATATCACTGTCACTATCAGCCGTATTTATTACTAATCTATCAGTGTAATTGTCTAAACTGTGTTGAATGCTTCTATATTCATTCTCACATTTGATTGCATGATCGCAAACCTTTTTCCACTCTTCAGCGCCGATCATGTTTACTTTTTCAGTCAATAATGTTTTTACTGTAGTTAAGTTCATACCCACATTTCTAGAGGCTACATAGCCTTTCAGTTGAGACCATATATTTTCAATTGGATTAAAATCCGGATGATATGGTGGCAATCGCAACACAGTGTGCCCATGTTCGGCAAGTATTTTGTCCACAGAAAACTCTGTATACCTCTCCTTGTGCTGACATATAATAGCGTAAATCTGGGTTTTTGTTAATTTTGGATCAACTGGAATTTCATGTCTGTTTAACCAGTTGATCATTTCCCGTTTAATGGTGTTTGAGTTGGGGGGTCTCTCAACATACTTGTTGTGATAGGGTGCGTTGTCGATAACTAGAACAGAATCACTGGGTATATTTGGGATTAATTGGTTAACCAGCCATTTCTCATAGTTATCGTTATTCATTTCATTGTGATAGTCACCTGTAGTGTCCGTGGATTTATACGTTAAAAAAGCACCGGGTACAAAGCCTTTTTCATTTCCCGCATGAACTATTATCAAACGTTGACCTTTTGAAATTGGCTTTTTTACTCCTTTTTTCTTATCGTCACTCCAAGATTTCCCTTTAGTGTGGGATGCATGTATATATGACTCATCCATGTAGACGATATTTTTTCCTGTTTCGCGAAATTTGCGTATTTTATCAAGGTATTCCATTCGTTTGAGACTAACGTCTAACTAACGTTTGAGACCCCCCAACTCAAACACCATTAAACGGGAAATGATCAACTGGTTAAACAGACATGAAATTCCAGTTGATCCAAAATTAACAAAAACCCAGATTTACGCTATTATATGTCAGCACAAGGAGAGGTATACAGAGTTTTCTGTGGACAAAATACTTGCCGAACATGGGCACACTGTGTTGCGATTGCCACCATATCATCCGGATTTTAATCCAATTGAAAATATATGGTCTCAACTGAAAGGCTATGTAGCCTCTAGAAATGTGGGTATGAACTTAACTACAGTAAAAACATTATTGACTGAAAAAGTAAACATGATCGGCGCTGAAGAGTGGAAAAAGGTTTGCGATCATGCAATCAAATGTGAGAATGAATATAGAAGCATTCAACACAGTTTAGACAATTACACTGATAGATTAGTAATAAATACGGCTGATAGTGACAGTGATATTGACCTCTTTGAGAGCACAGATAGTGAAATGGAAGTAATTGAGAATTAGAATTATTATTATTTTTATTGCAATGTCTCATTTTAGCAATAGGTATAATGGTGTTTATTATGTACACTAAAGCTGTAATGTTCCAAAATAATTAAATACGTAAACATAATGTAAAAATGTTTTTTTATTTTATTTTACCCCAACCTAAAGCCATCATTTATAGAAAAATTAGTGTATTTTATACAAAGAATAAAAATAACAAAAGAAGCAAATCATACTTGTTTTAACAGCTCCTAATAGGTACCGGACTGTTTGTATTTTGTGCGACAGAGATAACGCTCTACGAAGCCGAAATTAGCCGATTGTCTCTTTCCAAAGGTCGATGTGCAATATTTATCGCCGGGTACTGTATAAAAGTAACGAGATAAAATGCTAAAATTAAACGAGTTAAAATGCTACTTTGGCGTGGTAGATTTAAGTAATTCATTTTTATTCACTCCATTTTAATACAATATTAATCTTTTAATACACTTGTACTTTTTAACTTCCCGCTATGTATGTAGACAAAGAAGTTACTCCCACTCAACTTATACTTCCTGAAAATTTGAATCAAATGGGCCGAAGGGATTTTGATAAAATTTTGAAAAAACCCAAGTAAAAATTTTGCCGAAACAGATTTTTTTTATATAACTTCCAGATTAATGTACCGACTGAGTACAAAAACTAATCAGCTATATTCTTAAAAAAAATTACGTCTAATGCATAAATTGCATCAAATCGGTTTATCTGTTTGGAAGTAATCGTTGACGAAAATTTTAAAAAAAGTCTTTTTTCAACATAACTTCGAAATATTTAAACCAATCATTTTTTAGTATTCTACAATATTTTAGTACTAAAAAAATTACGTCGAATGCCGTTTTAAAAATCAAAATCGAATCTTATTTTCAAAAGTTACAGCTTTTCAAATATTAAAATTACGTTGTTTTTAGCAAATTTAATGCTTTTGAAATAACTTTCAGGCTAATATACCGATTGACTTCAAAATCTCATCAGCTTTTCTCCTTTAAAAACTGCGTCAAGTACCGTTAATTGGATAAAAATCGGTCATTTTGTTTGGTATCTATCAATGAAAAAAAATGTTTTTTGACATTGCTTGGAAATTTTTGAACCTACCGATTATTTAGCTAAAGCAATAGTTAAATTGAGTTGAATGCCTTTTAAATTTGACCATTTGAAATTTGATCAATTTGATCATCGTTTTCAAAATATACAGTTTTTCAAAAATCAATATACTGCCATTTTTATCAAAATAGACTGCATGTATGATTGTTTCGTTGGTTTATTCGTAAGTGTTTTCTTGCTGATTTTTGTGACTTAGCAATTGAGACATTTCAATATTTCTAAGAAATGAAAAAATCTATGCTTATAGTTTTTTACTCTTTTAAGCTTAAGCGGGAAGTTTCAGGGATGGCCTGCAAAGTCAACCGTTTACAGATTTTTCACAATATGATTATTGTGAAACAGTACAAGTGTATTATTTGATTAATATTGTATCGAGATCAATTTTCAACCTTAGCCCGAGGGTAAAAAGCCAAAAAGAAGTATATTCATGCCCGTATCCCCGAAAAGGTAGGCAGAGGTACAACGTGTGCATCTGCGATTAGCCGAAGAGATACGTCTTAGTCCCACAACGTGATAGGTGGCCAGCCTATCACCAACCGGCACTTTTCTAATCCCGGGCAACGTTGTTTTTATTAGAAAATTGAAAAAACACGTTTTTGATTTGTCTGACTTGGGAATCGAACCTCGAGGGTTTCTCTGAGAGAAAAATTCGAAAAATTTATTCGCCGAGTTTCTACCGTCAATTCTACGTGCCTGCGGTAAGTCCAATATTAATCCTAAAAATGTTGAAGGTTAATTAAATAAAACATTTTTTTATTTCGAAAATCGATGTGAGACCAGGAACTTCTCGAATTTAGAAAAAATAACTATTTATTTTAGCAAAATGTTAAAAATGTGTTTTTCTTTTTAATACTCATTTTTCCTTGAAAACTTTTTTGCAAGAAAGCTACCATAAATAAAAAAAATGATTTCTATCAATATTAGGCTTTAAGAGCGAAGTGGTGGCGCGAGATGGATCTTGAGTTGCTACATATTATAGGTAAACCATACTATATTGTAGGTAAACCAGAAAATATGATGTAAAATTTTAGTAGATAACCTTTATATTTGTTGTGCGTAGATAACATTGATTATAATAAAAATCATGTTTTTAATAAATCAAGAAAATTTTAAAGAATTTTTCTTGTAAGTACTAAAATAATTTAGTCCTAGAAACATGTTTTTTATTTTGGTTTATTTTCCTGCGCCCTTCTAGACCAAAGCCTAGCGACACCTTTGATGGGAATATAATGTTTGGGTAAAAATACGCTGGTTTTTTTAGGTTAGATAATTATAAATAAAGTCCATACATTAAAAGATGTAATTCTCATAAAATACTTTCCTAACAATATTACTAGGTAGTATAACTTTGCGAGCCCTTACAAAGTTCTGCTTTTTGCTAGTAATAATAATAGCACAGTAAAAATAAAGGTGAAGATCGCTTCCACGATTAGATAACTCTTCGTATACATAACCAAATATACTTTATGTTTAGAAAATACACAATACAAACAATAATTTACTTACCACCTACCTACCTGATTATTTTCTAGCAGTCCGTACGGCCGCGCTGCCAGATAGTTTTTGATGATTAACATTATATAAAAAAATACCTATCGGCGCGCGCTTCTGATCACGCAAAAATCCATTGTACAATGTGTTAAAAGAAGTAAGGCATCTTATACATTTTACATAATATAGATTATAGAGAAATAAATAATTGATAAATGATTCACATAGTATTTATAAAGGTTGGTGAGGTCCGCGCCCCAAACCGAAACTCCTTTTCATAATATTTAACAACTGTATCGCCTCTGTGGTCTAGTGGTCCAGCGTTGGAGTTGACCACATGAGGTCCTGGGTTCGATTCCCGGGTCGGGCATTTTAAAAAAATGTGTTTTTTCAGTTTTCTGAGAAACACAAAGTTGCCCGGGATCAGAAAGTGCCAGGTTGGCGACAGGCTTGCCACCTATCACATTTGTGGGACCAAGTATCTTTGGCTAATCGTGGGTTCATTTGTTGTACCTCTGCCTACCCCTTTGGGGATAGGGGCGTGAAGATACTTTTTTTCTAACTGTATAGCTAATAACTTATAGACCGTGGTCTCACGAATAAACTTTTTTTGATTAATAACAAGCTAAATTTTTGTGAACAGCTTCGTTTTGACAAGACGACCGTAACATTAAATAAATATAAATAATAAATACTAAATATTCACGGGACAAATTACACTTACTGATCTAACCCCAAAGTAAGCAAATATTTGCTTGTGTTATGGGTGTTAGTCAAAGATACTAATACATAGAAATACATATATAAATACCAGAATATATATAATAAACACCCAAACCCGGAAATACAAACATTTATGTTCATCACACAAATGCTTGTCCCCGTCGGGGATCGAACCCGAGCCCCGTTGATTGCGTAGTCAGGATCATTGCGTAGGAGGATCACTAACCACTCGACCAACGGGGCGATCAAACAAAAACATTGTCCTACACGTAAAGTGGAAAGTTTTCTTAGTCCGACACTCTAAAGTTTTTTTAATCTATCTTTATTAGTTACCCGATTCAGGAATTTTCGAAGATAGAAAAGATGGTTGTCTCGTCATAACGAAACTGTTTACAAAAAAAACAGGTCGTCATTAATAAAAAAAAATTGTTTGTGGGACCACGGTCTAGTATACACTACAGTGGTGAAGAATCCATATAATCCGATTCCTATCGGCTTCCCTTTAAAAAGTATTATTTACTAGCTGTTGCCAGCGACTTCGTCCGCGCGGAGTTCGTTTACTCCACACCGCCCCTCCGCCGTAGGTGATAGCGTGATAATATATAGCCTATATGTTGATCCGACCTATTAGTAATATTCATACAAAATTTGAAGTAAATCTATGCAGTATTTTTTGAGTTTACCCCGGACATACATACAGACAAACAGACAAACAGATAAACAGACAAACAGACAAAAATTCTAAAAACTATATTTTTGGCTTCGATATCGATTGTAGATCACGCCCAAGTATTCTTTTAAAAAAATATTCAATGTACAGTTTTTACTTTCCTACGATTTCATTATATGTACCTATAGATTATCAACGCTAAAATTCATTATTAGCATTGGTCAACTCTGTCCTAACTTTATTTCATACTAACTACACCCTGCAGCCCGCCACATTTTAGAATTGGCCCGCCACATTTTAAATCATCTACGTGTGTTTGGCACACAGGTAGATAATAATCTTCAATTTCATTCAAACCGTTCAGAAGTTTTGGCGTAATTGAGTAACACATCTATCCAGCCATCCAAAAATCCAAACTTTCCTATTTGTCAGGGCGAGCGAAGCGAGCCCTACACTAGGCCACTTTCTATGCACTTTTGTGGTAAATATCTTGTGGTAAATTATCACTGAAAAAATATCGCATTTTTAGGTTTGAGCTTCGACGTGGTAGTTTATATTCATGTCTAGATTTGTTATCTACCATAAAAATACCATTTTTAACTTTTTCAGAAAACCGCTTGTAATTATTACTATCTGAAATAGTCCTGGTGTTGATTTTAATTGTACGACGCGGGGTCTTTGCTGAGTGAATCTTCTTTGGTATAAGACGCAGTTTGGCCATCACTAGAGAGTGGTCAGTGTCGCATACAGCGCTGTGATAGGTTCTAGAGTTAAGAACGTCACATAGATCTCGCCTTCGGTAAATAATGAAGTCAAGTTGGTGCCAGTGTCCGGACCGTGGATTTTTCCAAGTTACTTTGTGGAAGAGTCTATTACGGAAAAATGTATTAGTAATTGAAAGAGATTGTGAGGCACAGAGCTCCAGGAGACGTTGCCCATTCTCATTTATGCTTCCTATGCCATGCCATGCAATGGTCCGATGCAATTTGGCCAGCTGTCAGTACTGCATCCGATCCTCGCATTAAAGTCGCCAAGTAAAATGAGTCTGTCTGAACTTCTAACATTTCTTAGGCACTCATGCAAGGAGTCATAAAAGTTTTCAGATACACATATTGGAGACTGTACGGCTAAGTAGCGAGTTATGGATAGCAAAACCAACTCCATGCTTACGCTTCTCTCCGATATCTCAACCCTTCCAAAAGGTGTAGTTCTTCTCGCGTAGGCTGCCCTCTCCGCAAATACGAATTTCCTCAAGAGCAGCAACATGTATCCGGAGACGTAAGAGTTCCCTGTCAATGACTGCTGTTTTTCTAACTACGGGGATTTCACTTGATTGCGCTTCAGAACCAGATAACATGGTTTGCGCGTTCCAAGTGGCCAACCGTGCGATCCAAAGTTTCGTTTTACTGGTGTTTCTTTTGTTGTTGCTAGGTGTCATGGTAACCCATCAATATTACACACGTTATGAAGCGTTTGTTGCTTCACACACCTATAGAAGCATAAGATGGGGGACGGACGAGTACTGTACTAGCTGGGGGCTGCCCGGCTTGAGGCGGGCGATAACTGGTCAATTAACCACAAAGGAATATCCCACCGTCAAAAGTCACCCCTAGCGCCCGGTCCATAAGTGCGGACTTATCACTGGTAACTGCAACTTTCCGTGTTGTTTTCTGCACCTAGACTAGCACAGGTGGTGTCCTCTTCACAGGCACTGTGACGCCTGGGACAAAAAAAATCTGAAGTCACGAGCTTCCACAGGAGCGACAGGTCGCTACGTGTGGAGCCAACTAGGTTGTAGGAGTTGCCGACTTGTTCAGGTTAAACCTTAATGTCGCCTCCGGTACTCCGGATCCGTTGCCTTATCCGCCAGATTACGCCGTACCTACTAGTGTGAGGCGCCCACCCCCGCGACTAGGACGCGCCTAACAGGTATTGCCTTAGTGAAAGACAGAGAAGGTGACTCTGACTCCCCTAGGGCCGGGTAAATGGCCTTGTATATGTATCCGAGACCAAGAGCCCTCACATATTAATATATAGATAATATCATAGCATAGCAAACAAGCAAAATAATGGCTTTCCCGATGGAATCAGATTCATCCGTGTAGCGGGAGAAGGAGAATAGTTTATAAATATTTATAAGGTACCATGGTATTTCGAGTAAGTGATAGATGGATACAATGCAATTTAGATGGACACAATGCAATTATTGTTCAAGTGGGCAGGACACGCAGTTTATAAATTTTGTAAGTCATGAGTAGGATATAAATAAAAAAAATTAAGCCACCAGCTACCAACATGACTACAAAGTAGAGTTCTGCAACGTTACGCCCGGGTTCGATACCACCCTCTTACTTGTTTCTACCGCAATAGAGTCAATGCTTGTAAAAAGGTAGTCAGTGAACTTATACAAGTGGCAATACCACCCCGCTATACGGTGTACGAACAGCAACGCACCATTAACATCTAGGTGTCTATATACGATAGTTGTCTGTTTTCATTAGGAGAGCTATCTGCTCATTTACTTATTCTATGGTATAAAAATGAGACATAAAAATTGAATACACAATGTATTAATGCCCAAAATGTAATGTAGACAAACAAGTAAAGTTTTGCAATGCCTCGTCCAAGTTTTGTATCGCCGCCACACATATTCTCGGCCCAGTAACATTGGTGATTGTTGCTGTCACAATCCCGTCCTGATAGTAAGGAAACACATGCATAAATTTATAGGTAAACTTATGCATATGGCATTACTTTCCCGGTACACAAATAGTTAAATAGTAACGCACAATTAGTATGATAAGTTGCGATGATTATTTTTATGATAGAAAAACTTCAGTATAGTAGTACAAACAATTGCCAATTAAAACAAAATTGGTATGAAGCATTCAGTTTTCATATATTTCATGTATACTATAAGTATTTAAAACGGAAATTTTTCTTTTTATTCTTTAGTAATAACCACGCTCGGAAAACCGAGGTAAAAAGAATAATAAAGTAAGTAAAAACCCATTAGTACTTTCGAATTTTTAAAAAATTCATAGTCAGTGTTTTGTTCTTAAATCCATCAATAAGCACTGAATTTTTTTTAAATTGTCATAGTAGGTCTATTCCAAGTGAACTGGTAAAATGAAACAGGGAATCACGTAAAAATAATAGACACATATAACAGAAATACACCATCAAACATTATGCTACTATACATATATACGACGACGACGACGATTAACGTTTAACTAGTATATCAACGGTGAATTTGTCTCCTGTAGGATAAGTAAAAGTGATAAAAAATATGGTAGCGCTTTAAATTTGCGCCATTCAAATGTTACCGAACATATGAATAAGCATCCATCAGATTATATCAAATTTATATCTATTGAATTTCATACCAGATAAAGAAATGCGTTTTGGTAAGTAGGTACGTAAGTAATAAAAAATAAAAAAGACAATAACATTTTCAATAATTAAATAAATCGTGTTTATGTTTCAGGTACGCCGAATATTCGCCACCAACACACGAACAAACACTATATTATCCTTATTATGAATCAGCACCGCCAACTCACGTACACGTTGCCACTTCTAAACAGTAAGCATATTATTTCACATAAAACATTTTTAAATAACATAAAAGAATTGAAAACACCCAGTCATTACGTATTTGAGGAGATCTGGACATTCGAAAAATTCCAGCGGAATATCATTAATTTGCCATTTTCCGAAAAATATGTCGTTAGAGCACAAGACTGCTCAGCGAATACGATTCGCGAAAATCATGTATTTTCCAAAAAGGCATCTAAAACATATATTCTAATGTTACACATACATATAACCAAAACAATTATGAGAAAATGCATATAAACAAATATTTACACTACGTTTGCATTATACTTCTCACACAATTCAACCTAGTATTTTCTTTTACGCTCTAGTGACTAGATATAGACCAGGAGAACCATCTTATGTGTGGTAAATAGAGTGGAGATTCAAACTGAGCGTCCGGCTATAATCATCAAAACACCATAACTATTATACATAGAGTAGACGATCCAAGCAAAAAATCCTCCCGTCGACAGAGAGACAGAGAATGAATTTGGTACTCGTTTTTTTTAAAGACGCATGCGCAGAAAAGAAACAATAAATAGCATTACAACTTCGCGCGTCATTTGCAGAAGAAGCTAATCAGTTACGATTACATATGAGGACGCGTCTAATTTCTATCTTTAATAAAAAAAAATCGTAAGCCAATTGTATGTTCTTTTTCTTTCTATCAACGGGGCATTTTTATTTACATACGTGCTTAAGGATCGTCTGCTATCTATACGATATATCTGTATGAAAAAAAATGGCCGGTTTAACGTTTATGTGTACTTATGGACAGTTTGCCGTGAATCACTAGTAGATACTACACAGAATCCTAGAGTTCTGCAATGTCTTGCCCGGGTTTACCACCACCAGTACCACCGCCTTACCTATTCCTACCTCAATAGCGTCAGTGCTTGTCACTGTTGTATTCCGGTTTGAAGGGTAAGGCAGCCGGTAAGCTTATGCATGTGGTACTAGTCCTCGCCACAAGATAGCAACGCACCATTAACATCTTTGGTGTCTATAGGCGATTGTTGACTCTTTCATCAGGAGACTCATCTACTTGTTTGCTATCTTATGATATAAAAAAAATCTATAAACGGTTGACCCTGTGGGCCATCCCTGAAAGTTCCCGCCAAATTAAGGTATTTTAAGCTCAAAAGAATTAGTATATTCTATACTTTACACTTTCCATCGTCGGCACTTGGTGAAATTCCATTCTTATCAAAGTATCTTCACGCCCATATACCCGAAAGGGTAGGCAGAGGTACAACAAGTGCATCCACGATTAACCGAAGATACTTGGTCCCACAAATGTGATAGGTGGCAAGCCTATCTTCAACCGGGCACTTTCCAATCCCGGGCAACTTTTTGTTTCTCAGAAAACTGAAAAAACACTTTTTTTAATGCGCCCGACCCGAATCGTACCCGGGACCTCATGTGGCCAACGCCAACGCTGGACCACTAGACCACAGAGGCGACTTGTTATTAGACACTTTTATAATTGCACTTGTACATAAATTTCACTTTTACACATATATTTTTAATATATTAATCGACCGGTTTCACTTTTAAAGCATCTTCAACATGATACTTAACTGATTATTATGATTACAAAAGAATAAAAACTACAAGCAGATTTTTTCAGTTCAAACATCTATTTTGTTAAAATGGCAGTAAGTATATTGATTTTTGAAAAGCTGTATATTTTGGTAATGATGATCGATTTTGATCTTACGAATGGCATTCAACTTAATTTTTAAGATCTAAAATATTGCATTAGCTAAATAACCGATAGATTAAAAATTTCGAAGAATGTCAAAACATTTTTTTTCAAAAATTTTGTTATTGATCAATAACAAACGAATTGACCGATTCAATTAACAGTAATTGACGCAGTTTTTAAAGGAGAACAGCTAATAAGATTTTTAAGTCAATCGGTGTATTAGCCTGAAAGTTATTTCAAAAAAGTATGTAAGTTTGCTAATAACAACGTAATTTTAATATTTGAAAGCTATAAGTTTTGAGAATTAGATTCGATTTTGATTTTTTAGTTTTTTTAGTACTAAAATATCGTAGAATACCAAAAAATGTTGAAAAATTTCGAAGCTATGTCGTAAAAAACACTTTTTTCAAAATTTTTCTCAAACGGATCTCAACGATTTCTCTCAAACGGATAAACCGATTTTGCAATTTATACATTAGACGTAGTTTTTTGAGGAATAGAGCTGATTAGTTTTTGTACTAAATCGGTACAGTAAGGGGCCATCCATAAATTACGTCACATGTTAAGGGGGCGGGAGGGGGTCGACAAAGTATGACATTGTGTGACAAGTGGTAGGGAGGGGTCCCAAATTTTGTGACATCACATTTTTTCAAAATATAATATTTTGTATTTAAATATTACAACACTAAATTTAAAAACCTACCTGTACAAATAAAAAAATAATCGAATGAGATCATTATTCCAATGTAAAAGTGTAAAATATGTACGTCATACTACGTAGGGGGGGGGTCTCACAAATGTGACCAGCTGTGACAAGGAGGGGTTAAAAAAATAATGTTTAGATAATTTTTTTTGGAGGTTTTGTCAGTTTCTCAAAATCTACCCAGCCGACTTGGTTCAAATATTCAGGAAGTCTAAGTTGAGCGGAATTCAATCGAATGCCATTCAACTGCGTTTCGATCTGTCCAGCCTTCAAAAGTTATGAGATATTTACATAAACACATACATACAGACATATTGACGTCACGCGAACATATCCGGAAAAGGTTCCTAGGACCTCAAAACGTGGAGATCTGGCGAAAACTCGATTTTCGAAAATCAGGGCAAAATCAGTAACTTCCTTATCTACAATCTACATACGTAGCGGGAAGTTAAAAATAATGCAGTATGCCAAATTAGAAGTATTTTATAGCACTTTTTAATTTCATATTTTTTTGTCTCTTTATATGGTAACACCAGTCTTAATCAATCAGTACCCTCCATAATTCAGTCCGTATACAAATAACATGGTATTTAGTCCCGTTTCATTGAGAGATTGCTTGATGTGTGAATTTATACGATACTGTATCGCTTTTAGGTATGTTTACCAATAATTCTATCCTCAAATATAACCTTTTTTTTATATTTGCAGCCATTATCATGGAGGCGGGAGCCACAAAAATAACGCAGCGATGTCAGCACTCACATTATTGGCTTTTCTATTTTTTCTACACATTTTACAACAATGTTTAAGAGATCACATGACAAGTTTAAGCACGCCACAAGTGATGATTGTTGCAAGCGGCAAAGAAGGCGTTGAAAAGATTGATAAAAGTGGTGTTGCAGAAACAAACAAAAAACATGATGCATCTACTACTGACGACCAAAGAGAACGCGACAAAATATCCCACGAACGAGAAGATGGGTTGATATCTCCGATTTCGGAAAACGATAACAAATATTTGACGAAAATTACAAATAATTACGGCTTAAAAAATGACGTAAACAAATTTAAAAAACTTATTAACCGGTACGATTATCAAAAAAGTCGTTTATAAATATGTAAACGTTAGCACTAAATGTAGTATTATAATAAATAATTAATACATCATGTACGGCAGGAATAATAAAAATTTAAACCATATTTTCATAATTTTATTTTAAAAACAATATTACACCAAACTTTTTTTTTTGACAAAACTTTAGAATTTTTAGACCGTGGTCCGACGAACAAACTTTTTTTGACTAATAATAAGCTGATTTTTTGTGAACAGCTTCGTTTTGACGAGACAACCATCTTTTCTATAGCTTCGAAAAATCTCGAATCGGGTAACTAATAAAATTACGGGGCTTTGAAATTTTTGATTCGATGAAGGAAAAAAAATTATTAATAACAATAATTGTTTTTCGAGTTTAATCACTTGATTATATTAAAAAAAAACACGCTAAAACTTTTGTACTACACATTCGTTAGATTTTCGAACAAGTACTTCACTCTAAAATTTCGGAATTATTAGATTTTTAAATTGATCTTAATCAATATTAAAACAAGATAATTTTCTCACAACGGCTTGATAATTATTATTGTAATTCAAAGGTAACATTGCCCTACATAAAGTGGAAACTTTTCTTAGAGTCCGACATTCTAAACTTTTCTTTTTTATTAGTTCCCCCGATTCGAGAATTTTCGAAGAAAGAAAAGATGGCTGTCTCGACAAAATGAAACTGTTCACAAAAATTCAGCTTGTTATTAATAAAAAAGTTTGTTTGTGGGGCCACGGTCTACTTTAATTTACATTTCTAAATAACCAATCTAAGGAATTTACAATTGTACCTACCATTTACCTGCAGTAAAAAAGAATATTTCTTGAAAAAAATCAAGAACGCATAGATAAATAAGTAAATTTCAATAAACCTATTTGTTTCCATAAAGATTTAATATAACGAAGAATAATAATGTCACAATTATGAGCTTCTCTAGTACTCTTCGTTGATATTTTATGAGTATATCGAAATTATATAAACATAAGATTATAGCATGACATATGTATAATTTTTATTGCTCCAAATAACAGATTGACATTATTTTTATGTATTTTATGTCGCAGAACCATTTGTTTTGCTTAGTGTCATTTTTAACTATTTTTATTTCTGTTTAAGAATAGTTATCATACACAATGGCATTTAAAAGTATGAGTCTACTTTATATTAATTAGTAAGACACAAAAAATAAGGTGTTAATTATATCGTAAGACTTTTTTGTTACTTTACCATAATTTATGTCTTCGTAGAGATTCTACCAAATGCAGCGATACAAAATACATAAGAAATGTTTTATTTAGTCGAACAAAACTAATTATATTTCTGAGGTTATGTGAAAATATAGAACAGGTATTATACACTAGTTTTATGTACTTAGTTATATAGATAATAACTAAATACAAATAGTATTTAGTTCTTACTTCCTATGTACAAGCGTACTAATTATATTCATGTTAGTACTACGACGTTGAAAATTAACTGCAGTGTGTACCTAGTAGTTTTGCATTTCCTTATTTTTCACATATTTCATATATGACTCATAATACTAGACAAAAACATATTATAAATCATATCCGAAATATTTTAAATAATAAATGCTTTTATACCCAGCTATAGTGCGCACGGAACTAGTTGGCCGCGCCTTACGTATTACGTATTACGTATGGCGCGGCCAACTAGTTCCGCGCGCACACTATAGTTTAGCAGCATCAGTCGTCAACTAAGAGTCCATTATAATTATAATTTGACCGAAACCGCTTTACCGCTCTTTACGTATACGCGCGGCGCGACGCGGTGTAGTATCACCATTAGATTATACATAACAATACTTAGGGCGCGGTACAGTGGTTTCGGTCAAACTATAGAACAACATGTTTCCAGTTATTATTTCACTATTTGAATACCTATATTTTTATAAGATTAACACATAATGTTGTTTGCGATGCGTGTCAAGCACGTTAAAATGAAGTTTTATACAAGCAGTTTCGTAATTCCACTTTGTCCGGTAAGGTTGAGAAGTGAAGTGTTTTGGCCAACTAGCGGAATATGGGCATCGAAATTTCAACACACCGGTACGTCTTCATGGAGAATTAAACTAACCACACCATTTGTATACGAAGACCGCAGTTTTTGACCGTATGACGAATATATCCGTCGAGATTAAAAATATATTTTCACCACAAAATATGTCAATGTGTCGTCAAAAATTACAATACGTAATTCTTTTTAAAAGGTAAAATCTAATTTTAGAAATATGATAATTCTATTGTTATAAAACACAGATGCATTTATTTTAGCGCAAGGAAAAAACATAAAACGTACTATATTATGTAAAGTTTAAAAACGTCTAACACGCTCTATATATTTTGTTTGAGTAAGGGCGCTGGAACCCATTGTAGGATCTGTCATGCGGTTCCAATCAGTCTGGCCTACTACAAATCCAATAGCCCGCATCTTCTCCTGCTTTCTTCGTTCTTCAATATCTGCCCAGCGAACCTGTTTTAACGACAATTCGATGAAATCGCATACTCACCACCAAAAATAAACTCTCCGCAAAAAAGTGACTCATAAGTTTTTAAGGTTCAGATATTATCACATAAAGTAATAATACAATGTACAGAAAATCACTTCCTTGCAAAACCAGATAAATGACATCAAAAACGTACCCACATGTTACAAAAAATGAACTCAAAGCGAATTTGTAATTTGCGTGCATCAAAGAGATAAATAACATTACGCCGAACAGAGAATGACGTTGCAAAAATAAAACCCGAAGAGGGTTGCGCGAAAACGATAGAGCGTGCACGGGCGACGCCAGGAACAACACATAGCGGTGTGGTCAATTATTATTACAACGACGTGAAGTAGGCTGACACAAATATTGTTTAATAACTAAACGGTACGTGAAATGTTCTGGTTTGTTTTGGTGAAATCGTAATATAAAATCCGATTTTGACCAACAGAAAATAGGTACATTTAATATATTTTAATGTATAAATAGTTAAAATAATCAGCTAGACATTCCAAACAATGAGACATCCCAAAAATGTCATAAAAATTTTAAACATCGATCCTTTTTTATCCATTAGGATAGAAAGTGCTCAGAACGCGTACACTCTTAATAAATGTTCATAACGTTCAAAAGTATTTTTTTAAGAGTAAATTATTGTACTTTTTGACAATCCCATTTTTTTATACAGAATAGTTGCCAACCAACAAGCGGTTTGTTACGGCAAACATATTCTAATATTCAGTGACATCAATTGTAATTCGCGTTTTAAAGTTTTAGGTAAACTTAAAACTAGTTTTTATCAAATGAATTAATATGAGAACTTACAGTTTTTTTCCCTGGTTTAGCGGTGCTCGGTTTCCAATCATCTAGCTGTAAGTAGTCTTCCATTGAGAGTTGTGATGATCGTAGTGGCTTGTTAGTGCCGTCGAGTCGAGCTGAAACAATTTATAGTTACCGTTTATTTTCGAACAATATAAAAATGTTTTCAATTGTATTAGTATAGCAAACATCAGAGCAATCGATTGTAGACTTCGGAAAAATCTATCGATATAGATAATTTAAGCTTTACATAATATAATTATAGTGTTAATTATGTTGGATATAGATTATAGTGGGATATACCTAATTGATTTGACACAGTTGGAGCATACGTTTGACCACTTGTACAGCAAAAAATTGCGTAAGAGGTAATCAAAGCTTATGGTCGAAAACGTTACACAACTTTTTCGGAAATTATCTCAAGTTCAAAGTGAATTATTTACAAATGCATTATCCCCGTGTTGGTCCGGGCTCCTTTCAAGAATAGGCCAACTGCCATTCTGCTAGCAGGCCGTAAAAGGCGACCAAATGGCTATGCTAGTCACTAATATCGTTGCAACGAGGTGGCAGAGTTCTGCATTGTCTCGCCCGAGTCTGGTACCACCGCCTTATCTATTCCTGCCGCTATAACGTCAGTGCTTATCACTGTCGTATTCCGACTTGGAGAGTAAGGTAGCAGGTAAACTTATGTATGTCAGACCTCGCCACAAAATAGCCATACACCATTAACATCTTTGATGTCATAGGCGATGGTGAACTCTTTCCATCAGGTAACCCATTTGCTTGTTTGTTATCTTATAAAAAAACATAAGAGTTATAGCTCTTCAGGGTCTGTAATATATTTATATACGAGTAATACAAACACATATGATACAGAATATTCAACATTTGTACATTTGTCATTTTGTTATGTAATTACAAAATATATTGATAGTTACAGATACGGTTGTGATTTAATTTGTTGTTCTCAACATGACAGAGATGTTTACCTTATATGCAAGTTTACCTAGTCCTGGAGACAGAATCTAGGATTGTGGTTTTGCCATAGGCGATGGTGAACTCTTTCCATCAGGTAACCCATTTGCTTGTTTGTTATCTTATAAAAAAACATAAGAGTTATAGCTCTTCAGGGTCTGTAATATATTTATATACGAGTAATACAAACACATATGATACAGAATATTCAACATTTGTACATTTGTCATTTTGTTATGTAATTACAAAATATATTGATAGTTACAGATACGGTTGTGATTTAATTTGTTGTTCTCAACATGACAGAGATGTTTACCTTATATGCAAGTTTACCTAGTCCTGGAGACAGAATCTAGGATTGTGGCAAAAGCTACCGACATTTTTTCGAATAAATAAAACGCAAGATTCGGAGCAATGTTAAAGAATTCTAACTCTGAATTGCTGGCATATTTATTACAGAATTATAGTCTTTGTAATAAATATGACAGTAATAAATAGAGACCGGAATCCCAGGAACAAACTTTTTTTGATAAATAACAAGCTAAATTTTTGTGAACAGCTTCGTTTTAACGAGACAGCCATCTTTTCTATCTTCGAAAAATCTCGAATCGGGTAACTAATAAAGTTATGGGGTTATGAAAATTTTGATTCGGCGAAGGAAAAATATTTATTAATAACAATTACTTTTCGATTTTAATCGCTATATTATGAAAAACACGACGAAACTTTTGTTCTACACATTCGATGACTTTTCTGGCGAGTCCTCCACTCCAAAGTTTCGGAATTATGAGATGTTTAAATTGATATTAATCAATTTAATAACAACCTAATTTTCTCACAACAACTTGTTAATTATTATTGTTATTCAAAGGTAACATTGTCCTACACGTAAAGTAGATACTTTTCTTAGTCCAATACTCTTGTTTTCTTTTTTATCTATCTTCATTAGTTACCCGATTCGAGATTTTTCGAAGATAGAAAAGATGGTTGTCTCGTCAAAACGGAGCTGTACACAATAAATTCAGCTAGTTATTAATTTAAAAAAAGTTTGTTTCTGGGATCCCGATCTAATACGAATAAACGGCATTTACATTTGAGACTCTATGCTCTGAGCTTATTAAATATAATCCAATATATTTTATATTTTTATTTTATGTCATAGGATGGCAAGCAGGCAAATGGTTCTCCTAGTAAAGAGAAACCCATAATCAACACATCAATGTTAATCTAGCGTTACTATCCGTGTAGGGGGATGTCAATGCCACACGCATTAGTTTACCGGCTATCTTACCCTCCAAACCGGAACACGACAATGACAAGCACTGACGCTACTGCGGCAGGAATAGGTAAGGCGGTGATATTAAACCCAGGCGAGACGTTAGAACTCTGCTACTCAGTAGTTACGATGATAGTGACATATTTGGCATATCGTTCGCCTTTTACGACCTGCTTGTCAAGGTTGCGGATAATCCGGATCAACATAAAGAAAATTTTGTAAAAAATCTTAAGTACATGTTTACAAATACAAACAGATAACGCATGAGTCAGTTTGCCACTTCATCTAAAGATTTGACGATTGGATGTGTGCATGTTTGTTACTGAATCATGCAAAAACGCCTAAATCGATTTGGATGAAATTTAGCACGCATTTATGATGATCTGGAATAGCACATGGGATAATATTTATCCCGGAAAAATAAGTTGTTCCCGTGGGATTCACTAAAAATTTTCATAATACAGCAGGCCGAAGGATGCAGCTACAAAGTTATAAAATAGTTACCACACACCACCACCACCACCACACACCACACGCCCGTGAACAATTTCTACATAAGTTAGTTGCCTAACAAATATTTAGTATCTACAAAACTATACTTTCAAATTATCGTTATTGTTTAGAATGTGTATTGCTTAAAATTTCAATATATTTCAAAACATTAAATACAATTCTTAAAACGCAGCAAACTGTTAACATATTTTAGCATATAACACAAACAAACACATGATTTATTGAGATAAGGATATAAATGCTATACGCATGCATTTACCGGTTTCCTTTCCCACTAAAACACGAGGCCATAGCCGACTATATTGAGATAAGAATAACATCTTTGGTGTGTATATGCGATGCGATGGTTTCTTTTTTCTTCAAAAGAGCTATCTGCTTGTTTGTTTGTCTTATATATAAAAAAAACAAGAAGACACGATTACAGTGGCATGTTAAGCCTAAATTTAGGAGCTGCGTGGTAGGAAGGAAAAACTCTTTTCATTAAAATGGGCCCAGAACAACGTAAAAGAAAACCTTAATAATTTAAACACGTAAACCTATACTAATAAAGATAGAACATCTCATATTTTTGTATAATTGTAAAAAATAAACTCAGAAGCTATTGGACCGATTGTCTTTTATCATTAAAATATTCAGGAGTAGCATAGGCTACTTTTGTACCCGAGTGAGCAAAAAGGGATTAACAATTTTAACGGAAATGGAGTCAAGAGTAACAGATAATTATCGATATTTTTAAAAAATATATTATACACACTTTTATACGAAGAATATTAGAACTAAATAAATTCTAATCAATTAACAGAAACTCTGTAAGATTTTAATATGTTTTAGCGG
The DNA here is from genome assembly GCA_036924255.1 of Apodemia mormo. NCBI lineage: Eukaryota > Metazoa > Arthropoda > Insecta > Lepidoptera > Riodinidae > Apodemia > Apodemia mormo. The sequence goes on from JAUPFN010000016.1 coordinate 23,667,386, forward strand.
TTAATGATCAGTTCATATTTACAAGATAAATTAGTTTAAAACTGTATGTTATCATTAGTAGGTATCGTAAATTTTCGTAATTCGCTTATCCTACAAAATCTTTTAGTAGGATAAGCGAATAAATCAAATTGTCATTTTTAGAACATCCGTCTTGCGAACCTCACAGTATAATTTTAAATTACAAAAAATTCATTGACCTTCATTTTTAGATTATAATTTTCTATTGGCACATTCTTATTTACACAGTCCATATTCAAATAAAAATGCCAAACACACAGTGTAATACTCCATAATGTATTATTTTTTGTAATAGCAAGACAGGTAAGATAGCAAACAAGCAGATGGGTCTCCTGATGGAAAGAGTCAACCATCGCCTATAGACACCAAAAATTTTTTGCTATCTTGTGGCGAGGTCTAATGCCACATGCATAAGTTTACCGGCTACCTTACCCTCCAAACCGGAACACGACAGCGACAACCAGACGCTATTGCGGCAGAGGTAAGGCGGTGGTACCAGACCCGGGCGAGACAATGCAGAACTCTACCACCTAGTAGCCACGATGGTAGTGACTCGATAGCCAATCGGTCGCCTTTTACGACCTGCCTGGCAGAACGGCAGTTGACCTATTCTACAAAGGAGGCCGGGACCAACACGGCGAATTTTTATATTGTAAATTTGTATATATTCTGCTTGTACCTGTTTAGATAGTTTTTAAATGTATTATGTATTGACGCGTCAAAATAACCTGTAAAAAGTTTTATTGAATAAAGTATTTCTGATTTTTGATTATTTAACCATGGTAAAATTCATTCAAAAGTAAATAGTTTGGTGCAAGCAAACCTAAGAAATTTGTTGTCATTATTTTAATTAACAAGAAATTAATAAATTATTAATTTAACAGAAACAAATAATCGAAATTGAAACAAATCAATAGAATCCATTCCACTAAGAATGAATCGGATTTATTATAATTTTTAATGATTGATTATGATATTGCTAAACAAAAAAACTAAAATATTTGTTACAAAACATAAGGATTAATAATATTTTGAGGATGTAACTTCGGCATAGATAGACATTATGGTCTAAGAGCCGGTGGGAGATCGTCCTTCACCAATCTGATAATCAGATGAGACGTATGTTTTAATCAAATATTATTTATAAACAAATATGCCTATAATTACTTGATATCCAAAAGTGCACATGGCTATTTTTAATTAAATTAACTATAATCGATTTTTTTTCATCACTTTCAAACTTTTGACAACCAAATGAAATTTATTTCAATGATAGTTTTTAACACACAGAATATGCCTAGGTAGGCTTGCCTACTCATTTCTGTGTATGGCTACCTGGCAAGCAGGTGTGAACAGGTAAGTCAATATAGGTGACTCCATCGATCTGCTAACTTATCGAAAGTTACATCAAATTTTAGATTATTTTATTACAAAATCAGTCATATATACTTGCCTGCAAAAATCGTACTCAAAGAACTGTTGCCAAGCTAAAAACTTTTAGAGTTTTAGCCACTTGATAGGTGCGAAAGAGAAAGTAGAGCAAAATTGGAGTTAAAAATTACTAACAAGTGTAAATAAATGCTGTCTCTGTCACTCACATGTACACGAGCATGAACACTCGGATACATTCAATGGTCAGGTAGCGAGCAGCTCAGCTGCTATGGTGTGTCCTGCTCTACCACACGGACCACGGACGCTCTACTTTCTCTCTTGCACCTATCAAGTGGCTAAAACTCTAAAAGTGTTTAGCTTGGCAACAGTACTTTGGGTACGATTTTTTGCAGGCAAGTTTATGTGACTGATTTTATAATAAAATAATCTAAAATTTGATATAACTTTCGTTAAGTTAGCAGATCGATGGAGTCACCTAATTGACTTACCTGTTCACACCTGCTTGCCAGGTAGCCATACACAGAAATGAGTAGGCAAGCCTACCTAGTCATATTCTTTGTGTTAAAAACTATCAGTGAAATAAATTTCATTTGGTTATCAAAGTATGAAAGTGATGAAAAAAATCGAATAAAGTTAATTTAATTAAAAATCGCCATGAGCACTTTTGGATAGGCAAGTAATTATATGCATATTTGTTTTTAAATAATATTTGAAAAAATATACGTCTCATCTGGTTATCAGATTGGTGAAGGACGATCTCCCAGTGTCTCTTCTACTATTAAGTCATGTGACAATAAACGCAAATCGAGAAGCGTTACGTCACGCCGCGTTTAGTCGTCATCTGGATGACGTCATTCTCATAAAAACTACAGAGTATTTAATACTGATATTACCACGGCGTGATGTCATTAGGGCGCCATGATAGTCCAGAGCGATTTCGGAAGTAAATATGACTTTCAATTTTAAAACGTGAAAATTTTATTATAAATGTACGTTATTTTACTAAAATAGTTTTTTGGTTAAAATATATAATAAGTAAATTATTAAACAGTTTTCAAATGTAGTCTACTAGCCTATTATAACAGTATACACAGTTAAGTCAATATGAATAAAATAAGTCTTCTATTAACACCAGATAAAATGGACAAGTTTCAGGTAGGTATAGAACTATTCAATAAACCAATCTTTGGAGGTAAAATGAAGATTTTTACACACTTGACTGAACAGAGTTGGAGTTGCTGTAGTATATTACACTACTTAACTGTTAATATAGTGCCAAATCCATAGGGATTTGGCACTATATTAACCATTTATTCAAAGTATTATAAAAAATAGTTTTTATAATGTTTTGAAAATTAATAATCCCCATAACAATAAGCATAGGTGTAACTAGAGCAACTTTATTATCTATTTGCCTAAAAATATACCATAGTGGTGGTGAGTTCTCTGTATGGCATGGTATAGTCTGAGGCGAATAGTTCTCTTAATGGTGAAATGATAATCTATAATTAGGCTGCCTTGTCCAACCCGATTGAACCCAATCACACTACAGTGTAGCACAAGGCCTCTAAGACAATAAGTTATTATTTTGGCCAAATCCGCAATGTGGTTTTTAAAACCTGGAGAAACTATGATTTCGATACACTTAATAATAAAGATATGATCGTTATAGCCACAACCCACCTAATTGAGCAGCATCGTCCATCTTCTCCCACTTTGAAGTAAAACTATTTTCAACCTGTGGTGAACAGCACTTAGATGCTTAGTAATTTTGCTGAAATAAAAACTATTAGGCCCTACCCTAAGATATTAAAACTAATATTAAATGAAGAAAAACATGATCTCATTTAGTCAATTAAATAAGAATTACTATTAAATTAAAACCTTGAAATATTGTTACATTTCGTACTCTTTTATCCAAAATTCTCTTACAGAGAGAAAACATGATATTAAAGCACTTGTTCTAATATATTGAAAAAGTGTTGCAAGTTATTGTGAACTTAAATATAAAGTTAAAAAATCTAATTCGTGGATTGTATCAGGCCAACACATAAGTCTGAGAGATTTGGCATGTAAACAGTGTGTATGTCAAAAGCAAAAACTGTGACCTTCATAACTAGAACACATAATATTGGCAATAGCTGAAACTAGCAGTGGGCAATCTTTACTTCTCGGGATCAATTTATTAACCTATTCCGGCTCCAGGCACAGATATGATTCACCTTATTCCTTTGGCTCACTTTGTCCTGTTTTGATTGCACAGTATCATATTTTGTAATTGTATTTTAAAATGAAGGTGTCACTATATAATTTTCTCGCTCACACCAATTCCACAGTACTATGAAAGTAGTTTTTTAGGTTGATTAACGCTTGACGCGTCTCACTGGAAGAGTGTAGACATCATCCACGATTGGCAACATCACTCACTCTCTCATTCTAATCGCAGTACACTCAGTCGCTCACTATTCTGGTCAGAATAAATAATTCCATGGAGACAACAAGGATTTGAAGGAATAAATAAGCTTTTCGTATCCAGACCCAGAATCAGTACGATTCAGTACCTCCGGAGTTACACACCTCTAGCTGAAACAGAATTTGAATATCTGCCACATATGTAACAATATGCAATAGCAGTCAAGGACTTGGAGAATCCCTCTCCACTCTTCCCTCAGAAACATCCATCATCAGTCATTACTCATCACTAATGTATTGATTTTGAGATGCTAAAAAAATTTTTTTTTCTTGTTGTGTGTCTAATACTTCTACTATCTTTTTTTATTACATAAATATGAACATTATTTTAACACATCATATTTATTTAGTTTTAACTGTCCCCTATCCCCGAATGAGATTATTCAATTTTTTATACCAATGCAAGTTGCTTTGCTACATCACTAAGTTCATCGGAGGCTTATTACCTCTGTCTCATGTGAATCTTCCATAATCACGACGTCATCTGCATCTTCCATTTGCACTTCCGTTATTGATGCACTTTGCAGCAATGTTGTTGCGTCCAACTGTATGTGATGATCAGGTGTGGGGAAAAACCTTGAGCATATCACTTGTATATCTTCTAGTGATCTATTATGAATATTTCTCTTATAACACACTTGCGCATTAAGTTCCATTGTGCAAATATAAACCTGTAAAATATTAAATTAAATAAGTATACATTTAAATTTTAGGTCAAAAGGATATTTGTTTACGTACTTGGAAACCATTTTGTCTGGCGAAATTCCATATGTCTGCATAGCTCTTGAGAGTGTCATTTACTGCATCAAATATTAGAAATGAGAAATAACCATCAGTTATGCTTCGCTTAACAGCTCTTTTCAGTGAATTTATATAGGTTTCTTCAAGTCTTTCATCATATTCATATTTTAGAGATGGTTTCTTAATCTGAAAAATGACAGTTTGTAAAAATTTGATGAAATAGCAACACACAATTAACTTAAAATATTTAGACTTTAGTATCTATAGGTGTTGACTGTCTCTTTCTATTATGAGAGCAATCTGCTTTTTTGCTATTTTATGATGGAAAAAAATACATTTCGTAACCAGTTTTTTTGGTAGTTTTTTTTTTCATTTCAACCTTAAACATAAACCTATTGTATACAACTGGTTTTAATAAGCATAGTAATAATGCAGCATCTTTATACATGAATTTCACCGTCCATTAAGCTTCAAGTCTTTGAACCGGTGTGTTTGCATGAAAAAAGTTATAAATGTGAAGGAAGCAAAACAAGTCTGGATTTGAAGGATTTGGTGTAAAGATATGTATGTATATTTTTTTTCGTTATCTGATTATAATGTAGAAGAAATAATAAAAACTCAAGCGATTATTTTATTTCAATTAAACTCAATTTTAACATCTGTTATAAAAATATATATTAAAAATTGCCTAACCGTAATGAGCTGGGCACAACATTATAAACACTTACCATTTTACCAGTAGCAGGATCTTTTTCTTCTATTTCACCTTCTTGCATAAAATAATCATCAATTGACATTATCCTTGCGTTACCACCATGTTCAGTTTCTCGGTCTCTTATTAATTTAGCTAAATATGATTTGCCGCTTCCCGGTGGACCTTAAAAATATAGTTATCAGATTTAAACAAACTGTAACAATCAACCTGCATAGTCATTTATGTCACTTGCTTACAACGTGACTGACGTGTTTCCGTGACGTTACGTTCTTCGTTTCGTGCGTGAAATATCTGATGTACTTTAATTATGATAGGAAAAAATATATATTTTAGTTCAGATTTAAAATTCTAAATATTTTCTTTAATACTATTGTCTCCGCCGCTGTACTAATAGTGTCTACTTTTATATTTCATTCAAGACTACAAAGATCATAATATTCTCTGCGAGCGAAGTATAATGTTAGACTCTATTGCTACATGTGGTTAACTGAGAAAATTAAATTTTGAGAAATGCTGGTTGCTCATTGTATATGAGACTGATTTGATTTGACTTATCGTGTGTTTTAAAGTTGTGACTGTGACAGCACTGCAAGGTTAGGGTGTAAGCGACAGCAGTATAGAGACTTTCCTCCAATCCACCACATGCGCATGGAAAAGGCGACCGAATGACTATGCTAGTCACTAATATCGTTGCAATGAGGTGGCAGAGTTCTGCATTGTCTCGCCCGAGTCTGGTACCACCGCCTTATCTATTCCTGCCGCAACAGCGTCAATGCTTGTCACTGTCGTGTTCCGGTTTGGAGGGTAAGGTAGCCAGTAATAAAAAACAGTAATGGCATTAGACCTCGCCACAAGACAGTAATACACCATTAACATCTTTGGTGTCTATAGGCGATGGTTGACTCTTTCCATCAGGAGATCCATCCGCTTGTTTGCTATCTTATACTATAAAAAAAAAACAAAAGTTAAGAAAGATATTGTAAATATAATGTTAATAAATCATAACTAATATATACGAAATTGAGTTTGTTTGTTACACTAAACCATTATCCTATTTTGATGAGATTTAGCATGGAGATAGTTGAACATCCACGGTGAAATTTATGCTTTTTTTTTTAAATCATACCCTAAGGGACTGAGGACGAAAGTTTGTATGAAAAACCATATTGATATGTTTTATCTTATCATGAATGAAGCTGCGCGGGTCAACTAGTAAATAATAATATAACTAAATATATATCTCCTGACGAAAGACAACAATCACCTAATTAACCAAAAACATGACTGATATCTTGATATATACAAATCTACTTTAGTCTTGAGGCCAAAACACCAATAACCAGCACTGCGTTATGTCAGCAAGAAGAGAAAACACATCAATCATATTATAATAGATTAATAAAATTAGATAAAATCGATGCAAATAGGTTTTACAAACTATGACCAGCATGAAAATCAATTTTTAAGTTTTCAAGATAGTTGTAATTTGAATCATAGGTTTTCTTAATAGACAATAACTAAAATAATAGGATAGTGTGGTAGGCCAACACCTGTAAGAAAACTTGTAGTAAAAACATTGCATACATACCTCTAAGTATAATAACAATTTTCATTGGTCTCATTTCACGTCCTGGTGGTTCCAATAAATCATCAATTGTTACTACATGTCGAGCTTTAGTGAAAGGCTGTGCAGGTGGAGGAGTTTCCTTTGTTTTTTTATTTGAAGTGTCACTTACATCACTTTCTTTGCTAAGACCTCTTTTACGACTTCCACTCTCTTTGCTTTGACTACGATTTCTATTGTTGTTTCTAACTCTATATTTGTCTATTCCTGGATTCTTATCTCTTTGTAATTCCCTATCTCGACTTAAATCTCTCTCTCTACTTACTTCTTGTGGTCTTATATCTCCTCGGCCCATATCTCTATCTCCTCCTCGGTCCCATTCCATATCTCTACCTCTTCCTGTATCTCTGTCTCGTCCAATGTCTTTATCTCGTGCAAAATCTCTGTCTCGCCCAAAATCTCTGTCTCGCCCAAAATCTCTGTCTCGCCCAAAATCTCTGTCTCGCTCAAAATCTCTGTCTCGCTCAAAATCTCTGTCTCGCCCAAAATCTCTGTCTCGCCCAAAATCTCTATCTCGCCCAAAATCTCTATCACGTCCATAATCTCTATCTCGTCCATAACCTCTGTCAAGACCTAAATCTCTTTGCCGTCCTACGTTTCGATCTCTTTCAAAGTCTCTATCATCTCGTTCCCTGTCAATAGCCCTCTCTCTGCCAACCTCTCTTCTTTCATAGTGTCTCTCCCTATCTCTGTAAATTTCATCTCGTTTATTAAAATGACTGTCATTTTTTCTATCACCAGTTCTTCTATTAAAGAATTCTTCATCCCTAACTGGTCCCTTGGAATAATAGTCATCTCTAAGATCACTACTATCATAGTTTTTATATGGGTCTTGATATTTATCGTAATTGCTTCTGTTGTCATCAAATTCTCGTCTTCTAGGCTTTCTTCCGAATAAATCCTCTACCTCTTTTTCAAAGTTCCTCTTCGCACCAATATTATCGTCATCTTTACTTTTGTGGTTATAATCAAATGTGTGAACAGGCTCAATAAAATCGCGAGCTAAAAACAAGAGGTATTATAGAGATAAAATTATATTGAAGGATGAAATGGCACCTGCATGTTAATTAAGTACATCATGAAAAATAATTTATTAATAATGTAATTATTGTAAGTCTCATCTTACAATTCTTGTTATATAAGTATTGTAATTATATAACAAGAATTGTAAGATGTATTTGTGAAATTTAAGATATGGTGAGTTTTCGTCTCATCATAAGTCTAGATGTATAAGCATTTTTGTAGAAGTATGTGGTCTTTGATTTCAATCCCACATCAGACAATTTATAAAAACAATTTTGCACAAATTGGAAACATGCCCAGTTTTTTTTTATATAGAAGAGGGAAACAAGGGAGCATGAGGTTCACCTGATAGTATGTGATCACCACCATCAATGGACATCCACAATACCAGAGATCTTACAGTTGCATTGCCGGACTTTTAAAAATGAGTAAGGACCACTCTGCAGCTCCGCCGATAATAGATTTCAACAAAGGTGTAGTGCGGGGCAAAAAGTGCCGAGAGTCATTGAACCGAAAGCATAGTGGTGTTGAGGGTGCAATTTTTACATGATGTCCGATAATTAAATTCAACAGCAGGAAACAATGCGAACAACTTCTCAGAATACTCATCATGATATATTTGGTAGAAGATGCAGAGTGAATTTAAATCTCTGTGGAAAGCCAGAGAATCAAGCAGATTGGAAAGAGAAAAGCAAATTGGAAATAGCCCAGTTGTGAATGATCCGAACCGCCCTACAATGAATTTGATCAAAAAGAAGAAGTTTGTACTGGGAACCTGCAGCCCAGATATAACCCCACTCAAGACCTCAGTAAGTTGATTCTTGACTTCAGGCACAAGATGGGTCAGCAATCGTCAACATTTTGTGAGAAATACTGCAGCGTACAGAGCTTACGCATTCTTAAAAGGCCCGCAATGCAAATACAAGACTTCAGACATTGTGGATGTCCATGTCTCTTCTTTAAAAAAAATCCTTCGTGTTGACTGACATTCAACACAATTTTTGAACTGTCTTTTTTTGAATTTTGCTATAAAATCGATAGATTAAAAAATTTCGAAGAAATGTCAAAAAACTTATTTCAAAAATGTTCGCCATTGTTAAATCCCAAATAAATCAACCGATTTTGATCCGATTTGTGGTATAAGACGCAGTTTTTTTAAGTAAAAGAACTGGTTAGATTTTGAAATCAACAGATAAATTATTAGTCTTAAATTTATTTTAAATAATTAAGTTTTGCAATATACAATATTGTTTTAATATTTGAAAAGCTGTAGATTTTGAAAATTCCATTCAATTTTAATTTTGGAAACGGCAATTGACGTAGTTTTTTAGATACTAAAATATTGTAAAAGATCAAAAAATAATTAGTTAAAAAATCTTGAAGTTATATTAATAAAACATTTTTAATTTTTTTTATTAATTTACCCCGTGTTGGTTCCGGGCTCCTTCGAAGAATAGATTAACTGCCGTTCTGCCAGACAGGTCGTAAAGACTGATTGGCTATGCGAGTCACTACCATCGTGGCTACTAGGTGGTAGAATTCTGCATTGTCTTGCCAGGGTCTGGTACCACCGCCTTACCTATTCCTGCCGCAATAGCGTCAGCACTTGTCGCTGTCGTGTTTCGGTTTGGAGGATAAGGTAGCCGGTAAACTTATTCATGTGGCATTAGACCTCGCCACAAGATAGCAAGGCACCATTAAAATCTTTGGTGTCTATAGGCGATGGTTGACTTTTTCATCAGGAGACCCATCTGCTTGTTTGCTAGCTTATGGTATAAAAAAAATCAACAACAACTCTCAATGTATAAATTGATTTTGATGCAATTTGCGACATTGGACGCAAGTTTACAAGGTAGAGTCCCAAAGTTACCCCTCAAAATAATGCAGACTAAGTAGAAGGATTTTATTGTTTTATACTATGAACATTTAATTTAATTGAAACGATTTAACGTCAATGGCGGATATGTAAGCACCACAGATTCACTGCCTGTGAAAATTTCTCCAAGCACATTTGATAAGCTGGTCTACTATTACACATAAACTTGTAAAGCCTACTATAGTTTTCCTTTTAAATTCTTGATATTCACTACTACCATGATTTTTTCACACCCCCAGAACTAATCAATTAGCTGGTAGAGGGGCACACTTGACTTAGCACACAAATTTTTAGACACAAAAATTAGCACTTATACAGTGTGTAAAGAAAACCCTGTCGGATAATTAAAGTTGTTATTTAGCACCGTAATACGGTAACGTATGTGTAATTATTTATGGATATTAATTAATTAGTTTTCCCAATAAAAAAAAGGTAATCTTAAATGGTATTTTCATACATTAAGTCCGACAACACCTACAAATAAGTAAATTCTACTATCAAAGAATGCCGCGCATGTCGTATGCTGCCGAAGGTCACGCGGCACGTTTAAAATTCCTTTATAAAAAACCGAAAAACGAAGACCGGTGTTTGTGCGAAAGCCGCCAAAACGAAACAATGAAACAAGAAGCGACAAAGTGTTGTCATTTTTAAAATATTTGCTTAACGCTAGGAAAATATAAGTAAAAATCATTTCAAAAAATAAAAAAATCTTTTTTATTTTTTGAAATAGAGTTATTTTAATTTTGTTTCAGTAATGCCTTTAACGAACCTATATGCCTCTTTCGGATCGGACAGGGTTTTCTTTACACACTGTATACAATATAAAGCTTTACTTTATATTTCACAAACAAATCCCTTAATTGAAAAAAATGTTTTCACAAACCTACAATATTTTTTAAAAACCTATCCAATGACCCACAACATGGGGTAAATGAGGAAAAAAAATTTACACCCCCTTTTGCATATAGGGGACCTACCTACCTACCCTAAAAAAATTTTTTTTCACGATTTTATGTTACCACTTTGATGCCGTGACCTATTTGTATATTCACGCCAAATTACGGCTTTATAGTTCTGTCGGTGGATGGACGGATATATCCAAGCTGGAAGGGTTTCTAGTTTACTTGAAACCCTAATAAACATTGTTTCGCCTCAATTTCAGAGGTTTGTTTTTTTAAATTTACTAAATCTCCTGGGCTAAATCGGTTTAGATTTTCAGAAAGTCTAAGTTAAGTGGAACCCAACCAAACACCCTCAATTTCGTTTCGATCAATCAAGCCGCACAAACGTTTTTTCAGAGTTATAAAATCTAAATTACAATAAAAAGCAAATTACTGTTATTTTTAACAATTGAAAAATCTGTATTTTTTGGAAACAATGAAGGATTTTGATATTTTGAATTGCATTCAACACAATTTTTTAGAAGTTAAATGTTTTTTAGCTACATAATCTATCAGTTGGGAATGCCGAAGCAAAAATATATTTTTTCAAAAATATTTTTCATTGAAAAAATCCAAATCAGTCGATTTGATCCAATTTACGGTATTTGACAAAGTTTTTCAGACAGAAAAACTGATTAGATTTTTAAGTCCTGATATAGCCTGAAAGTTATTTAAAAAATATTAAATATGGTTGATTACTTAATATTAGAAAAGCTGTAATTTTTGAAAACTTAATTCCATTTTGATCTGCACTGCATTGGACGTAGTTTTTCAGGTCGAAAAATCATTTGTTCAAAAATCTCGAAGTTATGTCAATAACATTTTTTTCAAAAATTTATGTCAACAACAACTCCAAAACGGACGAACCGATTTCGATGCAATTTACGGCATTAGACGTAGTTTTTTAAGAAAAAGAGTTGATTAGATTTTATACTCAATAGATACATTAATCTGGAAGTTATATAAAAAAAATACAGTTTATGCCAGCATTTTTTTGAGGTTTTTCAAAATTCTCAAAATCTGAACCAAATTGATTTAAATTTTCAGAAAGTCTAAGTTGAGTGAAATACAGTCAATGCGATCGCCGCGTTTCGATCGGTCAAACTATTCAAAAGTTATATCATGAACTGAAAAGGACCTCAAAACGTGGAGATCTGTGTGAAAACTCAATTTTTGCAATTCAGGGCAATATCAGTAAGTTCCTTATCTACATAATATGTAGCAGGAAGTGAAAAATGAAAAAATATATTATCCTACTTATTATGTATAATTTGTATTTTGTACTAAATACATAATATGTACTTAACAAAAGCAGGAAGTTGTTTATTTTCAATGCATTGATATAAAATACCCAAGATACACAGTTCCGAACAAAACTGACACTCAAAACTGTCGCTAATTTAGTCTAAAAAGTTTATAGTTATGGCACAAACGTGTTTTTGCATATTCAACCTTAAACGCAAGATTTAAAGTCATTTTTAAAAAACAATGTACAAAAAGCAATAAAATTTTTGACTTAAGACAAAGCACATGTGGAGTCGAATATAAATATTTTTATGCATTGAGGTAGTATTTTAAGGGTTTGTAAAATTTACATAAAAAAAATCTTGTCGAAAATGTTTTTGCGTAGAACATTTATATATCAATAAAACAAATAATGACCATTAAAATAATTTATTTATATTTCAAACGTTATAGGTTATTGGTTCTATTACACAGAACCTACACATATAGGCAAACTGTGGGCTTATAGCCATGTAGTATTTGACGCTTGATATTGATACATTTAGTTTGCATAGTCTAATAGATTTAGAATATACTGAAATAGGAAATTTACTGCAATGGTGACTATGACTACGTTATAAAGTTCATAGATTCTTACATGATAACAGACACGATTTTTTTTCAGACTTATTATGTAATGTATTGGCAACATAGTAAGGAAACGCATTAATTTCCTAGAAATAAGTTTAGCTTTTCGTAGCATTCTCGTTTTGAATTAGATTTCAGTTTTTCTGGTTTTTTTTTGCAGTATTATCTAAACGAACATTTGTTTAGTTATAGTATCTGCAGACTTACGAGCGAATACTGCCCATAGACATTTGAAACACAATAGGTTAGTTGCTAATACGATGTCGGCTTCTGAAAATTTTATTGACCCTCATATAAAAAATTCCAATAAAACAATTTAGAACTAAAAAATTGTGTTCAATGTTATTCGGAAGATCAAACTCGTTGATGATTTTGAAAAAATATACGTCTTTTCAAATACTGAATAACTAAGTATCATTAAAAAAAACTTTGGATTTTTGAACTTTTTTAATTCAATAGTATATGCTTAGGCATAGTTTTTTTCTTTAAGGTTAAAATACTTAAATTTAGCGGGAAGTTTCAGATGGCCTATAGGGTCAACCAGCTCACAGATTTTTTTAATATAAGTACATTAGTTGGTTATATAGGTGTGTTACATACACAGAAATCCTAATAGATACGTATATTTAGTTTGGAGTATAGTTTAGTACATATAATATTATTGCCAAAGGTAATTTTAGATTAGATATTTCCTGTTAATTATAAATTTCTTTTATAATTACGTTAGTTTTTTCGATAGGTGTTACTAATAGGTATTTTTAGTTTGAGGTATAGTTAGTTATGATATTAGGTATAGAAAATTTAGAAGTTATAGGAAGTTCAGGTCTTACGTTTTTTACTTACATTTTAATAGCAAAAATGTTGTATATAAATAATTAAGATGAATATGTAAATATTATTTTTAACGTTCTAGCGACCCACCCGGCAATGTAGAGATTTTTATTAAAATAAAGAAAGGTTAAATAAGTTCTAAAGTAAATATGCTCCAGCAAAGCCGCGGGTAACAGCTAGTATGCAAATAAAACAACTCGTACATATAAACAGTCACTTAAAATTTATACGAGACTAGCTGCAGATCTCTGCATTAGGATAAAAGTATTCTATGTGCTATTCCAGGTCATCTTATATCCGAGTCCAAATCCAAATTGGTACAGCCATTTTTTACGTGATTGATTATCAAACATCCAAACATACAAACTTTAACATTTATAATATGTATAGTATAAGATATCCGCAATCAAAAACAACATTTTATTAAAAATAAAGTATTAAATCAAAAAATAAACATTCCTAATGCAACCTGTGCCTTCCACTTAAGAAATCGTTATCAACAACACGTGTAAACAGAACAAAATTCGATGCTACTTATGATTTCCTATTATATATTAAAAGTTTCGTAATATATCTCCAAAGTTCATCGTAAGAATCACAATTATATATTGTTATTTTGTATTTGTACAAATAGAATAAAAAGAATCACCTAACTTGGTCCTCAAAATAAGTAATCAATATAATCAAACATTTTAAAATCGTCAAATTGATGTCCTCTTCTCTTTTGGCAGATGGTTAACATCTATAAAAGGTATTCAAAATTATCAATGAAAAAAAATTAATCTTATTAAAAAAAATTAACTTATTAATGAAAAAAAATCGACTCCACTAATAATAACAGAATCAATTTGTATTATTCGTCTAAATTAAAAGGAGGTTGTAATGCACTGTCCTTTTACTGAAAAAGTGACCATTGAAATTTTGTCGTATTATATTTGAAGCGTCGAGTACATTTTTAAGACAAATAAAATGAAAATCATACGTTACACCCTATATTTAGTAATATAAACGACAAAAATAAATCGATAAACTCTTATACTTACCGAAAATACAATATCTTATATTTTTTTAACGTTCATGATGTTGTATTTTACAATTTATCAGAGAACAATTCTGTATTTTTGACGCGCGGGCAGTGACGTGAGCGACGGGCTTCTATTTGAAGTGAGTGCACAATTTTAAATTGTGCACTCATTCTTAGAGCACGTTTTTGAAATACATTGTGTATCTTGGGTTTGTATATATCAATGTTTCAATGCTTTGTTTGTATGACACCTGCTTTTAATATGACATATCGTCGTTGATACTGCAATACCGCGTAACTAACTGTGGATAATGCCGCAGAAGTACAAAAGTATCAAATTTTAGATTTGTATTTGTATGATGATGTATTTGTTAGCTTAATATTGATTGGATTCAATTAGATATTAGTATAAAAGCTCACTAATACACTTTTCTAAATAGCTAAAAGTTAAGACACGTATTTTATTAGTGTTGGAGATTTAGTTTTTTCTTTCTCCTGTAAAATTTGCCACATCTAAGTTTCGCGGTATTGTCTGTTGTTAGTTACGCGATATTGCAGTATCAACGACGATATGTCATTTCCCTTCAATGTGATTACAAATGGATTCAACTGTATATAGATATAAAAATTATATATTTTTACCATGTCTTATACAGTGTTTTGTTTTTAATTTTATGGTTTGCTATTGACACAACTTATACATAGAATTCTTATTATTAAAAAAAATTAGTTACCTTTCATTCTAAGCGGCTTGTGTTCATATTCCACTATAATAGAGGGAGCGAACAATGGCTCCTCAACCCATTTAGGTTTTGCTGGTTGTATAACAGGAGGCTCTATATTTGCCTGTGTGGGTTTCATATCTTGTATACTCTGATTATGATTATATGGTTGTGGCATATTATGAAGATGTAATTGCCTACTAAATTGATTATTCTGTTCTGATATATTCTGAGAGTTATATTGGTCATTGCCACCTTGATATTGATCATGTGGCATTCCTTGATTGGACATTCCTGATTCTGGGGATATTCTTTGACCAATTTGCATCAGTGGTTGCAGCGGCATCCTATGTCCTTGAGGTGTGCTTGGACCTTGTTGCATTAGTGGACGTATAGGCATTCTTTGTCCTTGCAACATTCCTGGACCTCTTTGCATTCCTTGATTTTGTTCCATCTGTTCACCTTGTGAAATTCTTTGTGGCTGCAACATTCCTCGCCCTTGAATTCCTGGCCCTTGTTGCATTCCTAGCCCTTGTTGCATTCCTGGCCCGTGTTGCAATCCTGGCCCTTGTTGCATTCCTGGCCCTTGTTGCATTCCTGGCCCTTGTTGCATTCCTGGCCCGTGTTGCATTCCTGGCCTTTGTTGCATTCCTGGCCCTTGTTGCATTCCTGGCCCTTGTTGCATT
The DNA here is from genome assembly GCA_036924255.1 of Apodemia mormo. NCBI lineage: Eukaryota > Metazoa > Arthropoda > Insecta > Lepidoptera > Riodinidae > Apodemia > Apodemia mormo. The sequence goes on from JAUPFN010000016.1 coordinate 23,683,323, forward strand.
CCCAACCCCTGTAGCATTCCTGGCCCCTGTTGCATTCCCAGTCCTTGCTGCATCTTTGGCCGTTGTGGCATTCCGGACCCTTGCTGCATTCCTGGTCCTTGTTGCATTCCTGGCCCTTGTTGCTTTCCTGGCCCTTGTTGCATTCCTGGCCCCTGTTGCATTCCTGGCCCTTGTTGCATTCTTGGCCCTTGATGCATTCCTAGCCCTTGTTGCATTCCTGGCCTTGGTGGCATACCCTGAACTTGTGTTATTTCTTGTCCTTGATACATTCCCTGCCCTTGTGGCATGCCAGTACCTTGCCTGTTATAATTCTGTTCAGGAATTCTTGAAGCAGATTCAGAATATCTAGAAAATGCATCTTGAGGGGAAGTTTGGCTCATATTTTGATTGTTATAAAAGGAAGATGGTGCATTTGCAGAATTATCATCATAATTGTTCTTGTTCCATTGATTATTAAATGGAGGTGGTTCATTAAAGTTAGCAGCAGGAAAATACTGATTTCTATTTGAATTGTTATTTCTATTTGATGGAGGTGGCTCTTGTCCTCGCATCATAGACAATATGTTCATAATCTTCTCATCACCTAAGATATTATTGATGCCTTTAGTTATATTTGTATAATCTGGTGCATTTTGTTCTGGTTGTCGTATTTGTGGCTCATTATCTTCTGTAATATCAATTACGTCATGGTTCTGATTAACAGTTTTATCAACTTCTGGAACTAAATCTAAACCTGGTATCCCTTTTGAAGTTGAATTTGATGGCAAAAAGGAAGAATTGTCAACATCTGTTGAATTATAATCTTCATTCATACCTTGGACGGAATCATTTGATTCTTGCACATCTTGTGGCTCCATATGTTCATTATTAGAATTTCTGTTGTAATCTGTTCCTCCCACATCATCATACCTATCATACTGATGATCATCGTAGTTAGGTGGAGGAACACTTGTGTTAATATGTTGATGTTGCATGTTTAATGAGTTGTTATTACCTTGATTTAAATTTTGCTTCTGAGAATGAAGAGTACCAGAAGTATTACTTGTATCATTAGTAGGTTGCAGAGTTTGTCCCATAAGCATAGTTCTTTTTTGTTTCATTTGTTGTCGACGCTCTAACAATTGAGCTCGACAAGCTTCAAACTTCTGCTCATATTCACTGTAAGCCCTTTTATCTGGATGATTAACATTATCTTTTTTCCATTTTTCAATTTCCTCTTCCCACTTTTGAAACTGAATGTCGAAGAGTTGTTCCTCTTCAGCTAATTTGCTAAGTGCTTCAGTATTTATCTGTTGCTGTGATAACTCAGATGCTGGTGTATCTACAGCTGTATTTTTATTGGGTGTAATTTCAGTAAAATTTGATTTTGAGTGTCCCATCTCTTGATTTGGTGGAGGTACTGGAACTGGTGGGTTATTATTGCCATACAAAGGCTGATCATTTTCATGTGGAGGTGGTGGTGGCTTGTCAGGTGGTGGTGGTGCAGGTGGTGGCACATTTGATGGAGGTAAAGGTGGAGGTCCCCCTATTGACATAGCCTGTACTTCTTGCGCATACTAAAAAATATAAAAATAATATATTTAATACTTAATTTAAATTCAAGCATTTGTACCCACAGCCCACTGCTTTACTTTAGATTAATCCAGCTGTTACAATGTATTTTTCATAGATTACCCTACTACATCCTATTTCAGGTCAATTTATTATTAACCTCTGTCACAAATTTTTTTCATCCATTTTGATTCAGGAGGTTTCACATGATTAATGCCAAATTCCTATAATCAACTATCTGTTAACTGTAGCAACCAATTTAATACTTAAGAACAAGATGTTCCACAAATTGTTTGGACATTGAGTAATTTGTCATTTATAGGATCAATTTTAGCTTAAGCCTCTTAGAAATGTTACTACTAGTAACTAAAACAAATCGGTTGACTGGTATAGGAATTGGGCAGAAATTCAAATTTACAATGGGGTGTAGGTTTTGACAGAACTTAAGATTACTAAATATTCTATACCAGCCAAACACATTTTAAATATCTTAAAAAATACTGGTAAGTATCTAGAACAGTGATTCTTAGCCAGCGGTCCTAAAACTGCTGATGGACCCTGGAAGCACTCGAAAAGACCCAGTGGCAATGTTTTATGAACATCTAAATTTATTGTATAAGACACAAGATTGTTTCTACCTATGTTCATTATAGACTTTGAAACCATTCAACCAATGTGCCCTATACTGATTTTACTTAAAAGGCAATATTGCAAAGCTGGCTTTAGACCGCCGTTGACAACTTTTACCTGACTAAGCTAAAGGGACTCATGTTCTTGGGTCACATGAACAAATTCACTGGCAACAACCAGTTTACAAAATACAAGTATATCACCTCCAAACAGTAGGTGGTCTATGGTAAGGCACTGATCTAGAACATATTACTCAACAAGATTAAATAATGTCATGCAATAAATTCACCATCATAAGAAACAGGTTCTCTCCTTTGTAGTCTGTTCTTAGGTATTTATCTTGTCATTGGGTATCTTTAGTACATAATCATCTCATCACCTAAGAAATCTAAGTTAGATTGACAAAATTCTGAGTTAAGATTTTGCCGAGACACTTTTTAGATGCTTAAAATAACAAAAAAGAAATTAGCTTTAAACTATTCTTTAGTACAAAAACTGAGAATTTTTATTTGATACTTATAATGAAAATTATAATATATGAACTATTGCTGTTTTAATGCAAATGTAATTAAAGTTTTATACAATGATAACACCTACATATGATTATAGATGTGAATCAAATTAATGTCTCAATATTTTTATATGATTGTTCCTAGCAATATATGTATTTCATTTGACCGCCCCATTGGTTGAGTGGTGAGCGAACCTAAATACGAAGTGAGGGGGCTCGGTTTCGATTACCAACAGGGACAAACATTTGTGTGATAAGCGTAGATGTTTGTATTTCTGGGTTTGGGTGTTTATTATGTTTGTAACAGTACTTATATACTTATTTCTATGTATTAGTATTGTTGACTAACCCATTAACTTTAACACCCATCACACAAGCAAATAATTTGCTTTCTTTGGGGTTAGATCAATTTGTGTAATTTGTCCAGAAATGTTTATTATTATTATTAAAACGTATTTTTTTTATAGTTTATCTAATATTCATCACTCCGAAAGGCCCAACTTATCATCATCAACAAGCAGTTAAAATTAAGTATATTACATCCTGAAGACGCTTAAGAAGTGAAACCAGTTGAGTAATATACTAAAAATATATGTTAAAGGTAAAATTTTTTTCTTTATTTTCACAATTTTATGCTTGAATTTTTTTTTATTGGCATATTTATAAGTATACAGATTTATATTGTTGTGTTATTTTTGTTGTCACAATAAAAAATGCATTAATAATATTTGAATTAATAATTGTCTGTCAAATGAGACAATGGGTTTTTTTGAAAAGATTTATTTTGGTGCCAAGGGCTGATTTGGAGGTGTAACCAACTCTCGGAGAGCTTTGCTAAACTTCTTCAACATTCACTTTTTATTCTGCTTAGTCCTACATGTCGAGCTTGACAATACAGCTGGGACTTACTGGTGTAATAACTGTGCAGTGTCCTTGCACCCTGATACCTACATGAATTCCGGTGCACAAGCCAAACTAACCCTCAATGGGTGCTGAAGTTTTGTTTCATGAAGGAAGGAATAACAGAGAACTTAATGGCCAGTACCCACCACATCACCAAGTGATAGTGTAAACCTTTCGACTAGTGGATAATACAACAGATAATTTCCTTCGTCCTTTCCTTACCTCTGCCACGGGCATCTCATCGCCTGTGACAGCTTCTACTTATGTTAGTGTGGTTCCTAAGCCTTCACTCTAGCAGGTTTGAGGAATCATGCTACATTGGCTTTCATTATATATATTTATATATGTATGTATTAAATTAGAAGAATAGATACTTCTCCGACTCAAATACACGGCTTTGCTGAAATACGGTACAAATTAGAATAGGTACATATTTTATTAGTTAAGCCGGGTGCAGCGATAACAGCAAAATTGTATTAGAATTTAGTAAGAAATCAATGACAGCGTTGTTGCATACTAATGATTACCTTTTCTCCATACTGATTTTGCCATTGGGCATACTGTTGTTGCCACTGCGTCCATTGATGCCAATTTTGTTGCTGCATTACATTCCATTGATCAGGAGTATAGGGAAACATATTCATGTCTGGCATAGGCATTCCAGGATTCCATGGCCCACAAGGTGGCACTGGCCACGCCATGTCTTCTAAAAGTTGTTTGTGAATTAGTCAAAGAAAAGAATCAATATCACAACAGATAACCTTCACAACAGTAAAATCAGAAATCATCCGCCATTTTGATTAACGCTGTGCTGCGGGCTGCGACCTGCGTCTAGGGATGTTAAAAAACAATCGATTTTCAAAATTACATAAATCGATTTTTATTAAATCGATTATAGAAATAACACGTTTTAATCTATTTTTTTAATGCGTGAGGGACGAGAAAACTCAAGCTTATTACTTAAACAAGTTAATTGAAAGACAACGTAATCTGTGTGTATTTTGGAGACCATAAGGTTGTTGTTTAGTTTTTACGCTTGTTATTGATTTAGTCACAAGTGAAATGGCACTGAACATTTGTGTTGACAATTATTTTTATTGTATAAGGTACCTACCTACATATCTATTAGAAAATCAAAATAAATAATTGTTTTATAGTTTAATTTTTGAAATCATAAATTACCTTTTAATGCTAATCGATTTATTTTATTTTCATTCTAGTTAAACGTAAAATGGGGCTGAACCTTTCTGTCAATAACTATTTCAGTTATTTGAAATGAAATTTTAATGAAATATTTATTGTATACTAGCTGACCCGGCAAACGTTACTTTGCCATACATATTAGAAATTCATAGCGGACAAACAACATGACACGTAATTTATAAAAGTATACGGATACTTCCAGGCAGCTGAAAGGGCATTTAACTTTATATGGTGGTTAAGTATTCTTAAATTTTCTAATTTTCTGCGCAATTTTCTGAATATTTTCTTTTATGAGAACCTTCTCCTAACATATATGTATATATATATATATATATATATATATATATATATATATATATATATATATATATATATATATATATATATATATATATATATATATATATATATATATATATATATATATATATATATATATATATATATATATAGATTTTAGTATTTCAGAACTTAAAATAGCAGGTCGCAACAGAATTACAATCCTGCGTTATACAAACGATACGACGCTCTTGGTTTTAAATGGAGCTAAAATAAAAATTTCTTCGACAGAATGAAGAAGGTTTTCGGTATTGCAGATGTATATGGGCGGCTGTGATCACTTACCATCAGGGGCACCACCTGCTCGTTTGCCCCGTCTACTATAAAAAAAAAGTTTGGGTCTCGAAATAAACCGTTCCAAAACCCAACTTATAGTAGACCATACCAAATCACTCAATATCGCAAGGTGCAATACACCTCAATAAAATGGATCTCTTCGTCTAACTGAGTCAAACTGAAACTTTTTCGAACTGACCACTTGTAATATATATGTAGTAATATAAAAATAGGTAAGAATTTTGAAAATAGAACTCTTTAAAAAATTTTATAATAATATAATAATAAAAATAAATATTTTATTTCGACCTACAGGGATCATACATTATTATTATGTTGTTAGTACACATGTATTACATATAACTTAAACCTATTTGTTAGTAGAACTAAACACTATAACTTAAAACTATGACAGGATCAATTTGCCAGTACGTGAATCATACTACAGTGATTCAAGTACTAACAATCGAACCTGTCAACAAATACCCTTAGGATGCTACTGGGGGTGGATCGAACCCTACGCAACAAGGATGTACACAGCTTTCGCATAGTTGTGTAGAAGCAGTCTACGTGTGCCTCAGCGAACATCCCTGACGCGCTGTAGAATCGTGGCCGCCCCATCAGCATTCTAAAGGCATTATTGTATTGCACCCTTAGAGCGTTATACTGTTTTTGCGTATAATCAATCCACAGGCTACTCGTGTAAAAGGAGGTGCAGTATGCTCTAAAAAGAGTAATTTTTACAGGAATAGAGCACCGAGAAAACCTGCGGATGATCATGTTCGCTCTAACAGACAACGCCCTCCGTTCTCTCTCAATATCTGCGTCGTCTCTCAGGTCGGAGGATATAATATGGCCCAGATACATATACTGCTCCACGCTCGTGAGAGGAGTTTCGTATAGCTTAATAGGTGATACCGTCGATGTAAATTCTTTTCCCCTGACCTGAAAGACCATGCATTCCCTTTTTTTGACATTATAGGTCAAACCATGACTGAGAGCATAGCTTTCACAGTTACCTAAAAGCTTCGTGAGTCCACAGACAGAAGCGCTCAGCAGTACCATGTCGTCTGCGTAACTAATGTTGTTAAGGCACACGTCATCAATATGACACCCCACACGCATACTGCTAAGCGCCCCTATCAGCTCGTTGACGTACAGATTGAAAATCTTGGGTGAGGTTAAACCACCCTGCCTCACGCCACACTCCAACCTGTATGGCATCGAAAAGCTTTCCGACCACCGTACAACATTAACCTGGTTTCGATACCAAAATTGGAATATTCTGTTAACCTCATCGGGCATTCCAGTAGCTTTTAATTTTTGCCAGAGGATATCGTAGTTTACCAGGTCAAATGCCTTGGATAAATCGAGAAAGCAGGCGTAAACGGGGGTGCGTCGCTCCGTATAATACCTGACAGTTTGCTTGAAACACAGAATGGCGGATTCCGTTGTCAATCCATGTCTGAAACCAAACTGGTTGTCGTGTAGGTGTAGGTATGCATCTAATTGAATGCTCAACAAACCGTCAAGTACCTTAGCAACAACGTAGCAAGAGAAATCGGCCTGTAGTTGGACTTGTTTGAGATATCTCCAGTTTTATTTTTGACGATTGGTACCACCACAGTTTTCATTAGCTCTGCAGGTAAATATGAGTGTCCTATGCACAAATTAAAGAAAATCGCTAACACTTTGAGTAGCTGAGGACCAGCATATTTTAGATGTTCTATGCTGAGCCCGTCATGGCCCAGAGACTTACCACGCGACATGGAGATAATTAACTTGTTAACGTCACTGGCAGTAAATCGTACTCCAATCTCCTGACTAGACATCTCCCCAATCCCCTCTGTATGTGATGGTCCCAATGGTGATTTCACTGTAAAATGATCCTTAAACAAATCAGCCAAACGACTATGATCACTAATGCCTTCAACGCTCACCGGAAGACTAGGTCTGCCACTTGATTTATTTTTGACTTTCCAAAAATTACGGAAGTCACACTTTGAGTGATGTGAAGCAAGAATATCCATCCGTATTTGCTCACTATGATTTTGGCACCACTTTAAACGAGACTTAAAGATACTCTTGCTTCACTGCATTTCTTCATATAAATGACCTCTAATAGGTTTGCCATATAGCATCCAAATCGAAAACGCAGATCTAGCCTTCCTATGAGCGTCGCGAACATATCTGTTCCACCCAACCACCGGCCGCCTTCCCCCACCTTGGCTGTGCTCACCGGATTCGGTAGCGGCTTCCGTTAAGATCCTTACAATCTCGCTGTATAACTTATTAATATATACAGTATGATCTGCAATTGTACATACATAGTTTGAACAACAACTTTCATTGGGAAGTTCGATAAGACTCAGTCTCTCATTACACAGCTTATTGTTATTATGTACATATTTCATCCATTTGTCACTTGTTTCAAGATTTTGCAGCAAATTGAAAATTGTGTCACGTCGGCATGATTTCAACGCGAGAAAATTTTCGTGCCATGATATTTTATGATTTTAAATGTCAACAATAAAGTAATAATAGACTTTGGTTGGCCTTTCTCGCTGAAGTCCCATTAGGGCTACTCTTGAAAACCAATTTCAATTTTAAATGAAGATTTAATGAATTTTGAAGTATTTCGTACTCCGGACAACTATATTCAATTATTGGATTGGGCGACAGCGCCACACGGATTTTCGATATTTTTTTAAACTTACTCATTATAGCTTCTATTCGTTATTTTGTTTAAAACGGTACTTAAAATTTCCAATTGTAACACTAGCTTGACGTGTAACTATGACATCTATTACCAATAAATATGTCATTACTATACTGAATCAATGTGGGCAATATTGGTTTCAATAGTACCGTTTTTTAACGATATTCGAAACTTATTGTTTTTATCAATATTGGTTTAAGATTTATATTGTTTTCAAGAGTAGGCCTGCTGGTCCTACTGTTTAAAACTGGTTTTTAAGTTAAAACTTGGTCGCACTAATCTCATCGATGATCTGTGTGAGGGATGGCCTTCTACAGCGACGAATGAAGATAACATCAGAGTTGTGCGGCGTATTACAGAGACTGATAAAAGAGTGATTTATCCGCAGTTTTGGCCAAGCTTAGACATCGATATAAGTCAAGTGCACAAAATCCTCCATGTGGTCAGGAAATTTTGTGCCCAGTGGATATATGGCCCACATAATTTGACCGAAACCCAAAAATCCGTCGTAATGATTGGTGGCGTTAAATGCTTCAAAGATTTAACGGGGATGACACAAATGCTGTGTTCATCATACGCGTGACAAAAGCTGGAATTAATGTTATGATTCGGAAACTAAAATACCGTATACTCAGTGTGTGTGATCCGAGGAGTTCCACAACTAAAGTGAAAAGAGGTTGAAGTGAGAGAAAAGAAAGAAAAAGAAAGTGAGAGAGGCAGGTCATTACGTGATAATTGTTTCAGAGTATGAAAAAATAGTTACTGCAGAGTAGTACACTACCTATTGTTTGCCATTTGTCTTGGAAAAAGTTTGGGAAAACGACCTCTTTCACAATGACATCACCTCACCGCACACTGCCGAGCGAACAATCGACTATATGGTGAAGACAGATATGGAATTACTGGATCACTCACCGTATAACTCCGACCTTGCACCTTGCAAATTTTTTGAATATCATAAGATAGCAGACAAGCAGATGGGTCTCCTGATAAAAGAGTCAACCATCGCCTATAGACACCAAAGATTTTAATGGTGCCTTGCTATCTTGTGGCGCGGTCTAATGTCACATGAATAAGTTTACCGGCTACCTTATCCTCCAAACCGGAACACGACAGTGACAAGCAATAACGCTATTGCGGCAGGAATAGGTAAGGCGGTGGTACCAGACCTAGGCGAGATCATGCAGAACTCTATCAGCTAGTAGCCAGTAGCCACGATGGTAGTGACTTGACTTACATAGGCAATCGGTCACCTTTTACGACCTGCCTGCCAGAACGACAGTTGGCCTATTCTTCAATCAACATTGGGAGAAACTAGTTTTCGAGGTTCTTATTTAAATTAATCAATATTATTTTATAAGTTTTATTATTAATATATGGAAAAACATGCAGTTTTTCGAATTTAAGAAAAAATCGATTTTCCAAAAATCGATTATTCCTTCGTGTAAAAATAAATTTTTGCCAAATCGATTTATTCTGAAAAAAGAATAATCGATTTTAAAATAATCGATTATTTTCAATCAATGTCACATCTCTACCTGCGTCCATTTGGTTTTTCATTATTTAGTGATGCTTACCATATCGATAAACTGTAAATTGAGGGAAAGACCGATTTATTTACATATAAACGTGTACATTCATGTGTTGTGATATTAATGTTATATATTATTTGATGCAGAAAAATGCACCCTATATGTGTAAAAAAGAACAAAAACTAGTTTCTTACCGATACGGTGGTAATTTTATTATTTCGACTACCCATACCAAGGATGGGTAAAAATTTTTGAATTTTTAACAAGTTTCATCTACAGCAATGCTATATTTCACATATCGCACTAAAGATCAAAATCTTTGTTCGTGTAATTTGTAGCAGCTTTATAAATACATATATGAAATGTGAAAAAGGTATTTATTGTAATCGTAAAACAAGAGAATAGGAAAAATATAAAAAAAAAAATGGTAGTCGAATTATAAAAACGTTTCACTTAAGTTAAAAACCAAACTTTCGCGATTCATATGACGTATATCAATTAATTATATATTCATTCAAAGAAAAATATAATTTGAATCAATGTGACCAAAGTACTTTTTCAAAGCATATTTATCTGATCATTACTATTAATGCTAAATATAATTTAATCTGATAGAAGCGTAGGCGGTCAAAATTTAGGCGCCAATATTTTACTCCAAGCGCGTGAAAATAACTTAAGTACATTTCATTACTTCTATAAAATAAATATTATGTACTAATAAACACGTAACTAGACATTAAATTAACAACTTATGGGCTAAACTTTAAACTAATAATGGTCTAGAATAAAAGCTTATTGAAAAGACTAAAATAGGAAGTGATAATTTTCACGAAAGAAACCAAGAAAATCTATCAAATATCATTAGTATTTTTAAAAAGGGGCAGTGTGAGATATAAGGTTGATTCTCGTGAAAAATAAGAAACATTTAAAAAATATTTATAACACTAAATTTTTTGAAAAACGTGTTGACAAAAGAGTGTATGAACTAGCGGACAGCCGTACATATTTTAGGAGTGAAACTTCCTTAGAATAATTGTGTTGATTTGAAACAAGATGAAACGGAAATACGGAACTTTAAATAAACAAACACATAAATATACAGAATTAGGCCGAAAAGAAAATGAGAAACAATACGTTAGACAGAATTTTATATCAAAAATATAATACCTAAAAAAAACTACCGTGGCAGGTGCGCTGCGCTGTGCCGCGCTCCCGGCTGCTTGGGTACCACCATCTTGCTTATTTCTCCCGTAAAACAGCTTTGCTGTGTTTCGGCGAGAAGGGCAAGACAGGCAGTGTAATTATTGGCACCGAGACTTAACATGTTATGTCTCTCTCTCAGGATAGGTAACACACATTTTTGTTCATTGGCGATGTCGACCACTTACCATCAGGTCGCACGTCTGCCAGTTTTCCTATCTCACTAACACATATATATATATATATATATATATATATATATATATATATATATATATATATATATATATATATATATATATATATATATATATATATATATATATATATACTAGCAAAAAGCAGAGCTTTGTAAGGGCTCGCAAAGTTATACTATCTAGTAATATTGTTAGAAAAGTATTTTTGTGAGAATTACATCTTTTACTGTATGGACTTTATTTATAATTGTCTAACCTAAAAAACTCAGCGTATTTTCACCTAAACATTACATTCGTATCAAAGGCTCGCGTCGTCTGGCTTTGGACTAGTAATATTTGGTTTTTGTTTATTGGTTTTTTCAAGGAAAAATGGGTATTAAAAATGAAGGTTGTTCTTATAAAAAACACATTTTTAACATTTTGCTGAAATAATTGTTTTTTTTCTAAAATCAGGAAGTTCCTGGTTTTACATCGATTTACGAAATCAAAATCAAAAAATGTTTTATTTAAATAATCCTTCAAAATTTTTGGACTTAATATTGGATTTAACGCAGGCACAAAGAATTGACGGTAAACACTCAGCGAATACATTTTTCGAACTTTTCTCTCAGAGAATCTCTCGGAGTTCGATTCCAAAGTCAGGCAAATGAAAAAATGTGTTTTTTCAGTTTTCTGATAAAACAACTTTGCCCGGGATTGGAAAGGTGCCCTACTGGCAATAGACTGGCCACCTATCACATTGTGGGACTTAAGTATCTTCGGCTAACCGTGGATGCACACGTTGTACCTCTGCCTACCTCTTCGGGGATACGGGCGTGAATATACCTTTTTTTAGCTATTTACCCTCGGGCTAAGATTGGGAATTGATCTCAATACAATATAAATCAATTAATACATCTGTACTGTTTCTCAATAAGCATATTGTGAAACTCTCTAAAGCTCTATTTACTCTGTCCCCCGCAATCATCCCTGCTCTAGACCTAAATTCCCCTTGTGTCTCCCACAACATTACTTCGAACTTCCTTTGCATTCTCCTTTCAATGATTTTATCATGCACCTTCGATGCCAAACTGATCAAACTGATGGCCCTATAGCTATTGCAGTTTATACTTGAACTTTGCCTTTATACGAGGGCACGATGACCGCGCGCCGTCAGTCAAATATGAAGAAACAATTCATGAAGTAGGTAGTCTCTTAATAAGTTCAAAATTTCTAATAAAAAAATGTATCTTCTATCAATTTAAACTCGTTAATTTAATAAGAGATGGCGTTAGTAGTAATAAGATTCTAATACAAATTATACCTTCTATTTTTTTATTTTAATAAAATGGTTTTTAAAAAAAAGGTTATAATTTTTTTTATGGTAAATAACAAATCTAGACATAAATATAAACTACCACGTCGAAGGTCAAACCTAAAAAATGCGATACTATTTTAGTAAAATGTACCACAAAAGTGCATAGATCGTGGCCTAGTGTAATAAATTTAACTTTTTACTTATGAAATACGACTCTTTTCCCTGACTCCTTTAACTTATTTCTTACTCTTCACTCCTACCGCGTGTGAGCTTACACAACGATTTTTTCGTATTTTTTTGTATAATGACTAAATTTAATTTAAAAAATTGAGCCAACTGAATTATGAAATTCAAAATGTTGTACTTTTCGAAATCCTTTATTTTTAATTAACCACCTTATTTAAGACAGAAATCATCACATAACATGTTAAAATCAAAACATTGCCATACGCTCGCGCCTTGAGAACGTATAATAAGGAGTAAAATTTGATGTGTTTATTTTCGCATTTTTGTACTCATAATTGCATGTATAATAATTATTAAAGACTTTTGTTAACTGCAAAACGGATTCTGTAAAACAGGCTGTCTCGAATTCAAGTGTATTCAAGAAGTATTAAACATTTATAAATGACAAATGGTATGCAATAGGTACATGTTTTGCTAGATATGACAAAAGCTTGTGTCCTGTAAAACAAACTTCACGGAGTAAGAAATAAAGAAATCTCATGAAAAAAAAATTGCGTCTTATTTAAGAAACAGAAACTATTAATACAAATTTAAAATTTTAATTATTGAGTGAATAAATATAGACAAAATATTTAGATGCAAATGTTATTATAAATTCTTTGACAATCAAAATTAAACTAACGTCTATATATTTCCTGCAAGATGGTTCCAACGGTGCACTGATTCGTCAGTTGGTAAGATTCTACCGATCCCACAATAATTTCAGCTTATTTCCAGAGCTCTACGTGTTCATCTGAGGCAATGGGTGCTAACATGCCACTAATAGACTCCTAACTGCTACTCAGAGTTGTGTTTTCGAACAAGACTTTGAAAAACACTCAACATTATATCTCTCAGGTGTCGAGGTCCGAACCCTATTTCCAAATATTTGTTCATATTTTTTAAATTAATATGCATAGCATTGCACAACGAAAGTTGGTGATGACTTTATCCATTCTTATGTAAAATGAATTATTAAGCTATTGCATAGCTTCTATCGCGGGTCTTGAGCGTGGAGACCGAATCCAAAAATTCCGTAACGAAAAAACCTAACACCCCCCCCACTCCGACCGACATAGTGGTGATACTTTTTAGTTTTTCCATCTATCGATAAATATCAGAACTTTTAATGACTTTTTGAAATATCACGCTTGTCTCTTTAGTTCAGCAACCCGCCTTTAGATGGCATTGGTTGCATTGGAAAACTACCGTAATCAGCTGTTTGTGAGAAAGTATATAGGTGTATAGGTGTTTATCATCTACGTACAACAGTGAATATCTGTACTCGTATAATTTGTGTACAAAGTGTTTTAAATATGAATATTTTTTATCGGTCACCACGCTCAAAGTGTAACTTGATTATCAAAGAAGATAAGATATTAATATCAAAGAAAAAAAATACTGCATAATTAAAATAAATATATAATTTTAATTGCATAAGTTGATAAAAAATGCAATGCAATAGCTTTACCGCGGCAGTTTCCGAGTGCCACACGTCTTTTTGTTGTTTTCTGTATCTACCTATACGTAATAGCAAACAAATTGAGATAAATTTTCACAGCATATCACGTTAACACGAAAAGTATACAATTTATATTTGATAGGGACGTAGGAAACTATTATTACAAAAAAAAATGTTTACTAATTTTGCTGCTATTTACTTCCGACATGTTTCATCAATTATCGATAAAGTGTTGTTGACGTTAGACATCACTATATACTGACGCCATTTTTGTGTGATTTGGTATTAGTTGTTTCAGTTGATGTGGTGAAATTTGTTATTGTACTCGTAAATTAAACGGTATATTTAGTGACTACGACATTTTAAAATATATATTATTTTCTTCTAATGATTAGGGTACTAAGAAAAATCACATCTTTTACAAACCAAGCGATATCTGCTGCGCGGGAAATGTGGCCTTAAATATTTTCCACTAATAACTAACAAGCATCTATTTTGTAATAGCAGTGGTTGTTGTCAATATTATACAAATATGATTGCTTCGAAGAGCACAGAAACTCGAAGGAGTAAGCTAAGAACAGCAAGACTCATGGAAAGACTTTATAAAGAAAGAAAATGCAGAGACTGTTCAGTGGTGGTAACGAAGATGGATTTCGCAAAAATTTTGGGTAAATTTACTAAAGTTAAAATTCAGTATGAAAGTTCTTCACCTAAATCAAAAAAATCTGTAGAAGTTTCAACTCCAAAATCAAATTCGAGGCTAAAAAACAATGAAAATGGAATAGTTAAAATTCACCGCAACGCCAATAAGCAGCCAGCTAAAAATTTGCATAACCAAAAAAAGGACAAATTTAATGACATTTCAACACCTCTTCGAAATAACATTTTAAAAGAAAATAATGTTTTGAAGAGAGCTACAACCCCCAAAGAAACCAAAAGTTTTAGTAAGCAATTATCAAATATCCGGAAACAGTATGCTATTATTTTCAATGAACCTACTAATAACAATAATAATGACATCAGAAATGACTTTTGTTTGGCTGATTTACTGCCACATTTTAATAAAAATATATTACCTTCTGTGGAATGGGATATTGATTATTTTCCTAAAGCAGAAGAGCCTAAAGTTGATAAAGTATATGACAGGATAGCTGCAGAATTAGAAGATCTAATGTGTAGTGACAAACCTTTACAAAAACATCAAAAACCTGAAACTAAAGTTGATGAATTTCCTTCTATAATGGATATTCTTAATGATAACACAACTGTCAGTAATGTGGATCTTAAAGAACACAATAACTCATTGGAATTCAAAAGTAATTTAGACTCAAGTGACGTTGAAGCAATGCTACTAGGGAAATCATCATCAGATCAAGTAAAGGAATCTGAACCGATGGAACTTGACAATTCCTATGTTAATAAATTAATTGATGATGTGCAATCAGGAGAAGATGAAAAGTCTAAAAATGAAGAAGAGAAGGTATCCAAACCAAGTGAAACAAATGACTTCGAAAATCCAAGTAGTCCATCCATATTAGATGAAGCCCTCCAACAAGGCATAGAAGAACATTTACCAAACCATTCACAAAATCAATTGCAAAATGAAGCTGAGCCTGAAGCAACAATAGTTTCCAAAATGGAGCATAATGTGTCCAATAACGCTCAGAGTGACACGCCAACATTAACTGAAACAAAACAAAATGGAATTGTTAATATTCCAGAAGAATCATCATTTACAAACTCAGATATATTTCCTATCACACATATAGACAATATTAAATATGTTACATTTAAAAAAAATATAGATGGCAAATGTTTAAAATCAGTTACATGTCCAAAAAATTTAAAATACAGCATTGAGCTGGATAATAAATCTGTGGAGTTTATAGGTGCTCCAAAATATATTTCTAGTATAGATGATTTGCAGGTTCTATTACAAATTGTAAATGAAAGTGACTTACAGAGCTTGTATGTTTACATTAAATAAAAAAGTACATAAAATGACCTATTTAAATAATAGTTATTTTCACCTGCACTGATTAATAAATAACTTGCAACAATATGTTTAAAATTTAGAAAGAAATAATTCTATTATGTATCCGGTAATTGATATAAAACTTCTAAAAGTTTTTAAATTAATGATATTATGAATTTTGTGAGTCCAAATTTTGTTATTTGGATATTAACTCAAGACTATTTTTAATTTAAACAGTTTAACAACTGTTATTATAATATGTCTATATTTTGTTAGAGTATGTGTACATTTAAGCATATTGTAAATTAAAGAATAAGAAACTGTTTTAAAATTAATTTCCTTAAGACCTACATTTGTAGCAGTTTTTATTGTTTGCCAATGTAGAAATTTTCCTACATTTGCTGTTATTTCAGATAAAAGTTGTAACAATTAAAGCTGCAATATAATCAAACCATTAAAAAAACTAAGGTTTTTGTAAATAGCATTTCAGCCTATAATTAAAACTTTCAACGCATCACTGTCCCCTCTCTAATATAGTCAGGATTGCAATATTTATTACAAGGGATACATACCTATTTAATATTTCAATAATTTATCAGATTTTGAAATTACTGGGGAATGGACCAAAGGCTGTAATCATTAAGCTTTAATTAAGTGGTGATACTGAAAGCTGGCAACACTAAATAAAATTATCAAGCATTTGTCCTTTTTTATTTCCATAATTATATTGTACAAAATATATTCCAAACCTACAAACCTTACTATACAAAAATTGTATTCCAATGATAATAATTTATCTGACGAAATAAAAACCAGCATCGACAAAATGTTGCTGTCGTTATTAATAAAATTCGAATAATATTTCGTGTTGCCAGAAGTGATTTTATAAAATTCCAAAAAAATCGGATAAATTTTGACAAGTTAAAATTAACAGTGCTATTTTATGCGTTACGGTTAAACATTAAAAAAATCTCATTTTTGCTTGTTTACTAAGAGTTGCTCAATTTTTATCTAATAACAAATGTACGCGTTGAAACATTTCTGTTTGCCACATGTTAATTTTTTATGGGCTGTCAACACTACAGTGATACCAACTTGGGGATTTTTCCCCAAATTTAGGGGAAAATTCAAAAGGTGATTTTATCAGGAAATTTTTTAAAGACATTTTTAGGAAGGTTAATAAGTATTTTTTTAGCCTAGCTTATGTAAAAATCAAGATTTATGGAGATCTCTATGCTATATGGTTTTTGATTTTATCATCATAATCTGAGTTTTTCATCAAAGAGGAAAAAAATGAAGTATGGGGAGAAAATTATAAAAATGTTTATATTTAGAAGTGGGGGTTTAAAACCCTAACTTCAAATGTAAAAATTTTGTTAAAATTTCGGGGATTTTAAATAAATGTTTAGTGAAATATTTCGAACAGTTGGCGTCTCTGCGAACTTATATTTGTTATGACATAGGTCGGCATACCATTCACGTGGGCTATAGCCCGCGTGAATAATTCTATTAAGTGTTTGCTTATTTCTAGTTTTAATTATAATTAATCTGTACCTTAATAAGGAAGGTAAAACTGTAGAATAGAAAGTTAAATAAATAGGTAACAAAAACAAAGATGTTTAATTTTCTTTTAATATGCATCATGGACGCAATACGTACAGAAGTATACCACAGTTGCTAATCCACCACAATTCGCTGTTCGAGACGAGACATGATGACGAGAACTTTCGAATAACCCTGATGAAGTTCACATAGGTCCGAAACTAGTCAGAACTAACACCGATTAAACGTGATTGTAGTTTTTGAAGTGAAAACTTCTTTAGGCGCGTTGAGCGTTTTGGAAGAGGGTAAAATCCTCGGTTCGCGTCACCGACATGCTAATGATAATAGTATATCTATAGCTATGTTTTGCATATAGTTTTAATTACTCTCAACTTAATAGTTCCGTTTTCACTTCTATCGGCAGTCCCACGACTGCTACTGTTTTTTTTAATTATTAAGAATAGACCAGGCATTTTTAGGCTAAAAATTGCGGAGCATTAAGCTCCGCATAGAAATAATGTCGATATAGGACCGAACTAAGCTTGGTTAACTAAATAATTAAAAAACGATTACACACGTTTAATCGGTGTTGGTTTTTTTTAATGGTATAAACGCGCCGATGAACCTATCATCGGCGGCGCTCCTTACACCTTACACAGGCAAGACGTCGCGTCTCGCGCGAGAACGTTCGACTCGCCCTGAGATGACCTTACATAGGTCCGAAACTAGTGGAAACTTACACCGAATAATCGTAAGTGTAGCCGTTTTTTTAATATTTAATTCTTAATGTCTCACGAAAATGTTAATAATTTTAAACTTGGTTAAGTCTACAATTTCCAAAAAACAATGAGCTGAAAATCTATTTTTTGTCGAAATTGATAAAACATGCATTCATATCATAACTCTAAATTTCTATCAGGGGGTAGACGAAGAGATCTAGGTGGTAGGTATACGTCAATGCCCCGCCAGACTTGCCTTGTAGAGAAACTACATTCATAACTTTCGTCAAAACACGCCGGTTTCAGACACAACCATCGCCAACCATACCAGAGATGCAATGATGCATTACTTACTATCCATGTGGTGGGCTGTGGGACATTCCGGAACTATCACCTATAGTAGTTATAATGGCGGAGACACGCTGAGAAAATTACTCGCTTTTTACGAACTACTTATTAGAATGGCACGTGGTCTATTTTTCAAGTGTGGCCAGGACGAAGGTATACAACGGTCTTGGGCATAGATTAGTATATATTATGCTTTAGTCTTGAGTGTGAATGGAAACCCATAGACTAGGTACTTAGAGTCGCAAGCACGAAATAAAGAAAACAACGGAATTGGCAAGTACAAACATTTGTATCAGGACCGCGATCGCCACACTCACACATAAAATAAGCATTATTGCATATAAACTACTAATGCAAACATTGTTTCATTGGTCGTTTTAATTTTAAGCAACAATAATCCGAAACACACAAACAGAACATTTAAAAATATACCAAACTGCGTTACAATAAATTTTATTTTGCTACAAAAAAAAAGAGTATTTACGTCCTTTTGTAGTCTATTCAAAATAGACTCATCTATTTGTACAATAGTGAAACTTAAGATCGTAATAGTTTCGCTATTCTACAATAGATGGCAGTATTGATTTTTCCGTAGTTTTCAGTTGATCATATTTGAGTAGAGAACTTTCTAGAACGATATACGTTATGACTGTCATTACGTATATCTTTCTAGAAAAATTAGGTCAACCTAAAATGAACTTTATATGTAAGGTGTACGGCTGATTTTAGCTTGACTTTCTATTATATCATTAGAGATTATATTAAATCAGGAATTTAATTAAAATAAAATGAAAATTGTATTTTCGAATGATATGAAATATCTCCATTTTTAATCATCTGTATTCTACTATCATTTCTGCATTCAAGGATGGCACAATACGGCATAATTCAGTGTATAATAGATTTTCGCACGACGACTATCTCCTAATGATATGATAAGTATCACTAAGGCAATTTAGAGTAAAAGCGCATAATAGTGACGCACGCGGCACGCCCACTCTTCACTTCCCCTTGTTTTCTTTATTTCGTGGTAGCAAGCATATCCCACCCTTTGTCTATGTTTCTTGTCGTCTCGTACACTTTCTCGCTCTCTGCTCGTGAACGCTCTGTTCACTCTATTACCTATACTCCCTTCTTTCAGGCTACGAGTGGGTCACAAAAATCTAAATAATAAGAAAGTAGAAGTCGTAAAGGAGTCATTCCGTAAAAATTTGCACCAACGAAAAACCTATTGTCACAAAAGTTTCAAAATTACTACTACTTATTTACTGGTCCAATTTTTGGTACACTTTATTTTGCCAAAAAGATAGGATATTTAATTTTTAAATCAAATGTAGAAATAACAAAAATACATTATGATTTACTTAATTATTAATAAAATTTCGCCAAAAATGGATCATTTTAGTATATCACACGTGTTTTTTGAATTTTTAAGAAACAAAATTCACACTTTAGTTTAATTTTCAGCTGTATATTTTGATGTATTTTTATACCTTGTAATGTCTATTTTGATTTAAATACAAATTATGTTCTATAAATAAATTTATTTAAAATAAAATTGTATTATATATTATAAACCAACATTTTGGTATACATGGCTCATAACCTGCTACCAAATTTTAAAACTACCAAAATATTTATATTTTATCATCCTGGTAACATAACCAGTCGAAACAGGCCATTTTGTTTAAACAAAACTCTGTCAGTTGAGCAAAATCTGTGACGACGCACACGTTTCTTATCGAAGTCAAATAAGAAATCCACTTTAGATACGACTTTTACGAGAAATCAGTAAGTTATTTTATGAATATTTTATTACTATTCAAAGGAAAATATATTGACTTGCATTAAAATAGAGGGATGTACTTTCTAAGCGCAAAAAATGTTTTTATTATAATAAATTATTAGGACACAGCAGGATTAGTCACGTCCAATTAGTTACGTGACATATTAGTGGAACAATTTTAGTGACGAAATTGACACATAAGTCGTAGTTCATAACAAACTTTACCCAATTTTATGAAGAGGTGTTTGGTGTTGTACATGTAGTTAAAAAGAATTTCTTTAATTTGCCTCGAAAATAAACTTGTTTACTGTTAATTCACTCACTCATAATTTGACCGACTCATTGGTCGAATGGTTTGCTAACCTAACTACGAATCGATGGGGCTTGGGTTCGATTCCCAACAGGGATAAACATTTCTGGGATGAGCATAGATATTTTGTTTTCCTAGGTCTGGGTGTGTATTATGTATATAACGGTATTTATATATGCATTTTTATGTATTAGTATCGTTGACTAACACCCATAATACAAGCAAATAATTTGTTTACTTTGGAGTTAGATCAATTTATGCAATTTGTCCAGTGATGTAATTATTATTATAATTATTTATCATACACCAAAAAGGACACATTCAAAAGAGAAAAATTGTTATTAGATCGGGGAATCCGTGTTGGTCCCGGGCTCCTTTAAAGAACTGCCGTCCAACTGCTGGTATGCCAGGCAGGTCGTGACCGATTGGCTATGCGAGTCAATACCATCGTAGCTACTAGGTGGTACAGTTCCACAACGTCTCGCCCAGGTATTTGGTATCACCGCCATACCTATTCCTGTCGCAATAGCGTCAGTGTTTGTCACTGCCGTGACAAACTCTGACGCTATATATTCCGGTTTGGAGGGTAAGGTACCCGGTAAATTTATGCGTATAACATTAGACCTCGCCACTTAATAGGAACGCAGCATTAAAATATTTAGCGTCTATAGGAAATGGTTGATTCTTTACATCGGGAGACCCATCTGCTCGTTTGCTCTCTAATGATATAAGAAACACAGAAATCATACGATTTGGTTAATTTTCTATTTTACTTTAAGTGATGGCACTAACACCAGCTGAACGTGCTAATCGCTACAGGGAAAAATTGAAATTAAATGCTAAAAAAATACGTAGTACAAAGAAAAAACAAATTACAAGAGTGAAAAAGGACAAAAGAAAATAAAAGAACAAAGCAAAACCGAAAAAAATGAACAAAAGAAAAATTTGGTGAGAGCAGAAGAAGAAGCAAAGAGAAGCCAAAAGCAAACTGAACAAGCACAAGTCGCTACGACACATACAACAGCTACTTCAAGATTCATAATACTATCTACCTAATTGAACTAACAGAAACAATAAAAAAAAATGGAATCGTTTATCATGTTATGATCCAATTCATTGTGATCCTTATGTATTTGCTATTTGTTTAAAGAAATAAGTTCTTTCAATTATATTTACGATTTAATTAGATAGTAATAAGTTCAATTTATAAGAATATATTACATTTTTGTTCAGTTGACTGAAAGCAGAAGTTTCTGTTTCTTCATTATTATTTTTATTATTTTAATAGTTGGGACACACTAAAGATGTATCTTAAACATTTTTATTACGTTGCCACCTTCCACCCTATATTTTTTATGTTCTTATTTGGTAATAATTGTTTCAGAAGTTTAGTTATGTGTTGAGCCAAAGAGGAAATATTATTTTAAATTTTTATGACTGTTGACTTATAATTAAAAATGTAACGAAAAGTCTGATTAAATACCTGAATTACAAATATTAAGTTTATAGGAAAATGCTGAAGCTGTAAACTAAGAACATTTAAGTCGGAATTACCTTCTTATAATTAATCAAATAAGTATTATACCAAATGTAGGGTTAGAATTAATAGGTAACTACTAAATATGTACTAAGTTCAAACTTTACTTTTATTCTTCTTAAAGCAACATAATGTTACAAATTTTAATCAAAGTAAAACTTACTATTTGTAAGATTTGTTTCATTGCCTTTTGCTTTGTGTGTGAACTCTGCCTATATTTCTATTTAGTCACATATAACGTTTCCTATATAGTTACTGTCACAATTTTTTGTCATATTTTCGTCATCGATTAATAAGGAAATATATTGTTTTGTCGTATTATCATTTCAAAAAATAATTATATTGATAAGCATGTTTAAATCTAATACCAGACTAGTTCTATAAGAAGGTCTCGGTGTAGCTAAAAAGTTAAAATAAGTGGTCCTTTTGATCCAAAATATTACGATGTGGTTTTAACATTTGAATTAAACAATATTAATATTGGAACAGGCAAGTATTTTATTTTTGTATGGGTAGGTTAACACATGATGCACACAAGGCTCTTGAAATTAAATAAAAGCAGTCCGTACGTCACAGAAAAAATAATTGATGAAATTGTTACTAAATGGACACAACTTGGTCATAGTCCCTAATAAAATTTGCAATATCTCGTAAAAAAATATTATCAGAGTTAAAATGTACATTTTTCACGTAGTTTAAGAAATAGTGCGTCAAATTATGATATAATATATATACACACACATATATATATATATATATATATATATATATATATATATATATATATATATATATATATATATATATATATATGTGTGTGTGTATATATATATGTGTATGTATGTATATTTGTATGTGTGTATATACGAACATACAGCTAAAACGACTTTTTTTTATACTATGTAAAAATAATAATCTTAAATTTTACTCGTAACATGCTGTATAAGCAAACAAAATAGCCGCGAATCTGGTCCGGCAACATTTTATTGTAAGATTTCTTTTACTAGGTACCCTTTTATACTCATGATATTTTATATTGTGTTCAGTTGTAAAAACAACACTCGATGATTTGCTATTTTTAATAATATCTTTTTGTATTAGCTGTGCGTTATCGAAAACATTATGTCTTAACTATGGTCGATGATGTAGGGTGTACGGTAAAATTCGTAAGAATTTATGTTTACACTCTTGTATGCATGTTTTATTGTGTTTGTTTTTTGTGTGGAAATAAATAAATAAATAAATAAATCTAAAAAAAAACTTTAAAAATTGTCCGCTTTATCCACATAGTCACGGTGCAAATTTTCGTGGAATGACTCAAAGGCGCCTTGTCACGAACCTCACAAGAACCACATGATTAGATAAAAACCAAAAACCAAGCTTCCTTACAGAGTCCGAAATTCCTATATTTGTACATAGGGCTGTCACTCGATTATTTAAATTAAGTATTTAGATCTACCTTCATTTTATTATTAGAATTGAAAATAAATATTAAAATCAATATATATATATATATATATATATATATATATATATATATATATATATATATATATATATATATATATATATATATATATATATATATATATATATATATATATATATATATATATATATATATATATATATATAACGAGAGCACTTTTCTCAGAAAATCAAAAATTGTAATCATTAGTTTCTACATGAAGATACAAGATTGCTTGGACTATTTGTCATTTCTGATGAAGCTTTATAATTTTTATTTAGTATATTTTATAATTTTAATTATTATTTAGCGTCAATGTTTGTCACTATCGTGTTCCGTTTTGGGGGTTAACATTGGGCGGTAGACTTATGTACATAGCATTGCCATCCTTATGCATAAATAGCAATTCATCATTAATCTTATCTTTCTATCTTTGGTGTCTATAGGCGATAGAGTATCTTTGAGTAGACCCTGATTTCATTAGATAGGATAAGAGTTATGCAACAGAAAGAGATGGAACTTCTAGGTAAATATAACTGTAGGTAATCAAGCGCCGTGCGGTCTGAATTCAACTTAATGGTATCGTAGCAAGAGCCCTTATTTCTTTAAACGATTTGCCGGAGTGTCTCTTCTATACTTGTACTATTATACATTCTGTGGCTATACCAAAAAGTCTGGCACTTTTGGTGCGGGGGGAATTCAATCTTACATACTAATGCAATTTTAATCACATCTTTATGCACGCACACAAAAAAATTTTGGTCACTAGCTTGAACTAGACGCAACAATTACATTCAGTAGGTAGTGTAAGAACGTCAACCACTACACAAACGATGCGTAAAAAAAGAGTGCTTGATACTATCAATATTTAGTTATCGATAATCAAGTCGCCATTTCAAGTCAGTCATTGTCAATTTTGTCAATCATTTCAATCAAACCAAGACATTTACGAACTACTAATATTTAAGCTCCGACACAAAAAACGAAGAGGTGTTATTGGCTTATCATAAGTATTTGTATATTTATGTGTCATTGTGTCTGTCCATGACACTATAGTGTCCAAAGGATCGAATCGATTTGAGTGTAATTTTATTTATTCGAAAGCTTTGTATGTTTTACGTTGCGTTGCCGTGGATCTTAGGTGTGTTTTGAGGAAATTTAAAACCACCAATGCAAAATAACTACTTAAAAGAATAAAAAAACAAATACATCTTAAATATTATTTTAATTTATACGTATGTTATTTTTATCTATACATAAGTTTTATTAAACTGCTGAAGAATGAATCTTGCACATAAAATATGTTTAAAAAATAGCTTCAGGTGACTAATGGGCAGCAAAAGCCATTTTTAATATTTTAGAATTTATTATCATTTTGTCTTTCTATCTTTGTGCCTGTACCCCGGCCGTGATTCTGAACTGATCTTGTCGTGGGTATTCCGAAAAAGGTTATAATAATATGCTAATTGTTGTCTCGTCAACTGAGGTGAGCTCCTATGGGTGAGGGGATAAAGACAATGAAAACGTGCATGTAAATCATTAACTAGCAGTCCTTATTATTTTTGTTTTAAATAATATACAGATTGACTTGTAAATTTTTCCAAAACATAAATTTTGTCGTTTAGAAATTACAGACCAATAACAACTCTCGGTATAAATAGTATGACTACTTTTCATAGTTTGCAATTCGGAATGTGCAGAAGCATTTGAACGTATAGGTTATGTTAAACAG
Source organism: Apodemia mormo (assembly GCA_036924255.1). Lineage (NCBI taxonomy): Eukaryota > Metazoa > Arthropoda > Insecta > Lepidoptera > Riodinidae > Apodemia > Apodemia mormo. Next base: position 23,708,785 of record JAUPFN010000016.1, read on the forward strand.
ACTTTTGGACTTTATTATATCGAAACCATACTAATAATATGAATATGAAGGTTCGTCTGTCTATTACGATTTCAAAAAATTTGGCTTAAAGATGTTTGAAGATCCGAGATGAAACGTACTCCCACCTAACAGGGTGAAAATGTGTACGGAAAATCAAATATTCATTTTTGATTTAGAAAAAAAATGATATGGCGATAGTTTGAAACGATATGCATTTTATGTCGAGATGGTTCTTATCTATATTTGGTGGAATTTTAAAAACCTCTGACCTACTACATTCTGACAACGTGTGGATGAGGTACGAGTTTTATGCACAGAGCATGAAGCGCGAGTATGCTATACATCTTATTAAACTCGTGCAAATATTAAGGACATTGTAAGTCTCTTAGACATAAATCGACTTACGGTCCAGTACCTTTTAAGAAAGAGTTTACTCTTTCTTAAAAAGCCGGTAATGCAACTGCAAGTCTTATGATAGTGTAGTAATTTTCCATGGGCGGCGGTGATCACTTACCATCAGGTTAAGTCAGATATGCAGCAATAAAAAAACAACATTTTTGTCATCAATTTGATCATGAATATGATTTTATTGATTTTTGAAATGAATAAGTTTTTTATAAATATCCCTTATGCATTTTTGACGATCAGATTTTCTTGCCAAATATGTTATTCTAGTATTGGTGTAATTTTCTGTCACTTTTTTTGCAAGTTCAATATTGTGCGTAATAAAAACATTATCATAGTAGTGTCGCCCAATGTTTGGGAAACATTGGCTGCCAATAAAGTATTTCAAAATTCTGCTTGTAGTCCATTGTGTAGTACAAGAGCAGTCAACTTAATTGTCAGTAGGTAATTATTTTTTTCTTGATTTGTACTTCACGAAGACGACATAAATTAATAGCTTCTTTCGATGCATATTATTTTAAAATTTCACATTTTTTTGAAAACTTATCCGTATTTATTATGTCTGAGTAAGGCTTGTGAAAAAAATTAAATAAAATCCTTTATTGAGCCATTACATTTGTTGTCTATGATTTCTTTAAAGTGTAGTAAGTACATTGACATGTATAATAATTATGCATGTCAATGAGTAAGTAGGTCACGGCCCTGACAGTGTGGTTCCCAATTTGTGCACTAGGCGCTGCAATCGGTAGGGACGAAATGTTGTCAATAAGCGTGTTCGGAACGAACATCTAAACTTAGACATTGGGTGTGTTCAAGACGAACATCTAAACTCAGACTTCAAAAAAAATTGGCAAATGGCTTAACTAAGATTTTTCCTGGACACTCTATAGATAGTAAGACATAATCCAATGCCTCATTTTTAACACGCTTTTATTACTTTCGGTCGTATGTTAGTATGTATATATCTTGGTATGTAAGTATGTAACGTAACGTAAGTATGTAACATGGATTTGATGCACTTTAAAAACATCAGATTAATTTTAAACTTGGAAGTTTAATAAAGGACAGATGACAGTGCATATATGCATACATATCTCCACGCCAATTTCCTAACGGGGTAGAGTATGTAATGGAAACTTTGAACATGGTTTTTACATACTTTAACACGTAGGATTAATTTGAAAAATTTGAAACTTTCATATATATCTTCACGCTAGTTCTCTTATAAGGCAGGGCATGTAACGAAAACTTTGAACATGGTTTTGACGTACTTTAAAACGTCGAAATAATTTGAAACTGTGCAGTCTTATCTAGGACCAATGACAAGGCATACATACATATTTTCACGCCAGTTCCCATACGGGATAAGTAGAAACCACCGAGTGCCATACACCACGATTCTTGCAGACTTGTCTCGCTTCCTCCACATTCATTACTCTCTTCATATAAACACGCTGGTTATGAAGGCTCTTGACACTATCTTTGGACAGCACTCAATCAATCTGATCGTGGTATGTTGGCGTTGATCTTCCCCGGTACCTACATCTTTTCGCGTTCGTATTGTATATCTGTTTTGTTAACCTTTGATCTAGCATACTTTCTACGTGTCCAAACCAACGGAACATGTCCTTTCTCATCTTTGCACTGACACTTTCTATCAGGCCTAAACTCTCTCTCACTTCAACATGACGAACCCGGTCTACGAGTGTTACGCCACATATTTTTCGTAGATGACCACCACCACCAGAGTTCTTTGATTCTACTTTCATGTCCTTTCTGACATACTCAACTTCTGCTGCTAATAGTGTTGGGATTAGTACATATTTATGCAGTGCTATGACTTAATACTGTGCTTAAGTTATCTCCCTAACGCTTTATTCACTCTGTTCTATGCACAAACACTTTTTTGACATCAGTAGTGTATCTTTCATCCCTACTCAGCACTTCCAAGATATACAAACTCATCCAATTGTGCTAGCACTACATCATCGACCACAACTTTTACATCCGTTCTGGTTGCTTTTCTTTCAAATATGAGGTTCCACATAGGAGTAGTGCAGGACAATAAGTTTCCCGAGAATAGCTCGGTTGTGGATTTCCAGACATCGAGATGGTTAAGACGAAATTTTAAAATTCGTTGTGATGTCCAGCGGCAGGAATTAATTCAACCATTTCCTCAGAATATTCCCCATTATAAAGCGGATAAACGGTGCAGAATGATGCCACGTCTCTACATAACGCCAAATTTGAAATTGTTCTGTCACGGGCGATTTAAGCCGCTCTACGTTAAATGCCATCAAAAGGAAGGAGCTGGTGCTGAGGAGCCCCCGTCTACAAATGAAAGCAATACTCGATATGCTTTAGAGGCTAATTTAGCCTTTTTTGCCTTCCAAGTCACTGTCTAAATAAACAATGTAATACATGCTCCAAAACGTACACTGAATTAAAAATCGATTCCATCCACAGTTATGCCTATTTAATACAAAGAGCACAAAGACTTAAAGAGAAATAACCTTGAGTATCTTTATGAAAACATTTTAAAGCTGTATAGAGAAGCAGCGGCATTAATCTATTCTTTTTTAAACACAAATTGTCATCTATACATATAATAAAATCGTAGGAAAGTAGTTCAATGTACATTGAATATTTTTTTTAAAGAATACTTGGGGCGTGATCTACAGTCGATATCGAAGCCAAAAATATAGCTTTTAGAATTTTTGTCTGTTTGTCGGTTTGTATGTATGTCTGGGGTAAACTCAAAAAGTATTGAATGGATTTACTTCAAATTTTGCATGAATATTACTAACAGGTCGGGTCAACATATAGGCTACATATTATCATGCTATCCACCTACGTAGGTGGATAGCTACGGGGGAGGAGCTGTGCGGAGTAAACGAATTCCGCGCGGACGAAGTTGCGGGCAACAGCAAGTAAAATAAAAAAAGATTTTATACAATGTAATAATGAAAACAGTTGAAAACCTTTCAATATTCATGGAACATATTCATAACGTTTCAACACCACGTAGAACCGGTTAAAACAATTTTTAATACAATTATTACGTTACGCGTATTTAATAATTTGTGCAAAATCATTAAAAAAAACGATATTGTTGAAAATTCTGTTAATCCAATGAATGAGACACAAAAAATGGCATATAGAAATATATATCTACAAGATTAAAAATAAAATATCGTTAAAATAAAAAGGGGTAATCATTTGTATTGTTTTATTTAAAACTAGCTGTGACCAACGCAGCTAGTATTTTTTGCACTCTATGAAAGCAATGTCTTTTTCTGTTATAAATGGAGCCTAAATCATAAACCTGCATAATTTCGTAGGGTAAGTATAGCTTTCATATTAGTCCGAGCCATTTTTAAAAAAATTACTATCTGCCATTTTGTCAGGCAGTTTGTTAAATTTCCTTAAAATAAATTTCTGTCACTATAGGGGCATTACTTGTCACTCGTGTTTGGGTGCAAGCTTAGGAGCCGGTAATCTTATGAATATATCATTACGATCTCGTCGCTCGGATAGCAACGCACTATTATCAATGTTTTCAATTGTTTCCAAGGAGAGTCATCTGCTGGTAGTTTATAATATTTGTGTACTTGGTTTCAACCAGAATAAGAGTTTTTAAAAGTAAAGAAGTAGGTAACGAAAATTATGTAGGTATGTATAACTACAATTATTTTGTGTGAATTATAAATGTGTCTTAATTTTATATATAAACCTACATAATTTATGTCAATGTGGTTTGAGTTGCCTAGATTTTGTAATGTGGGCCTAGTTGCAATTATCAAAGAGTAGGTATATAATGTAGTGGCAATTACGGCATGGCAATTATCTATGTTCTTTTTTCGTAAATTGAAATATTATCTGTACAGATAATAAAAAAGCAGTGGAGCGATGGTGGCGCTTAGCGCCAGATTTGGGAACTTCATTTCATCATACTGTCCCATCTGTACGTAGTACATATATCTGATCTGTGAAGTAGGTACTCAAAATGTTGCCGTTTTAAATTAGACCAGATAATGGGCAGGTTCTTCCCCAATCACTATCGCATTTTGTTCTAAATATATCATCTTTTAATAGAAAATAAAACGATTAATAATTAAATAGTTTAATTTAAAATATGATTTTCTTTGTGCTTAAGTAATTTTATTTTTCATTTATATATATGTATTTATATATAAAAATGGTGATGGCAGAAAATGAAGTAGATTGTAGATTATCCAGATGACTTTGTCGTTTGACAATGATACTAGCTGTCAAGTGTTATCAAATAATAAGTGGGCTCAGTGAAACTAAATCTCAAAAATCTGACGTCAGAATTCTGGGCTAAGATTTCCGATGATCACCGGTACAGTTTACTTACCTACGTATATATATACTTAGAAACTGCCCATTACTGCCTTTTAGTTTAGTATAACACGACGCGGCGCGGCGTCATGGTACAATTTTGATACTTTTTCCTTAGGTTCACTTAAAGATAGAAAGTATGAAATGTGTGAAAGAAAATTTTATTGACTCTACTATCTAACTCAGATTAATGAGGTTATTTACAGTTTTGCCAAACACACCCAATTATTTGAATTAAAGCCTCGAACAATATTTGTTACCGTAAAACGGGGTGAATAGAAATCACGGTTTATGAGATACAGCCTGGTGACAGACAGACAAAGGGAATGCTCCCCATATCACCATTAGAATCAATCGCAACATCATGCGCTAACGCCAGGAAAGCCGGTAAGCCCACATCACGTACGTAACGCACCCCGAGACCACTATATCGGATTGACAGAGTCGCCTGTCTCCACTGACCCGCCGACAAGCCCGCCGCTGACACTACGTCTGCTACAGTGACAAACGCCGCTATGCAAGCCTTGTCCGGTTTTGTGGAAAATTGAGAGGACGTGATGGACCCGAGTGCTTTAGCTCCAAACATCGACCACACAGCCCGTAGACGCCTAATGTTCGATTTTCCGTATTGAATACATTCTGGCAACTAGCTGAGCTGAGCTGCAACATCGTGATTGGCTTACTCAAGGCCACAGTGATGTACAGAGAATCTGATTGGTCGACACTGATTGGGTATTGGTGCCTGGACATTTACATCGGAACTATAAGTCAGATGTGTTGACAGAACCATTCGCCTGTTATTAGGGGTCTATGGGTTGTTTGGTCGGTGGCTCCAAAGCAGCTAGCGTGTCAGGATCCCGACCGGCGAAAGAGTCGTTCGACATCAAGAGGCGAACCGCACCTCACAAAGCACCCTCAAAAACTTTCGCCTCCATGACTTTTTTTGTTGAGCGGGAACTCGGCCCTACACTACCCATCAGTGCCTCAACATCGTGGAAGTTGCCAGAAGATAAAATATTAGCCTTCACTTTTGACGACATATTACCAGGTGACTGCTTAGTAGGAACCTGCAGTATATATGTATATGTAGATTGAATACCTATTATATTAAGCAATGGGAGTGACAATAGAGTGGCCAGCTCTTCGAAGGGACCAAAAAAACCGGAAAATTGCCACAGACTGTTTATATTTAGCTATTAAATTTTCACAAAGAGCCCCGACTGTTAATCGTTTTGTGACGAATTAAAATTCATGGATTGTTTTATATGTACATCGATTATAGAACTATTTTAGTGGTATTGTTATTCATTATTACTTAACATGATTCTAAACTACTGGGTTTGATTTCTTTCTTTTTAGTTTTCATTTAAGGCAATGAATCTTTTTTCAAGATGCAGTCGGGCTATTTGTTTTAAATATTTTTTTATTCCTTAGGTTAACTTAAAGATAGAAAGTGTGAAATGTGTGAAGGAAAATTTTATTCACTCTACTATCTAACTCAGATTAATGGGGTTATAGTTTTGCTGAACACACCCAATTATTTGAATTAAACCAATTCCAATTTTCATCTTTTGTTTAAATCTTTTATAATTAATTTGAGCCTTTTATTTTTGATTATTTAAAACATGGAACATAGAACAAGCGAAATTGGCAAGTACAAACATTTGTATCAGGACCGCGATCGCCATACTCACACATAAAATAAGCATTATTGCATATAAACTACTAATGCAAACATTGTTTCATTGGTCGTTTTCATTTTAAACAACAATAATCCGAAACACACAAACAGAACATTTAAAAATATACCAAACTGCGTTACAATAAATTTTATTTTGCTACAAAAAAAAGAGTATTTACGTCCTTTTGTAGTATATTGAAAATAGATTCATCTATTTGTACAATAGGGAAACTATAATCTTAATAGTTTCGCTATTCTACAATAGATGGCAGTATTGATTTTTCCGTAGTTTTCAGTTGGTCATATTTGAGTAGAGAACTTTCTAGAACGATATACGTAATGACTGTCATTACGTATATCTTTCTAGAAAAATTAGGTCAACCTAAAATGAACTTTATATGTAAGGTGTACGGCTGATTTTAGCTTGACTTTCTATTATATCATTAGAGATTATATTAAATCAGGAATTTAATTAAAATAAAATGAAAATAGTACTTTCGGATGATATGAAATATCTCCATTTTTAATCATCTGTATTCTACTATCATTTCTGCATTCAAGGATGGCACAATACGGCATAATTCAGTGTATAATAGATTTTCGCACGACGACTATCTCCTAAAGATATGGTAAGTATCACTAGTAACAGCGCATAATAGTGATGCACGCGGCACGCCCACTCTTCACTTCCACTTGTTTTCTTTGTTTCATGATTTAAAAGTATACATTATTGAACCTTTCCGTAAATATTTTTTATTCGAACATAGCTCTTGTAGTTTTTAGTAATAATGGTTTTTGTTAAGAGAGTACGCGCGGTTAAAATACGCGGACACGTGACGTGATAGTCGCGTACCGGGCTTAGACGGTTGAGTGGTTCTACTAGATTTCATTTTAAGTTATAAAATTTTATCTAAAGAAACGCATGCCGCCTTATCTTAGGTTGATAAATCAATTTCGAGGACTTCCAAACAACAGACTACTGGTGCACCATACAGCAAACTACTTATTATATTTCACCAATCCAAAGAAACGAAAGTGATATTATGATTCACTGAAGTAATAACCCATTCAAGATCATACCTACTATTGTATCGTCTTTGACATCGACTTCGTCTAACAGCTTGAGTTCATTTACATTCTAACAACAGTTACTCGGAAACCAAAGAAAGTGAGCAAGTAGAACAACAGAATGCTATTGTTTTCGAAAATTTCCAAGAGATAAAAAAAAAGAAAGTATACAAAGAAATGTCGCTATAGTTCTAAGAAATTTCTTCTTAGTCTGTCAGTCTTTTTTCGAAATCGATGAAGCAAGTGCCAAAGATAAAAGTTGAACCGCCATGTGGGGAAATGCCCTTAGTAATACACAATTATACTCAAAACTTGAGTTCGACTTAAAAACTGGCTACAGTTGGTCAATTTAAGAATGCTAGCTGATTTTGAATATCAAGCAAGTTCTGAGTAACATTCTGTTGTAAATATCGCGTTATTAAGATTAAACGAGAAAAAACTGGTTTACTTTAATCACGTTTTTTTGTATTGATTGTTGAATGTCAATTTTACAAAAAATACACGATATACCTGAAGATATTATCTAAGAAATGCCGAATGTGCTAACTTATTACATGATAGAATGTACTTTACTCGATCATATAAAATTCCGAAAACAGTTAAAAAAATCTCTAAAACAAATAATTTGTTAATAATATATCTAATCTTCCACGTGATTTTTATATGGTGAATATAGTTTTAAATACAAAAAAAAAGAATGTACTAAATTTTGGTTTTCAGTTGAAGTCCTATATTTATTTATCCAAAATTAACACGTTTCCCAGCGGTTTCAGAACACACCGCGCCGCCCATTTCCTATAGTCTATAGAACTGATGCGCGTCAAAATATCTCGCCTTAAAATCTAATGCCAAGAATTAGGTCGCCTCTGTGGTCTATTGGTTCGGTGTCGGCGTTCACCACATGAGATTTCGGGTTTAATTCCCAGGTCGGGCAATTCAATAAATGTGTATATCAGTTTTATTAAACATGTGATTTTTTTAATGTGTATTTAAAATGGTTAGTTTTCTAGAGGAAGTAAATATTTTATTTTTTATATGGTGTTAAAATTTATAAGCAATTTGTATTTGTTAGTACCTAGTATAAATACGCTTTTATAGTTAAAAGGGACTTAAGAGGATCACGAGTTATTAATTTGTGTTATTAAAAAATAATGAGTGATTTGAGGACTTTTAATGTTTTTTTGCTAATTTATCACCCAATATTAAGGGGAATGAGGGGTATTGAGAACGGTCGGGCAAATGGAGCTATAGTGATTGAACAGAACGCACGCACATTCGTGCGATCTTAAGCACTCGGCTTCTTCCGTCAACCATCGGCAAACTTCATCTGATGCGCTCGAACTTAATACTGATAGTGATAAGTGATAGTACTATTCATTCAGTCACGAGAGCCGGTTGTGTGTTTTTTGCTCCACGCTTACAAAAAAATGCCAATTTCATTCTTACCATGATGTCGGCATCATGGTAAACTTCGGTGTATAAAGTATCTTAGAAAGCTGGTATTCCTTACAGCACTTTAAAGAAGAGATACGATTTAGCGAAAGCTGGTGATAGCAGCTACAAAAACTCTCCTAAGCTGGAAAGACGTACTGCATTCATTGTTGTTCAAGAAGAAATACTGGCTAACCCTCATCGGACAATATCAAATAAATTTTATGGTTTGGCAAGAGAACAGCTTCCCAAAGTATTTTAACCGGTTTAACCAAGTCAATCAAACTGCAGGAAAGGATTGGCTAGCTAGATTATTGCAGCGTCACCCAGATTTGAGTATTAGCTTGAAGCATCAGTATTAACAGAATCCTCGGATTTAACAAGACTGAAATAATGCTTTTTTCAATAACTTGGAGAAATTGATGATGCAACATAGCTTCGAGATTGGTATTAACACCGTCCAAGACACTGAAAAAATTACAGCTCCTAAAGGATAAAAAGAGATGGGTTTTTGCCATTTAGGAGCTATAATTTTGTATCGTCATGGGAAAGAGGTAAGACGGTCACAGTAATATTCCGAAGAGGATAATTTATGTGCAATTTCTTTAGACACTGGAAAGAGTGGAGACACGTGGAACCGTGTTCTGGCAGTGATAGTCTAGGCTCTTATATTTGGATCCGTAAAGTCTGGATCTTTTGTTTTCCATTCATAATTTCATATATCTCCGTTTTGTTTGAAAAATATATTTTTAATCTGTTTATTGTATTAATAATCTATAGTTTATTGTATTAATAATAAATATCTGGTTGACCGAGCTTTGCTCGGTTTTTCACATACCCATATCTTGGGAACCGAGCTTTTCTTGGAATTGGAACCTTGACAAATCGATTCCTATAGAATAAATAAATGTTTTTTTTGTACCTGGTTGACCGGTTTTTCACATACCCATATCTTGGGAACCGAGCTTTTCTTGGACTTGGAACCTTGATAATCGATTCCTTGACCCTAAAAACCCCTAATGTATATATATATATATATATATATATATATATATATATATATATATATATATATATATATAGCGCTAGGAATGTTTCTATACATTGATTTCGTTGTTCCTATTACCCGATAAATGCGGCTAATCAGAGCCGATTTTATCTTTTTCCTTTCCTTTCCTTTAGCCGATTCTCTGCCATTTCCCGTATGAGCGTAAAATCGGCTCTGATTAGCCGCATTTATCGGGTAATAGGAACAACGAAATCAATGTATAGAAACATTCCTAGCGCTCAAAATTGACTTAATTTTTGATTGTGCCGCGTTAATATAATTGTGCCTCTAAAGGAATGGTATTATGCTCAATGAAATAAGTTAATTATTGTTGATTTTTTCCAGTTTGAAGTACAAGATGTTTGTGTGTTCTCTTTGCTACATTAAAAACTAATTGGTCTTTTAAATAGTGTGCACTACATCCGGGGGAGCCAGCGGACTGTAGATCTGTTCTTCTTCTTCGAAGCCCCACCAGCCGTAGTGCTTTGGGTGAGCCGGGTGCCGGGAAGAATAAATCGAGACCACAACTATTCGTTTACAAAGGTTGTAACGAAACAAAATTAGCAATAAAGCTAGCACCGTTGCAAATTTTCCTATTTTTATGAGAGAGAGAGAGTCACTACTTTCCCTATCACTGCCCTACTCTAAGCCGGTGCCCTTTAGGTATACTAAAGCCCAGGAACTTGTCTGTGAAACTTAACTAGAGACGTAACGAAACTGTAATAGAACGGAACGGAACTGATTGTATGGCCGCGCTCTTCGATATTTATAGCCCACAGCCCGACGCGCGGATTATGCCGACAAAGACGGCTGGCGCCACAATGTCTGGGATTTGTTAAATTGCACTTCTCGTAATCTGATCACAATTATTTTATGTTAGGCAGCTTCTCCTTCCTCTAATTAGCTAGTGTGCAACGGTACATTCTTTTTACAGGTATAAGCAAAACAAAGTATATAATGCCCTAAGACCTACCGAAAACTAATTACAATGTGTTATTTCTTATCTATATACAAGGATCTAATGTTTACAAACTTATATAACAATAAATGAGAGAGTTATATACATTATAGTTCTTACAGAACCGCGGAAACTCTTACAATAATAGTAGTACGCCTTTTCAGGTCGTACTATCCTGTTATCTGTCTTTATATCCCCGAAAAGTACGTAAACATATGCCTAAGACTTATACTTACATCGTACATACAATTTACAATCGATAAACATTCATTTTCACAAAGAATTTTGCACTTTTCGGGTTTTTCGTAAGTCTGAGTTCCCGCATATAAATACCGTCTCGCAAGAGTCGACTCGTAAGTTCGTCGACAGCGTGGAACCCTTTTTATTCGTAATATGCCTTTAGGCAATCAACTTATCTACATAAAGCCTTATTATTTCTACACAACAAAGCTGTATGTAGCTCTTTGGGCGAATAAAAGACGAAAACGAACATTATTTATTATAAAAAAACTTACGAACTAAACGAAATATACATAACTATTTACATTTAATATTTTCAATAAATATGTCTGTGCTGCACAAATAGATTCCGACAAAATACACTAGCTAGGCTAGGTATTTAAAGCTCAAAGGAACTAAAAGTATACGAAAACATAGATTTTTGAAATTCAAAGATTTCATAACTCTAGAATTTATTAAAAATATAACTATTTCCTTTTTTGAAAAGTTGTCACCTCTGTGGTCTAGTAGTCTGTTGTCGATGTTGACCGCATTAGGTACTAGGTTTAATTCTCGTGTCGAGCAATCTGAAAAATGTGTTTTTTCAATTTTCTAATAAAAAGAACATTGCCCGGGATTGGATAAGTGCTCGGTTGGCGATAGGCTTGTCACCTGTCACATTATGGGGCTAAATATCTTCGGCAAATCGTGGGTGTACTTGTACTTCAACCTACCTCCTCGGGGATACGGGTGTGAAGGAAATTTTCTTCTTTTTTTGAACCGTTGTGTATTTTCAAAACGATGATCGATTTTGATCCTTTGAATGGCATTCAACTCAATATTTGTGCTCTTAAATTTTGTCTTAGCTTCAAAATCGATTAGTTGAAAAATAACAAAATAATGTCAAAAAGATTTTTTTTTAATGAATGTCGTAAATAAATCCCGAACGAATCAAGCAAAGCAAAAGATTCAAGTAAATTAAATTTATGTTATTTGACCAGTTTCTTAAAATCAGATTAGAAAAACGTGAAGTCTTAAAGTTATTTTAAAAATATGAAGATGATTAATTAGGTTTTGGTCACGTAAGTCAGTTTCGATCTCAATTAAAATGGTTAAACTTGCGTAACCGTCGGAATGATCATATTATTATATTGTTTTTTTAAATACGCCTGATCCTTTCTCTCCATCATATTTACTTGAACGGTTTCATTACTTTTATACCCACGGTCGTAGCGCTCTATATACACTAATGCCCTTTTGGTCCCAGTCCACAAAACAGAAAGTTATTTGGAATCTTTTACGCTTACAGCAATACGTCTCTGGAATTGTGTCCCAAATTATATTCAAAAGGTTCCATCAATAAATATATTTCTATCTAGAATATATAATTAAAACTTTAAGGTTAAATGGTAGAAAATGTCTTCAGACATTAAGTTCACCTTTTGTACATTTTGTGTAATAAATATTTTAAATAAATAAAATTTTGTTTTAAATGGCAAATTTTTTATAATTAAAAAACTGTATGTCACAAAACTTAATTCGATTTTTAGCAGTTTTAAGTACATATTAAGAAAAATGTAAAATATTGAAAATCGGCTGGTTAAAAAATTAAGTCAAATCTTTCATTGCTACCTTTCATATAGCACCCTCCCTAACTGCTTTTTCAGGCCGTCAAATTGTTGTTCTTAATTTAAATTTCACGCACGACTGATTTGAATATGACAATGCGATGTTTACCCAATCAGGGACGAGCATTGATCATACCGCCAATTATTATTACTTGATGGTAATAAAAAACAAACTAGCTGTTTAAAGAGAATAAACGTCGTGTCAGTCATTCGTTCCTGTTCATCGATTCTATGTCGATGAATAGGAACGACTGATTTTTTTTGTAAAACTGTAATTGTACCTAATACATATCTGTAGTTGGTTTAACTGTGATTAAAAGTATTCTTTAATAATTAAGGTAAGAGTTGATAAAAAAATTACAAAAATTTTGACAAACTTCGTTTTTATCAAAACTTTCCCTTAGTAGGCTCCCATTGCCCTGTTCTCCCCTACCTTCCTGCTGTAGGTTAAAGATTATCCTAAGAATTGGACTTTTTTTGGTTAAGCAATAAAGAAATAACTACAAAAAATCTATTTTTAGCTCCAAAAATGTTTAATTATTTTTTTCAACTCACAATTTCTACAATATCGTTCTTTTAGCTACATTTGAAAGTAAAAATACTTAAAAAGAAACTCCTACAGCGCACTGGGACGTAGTAATCAGTTTTTCACCTTTTCTGAAAAAGTTTCTTTTTGAGTTAATACCTGTTTAGATCTAGGTGTGCAATATATTATATTTAAAACTTTTGTATCGATTTTTTAGAATTACTACCGGAACGCGGCTACACACTAAGAAGATCCGGCGGAAGAAACTTAGCGGGCTTGTCTTTTATTCTCTATTTTATGCACTTATTACTAATGTATAGGAATGATTTGACATCACAAAATTTTTGTTTAATCAAAATGTTTATAATTTACAAAGTTATATCACCATTTACAAAATTTTGTTATTCATTTTTATAACATTTAAATATTTAAGGCGAATTTAACAAACTTATATTTCTATCTATAAAACATTTAATTTTATCGGCCAAAAGTTCTTTAATATCATAGTATATCTAATAACAAATCAAACAATTTTTTGCGAAATTCATTTATAGATAATGATTTAAGACTATCAGGAATATGATTGTATAATAGACTAGCGGCCCGCCCCGGCTTCGCACGGGAGAAAAATGATTAAAATCGATCCAGTAGTTTTGATTTATTCATTACTGCCTGTGGCCCGCACGCGTTAAATTTGGAGTAAAACAATTCCCCTTTCCCTATACCATGAAGATTTTCTGCTATTCATTTATAGATAATGATTTAAGACTATCAGGAATATGATTGTATAATATACTAGCGGCCCGCCCCGGCTTCGCACGGGAGAAAATGATTAAAATCGATCCAGTAGTTTTGATTTATTCATTACTGCCTGTGGCCCGCACGCGTTAAATTTGGAGTAAAACAATTCCCCTTTCCCTATACCATGAAGATTTTCTGCTATCTTTGGAATATCTAAATTCATATAGATACTACATTTTTAGTTTTTACATTTTTAGCAATTTCTTTTATTTTTACAATGAATATATTAGAGAATGTCTTTATATACAACGTTCACAGCTTTCTTGCCATTAGACAATACGAACATGTTTTCTTTAGAGGTTACTCTTGAAAGAGCGATATATAGTTGGCCATGTGAAAAACAGTCAACGCTCAAATCTAAGCCATAGTATTGTATACTCTTTGATCTAAGCCTGCAACGTTGAAGGTTTGACCCTGCGATTTATTAAGGCGAGGCATCGGAGCAAACGGAAAAAAAGTGTGTAAATGGTTGACCCTATGGGCCATCCCTGAAACTTCTCACTAAATTAAGGTATTTTAAGCTCAAAAGAGTCAAAAATATAAGCATAGATTTTTCAGTTCAAACATCTATTTTGTTAAAAATGGCAGGATTATTAATTTTTGAAAGCTGTATATTTGAAAACGATTATGGCATTCAACTCAATTTTTGAGATCTAAAATATTGTTTTAGCTAAATAATCGATAGGTTGAAAAATTTCGATGCTATGTCAAAAAACATTTTATTTGTAATTTCCTTCATTGATAAATTCCAAACAAATTGACCGATTTTGATTAAATTAACGGTATTTGACGCAGTTTTTTAAATAACATAAGCTAATAATATTTTTAGGTCAATCGGTAAATTAACTTGAAAGCTATTTAAAAAAAATTAAGTAAGTTTGCTAAGACAACGTAATTTTAATATATGAAAAGCTATAAGTTTTGAGAATTAGATTCGATTTTGATTTTTGAAACGGCATTTGACGTAGTTTTTTAGTACTAACATATCGTAGAACACCAAAAAATGATTGGTTGAAAAATTTCGAAGCTACGTCGAAAAAACCCTTTTTTTCAAAATTTTTCGTCAACGATTACTCCCAAACGGATAAACCGATTTTGATGCAATTTATGTATGCAATTATTGCTGATTAGTTTTTGTACTCAATCGGTACATAAATCTGGAAGTTATATTAAAAAAATACTCTTTGGTCAACATTTTTTTAATGTTTTTTTTTTAATTTCTCAAAATCTGCTGGACCGAATCAGTTCAAATCTAAGCTGAGCGGAATCCAATCGAATGCCATCAACCGCGTTTCGATCGGTCTAGCTGTTAAAAAGTTATGAGATGTTTACATACACACATACAAAAACACACATACAGACATACTGACGTCATCGTGAAAATAGTCGGAAAAGATTCCTAGGACCTCAAAACATGGACATCTGGTGAAAACTTGATTTTTGAAAATTGGGGTAAAATTAGTAACTTTCTTATCTACATACGTAGTGGGAAGTTCAAAACTGGTTTGCTAAATCACGTTTTTTACTTTAATTGTAAAATACAATTTTACAAAAATTATACGATATACCTGCAGATATTATCTAAGGAATGTGCTAACTTATTACATGATAGAATGTACTTTACTTGATCATATAAAATTCCGAAAACAGGCTACAAAAATCTGTAAAACAAATAATTTTTTAGTGCTACTTCTAATCATCGACATGATTTTTATATGGTGATATTTAGTTTAAAAAAACAATGTACTAAATTTTGGTTTTCAGCTGCAGTCCTATATTTATTTATCGGAAAATTAACACGTTTCCCAGCGGTTTAACAGAACATACCGCGCGCGCACTGCCACAGGCCCGTTAATCAGGAACTGCTATGCCCCTGCATTTTAAATCTGTAATATCTTCGAAAATATTCATTTAAATTACATGCTATAAACGGCCAATTTGATCTATATTAAATTATCAATATATTTAAGTTATTTAATTGGATAAGGATTAGTGCTGTATTGCTTAAAATTGCTTCGAAAAAAAGCCATTATTTCTCGTAAAAAGTAAATGACAATAAAATGCTATTGTTGGTTATCCATAAGAGATAGACATATACCATCGCGGAGTTTTCTGTAGACCTTTTCAAGGTGTACAAACTTTTAGTACAATATGTTGATAAATCTCGTAGGGTTTAGCCTGCGTTTGCAATGTAAGCGGAAAAAAATATAATTATTTACGACATGACATCAGAAAACTCAAAAATTGCAGTATTTATCTACAATATATTGAATGTTATTATACATATAAACCTTCCTCTTTAATCACTCTATCTATTTAAAAAACTGCATCATAATCCGTTGCGTTTTAAAGATTTAAGCATACATAGGGACATAGGGACAGACAGAGAAAGCGACTTTGTTTTATACTATGTAATGATTAATGGACATACAACACACATTTTATGGAAAAATATTTAGGTTTTGGTTAGGCACATAATATAATTTCTCACTATTCCTAAAATATGAGTAACCAGTTTAGCACTTATCCCGTATTACTTATATTGGGAAAACCTTAAAAACTTAATAAAATTTTCGACACGACATGATTTAAAACCTGCGACCTTGCCTCTGGCTGGCACATTCTAACTATGCTATTGTTGACCGGTTCAACGTGGCGAAATTCTTCCTTGCTTTGTAGTCGATTCTGTCGATTGTACTGATGGATAGATATACATACTTTAGACTTACACGTAAACTGCTATCACCATAGTTGGTTTAATAACAAAACAATGATTCCAATAAAAGAAAATTTAATAAACATTTATTAATATATACAAAACCATTATAAATTGACGATTTGCATCCTTGATTTTAAAAAGGCATTGTGTTCAGACATTGTGGGGTAACTCGTCTGAGTACCTTCCTTAGTAACCGACATCGTTGCTATATGACACGCTGCAGCCACAATTTCTTCCATTGGGTGACCTTTATGGCTGATAAGGAAATTGGCTAATGCTCCCACAAAAGCGTCACCAGCACCCTGTAAATATTTGTTCAGTAGTATTAATAATCTATTCTTATTGCATCAACAGGCATATGAATTTGATGAATAGGCCAACTGCCGTTCTGCCAGGCAGGTCGTAAAAGGCGACCGATTGGCTATACGAGTCACTAACATTGTGGCTACTAGGTGGTAGAGTTCTGCATTGTCTCGCCCGGGTCTTGTAGCACCGCCTTACCTATTCCTGCCACAATACCGTCAGTGCTTGTCACTGTTGTGTTCCGGTTTAGAGGGTAAGGTAGCCGGTAAACTTATGCATGTGGCATTAGACCTAGCCACAGGATAACAACGCACCATTAACAATTATGGTGTCTATAGGCGATGGTGAACTCTTTCCATCCCATTTCATAGATATTTTCGACAGACAGGAGACCCATCTGCCTGTTTGCTATCTTATGATATAAAAAAAAAGTTGGGCTACCTTTTGAAAAGCAATTATCACAGGCTATGAAAATGTTCATTGGCACTGCAATGCCGGTTTTTAAAACTTTGTAACCACCTTTTCTTATTTCTTTAACAAACGTATTGACGCTGGGCTACCTTTTGATAAGCAAGTATCATCGGCTATGAAAAATTGTAGCATACTTTGCCATTGCAATGCCGGATTTTTTAATTTTTTTAACCCCCCGTAAAAAACCCCAATACGAAAACTTCTTAAAAATTATGTGAAGCTAATTGTTCAAGCAAATCGAACAACGATGTCAATTTACATGTGTAGTGTGTCGGCGAAACGTGGGTTAGGTATCAGCTTAATCATTTACCTTTCCCCTGCGTATTCCCTTACATTTAATACAAGCACTTATTCTCCTGACGAAAAACGCCATAAACACTAAAGATGTTACAGAGAGTGATAAGCATAAAAGTTATTCAAGCAAAAGTTGGTAATTCTACATAGTACCAATCCCAGGCCTGTCTATTATTATTAAATCTGCATAGATAATATTAGTTATGATGATGACGCATGTAGCATTTGGTTATCTTTAAAGAGTTATCTGTGCCCGACAATAAAGCAGATGGCCTATTCTTTATAAGGAACCAAGGTACATATTATTTACGGGAGTGGATTGAAAAGTACTCAGCCTAACATAGATCCATTCAATTCTAAAAATCAAATCTACCCACATTATTTAGTTCAGTTCAGAGTAGTTAATTGTCTGAAGTTCTAAACGTGTGCAATAATTTGTTGTTATTTTATCAATTTTTTAACAAAGCTATCGGACATACTTTCTGCAAATAGAGCAAATCGAGCAGCGTGCCGTCATTAAGTACCTTCATAACAAGAGGCTATCTTCGAAAGCCGTCCATGATGATATGGTCAGTACATGAGGGGATTCTGCTCTGTCTTATTCATCCGTCAAAAATGGATAGCAGAATTCAAGTGTGGCAGAGAGACTGTGAAAAATGAACCCCGATCTGGAAGGCCTTCGACGTCCACTACGAACGAAAATATTAAAAAAGTACTTGATTTAATTATGGGAGACCGCAGATTAAAAATTAGATAGCCGAGATTATAGGCATCTCTTTTGAACGAACTCAAAGTATTATAGCCAACGAATTGGGTTTCCACAAAGTGTGTGCGAGGTGGGTTCCGCGACTGCTTTCAGTTGAACAAAAAAGGACGCGATTGACTATTTCGCGTGACTGTTTGGAGTTATTTGAAGCCGATGCAAATGATTTTTTGAATCGTTCTGTTACAATGGACGAAACATGGGCTATTACTGTACGCCAGAAACAAAACAACAATCAAAACAGTGGAGAAGACCTGGTTCACCACCCACCAAAAGGGCTTAGGCGCTTTTGTCGGCAGATAAGGTAATAGCTACATACTTGGATAAACAAAATTGGTCTCATTGCTATGGAGCAGTCATTTCCAAATAACCTATGGGTTTTCTCTAAATATCTTTACAATTTATGTGTTAATCTATACATATAATAAAATCGTAGGAAAGTCAATGTATGTCGGGGGTAAACTCAAAAAGTACTGTATGAATTTACTTCAAATTTTGCATGACTATTACTAACAGGTCGGGTCAACATATGGACTACATATTATCACGCTATCACCTACGGGGAGGAATCCGCGCGAACGAAGTCGCGGGCAACAGCTAGTATTTAACATAAAATGGATTAGTGATACTCCACAGTCAAATATATTAATTAAATTATTACTGGTTATATAACTAGCAAAAAGCAGAGCTTTGTAAGGGCTCGCAAAGTTATACTACCTAGTAATATTGTTAAGAAAGTATTTTTATGAGAATTACATCTTTTAATGTATGGACTTCAATGTGTTTTTTTTTCAATTTTCTAATAAAAACAACGATGTCCGGGATTGGAAAGATGCCCGGCTGGTGATAAGCTGGTCACCTATCACATTGTGGGACTAAGACGTATCTTCGGCTAATTGTCGATGCACATGTTGTACCTCTGCCTACGTCTTCGGGGATACGGGCATGACCATACCTTTTTTTAGCTTTTTACCCTCGGGCTAAGATTGAAAATTGATCTCAATACAATATTAATCAATTAATACACTTGTACTGTTTCACAATAATCATATTGTGAAAAATCTGTAAACGGTTGACCTTGCAGGCCATCCCTGAAACTTCCCGCTAAATTAAGGTATTTTAAGCTGAAAAGAGTAAAAACTATAAGCATAGATTTTTTTCAGTTCTAAGAAATATTGAAATATCTCAATTACTAAGTCACAAAAAACAGCAAGAAAACACGAATGAACCAACGAAACAATCATACATGTAGTTTATTTTGATAAAAATGGCAGTACATTGATTTTTGAAAAACTATATTTTGGAAACAATAATCAAATTGATCAAATTTCAAATGGTCAATTTCAAATGGCATTGGCATAGCGAAGCAATGTCAAAAAACATTTTTTCAAAAATTTTCTTCATTGATAGATACCAAACAAAGTGACTGATTTTTATCCAATTAACGGCACTTGACGCAGTTTTTAAAGGAGAAAAGCTGATAAGATTTTGAGGTCAATCGATATATTAGCCTGAAAGTTATTTCAAAGACATTAAGTAAGTTTGCTAAAAACAACGTAATTTTAATATTTGAAAAGCTCTAACTTTTGAAAATAAGATTCGATTTTAATTTTTAAAACGGCATTCGACGTAATTTTTTTAGTACTAAAATATTCTAGAATACTAAAAAATGATTGGTTGAAATATTTCGAAGTTATGTCGAAGAAAGACTTTTTTCAAAATTTTCGTCAACGATTACTTCCAAACAGATGAACCGATGCAACGATTTTGAGAATATAGCTGATTAGTTTACTCAATCAGTACATTAATCTGGAAGTTATATTAAAAAAAATCTGTTTCACCAAAATTTCTTTTTGGATTTTTTAAAATTATTCAAAATCCCTTGGGCCTTGGCTTGGGTTCAAATTTTCAGGGAGTCTAAGTTGAGTGGAATCCAATCGAATGCCATCAACCGCGTGTCGATCGGTCCAACCATTCAAAAGTTATAGGATGTTTACATACAGACATACATACACACACACGAACACACACACACACATACATACATACATACAGACACACTGACGTCATCGCGAAAATAGTCGAAAAAGGTTCCTAGGACTTCAAAAGGCGGTCATCTGGTGAAAATTCGATTTTTGAAAATCGGAGCAAAATCAGTAACTTCCTTATCCACATACGTAGCAGGAAGTTAAAATGTACAAGTGTATTAATAGATTAATTGTATTAAAATGGAGTGAATGAAAATGAATTAAATCTACCACGCCAAAGTAAGATTTTAACTCTTTAGCGTTTTAACTCGATAGTTTCCTAATAGATGGCGGTAGTAGTAATCAAATTCTAATACAGTACCCGGCGATAAATATTGCACATCGACCTTTGGAAAGAGACAATCGGCTAATTTCAGCTTCGTAGAGCGTTATCTCTGTCGCACAAAATACAAACAGTCCGGTACCTATTAGGAGCTGTTAAAACAAGTATGATTTGCTTCTTTAATATTTTTATTCTTTGTATAAAATACACTAATTTTTCTATAAGTGATGGCTTTAGGTTGGGGTAAAATAAATTAAAAAAACATGTTCACATTATATTTACGTATTTAATTATTTTGGAACATTACAGCTTTAGTGTACATAATAAACACCATTATACCTATTGCTAAAATGAGACATTGCAATAAAAATAATAATAATTCTAATTCTCAATTACTTCCATTTCACTATCTGTGCTCTCAAAGAGGTCAATATCACTGCCACTATCAGCCGTATTTATCACTAATCTATCAGTGTAATTGTCTAAACTGTGTTGAATGCTTCTATATTCATTCTCACATTTGATTGCATGATCGCAAACCTTTTTCCACTCTTCAGCGCCGATCATGTTTACTTTTTCAGTCAATAATGTTTTTACTGTAGTTAAGTTCATACCCACATTTCTAGAGGCTACATAGCCTTTCAGTTGAGACCATATATTTTCAATTGGATTAAAATCCGGATGATATGGTGGCAATCGCAACACAGTGTGCCCATGTTCGGCAAGTACTTTGTCCACAGAAAACTCTGTATACCTCTCCTTGTGCTGACATATAATAGCGTAAATCTGGGTTTTTGTTAATTTTGGATCAACTGGAATTTCGTGTCTGTTTAACCAGTTGATCATTTCCCGTTTAATGGTGTTTGAGTTGGGGGGTCTCTCAATATATTTGTTGTGATAGGGTGCGTTGTCGATAACTAGAACAGAATCACTGGGTATATTTGGGATTAATTGGTTAACCAGCCATTTCTCATAGTTATCGTTATTCATTTCATTGTGATAGTCACCTGTAGTGTCCGTGGATTTATACGTTAAAAAAGCACCGGGTACAAAGCTTTTTCATTTCCCGCATGAACTATTATCAAACGTTGACCTTTTGAAATTGGCTTTTTTACTCCTTTTTTCTTATCGTCACTCCAAGATTTCCCTTTAGTGTGGGATGCATGTATATATGACTCATCCATGTAGACGATATTTTTTCCTGTTTCGCGAAATTTGCGTATTTTATCAAGGTATTCCATTCGTTTGAGACTAACGTCGTGCTTTTCCATTAGAATTTTTCGATTATCTTCCATTTTAGTGAACTGAAATCCCATGTCATGAAGTATTTTTCTCAACGTTTTTTCAGACCCATTGTAATTAATAGCTTCAGATAATTTAGCTTTTAATGATTTTATTGTTGGCAGTTCATTAAATCGTAAGTGAAAATCATACACCATTCTTCGAACAACATCGTAATCAAAATCGTCCATATCCAAACGAAATTGCTTTTTTGGTCTCCCTTTTTTTGGAGTGCTGAACTTAATTCCAGTCGAATGTGTTTCAGTACTGACTTCGTTTAATATATTGTTCAAAGTTCTTCTTGAAATTCCAGTGGCATTTGCAACTCGCTCTTGAATCTTCTTAAAATAACAACTTACATTTTCATCTACTTTTTTTTAAATCTATCAGCTTCGGTTACAAAGTATTTATAAACATTGTAGATAATTTCACGTGACTGATCTCGTAAAGGTTTCCCTCTTTTTCCGAAAGATGCCATATTACAACTTTAAATTATTTAAATTTGTGGGTGTTATCAACTCTAAATATATATTTTTGATCGGGACGCGACCGCACTCTATCGTACTTGAACAACGACTGACTAAACGTCACATAGGTAGTGTGGGACTGAGATAACGCTCTACGCAGCCGAAATTATCCGACTGTCTCTTTCCAAAGTTCGATGTGCAATATTTATCGCCGGGTACTGTACATGTATTTTTTATTTTTTTTCTTAATCTTTATAAAATGGTACTTTAATGGTAGATCATATCTAGACATGAATTTAAACTACCACGTCAAAGCTCAAACCTCGAAGTGCGATATTTTTTTTAATAACAGATACCACAAAAGTGCATACAAAGTGGCCTAGTGTAGGGCTCGCTTCGCTCGCCCTGATTATTAATCTCTTATCACCATCTTCAGGCAACACACAACCAATTAGTTTAAAGTATGTTTGTTTCTGCCAGTAATATTCAATCAAACAAGTATACAAATCATATTTTAAACTTTTTACCTACTATTCTTATATTTTCTAACTATAGGTCCACACCATAGATAGTAATATAAGTCACTATGGAAGTCTATTTTCTCATTTTTGGTATACCAAATATTATAATAATCTCAAAATAAGTGTTGGAATACAAGAAATTCAGAAATATATCCATGATTATTATGGCATGGACAATAATGGTTACAAAATTAAACTTTATTAAAAGCATTTGAAACAAAACTCTCTTAATAACTATATTTTAAAGAAAAACGATTTATCTACTCTTTTACATCGAAGTTAAGCAAGTAGGTACTTAGTATAAAATTATGCCGAATACTTAATTAAGCCCTAACCGTACCAGTTAGGATTTAATTAAGTATTCGTTAAATTTTTTACGCATACCGATGTATTTGCAAGAATTTTTTCAACACATGTAGAACGTGTACTGAGAGCATATATAGAAAAAAATCAGAAATGTTAAGTATTTCCACAGGAATATAAAAAACAGCAGGCCATGTAGCTTAATTACTTAACATAGGTATTAAGTATAAACCAACTAGCTGCCCCGCAACGTTGTTTTGCCATACAAATGACTTGTATTGAATATTTTGATGGGGTATTTGAGAGGCGGCGTATTTGAGAGGCGGCGGGGAGGGGGGGGGGGGGTTAATTGAGATAAAAACCATCCGATCTTTTAAGTTGGACCAAACATTAGATATCTACAAAATTTCATTGAAATCGGTTCTCTAGTTTCGGAGTCCATTGCGGACAAACAACGTGACACGTATTTTTAATATTACATATATATTAAGATTTATGCGTTGACATAAAAGAACAAAAATCTTATAATAACCAAACGTCGCTTAGCTGTTTAGGCCGTCCATTTATTCGTAAAGCGCTGTGAGCGATTTAGTAACAATATAAAAACTACTCCATTCATTTTTCTGTTCTAGTTCGACCACCGTGGCCTTTCGATATACTTCGCTTAAATTTAACTTTTTATTGCGTCTTATCAACGCGTTAAAACTCATTTCCACACACACACCGACAGTTCGTTTTATTTTGTTTCCTTAGAATCTGGTCTTAAAATTCAACGAAATATTTTTCTTATAAATGACGGGAAACAAATTACTATAAAATTTACTTACAGTTGTGTCTATCGCAATAACTTTTTCACAAGATACTAGAATACAATTGCCATTCATATCTTTAGAAGTAAATGCGGCACCTTTTTCTCCAAGAGTAATTATAACAGTTTTACATCCAGTTTCCAACAGCTTCTTAAGGGCATGTTTCACATTGCTAGAACATTTTTATAACAATTAAAAAATATTTTAAAATCAACGAGTTTTTTTTTTAAATCTTCCTGTAATTTAACATTATGATGATATTTCAGAGGATACAAATTAGAACATTTCAAGTGTTACTAGAAATGCGGCGGTCGAACCGTTACATAATGTGAAACATATGTCTATTATTAATATGCTGTACTTTGATATTTTACCTTCGCCTAAATTCAAAATTCAAGCTTTAACGCTACTATATCAAATAACACATTAAAACCCAATTTATAGCATGCGCCGAAGAAGAGGGAATATATTGTTACGTACTTCGGGTTCGTAATTGTAAGAAAACACCACTTATATTAAATCCATGTATTTACGATACAAATACACACAACACAACACAATGTATACTTAAATACTCTGAATAACACTAGTCACTCACGGTACTATCACTGAACTACACAATAAAATACTTCTCGCTTCGCACTGTTCACTTTAAGTATCGCTCTCGATCGCTTGATAAAAACTGTTCTGTATTTGTCAACACATCTCTATTTATACCCAGTAAAAGTAAAGTTCTGCCTGGATCCAGAAAAATCTAAATGTATCGGGAAACGATGAATCACTTCTTATTGTAATCAAGTTATGAGTCATAAACCTTAGTACACGCTACTTTCAACTTTATGCCATATGACACAAGGTCCATTATGGCATAGCTTAGGTCAACTATTTGTTTGTCAATAGGAATAGCTATCTCTTTCTTTTATTTCTAGATCTCTCCAGCGTTTCAATTCTACACGTTTCTAGATTATTCGTAACAATATTATATAGGCTGGGGCGGCTCTAGAGTACGTGTGCAATGAAACCCTGGCGCCCCCTAATGGGTCCAAGATGATGCTCTTAGCTGTCTCAGGCAGCGCCGCGGCGCCCCCTAAGACGGCGGCGACATTGCACACCCTGCACTATAGGTTAAGCCGCCCCTGTATATAGGTAGTTTGATGTGTGATTGTTTGTATGATGAGCATAAATGTTTGTATTTCTGGGTTTGAGTTACGATAATAACTATTATATAATATGTGCTTTGGGTGTTAAATATATTTCATTTGCTTACTTTGAGGTTAAATGGATTCGTCTAATTTGTACAGGTCTATTTATTTATTACTAGCTGACCCGGCAAACGTTGTTCTGCCTTTTTAACTATTCTTATTTTTTTTCTATATTTTCTCACCTTTTTTTAAACCTTCCCCGGATTTCAACAATTAATTCAAAACCAAAATTAGCCAAGTCGGTTCAGCCGTTCTCGAGTTTTAGCGAGACTAACGAACAGCAATTGATTTTTATATATGTCGCAGTGAAATTGTCAGTACCGTTAGATTATAATTTACCTAAGTGATATTATAATTTAACTGCTAACCTAACCTAACCAAATTATAAATCCCTAGGTAGATTATAATCTAACGGCTATTGACAATTTCACTGCGACATATATAAGAAAGAAGATAAGATTATGGCAGGTAGTAGGTACCTACGTATTTAGAGTTAGTGTATATAGTGAGATCTGTATGCGGTGACTTATAAAAGAATCGAGACCTTATACTTTAGTTCGGGAATCGATAACGTGCGTTAGTCGGTATTGTAGTATATTAAAGCAGAAAATATAAAACGTTGGGTCATGCTGCTTGTAACTACAGCGGGAAGGAGCAGTGAAAAATATTCATGCCATGTTTCTATATGCTCAAAACCGCAGAACTTTTTACATAACATTCATACGCACCACATTAATAGTACATGACAATATATTTTTCTTTGCAGACTCAATCATTCAAAAACTCCTTCAATGCATCCACTCTTACAGCATGTTATTTATTTTTTGAAGTGAAAACTTCTTTAGGCGCGTTGAGCGTTTTGGTAGAGGGTAAAATCCTCGGTTCGCGTCACCGACATGCTAATGATAATAGTATATCTATAGCTATGTTTTGCATATAGTTTTAATTACTCTCAACTTAATAGTTCCGTTTTCACTTCTATCGGCAGTCCCACGACTTCGTGTAAGTGTTAAGTGTTTAGTGTTTAGTGTTTAGTGTTTACTGTTTACTGATAATATATTATGTTTGAAAAAGTTTTATATTTTTTTATATAGAAAATTCCTATCATTCGAAATTATTGTACTTTTTGTCAAGATTGTAGTGTTTACTGTTTAGTGTTAAGTGATTAGTGTTTAGTGTTAAGTGTTTAGTGTTAATTGTTAAGTGTTAAGTGTTAAGTGTTAAGTGTTAAGTGTTAAGTGTTAAGTGTTAAGTGTTAAGTGTTTAGTGATTAGTGTTTAGTTTTTACTTTTTACTGTTAAGTGTTAAGTGTTTAGTGTTTGCTGTTAAGTGTTTAGTGCTTAGTATTAAGAGTTTAGTGTTAAGTGTTAAGTGTTTAGTGTTAAGTGTTAAGTGTTAAGTGTTAAGTGTTAAGTGTTAAGTGTTAAGAGTTAAGTGTTAAGTGTTAAGTGTTTAGTTATAAGAGTTAAGTGTTTAGTGATTAGTGTTTAGTGTTAAGTGTTAAGTGTTTAGTGTTTAGTGTTTAGTGTTTAGTTTTTAGTGTTGTGTTTAGTGTTTAGTGTTTAGTGTTAAGTGTTAAGTGTTTCGTGTTTCGTGTTTCGTGTTTCGTGTTTCGTGTTTCGTGTTTCGTGTTTTGTGTTTCGTGTTTCGTGTTTCGTGTTAAGTGTTTCGTGTTTAGTGTTTCGTGTTTAGTCTTTAGTGTTTCGTATTTAGTGTTTAGTGTTTAGTGTTTATTGTTAAGTGTTGTTAAGTGTGTAGTGTTTAGTGTTTACTGTTAAGTGATTAGTGTGTAGTGTTTAGTGTTTAGTGTTAAGAGTTAAGTGTTTAGTGTTTAGTGTTTAGTGTTTAGTGTTTAGTATTTCGTGTTTCGTGTTTC
The DNA here is from genome assembly GCA_036924255.1 of Apodemia mormo. NCBI lineage: Eukaryota > Metazoa > Arthropoda > Insecta > Lepidoptera > Riodinidae > Apodemia > Apodemia mormo. The sequence continues at coordinate 23,736,231 of JAUPFN010000016.1, forward strand.
GTGTTTCGTGTTTTGTGTTTCGTGTTTCGTGTTTCGTGTTAAGTGTTGTGTTTCGTGTTTCGTGTTAAGTGTTAAGTGTTTCGTGTTTCGTGTTTCGTGTTTAGTGTTTAGTGTTTCGTATTTAGTGTTTAGTGTTTAGTGTTTATTGTTAAGGTGTTCCGTGTTTCGTGTTTCGTGTTTAGTGTTTAGTGTTTAGTGTTTACCGTTTAGTTTTAAGTGTTTTGTGTTTCATCTTAAGTGATTATTGTTTAGTGTTTAGTGTTTAGTGTTTAGTGTTAAGTGTTAAGTGTTAAGTGTTAAGGGTTAAGTGTTAAGTGTTTAGTGATTAGTGTTAAGTGTTTAGTGTTTAGTGTTTACTGATAATATATTATGTTTGAAAAATAGTTTTATATATTTTTTTATATAGAAAATTCCTATCATTCGAAATTATTGTACTTTTTGTCTGTTTAGTTTTAAGTGATTAGTGTTTAGTGTTAAGTGTTTAGTGTTAATTGTTAAGTGTTAAGTGTTAAGTGTTAAGGGTTAAGTGTTAAGTGTTAAGTGTTAAGTGTTAAGTGTTTCTTGTTAAGTGTTAAGTGTTTCGTGTTTAGTGTTTAGTGTTTAGTGTTTAGTGTTTACTGTTTAGTGTTAAGTGTTAAGTGTTTATTGAACTTAACTTGTATTTTACTCTGTACGGAACCAAACCACCGTACAACGAGACTCTTTCAAATCGGCTTGATTCTTTGGCGTTACGTAGAGATGTGGCATCACTCTGCATCTTTTATCGGCTCTACCATGGGGAATGTTCCGAGGAACTGTTTGGACTAATTCCTGCTGCCGAATTTCACCATCGGACATCGCGACAAAATTCGAAGTTCCATCCTTACCATCTCGATGTCTGGAAATCCACAACCGTGCGATTCTCGAGGCACTTTTTGCCCCGCACCACTCCTTTGTGGAACCAGCTATCGGCAGAAATTTTTCCAAATGGATACGACTTAGGGACCTTCAAGAAAAGAGCTTACTCATTCTTAAAAGGCCGGCAACGCAATCACAAGACCTCTGGTAGTGTGGTTGTCTATGGGCGGCGGTAATCACTTACCATCAGGTGAGCCTCCTGTCCGTTTGCCCCCTCTTCTATAAAAAAAAAAAAAAAAAAACTTGCGTGAAATAGGTACCCTTTCGCAGTGTCTTAAGACGCAGTCGACACCAAAAACGCGCACTCAGCTCGGTTTCAAACTAACTTACTTTGAGTATATAACCCTCTAATATATCTATGCTATCATTGCACCAAATTTCAATCAAATCGGTTCACTAGCTTCGGCGTGAAAAACAGATATACAGCCAGACAGTTACTTTCGCATCTATAATACTAGCTGCAGCGCGGACACCACTCCATGATAAAAGATTTTGGTGAATTTTTCGGGAACAACTCATTTTTTCGGGATAAAAGTAGCCCATGTGCCAGATCATCATCTACCAGACAGACAGACAGAGTACTTTCGCATTTATAATATTAATATGTATTTGATCAAAATATGGAATTAGTTTTTGAATTTTGAGTTTGACTAGTTTTGGTAGGTACCTTCGAATAGCGTAATTAGGGTTCAAATATTTTATTTCTGTATATTTTTATCAATTTATAGATATGTTTAGAGAGGGAGTTACCGGTGGGAGGGATGCGCTGTGCCACGCTCCCGGCCGCATGGGTACCACCATCTTGCCTATTTCTCGGCAGAATGCGGTTTCGGAGAGAAGGGCAAGACAGGCAGTGCAATTACTGGCACCGAGCTACCTGGGCCAGTTCCAGGTAAACTAGTATATTATGTTCACTGGCGACATCGACTACTTATCAATAGATGGCACGTCTGCGAGTTTGCCTGTCCAAGTAATATTAAAAAAAATTTAAAAAAAGTTCTGTACTACGGTACAGAAAAAACGTAACGTACTTGGTAAAAACGGAACCCTTGTAGGATTACTTCGTTGTCCAAAGTCAAAGTCAAAGTCAAAACATTTTTATTCAAATTATCCTTTACAGGCACTTTTGACGAGTCAACATTTTTTGAGTTACTACCGGATCGGAAACGCGGCCACACACTGAGAAGATCCGGCGGAAGAAACTCAGCGGGCTTGTCTTTTTTGAAGTGAAAACTTCTTTAGGCGCGTTGAGCGTTTTGGTAGAGGGTAAAATCCTCGGTTCGCGTCACCGACATGCTAATGATAATAGTATATCTATAGCTATGTTTTGCATATAGTTTTAATTACTCTCAACTTAATAGTTCCGTTTTCACTTCTATCGGCAGTCCCACGACTGCTACTGTTTTTTTTTAATTTAAAAACGCACACGAACGCATGAACGAGTTAAAAAAGTAGAACAGCTAAAGTGGCAGTTGCGCGCAGCGACGAAACGGCTGCTCATCGCGAGCTGTTTTGTGCGCAATTAAAATTTGTGATTATTGCACGTTATAAGCGGAGCGTTGTTGAAGTAGTGCTCTACCACAGGCTCTACACTCAACATGTCAAAGTCAATCATTTTTCTGGACAACTGTATCTATTGTATTTATATTTCACTAACACAATAATATAAGTAATTATGTATAAAGAAGATCCCTTTTATAAACAAGTATAATGCATTAAAAAATTTTTTTCGTAAAATCCGGATGTCTGTCTGTATCGATGTGTCATGATTATGCTCAAAATACTTAACGTATCGGTCCCATTTTTTTAACAGCTTCAGTATCTCACGGGATGGTTTCATATTGAAAATTACTATCTAATTCAGTCGTTTAATGATTTTTTTTAATAAACGAGCATTGTGAACCGTGCACTTGGGATATTTCAAACTACTTTTTCTTTGTTAGCAAACGTAAAACACGTGCTTGCATTTGAATACATGATTAAAGAAAATTTGCTTATTTATAGATTAAAAATGTCTATGAAATATACTATCAAATCAAAATACACGCATAGGCTTCAACGCGCGCAATCATAGTGGTAGGTTTAAGCACAGGTGTAAGCTTGTGTACAAAATGAAAGTTTTTAGAGCTGGTCACTTGTAATAATATAATAAAAAAATAAGTCTAAATTTTGAAAATGGAACTCCCTGCCAATATAGTTTCATTCATTTGTCATTTGTTTTAAGATTTGGCGGCAAATTGAAAACTGTCTGGTTCACGTCAGCATAAATTAAACGAGAAAGAATTTTCGTGCTATGATTTTTTATGACTCGATGTAATTTAAGTCAACAAGATAGCTGATAGGTTTTGATTGGCCTTTCACGATGAAGCCCAATCTCGTTCCACTGTTTACCAATGGTTTAATGAGTTTAAACTTGGTCGTACTAATCTCACCGATGATCTGCGTGAGCGACGGCCTTCTACAGCGACGACTAAAGATAACATCAGAGTTGTGCGACGTACGATAGAGACTGAAAAAAGAGTGACCTATCAACAGATTCGGACAAGCTTAGGCATCAGTATGAGTCAAGTGCACAAACTCCCCTCTGTACATTCAGCGGTCAGGAAGCTTTGTGCCCGGTGAATACCTCATAATTTGACCAAAGCCCAAAATCTCCGCCGTGTTGATTGGTGCCGTGAAATGCATCAAAGATTTAACGGAGGTGACTCAAATGCTGTGTTCGACATACTTACGGGTAACGAAAGCTGGACTTACTGTTATGATCCGAAAACCAAAAGATAGTCAGCGCAGTGGGTGTTTCCTTTTGAGGAGATGCCAATCAAAGTGAAAAAGTGTGTGAAAAAAGATGGTGGCCTCGTTCTTCGGAAGGACAGGCCATTATTACGCGACAATTATTTTACAGGATCACACTAACTATTGATTGCCCCTTGTCTTCGAAAAAGTTCGGGAAAAACGACCTCGCAGTAGAATCCTCCTTCACCACGATAACGCCACGTTGCGCACCGCCGGGCGAACAATCGACTATTTGGCGAAGTCAGACGTGAACTACTGGGTCACCTATCGTATAGCCACGACCTTGCACATTGCGATTTTTATATATTCCTGAAAAGAAAAACCTCGAGAAAACTTATTATGGACGCCGAAGAAGCTGTGGCTTCGTTTCAAAAGGCCGTCGAAAAGACCCTTAAGGAAAGGACGAGTGGGCATAGTGCATTTCTCAGTGGTTCCATCGGATACAGCGATGTATTGATGTGAATGGAAATTTTGAAAATTTATTTTGAAAAGATATAACAAAACTAATAACTTGCTAATTTGCTCAGTTGTTGATTTTCTAAGGACTTTCAGTTTAGCCCTCGTAAGCTTAAAAGTCTTGTGCGTTGTGACTTGTGGCACTCGACCGAGGCTCTCTTCGGCGAATTGAGCTTTATGCTTTGCGTTGTTGTGTTGCAGTTTCAGCTTTTGACTAGTTCTACATTGAAATAAGGTCTCCACAAATAATGTTTTAATTAAATTTATCCACTAAATAATTAATAAGAAAATAAAATATAAATCCATTTGTCATGATTGTGACATTAAATGATCTACTTAGATTCGCAAATTTCTTTAGATATTATTAATATAAATCTACTTACAATTTATTAATATCTTCGCCTGTTAAAAGGGATGCTTCATTTTCATTGACACAAAGTATTGTGCAGTATGGTAGTATTTTATCAATGGCAAGGTTCGCTGGTGCGGCATTTAATAGCTTAATCTGTTAAAATTAAACGGACTTAATTGACCTTGAATATAATTTAAGTGGTGTATTTTAATGTACAAAAGTTCTCTTCCAATGTGTAAATGCTAAATGCTGGCTCTATGTGGCGGAGGGCAGTCCTTCCTCGAGGATATGGCTATCACACAAAAAGATTTTTGTGTGATAGCCATATCCTTAGCCATGTGAAATGTTCTTATTTCCAAAATAGAATCAGCCCTATTATTTAGAACATTAATTAATATATTTTCTATTACATTTTCCTACTATGTTCCAATGGGAGATGTCAATTGCTAAATAAGTCAAATACATTTATCTTATCTTTCTCCATACAATTAAGAGTTCTGTAATAAACAAACGCAGATGATAATAATTTATAGGCTTAGTGTGTTCTAAAATAAAACAACCGTATCAGCTCCATTTGTGCCCCTGTGTTGGTCTGGCTCCATTTGGGGAATCTGTCGGTCTGCCTGGACGGCAAGACGGAAATGAGGGATAAAAGAAAAAGGATTGGCTATGCGGTAACTACCATATTGGCTACTAGATGGTAGAGTTATGTATTGTCTCGCCCTTATTATTAATTATAATTTATTTATCTGCTTGTTTGCTATCTAATATTGCCTGTGACTATATAAAATGTGCACGACTATAACATATATAAATTGAGTAAATTTGATGTTTATCTGTCTGAAGCGAAGAATGACTATTACAGTGTATGATTTCAAAAAAATAATTTCTGACTAGTCTATATTCGTAAAAGTGTCCTAAAAAAGAAATGTTGCCTATGTAACACATAGTAGCTGGACATCGTTAATCAAATGTTTAACTTTGTTTAATCAATCTGTTACTGAAAAATAAAAAAACATAACATACTAATGAGGCACTCCACGACCCACCACGCCACAGCAATATGAACCTAGCCTAATTCAATTGCTATAGCCTAATTAATTCATCATGAGTTTCAAGTCAAAAAATCTCTCACCTCTAAATCAAACATACATATACACATTATTTAAAAGTAGTAACATTTCAAAAACCAACATCCAATCTCCTGTATCTAGAACTTTGGATCAGATCTTCACCGTTATGACATGATGATGTCACATGACATCTACATAGAGAAGTATGTACATTGTTCATAACAAAAAAAAAATCCAAATTTGGATAATAAATAACTAAGTTCTGAGGTAATAAACATTAAAAAAAAATACATCCAAATTGAAACCTAATTTTTGGAAAGACGGTTGAAAAATAATATTTGTCAATGTGTTTAAATTATTAAAACTGTTGTGAGATATTATTTAGCACATAATTATTAATTATTATAAAATATGGAATGAACTTCCGAAGTCTATACTTCTTAAGCAGTATGGCATGGAATCTTAAGAGGTGGGTTAATGATTTTCTTAAGAGTTCATAGTGTATAGGTTCTCATGGTGCAAATGTTCATAGCCATCGGTGACCGCTTCCAGATTCCGCTTTATATAAGTTGTCCAACCTCATTTATGTCTAGGACGAGTTTTAATCGCCTATGCTAATCGGCAAAATTGGCATAGTAGTCAAAACTTGAGTTTAGCCATATTAATTTTTTTGACGATGTAACTTAAAAACTAATTGTAATTACCCCTCTGTTTAATTTGAATGCTTCCAATGTTGTTTCAAATGGAGTCTCAAGTTGAGTAACAAGCACTTCTGCATCTTTTATTAGTTCAGAAGCTTCCTCAACATCTGATACAGAGAGATGACTGTTAGCACCAGGGACTATGACTATTTGATTTTCACCATTCTCGGCAACTGATATTTGTGCTATTCCAGTAGTAACATTTGGTGTTACTTTAACAAAAGACGCATCTACATCCAGTTCTTTTAAATGTTTTATATATTTTTCACCCCATTGATCATCTCCTACCTAAAAGTAATATTAAAATATTTTACAACAAAAATAAAAATTGGTATGTGCTTGTCGGGTCAAGCGCAATGTAGGTTTCCGAAGCTACCCACATCACGATAATCAATAAAGCGGAGCGCGGACAAGAGGAAGGCTTTTATTGTTTTGTTACTATGAATATAAAACCTATTTAATGTCAATGATAAAAAATATTGACAGCACAGGTTCACCTCCTTTAGTAAGTTCTACAAGTATACAGGGATCAGGTATTTTACGAAATAAGGTAGGGAATACCTAATCCAAAAAATATCACATTACCGTTCCACAGATTCCACATTATCCCAGTTCCACAAACTACAAATACTCTGTACCTACCTATATTAAATTATTTATTTTTAGATAGGTGCGTATTGCTGTCACCTTGTAAGTAGTTGTATTAATGAACATACAGTTGGACGTTTTATCATCTTTACGTCACCCTTACGGGGTTGGAAGAGTAAACAGAACGTCTATACTAATACATTACTAACGTGGTGTCGGTGTTAAGCAGACTTTAATATCTGTTAGTTATACTCACCCCTCGTTTACACCAAGGTATAATACATGTATTTGACAAGTTTTATGCAATGTTTTCGTTTCTTGTTCACATTGGAATACATTTACAAAACTTGTATAAAACCTGTTGTATACAAAACTTGTATGAAACTTGTTGTGCATAAAACTTGTATGAAACTTGTCGTGTACAAAACTTGTATAAAACATGTAGACAAAACTTGTATTAAACTTGTTTTATACAAAACTTGTATAAAAAATGTAGACAAAATTTGTATGAAACTTGTTGTAGGTAGGTAATACAAAAATTGTTGTATAAAGTATTTGTGAACTTCTAGTTGCCTGCCTCTTGTTCATGGTCTCATATAATATACTTGTTTTAGTTCTATTACAATAGGAACATATCAATCGGCCATTCTGTAGTTATATTAAGTTATCTCCTGGGTGCCCAATTAACTGCTGTTTAACACAACAATCACAATGGAAAGTGAAGATACCGAGAAACATTTTTTTCATGGGTGCAGTGTACACTGTATTATACAATACAAGTACATGCATATCTTCATGCCAGATGCCTTACGGGGTAGGCTGAGAGCACCGAGTGCCATTCATCACGATCCTTGCAGGCTAGTCTCGCTTCCTCCACATTCATTACTCTCTTCATATACACACGCCGGTTGCGAAGGCTCTTGACACCTTCGGACAGTGCTAGAACAATCTGCTAATGATATATCAGTCTTGGCCCTACCCAGTACCTACATCCTTCCACATTCGCATTGTATAATATCTGCTTTGTTAACCTTCTGTCTACCATTATTTCTACATATCCGAACCAACCGAGAATGCCCTTTCTCGTCTTTACACCAAGACTTTCTTTCAAGACTAACCTCTCTCTCATTTCCACTTTACGAACCCGGTCCGCGAGGGTCACGCCACATATTTTTCGTAGCGATCTTACCTCGACCGCGTTGATTCAACTTTCATGCCCTTTCTGACATACCCAACTCTCACACAACAGTAGCGTTGGGATAAGCATATAATTATGCAGGGCTAGACGGGCACCCTGACTTAAAACTGTGCTTTTAAGTAATCTTCCTAACGCTCCATTCGCTCTGTTCCCTGCACACACTCTTCTTTCAACATCACCGATGTACCTTCCATCCCTGCTAAAAGCACATCCAAGATATACACAGTCATCTCCACTTGTTCCAGCACTACATCATCGGCCAAAACTCTTACATCCGTTCTGGTTGCTTCTCTTTCAAATACTAGATCTTTAGTTTTCTTCGCATCCAAAAAATGAAATTCAAAATAATAAACATATTACAATAATAAAAATATTACAAAATAATTAACATAATATTACGAAATGATACAATTCTAGGAAAAAATGCAATTAAGTAGATACTAAACGATGAAAAGAGCAGAATGTCAGGTAAAAGTATAAAACATTATCCATCAAGCATGGATAAAGTATAATACATGTTTGCAACTAGTTGTATACAGAAATTTCAATAAAATTAACAATACTTGTATAAAACACGACAGGTCTTCGTAGATGAGAACGCTGTCAATTTATCCGACAAATCAAAAACATGTCTTAGACACAAGTGTAAACGCGAGTGTGTTTTATACTTGTATAAAGACTTGTTGGCTACACAGTGTGAACGAAAATATGTTTTAGACAGTTGCAATACATGTATAAAACAAATAATTATGTTTTGACAAGTATTCTACAAGTTGTGTATAAAACAAGTATAAAAAAATATGTTTTTTGGTGTAAACGAGGGGTCAGAAACCATTAAACCTATTTTGATTAAACTTCGACTGTTCCCTAAGTAGGTAAATTTTAAATTTTCAAAAATAAAAAGTTAAATTATCAAACATTTTCGTCATTAATAGGTAATAATAATTTCTTGCATAAAATTGATAAATTGATAAATCGATACCGATCGAACCATTGATAAATTCCAAACGAATTGACCGATTTTGATAAAATTAACTGCATTTAACGCAGTTTTTAAAAGAGAAAAGCTGATTAGATATTTACGTCAATAGGTATATTAACGTGAAAGTTATTTCAAAAATAACTATTCAGTAAGTTTACTAAAAATAACGTAATTTTAATGTTTGAAAAGCTGTAATATTTGAAAATTAGATTCGATTTTTGATTTTTGAAACGACAATCGACGTAATTTTTTAGTACTAAAATATTGTAGAATACCAAAAAATTATTGGTAAAAAATTTCGAAGTTATATCGAAAATACACTTTTTTAAATTTTTCGTCAACGATTACTCCAAAACGGATAAACCCATTTTCATGAATGTATTACATGTATTTTTTTGCGGAATAGAGCTGATTAGTTTTTGCACTCAATCGGTACATTAATCTGGAAATTTTATTAAATAAATAGTGTTTCGCCAACATTTTAGTTTGGGGTGTTTTCAAAATTTCTCGAAATCTCCTGGGCCGACTTGTTTCAAATTTTCAGGAAGTCTCAGTTAAGCAGAATCCAATCGAACGCCATCAACAGCGTTTCGTCGGTCCAGCCGTTCAAAAGTTGTGAGATGTTTACATACACACCTCACAAGTTATGAGATGTTTACATACACACATACATACAGACATACTGATGTCATCGTGAAAATAGTCGGAAAAGGTTCCTAGGACCTCAAAACGTGAACATCTGGTGAAAACTCGATTTTCGAAAATCGAGGCAAAATCAGTAACTTCATTATCTACATACGTAGCGGAAAGTTAAGAAACCCAAGTAGGGAATTACCGTGTGTGCCATTTATTCACCCGGATATTATCAGTGTAATGAGTAGTAATACAGATTTAAAAAATGTAGGTAGGTATATTCTTGATGCAAACATATGTGAGGGGAGTAAGAGGTTTACTTGCTTTTGCTGGCAAGGACTGGAAGGAATTAAAAATGGCACTTGTATAGCCCTGTACCTGTACGTAGCGTGGACTAATATATACGTGGGCAAAGTCGCATCGGCGAGGCCCCTTTCCGTTCGTTCCCAAAAGCTACCCAAAAACACGCGCCAAGTTTATAATAAGCGAAAAGCTAACGTGTCTTTATAACGCGTTAACTTAGGATCTAGGAGTTGTTTTCTTTGTATTTCAGATACAGAAGAGTGAGGCCAATATTTTTTAGGCTTTAATTTAATTTAAAAAATAAACAAAGATTTTAAATTAGGTAATGCGAGGCCCCTTTAGGTGCGAGGCCGTGAGCAAGTGGGCCTTCTACGCCACCTAGCTACGCCACTGCCTGTACATCACAAGATTAATGACATGCTTGCATGAAAGGTAGAGCTTTCATATATTATATGGATTATATATTGAAATTATGCTTGTTTTAAAAAATATGTGAATATTGTATTTAAGAATAAATAAAAAATATACAAAGTTGAGTTGACATACTAAGTAAAATATCAGCTTCATAAAAAGAAAGGTAATGCCACATGCATAAGTCTACTATAATAAGTCGGCTATAGCTGAACATATTCTGGACACCAGCACTGATCACTGGATTGTATTCCACTGACCTCAGGTTCTTTCTACTGAGCGACACTATATTCCCCGTAGATACGATAGGCTATTAAATTTAGAAAATATAAAAATTTCAATAGGAAAGATGGATTTAAATTATCTCCTGCTTGGAATCCAGTGATTAACAGAATACAGCCTTTGCACCTGCAAACGAATAAAGTTCAAGATACGATTAGTGTTGTGTGTAGGCTAAATTCGAAAAAACAAGACTAAAAGGGGGTAGATGAAAATCGATCCTGAAGTGAACGATGTAGGCGGGAGGAAATTCGCTGATCCAGTCTGCTCGTGACCACGGTCAATGTAACTTGGCCGAAACGTCGAGCTTTACAAATAAAATCTATATATGTACACGTTTTTGGCCGCTGTATATATTTTAAAAACAAACATGCAAATCAATCGACTTAAAATTAACTCTGCAGTAATCACTTATCATCTTATTACTATACTCAAGTAGAAGGCACGAAGGCAAGTAGAAATTACAGCAGGGCCAAACCTTCTTAGCAACAAATGTAAGCTGCTGATAAAATTGACATACAATTTTAGTTATGTATATATTTTATCTATGCCAATCACAGAAAATTCAGTGATGCCAATATTGTACAGTGTAATTGGATATATAGATAACTTTATTACATAGATAAAAAAACAGTTTCTTATTGTAAAAACTGATCTGGTTCATTTGATACGCCACACACAAGATTTACATACATATATACATATTTTCACACCAAATCCCTTACTGGCAGAGAGAACCGAGTGCCATACATCACTGTTCTTGCTCACTTGTCTTGCTTCCTCCACATTCATTAATCTCTACATACAGACAGTGCACAAGATTTTTTTAATTATAGCTTTAAACCTCTCTCTATTTTGTAACCCCTTAACAATTAGTTATGTTTGATATTAAAAGTCTATTTGAATATTAATTAAATGTCATGATGATCAGATTAAGTTACTTGAGTTGGGCTGCTCACCTTGAACTAAAATGCACCTAAATTCATCCAACATTCCACCAATTTGGGTTTTTAAGTCCACTTAATCAGGAGAAATATCTCTAACAATCTTGTCTTAACAGAATTTATAACTAGAAGAAATACTTTAATTCCGTAGGACAGGACAATATATAGATTTTTTCCCAATTAAGTGGGCTTTAAAAATCTTAAATTGTTGGGAATGAGATTTTAGTTTGAGGAAAGCAGTATGATCAATGAAACATCATACTGGGCCTGAATCAATATTTACACAAAACTAACTGTAAATACTACATGTGTATATACATATATTTTCACAGATAGCCTACTCTACAAATCATGTGAGTATTGCCTCCAAGCTTTGCTGCAGCCACACATTGATTAGCACCCTTTCCGCCAAAACTTGTAGTAAATTTAGTACCAATAAGTGTTTCTCCTGGCAAAGGCAGTCGAGCAGAATATCTGAAATATAGCAAAATTATGTAATTACTACTTCTATCAATAAGTTTAAAATTGCTATGAAAAGAGGAATTCATTACATAATGTGGATTGGCATTATAAATGGGTGGCACAATTTTTGGGTTCCTGAGGGGTGTGTTGAATAGTGGTTGGCTTCCTCTTTCTGATGATACTACTACTTAATTCCTTCTGAAATAGTAAGTAAACTACCTGTATAGGCTATGTTAGAAGTAAAAAGATTTATAGAGATGTGTAAAGAGCCACCTACTTCAGTGTACCAGTTTTCAGGGGGCTAAGGGGAGGAAGCCCCTGTCTGAAAGAGGATAATCTGCCTAAAGTCACAGTTATATATTTAGGTTAGTTTTTGGGCTATAACTTTTTAATAAACGTTTCGGCAGGAAGGGAATGGTACTGGAAATGAGTGGAATTCTAATGATGCATTAATATATTAGTTAAAATGGGCTGTAATCTGTATTCATAGTTGCTTCTGTGGTCTAGTGGTCCAGCGTTGGCGTTTACCACATGAGGTCCCGAATTCGATTCCTGGATCGGGCACATAAAAAAAAGTGTTTTTTCAGTTTTCTGAGTAACACTAAGTTGCCCGGGATTGGAAAGTGCCCAGTTGGCGATAGGCTTGCCACCTATCACATTTGTGGGATTAAGTATCTTCGGCTAATCGTGGGTGAACTTGTTGCACCTCTGCCTACCCCTTAGGGGGTATGGGCGTGAAGATACTTTTTAAAAAATCTGTATTCACAAACTAAAAAGTGCGGGATTGCATCTAAAATGGACCGCACGAATTTGGGGTTGGGATCTACTCTCTACCAGTAAAACTAAGGAAATATTTATAAAAAAAGTTATAGGCCAAAAACTAACTGAACCAAACCTCAAAATGTATACAAATACTTAAAAACACTTCGAATATCAATCTTAAATTATTTTGCACTATTTTATATGAGATGTTTTTAATAAGTAAGTCTATTTTATCTAACTCAAAATCATAATCATGATTTATCACGTTTTAATTTTAAATATTAATAAAATTATTCCCAAGAAATATAGCACTTCATAAATATGTTATACTGTAGAAAAATCATAAAAAATGTTTTATAACAACATATTTTTACATAAATTCATAACATATATTTTTATCTTCATAATTGCAATAAAATAGTACCTATTTCTGTAACAAATCTGGTAGGAGCGTGTCGACGAAGCCCAGCGTAGCGGAGCTCCCCTTCCTGGGATCTAAAGAGAACCTAACTAACCTACTTCAACTGTGCATTGAGTTAATTTTTTCTAAGTGGCGGGGGGCTTTGCCCCCCGATATCCTCGGAAAGCCCCCCCCCCCCCCCCGTTCGGATTGTCTTTTACACGTGTTAATATATATTTTTAGTTCTAACCTAACCTGATCTACACAGGCAGTTCATTGGCCCGTTGCTAAATGCCAACCCAAAAGTGCCCTATTTATACATAGCTTGCGCTTAAGACACAAAAACGCCGTAATAGAAAAGAGTTAATCTGGAGGACGAATAGTAACAGAATGTTACGTTATTATTAAATATTATGGAATGTTGGGCATGTTATTAAATATTTGTGTGTTTAAATAATATTTTTACTTACGTCGTAAAATCGACACTACATGATCCTAAGACGACAACTTTTGGCAAATTTGGCGCTTCTACAGTATTTGACATAGTTAATATTACGCTAGTATTATATATTAACGCTATATTATTATATATTAAAATATAAACGCTACTCTTTTAAAAATTCCAACAGCCACTGGTATGTTCAGTATTTACGTGTTATCAGTTTCTTCGGAATCTTACCTATGACTTATGAGTTATGATTGTGTTTTAGGTTAACTGATAAGAAAGAATTAAGATAAGAAACAGACATGTGTAGGTAATGCGCGTAATATTACTCGGGTGATATCACTTCAAGATGTGATGACATATTACGCATTACGCGACGAAGGACGAAAACTATCATCACACCATCACCCGCGCATTTACTATCTTTAGTAAGTCCTATATATAATGTACTTTGTGCTTTAGTAGAGTGCGAGTCACGAGTGTAAGGACTGAGGAGCACAGAACACTATTACTCCAGGGAGCTGAGGAGTGATGAAGTGATATTTGATGCTAAGTAATTTCGTTTCTGGAACGTAATTTCGGATTCTGTCTACTCGAATCGACTTCACGCGTCGCGCGGTAGAGTGATACAGATAGACGTTGTTCCACAAGTTAGATAGAGACACGAGATAAGGCGAAGACAAGAAACGTTCGTGACAGATTTTAAGCCATAAGTTTTTATGAGAAGGTTTATTTTTATTTAGCCGGGGTTTACCTATGATCACTTGCATTATTTACATTTTTTTGCTCAACAGAATCAGTTGGCACAAAGCACTTTGTTGGCTAGATATTCTTTAAAATTCTTTGAGTCACTTGCTAATAACTTTACAATTTACTAGTGCAGTTTACCCAAATTGTAAAAAGTTCAGTGTAAATATAGTTAAATAGGAATAGATTTAGTGAATATGTATAGTACTGTATGTTAGTGACTTAGTGATTGATAAATATAAAAACAAAACTTAAAAATAATATAAGATAAAAGTCTGCCAGTCCTAAGCCTGGGGCCCCCTTTTGAACTAGTTATATAAACTTAAATAATCCGTCGTTATTTGGTGTAACTTATTATATTGGGCTTAAGAATGAAGGAAAATCAAGTTTATTAACATAATCACTATGTGGTAATCAGCGTTATATTACCTACTAGCTGAGCCCGCGACTTCGTCCGCGTGAAAAAAATTCGAAAAAATTAGATTAAGTTACTCCCTATCGCATCAGCTATCTGCTAGAGAAAGTCCCGTCAAAATCAGTCTAGCCGTTCTAGAGTTTAGCTGGAACAAACAAACAGGCAGACAAAAATTGTAAAAATATTATTTTAGTATATGTACCGTGTTGGGTACACGGTGTGTGCAGTTAGTAAAAAGCAGTTATTTTTATATTACAAACAGACACTCCCATATTATTTATTTGTTTAGATTTATTAATCGTCAAAAAAAATCAGTAGGTACGGTCAAACTAAGACCTTCTCATATCTAAAACAAATATTCATCATTCAAATACACCGTGTGCTAGGAATTTGATGTCAAGGTTTTCAAGTAATATGATCTAAATAAACTTTTTCTAACTGTAAGCATACATTTAGTATTACGGCAGTGCAACAAATAATACGTATATTACGTATCACTTCAAGTAATAGTACAGGTGAAGTTCAAACGTTATTATCTTTCGAATGCGTCGCGTAATGTTTCGAGTAATGCGTAATGTTATCGAGTAATATCACCTGACCGACAAAGTAATGTTTGATGTTGCATCACATCACTTCATAAGGTGATGTTTTGCGCGTCTAATAAGAAATAAGAATACAAGAAAGCGCGGGAAACATAAAATTTGGCGGACGTCATTTTTGGTTCTGCGACTTTTTATATTATTATTTAGCGAAACAGAGGATCGATATTAGTTTTATTTGTGTAAATATTTAATTTTATGTAAATATCATTAGTTTTACTATCAGTTTAAAGTAGGTAAGTCTCCTTTTCACTTTTTAAAATGAACAAACCCCCTGACGATCCTGGAGGTGGACCTCTCCAGGTAGCGCACTATGTTACTATAGATGAGAGTAGTGTCGATACAGATACTTCGCTTTCTTCAACTCAAACAACTAATAGGAAAAGATCTCATACATCTAATAAAATATGCAAACACTGCAATAAACGGCGCAAAAAGCGCAACAATGAATTGAAATCTACTGACTGTCAGTGTTCTCACTCTGTTTCTGAAATCTCAGATATAAATAATGCTTCGGGCGCCTCATTTATTACTGGTGATAATAATGTAAATGATAATGTTACAATGAAAGATTTGTCAAACCCCCTAACAAATAGTAAGGAACCCCAAAAACCTAAAGATTATATTAACTACCGCACACAGTATGAATCTACAGACCTTGGACCTTACGTTATTCATGTCCAAAGAGTTATTACATCTCCGACTGATAATGTTACTCTACATCCAGTCTCGTTTGGGCGATTCCTTAAAAATAATACTTTTAAAAATATAATTGATGGTAGCCTCAAGAAAATTGGACGCAACCGATTATCTCTATCATTTTCGGACCACAATGACGCAAACCACTTTATTAATGACCCTAATCTCTCAAATAAAAACTTCAAAGCTTTTATCCCATCATTTAACGTTTCACGAGTAGGCGTAATTAGAGGTGTTCCCTCAGACTGGTCACCTGAGGAAATTGCTAATAATGTTAAGGTTCCCATTGGTTGTGGAAAAATAATAAAGGTTAGAAGAATAAACCGTAAAATAACTATTAATGATAACACTACCTGGAAACCAACAGAGACAGTTGTCGTAACTTTTGATGGACAGACTTTACCGAAACGTGTCTACGTTTGTTATAATGCTCTCCCAGTAGATTTATACATTTACCCTACTATACAATGCTATAAATGCTGTAGGTACGGTCATACTAAAATAACTTGCAGATCCAACCCAAGATGCTTTAAATGTGGAAAGGATCATTGTGGAGACTCTTGTACTAGCGAGGCTGATTTCAATGTTAATTGTTGTTTATGTAAGGGATCTCACTTTGCCACTAGCAAATCATGCCCAGAACATTTAAGACAAAAAAACATTAAAATGTTTATGGCTCAAAACTGTGTCTCTTATGCCGAGGCATCAAAAAATTATCCCCCGGTCTCCAAATCATATGCTGATGCCATCTCAACACCTATTAAAACTGCTCTTCATCCACTTTTGAAAAAAAACTTAGATTCGCAAGAACAATCCCATAGGTCATACAAAAAAACAATATTTCAGAAACCTAAACCCCATACAAAAGTCAGTAAGAGTTATGACTATGATTTCCAAAATTCAGTTATTAATGAATATAATTCCACTAATTCTAGAGAAAATGGTACTTTGTTGACAAAAAATAATAACAATAATCAAGAATCAGCCTCAATAGGCATGATTATATCTTTTATTAAATTTTTATCTCAGTCCGAAGTAATAACACCGTCCAACGCTGCTTTAATGACAGAAAGTTTAATTAATTATTCTAAATTTAATGGTGATCATGGACAGTCAAGCCAAAATTCTTCAATGGAACTCGCAGAGCATCACCAACAAGAAAAGTGAATTAATTCACTTATTAAATAAATATGAGCCATTTTTAGTGGCTCTTTCAGAAACTTGGTTAAGACCAAGTTGTACTTTTAAATTCTCTGGATACACTAGTATCCGAGAAGATAGATCTGATGGTTATGGAGGTGTAGCCATCATGATCAAAAAAGGATATAATTTTTCCATTGTTAATCTTCCTGTACATACTGTAAATATGTCTATATTAGCTGTTAATGTAAATAATATTTGTTTCGTGTCACTTTATATTCCACATCCAAATTTGAATATTTTGACAGAACTTAATAACCTATTAGCCATACTACCTAAACCCTTTATTGTGTTAGGTGATTTTAATTCTCATCATCAAGCCTGGGGTTGTTCCTCCAGTAACTATTATGGTGAAGAACTTTTGAAAGTCATTGAAGAATTAAATTTATGTATTTTAAACAATGGTTCTCCCACTCGTCGCACAAAACCCTCCGAAGGCAAAAGCGCTATAGACCTGTCCATTTGCAGTCCCAATTTAGCACCTTCTTTGACATGGTACACACTCCCATTTACGTTTGGAAGTGATCACTTCCCCATAATAATAAATTTCCCTTCTGCATATCATAAAACTTCACCTAAATCTACATCATATTTCAAATATAATTTGCATAACCCGGATTGGCACAAGTTTAATAATTTGATGGAAGTTGGTGTTAATGTTTTGCCTAACATTTCCTCATATAATGACTCTTCTTGTGCAGAAGCCTTTACTCAATTAATTATAAAATCAGCTGAAAACACTTTTCCCAATAAAAAACAATTAACTAAGAAAATAAATACGCCACCTTGGTGGGACAAAGAGTGCTCAGACGCTATTAAGGAAAGGAAAGCTGCTGAAAAATTTTACTGTCAGTATACAACTACAGAAAATTTTAATATTCTCACTAATATTATAAAAACTACTCGTCGATTATTAAAAAAGAAAAAAGCTGAAGGTTGGAAGAAATTCTGCTCTTCCTTATCACCCCAAACAAAACCTTCAAGTGTATGGTTAAACATAAGAAAATTTAGATCTGCTTATAAGGTTTCTAATAATAATGAAATGTGTCCATTGTTAATAAATCAGCTGATAGATCATCTTGCTCCACCTACAGTACCAGAATGTATCCTTTCTCTTCCTTCTACTTCTTCTTCAGACAATTTTTCCCCTTTTACGTTATTTGAGCTTAAAGGTATCCTTCAAAATGTTAAAGACTCTACTCCTGGATGGGATAATATTAACTACTCATTTTTAAATAACATGACTGATAAATCTCTATCATACTTATTAAAGGTTATGAACTCCCTTGTTTCTACAGGTAATATACCTCAGACATGGAAGTCACATTCTGTTATCCCTATCCTTAAACCTGATAAAAACCCTTCTGACCCTTTTTCATACAGACCCATTGTGCTTTCATCAGTTATGTTGAAAATTCTAGAGCACCTTGTCAAACTTCGCTTAGAATGGTTTATTGAAAGCAGAAATTTATTAAGTCAAAGTCAGTATGGTTTTAGGAGAGGAAAGAGCACCATAGATAATATTAGCTTACTTATAACTGATATTAGATTAGCTTTCACTCATAACAAATCTGTTTTAGCAGCTTTTTTAGATATATCCTCAGCATATGATAATGTAATTCTATCAATTCTGAAAAATAAGCTAGTGAAATTAAACATACCATTTTATTTAATTAATGTTATTATGAATATTGTATACAATAGAACTATTAATTTAGCAAATGACCCTAATAATTTAAAAAGACAACAATATAAAGGTCTTCCACAAGGTTCTGTTTTAAGTCCAATCCTTTACAACATATACTCATATGATATAGAAACTGTAGCAACTAGCAATGTAAATGTTCTTCAGTATGCTGATGACCTCCTTTTATACTCAACTGACAAATCTATACAGATGGCTTGTGATAATCTTTCCATGTCTATTCTATCCCTACAGACTTGGCTTAATAACAATGGTCTTGATATTTCTGTTTCTAAAAGTTCCATAGTTTTATTTTCTCGCACAAAATTTCCACCCCCTATAAATATTACTTACAAAAATAGTTCAATTCCTGTTAAATCGAAAACAAAATTCTTAGGTATAATACTAGATAATAAACTCCAAGGACTAGATCATTGTGAGTATATAGCAGCAAAGTGTGAACGTAATATCAATTTAATGAGATGTGTTTCTGGGGTTTGGTGGGGTGCACACCCATCTACATTAAAACTTATGTATAATGCATTAATAAGAAGTTTATTGGATTATGGAATGTTTTTACTAGAACCATGTAGTAAGATTGGTCTAAAGAAAATTGACTCTGTTCAAATTAAAGCATTACGAATTGTTCTAGGAGCAATGAAATCCAGCCCTGTTTCTGCCCTACAAGTAGAATGTGCTGAACCTCCATTACATTTACGACGTAAATATCTATCTGACAGGTTTTTCCTTCGCACTTTGGAATCACAAAATCACCCTCTGCTTACAAAGCTCTCTAGTCTTAGTGATTTAATGTCAGATAAGTATTGGAAACACAAAACAATCCCAGCCCTTGTATACAGCTATATGAAATATCACAGCCTTAAGCCTTTTACTTTTACATCCCCTATAAATCCCTTATATAAACACAATTATGAATCATTAACTCTGCAGCCTGTTGTAGTAAATTTAGGTATAGATAAACAATCTTTGTATGCCAATCAATATTTTAACAATATTATCAATGAAAAATGGCAAGATTTTCATTTGATTTTTACTGATGCATCCAAAAATAATAGTAATGTTGGAATAGGTGTATACCATAAACAGTACAATATTGTTCAAAAAATCAAATTTCCACCGGAAGCATCTGTATTTACAGGTGAATGTTATGGACTTTATAAAGCTGTAGAATACATACACATTATGAAACTACCCAAGTGTATGATTCTGACTGATTCACTAAGTGCTCTACATTGTTTGCAAAAGTTCCCTTTAAAATCCAAATTTATTCCTCCTATTATTTTAGACTTAAGAAATCTTTTATACAAATGTACTTTTAAATATAATCATATTATTTACTTTGCCTGGGTTCCAAGCCATTGTAATATCACTGGAAATGAGCGAGCTGATCGGTGTGCTAAAGAGGCAGTTCAGTGTGGTGATTTATACCCCTACATTAATTATTGCCATGATCTAGCTGCTCTCCCTAAACTCCATCTTAAGCAGTCATGGCAAAGTGTCTGGGATAGTGGTACATTGGTGAAAGGCAAAACCTATTCCCAATTACAACCATTGATACCTTCTAAACCTTGGTTTTCTGTAGTGAAATTAAATAAGTTGTCAACATCTGTTATCACCAGAATGAGGCTTGGTCACACTAATTCTCCTGAACACCTCTTCAAGCTACACATCAAAGATAGCAATGTTTGTGAGTGTGGCACTGATATTGGAGATCTCAATCATATATTTTTTGCTTGTCCTAAATACAATCATTCATCATTATATAACAATCTATATTCTAATGACATTCCTTTACCTACATCCATTCTAACCCTGTTATTAAACCCTTGTATGTATAATATTCTTTCATTATTCATTCAAGAAAATAATATTAATATTTAAGCGTAGTTAGATACATTTAGTATCTAATACCAAATTAATATTAACCCACTTGTAAATATTATACAAATAACTAAGTATTATCTCTGTATATATTTATTTAAATATTATTGTTGTAAATAATTTATAATTTTAGTATCTATGTTATTTTGATTACTTTCTGATCCTCTATTTTCCTGTCAATCCAAATTCCAAATCCTAGTTTATTGTCTAAAATATGTTTCCTCGTTTTACTTGATCATGGCAGTTGCTTAACGCCCATGCCAAAAAGAAAAAAATAAAAATAAAATAAAATAAGAATACAATGACATTTTACTATGCGTTCCAAAGTTCCAAATAAGAATAGGACTGACAGGATGACATATTGCTCCGCATTTTGCAAAAACTTCGTAGGTAAGTGATGAGTAAGATGTGCAAAAAAATTCTAACAAAGAAATACTTTAAAAAAAATTATTTCATTCTAATTGGTATATTTTTTATCCCATCAGATTATATAACCATGTATTAAAATAAGGTGTAAAGTAACTAACACGACTTTTATATAAACGTATATTTAGATGAACAGCTAAACTGATATATTTTACTGTTTTTTATTGATGAATATTATATTTGAATACTTTTTAGCCTATATTGGACAAAGACAACCGAAACCCACAAAAATTGCAACAAAATTGGCCTCGTCGTTTTTGACTTGTAAAAGTGATGTAAATGACACATCTTTATGTAATTTATAGATGAACAGCTAGACTGATGCTTTTTACTATTTTTTTATTGATGAAAATAATATTATTAAAACGTTATTTGTTTTTCAATAAATCACCAATATTTTTTGAACAAATATTTTTTTGCTGACATTACTAATTTCACACTTGTGATATGAAGTTGATAACAAGCGCGATCCTATTCGTAGTTGGAAGTTGGAACGCATAGTACTAACTAGCTGTTGCCCGCGACTTCGTTCGCGCGGACTTCGTTTACTTTAGAACTTTTTGAGTTTACCCCGGACATACATTGACTTTCCTACGATTTTATTATATGTATAGATGAGTAATGGCGCGGCTAAATAATATATCGGGCTACGGCTACGGCTGGTGAGTCGTTGCGGAACTCTATCACCTAGTACCTATTTACGATGGTAGTGACACGTAATAGCCAACCGGTCACCTCTTACGACCTAAGAGTACCTCTGTAATGTAGTGCTTATTACCTGCCTAGCAGAAGTCAAAACAGCGGTTAGTCTAAATTAGTGATGGGTAATTTTCGGAAAAATTTCAAACCTTGTAGTCTGGTCAACAAGTGCTTTTTTGGTCAACTTTTTTCAGCAGTCTCCGAAAATTATGATTGAGGTGTCATTCGATTCGGAATGGCATCTAGATAGTTTTCGAAAAACAATGAAGTTCCGCAAATAAAAATTACAAAAGTTATTAACAATTAACTAAAAATAAAAAGGGGGGTTTAGTTTTTTGCAAATATCTCATAAACTAATAAAGATTTTTCAAATTTGAAAAAAGATTCAGAAAGAGGAGGAAATTTCCTAAAAAAAGTTCCGACTCCCGGAATTGTAGGACTAATATTTATAATTTTCCCAGAGGGTTGAAAATACGCCCGAAAACGGGTACTCCGGCTTGCGCAAGCCACGCCTCCTTCGGACCTTTAATGAATAAATATTATTTAAACTTATTAAATATGAAAATTAAAATTTGAAAAAATTCAGGTGCCTACAGGACAGATCAATAAACAATAATCCGTGGTCAAAAAATTTTTATCGCGATTTTTCAATAAGTTATCCATTAATTAATTAACAATTTTTTGTAGCACGAACATTAACATTGCAAGTGCGATAATTGTTAAACTATTAATCTAGGATTTTTTTTCTTTCGTGGAGCTATTTTTCAAAGGTCTTAGAATAGATTCCCGTTGGAAAAATTAAAAAATTGTAAATTTTCATTTTGTAATTAACAGTTTACTAAGGTGAAAAATTATAAAGCTTTATTAAACATTGAAAAAATTTTTTTTTCATAATATTATTATTGATCCGTTTTCTCATGATCAGAAGCTACTTAAAAATGATTTTTTATAATTTTTATCTCCTATTGTTTAAAAAAATGTTATAAGCAAATGCGTTGTTTATGAGATAATTTAAAAATTTTTTTCGATAACATAATCTTTGATGATAATTATGATTTTTTTTAAAAAAACCGTTTCTTAAAAAAAAATTTTTATTGCTGAAAAACGCATTTGTTGATTAACAATTATTTTCTCCCACTTCTAATTAACATTAAGGAACCATTTTTTTTTAAATCATTATTTATTTTTCTTTTTGATATAAATAAAAATTATTTAATTTTTCATTGTTTATGTAATAAACAATTTGTTATAAACAAATAAATTTTTACCTTTTATTTTTTTTTTCTTATTTTACTTAATGTCACAAAAACTGACATGATTTTTTCTAGTATAGTCTTTATTAGTTAAAGAATAAATAAGTCTTGGGTGTTTTCATCATATCTCCATTAGTTTATAAATTATAATAATTTTAAGGATGAAAAACCAGGCAAGAATGACGAAATTACAGACAACGAATATTTAAAAATTAAAAAAAATAGTAAAAAAATTAAAAAGAAAAAATAAATCATGTCAGTTTTTGTGACATTAAGTAAAATAAGAAACAAAAATAAAAGGTAAAAATTTATTTGTTTATAACAAATTGTTTATTACATAAACAATGAAAAATTAAATATTTTTTTTTATATCAAAAAGAAAAATAAATAATGATTTAAAAAAAAATGGTTCCTTAATGTTAATTAGAAGTGGGAGAAAATAATTGTTAATCAACAAATGCGTTTTTAGCAATAAAAATTTTTTTTTAAGAAACGGTTTTTTAAAAAAAATCATAATTATCATCAAAGATTATGTTATCGAAAAAAATTTTTAAATTATTTCATAAACAACGCATTTGTTTATAACAATTTTTTAAACAATAGGAGATAAAAATTATAAAAAATCATTTTTAAGTAGCTTCTGATCATAAAAAAACGGATCAATAATAATATTATGAAAAAAAAAAAATTTTTCAATGTTTAATAAAGCTTTATAATTTTTCACCTTAGTAAACTGTTAATTACAAAATGAAAATTTACAATTTTTTAATTTTTCCAACGGGAATCTATTCTAAGACCTTTGAAAAATAGCTCCACGAAAGAAAAAAAATCCTAGATTAATAGTTTAACAATTATCGCACTTGCAATGTTAATGTTCGTGCTACAAAAAATTGTTAATTAATTAATGGATAACTTATTGAAAAATCGCGATAAAAATTTTTTGACCACGGATTATTGTTTATTGATCTGTCCTGTAGGCACCTGAATTTTTTCAAATTTTAATTTTCATATTTAATAAGTTTAAATAATATTTATTCATTAAAGGTCCGAAGGAGGCGTGGCTTGCGCAAGCCGGAGTACCCGTTTTCGGGCGTATTTTCAACCCTCTGGGAAAATTATAAATATTAGTCCTACAATTCCGGGAGTCGGAACTTTTTTTAGGAAATTTCCTCCTCTTTCTGAATCTTTTTTCAAATTTGAAAAATCTTTATTAGTTTATGAGATATTTGCAAAAAACTAAACCCCCCTTTTTATTTTTAGTTAATTGTTAATAACTTTTGTAATTTTTATTTGCGGAACTTCATTGTTTTTCGAAAACTATCTAGATGCCATTCCGAATCGAATGACACCTCAATCATAATTTTCGGAGACTGCTGAAAAAAGTTGACCAAAAAAGCACTTGTTGACCAGACTATTGGAAATTTTTCCTTTTATTTTTCAGAAAAATAAAAAATTGGAAAAATAATGGAAAAATATTGTTTACTGTGAAATATTTATTACTATAAAATTTAAAATATTGTTCTGATATTACTTATCGTAAACACGTTTGATTATACGTACACGTTTGATGCATATGATTCAAATAACTGCCAAACTTTTTTTTATAAACTCTTTTACTATAGATTTATATAACATTTGCATAATTTTCAACTGGAATGTAGATATGTAATGTAGGAATGTTGGATAATTAATCTGAATCATCACTTTCAAACAGTAGATCATTTTCTGTATTTTGTGCTGCATCTATAAATAATATTTTTATTAGTCTTTAATTTGTGTGTTTTCATCATATCATCTTGACATTTTTTCATTTCATAATATTCTTCATCAATGTGTGACGTTAAAGTTTTTCTAGTAGGTAACTGATATGATGGTGCCAAAGCAGCAAAAACTTTCTTCCATAATGGATGTTCTGCCCAAGAAATAGGGGTTCCGGATACTGCAGTAGTTAAAGCTATTAATTTATTTATGCCTTTTTTTCATTTACCATACAAGCTGCTGGAACTGACAGACACAATGAAGTAGAAGGCAAACTATCCGTAGAATCTTCGGATCGGATCTTTCGGATCTAACATAATTTTCACATCTCGTGGACTTTTATCACAATCTGCAATGTGTGACCGCATACGGGTTACGTTAGCGTATCGAAATATTTTCGTACAATACCTACATGATATACCATTATTTCGTTTTTCAAACAGATTCCACGTGTTTTTATCTTTATTACGACCCATTATAATTATATTTAATCGAAAGTTATACTGTTTTAATAAAACTGATAAAGAAAAAACACCACTTGCATGAAACGTAAGTATACACTGTAGAGAAGTTGCACGCCAATTGAGTTAAAAATTACGTAGCTAGTATTTAAAAGGTCTTGTGGGAAATCCCCGAGACATTTGTAGCAACTAGTACAAAATGTTTTAGTGTTGCCAAATAATAGAAGACGTATTTATTAATCGATTGTTCGAATATATTTAAATAATAATCTAAAATAGCGGTTAAGTATCGTTGTTATTCAGCGTGATGAAATAAGTACCCTAACCTTCTAGTGGGGCGCAGTGAGGTCATAGAAAAAATATGTTTAGTAATATCTTCACAATTTAGGAATAGATAATTACGGTAATTAATCAATAGTTTAAATTATTTAGACATATAATCCATTATTTGGCAACAATAGAATACCTACATTGTACTAAATATCATACTTTATTTATCATTTTAACATTTATCTTGAAGAGAATCACTTATGTATTTGATATTTTTTATGTATTGGTTTAAAGTTGTGGATGCGTGTCTGTGTTAAAAACGGAACTCGTTAATATATTTATATTAATGTTGCCGATTATCGATACTGCAAAATTATCTATTCACGGGGATTCCCCATAGACATGTTATAAATTATTTTATAACGTGGAAGCCTCGTGATCTTGATTCACTTGTTTTATCGTGTTTGTGATACTAAATATAATATAATATACAATAATATTTGTTCCGTTCGAAATTGAGCTCACCAATATGAGTCCAATGATATTATATGTATGAGTCTATGTAAGTATAATAAGTAAAATGTTATATTTTTTCTTTCATTATAACTAGCCGTGCTGAAAACTATGAAAATGTGTTTCATATGTGGATATTATTGTTATTTTAGCAAAAAAAAGGAAATTTTCACAAGACGGTCTCGAAGCAGAAGAATTTGAATTGTCGCAGATTTGGGAGGGAAAATGGAAAAAAAGCGGAACTAATGAAGAATGCACAAATACCAATAAGAAAAAGATCAACCAAGTCCAGTCAAATCACAGTCAGCTACAAAAGAGAGCAAAAGTGATTCTGATAAGATTTACAACTATGATTGCCTTGATTGTACACAGAAACAAGATAACTCTTTACTATTGGAAGAATTACTATATGTAGCTCCATGTATGAGAAACTTACTTTATCGTCATATTTTAAAATTTGTAGATGGATTTAAAGGAAAACACATCAATGTAGATGAAGTGACAGTTTTGTGTCCACCAGTTACCTCAGTCTGATCAAAATTGAGTGTTTACATAGAGCGAACTGTTATTTCTTTTACCGTTGTAAGAATAGTGCTTTCATATACTTAAATAAAACAGTAGCAATAAATATTCAATGTCGTAATTATTTTATTTACAATCCAAGTTTAGTGGAAAAATATTGGAAAAGAAATGGAAAAATATCGGAAAAATATTTTTTTCTTTTCTTTTCCATCCGAAATTTTTCCATTGCCCATCACTAGTCTAAATAAAATAATATTTCTATACTCTTTGAGTTTGTCTATCTTCTATGGACTATGGAGCCCCGACGGCCGACCACAGAATACTTATATTCTCGCCCCGACGTTTATTTTCTTTGCCTGAGGGATATCACATTAAAGGAAATGAATCGATTATTTAAAAATCGATTGTTCTTTTTTCAATATAAATTTCTCAAAATCGATTTTAGTAGGAAGGAATAAGTGATTTTTTTTCTTAATTTTGTGGTATAAAGAAAACTGCATGTTTTCTATATACCAACAAGTTGATCAAACTGATGGCCCTATAGCTATTACAGTCTATACGGGAACCCTTGCCATTACACAGTGTGTTATTTTGCCTTAGTTGCGGAGATGCCAGTTTTATTTTTATTAGCTGTTGTCCGCAACTTCGTCCGCGCGGACTTCGTTTACTCCGCACAGCTCCTCCCCCGTAGGTGATAGCGTGATAATATGTAGTTTATATTATGTTGACCCGACCTGTTAGTAATATTCATGCAAAATTTGAAGTAAATCCATGCAGTACTTTTTGAGTTTACCCCGGACATACATTGACTTTCCTACGATTTTATTATTTGTATTGATTTGTATAGATTCAACCTTAATAAAACATTCCCAAAAATACTCGTTTTGATATTTCACTTCATTTAGGAGATACAAATATTAAGTGAAAGGTCACTGAGCCTTTTTTAAAAAGATTTTCGTCTGTATTTCTTCAATAAAGCAAATGTCAGTCTCTTGTAAAATATATATATTATTGTAGGTTTTAAATTATATACAGTGTAGAAAATTGCTAGTCCCTAACGTCGCAAGAACAAGAATAAATAAAAACAGTAGCAGTTGTGGGACTGCCGATAGAAGTGAAAACGGAACTATTAAGTTGAGAGTAATTAAAACTATATGCAAAACATAGCTATAGATATACTATTATCATTAGCATGTCGGTGACGCGAACCGAGGATTTTACCCTCTACCAAAACGCTCAACGCGCCTAAAGAAGTTTTCACTTCAAAAAATATTTTGTAAATGAATGAAAAAAAGAAATATAAAATTAGCTATTTACGGGTCGCGTTATTTTTTTGCCTGCGTACTATACTTTCTGAGTAGTAGTAGTAGTACCTTCAACTTGAGAAAATTTTAAATATGTATCTAGCGAGATCTCGGAGATATTGCGTTTCTAAGTTTTTTAAATTTCTATGGGAATAGGGTTGTCACAGGGTAGTAAATATTTAAGTTGAATAATTCAATCGATTTTTATTATTACTTGTCGTTTCGATACTATCATTAACAAAATGGATTATGACGAGGACACTCTATTGATGGCTTTGCTTTCAAAAAGAAAAAAGGGCGAAAACGAGAACTTAAAAATAAAAGAATTTGAGACAATATCTTATACCTATAACGGTAGTGAGAAGATAGTCTAAATGCTATAACATATCCTCGCTATCGGATTCAATTACTGTTTCGTCAGTCGTCAGCGTAATATTATTTGCTTTAAACCTTTCGAATTCTAACTGGCTGTAGTGTACATTATCTATGTAATATTTTATCACTTATACACTTGTACTGTTTCACAATAAAGCTATTATCACTTATTACCAACCGGTTTCGCTTACACAAGCGTCATCAGGACAATTTATAGTTACAAACTAAACACAAAATTAAATGTCAACAAAATAACAAATTTGAAGGTAAATGCACATCATACCCTCAAAATATTCGTTGCCGTAACTGACGTAGGGTTGTCAACACTATTTGTAACGGCTTCCCCACGAGTAGGGAAAACATCAATGTTCAAAAAATTACTTCATGGCACTAAAATTATCTGCGATGAACTAAATTGTCACATAGTATTTAAAAAATTAATTTCAACAAATTGTCACATAGTGGTTAAAAACACAAAATTATAATAATCATACTAAATCTGCTACGAATGTCAAAATTTAAACTTTAGCCAATCCCTATAAACATAAAATTATTATCTAATTATTACTGTCCATAATTAACTCAATATACCAATATAAAAGAATAAAACCAATAATAAATCAATAAAAGTCTCACAAAGATTACAATACTAATTTACACACATGTTTTCATTTCTTTTTCATTTCATTCCTTTCATTCACCAAATGTCTAGCGAAGGCAGAGTCTGCCCTCATTGAACGCCAGCTTCTCACGTGTTCCCTTAGTCTTACTGTGAACGACCTGCCCGTTTGACCAATATATTGACCGTCACAATCTTGACATTTTAATTTATACACTCCACTTTTGGTTACATTTTGTACCTTTTCTTTGTTATTAAAAAGTAAAATTTGTAGGGATTTTGTAGTATAGAATGCTGGTTTTTTGTCCAGTCATTTGGTGAATGAAAGGCATTCTTTTGATCCTTGAATACTCCTTGAACCGATCAATTTGTGCAGCAAAGGCAAAAGACTCAATGCACTCGAAGCGTTGGAAATAAACAGACTGAAAGATAGCCCTAACCTATTAAATGATCAGTTAGACATAAAAAACACTCCACTTCTAAATATTTTTTAATTTTGTTTTAATTTAATTTTGTTTTACTTAATTACTTTTACTTAATTTTGTTTTTTAATGTTATTATTTATAGTAGATTTATTTAATTTTATTATTTCATATGACTAGGACAACTCTGTTTAGCTGCGAAACATGTGTGTAAATTTGTGTTGTAATCTTTGTGAGACTTTGATTTTTTATTGATTTGTTATTGATTTTATTTTTTATATTGGTATATTGAGTTAATTATGGACAGTAATAATTGGATAATAATTTTATGTTTATAGGGATTGGCTAAAGTATAAAATTTTGACATTCGTAGCGGATTTACTATGATTATTATAATTTTGTGTTTTTAACCACTATGTGACAATTTGTTGAAATTAATTTTTTAAATACTATGTGACAATTTAGTTAATCGTAGATAATTTTAGTGACATGAAGTAATTTTTTGAACATTGATGTTTTCCCTACTCGTGGGGAAGCCGTTACCAATAGTGTTGACAACCCTACGTCAGTTACGGCAACGAATATTTTGAGGGTATGATGTGCATTTACCTTCAAATTTGTTATTTTGTTGACATTTAATTTTGTGCACTACAGCCGGGGGAGCCAGTGGACTGTAGATCTGGTTCTTCTCTTCGACGTCCCACCAGCCGCAGTGCTTTGGTCGTGAGCCGGGTCTGCCGGGGAATAAACGAGACCACAACTTCCTTGCAAAGGTGCTTTATTGTAACGAAATAAAGCAATAAAGCTAGCACCGTTGCAAATATTTAACATATTCTATGGAGAGCCACTACTTGCCCTAACACTGCCCTACTCTAAAGCCTGTACCCTATAGATATATACTAAAGCCCAGGAACTTGTCTGGGAAACTTATTGAGTCGTAACGAAATTGAACGGAACTGGAACGGAACTGATTGTATGGCCGCGCTCTCCGATATTTATAGTGCGCGGCCAGACGGACGGCGGCAAACTTCAAAGGCAAATGGCGCCACAATGTCTTGGATTTGTTAAAATCCTATTTTTCGTAATCTAATCTTAATAATTTTATCTTAGGTAGCTTCTTGTACCTTTAATCAACTAGTGTGGCCCTCTATCGAGTGCAACGGTACTACCTTTTTACAAATATATACAAAACAAAGTACGTAATGCCCTAAGACCTACCGAAAACGAGTTACAATGTCTTATTTCTTATTTACATACAAGGATTTAACATAAATAAACTTATACAATAACAAATAAGTGTGCTATATACATTGTACGTTCTTACAGGACCTCGGAAACTCTTACAATTACAGAGTTGTACGCCTTTTCAGGTCGTACTATCCTGTTATCTATCTTTATATTACCGAAAAGTGTCTAAACATATGCCTAAGGCTTATACTTACATTATACATTCTATTTACAATAGAAAAACATTCATTATCATAAAAAACTTTGCACTTTTCGGATTTTCGTAATTGCGAGTTCCCGCATATAAATACTATCTCGCAAGAGTCGACTCGTAATGTCGTCGACTGCGTGGAACTCGCTTTATTCGTAATATGCCTAATAGGCAAAGATCATAGCTACATAAAGCCTTATTATTTCTACACAACAAAGCTGTATGTAGGTCTTAGGGCGAATAAAAAACGAAAGCGAACATTATTTATTATACAAAACTTACGATCTAAACGAAAACTAAACGAAACATACATTCTATCCTGCCTTACTATCTATTTACATTAATATTTACAACAAAACATGTCTGTGCTGCACATTCTCCCGCCTATAACACGCAGTGTTATACTAAATATGGTGCAGCCAGACTAACTTCTTAACCGGTCTTCGCATGACTCCCGCAGCCGTACGTACGTCAGCCACTCGTACCACGCCGTCTGCTCCAGGGTGTACTGCCTCGATGATTCCCGTTGGCCACGTATTTCTTGGCAGCGCGCCGTCAGCGATGAGCACGATGTCGCCGACGCGCAGCTCTGCTCCTCTTCCGTGAGGCTCCCGCCGCTTTTGGAGTAGCGGAAGCGCTTCTCGTATCCAACGTGACCAGAAGTGGTTGGCCAGCTGTTGTGAGTGCCGCCAGTGGCGGCCGATGGTATCGCCTTCGGAGAACGCGCCCCGGACAGGCACGCGTGATGGTCCGCCCAGCAGGAAGTGATTGGGCGTCAGTGGTGCCGGGTCTTCTGGTGACACCGACACGTGTGTGAGAGGTCGGCTGTTAAGCGTGTGTTCGACCTCTACCAGCAGTGTGTGCAGTACCTCTTCTGGTGGATGCCGCTGTTGCAGCACGGCGAACAGTGCAGCCTTGACAGAGCGCACCATGCGCTCCCATGCGCCTCCCATGAAAGGCGCGCTCGGCGGGATGAATTTCCACTTGATCGAATAGTTGGCTGCTGCTTCTTTAGTGGCGTCTAGTGCGGCGCGCCTCAGCTCTGCATCAGCGCCGCGCAGGTTGGTGCCGTTGTCGCTCCAAACCTCGGTGGGGCACCCGCGGCGCGACATCATGCGCCGCAGTGCCATTACTGCGGAGTCCGTAGTCAGGTTGGCGGCTATCTCCAGGTGGACCGCCCTTGAAGTAAGGCAGGTGAAAAGCGCCACGTATCTCTTCTCGTGGCGCCGCCCGATGGTCACGCTGTATGGCCCAAGAAAGTCCAGGCCCACGTAGGTGAAGGCTCGCTGATGGTGCGCGACCCGGGACTTCGGCAGGTCGCCTGTAGGCGGTTGTGGCGGGATAGCGCTTCTTCTTCTGCAAAGCGCGCAGCTCTTTACTATGCCGCGCACGGTGGGGCGAAGCCGTAAAACCCAAAATTTCTGTAATATTTCGCTCGTAGTTGCTTCCACCCCGCTATGGTGAAGACGCCGGTGTTCATGTTCTATGTAGAGGCGGGTGTATGGGTGACGGCCATCTAGTACGGCCGGTTCTCGTAAATCTTCACTTATCTCTTCTGCCGCCGCTATTCGTGACTTTATTTTCAAAATGCCTTCTTGATCGATGAACAATGATAACTGCTTCAACCGGCTGTCTCTTGCTATCGTGCTCCCGCCCGTAATAGCTTCTATTTCGCTAGCAAAACTTTCTTGCTGTGACGATTTTATTAACAATTTCTCGGCGCTAATGATATCAGCGCCATCTAGCGGCAAGTATTGTCGTTTTTCTTCAGAACTTCGTGGCTTCTTAATTTTCTCTGTTTTCCTCGAGCTTTTCGTATACTTCTTTCCCCAATTTTCATCATTGGAGGCTTTCGTAGCTGTGCGCTTACGCACACCGGCGACACATTTCTTATTTGGTCTGCAGAGCTCGATGAACTGCAGCACGCGCGCTGTTGCACGCACCAGTCGAAGCCACGACGAAAATCTTGTCACATCCGGAAGTGCTTCTGTAATACATATAATTTTTCTAATGTTATTTACAATATTTACAGCTGCCGACGGTTTTTCTTCGCCTGTTATTTCGCTACTGGTAGCGACATCTTGCGGCCACTTGTCCTCTTCTAAGTATAGGAAGGCCGGACCAACGAACCATCTATGTTGGTCTCCAAATTCTTCCGGGATATGGCGAGTAGCATCATCAGCTACATTGTCGCGAGACGGCACCCATCGCCACTCTGCGACCTTCGTAATATCTTCAATCTCTGCTACTCGATGGGCAACAAACGGCTTGAATGCTCGCGAGCCTGTGCGTAGCCACGATAGAACTGTGCGGCTGTCTGTCCAGTACACCCTGCGGCTTGGCTGATACTCGTACTCCTCCATGACGTGCTGAGCTAGGCGGGCACCTAGTAAAGCTGCTTGAATTTCTAACCTTGGTATGGAGGTAAACTTGAGCGGGCTGACTCTTCCTTTGGCTGCTGCTAGGCTGACGCTGACTTCGCCGTCCTCGTTGACTATGCGCCAGTAGACCGCCGCTGCATAGGCAGACTCACTGGCATCCGTAAAGATGTGCAGCTGCCGATCTCGCGCTCGCGCCAGGTTAGAATGTGCGCGAGGTATTTCCAGGTTTTCCATTCTTCTCACATCTTGAAGCCAGCTTCTCCATGTCTTCTCTAAGTCCGCAGGTAAAGGCTCGTCCCATGGTAGTCCGATTCGCCACGTTTCTTGAAGTAAATGTTTCGCGTGAATAGTTACAGGTGTAATTAAACCTAAAGGATCGAAAATAGACATAGCTACCCGTAACGCGTGTCTCTTCGTAGGTGTTTTATCTTCATCGTACACCGCTTTAACATTGAAACCTAGCTTATCGTTGTGAGGTTTCCATTTTAATCCCAAAACCTTCTCGCTTTCTGTGCTTAGTTCCCAATCGCCGCCCAGAGATGGCGCTACTAGTAGCGTTTTAGCTACGGCCGAGTTGTTCGTTTTCCATCCGCGCAGCTGGAAATGCGCCTGTTGATGAATGAGGCTAACCTGCGAGGCTATTCTAATGGCATCTTCCTCGTTATCGAAGCTCTGCAGGTAATCGTCCATGTAATGGTTTCTTACCACGGCTGTAGCGGCGTCGGGATAGAGGTGGGCGTACTCTTTTGCGTTCTTATTTTTTACGAAGATAGCGGTGCTTGGTGATGACGCAGCTCCAAATACGACGCTGGTCATCCGATACTCACGTGGCGAATCTTTTCTATCGCTTCCTCGCCATAGGAAACGTAATGCGTCCCGGTCTTGTTGTCGTACACGTATTTGCAGAAACATTTCTTTTATGTCTGCTGTCACGGCGATAGGCAGCTGTCGAAATCTCATCAGCACTCCGGGTAGGTTCTGCAGAAGGTCTGGACCAGCTAATAACATGTCGTTGAGACTTACTCCATTGACCCGCGCAGCTGCGTCGTACACTATGCGCGGCTTAGGTTTTGCAGGATTCACTACTGCAAAGTGAGGCAGGTACCAGCTGGATTGGCTAGGTGACTCGTTGGCAGGTTCGGCGTAACCACTATCTAATAAATGTTGTACCCGTTTCTCGTATGCCTCCTTTAGCGCGGGGTCTTTGTCCAGACGTCTCTCTGTATTATACAATCTTAATAGCCAGGCCGCGGCTATCAGGAAACTCGCGGCTATCTTCTTTCCATAATAGCCCTGCCTCGTAGCGCCCGTCAGGTAAGCGCTTACACGTACTTTCTAAAATCTGCAGGGCTCGCTGCTCGTTCTTGTTGATGGGCTGGCGCGGAGTGATGCCGACACTGTCCAAATCGAAATAATTTCTTATTACCTTCTCTATATCTTCATCCTGTTCGGCATAGGCAGCTCTCTGCACTAGGTGGACTCGCTGCTTGTGGCGGTAGTCCACACCATGTAGCACCCAGCCAAGGTGCGTGAGCGATGCTACTGGTTGTCCACGTCTTCCGCTCTTCACAGCCCTTGTCACGATCAGGTGCCAGTTGTCCTGGCCGATGAGCACGGTTGGCACGGCGCGCTCCATGATGACATCTTCTTCTATATCTTCCAGATGTCTGCAGTTGTTGACGATGGATCTACTAACAGACTGTGGCGATAGGTTAAGGTTACCTATAGTTCTTCCTATTATCCGATGTCGCTGATGGTGATGAAGGCCTTTGATGGTGACTGCGATGCGGCGCGACCTCTCTGCGTTGAGTCGCGTGCCGCCAACTGTTTCTATGCGGAACGGCTCTACCGGCCCGCGTGCTCCTATCTTCGCAGCCACCTTTTCTTCTACCAGCGTGACTGTGGACCCTTCATCTAATAGTGCGTATGTGTTCACGCTGCCCCTGGAACCTGTCAGGACAATCGGTACAACTTTAAGGTAGGCGCGTGGCGCGCTTGACTGCGTTGACGTCACCACGGCGTCGCTGTCTTCTGCTTGTTCTTCAGGTGTCCTCTTCGTATAACTGTTGCGGCCATTGTGTAGCCGCCGATGATGCGAGCTCTTGCACCCGTCGATGCCGCACTGCCGAAACTTGCACTCGTGTTTTGGCTTTCTTTTTTGTAGACACCTGAAACATAAATTATTACGTTTTGCCATAGC
Organism: Apodemia mormo; assembly: GCA_036924255.1. Classification (NCBI taxonomy): domain Eukaryota; kingdom Metazoa; phylum Arthropoda; class Insecta; order Lepidoptera; family Riodinidae; genus Apodemia; species Apodemia mormo. The sequence continues at coordinate 23,771,797 of JAUPFN010000016.1, forward strand.
CCACCTATCGTCTACACTAGCTTTCGTAAACTGTTCACATATAGAGCTAGTATGTGCATCTTGACATATCGCACATTTGTCTCTCTTCACTTGCGGTTCATATTTCTGTGTGTGTGTTCGCTGTGTTTTCTTAAAAACTTGCTGATTTTCTTTCGTAGGTTCATGTGGCACCAACGCAGCACACATCTCGGCTTCTTTCATTAAAAATTCACTAATCATTTGTAGATCGGGTTTTCTATCTTCCCGTCTTGCGTACTGGAACCAACTGTGCTGCAACGTATAATTAAACTTCGCTAACAAACTATTCACTGCCACCGTATCGTGTAGATAGCTCTCTTTATTGAGAGCTCGAATCGTAGCGACGATATTGTTCACTTTACTGGCGAACACACACGTTTCCCGCGCACTTTCTTTCACTCGCGGCAATGACTTGATTTTTTCTAGTTCTGCGGTCACTAGTGCGTCGGGCCGACCAAACTGTATTTCCAAATGGTCGACGATCTCACTTGGGTCGGTTTCCCCGTAAAACATGCAGGCGACGGCTTCTTTGGCGTTTCCACGTAAACATCTTCGAATTCTTGCCCGATTTTCCGCCTTGCTAAAATATTTCTCCGTATCTCGATATGCCGCTTTAAACTGCAACCATTCTTCACCAGCGCCATCGAAACTTGGTAACTCCATACTGTAGCGCGGCGCCCCTCGTGATGCTTCTGCCAGGGCGGACGCGAGCGCGGTGATATCTGCGGCCTTCAATGCACCAGACTCTTGTTTTGGTGCCGTATTTTCAGTAGGCGTCGAAATCTTTGCCTTCTCTACGACGGACACATCATCTTCCGCCGGACGTACAGCGCGCGCTGGAATGCCCGCCGACTGCGCGGGCGACGTAGCTTGTGGCGCCTGGGCCACCTCTCGTGGTGCGGGCGACTCATGGCCCGCCGAATCTTCTTGGTGCGGCGCGTGCGCCGCCTCTTCGTATTGCGGCCTAGGTGCCGCCTCTCGTATGGGGTGTGGCATAAGTGCCACCGAACTGGTGATTGCCAGCGGCTCTGGTGCCGGCTGGCGATCCGTATGGGTTGGCCGAGCGGAGTCCATCCAATCTTCGACCCTCGTAATGGCAGTTACTTGCCCTTCTTCGTAAACAGCGCGCGCGAGTTCCGTCCGTAGGCGCGCCTCTTCTGCTCGTAAGCGCGCTTCTTCTAATTTGGCGCGTAGATAAACAATACGCGGCGACTCGACTGCGGATGGTACCGGCTTTTCACTATTTGCAACGGTGCTCGTTGTGGTCTCGGTCGCCTCGGTGTTCTCTGTTGTAACGCTAGCCTCCGTAGCGGACGTGGTGGTACCGCTCGTTTCCTCCTCGCGACTAGCGGCCTCTTCTTCTCGGCGACTCGACGTACTTCTTGTCTCGATCGGCATGGCTCAGTAATCCGGCTCGAATGCGACCAGAAAATGTGCACTACAGCCGGGGGAGCCAGCGGACTGTATATCTGGTTCTTCTCTCTTCGATGCCCCACCAGCCGTAGTGCTTTTCTGTTGAGCCGGATGTCGCCGGGGGAAGAGATAGAGACCACAACTTCCTTGCAAAGGTGCTTTATTGTAACGAAATAAAGCAATAAAGTTAGCACCGTTGCAAAATATTTAACCTATTCTATGGAGAGCCACTACTTGCCCTAACACTGCCCTACTCTAAAGCCTGTACCCTATAGATATATACTAAAGCCCAGGAACTTGTCTGGGAAACTTATTGAGTCGTAACGAAATTGAACGGAACTGGAACGGAACTGATTGTATGGCCGCGCTCTCCGATATTTATAGTGCGCGGCCAGACGGACGGCGGCAAACTTCAAAGGCAAATGGCGCCACAATGTCTTGGATTTGTTAAAATCCTATTTTTCGTAATCTAATCTTAATAATTTTATCTTAGGTAGCTTCTTGTACCTTTAATCAACTAGTGTGGCCCTCTATCGAGTGCAACGGTACTACCTTTTTACAAATATATACAAAACAAAGTACGTAATGCCCTAAGACCTACCGAAAACGAGTTACAATGTCTTATTTCTTATTTACATACAAGGATTTAACATAAATAAACTTATACAATAACAAATAAGTGTGCTATATACATTGTACGTTCTTACAGGACCTCGGAAACTCTTACAATTACAGAGTTGTACGCCTTTTCAGGTCGTACTATCCTGTTATCTATCTTTATATTACCGAAAAGTGTCTAAACATATGCCTAAGGCTTATACTTACATTATACATTCTATTTACAATAGAAAAACATTCATTATCATAAAAAACTTTGCACTTTTCGGATTTTCGTAATTGCGAGTTCCCGCATATAAATACTATCTCGCAAGAGTCGACTCGTAATGTCGTCGACTGCGTGGAACTCGCTTTATTCGTAATATGCCTAATAGGCAAAGATCATAGCTACATAAAGCCTTATTATTTCTACACAACAAAGCTGTATGTAGGTCTTAGGGCGAATAAAAAACGAAAGCGAACATTATTTATTATACAAAACTTACGATCTAAACGAAAACTAAACGAAACATACATTCTATCCTGCCTTACTATCTATTTACATTAATATTTACAACAAAACATGTCTGTGCTGCACAAATTTTGTGTATAGTTTGTAACTATAAATTGCCCTGATGATGTTTGTGTAAGCGAAACCGGTTGGTAATAAGTGATAATAGCTTTATTTTGAAACAGTACAAGCGTATAAGTGATAAAATATTACATTAAAATGGAGTTTCACCAAGTGCCGACGATGAAGAGTGTAGAAAATACATTATCTGTGGTTACGCAAAAGTGCTGAAGCACTGATTTCGCTAAGGGCAAAGATTTTTTATATTTGTGACGTGTACTATATGTTAAAGAGGATATATAAAGATCGGGTGATTCTAATGCACGGTGAAATAAATCTAAAATTGTGGTTTTTCTGTCTAATTTCTGGGTATGGTATTGTCTATCATAGCGCCAGTATTTGTTTCTTGATTCGCTTTCTTGTTCGGACAACATGCCTATGGGTAACGTGCTGGCCATTTTTCATTCTTTTTACTAAAGCGTTAAATTTTTTTTTTCTGTCATTATACAATTTTTCGCACTTACTAATAAATTTGGAAATATTATCTCTAAAACTTTTATTTTGTACATTAATATTGTTAGGAATGAACCCCTCTTGCATTAAGTCCTCTTGTCGAGGACTAGACAAACATCCCCCAGCAGGACGGGTTAGTTCCTGTTGAGGAAAAACAGTGCCATTGGTCTTTGACGGTTCCATGACACCTCACCCCTGCTTCTCCAGATATTGTTATGTATAGGAATTGGGTTTTTGCATTTGCTTAACGAGGGCGGACCCCTTACCAATCCCACACAACATCCTTATTGAAGATAGATCATAAACAAAAGTAGTGATCGAAATTTAACCGTAAATATTTTTTAATTTTGACTTTAACTTTCTGATCTATTTTACTAGATAAACTATGCACGTCACAATTTAAACCGACAATTGCTAATGTCTGAGTCAAAAATAAATAATAATAAATAATCAGTAATGTTTGCATGAAGTAAGTATTGTATCTACGTTGCACACAGGTTTGAGTGACAACCCTAACCCACAACTTTAAAATTCAATATTTCCGAGATCCTGGCTTTGTTGCATCTGTTTTTTTTATTGGGATAGTTATTATAGTTATCAATATTTAGGCATTTCAAATAATACGACCATGAAGAGAGTCGTCGGAAAAAAATATTTAAAAATCATAGAAAAAAAATTATTGTCACCTGTAAGATTTTTAAAGTTTTCAAAAAAAAATATGGTTCCAATAGTGAATTCATATCACATCATAAAACGTTTAGTTTAAAAATCATATCCAAAAACGAGATATTATGTTTGTATGATTTTTAAGGATTTTTCTTGATTTTATTAATTTTTCTTAAATTATAGTAGTTAAAGCCGGCGGCGGAGTTTTAATAAGAGTTTTGAAGGATTGTTACCTTTCCAAAAAACACATAAAATGTGCATGTCCGCAACTAAGTCAAAATTACACACTGTGCATTACCTATACAAGAGCCCGATGACCGCGCGCCACCAGGCAAATATAAAGAAACATTTGGTGAAGTAGTCTCTGAATAAGTTCAAAGTTCTAATACAAAAAGTGTCTTCTATCGATTTTAACTAGTTATTTTTATAATAGATGACGTTAGTTATAATGATTCTAATACGAATTGTATCTTTAATTTTTTAATGTTTATAAAATGGTATTTTTATGGTAGATAACAAATCTAGACATGAATTTAAACTACCACGTCGGAGCTTAAACCTAAAAGTGCGATTCTTTTCGTTTTTAACTCGTAAGTTTTATAATAGATGGCGTTAGTAGTAATAAGATTCTAATACAATATATATCTTCTATTTTTTTATTGTCTATAAAATGGCATTTTTATGGTAGATGATATGTCTAGACATGAATTTAAACTACTAATATTAATTATATTTATTATATTTAGGGCGAGCGAAGCGAGCCCTACACTAGGCCACTTTCTATGCACGTTTGTGGTACATTTTAATAAAAAAGTATCACACTTTTAGGTTTAAGTTTTGTCGTGGTGGTTTAAATTCATGTCTCGATATGTTATCTACCATTAAAATGCTATTTCATAAATATTAAAAAAAAATAGAAGATACATTTTGTATTAGAATTTTATTACTGCTAGCGCCATCTGCTATACAACTAACGAGTTAAAATGCTACAAAGCTACACTAGGCGACGATCTGTGCCCTTTAGTGGTACATTTAACTGAAAAATTATCGCACTTTTAGGTTTAAGCTTTGGCGTCGTAGTTTGATTTCATTTAATTAATTTTCATTCACTCCATTTTAATACACTATTAATCTGTTAAAACACTTGAACTTTTTAACTTCCCACTACGTATGTAGATAGGGAGGTTACCGATTTTCAAAAATGGAGTTTTCACCATATCCACCACCATGTCCACGGTTTGTGGCTTTAGGAACAATTTTTGACTATTTTCGCGATGACGTCAGTATGTCTGTATGTATGTGTGTGTGTTTGTATGTGTCAACAACTCATAAGTTTTGTTAACGCCTGGACCGATCGAAACGCGGTTGATGACATTCGATTAGATTCTGCTCAACTTATACTTCCTGAAAATTTGAACCAAATGGGCCCAAGTGATTTTGAGAAATTTTGAAAAAAAAAACCAAAAAAACATTGTGGCGAAACAGAATTTTTTTAAATATCTTCCAGATTAATGTACTGATTGAGTACAAATACAAATCGGTTGTCTGTAAAGTTGGTTTACAGACGATAGTTGAACGTGACAACGTCTTAAGAAAATACTAATGGAATGGTAGCATTTACGGAACGCCTCAGAGCGAGGTAACGCCGCATGAGTCATGTTTTTTCGTGCGTGCAGCCAGCTCTATCGAATTATAAGACGTTGTCACGTCAAAACTAATCAGCTCTATTCCTCAAAAAGTTACGTCTAATGCATAATTTGCCTCAAAATAAGTTTATTCGTTTAGAAGTAATCGTTTACGAACATTTTGAAAAAAGTTTTTTTTCGATATAACTTCGAAATATTTCAACCAATCATTTTTTGGTATTCTACAATATTTTATGACTAAAAAAATTACGTCGGTTGCCCTTTTAAAAATCAAAACCGAATCTTAATTTCAAAAGATTTTCAAATATTAAAATTACGTATTCTTTAGCAAAGTTACTTAATATTTTTAAAATAACTTTCAGGCTAATGTACCGATTGACTTCAACATCTTATCATCTTTTCTCCTTTAATAACTGCGCCACGTACCGTTAATTGGTTAAAAATTGGTTAATTTTTTTGGGATCTATCAATGACGAAAATTTTTGAAAAAAAATTTTTTTTGACATTGCTTCGAAATTTTTGAACCTACCGATTTTTTAGCTAAAGCAATATTTAGATTGAGTTGAATGCCATTTGAAAGATCAAAATCGATCATCGTTTCCAAAATATACAGCTTTTCAAAAATCAATATACTACCATTTTTATCAAAATAGATGTTTACACTGAAAAAACCTATAATTATAGTTTTTACTATTTTGAGCTTAAAATACGTTAATTTAGCGGGAAGTTGCTGGGATGGCTTGCAAGATCAACCATTTACAGATTACAGACAGTGATAGGTGACCAGTCTATCACCAGCTGGGTACTTTTCCAATCCCGTGCAACGTTGTTTTTATCAGCAAATTGAAAAAACACATTTTTGATTTGCCTGACTCGGGAATCGAACCCCGAGAGTTTCTCTGAGGGAAAAATTCATTCGCTGAGTTTCTACCGCCAATTCTTCGTGCCTGCGGTAAGTCCAATATTAATTCTAAAAATATTGAAGGTTAATTAAATTAAATTTACTTTATAAGATCAACTTTTATTTTTAAAACTCATTTTTTCTAGAAAACTCTTACAGTGATGTGTACGTTTTTAAAGTGGTGGTAGGTACTATATTATAGGTAAATCAGAAAATATGGTGTAAAATATGTAGATAACCTTTATAATTGTTCTGTGTAGATAACATTGATAATTATAGAAATCGTGTTTTTAATAAATCAAGAAAATTGTAAAGAATTTTTCTTAAACATAAGTACTAAAAAAAATTATATTAGAAAAATTTTATTTATTATTTTGGTTTTATTTTTCTGCGCCTCTCTAGATACAAATCCTGACGACGCCTTTGATGCGAATATAATAAATAATTTCCATGATACATTAAAAGATGTAATTCGCATAAAAATACTTTCCTAATAATGTTACTAGGTAATATAACTTAGCGAGCCCTTACAAAGCTCTGCTTTTGCTAGTATAAAATATAATTTTTCAGTAAAATGTACCACAAAAGTGTATACATCGTGCATAGACTTTAAAAAACATGCATGTGTGTACTTTTGTACGCACGTAAAAAATTTATACTTTATACATAGAATAATTAACCACAAAAATCTTTCTGAAAATGTTGTCCTACGTTTGGAGAGAAAAATAATAGGAAAATGTATTTAACACATTATCTAGTTAAATAAATTTTATTTAAATATCATAAAATAATTATTTGTACATAATTAAAAAAATTGACAAACTTTTTTTGAAAAACTAAAATGTGGACTAGCTAATTTCATGAAGTCGGTTTATCGTGACGCGTGCGCGGAGTGCGCGTGCATCGTAAAAATTTCTCTCACAATTTTTCCCTAACGCGCCAAAAGAAGTATAGCTTTAAAAATAACCGAAACGAGAACTGTTTGATTTTAAAACTAAAAACACAACTAATGTCTTTTTAAACTTTTAGGATAAAGAAAAAGGAGACCAAATATAATTATTGCACCAAACTTTCAGTACCATCAAACGTTTTATCACAATGAAAATAAGATAAAATGATCCTCTTCGCGTCCTTTTCCTTATTACTGAGAGCCGTGATTCTCCCAAATAGAGGTCAATTTATGTGTTATTATGTTTTTCATCTTATATATGTCCCTAACGTCGTGGATCGCATTGTGCAGCTTAACTTTCAGCGATGAGCTTTAAATTTTCAGAGATTCAGGATTAATCAGAACATCTAATCAGGCTGCAACCTCTTGGCCTCCTTCCATCAACTTTGCCAGTTACAATCAGCTTTATGTGTATCTTTTCGGGCAATATGGCCAAAGAACTTTCAATACTTCGTAAAGAGGTTGTGAAGAGTCTGTTATTATATTCACTTCTTACAGGACAGATTCATTTGTACGAAAAGCAGTTCTATGAATTTCGGTTCAAGGCTGTAGAGAGCTATAACATTTGCAAGATTCATGTTATGATGATCAACAAAGGTGAATGATATTTGGATAGGAATACGAAAATGTCCGCCATGCCGCAGTCCGTCCCAATGTGCTATGCTAGCATTTTTCGTTGCGATGTGCTCGATCAGTTTGCTCGATCTTTTAGCTATGCTCATACGCCTTCTAATTTACTTGTCATGCGAACCTTTTGATTTTGATGATAGATTTTTGTTGCTGATGATAGCACCCAGTTAGATGAAGTCATCCATTTTATCGAGGTGTAATAATGCACTTGTGATATTGAGTGATCGAAGTTTATCATGACTTTCTTGTTTTAGTGAACAAGAAAGTATGATACGTGACATCGAAAGTCAAAAAAATCATGACACGAAAATTTTCTCGCGTTAAATTCATACTGACGTGACACAATTTTCAATTTTCCGCCAAATTTAAAAACAAAAGACGAATGAATAAAAACATACTCAATAATATTGGTAAATAGAACCATTTTCAAAATTTAAACTTAATTTGTAATATATTATTTACAAGTGGCCAGTTCTAAAAACTTTTAGTTTTTATCCTTATATTTACATAAAGGTTCATTCTCATTTTACATTTGAATAGAATGAAAATAAAATAAAACGATAAAGCATAAAAATGAAACGATATTTACGGTTTCAAAAACTAAACTATAATATAAATTTTTCTTTAGATTTTCTATGTACTTCATACAATTAAAAAACTAACGCAGTATCAATTTATATTTGACTTAATGAAAATAAAATAACTAGTCTAAAAACTAAACGACATTCTTGTAATCTCAAAAGCTATAATACAAACCGGAGATTCAGGTGGGGAAAAACAATAATTTTGATCATCTCTTTTCTAAAATACGTTTTCATGTTTCCATACATACAGATTGCGCTGCTTTTAATCAACTTGATTATATATCTTTGAGTTTTTTCATCCGTCACGCAAGCAAAAAAATTTGTATAATTTCTAAAATCGATTAATATGATTTCGAAAATCGATTATAAGAAAATAATAATCGATTTCAATAAAAATCGATATTTATTAAACATTCCTACTTGGTCTATGATATAACCAGTGCTGCCAATTGGCGGGTAATTACCCGCATTGCGGGTAATTTGACTATGAACTGAGAAGGCGAGTAATTTCGCGGGTATTTGTTGTCTTGAGGGTAAAAGCGGGTATTTTGTACTGTACATAATTTTAGTTTGAATGCTAAATCAAAGCCTATATTTTTACGTCGAAACATCAGTCGAAAAACTATTCAATAATCTGAAAAATATTAAAATATACAGTAAAAACTCGCTAAATACCGACATTATTGTTGCATTATTGGCTAAACGAGAAAGTTTTCGAAAATCTGGAGGCATCGCAGCAATTCAACCTGATGCTGATATGCTAAAAACAAAATTGTGATACATAAATATTAAATAAGTTAGTTAAGGCAAAATTTTCTATTACGTTTCAAAATTATACGCAATGATTACAAAAAAAGCGTCTTATTAATAACCCTAAAACTAGCCTCTACGGGTATTTGAAGGCGGGTAAAAACGGGTATTTTTGTGACTCGTTGTGGGTCAAGGAACTTATATACGATATCTGGAATTACTACGAAGCAATATTTGAAAAATAAAATTGTACTTTATCTCGTTAGCAATAAAGTTGACATTTGCTTCTTACTTAACAGAGGGGGAAAACGTTCTGAGCGAGACAACGACATGAGTGGATGTTATCCCTTTCTTGCAATTGCCAGTGTAAATAAAACTTTCGGATGGTAGATTTTTTATATATCCGGTAACCGTTAAATCCCTTTTATTCATACACGTTTATAGATACATTAGCATAAAATGTATTGTAATTATCATATTGAGTTCTTAAATGTGCTTATTTTAAATATTACGTAATTATTTATGTAATGTAAAAACTGTTTTCTCAAATCAGTAGAATTAGTAGTAATTTGTAAACTATGCACGGCCACACTCAGGTGGCCGGTCGCTTTGGCGCGCTTTATTTAAAAATATAGCTGATACTTTTTGCTTACTGCTATAAGTTTTTTCTGTTGTAAAATGGTGAAAAATTGTAGCGTTAAGTGCTGTAATAGTGAAGCGTATGCTGGTTGCGGAATTTCATATTTTGAGTAAGTTTTTTATTGTATTTACAAGTTTCTTAAGTAGGGTAGCAATAATAACACAAAAATTCGGACATGTGAATACAAAGAAATTACAATTCAATCTAACATTTCATAATACGTCCCTAAGGAATGTCATCGTAATCAAATAAGAACCTACTTTACGTAATTTTGTTATTTAATACTAAAATCATTGTGTAGTGACTAAATACATTACATACATACTTTTTGGTAGTAACTGTTAACTAGTAGTAGATACCTAATCTCTTGTTCATTATTTTCTTGCAGGTTCTCAAGAAATGAGATTCTTCGACAACGGTGGATTGAAGTTGTTCCATTTAAGAAAAAAAATTCATATTACAGTTTAATTTGCAGCCGTCATTTTAAATCCGAGGATTTAATAATCCATAAGATAAGATCAACACTGAAACCAAATGCTATTCCATCTATATTCCCTGTTGTAAGCTTAATCATTTAGTGTTATTTAAGATATTTTTTAATTAAACATACAAACGAAATATAGGGTCATTGCGTCGGTAACGCGACCGCCTTTAGTATGCGACCACTTGAGGGCCTAGGTTTCTTAATTAAAGATAATAGCATTTTTTCATGAGAAAACAATGAACAGTAAGCATTGAATATTCAATGAATAATTATGTAACAAGAAAATCATAAATTTAAACCTATCTGCTAAAGCTGAAAATAGTGCCCGAGTTCGAGTGATGACTTAATGGTATGTTTATGTGTCGCGTATTGCAATAAAAATACCACACCGGCTGGCGAACAAAGTTACCTTTTGTTACCTTATACTAATGTTACACTCAAACAAGAAGCGTTATTATTTCAATTATAGAACATTGTTTGTTGGAAAGTTGTAGTGACATCATTTTTTAGCTTATATTTCTTTTTAAATCCAGTGGTCGCAAACTGAAGTATATAAATATCTAATACGCTCGAAAGCGGCCATGTGGTCACATTCGGACACTTAAAGCTATAAAATATTTTGCTTATTATGATCTCAATGATGCTTTCATGATTGTATAATTTAGAATCTGATGTTGTAGAAGCATAAAGATGCATCTCATCAGTTTACGACCACACGTTTTCTTGATAAAATTTTGTTTAATTCACTTGCTAAAATAGGTGATCTCAAACCCACCCTGGTCGAATATTATGATGTTAGTTTGTAACCGCCCTGTTTTAATACGAAAGAAAGTAAACTAAAATAAGTAAATAAATAAAATATTGCTTTCTTTAGATGATAACAGGCCCGCAAGATAAAAAAAAACAGTAGCAGTCGTGGGACTGCCGATAGAAGTGAAAACGGAACTATTAAGTTGAGAGTAATTAAAACTATATGCAAAACATAGCTATAGATATACTATTATCATTAGCATGTCGGTGACGCGAACCGAGGATTTTACCCTCTACCAAAACGCTCAACGCGCCTAAAGAAGTTTTCACTTCAAAAATATGAAAAATACTGGTTTTTTAGGATTACTTAAAGGAAATTTACTCGGGTGTACTGGGGTGTATATAAGCGCACAAGATAAAAAAACATAAAATGAAAAATACCAGTTTTTTAGGATTACTTTAAGGAAAATTTACTCCTTGTATAATGGAAAATTTACTCGGGTGTATAATAGAGAGGAAAATGACGTTATCAAATATTGCTTGACTATTATGTAGTTGTCAACCACAAGTTTAGTAGAGTAATATTCAAAAAATACGGTCACTTTTATTTCTTCGAATCCCACGAATCGCACGAATCCCGGGACAGCGAGTGATAGCTCCGTTATCATCCGCGCGGTGACTAATAGCTAATGAGTCTAGTCACGAGTTCAGCAAATCACTGTTTGTAAATAATGAACTTCAATAGTGCCTATAAAGGATAATTTGAATAAAAATTATACCTATGCGTGGGCGTCCGTATGACTATAAACATGTTATAGGATAATTAGCTCAATATTTAAGTACCTAATTGTTTTACACATTTGGTATTAAAATCAACTACTGAACACTCTCCTTTAGTATGTACGGTTTTTATCAGCCAAATTCAATATAATTTACAGATGTGAAACGAAAAAACTACTTGTTATTAGTCTAGATGATTAGTGTTTAAAATGAATATTTGTTTTTTATATTATAAGATAGCAAACAAGTTGACGGCTCTCTTGATGGAAAGGAAACCATCGCGTTTAGACATCAAAGATATAAATGGTGCGTTCCCATCCGTGTGGCGGGTTTGCAATGCCACATGCACAAGTCTGCCAGCTACCTTACCCTCCAAACAGGAGCACGACAATGACAACTAGGTGGTAGATTTCTGCATTATCTCGCCCGGGTCTGGTACCACCGCCTTATTTATTCCTGCCGCAATAGCGTAACTGCTTGTCAAAAAGTTTACTTAACTCTTGACAAGAAATAATTTCACTACCATCGTGACTACTAGGTGGTTCCGCAACATCTCGCACTGGTATTTGGCACCACCGCCTTACCTATTTTCGCCGCAATAGAGACAATGCTTGTCATCGTCGTGATCCGGTTTGGGTTGTAAGGTAGCCGGTAAACTTATGCATGTGGCCTTAGACCTCGTCAATACATAACAACGCACCATTAACATCTTTGGTGTTTATAGGTAATGGTTGTCTCTTTCCATCAGGAGACCCATCTGCTTGTTTGCTATCTTATGATATAAAATTGACATTATTGCTGCAGGAATAGCTTCTGCGATGGTAGCAAATACCCGGGCGAGACGTTGCGGAACTCTACCACCAAGTAGTCACGATGGTAGTGACACTTATAGCCAATAAGTCGCCTTTTACGACCTGCCTGGCAGAACGGCAGTTGGCCTATTCTTCAAAGGAGCATGAGACCAACATGGAAAAAAATGTACCATTTTAGGAAATAGGCATTTTGAAAATATTGTATATTTTGGGAATTGGACATTTTGAACTTGAACGTTGGAACCGGAACCGAAGTGTTTTATCCAGGACCCTGTCAGTAGACTGGCATTAAGACTTTGCAATATTTCTCGCCGTATCCTCTAGGTTTTATTGATTCTTCAGTATCGCTGGACTGCTTCACTCGAACAAATTTTAAAGCAATGTAATGTAATTGTCATCTGTCCGTAATTAATGCATACATTTTCTAGAAGAGTATTTTGATCTTTTATCTGTATGTATAATGCTCAATTCTGCAGAAAGATCACACATGCAAAGATTTTTTTACCACACTTTTTACCCGCGAAACAGCTCAGTATGAAAACAAATTTAGCTATTTATTTCAGTTACATATCAAGTAAAATTATTCTAACTTTTATTATTTTTAATAATCCTATTTTACGCTCTAACACATTAAGATGGGCCGCAGCTGGTCAGAGTGCTTCGCAAAAATTCACCTAGATCACTTTGATACATTTTATATAAACTCTCGTACACTATGCCGGGCCAAAGTGCGGCAGATTTGCAGAGCGGAATTGAGCGCACACAATTTTCTCCGTGTTTTAAGTATGCATTTACAAAATCAGAAATTATGGGTTAAGAACGATTAAAGGCCACAAAGAACCAGCCTTAACATGCAGTTCGGCAGTTAACTATACACAAAACTAGTCAATGTGTTGCGGCCCGGCACGTTACTAATATGCTAGCATTTATAGTTGCAATCCGGCCTCCTCCACCTCACTACAGCCTGTCGTAATAATACGATATCATTAGACAAATCACACGAATTGATCTAACCCTAAAGTTAGCAAATTATGGGTGTGAGTCAAAACAACATATTATGAATGTGCATTTTCCTTCGTCAATAAGAGCGATAATAGACATTGTTAACCTACACGACTTTCAAAAATTGATAGCCGTGGGTACTATCCAGGACTTATCGTAGCTGTTCATATCAGTTCTATTCTGCTTTTTTAGAATGAAATTGTCCTGTTGCACAAATATGTATGGACACCCTAGTAGAAAGAGACACACTCCACTCATGTCGTGGTACTCTTCGGAACGATTTTGAGGTACACGTGGACCTTCCAGGTAGAATATAACTTCCTTGTTGTGGGTAGACATGGGCGTTTTCGTATTTATTTGCAAACGGATATTTAATCGATATTCAATTTTCATATCGATATCGAAAATCGTATTTCAGATATCGATATGTCTAGACAAGTTGCATAAACGCTAGGAGAATAAATTACACGAATTGATCTACCCCAAAGTAAGCAAATTATTTGCTTGGTTGTTAGTTAATGATACTAATACATATAATTACGTATATAAATACAGTTACATTCATAATAAACACCCAAACCCAGAAATACAAACATCTATGCTCATCACACAAATGTTTGTCCCTGTCGGGAATCGAACCCGAACCCCATCGATTCTTAGATTCGCTTACCACTCGAACGGTGGGGCGATTAACCTATCTTCGGCTAACCGTGGTTCCAACGATTGTACCTCTGCCTACGGCTTCGTGCATACGGGTGTAAAGATAGTCTTAATCAATTATATGTTTAAATCTCTTCATGCCCGGTTCCTTTGCATGGCAGGCAGAGTAAAATGAAAGTCTATAGACTTTCCAGTTCACTGCGATTTACTGGTTTGTCGCTTGGCGGGACGAGTGGTGATCAACTTCAACGCATTTTACCGACTTGATTTCGACAATCGATTATTTCTAGCAATAAAAGGGACCAAAGGCTTTATGTGTTTCAAAGCACGGGAGGAGTAAGTAATTCACCACCCGCCAGACTCCGTGTTGCTACTGAGATTTTGGATTTTCGAGAAAAACCTTGAAAAAACCTCAATTATAATTTTGAGCGACCTGAAGATAGAATCCGGGCCCTCATGATCTTAGCCGAAGGCTATCCACTAGACCACGAGGCAGACTTGAATGTAATATAAAATTTTTACGCTATTATTTGTATTTAGTTAACAGACGGACGCAATCTGATATATAATATCCACTATAGGCATAGTTTGCGTCCTAGTGTGAATAGTGATTATCGACATCTGTACGTTTTTCTACAATCATAATAATGTTGACGCAAATTAGTAATTATAAAATGCAAACTAATAATTAACAGAACAGGTGAACTTACCCTATCTGATATCTTTTATTTATTTAAAGTAACACAAATGTAATCTGCTTATAGACTGATATTAATTTAAAAGTTTTATACACACTCTAAAAGTTAATGTAATACTCACTAAAAGTTTTATATTTATTTACAATAAGTACCTAAATAAAAACTTTAGAACTAAAAAAGACAAATAATTATCGTTAAGTAGGGCACGTGTCACCAAGGTCAAGTGCAATTCAAAACAAAACTGTCTAAAAATATAAATCAAAATTCATTCATAAAATTTTTATTCCTACAACATAAATTCAACCTTAAATTTATTCAACGTAAGTCCAGTTTAAAGAATGAATTTCTCCCTGATATCGAGTAGCCGGCGTAAACCTGCTAACTTATGAACTCTTTGTGGTAACGAAATAAATAGAAACTAAACCTTATTGTTAGCGCGTTAAGATATAGATATTACGCACGCACTATAATTATTAACCAAATGACCAATCACAAGCTGAAGTCACGTAATTATTCGCTTCATCACTTTTACGCCAGTAAAAATTAAATGGTAAGATAGAGACAAAGCAAATAAAAGCTATCGATATGTCATATCGCTCGTGATGTGAAGTTTGCGTTTTGTTCGTTATTCAACATTCATATATTGATCTCGTGTTGTGTTGTTACATTGCGCTTTGGATAAACCATAACTATTAACTTGATGAAGTTTTTGTGAAATCGGTTATGTATATTTAGATATCGATATGGTATGATAATAAACACGTATCCGATATAAGTTACGTTTTGATATATCGAACCATGCTTAGTTGTGGGTAATCTCATTCTCATGATTCATGCCTGGCAGCCCTGGATATAACCTAAAAGAAACATCGTTTAACATTTTTAAATATTTTTCAGAGTTCAATGCTCTTTAGTCTTTTGTAATATTAGAATTATTCACTATTCACTACAGGCTTGAACTTGATATAAACATTATAGCCAAAAAGTGTAAAAAGTAATTAATATATTTGAGTGTAAAAAGTATAAACTGAGTAACTGGTAATAAGAGTAATAAGGGACTATGTAAGGAGAACTACGTTGCAATCACAGGTTACAACTGTAAGATAATAATTATGATAAGCTAATTTTCCTTGTGTGCTGCAATATTAACCGTGAAACATGAATCAGGCAGATGTATCCAAATTAGTTTCCAAACTTCGAATCAAAGTCCCTCCAAAACCTTGTCGCCTTAGAAATGTTCAAGGTCCTCAAGGAAGACTTGATAAATTAAGAAAAACAGTAACTGGATTAATTAAGTATGAAAGATTGGAACTTAACTATCCTAGAGCAAACGAAGCTCGTCAATATGCCGAAAGGGTAAGCAGCCTTGAGTATTCTGTATTATAGAAATTTTTATTTCATATGTTCAATTTTGTAAAGTGGCAAGGCAAGGGCGGACCTAGCCTTCGAGTTAGAGATCACATATTTGAGGTTCAGTCAATATAGGTTCTAATCCTTAGTTTGCAATAATAAATCCATACCTAGACCCCTGCCTAAGGGGGGTCATGACCTCCTTAGACCCTTCCCCCCTGGATCTGTCTTTGGTATAAGGTATAGAAATCACAATTTATTTACAGATATCATTCAGCTTTATATAGAATTTATTTAGGTACTTAGTAAGGGATTGTATTAGAAACTAACCGCACGAATTTGGGGTAGAGGGCGAGAGGGGTCAGGGTCTACTCCCCTCCGGTAAAACTCCCCTCTCTACGGAAATGTTTATAAGAAATTTTATAGGCCAAAAACTAGCCAAACCTAACCTCAAAATGTATGCAAATACTTAAAAACACTTGAATATCAGTCTTAAATTATTTTGCACAATTTTTTATTAGATGTTTTTAATAAGTCTATTTTGTCTAACCTAAAATCATAATCATTATTTGTCACGTTTTTAATATTAATAAAATTATTCCCAACAAATATAGCACTTCATAAATATGTATAACATATCGTAGAAAAATCATAAAAATTGTTTAGTGTGAGGCTCCTTTTCCTGGTGTGGGATCTAAAGAGAAACTAATTAACCTAATTCAACTGTGTCATTGAGTTGTTTTCTAAGTGTCCCCCCGAACTCTGCCTCCCCCCTCGCCTCGCCCCCCGTTTGGGTTGCCTTTTACACGTTTTTATATATATTTTTAGTTCTAACCTAACCTACACAAGTAATTCACATACAAGTTCAGAAAAATTGGTATTAAAAAAACTAGACATTTCCGTGTGGCGGGAGTAGTATCATTAGAAAGGGGAAGCCAACCCCTATCCAACCCACCACTCAGAAATCCAAAAATCGTGCGGCCCGTTTCTAATGCCAACCTCTCAGTAGCCTTCTTAGTAAAAGCTAACCTTGACTATACCAAACTATTACTATGAGGCCATTGACTTGAAGCAGTCTATTTAGAATAAAATTAATCCAATATGTTAATACTTGACCAATATCCTGTCCAATCAATAATGAGATGGTTGTTTGTTGTTACTTATACCAAAAATTTGCTGTAAACAAAATAACAGTTTTATTGTGCTTTTAGCTTTATATTCATACTAGCTATGCCTGTGACTTCATTCGCGTGGAAAAATTTCTAAAATAAAAACCCGCATAGTTCCCGTTCCCGTGGGATTTCCGGGATAAGAACTATCCTATGTCCTTTCTCAGGTCTCAAACTATATTTGCACCAAATTTTATCCAAATGGGTTAAGTGGTTTGGCCGTGAAAGCGTAACAGACAGACAGACAGGCAGACAGACAGACAGAGTTACTTTCGCATTTATAATATTAGTATGGATGAAATTCAGAATTGTCAATTGATAGCTCATAATTTATTAGTTTGCTTATAGCGATCACTTAGTGGTCAAAATTAGACCATAACATACACATTCATCAGATCATTTTAAACATACACATATCTTTTTCACATGTATAATTGTTGACCAGTCCATAACAAGTACCAGTAAATGTTTATTTGATTTTTTTCTCATTTTTCATATAAATGTTAATTGTTTTGCATTTTCCATATTTAACCTTTTCACAGTCACAGTCGGCTATACCCGAAAAATTGTTTTGGACGTTCAGATGCCAATGTCGAGTAATGCCGACACAAACATTATGCAAAAATAAAACTATTAAGGCAATATTTTTCGTGTATTTTTATCACCTATAGCTTGTCAACCAATGTTTATTTATTATATTGGTTACAAGTACAGAGGGGATACCGAGAGGATTATTAATTTCATTTGTAATCTCTTCATAGATAGGCAAATTATCATTGGGCATCAAGGTCTTCAAATTGCTCCCTTGCACATTTGGTCAGGGCTTCCGCAAGGCTCTGTTTTAAGCCCCCCACTTTTCAACTTTTACACATTCGACCTTGATCAATGCACAAACCCCTTTGCAAATCTCCTTCAATATGCTGATGATCTAGTTCTCTATAAATCGTCTAACTCTCTCTTAGAAGCATCAGCCTCCCTTAACTCTGCCCTGTATTATCTCAATGCCTGGCTGGACGACCATCATCTTCACCTTTCCCAAAAGTTGTAGCGTTGTTTTTACTCGCAAAAGAAATATCCCTATGCCCACACTTGCATGTAATAATGAAATAATCCCAATACGTAACTCTGTCAAATTCTTAGGGGTGCACCTTGACACTAAGATTTCAGGTGCTACTCAATTTAACTATGTTTTGCAAAAGTGGGAAAAAGGTGTCAATATCCTTAGATCCCTATCAGATGTATGGTGGGGCTCTCACCCTTAGTGTCAGAAGCTAATTTATGATGCAATAATACGTAGTCATCTTGACTATGGATCTTTTATCTTTGAGCCCTGTAATAAAATTCCCCTTAATAACTTGAACTTGCTATAAGCAAAATGTTTACGTATCATAACAGGAGCGATGAAAACAGGAGCAAAATCAGGAGCAGTACGGAGTAAACGAAGTCTGCGCGGACGAAGTCTCTGGCAACAGCTAGTTTGACAATATTTTTCTTTTGTATAAAAAATAAGTAATGTTCATACACTCATATGAACTTAGTAAAAAGCTGTTATTTTAACAAACTTGTAAGTTTCAGTTTTATTTATATGTATTGGCGATTGCCAATAGCAATGTATTATTCAGTTAGTATGGGAGCCCACGACACTAAACCTAGTCCCATAAGACTACCGGATGGTATATACATAGTTAGATTCGTCGTTAATTGGAGAATACGAAATGGCTATGCTGCAATGCGAAAAACCGGGTGGCGCTATTAAAAAAAAGAAAAAAGAATGAAACAAAAATCGATTTCTGGTACGATAAGACTACCGAATTTCGTTTGTTCCTCGACATAGGGGACGGGAAGGACTCTACGAAAATGCTGCTGCTGCATGGCCCCATGACTGGCCTTATCAGTGGCAGCAGCATTATAAGTGACGCCTTATACCTAGGTATCTAGTACCATCGGACTACCAAACGAACCAAAGCTTATCTGAAACATCAACAATTTCTGTGTAAAAAAAACCACTGCTGCATCTTCGAAACAGTAGATGAGTTGGTTGCTGTAGCGATTGAAGGTCGCCCACTGCACAGCTCAAATCGGCGTTTCCGCTCGGCTTTGAAGTTAATTACCCGGTTTCTTTCGTCTGGTACTGATGGAATACCTATGCTACGATCAGGTACGAATAATTTTACTGGTCATTAACTGTTTAAACAAATGAAATTACATATTTTATGGGAAATTGTTGGATTTTTCAATCGTTTTCACTAGTGTGTTTATATATATCGTCCCTATAAATCCTACCTAGGGATTTATAGGGTTCTGAAGTCAACTGGAAACCCTTATCTATATAGTTTCATACGTCTGTCCATTCGTCTATCCGTCCGTTCGTCCGTGCCTTATGTCAGGATTCTTAATACTAGAAAGCTGTAATTTGGCATTTGTACCTATACATGTTAGTCATGCTATCAAAAACGGTAAAAAAAATAAAACATATATTGTTTAGGGTACCCTCTACAAGTAAAGTTTTCTCGCAAACCCCATAGTGTAAACAATATATGTTTAAATTTTTTTTACCGTTTTTGATGGCATGACTAATATGTATAGGTACAAATGCCAAATTACAGCTTTCTACTATTAAGAATTTCTGAGCTAAGGCGCGGACGAACGGACGGACAGACGAATAGACGGACAGTTGACTTCAGAACCCTATAAATCCCTAAGTAGGAGATAAAATTAAAACAACCAAGTGAAAACGGTTGAAAAATCCAACAATTTCCCATAAAATATGTAATTTCATTCGTTTAAACAGTTAATGATTAGTAAAATTATTCGTACCTGATCGTGGTATGGGTATTCCATTAGTACCAATAGAAAGAAATCGGGTAATTGCTGAAAAAACCGAGCAGAAACGCCGATTTCAGCTGTGCAGTGGGCGACCTTCAATCGCTGCAGCAACCACCTCATCCATCGTTTTGAAGATGCAGCAGTGGTTTTTCTTACACAGAAATTAATGATCTTTCAGATAAGCTTTGGTTCGTTCAGTAGTCCGATGGTACTAGATATCTAGGTACAAGACGTCACTTATAATGCTGCTGCCACTGATAAGGCCAGTCATGGGGCCATGCAGCACCGCATATTCGTAGAGTCCTACCTCTCCCCTATATCTAGGAACAAACGAAATTCGGTAGTCTTATCGTACCAGAAACCGAATTCTTTTTCATTCTTTTTTCTGTTTTTTAATAGCGCCACCCGGTTTTTCGCATTGCAGCATAGCCATTTCGTATTCTTTTTTTTTTTTTTTTTTTTATATCATAAGATAGCAAACAAGCAGATGGGTCTCCTGATGGAAAGAGTCAACCATCGCCTATAGACACCAAAGATGTTAATGGTGCGTTGCTATCTTGTGGCGAGGTCTAATGCCACATGCATAAGTTTACCGGCTACCTTACCCTCCAAACCTTCTCCAATTAACGACGAATCTAACTATGTATATACCATCCGGTAGTCTTATGGGACTAGGTTTAGTGTCGTGGGCTCTTAAATTAAGTTGGGTAGTGATGTACTATGCTTATTCTTTAGTAAACTGGGAGTTAGAATTAAAATCTGAGTTCTACATATAAACACATAAGAGGCCATTTCCACATTAAAGTCTTTTATTAATACTTTTATCATATTTTGGTTACAGTTAATATCAGAAGCAATTAATTATGGAGACTGCCACAAGTCTACTATGGAGATGGCAGATTATTGGCTGTTGGAAAAGGAACTTGTACATAAATTATTTAAAGTTATTGTGCCTAGGTTTGAGAATTGCAACACTACTTACACAAGAATGTATAGAGCTCCAAAACCTGATTATGGAAGATCTATTGATAAAGCAGTTTTGGAACTAAGGGGAAATCCATTTCCTTCCCTCATAAACAAACAAACAAATAATAGACAGTTAATTCAAAATGTGCTGCTTGATGCAGCAAAATATGACTATAGACAAGCAAAGTATTTAGAAATGGCTGAAAAAATTGGCAAAGATGTGGAAACATCTCCAGGTGTAGAAAAAGAAAAAAAAATTGAAAATATGGAATAATTTAGTGTTTATTTTATGTTAATGTAGCAATAGCAATTAAAATATTCAAATATCTCATACTTACTATAGTTAAATCCTTACCCTCATAAGCAAAGATAGTAGGGATGGTTTGATATTATAAAGTTAAGTACATCAGACCACCTAGCAATCTTTATTTATGTAAAACATATGCTATCTATGTTTTCTTTCTTGAAGGATAAGCCCATGAGCACAAGGCTTATCATATTCCTTCAGTCAGATTAAGTCCTTTAAATTTAATATGCGTACATCACAATTTTTCTTAAACAAGGAAATATTTTTAAAGAGATACAAATATTCAAATATAAACTGATATTGATTAAACTTTAGCTAATTTTAAGTCAACAGATATCCCTGTTTAGGTATTGAAGGTTGGGTAATATGTATGTATGTGTGTGGATGTGCTATGTTGTTTTAATGGCCACATTGTGCAAAGATTTGTAGTGCATTTTTGAGATAAAACTTGATTATACATTTATGCGATATAACGTGATTATACCACAACTAAATAGGTGGCAACATATACTCCAGCAGCAATAATCTTTCTCGCTTCAACTTGTGATAAAAAACTTAGAAGCAGTGGAATAATTATAGAAGCTCGAAGATTTCGGGATGTAGCTAATGGCCAAGAATTCTGCATAATTTGGCCACTAGGGGCGCTGTGATCGCTTGACCCAAACCATCTGTCAATCACATAGAAAAACATTTGATATTACTAGTTTTACATAAATTATAAAAAATGCCGCGCTGTGTAGTTCCTGGAAGTGGCGAGAATGGAAAGCACCTATTTTCAAAAGACCCAAAAATAAGGGGATTATGAAAACGAGCAATAAAAAGAAAAAGCTTCAAAGCTGGTGACAATAATTAGAGGTCAAATCACAAACATTTTGAGGATTACATAAATTGTAGTTCCAGTAAGCCTGTAAAAAAGACATTGGTTTACTATTGTAGTAGACATATTTTTCTTTACTTTTTGGATGGCATAAGCTTAATTAATGCAAAATAACACACATGCTAAACTTTATATGATATTTTCATCATTTAGATAAATATATAAAGATATTTTTAAACCACACGAATATTATAAAATGCATGTTTACTGTCTTACACTTTCACAGCTAAATCTCAATTGATTTTAATAAAATTTGGCATGAAGATAATTGCAGATCCGGGATCATACACAGACTAACTTTTTTCAAAAATAAACTTTTAAGATGCTAAAATAGTGAATGAAAGATTTTAATAAAAACTAATATAGTTTTTTTATGAACAGTGTGTTATAATATTCACAGGCAAAGCTTGCAGGTCAGCTAGTTATTTATTTCACTGATATTTAACAATTTTAGAGACTGTACCCTAACTTATTAGCCTGTCACCCTCCTGCAGAATAGGGAATTTTATAGATTTATGTCTAATTGCATATTATTCAAAGCAGAAATAACTTGTGCTAGTAATATTGGCTGTACAACTTTTTGATCTCTGTGGGTCTCTGATATGAGCCATGTGCATTAACATAGATTGCTGTAACACCTACCAATGTGTAAATAGGAAGTTATGGGCAAATTTCCATAACTTTGGTATTGTGTAAACAATTTTAAAAAACCTATATTAACCCTTTTATATACTTAAACTTAAGACTTCTGGGTATTTATTTTCATAACGGGTACCAAATACTTGTACAAACCAAAGAGTATGTAACGTATTTGCACAAACTATAAAATAAATCCTTGAATAACCTTAAAGTTTAGTTATAAATTGAAATGAAGTAGTTTTGTGGAAAATAAACACATTTTTATGTTCACAGCTAAGTATCCATATTTATTTACAAATTCTCTTTTGTACAATTAAAAAGGGTCGTCCATCTCTTTAATTCGACGCCGTCGGTTTCTTTTTCTCTCGAAAAATTGATATTCGTCACATATCTACAAAAACAAAACGAATATATTTCACCCGCTTCACAACTTCATAAAAACAAACTTTTAAGTGGGTTTCACACATTAAAACATTATCACAAGTAAGTATGCACTTTACATTCCAAAATTTAATTTACGATCAACGTCGATAGTGCTAGCAAACAGTTTATTTTGGTTTACTTAAAAATCTCTACAGCAAAACAATTCAAAAAAAGCTGCTCAAGAGTAACTTTTTAAGGATTGGTTTATCTGACATTAGAAAAATTGTAAAAACGCTTTACTGCTGTGCGCTACAGCCGGGGGAGCCAGCGGACTGTATATCTGTTCTTCTCTCTTTGACGTCCCACCAGCCGTAGTGCCTTTGGCCGTGAGCCGGGAACCGGGAAGAATAAGTCGAGACCACAACTATTCTGTTGCAAAGGGTCCTTTATTGTAACGAAACAGAATTTATCATTAAAGCTAGCACCGTTGCAAATATTCCTATTTTTACGGGAGAGAGAGCCAGTACTTTTCCTAACACTGCCCTACTTTAAAGCCGGTACCCTATATGTATACTAAAGCCCAAGAACTTGTCTGGGAAACTTATTTCTTATGACATAATGAAACTGGAGATCGGAACGGAACTGATTGTATGTTTTTTTTTTTCCGAAATGAACTTAAGCAGTTGGTCCAAATGACCGTCACTGCGAAACCGGGCTTTTGGGGCGAGCAAAGTGCTCAGCCAGAATTTAAGTTAGGTGGGCTAAGAGCCCGCCCTAAGGGTGTCTCCTGTGAGACCGAACCTCGGCTTAGGGCAGTATCTTGACGATTGGTGGGAGAGTAAGTGGCATCAGGATTTCGGCTCACCAACGGCTCTTGACCGGAGTCTCGAGTGTTGGCGGGCCGAAACAATGGGCCGAGTCGCCGCCGGCGGCGACTTTGGCGCGTGCGTGTGCGTGTGAATTGTGAAGTGTAAATAGTGATGGGATCGTCAAGATCGGATAGGACGTGACGTGGCCTTCTATATTTGTGATCGGCGACCGCGGCCGCGACGTAGTCTGCCGCGGTTTTCACCAGAGGGTTTGGGTGTCTCGTCGCTTTTTCAAAGTGACGTGCTGACGTCTCTTTGAAGTGTTTTTGTAGCGTCGGTAATTCTAGGTGCTGATTGTATGGCCGCGCTCTCCGATATTTATAGCCCGCGGCCAGACGGGCGGCGTAAACCGACAAAGACGGGTGGCGCCACAATGTCTGGGATTTGCTAAATCCTACTTTTCGTATTCTAATCACAATAATTTTATCTTATGTAGCTTTTCCTACCTCTAATTAGCTATTGTGGCCCTCTAGCGAGTGCAACGGTACTACCTTTTTATAACTATAAGCGAAACAAAGTACATAATACCCTAGACCTACCGAAAACCAATTACAAAGTGTTATTTCTTATCTATGTACAAGATTTAACACATATAAACTTATATAATAACAAAACAGAGTGTTATATACATTTTAGTTCTTACAGGACCTCGGAAACTCTTACAATTACAGAGTTGTACGCCTTTCCAGGTCGTACTATCCTGTTATCTATCTTTATATCCCTTTAAAAGTGCCTAAACATATGCCTAAGGTTTATATCTACATCGTACATACTATTTACAATTGAAAAACATTCATTTTCATAAAGAATTTTGCACTTTTTGGGGTTTTCGTAATTCTGGATTCCCGCATATAAATAGAATCTCGCAAGAGTCGACTGACGACTCGTAATTTTGTCGACTGCGTGCATTGACGTGTACAATGTTACCACTTTAAAAATAAAAGCTTTTTCCTCTTTGGAGTAATCTGTGTCTTTGACAGTCGCAAATCCACAATATTTTGTGTTTTGCATATCTTATTCAAACATTTTTATTTGTAAAGAAGTATCATTTTATTTTTATGAATACTGTAAAGTGTAGACGGTACCTACTTATTGTTAAATTTACCAGCTGTTATGATATACCTAACTAGTTATTATTATTTGTTACCTAGCTAATAGGTTTTGCGATACCTGCCTGCGTAAAGTGTAATTTATATTTTGAAATCAAAATAACTTCAGCTCTGAAAGTAGCAAATAATATTATTTATAATAATGAGTATCATAAATGAAGACTGTAATTATGGTGTTTACGAACTTCTTACCGTCTTGTGTGAAAAGACATCCGCAAATTTTTGTGATCAGAATAAAATATCACAGAAAGTTATGACGGCTAAAATGAGATCTCGCGCATATGAAATTATTTTAAAAAAATCTACAGCAGTCACAGATATGTCATCAAGTGAAGCTGATCCCTTTATAAATATTCTTTCATATTATTTTGTTTGCCAAAGCAATGCCAGGAATGTGATTGAATTTAAGAGAATGGTTGAGTTAAAAAATCTTATAAGTATAATGCGTAAGACAGACTATGGTCAAAATAAAGAACTTATTTACAATGTGCTCAAATTATTGAATGTGCTTCGGGGTTCTCTCAAACAAGATTTTTCAGGTGAAATTTTTAAGGTAAGATATAAACAGCTCTTAACTTTGTAGTTGTTACATTAAGCTATGATTTTTTTGTTAGTATATATGAATACTGTAGATTGTGTGGCATATTGTTTTGAATAGAAATGTGTTAAACCTATGAGGAAGGGGGGGATGCTATTCTAGGGGATGGGAAGAAGAGGCAAAATAAACTTTTTACAAAAGAGGCTTATATTACGAAAGATATTTTGAAGGAAGCTGTGTTATAGTTGGTTCGAAGGAGTATTGTTGCCCCGTGTTTGCATGGTACCCTTTTAATGGTTAATATTGTCTGCCATTCTACCAGGCAGATTTAAAATGCAAACGATTGGCTAGATGTGTCACTTTTTTGATTGGCTAGATTAGGTGATACTATTTGGTGGTTTTCAGCAACTTCTCAATCAGGTATTTGGTGCCACCGCCTTATGTATTCCTGCCGCAAGTGTCAATGCTTGTCATTGTTGTGTCTAGGAGGGTAACATAGCTGGTAGACTTATGCATGTGGCATTAAGACTTCACTATAGGAGTAGCAATGCACTATTAACATCTTTGGACAATGGTTTTCTCTTTCCATGAGAGTGATGGTTTTTCTACCGGGAAGTGGACATAATCTGCTTGTTTGTTATCTAATGATATTAATTGGAAAAAGGTAATACTCCATGACACTTGAAGATCGTAAATGCCAAGTTAACTATTCTTCTTCCAAAAAAAAAAAAATAGTTAAGAAAGTAAAAAACTAACGTAGTTAATTTCCATTTCAGAAACCGTTCTCATTTGGACTTCTCAATCAGATGCTACCAAAACCTAAAAGAGAAAGTTTTGGTTCACCTGACCCTTATCCTTATTATCCATCACACATTTTTGAATTGCCTTATTCATTAAAGCGACAAGGTGGTTCTTTAGATTATCAAAGTTCTCAATGTTATACGGAATACACTGTAAGCAGCTTTGATTCTAAATCAAGTAAGTATATTTTATATTCATATAATATAATGTTTTGAAATAATGATATGTATTGGAAGATTATTGTAGTCATCATATATTTTATGGATATGTAAGTTTAAACTCAATTTATTATCAATGACAAAGTATACAATGGAAAGTAAGAGAGTTTCTAAATTTATTATTTTAGCAGATTTACTGAAAGTAATATACTGGGATCAGTGGCCCTTTCTCATCATGAACTATGCATGAACCTGTGTGACTGTTGTTTCTTGAGAAATAAATTAATTCTAAAATATATCCAGATTTTTGGGCACACTCTGCTAAAAGTTAGGTAAGACGTACAACAAAATACAACTTGATGGAATATATATTCTATCCTCAGGGTTTGGTCACTCAATGTAATAAGATATTTCTTTTTAATTAAATAGTCAACTGGTTTCACATTTGACTATCACGTTAAAGGGGAGAGACTCCTAACTGTCTGATAGAGACTAGAGTTCTGCATCTTGATCACATTGCATCTCCACCAGATTAGGTACTATGGCCTTATCTATGTCGCAGTTGGCATGATTTAATCATTTTGAATTAAATTATGTTGTATATTGGTATTTGAATCAAATATTTTTCTAGTAACAGTCAATGATATAAGCAAGGATCTTCATGTGTCAATGTGTTTTAACATCACAAAGTATAATGTGATGTTAAATCACATCTCAAACATACAGCTCAACCACAGCCTCGTGGTTCGAAGGGCCTCACCTAATGGAGATTTCTGTATCACTCAAAAGCCATGAACTTGACGAAAAGTGCTTGTGTCGCTTTCACTCGTGAAGAATCCCTGCTGTGCGTCGCCCCCGCGCTTGTCTAAAATAGGGTATTCTCCGAACTTGCATTGCGAGCAGAGGGCCTCGCAAAATGTATCCTGCCCACATAAATTTATGATCTTATGCCGCCACTAGCAGGAGTTCTATGACAGATGTCAATATGACTTTACTAGGGATGTACCAGTGTATAAGTAATCAAAACTTGAGTTATCAATAATTTAGGGATAGGGATAATCTAGGGATGTACCAGTGTATAAGTAATCAAAACTTGAGTTATCAATAATTTGTGTTGGATATTTAAAACTACACATAAATAAAATACATTTATGTTTATATTATTTATTTAATCTGAATCAGATCATATAATACATTCTAAATCATCACCAAAATCATCACCATAGCTTTCAGTTCCCGACTCACTAGAACAATCTTCTAGATTTATTATGATCACATTATTTTGTATTTCATCAAAACAAACATCACTGTCCCAGTCTTGATTTATAATCCTTTTCATTCTTTCCACAACACTTCCAGTTCTCAGGTGTAACTTGACTACAAACTTCTTTTAGCAAGCCCATCATTTTATTTGCAATAAACGATGGCGTGTTATTGTTGCGAGCAGCATAGCCTTAAATCAATTTAAAAATTTCATTTTAATGTCGTTTCATTATCTTGATATTACTAGCTTACGCCAATGACTTAATTACCGTAAGTTCAATAAGCCGGCCATATAAATGAATCTGTATATGAAAGCTATTAGCTTTCTTGTTTTTTTTTTTCTTTGTTAATGGCAAACGTTTGTGAACATCAATGCCAACGACAAAACAGACCGGGAAAACTTTTTGTAAGTAAGAAAAACCTAAACACGAATTTTTTTTTTTTATACTATTCAGTAAAGTTAGATCAATATTAACAAATATATATTAAAATCAAATTAATTATATACAATTTTTAAATAATATATACACTATATTACTGTAACAATTAGATTGATATATTATTATTTAAAACAAAGATAGATAGTAGTTTGTAAATTTTATAACTTTTATAAAATAAAAGAGAAGGTATAGATACAGGCAGCGGAATTTTTAATGCAATTATAGATTGAAATAATCAGGAATGATCAAATTTAGTGCATGAGAAGAAAATGTGGTTAGCATCCGCCACATCCTCTCCACATGCGCAATTTGGATGTTCTAAAATTTTCAATTTAGCGAGATGATAAGGAGTACTTGTGTGTCCTAGTCTTAATCTTGTTATTATACTAGAACTTTTTCTATCAAATTTTATAGTAAAAAACCAAGGTTTTTGTGGTATTGTTGGTTGAATATTAAAGTAATAAGAGCCCTTTTGTTTGCTATTGTGATTCCATGTCTCTTGCCAGGATGCAAAGAGTGATTGTCTTGAAAATGATTTTAAATCGGGGCTGTAAATCAAGTAAGGAAAAACGTCGCCATTTAGATTTGCTTCATTTGCAAGTTCGTCAGCCTTACAGTTGCCATAAATACCACTATGACCTGGTATCCAGCATAAATATACGTCATATTGTCTTACACGACACCTGCTTAGCAACTTCTTAATATCATAAATCAGCGGGTGTTGCATTTTTTTGAGTGATGAGTTGTCAAGTGCTTGTAAAGTGCTTAGTGAATCTGTGAATATTATTGCTTTCGACAGTTTAAATAGTAATACATATTCTACAGCTTTAAATACTCCAAGGCATTCCCCCGAAAATATGGAAGTTTCAGGTGGAAGTTTTACTTTTTGTGTGATTTTGTATTGTAAATGGAAAATACCTACACCAACATGGTTATTGTTGTTATGTTTGGATGCATCACAAAAAATAAGGTGGAAATTTGAAAAATTTTCATTAATAATGGAGTTGAAAAGAACATTTGCATTTTGATCACGTTTTTGAATACCTAGATTAAAAATAATTTGCGTTTTTGTAATAAGTGCTTCATAGTTGCAAGTGAATATGGGTAGAACAGATGAACGAAATATAGGAGCTGAGAGTGATAAATATTTTCTATAGCTAATTACGAGGCATGGGATAGGTTTATGTGTCCAGTATGGGGAGATATCAATAAGCTCGGATAAAAATTTTAGTTTTTCCATAAGAGGAT